>CM037865.1:31650623-33142474 GCA_021292105.1 Anadara kagoshimensis
ATTATACTATATTCTCACATTTTTACGAGGGCGTGACCATTCAACTCGTTCGCATGTTCTAATTAATGGTCCAATTAACTTAATATTTAACATCTCGTCCCTTTTAACTCTCAGATTCACCCAACGCCATGATATGTTGGAATTCATATCCTATTGTATTATATTATTAATTAGAACAAACACCTGCTGTAATCTCTTGCATCACAAATTGGAAACTGGTACATTTGATTCACTTTAATTTTGAATCTATTAATAAAAATTATAAATGAATGCATTAATACGAGTTGTGTTGTTGGACATAAAATATTTCACTTGTAAGGAGGAATTGTATTTTTATATTTCGCACAGCGTCATGTGGAGCATTTTGAATTTTAACAGAGAAAAATATTAAATTTAAAATTATGCACATGACAACAATATTAACTGTCTATTCCCAGATATGAATAAATAAAATAAATAAATTTAAAAAAACAATAAATAAATGAATAAACACAGTATATATAAAATTTATTGATGTTGGCATCTTTTTCCAAATTAATATAGGTTTACAGTTTGATTTTTTCGTATGACGCGGCGGTGAGGTACGGATTAATAATAGTGATTAGTCCCAAATAGTGCTAATATTTTTATTTCTGTATGAAACGAGACGTTAATATTTTGCCCTGTGTTAATTTTAAATGTTATGTAGTTCTGGTAGAAATAATTTCCACAAGAATTTTAAAATTTAGGTTGTTCATACATTTGCAAGATAGAAATTATTAATTATTAGCCCGATAGCACATTTAAATAATTAGTATAGATTCATATATTTCTTTTACTTTTTAATTGAAAAGTTTTTATAATAAAATTAAAAACAAAATTAGATAAAATTAAAAAATATATATGTATGGACCCGGTATTGTTCGAACTCACTTGTGACAAAATTATATAGCTGTCCACTAACTGTAAGATATGTTACATACCACTGAGCCAAGGACGACAGTAACCTATCCTATCAAATTAAAGGTGTTAAGGACAAATACCTTGTTATATCTTCAGACAATTCGTTCCACAGTTATGTGGTACTTCACAAAAATTATGCAGAAATGAAATATTTTCATGTGAATATTTAAAAAGTTTCAAATAAAGAACATAAATGAAAATGTCCAAGATAAGTGGAATATGATAAATATTTATATTTCAACAAAAATATGTATGAAGGTGCAGCATGGACATTGGCGAGTTGTTCAATGTGCGTGTTTCACAAGTCCGAGTTACAATGTTTATTTACGTAATAGTTACTAACCGAGTCAGAGGGTTTCATCAATTTGAAACACCTGGGCACGTGCGTTTAGTGATCCCGAACCGCGAAGCGGTGAGGGATTACGAGCACGTGCCCAGGTGTTTCAAATTGATGGACCCCGATGACGAGGTTCGTAACTGACTTACACGATGACAATAATACAGTTCAAAATAATGCGTACTAATGATTAAAAAATTGAAAACAATTGTTTAAAATATACCAGAGTAAAACAATAAAAATAATTTCATATTGTATAATAAATAAATAAATGAATAAATCAAGACTTTGCCAGGTAAATTAAAGAAAATTCATTCATTAAAAAATACTATAGCCAGTAATCATTCATACAGCAGTTTAAAAAATTGCAATTGATTATTTTATTTAAAATACACGATCAAAATTTAGTATCATTTTCGAAAAAGAGAATCATGATGGCAGAAAATTATCAAGCAAATACTAAATATATGTCTCCCTTCACCTATCAGACGTAAGTCCTACTCTGGACCAATGAATATCAAGCCTGCTTGGCAATGAAGAGGTTGTGAGTTCGAATCCCGACTGAAGTCCTCTTTTTAAATTTTAGAAAAACTGCAATGTCATTTCACGCATGAGCGAAAGTTGAAAAACAAACGCACGGTGTTTTTTAATTCCATACACACTGTTCAAGATGTCTGACTACAATTCAGACGAAATATTGAGTCAAGCATTAGATTTCAAAATGAACAAGTTTTTATTACTGAAAATACATATAAAACCATAGAAGACTGTTACGAAGAACAGGCATTTTCAAAATTTTACAAAAAGCCGTAGATGTACGCCCAATGCTTGATGACGGTGGTCCATCTCAAATGGGTGCTTTCACTTATGGAAATGGAATAGGTACGTATAAGTTTGAATTTTTAAAAGCGTATTTAATATATGTCCGCAATTTTACGTTGTAGCATTGTACTTGGCTAAAAAGATCCCCGTCAACATTGTTATGCTTAAACATGTTTATTACATCTAGCACGAACATACCGATCTGTGTTCAAATTACAACCCCAAAAGCAAAGTTTTTATGAGAATTGGACTCAACAAATTTTTAATGTCATGATTTTTGTATTTGTTGTTTTATTTTGGATATCTCGATTGTCTATTGTTTACTAGCACGTGCCCAGGTATTTCAAGTTGAACTACCCGGTGGTTCAACTTGAAACACCTGGGCACGTGCTAGTAAACAATAGACAATCGAGTATTCAAGTTGGTTACCGACCTGAAGAAAACAAAAGAGTTATCGTGTAAAAAATGAATAAGCCCGAATGTGCCAAGTTATCGTGCGCGACCTATAGAGTATGTGTATATCTCATGATGTATACAGAATAAACACCTGTGTTTCCTATACACAAATGTACTTGGTCCGTGATAAATTCTTTAATAAAAGGACAAGCGGACAGGTCAAATCTTTATCCATCGGCGTCGGAATACATAACAAGAAGACAATTAAAATGACTACCAGTATGTTTATTCATCGGCGTCTGTATACATTTTTACAAATGCCAAAATACGGGTACCTGTATTTCATTTTGAAGTCTTGATATAGATAGCCATGTAATCCGCAATGCCATAACCTGAATATGTAAAAAGAAAGAAAGAAGACCTATAACTTTACTGATTTGAAATAAAAATATTCTGAAGAATATATCCAATGAACATGTACATTATTACTTCGAAAAACGCTTACCATCTCTTATTTGATTGGATATGTTCATCAAGTCGGTCATTACAAAAACTACTATTCCAGTGCATATATGTGTACTTTTTTATGTCATAATGTATTGCAAAAATATTTGTTGAACATGCACATACTAATTATTACACATCGCAATTCTGTTTCACCTAAATTTCATATCACTTCTCACAAGCCCGTGAGTGTTCCTTGAACCAAGGTCATGTCTTAAATCAAGGTCATATCGATAAACCAAGGTCATGCCTTAAAACAAGGTCGCGATGCGTGAGTGATCTACCATTTTTCGAATTTTATCATAAAATACATTCAAAAAATGTCATATCAAAAACAAACATACTAATCCATGTCCCAATCACAATCCAGAAGCAAAGTACTAAAAACTTTGGAACTGACAAGTTAGGTTGCTCCGTAAGGGTAAGCACCTCCTGTTTAGCTAGCTACACCCGCCACGTGTGTAATCAAAATTGTGTGAAAGGAACATGGAACTATGAGACGTCAAATATATCCATGGCAATCCTGGACACAGAGACATCAAACTTATCAACAATACAGTGATGACGGCCATAAACTTTTTGAGGGACTATTTTTTTAATGTATTTTATGATGAAATTCAAAAAGTGGTATATGACACGTATGTGTAGGGGATTTAGCACGGATATCATAATTTGGGATGTGCGTGTTTATCACAAGCCCAAGGTGTCCCATGGTCTTGAACCAAGGTCATATCTTAAACCAAGGTCATATATAAACCAAGATAGAAACAAACGTAATACTAGTCGTTTAACTCTTGATTCAAAATCCTGTATTTTGTGAGATTTGTAATTGTGTTATACCGATTCATCTCGAATAAAATATTGTATATACAAAATGTACTTAATCAAGGCAATGTCTTAAACAAATGTTATATCATAAATGTATATGTTTTAAGAGAGAGAAGAGAGAGAGAGAGAGAGAGAGAGGAGAGAGAGAGAGAGATGGGACGGTGTATTATGATTAGTGCCTCTATAACAATTCTTGCTTGACAATGTTAATAAACATCTCTCTCTTACCCGTAACTTGCCACTTGGTTCTCTGGTCATTTCTGCCGTACAGAATAGCGGGTTTCTTCAGATGTTTTTCCCATGGACATCCAAAACCACTTTCGATGACACCAAACCAGCCTATGTCGTTTGGACAACTGTTATAGCTCTTATTGATAAAAAATGTGCGTTTTCTGTCGTGTCTATTTATAAATAGAATATAGATTAATCTTTATTTATTGGTACATAAACTCGTATAGGTAAACAACACTGACCTGTCCTTTTGACCTTTCATTGGGGATATTCATATAGGAGGGTCCACCCAATAAATGGGTAGTGTTAAGATCCAAGTTAATACATACACAGTGTACAGGTTTACTCTATGAGGTGAGTTTATCTCATGAAGTATACAGAATAGACACCTGTGTTCCCTATACACAGAATGTACTTAGTCCGTGATAAATATTTAAATAATCAAGCGCACAGGTCAAAGTTCTTTGCTTACATATAAACTCGTATAAACGTTGCAGGATCATTCGGGAGAGATCGTAAAAAACGATACCCCGTGTCACGCTAACGTGACGCTCCCTGAACACAATTGACGGATAGCCGTCCACGCTACAATGTTCCGTCAAAGGCCCAGCACGCTTGAACTACACACAAAAAGAGTGCCATTTAATGACGTCACTGACACTAGTACGTCATTAGTTGCCGTGGCGCTGCTTTGATATCGTGATGGCGACCAGTGTCGGAACATAAAAGGCATGGCCGGCGATACGTCAATTGCACTGAACGCACTACAAAGGTAAACCGTTTACAGAAATGATTTCTGTTGCTTCAAAACTACTGATTGGATAAATACCTTATCATATGACATCCACGCACTGTAAAGACAATTATTTCCCGCTATATTGACAAAGCGTGGGTATTAAAGTTTTCCTGGGTTATCAAGTAGTGAACCAGATTTTAAAACTGTAAATCTTTAAAATATATTTTAAAATTATTCAAATTAACAATTTAAGTAACATGGGCACTTTTTTCATGTTCTGTTATGTTTATCGTCGTGTGAATCAAACACCGGGAACAGCCGATCAAGCGAACCTTCACAATTTCGCATCAAAAAAGTGCGTGATGAATTCAATGTTACAACATATTTTATTAAACATTAAAACATTTTCTACATAATTACGAAAATAATTACCATAAAACCGCAATGATACTGTATGAGTCGAAAATCATCCGATGATATAAGTTACATGAAAGTTTTACAAGTTTTTACACTCGAGTTCGAACTGTGACTTAAAGAGCCACAGGGTTTCCCCACCGTACACACGCGTGACGTCATACGGTGAGCGCCAATTATGTACCATTTATAGAACCAGAGGTTTGTCATACCAACCCGTCTATTGAAAAATAATTAAATTTCCCACTGCTATAAAGATCTTCAAAACTGCTCGCAAGTAATCTCCCTTTTGTGAACCAATTTTTGTAATCACTATTCTTTCCATTAAATATGAAATGGACTTTCCTTTCACCATGTTTATACAGTTCTACTTTGACCTAAATTTAAAGAAATAACATTTAAAGACACACACACACATACACACACACAGACACACACACACACACTTTCGTTCACTCGTCACAAATCGGCCGATTCCGTGACATCAAAAGTTCTACTGAGTTTTGTAGGATAACGTGTGTTTCAGATAGCGTATTATTCAGAATCAAATATAGATCACAAAGGAACTGTATGATAAGAACATTGTCTGAATACCAGAAAAGGCCAAGGACTTAAGCTTAAGGAGAGACGAAGACACGAGCTATTCTTGAAGGGGCTTCGCCTCGGGTGCTTAATTTGAAAAAGAAATGACAAAAAACCGATATCGTAAATTCTGGCGCAATCCAAGCAGTAGCTGCATAAAAAAGATACATACTATAAGTTACATGGTTTGTAAGTGTCCGGTACGGAATGATACAGGGTCAGTAGGAAAGATACCGGGTGAGGCGGCAGCCGAACCCGGTATGTTTTCTACTGACCCTGTATCATTCCGTACCGGACACTTACTAACCATGTAACTTTTTTACCCTACCGATGACCCGGGCTATTGAAAAAGTTTTTAAAAATGCTACCGATGTCAATGAAAGAAGTAAAAAAAATATTACTTGGGTGCAATAAAATACTGCTGTGACAACAAAATAAAACGGATACTAAAATTCAGCATACTAACGAAGTCTAGCAGTCTTTCCTCCAAAATAATACTTTCATGCTTTCATTTTAACTCACTATCTTCAGCAGAAGGTTCCGCAAACCATTTTTTACGGTCGCCATTTTGGTTGACGTTGACGTTGGAGACAGGGGACGTAACTCTAACCAACCCAGTATGAGCCTTACTGACCCAGTATTTTTGCGCGTGTGGCTATGTACGGAATGATACTGGGTTGGTCATGTGATTTGATTTAGCCAATCATTTCCAAAGATTTTAGTCAGAGGTAGGGTAAATATTATATACACAGTGTGTATGTATAGCCCTCAGTATCAGGTCGAGTCCTTTTTTCGTCGCCGTATCACTAAGAGTCGCGCTTGCGCGACGAGTAGTGATACAGCTACGAAAAAAGGACGAGTCCTGATACGAAGGGTTGTACATACACACTGTGTACATGTATATAATATTTTATCTAACATTTCCAATCAGGTTATTTAAAATAATGAAAAAATACTTTATGTGAAAATTACATTTTACCACAGAAAACCACTGAACTATGTTATGACATTTGTTCTGTATGACAAATCGAAGACTCCCTAATGACGTCACAATGAGAAAGTGAACGTGCACTTTACCGCCAATATTGTATCATCACAGTGTGGTGATACAAGATTTTGTATCATGCGTGTTCGATAAAACTTGTATTTCGTCAAATCAGATAGAAAAACTAGTCTAATGTTAGATACAATCTTTCATTCACAGTGCTTAAAACTTAAATAGATACACAAAGTCGTATTATCAGCGATGTAAAGTGGGAGGTAGGGGAGTTACTCCCTTTGCCGACCTCCGACGAAATCCACCACTGAGAGAAAAGAAAATTCACAATGTTAGCAAACAAAATTTACCTATAGATTGTTTACCTTTTCAATTGACATTGATCGCCAATTGTCTACCATTTTACTTTTCAAATGGTGTTTTGGTTTTCCAATAAACGCCAAATTTACTTTTTCCGGAAGACATCCGTCCTTAATTTTACAGCACCCACTACGTAATTTGTCCATCCAACGTTTCCATACCGTTTCGCCATTACCACTCACGGCAACAAATACAAGCTTCCAATCTGAAATGAAAGGTCACCTGAGTTTATGAAGGGAAAATGGGAGGGTCCCTTTATTAATTAATAAAGAAATTCATCACAAACAAATGTTATATAATATTTGTGGGTCCTATCTCTAACCGTTACAAAGTTACCATTTTACCGGAAACGGTACGCGATTAAGGGAGAATCTCGTCGCAAATTCTTAAAGCGCGCCACTAGTTGGCTACCCATATACAAAATGTTTGAGTCCTATCTCTTGCCATTTCAAAGTTGCGATTTTACAGTAACTATACGCGATTTAAGGAAAATCTCATTGAAATTCTTTTCTCTTTAACTGTGACAAAGTTGCGATCTATTTTATCGAAAACGATACACGATTTCGGGTAAATATCATCGAAAATCTTCAAAGCGCGCTACTGGTTACTTTTAAGCAAAATTATTTGGATTTCCTATCTATAATTAAAAACAAACCATTTTCGAATCACAATCCAGAAGCAAAGTAAAAACTTTGGAACTGACAAGTTAGGTTAGACACGTGAACGTCCACCAGGGAAGTGAGGCCGGGTGCTCCGGAAGGGTATAACCGTCACGAAATTGCTGTTTTTCCCAAAATAATGTCACCGAAAAAATTTAAATCGCGCTACTGGCTAATTGTATACTAAATTTGGAGTCCAGTCTCACCAACAATCCTCAAAGTGCACCTATGGCTATCTGTATACCGTTCCAAAGTTGCGATTTTAAAGATAACGAAAAGAAAAGGCTCATTGACAAACCTTTCAGAGCGCGCCTATGGCTATCTGTATACTGTTCCAAAGTTGCGATTTTACAGGTAACGGTAAGAAAGGCTCATTGAAAAACCTTCAGAGCGCGCCTATGCGCTATCTGTATACCGTTCCAAAGTTGCGATTTTACAGGTAACGGTAAGAAAAAGCTCATTGAAAACCCTTCAGAGCGCGCCTATGGCTATCTGTATACCGTTCCAAAGTTGCGATTTTACGAATACGGTAAGAAAGGCTCATTGAAAAGCATTCAGAGCGCGCCTAGCTGGCTATATATATATACCAAATTTGGAGGCCGTTCCAGAAACTTTACAAAGTTACGATCTTACCTGAAACGGAACGCGATTTCGAAAATTTTTATCGAAAATCTATATACTATAAGTATATACTAAATTAAGAATGATCTTATTTCAAACCGTAACAAAGATGCGATTTTACCAAAAATGGCCCGATATTTCGAGAATTATAAATATCATCAAAAATCTGCCAGCAAGTTATCCATTTGTCACCCTTCATATACACCGACAATCAATACAATCGGTTCACTTTCAACAGAAATTTGAAATAAGTTAAATGTCAATACGTGTATTAAAATACCTATTGTGAAAATATGAATTAACGAATAAATGAAATTACCATTTCGAATATCAGAATATGCAAAAGAGTATTTCAAAAGTACGATGACCATTTCGAACATACAAAATAGTATTTTAAAAGTACAAAATACTATTTAAAAATACATAACAACTTTTGCTAATCTACGAAACTTTTGCATATACATGTATGTATACAATAAAAACCTTTACTGAAACATCGGAGAGGAGAGAGAGAGAGAGAGAGAGAGAGAGAGAGAGAGAGAGAGAGAGTGTGTGTGTGTGTGTGTGTGTACCTGCCTGGCTTCAGCAGCGTGTAAGTTTCGGGAGAGAGAGAGAGAGAGAGAGGGGCGTACCCGTTTGGCTCTCACAACTCCTGCGGAAACACACAGAGAGAGAGAGAGAGAGAGAGAGAGAGAGACTGTATGTAAGTACCTGTTTTGCAGTCTGTAGTACTTGATTCCTTAAAACAGCATTGTAGTATAATAATAAATACTGAAATGATTAAAATCCTCATTTTGATAAAAATGGAGCTTCTATCAACAAAGTAGTATGGAATACCACACTGATGGAAGTGAGGATACATAGAGTATTTATATCTCTGTTATGAGTCGACGTTATCATTTTACTTTTTAATTGCACGTATCTTTTACAATCACGGAACTGGATGCAGATGTTTATTTTGCATCACGCTATACTATCTAAATAATTATCACACATCGATATTTTGTAATTAAAACACCTTTTATTTAAGGTGTTCTGTTTGGACCAAATTTGCATTATCGCGGCTTTACTACGCCAAGAAGGCGATGTTACGAATCGAAGGCGAAGAACAAGCGGTCCATGTAACACTTAACAATTTAAAATTCTAAAAAGTTTTAAATTTTGGATATTTGAAATTTTAACTAAAACCCTTAAATATCAAATGTACAAAATCGTTTTGAGTTTTTGGAATTTTAGATTTTTCACTAAATCATCTAAAAATAAAAAAAATCGTGACCTGGTACATCCATGCATTACAGGTACCTGGGGTCATGAAAGATGTATTAATTTAAAAATATATTATCTAGTTTACATTTACTTAATCCTTGCTACAATGGTACTGAAAATAATCGCAAAAGGTACAAGAAAACGCCCCTTTATGACATACCTTTCATGACCCCAGGTACCTGTGACATTGCATTAAATAAAATGTTCAATATAAAATGGTATATTATATAAAATGAGAGTATCTCTATGAAATTATAATTTAAGAGACTGACTATCATCAATGGTGACAATAAGGTCCGAAAATTACCAATTGTATCACCAATGTGGATACAAATATTGCACACATTGAAACAAGTAATGTTTGACAAGCAAGTGCACTATTTAGTAAGGATAATGAAGGAAAAGAAGTTTGATATTTTTAACCAATCACAGTCATCTTTTACAATTTCTCCGTACAATGTGCGAGTTTCCGCACGAAGAAAGTACTGAGTTCCTATTTTCAACAAAACTGCGTTTAAGAACGTTAATATTTGACACAAGAAGGTAAAACAAACGCGAATGTCCAAATGAATTCAGGGGAAATCGAAACACCATTCATGAATTCACCATTTTAGTAATTGTTGGCTTTGGTCTTTCCGGGGGGTGTAAAGTCTGACGCCATCATGATGACAATAAGTCATGGAGTTGTTACAATGTCCCAGACAATGAAATGAAAATTCTAGAAACCTAATCAACTAACCAAACATAGTGTTGTCAACTTTTAAGCAAAATTGCGTTCTTTCAGGAGATACAGCTCAGTTTGAGGATACAAAAAAGTTTAAAGACGATCAATTTCTCCATATTTTGAATGATCAGTTAGGTCTACAGTATTCTGATCTTGTAGCGGTCTTTGTAGTAGTCACAGCATGTGACTCACAGGTGTCATACTCTTTTTCTAACTCTACAGAGCTGGCTTTAGCGTGAAGTGAGGCTCAGGAACTTGGGTTACATCCTAAAGACTACTCTCATAAGAGCTTTTTACAGCTCTAGTATGGACAGGAGATGAAAATTATCTCAGAAAATTTCCCAAGTCTCAAGTGATGTTATGCATATTTTAGACCTATATCTGACACCCTTTTTTGTGTGATACAATCAGTAGTGCATCTTTGGAGGTGTCCAAGTTGGCACACCATAATTAGGTGGCTTATAACTTTAAAAACACTAGAAATATTACTGTAACTCTGTTTTCACAAAATTGAAATTGTTCGGGGCCAAATTTTCAAAATTTGCGTAAATATACAGTCGTTTTACCAGTTCCGAACAGGGTTTCATATAAGCGCTGCTGCCGAGGTCATCGACAAGCAGAGGAATTAAAATTTATGTGGTGTAATAATACAAATGTTTACTGATTCCGATCATGCTAAGTTACTGTTTAAAGTCTGCCAAGGAAGCATGACGGTTTAGCGAAAACAATCGGCAGCCATTTTACTAGTTTCGAATGGAATTGCCACTTCCGAATAAGGGGCACCTTTGAAGAGTACGGGGAGATAACGTGACAACTATATACATGAATTTTTAAAGCAGTGTTACCCGTCACATGTAGTATAAAGAAATCAAACTTTATTGACGGAAAACATTTCCTCTGGTTACATTGTTAACGGTAAAAGTAAAGGAAACGCACATTTATCTTCAGTATATTTAATTTTTAATTTTAAAACAATTAACGATCTTTACCTATGATTTAATATTAACAAAAATAGTAAACCAACATAAATTATTGAAAAAAAAATTAATAAAATATAAATTAAAAAAAATAATCTAGAGTTTTTTTATATTGCACTAGCAAAAATAATGTTAAAACAAGAGGCACAAAAGGACCTGTAATGCTCTACTAGCAGATAATGTTAATTTCTGTAGTTTAGCTCATTTGAGAGAGAGAGAGAGAGATACATACTGGTATGACTAGTTTTTTTATGTTTAAAAAGTACTTAGCACTCTGGTTTACTTCAGAAAATGATGGGTATGTATATGCTATTCTGCCATAGTTCTGTCTCGTAGCCTAGATTTTCACAAACTTTATAGTTTTATTCCATTACAACCTGCTACAGTATTCATAATGCAATGTAAATGTGTAATTTTTCAATAGCATTTCATTTTTTCTCCTATGATTTTTAAAGACAACACCTAAAGCCGAGTTATTTACATTATTTATTACTTGAACATAAGAATAAGAAATAATAGAATAATGTGTTACAACATCTGATCTGATCAATACTAATATTAACATCACATTTTACTTACTAAGTTTACTATCGGAACAGAAGCCTAGATGATATACAAATGTACTGACAAGTCTTTTATAAATAGAGGTAATATTATAATTATAACAACAAAGGTGTTGCATGTATTGTTGCATCTGAAAAAGATATCATATTTTTGCTATGTTCACCAGTAGGTGCAAATTTGCACATATTCTACCAGTCATATTAGAGAGATTTACAGTTTTTACACCTCCACTGAAAGCATACTTACCAAATTGCCAACAGAATGTGTATATTATTAACAAAACAACATAAAGTAACATCCTTTATGTTTAGAAATACATTACAAATACTGCACTATAGCAATGCTATTACAAAATTGAAAATTAAGAATAGCTTAATATTAAGATTTAACTATACCATAAGCAGTTATCATAAAGTCTCTGTATACCATAATGTATTACTGAAAGTCACGGGTCTTTCGGAACTTAAAATGAACGAGGTCCCGTGTCACGACAGGCTTGGCACGATAAAGAACCCTGCTGCATATATGGTGTTGCTGTTGCTGCCATCAGCGCAATGCACAGGCAAAATTTCTGCACCTTCGTCTATAGCTGGCGACGTCTCAATATAAGTGAAATATTCTTGACTGGGACGTTAAACACCATACATTACAGAACTCAACTCCTTTATGACTAAATTTTTATTACAATTTCTGCATTCTCAGTTGTTCCTTTACCACATTCTTTTTTCTGAAATTGAATATCAGATTTTAATAAATAACAATCCAAAATTGCTTTCGTACGTAATGTTACTACACAACATGCAAAATATTTTGAAAGCAGAAAATGATTATTGAAAAATTATGAAACATATAAAATAGAAATTCTCAATTATGTATATGTATGAAACTGTTGACCATAATAAATTAGTTCTCACTGCAAGATATTAACATTATATTTCTGAAAACATCCTATCAAATCCCGTTTATACTTTATAAATTAATTAACATATGTAAATGCACTTTATATTTGTACAACAAAATACAAAAACACAGAAAAAAAATTGATTGTCCATAGTCGGCAACACAATTTGTATGAGACAGAGTCTGTAGGAGATTATCAGTGTTATTTTTTTTTACCTAATCGAAACTGGTAAAATCACAACAGTAATCTAAGTGCAGTTTATTGATAGATCGAGAGAAAATAAAAGTTCAAAATTTTAATGGTATATAAGTTATTGATAGCACTTATTTTTCACGTATCCAAAATATCGGCATCTGTCATCAACAACACGTGGTTTTTGTGTTTTCTTGAAAAAAGCGTTTCCGTGATCACGATTTGTTTATATTGTTAAACTAGGTCACCAACAGTTTGTCGACCTGTCTTGCACATACATTTAGGATGCGGTTGAAGTTTATATTTTTTAAACAATTAATGTCCATACTTTCAAGTAGAAACAAATTGATAAAGTTATTTTGCGATTCCTTTAATTGAGCGGGATTTAAATTTTGGATTATTCGGAACTAGTAAAAATTTGGAACTGGTAAAACAACTGTAGTGCTTTTTAAAGTATTTTTTCACAAATTTGCTAAAAAAAAGTTTACATGTTATTTTTGAAAAAAAATCTCAGAAATTAATAGCCAATTGATGGGAGATTTTGGCTACCAGGAATTGAAAATTCTGAAATGTAAGAATATTTTATTTTCCATTTTACAGAAAAACAAAGTGAAAGAACATCCTCCAGTAAAATGAATCCAAATATAGGAGTAAATGATTTTTCACATCTTCAAATGGACCATTCAGGAAGAAACATGTTTGTTAATGAAATGCCGGCCACAATTTTAAATAATAGCGGCGACCATCAGTATGGTAATAACATCATGGGAAACAGTGGTGGTGACCATCAGTATGGGAATCACCATATGGGACCAACATCTAGTCACCATGGCGATGGTAGACCCTCAAAACAGACAGTAGCAATCAAGTTGAATATACCAGAAAGAAACGAAAAATCCGAAAGTGAGATGGAACAGCTGAGAAAAGCTGGTCTTGTTGTAAATACCGCTCAACAACAGTGGAAAAGACCTGCACATTCGTTGGTAGAAGAGCATTTTACAGAGGAGGAAGATAAATTGATCGGTCAAATTGCCGGCACATTTGTTGCTGCTAATGAAATGATTCAGGCATCTGTTGCCAAGATGGAACAAGCACAGAATGACGTTCCAATTGAAAATGAGTTGGACGATGTTGCAATTAATACTATGGTTGTGTCAAATGATGATTCTGGAGCAATAAAAATGACTTTTACCGATAGTGCTGTGGGCAGATTTGAGACAATAGATGATAAAAATGGAGTGTCTAGAAATGCAGAATCTGTCGAAGATGAGAGATACCTAGGTGTCAATATGTGTGGATTTAGTGCCCTGCAAGGAAATGGACAAAGACCAAGAAGTCGAAAGACGGTAAAACCAGCAAGATTTATAGAAAATGAAAATTGTTATGTAGATGATGATCCTAGACATAAAAAAGTTAAAATGGAACCTGATGAAGGACAGCATGCATATGCAAGTAAAAAGAAAGTGAAAAAAGACAAGAAAAACAAACTCAATGTTGACGAAGTATATGACAGTGGTGCCAGCGACGGCGATGATCTATCCAAAGACGTACTTAAAGTACGAATGTGTAAATGTGATACTTGTGGCAAACATTTCCTTGATCGAGAAAAACTAGATTCTCACAAGTTGACAAAACACGGTCAAAAGAAATCGAAACGACCGAGGAATGTTGACTTAACAAAAGAATTCACCTGTGACATTTGTGGGTATGTCTTCCGAAGACGGGAACATTGGAGACGTCACAAAATCGTTCACAGTAAAGAGACTCCATACAAATGTGAGTTTTGTGGACGAGGATTCAAACGACCAGAACATGTCCGACGTCACCAGAGTGTTCACACGGGTGAGAAACCGTTCCATTGCGATCGGTGTGACAAAAAATTTACGAGAAACGAGCATTTACAAAAACACATTCAGATGCATCTTGGTAAGAATCCTTATGTGAACAAGAAAAAGAAATCTAAAACGCCTTCAACGTTGGTGGGTAACAGGATGACACCAGCTGTACCCCCTCCCTATGACATGGACTCTACCTCGGAGACGAGTAGTATGAATGATTCACCAAGAAAAGTAATGCCTAGACAAAGATTGACAGTTATAGACTACTGACACTATAAAAAACTATTTTGTTAATTTGAAAAATGTACGGTATTTATCACATTGTAGATTGAAACCCTAACTTTCATTGTCAGAAATTTGCGACGTAGATGTTTTGCACTAACTTGTGGAGATGCATTAATACTGCAAACGCTGTATTTTTGTTATATTGCATGGGTAAATTTTGGGGCTAATATTTTGTCCCATTCACAATTAAAAATCCTAAAATTAAAATTTTTAAGTTTAAATTTTTTTTTACAATCACTTTGCCAATTTTCACAATTTTGGAAATTTCAGTTTTAAAAACAATATTTTGGAGTTTTCTGTCACTTATTCTTTTTCTCAATTTTGGCAGTATGGTGCTTATTTTCACAATAGGGTTGATCACTGTATGGCATGATACAGGGATGATTGAGATTAACATAGACCCAGTAGCCAGTGATACCCTTTAACATTTTTGCAGAACACTTATTTCCAATGGATATGGAATCGCAAAAGATGACGTTTTCCTGTTAAAATGACGTTTTCTGGAATTCTGAGTCAATCTGACGTAAACATTCCGCACAAGTGTTAAGAGGTAGTGATCATGTGATACAGCGGTGAACCCCAGCCAATTTTACAAAAGGGTGAGAGAGAGAGAGAGAGAGAGAGACCAGTATTGCAAAAATTTAGATATACTGCAATACATATTTGATAAGCATTGCCATAGTATAGAAAATGTAGCAGGGATTATTAGGTATCTAATTTGGCCTGTTTCTAACACGTGCATGTACCCCATGCAATATTTCAAACATGATCTTTATCAGTATATGTTAAATCACTTTCAGGGTTGGGGCTGATTACTTTCAAATGTAATCGATTACATCATGATTACATGGGGTAAAAAATGTAATCGATTACATCATGATTACTCATAATTTCCAATGTAATCGATTACATATGATTACTTTTGTCAAAGTAATCATGATTACATATGATTACTTCAGATATTTCCACACATGAATAAAAGAAAATAAATTTACTTCTTTGGCATAGGTAATGTAATGACATATTTAGCAAAATAATTATATATATATTAATAAAGCAGAAGAAATAATTCATGTATTATATACATAATTTCAAAGCTGTGATAAACATGACTTTTGAAAATTGTTGATTGACAGTTACAGTTTAAAGTTTCAAATCTTGTTTTCGTTGCACTTTATCATCATTAACATCTGAAATGTAGAATCACCGAGTCTACATCTGTCCGGCCTAAAGAATTTCCCAGCTATACTGAACAGTCTTTCAACTGGGGCTGAAGTTGCTGGTATCGCTAAATAAGTTCTTGCTAATTTAGCTAGAGCTGGAAATTTGTCAATATTTTGTTTCCAGTATTTTAAGGGGTCTATTCCATCAACACATGGCTCAATAAGGTATTGAGATACTTCCATTTTCACTGTGTCACCTGAAACATGTTTTTGTCTCTCTTTAGTAGGGGTCATGAAACTGAATAATCCAGAATCATCACATTTTGACCTTTTTGCTGGAGGAGAACAATCATGGTCATAACTTTGATCAATGTCAATGTTTTTGTTTTCTAGCATAGTTAAGTAATTTGTTCTCCATTTCTACAGGAGTATCAGACCACCTTAGTTTAAACCTTGGGTCAAGGGCAGCTGAGCAAGTGATTCACTTTGCTTACAAACACTTCACTCAACAAGATTTTCTTGACAAAACTAATAGGAAAAATGGAAATGGATAATGATCAGTAATTTTGTATGAAAATAGGCACCGAAAGTGATTTTTTACATGGATATTCAGAAGTTCTGTGATTAACAATACATACCACTGAACAGATATTGTAAATATTTATTGGTATATTTTTGCATCTCTACTTCAAATATTTATATTTATTAAGCATTATTGTTATATATGTAAAATTCTAAAGGTTTTATTTATTTTTTAGTGTGTACCTTTGTTATGTGACCATACATAGATAACCATTTAAGGATGTCCTTTGAAACCTTGAAAGTAGTTTAAAAACTGATTATCCTGAATCAGGATATTTGGATAATACACATGTATAGCAGTATGGATGTTTATCATACAAGTAGTGGCATTTATTATCCCCCTTCTTCCGAAGAAAGAGGGGGGATATTAAATTCGAGTTTCTGTCTGTTCTCTCTTTTTGTCCGAAATTCTTGTCTGCGCTAATTCTCTAAAACTGTGAAGCACTTTTTCTTGAAACTTGGCGCAAAGTATCAACTTAGATAGGAGATGCACATATCATTGGTTTGCTTGTTTTCCTCAGAGTTATGGCCCTTTGAACATAAGTGCGAATCATAAAAATAAACTTCACGGTGGGGGATCCTAATTCACAGAATTTGCTTGGGTTAAATAATGTTTTGTTTTATTTTATTCCGTTTTGTTGCTAGTTTAGGCTATCATTATTTTATCCTCAGATTATAACAGGAAGTGTTATCAGTAATTCTTTATACCGTACCTCAAGTAATTGTATATTTAGCATTTGTAGAAATTTTATTCTGTATCTACCGTTATTAAGTTATTTAATATAATATCATGTAAATAGATTGTTAATTATTCTCTGTTGTTACCATGGTAACAATGTTAGTTATTTTATGTCGTTTCCATAGTTATAATGTTAATTATTCTATGTTGTTACCATGGTAATAATGTTAATAAATCTGTTGTTAACATGGTAACAATCTTATATTGTATGTTGTTACCATGGTGAAAATATCATTCTGTTGTTACCATGGTAACAATATCAATTATTCTGTTGTTACCATGGTAACGATGTCAATTAGTCTGTTGTTACCATGGTAACCATGTTAGTTAATCTGTTGTTACCATGGTAACAATAAATATGTATAAATTAAATGTTGTATACTGTACATTTTAATTTGGATGATGTATTTTGTTGTTGGGTGGATATTAATAATATATTCGTGTATAGAATTGTTCTCGACCTGATGGCAATGTTCAGATACTTTTTTTATACTAGGGTTTTTTTAACAAATAACATTACAAGGTGTTATCATATACAAATATGACAATTTGCTGTTACTAAAGGCAGGCATTAATGACCAGTCTGCTTGGCCTTATTTAGGGATATTTAAAAACGAGGATCTACCCAATTTATGGGTAGTTTTGATTTGAATTCAATACATTAACAATTTGTTTTTCATGATATAGACAAAAATAAAAAAAAAATATTAATGTTTCCTATAAGGAAATGTAATAATATTTATATAAATTAAATTAAAGGTCTAGCGATAGATCAGTGTTGTTTGCCTATAAATGTTCATGTAGTTCATGTCTGTCTGTATTTATAAACACTTTGCCAACAGACCAAGAATATGGTAGCTAATTTAATGCTCACACTATGACAGCAAGGTATATATAAAATATATTTCAGTACGAGTGCTGTTGTAGCAATAAATGACATGAATATTTACATAGACCAACATAGTTGTCTACAGATTAAAAATTATTGGTACCAATGGTAGTCCAATTTCCAAATTTTTCGCACGAATTTGCTCAAACAGGGTACTTTTTGAAAGAATTTCTCAGAAATTAGAAGCCATTGTGGATTTTTGCTACCAGGAATGGAAACGCACACATTATTACTATTATATGTTGTTCATGTTTAAAGCATTATGAACGAACACTTTGCCATCAAATTTAGAATAACCTATAAAATTAATATATGTTTTTGTTCTTTTTTAACAAAAATTATTGAATCATTTTATATATATATACGACACATTTTAATACATGTATTAACATAAATTGTTTATAGAATATCTTTGTTGTTTTGACAGTGTATAGTTAAGTATTTTTATGAATGAAATATGGAAGAATAAAATAAATGCATTTTCTCTTAATTTTGTATTACTATTTATTTAAAAAAAACTAAAGATTTTATTTTTGGGGGGTTAAATAGCAAATATTGTCCTTTTTGTTCAGAGAAAATATTGTCCTTTTTTCAGAGCAATTAGAGGTCTACTTTTCTATCAGGGTTACCAGTATTTTGAAATACAGTCCAACCAACCTTAAAGGCCGCCTCTATATAATGGCCACCTGCTTATAAAGGCCAGTAGAATTGTATCCCAATCCTTATTCATATTATTTGAACCTGTATATAAAGGCCACCTGCCTATAATGACCACTTTAACTGGTTCCCTTGGATGGCCTGTATTGACAGGTTTGACTGTACATACATGTATGCAAAAAATCATAAACTGCATGCATCATCATGTATTTTTGGTGTAATGATTTCCTTTGTGTATTGGCTTTATTCACATATTTCCAAACATGCTGTTTGCATACTTTGAAGATTACTGGTAGTTAATGTTGACATGAACATTATTTCACTTATATTAAGAAATTTCAGATATAGACAAAGTGTCAGAAATGATTCCATATGTAATGTGTTTCGACATTCAGTGGTGGATTTTCCTTTTTTGCCACACCATCTGTGAAATAAAGCCACAATTGCTCCATTCATTACATCATTAGAAAAATGCATTCGATATTCAGACTGTACCTTCATTTCTGATGGCATGTCTACTGTGAGACTTCAACCTTCATGTCTCATTTTGTGCTTGAAAAAACAGTCACTTTCCATTCTGATTCAGCCAGAAGTCAACAAACAAGCCTTGTACCGACTATCTACCATACCAGGCATACCTAGCCTAATATGTAATTTATGAAAATATCTTGCCTTTTTGAACTAGGATTACTGTAAATCATCTTTTATTTGTATATATTAACTTTCGCAATTCTCTTTCAAAAACCTTTTTGCCCCTTTGGACTTTGCTGAATATTTGGCATAAATTATATCATTAATTTTAATGATTTTTAGAAACAAGTTCTCTATGATTTACTTTCTTGATTATTTTGTCCTCGTGACACATGCCAGAATAAATTGCACACAAATAATAGTTGGTTTACAGTAGTTCAACTGTTGTATTTCTATACATCTTGTCTGGCTTTTCACTAGATGGCACTTGGTGGCATTTTATTGGGCCACTTACACTTGCATCAAGGTGGCATGTTTTTGGCTAGAGGAGGAAAACCAAGTTCCCTGAGAAAATTACACTTTGCATAAGCAATCCAAAAACTTTCTCACACTTACATTGTGGTAGCCACAGTGGCCGAGTGGTTGACATTAGCCTTCAAACTCTTAATGTTGTGGGTTTGACCACAAATGAGAAAGGAACCACTGTGGTAGCTCAATTGGTAGAATTCTTGCTCCGTAATTGGTAGGTCATGCATTTAAACCATGACCAAATCTGACTCGAGACTTTAAAGTGGGTAGTAACTGTCCTTTTGCCAAGCAATCAGCCTTATGAAATGAAAGTCATGGTTCTTTCAGATAGGAACTTGAAATAAAGGAGGTCTTGTGTCATGGTAGGTGTGGCACGATAAAGAACCCTGCTGTATAATGCCATCAGTGCAGTGCAAAGGCAAAATTCCTGCACCTTTGCCTATAGCTGGTGATGTCTCGATATAAGTGAAATATTCTTTTCTGGGATATTAAACATCATTACTCAACTCATATGAGAAAGGTGTTTTTCCTTGTATGTAAGAATCTTCTGGTTAGCTTGGCACCAGTACTTAGCAGATTATAATTACTTGCACAAAACTCGGAACACCACATGAATTGCAGGCTGTTACTAAAAACTTCCTCATACTGAAAAATTGCTGTTGCGACTTAAAAAGTATCAAACAGCCAACAAACAATCGCACTGGGTTCTGCACATGTGGGATTTGGCTTAGGGAGTGAAAGTTGCTATGATCCATAAAGCACTGCCTTGGACCACTCTGTTACCAAGGCCCTGTAAATCTGGACCATTGTGTAAAAAATGTAACAAAAATATTTACATATAATTGTAAACATGTTTATTTGTGATATTATTGAGTACAAAAGATACAAATGATGTCATAAATTTGACAAGTGATCAACACTTAAAATTGCCATTTTGCAATGAAACAACATAAGTTTATGTCATCAGTTTCAGAAAACAACCAGATATTCAGAACTAAAGTTTTAAACTTTTATGCACTGTTAACATCCTCCCCACGTTAGTCGTGCAACATGATCAGTTTTACGTTTTGTTGGTTTCACAAATCCAAGGAATTGAAGTTCTGATACAGCACGGATAAAACGAGCTCTGGATGCAAGTTAAGGAACTTTCTTGTGGATGCTCGGAAAACAAAGCTTACCCATTTACTTCTGTAAATGTATTAATTGTATCCAGTACAAATTTTTAGAGCAAATTATAATTTGGTTAATTCATGCTTTCTTGAATTAACATGCTGTAAATGTATTTAATTTCTTGTGTATTTATTTTTACGGTTTAGGAAATTGAGACATAACTTGAAAATTTTAATGGGATTGATTGATGCGTCTAAAGAGACAGATGGTGGACAAAAAGTGATCAGGAGAAAGTAATAATAATAGTGGAGAACTGGAAACGGAAGAAAAGCAATAAGTCTTCCAATTTGTATACTAGGTGGAAGACTTAATGAAATAAATAAAAGTTTTTTGTGCTAAAAAAGTAATGTACATCTGTAAATTAAAATCACTAAAATATTTAGATTTATGCATCAATATTAAGTGGTTTATAGTTAACAAATTATTCTCATTAAAAAGAGGATACTGTAATAATTTATCTGGCGCTTTTGCTTGTTCATCACTATCTTCTTCTGGTGTAACCACCATAACAAAGGCCTGAAATTAAAAGTAAACATATCAAACAACTAAGAAAGCTTCAGGCTATTTAATTAGGATCAAAGTAGGCACACTGTGACAATTAACAAAGTAGCTAGCCATATGTCCACCCCACAGTTGTTTTAAAACTCCATTTCATTTAAATTTATATAAAATGGGAATCAATGGCAACTGAACTGCAAAAGAACTACAAATTTCTCCTGCTTCAGCAATAATAATAGAAATACAGTACAGTCCAACCTGCCTTAAAGGTCATCTCTATATAAGGGCCACCTGCTTATAAAGGCCAGTAGAATTGTAACCTAATTGTTCTTTATTCATGTTATTTGAACCTGCAGATAAAGGTCAGCTGCTCATAAAGGCCACTTTTACTGGTTCTCTTGGGTGGCCTTTGTAGACAAGTTTTACTGTATCTAAAACAAGAACCATAAGGGGAGATAATATAAATAAAAACATCTGCCTGTATTGACCTTCAAAAATATCTACCGTATCCTATCTATCATTCAAGCCGGGTTATGTTTGAGTTTCAAATACCAAAGTATTTTACCAATGTTTATTCCCAAGCCTAAAGAATGATTCTCAAAACGCCGAGCTATCCGCCTATAGGAATATATACGCAAGAAACTAGGTTACACCCTATTTGAGCCTCTATAGGCGCAACTATGTAAGGCCAAATGTAAAAAAAGTCTGTGTAAATATTTTCGTTGCAAAATAATTACATTTTTCCTTTTTTATAATGACGTGTGTGGACACCAACTTTACTGGTTGATTACCATTACTCTGCCGCATGCACAAACACAAAAACCCACATGTCACAATGACTTGATTTGTTTTGCGCCGTAATGCTTATATATTGTATCAGTATGATACTTCAGTTTAGGTGGACATACTTGTATTTATATGGAATCAGTGATAGAAGACATTCAAGGAAATCTTGTTAGAATTACCAGTGCTGCAGAGACAATTCTTGACACCTGTGAAGCATTTTTCAGACCACATAGTGTTAATAAGAATTCATGGGAAAGACCATTTCGAAACTTTGTCACGAGCAGTCTTAACACAAAGCTTTAAGATCTTAGTGCTATGGACTTTAATTATAAGATTATCAAGTTGCGGAGTCCAGTCCAGTCAATCGACAGAAAGGCCATTTGAATCATCAAAATCATTTTTCTGCTGTTTATATCAAGAATTCTTTTTTGGAGATTGTTTAATAAATCCGTGATTTCTGATGTATGTAGACTTGATGAAAGCATCAACAACTACTGAAGGCTTTATATTTTGTCCAGATAATTGATTACAGCATGTATCAGTTGTGTATGCGAATACCGGATGATACAAGGATGACTTATTTGACGAAAATGTTAATTCTTGCCTTAATTAGTACAAGTTTTATGGGGGAAACTTTTTCTTTGGAAATAAAGCAATTTCATTTTGATTTGCTGCCACTCAAAATGGGTTGGTCTAAACATTCAGGTTTCAAGTCTATTTGAGGAACCGCCGGCTCGTGATCTTCAGTCTTGTCCAGCTAGTGACATTTGTTACATATGAAACTATCTTAAACAGTTTAATGTTTTGACATCTTGTTTACTAGCACGTGTTTATTGTACACGAAACACACAGGAAATTACAAGTGGCCTTAAACTGGACTGTAATGTCGCTGTATATTATATGTATAAAGCAAATGTGTGTGCTTGTCTTTATTTCTATTATGGTATTTGTGGCAGAAAGAAATAATATTGCATTTAAATTCTAACACAAAGTAAGATAAAAAGAAATAAAGCCGTAAAATATACATTTTATTAAAATGAATTAAGATAAAAATAAAATAGTAATTTGGGTATTCGAAACCCACAACATAAGACATAATAGTCCCTGCATATATCCACTACACCATGCAGGCATTTGATGACAATGAGAGTTTATTAATATCAAGTACGAGTATAGTACTGTATAGTAAGAGGTTATATTGGGGTAACTCTCTAAACATTGATTTTTACAAAATTCACTATCAGCGCATATCTCTCCAATAACCATACTTTGCATATCTAACAATAAAATAAGATAGTTTTTGTATTCAAAATATCTTTAATGGAGATGCATGCGCTCTATGTGTATTTATTAAAAAACGTGTTGATTTCACTGACTTGTTCCATGTTTGTATACAGTTATACGGAGACAAACCTAATGAATTACATGTGTTAAACATATATGCAATATTTTACTGAGAATTTTACCATATAAACTTTCACAAAATGATAGTAGATTTAGGTTTTTTCACTATAAATATGCATATAATATACTTTTAAATTTTGAATCCTATAGGCGGATAGGTTGGCGTTTTGAGAATCATCCTTTGAGTTATTCTTTCCTCCATTTTGAAACTAGACATCAAATATGCACCAAGAACAGCTGACTAAAGTAATTTTTACTTTCACTTTCAGTTTACTTTTTATCTATTTCACTGAGCCCTAACTTTGGGGAATAATATTAAAATTTTGTATAATTACCTGAAGCCAGTCGTATAAGTTAATTAACTGTCCACATTCTAGATGTAGTTTATAGACAATACATAGGTCAGGCATAGTTGATATAATACCACTGTGATCACCCTCACAACATTTACACTGAAATGTAAAATAAACATGGCTTTTACAACTGGATTCACTGTTACATAGCTAACAATGAATGCTAGATTTGACAATGTGGATGTAATTAACTGTCCATAGTAGATATAATACCACTGTGATCACCTTCACAACACTTACACTGAAATGTTAAATGAACAAGACTTTTAACAATGCTACACAGTAAATCTGGGTGTTCATATTGCGATTGTTATTGTTTAATGTTGCATCAGCTTTTCTCAACAAGAGCAAGTTAGTTACCAGCTAAGGATTAATTTAGGTTCATATATCAGGGATGAAGATTAACAGGGGCCAAGTAGCCCATGGCTACTAAAAATCAGTCTGGCCCCTTAATGCTTACACATTTTAGCTATTTATTACTATTACAACTTCTTTTCTGAGGTGAACTGGGCCCCCAACTCAAAATAGTTAAGCTTCATACCTGTATATGTGCAACATGTGCGAGTGTGTGTTTTGTGGTCTGTCCTGTACTAGCGGTTACTCAGGGTGACTTTAAGGTGCTAGCTCATAGAGTCTATACACAACAGACATGCATACCACTCCTGTGATATTATACTGACACTTGGCGAACCAGAGGATATTCTGTCCACCTAATGCTGAATGCCGTGCCAGAAAGCAGTATCTCAATTTTTTAAGTCTTGTGTATGATCAAGTCTGGGTTTGAACCAATGACCTCTGAGCCATTGCAGCAATTTAAAAGACATCTTGCATCTGTTTGGTAGCATATTTTGCAAATAGCAGGCGTGATAACTGATATTCAGAAATGCATGTATAATGGCCATTATGGGTGGTGTTAGGCAGGAAGGGTCAAGGATGAGATTAAATAGCAATGTCAGCTATCATTCTTTCACAAAGCACCCCATTCCTGTATTCTCACATACCAGTTTATGTAAGTAAATGTACATTAAAATCTCCTAATAATGCCCCTAGATACATTTGCCAACTTCATTATCATCACAATATTTTGAACTCCCATAATGTGGTTCTTCTATGATTTTCTGTGTAAGCATCCCTGAACCTATTGCCAAACCTCTTTATAATGCCAAAATTTAACTGAACAAATGGTGGCAAGGAGTCAAAATTTTACTGTAGTTCATAGTGTTTTAAGCTCTGACTAATTTATACCTGTAAATAGTGATGAGGGTTACTAAGAGCTGTCTGTATAGCAGATCTAGGTGCTGCGTTCAGGTGTTGTTTAACAGTAATGTAAGACTCATAGTAAAGTATCTCGTGTAGTGGTAACTTCTTAGGACAGAGTAAATATTTCCTACAATTAAAAAACAATATTATTTGAAGTCAATCATTTCAACTTACATTAATGAAATTAAAATCAAACATACCAGTCTATGATCAAATATCAATCCAAATCCCAAGGAAAAACTTTCAAAATTGGCAGTTTTTATTAGACTTTCCCTTTCACCAAAGAAGGGAGACCAGATGTTTGAAAAGAGTTTGAATCTATATAAAGCCAAAATTATATACACTGGTTTTAATTAACATTTGTAATGAGTTTGAAAATGAGTAGCAACTGTATTTCACACCTTTGCAGTGCACTCATGTCTTGCTCAAGTGAACAAAATAAGTGCACCATAAAAACTAATATAATTGAAAATTTAAATATATTGACATATTGACACTTTCGTTTAGACTTCTAAGTTGTTCACAACAAATATGTTGGTCCTTGAATGTTGCTTAACATCGCATCAGCCATTTTTCAGCTATTGGCGACGAGAATTACATTATTTATCTCTATGGATTAATCTATGAACAAGCTCGTGTATGCATATGAAGTGTGGGTGTGTTTTATGGTCTACCTTGTACCAGTGCCCACTCAGGGAGACTTTAAGGTCTAGCTCACCAAGTCAGTACGCCGCAGACAAGCGTACCACTTCCCAGTCACATTATACGGACACCTTGTGAACCAGTAAAAGCCAAACAGCAAGGAAAATTCACGTTCCCACATGTGTTCTGAGCAGGACTCAAACTCACAGCTGTGAGAGACTCTGAATTTATAGACTAACGTCTTATCCATTAGGCTACCGCGGCCTTGCAACAATTAAATACATTAGTACTTGAAGTTTAACTACCTGAAGTACTTATCAAAGTACTGTAGAGTACTATCACGTAATTTCTCGTAAGGCGTTTGCTTTCTCTTCTTCATCTTCATTTCTTCTAATGTCTGTAAAAATCAGTTCAAATAAAAATTTCTTCAGTAAGTAAACTAAAAGAGTGATGTTAGACAGAGATCCACCCCAAATCAAGAAATTTTAAAATTGATTTCCTTTTCGCATAAATTTAATGGGACATTAAACACCATTACTCAACTCCTTTTTGCATAAATTTAAGAACAACTCGGTGTGCAAATTTAGTAATTTTCAGTAAATTGCTTACGGTAATAATTCAAGCACTTATCTTTAGTACAGAATTTACTGTATATCATGAATTTTTCATGTCAGTTTATTTTTGTGACAACAAAATGTTCTAATTTACAATATGGAAACTTCTAAAATTTGCTATTTTAAAAAATTTAGAGCACTCCACAGGTTTATGGCACATCTGCATCCACATTATTACATTTTGTATCAAACCAAAAATAACTAGAAAAACTGTGAGCCACAAGCACACAAAAAATACCCCCTGCTCCCCCACATAAAAAAATTCCATCGGATCAAATTTTTAAATAGGAGGTGCACATCTACATTATATCACAAAGATTGTGTGAAAGTTTCATGAAAATCCATTGAAGGGTTTAGGAGGAGTTGCAGATAAGAGATAGGTACTCAAGGTGTAACAGAAGGACGGAAGGATGGACGGACACATGGACGGACACACCTATCACTATATATCCCCCACTTTTTAAGCGGGGGTTAAATAAGTGTAACGAGAAGAAATTTCACATATACATTTACCTGTATAATTTCTCTAGAAAAAAAATAAATTTCTAATATCTATCTTTTCTTAAATATTTTTGCAAGATATTCCTACTCATGGAGTTATAATTGATAACATTTCTTGTTTTTCATCTCAGGATGCCCTCACCTGTCTAAGTTTATACATGTCTGTTTTCTGTAGGACCACCTGGTTTTTACCCGTAGCATCATCAGACGGTGAATCATCCTCATCATCTTCTACAGCTGAAACAAAAAACCAGAGATATACGGTTACCATATCTATTTTCGCAATTTACCAATTTTCGCTTATTTTGCTGCCATTTCTTTTGCGCGAAAATTAATACCGAGCCAAAATTATATTATGCTTATTGTGTAATAGTTCATATTCCAAAAACGCAAAAATTTAACTATACGGGTATGTCTAAATTTCCAAAAACGCAAAAATTTAACTATACGGGTATGTCTAAATTTCAAAAAACGCAAAAATCTAACTATACGGGTATGTCTAAATTTCAAAAAACGCAAAAATTTAACTATACGGGTATATCTAAATTTCAAAAAACGCAAAAATTTAACTATACGGGTATGTCTAAATTTCAAAAAACGCCAAAATTTAACTATACTGGTATGTCTATATTTCAAAAAACGCAAAAATTTAACTATACTGGTATGTCTAAATTTAAAAAAACGCAAAAATTTTACTTTACTGGTATGTCTAAATTTCAAAAAACGCAAAAATTTAACTATACGGGTATATCTAAATTTCAAAAAACGCCAAAATTTAACTATACGGGTATGTATAAATTTCAAAAAACGCCAAAATTTAACTATACTGGTATGTCTAAATTTCCAAAAACGCAAAAATTTAACTATACGGGTATGTCTAAATTTCCAAAAATGCAAAAATTTAAATTTCAAAAAACGCCAAAATTTAACTATACGGGTATGTATAAATTTCAAAAAACGCCAAAATTTAACTATACTGGTATGTCTATATTTCCAAAAACGCAAAAATTTAACTATACGGGTATGTCTAAATTTCAAAAAACGCAAAAATTTAACTATACGGGTATGTATAAATTTCAAAAAACGCCAAAATTTAACTATACGGGTATGTCTATTTTTCCAAAAATGCAAAAATTTAACTATACTGGTATGTCTAAATTTCCAAAAACGCAAAAATTTAACTATACGGGTATGTCTAAATTTCCAAAAATGCAAAAATTTAAATTTCCAAAAACGCAAAAATTTTACTATACGGGTATGTCTAAATTTCCGAAAACGCAAAAATTTAACTATACTGGTATGTTTAAATTTCCAAAAACGCAAAAATTTTACTTTACGGGTATGTCTAAATTTCCGAAAACGCAAAAATTTAACTATACGGGTATGTCTAAATTTCCAAAAACGCAGAAATTTAACTATACTGGTAAGTCTAAATTTCCAAAAACGCAAAAATTTAACTATACTGGTATGTCTAAATTTCCAAAAACGCAAAAATTTAACTACATGTATACGGGTATGTCTAAATTTCCAAAAACGCAAAAATTTAACTATACGGGTATGTCTAAATTTCCGAAAACGCGAAAATAAATACACGCCAAATTAAATACGTTGGCAGTAAACTGGTTCACAAAGCCATCTAAACCAAAACCCAAGATGGTCATGAGGCTTACAAATCACAGTATCTCACACTGACCAGATTTAAATTTCATTTTGGGGTAGATCCTAGAGTAATATAGCATAATTTTTCTAAACCCAACCATAAGTTAGGGCCTCAGTGGTCATGTGGTCTAACAAATCAGCATCTCTTACAGACTAGATATCAATCCGACTTGGGTAGATTCCAGAATATAAAAAAAATCTTTCTAAACTCAACCATAGGTTAGGGCCTGGGTGGTCATGTGGTTTAACAAATCACCCTCTCACTGCCTAGAACTTACCTGTTTGGAGTAAATCCTAGTGTGAAAAGTTCTTAAGTTTGAAGGCCAAGTCAGTGGTTTTCTCTGAGCACTCTGGTTTCCTCTGTAATTCTTGCACTGACCACCTTGATACAGGTGATATATGAGATACTTTTGACTGGCATATAAAGCACCTTCACTGCACTCCAATCCAAAGTACTAGGGTTAGCTCTGCCATTTGCCAATTTAGCCAATTGCTATATTTATAGTTTTAGCTCCAAAAAATAGCTTTTGGCCAATATTTTAGCCCCAAAATTTTTAACAGTTTCAGACGAAAATTACTGACTTTTTTGTTCTTTTTTTACACAAGTATGAAAAAAATGTAAAACAAGTGTTATACAAACTGTTAATCAAGATCAATCTATACAGCAGATCAGAACTACACGTACATTTCAGACATTTTTATCGCTTTTAGCTTCTTAGTTTTCTGGCTCAACATATAAATTGGCAGCTAAATTTTAAAATTTTTTGGCTTCAATTTTTTCAGAACTAGAGCTAACCCCGAAGTACTCATTAAGAGTCGAGTGGAGTAACTTTTAACAGTTTCAGACGAAAATTACTGACTTTTTTGTTCTTTTTTACACAAGTATAAAAAAAAAATAAAACAAGTGTTATACAAACTGTTAATCAAGATCAATCTATACAGCAGACCAGAACTACACGTACATTTCAGACATTTTTGTCGCTTTTAGTTTCTTAGTTTTCTGGCTCCTCAACATATAAATTGGCTGCTAAATTTTAAAATTTTTGGGCTTCAACTTTTTCAGAACTAGAGCTAACCCTGAAGTACTCATTAAGAGTCGAGTGGAGTAATTGTGTAACCTAACATTTAGCATGTACAGAATTATTTTGATAGAATAGAACAAAAGTCCAAATTTCTAAAATCAATGTTACCATGGTTACTTACCATCAATATTTTCAAATTTAGTTATAATATCATCAACAGGTTTAACAAATTCAGACAATACAGAAGGCCATTCTGCCATTTTTGTCCTGCATTGCTTGACCAATTCCTGCAGCTCATCTCTGGACATTAATCTGTAAGGTACATTAAATTTTTTAATGATATAAGACCAATATGAAAATATGAAATTATCTATTCAAACACATTTCTAACAAGGTGTATATAATGTAATATTTTAGTTGTTTAATAAACCTTGTCACCCTTCAAAGAAATTTCTTGCAAAGCGATTAGCTAACTTGCTGGGGTACATAGAATTATGTTCGGAAATCTGCTGGGTACATAAACGCATGCACCATTTAGCCATAAAAGAGAAGTAACTTGTACATTGCTGACATATAGTTACCGTACACAAGCATGGCCACAACATACATAAGTCACACAGAACATGATATCAAAGTTAAACAGAAAAAAACTATTATTGCTTTGAAGGGTGACAAAAATGTTATACAGGGTTTTGACAGGGTACATGAAGTCGTGTAATCTGCCAAAACCCTGTATAACTTATACCATACTTAATCAGTGGCCGAGTGGTCAAAAGTGTGTGCTTACAGATCATAATGCCTCTCACGACCTTAGTTAGAATCCCACTCAGAACAGTTCCTAATGTAAGAAAGTTGTTGCTGAAAGTCGATGATTGTCTTCAGCACTTCAGTTTTCTCCACCATCCCAGAACTATCCGTCTTCATGTAAGTAAAAGAAACTTGACTGGGGTATAAAACATAGCACTGTCGTGCTGTTGTACAGCGTACAGTAGTTGGGAAAATTGTGTTGTGGCAAGACAGAATATAACCGAAAATTCGGGGGGGGTGGGGGGTGGGGTGGGGGGGGGGGGGTCGATCTATGCATAGTCCGACGGATGGTTTTTTTTTTTGGAAAAGGAAACAATGTACCAAACCATGTATTGCTGAATTAAATGGTAGAAAATAATAATTTCATAAATATATGAAAAAGACAATCGGTAATTGAAATTTAAAAAAGTTGTTCCCGATCGTTTTGTCATTTCGGATAGAGAGAAAGTAGAGTTTTGCAGATCCTACCGTCGCTATGAGGGGGTACATTCTAGCGGTTGTATGTAACTAGATCATTTGCTGTTAATCTGGGTTTTAATTAACTGCTGATTATCACTCACAATATTCCCGTTTCATGTTAATGGTGAAGTACAGTTGGTTTACCAGTTCCCAATTTTTACTACCGAATAATCTAAAATTTCAACCCCGTTCAATTAAAGCAGAGACTTATATGTCTCTGATTAAAGGAATCGAAAAATAACTTTCTCAATTTGCTTCTACTTGAATGTATGGGCATTAATTGTTTAAATAATATAAACTTCAACCGCTTCCTAAATGTATGTGCACGACAGGTCGACAGATTGTTGGTGACCTAGTTTAACGATGTAAACAAATCGTGATCACAACATACTACCACATGTTTTTGAGGATAGGTGTCGATATTTTGGAATCAGTAAACATCTGTATTATTACACCACATAAATTTTATTTCCTCTGCTTGTGGATGACGTCTGCAGCAGCGCTTATATGAAACCCTGTTCGGAACTGGTAAAAAGACTGTTTTTAAAATTTGCACACAACAACTGTACGAATTATCTCCCTTTCACGAAAGTAAAATCTAATCGATAAACAGTTTTAAAATATGACACAATTGCCTCAACATCAAAATACGTTATCATAACCTTCAAAATAAATTTAAATTTCCGTAGATTTACGAAGAATTAATTAAACAACCTGCCGTTGCTGTTCATTTCATAAAAAGTTATGATTTTACATCGTAGGACGCCAACTTCTCGAAGTACTTTTTATTGTAAACATGAGATCAGTTCGCCAAATTGCAGAAATTATTATATGCATCCCGTCGTAATATTTTGCTAGATTCCGAAATGTATTCCGAAAATTTATTCCAAATGTGCATATGTAACCAAATGCATTACCCGTCTCAGAATACATATCTCACGATAAAACAGATATACTTCTTTCACGCTCATTTACCAGGCGCACTATTTCCAGGTGTACTCATATCTTATAATTTCATAGCAAAGAAGCTCGATATCTTGGAAGAAAGCGACAGCATAGTACAAAAACTATTACACCACTCCATTTCACTATCAAATACAATGTGCATATGCTTGTAACCACTGCATATACATGTGCATGTACTATAAGGAAACATATAGGTATCAGCGAGACAAATAAAAATTTCATTTTAATTGGAGATGATATCGCAACAATTTATAAATTTCAGGTCTGTCAGAGATTGAAGATGCTATAAGGATTCATTTCAAATATTTGATAATATTAATGTTTTAGTAAGTTTTGTATTCAGAATAAGAAGAAACATTCGCCAGGAAGAAATATTTGAGATTTTAACGGTAACACTTGTACCACAAATATATCTTCTCAGCGAAAATTAAAATTCTTTATTTCCCTTAGTTCACTTTCCCTACAGTTGGAACTGTGAAATTTTCTTACTGTAAAATTGTTTAGAAAATCAAAACTGAAAGTTTTCTACTGCCAATATTTCTTTTTATACAGTAAACAATTCTAGGACAAAGTGTCTTTAATATTCATAACAATGGCGAATACAATAATTAGGTGGTCAAAATTATGCCTAATCACCATTAGGGTGCACAAGATTATTTTTACCAGTTTTAGGGAATCAAAAGCACCTTACCAGACCAATTCCTTTCTAGAAATTCATAAACCTGAAAGAACTTACTTCAATAAATCCATGGCATCTTGATATGCTTTGCTCTCCCATATATCACCATCCAAAGCTACACAATAAATTTCTCTTAACTGTTAAAAGAGTAAAAAAGGTGTAAATTTGTTATACTTGAAATTCAAGTTTTGCTAAGGGAACATTTCAATGTTCTGACAGAAAATAGAAGTATTTAACAAGAACCCTGATGGGCCTAGAATGCTCACCTGGTAAAAACTTGCTGGTTCAAATTCGAAAATTCTATAAGATGCTGAGTTTACAATTTTCATTGTGATCAAAGGGAGGTAAGTGAATTTTTATCACATAAGAGATGAAGATCATTTACAATAAGTAGGTAAAAATGCTCATTCTAAATTGCCTTACCTGTTTACCTAATGGATGTCTAGGTAGTTTACACACCAATGTATGGAGACATTCCAATACAGGATAGAATGATGTATGGTATTGATGTAGATCTGATAAAAGTTTAATGGTCTCTGTCTGAAAATGAAAAAAGATAACATTTATGCATTAAAAACTCAATACAGCCCAACCTGCCTTAAAGGAGAGCCACCTGCTTATTAAGACCAGCGGAACTGCATTCCATTGTTCTTTATTCATATTATTTGACTCTGTATATAAAGGCCACTTGCCCATAAAGGGGAATTGAACTGGTTCCCTTGAGTGGCCTTTATAGACAGGATTGATTGTAAATTACAAATTATTACATTTTTATACTTTATTATGTTCAAAAATCCCACTATGTAAGAGGGCCATCAGGGTTTGATTCTATGCCATGTCAAGCCAGTGCAAGAATTGAAATGGGTGGGTGGTTATTTGGGATAGTGTAATAGTGTTTTCACCCCAGTCAGAGTGAGTGAGTGAGTAATAGTGTTTAACGTCCTAGTCAAGAATATTTCACTTATATCGAGACGATGCCAGCTATAGGCGAAGGTGCAGAAATTTTGCCTGTGCATTGTGCTGATGGCATTATACAGCAGGGTTCTTTAGCGTGCCAAGCCCACCGTGACACTGGACCTCGTTTATTTTAAGTTCCCATCCGAAAGAACCGTGACTTTCATTTCGTAATGCCGAGTGCTTGGCAAAAGAACAGTCACTACCCACTTTCAAGTCTTGGGTCAGACCTGACCGGGGATTGAACCCACGACCTCCCACTTACGGAGCAAATACTCTACCAACTGAGCTACCACAGTGGTCCCCAGTCAGAATTACATGTATTTAACCCATATTGAAGTAGTCAGTTTTGGAATGGTGAATTAAACCAGAATACATCCAGCAAGTCAACTGACAAACTTAAGCCACATTAAGACTTGGACTCTAACCTAGTAGTGAGAGGTACTGATTTTGGTAAACTTTCACTGTGGACCACTTGGCAAGACTTGAAACAGCCATCAAAAAAAAAAAAAAGAATTTGGGTAAAACAGGGTTCGTACAGACATTTAGACTCCAAATTTAAGGACTTTTTAGGGTCTTATTTGCAAATTTAAGGCCTAATCAGAGGGACAATTTTAGCAAAAAAAATATTGGTGCAAAGGAAATTAAATCAATCAAACAATTACCTATGTGTCTGTAGTAGCGATACTTGAAGTGGAGGTTGAAGTTGGGCATTCAAGAGTGCCAGGTACCTTTAAATTGCTCATTTCAACACTACTTATTAATAACTTAATTTATTTATATGTATCAGTCTATTCTCAACCACTTAATATCAAAATACAGACACCCAACTGGCCAAATTCAAGAGCTGTTTAAGGCCTTTAGGATAAATTCAAGGACTTTTTAGAGTCAGACTTGTTTTTAGGGTCTTTTTAGGGCAAACCTAAAAATTTAAGGACTTTTCCAGGCCTGTACGAACCCTGTAAAATGTCATCATTTTTTTTTTTTTTGCACACTAAGCAACAACACCTAATTTGAGTAAATACAAAAAGATGCATAAACCATAGAAAGAAATAGTTATGTAAAGAAACACTGTAAGAAAGATAAGATAACTTTATTAACCAATCAAGGAGCCATTACTGGCACGATACAATCAAAAGGAGATTACTCCCGACAAAAAATAACCCCTAAACATCTTAATTAATTAAAGACATTAATTAGCATAGTATAAAATGCAAGTGTTCAAGTTATGAATGAGTCCATACATAGTTTTAAGATCAAGTATCAATGTGCTATATTAATGAATAATTATATACTCCAAACACATGAGAACTGAGGCTCTGAATCTAATATTTCTAAATGAAAAAAAATTATTCTCAGTATAGGTTGACATAATGTTTATCTCTTTTGTATATTGTTTCATTTGTGAAAAGAATTTTATATACAAGTAGTGAGTTTCTTTCAACAGACAGAGATCTTTGTTATTGAGAAGCCAAATTGTTTTATCTGTATCTGGTTAAAAGAAGACAAACCTTCATAACATCATCATTAGTCAATAAAGGAGCTATCTTCTCTGGAGGACATGATTCTACATATCTACAAAAGATATCAAGTGTATTAATTAGGACTATCCATGCAAATAAAGAAATTTTTGATTTTCAGTTCTTATTGTTGCAAATGAAACTAGATCTGTCTCTTGAGAGCCAAATACCCTTCACCAACATTTAATGTTTTCCTGTGATCTTGACCTTTAAAATATTACCTTGGTTCAAGGTCATGACACACCTTTGGAGTTTGGACCATCAAGATTATTCATATGAAGAAGTTTATGACAGTCTTTCAAAGCAGCTATTAGATATGGCCCAGACACGATTTTACAAGGAAGGATGGACGGACAGACTGACTGATGGATGAAGGGACAGAGACAGACAGACAGACAGACATGGTGATTCCTATATACCCCCTCAAACTAGCTTGCGGGGCATATAAATATGATAAAAGTCATTAGACCCCGTTCATCAGTGAGCTTAATATGACTATCTTTCTGACAGTCAGGCTATACAATTATGCAATATTTACCTTATACACACATGACGAACTGTACTCAACATTTTGATTTTACATCATTGGTTGGCCAGTGATGCTTCAGATTATCAAATCAACAGGTGAACTTTTTTCTATTACTGTAGATCGCTTTTATTTCTTGAGATATTTATTTTGGTGTAACGTCGCGACTCATCCTATTCGCGAATTCAATTATCACACGATTATTTCCAACACACAGATATTTCTATGTTGACATACATATGTTGTATTCAATAAGATTCGTAACGCCAATTCAAATATTCGCGAATAAGGCGAAGATGGTCTTGACGCAAAATTTTCTACTCACGAAAAATAAGTGATCTACAGTATTTAACATTCAACTTCAACATTTTAAATCAACAAAAATGCTTCTCACATTTGATTCTAAGTCCTCTGGATCCTGTCTTACTAGACTAAATTATTGCACAAGGCACAAGTCTAACTTGATATGTTTGAAGCAATGATAGGTTGTGTTTGTCTGGTTACATAATGAAAACTGTGTTCTACATGGCTGAATACTCTATTTTCTGATCTTTCTGTCTCTTTTTTGTAGTTATGTTCATAGCTTATGCTCAGCCTATTAATTCAAAAATGTAAGTTAAAAGTTCACTTTTAGCCATGTGTGGCAAACCAAATTCGCAAAAATGTGAGGGGGCTTTCACAAAATTTACGTACGTTTTCGTTTGAAAACAACACAATTTTCTAATTGGGAATTTTCTTAGACAATTTTGGGAAAACATCAACTGTTTTTCCTTTGGGAATGGGGCCGAATTTCGGCCCTAAATATGCCCTTGATGAATCCCTGACATGTATTACTTATTGTATTTGTCAAGATTTTTAATGACCAGTATTAAACATGTATAATAATTTATGTTGTACTCACTTCATAAATGACGGAAGTTGTCGTATATGCTCTATATCATCTTTCGTTAGTCTCTTTACTTCGTCTTTAACTTCATCAACAGGGCAACATAACTGACTTACTGTATTACTGAAGAAATGGTCCATCATGCAAAACTGAAATACAGGTATATACAAACTAGAACAGTCTCTTAAGAGCCAAATACCCCCCCTCGTCCCCAACATTGACCTCCTGACTTATGGACATAATTTTTGTATGTGACACATCGTCTAATGTTGGTTTACATTTGTGCCAAGTTTAATAGACATGGAAGATATGGAGTGGACACGATATTGGTTGGACAACCAGATGGACAGACAGACAAGGTTGATTCTTATATACCCCTCTAAACTTTGTTTGCAGGGGTATAAATATAAGCAGGGGAGTACTTTTGTCCTATTAAGTGAGTAAACAAAGGTTAAAATGGAGTCCAAGGGCTTCGTTATAAATGCAGTGATTTTGTTTGCTTAAAATTGCTACCAAACAAAGGTAGTGCCCCCTAGGGAAAAATGACTAAGATTTCCCATTTTGTCTACAAAAATTCCCAAAAACAACAGTGATGGACTTTCAAGTGAGAGAGTGAGTGAGTAATGGTGTTTACCGTCCCAGTCAAAAATATTTCACTTATATCGAGATGTTGCCAGCTATAGGCAAAAGTGCAGAAATTTTGCCTGTGCGTTGCGCTTATGGCATTATACAGCAGGGTTCTTTAGCGTGCCAAGCCCACCGTGACACGGGACCTCGTTTATTTTAAGTTCCCATCCGAAAGAATCGTGACTTTTATTTCGTAATGTCGAGTGCTTGGCAAAAGAACAGTCACTACCCACTTTCAAGTCTTGGGTCAGACCAAGCCGGGGTTCGAACCCATGACCTTCCACTTATGGAGTGAGCACTCTACCAACTACAGGTAAGCTACCGCAGTGGTGAATGACTTACAAATTAAATGAAGTTGTCTTTGCAATGAAGATACTTCCTATTGCCAGCATTGTAATGCAGATTGCTAGCTCTTAGAACTTCAATTTTCCCAATCTTAAAGGTAGAAGGTAGTTTTTAAAGTGTAACAGAATCACTGTAATGTGCTTTACTGTAAATGTCTTAGCTGCCCTGGCATTGAAGGTCAGGTAAGGGTCAGACACAGTAAAAGTACAATTAGAGGCCAAATGGTTTAAGTACATGCTTGTTGATCATAGTACTTTTCACCACTTGGGTTTGAATCGTACTCGGGCAGGTCCTAGTGTTAGAAAGTTTGTTAGTTGGCTTGCTAAAGGTCAGTAGTTTTCACTGGGTAATCCTGTTTCGTTCACCATCCCAGAACTGACCACCCAGATATAAAAGAAAGAATCTTGACTTCAGCATAAAACAAAATTACTCGGCTCACTAAACTCAATTCCATTACTAAAGGGAGACATTTTGACCCATACTGGCAAGTATCAATCAAGAAAGATATGATTCTTTTTCCAATTTGATGAGACATTGACAGTTGTTTAAAATGTTTTGTATGTAAATTTTTCTTTGAATTAATATAGAGCAAAAACTGATGTCAGGTTACTAAACGAGGCGGAACCTTAACTAACAGAGCAGTATGAATGTTATTATATTAATTGACTAAATTTTTCAATCTAGATGTATTGTATAAGAAGAATCATTAGCGGTGGGAAACGTTTGCGCTTATGACTCTCAAACTATTTCACGGTAAGAAACTTTTATGGTTCTGACTGTAGGGAAAGTTAACCAAAGGAAATAAACAATTTTAGCTGAGAAGATATATTCGCAGTACAAGTGTCATCATGAAAATAACAAATATTTCTTCCTATTAAATGTTTCTTCTTATTAGAGATGGGATACTGCAGAAAAAAAAACCCATGGAATGCCCCAGTATTTTACCAAATACCAGGGATACCATGGTATACCACACATCCATTAGTATTCGAAATACATTTGTGCATGTAGTATATGTATTCCTATTTAAAATAATAGCTAAGGAATTTGGGCATTGGATATTTTGGGAATATCAAGGATGCTAACACACAATAAAATTCCCAGAATTGTCTGTATTTCAACCAAGTTGATTTAAACTTGTAATCTAAATCTCATAAGATTATTGTCAAACAATGATTTTAACAAAAATTCAAATGAACACATCAAAATTCAAACTGTTATTTAAAAAATTATTAACAAAATATTGTTTCTTAAAATACCGGTACTCAAAGACTTTACCGCCGTATTACCGGTACCTGGTCAGTACCACAGTAAACCGGTATACCGGTAATACTGCACACCACTACTTCTTATACAGCATTTTTTTTTTTTAAAAAAAAAACAGTTGTGGCAGTGTGGTCTCAAGTACCTGCTTTAGTACCTTGGTACATACTGCTTCCTGTTGCCATGGTTTTACTCCAACTGATCCATTGCCATTGTTTGAATCCCACTGAGGTAGATCCTACAGTGAAACAGTTTTTTAGTTCCTCTTTCAAAGGTCATTGTTTGCCTGCATGGAAAACTACTTTTCAATCACTATCTCAGAGCTACTACTCACTTAGTATACCCTCGGCTTTAACATATGTTAAAATAGAAAGAAAATGTGAAGTAGATGTATGACAGACCTGATTTCAATACTTGTGGTATGAGACCTCATACTCAAGTCACATAAACAAGAGGCCCATGGGCCTTAACCCTAACCTGTGACCTTGACCTTTGAACCCATGAGCTTCATTCAAATATCAAAATGATAATTAAACCAATATTCTAATATACATGCCTATACAAAAAGTTTATAGTTTTTGAGATAATTAACCATTTAGCAGGGCTTCGGAAATGTCGGTCCGGCCTGTCGGACATTTTGTACAAGCAAAAAAAAAAAAAAAAAAAAAAAAAAAAAGGTCGTCAGCACAGGGCTGACTATGCGTGCAGTGCATGTTGTTGATTATTTTATTTTGACAAACAAACCAACCTATTTCTTTGAGCTACCGCGATTGCCAATTTTAATCCATGTGCGTTGTTACAAGACTAAGACGTTTACTGCTTTTCTAAGCTTCCGCGATATGCTGTTATTATCAGTATTCGTTACTGTCCACGATGCTTGATATTGCACGTCCGCCATATTGTTTACTAACAATCGGGAATTTTCGTATTCCGAAGATACACGAATTGTAATTAGAACATTATCGCGAGAAATTCAGGTATCACGAATCACGATATAACGGGAACTGCTTGACGAGGTTCCAATATATTTATGTGAATGAAAGATATTAATGCCGAAACTTTTATCAAAATAAAATTTAATCGCGTTTCTTTATTTATTAATAAAGAAACAGTCACAAAGCTCGTAGTAGGTAATTTTCAACACCCCGCGTGGAACCTCTTTGATGACAAACCGTCACCATTGACCGACACTCGTTATGGCTTCCGTAATCAACACAGTTACGACCATGCACTTATTTTTAAACAAACACACGTTTAAAGAAAGTTATAATGATTCGGACTGGGAAACAAAAGAAAAAGACACGCGGCACGCGACTACTTAAGTCCACAGGTATTTACTGATTAATAAACTATCACCTGATTATTAGATCTTACTGTTGTTGACAGGTAAACGCGTGGTAAGGACAATACACTTAGTGAAGTCAGGTAGACAGACAGACAAGCGGTAGTTTACTTTTGTCGGACCGAAAACTGATTTGTCCGTTTAATATTTCTGTTGTAAAATTGAAAATGTCCGAAAACAAAAAATGTCCGACTGGCGATTTTTCACGTCGGTCAAAATAATTTTTTGTCGGACATGTCCGGCAAATATGACCGTTTCCGGACCCCTGCCATTTAGGTATTCATTCTCATCTGTGGCCTTGACCTTTGAACCCCTTACCTTATTAATATATCAAAATGATCATTAGGATAATACCTAAATATTCTAATATACATGCCTATACAAAAAGTTTATAGTTTTTGAGATAATAATCATTTCAGAATTGTTCACATCTGTGACCTTGACCTTTGAACCCATAACCTTCATTCATATATCAAAATGGTTGTTAGGCTAATACCTACAATATTCTAATATACATGCATATACAAAACGTTAATAGTTTTCAAGATAATTAACCATTCAGGTATTCATTCGCATCTGTGACCTTGACCTTTGAACCTTCATTCATATATCAAAATGATCATTAGGATAATACCTAAATATTCTAATATACATGCCTATAAAAAAAACCTATTGTTTTTGAGATAAATAATCATTTCAGTACTTGTTTACATCTGTGACTTTTATCTTTGAACTCATGACCTTTATTCATATATCAAAATGATCATTGGGCCATTACCTACAATATTCTAATATACATGTCTATACAAAAAGTTCATAGTTTTGCAGATAATTAACTATTTTGGTAAACTTGTACATCTGGGACCTTGACCTTTGAACCCATAACCTCAACCGTTATATCAAAATGATCGTCATGTCAATACCTACAATTAACCAAAAATCCTACGTCATTATCACCAGAAATGTTTAAAAAATAGCATTTTTTATCAAAGGTTAAAAACTGGGACATGATCTTTGACCTTGACATCAATCGAAAAAAAATCGCAAGACAAGATCAACAGTGAAAACTTTATACAATTATCTTCAGCCATTATGAAGTTAAAACAATAAATCTCATTTTAAAAATTACATAATTTTACACAAAAAACGTGTAACCTATTTTTCCTCCAATTTTCATGAAAAACACAATTTTAATGTATCTAGGTATCCTGAATCCAAAAATCTAATCAAAATTTGTATGCACCTTTTGGTTTCAGAGAAGAAGATTTTTTTGTCTTTTGGCCATTTATAGTAATGGCAGCCATATTGTTGGGCGTGGTCAAACCCCGAACACAATTTTGAAAGGCTGTTACCCAGGCATAATAATCATTAAGTTTCATAAAATTTGGCTCAGTAGTTTTGGAGAAGATTAAAATGTAAAGTTTACGCACGACGCACGACGCACGACACACGACGGACAGTGATAGATAGCAATAGCTCAAAATTTCAAGTGGCTGTGATCAGTAGTTGCTGAGAAAACTGTTGCGAAAAATTTTCAACCACTGACATCAATATTGAAAAATAAACTGAGTCAAAAAACAGGCAGTAGACAGGGGTCCTAACAGTTTTGGATGACAAAAATGTAGAAATCAAAGTACTGAAGGTACTGAAGCATCAGCTAAACTGAGCAATTTGATTAAAAAAAATGTGCACTTGAAACTGAGATTTGTCTAATGAATCAGTAACAAATGTAAATCATGCAAAAAATAGATACTGTGATCGGGAAGCCTCTAACAACAAGTCTGCTTTTTATGCAAGTTGTTGGGTTCTAACATATCAATATGTTACAATGGTCAAAATGGACATGCAACACAATGTTTATCAATTGAGTAAACTAAGTAATTCACATAAATATAAATTTTCAATTTTTCAAAAACCAAGAGAGGCTACTAAAGACCCGACCCAAAAATCTGAGTGAAATATCTCAAGTGTAATGGAAAAAAGTCCAGAGAAACCATCATTTTGATAAAATTCACGTGAAAGGGGCATAACTCCACTAAAACGCAGTTGACTGGAAGAAATTCCAAACTGGATCTGTAATCACCACCATCGATCATCATCATTATCACTCCTCATATCACATTTTGATCATAAACATGAAGATATCATCATCATCATCATCATTGTCATTAGCAGCAGCAGTAGAACCCATGCCATGACAATCACCACCACCATTATCATAATCATTTTCAGAAATCCTCATGTTACATCATTAATGTGGTCAAATCATCATCATCATAGCTCTTCGTGTCACATAATCATCATGGTGACATCATCATCATTATCAGCAGCAGCAGTACTGAATGTCATCATCATCATCATCATCATCATCATGTCACATCATCAACATGAAGACATTGGCTTTGTTATCATCATCATCATCGTGAATTATTATCATCATCGACAGCTGCAGAACTGAATGCCATCACCACCATCTTCATCATCATCATCATCATAATCATCATCATCATATTACTGGCAGTGCTCAGCAGTACTGAATGTCATCATTGTCACCATCATCATCGGTAGCAACAGAACTCATGTCATCATCATAATCATCATCATAGTTCGTCATGTCACATCGTCATCATTACCATCATCATTCATCATCATTGGCAGCAACAGAGCTTATTTTCATCACCACCATCACTATCATCATCTTCATCACCATAATCATTATCATCATCGGCATCAACAGAATTTATGTCATCACCATCATCAACATCATCATCATATCTCCTCATGTCATATCATCATCATGGTGACATCATCATCATATCTCCTAATGTCACATCATCATCATCATCATTATATCTCCTCATGTCATATCATCATCATCATGGTGACATCATCATCATCGGCAGCAGCAGAACTGAATGTCGCCATCATCATTATTATCGTCATCATCTTCATCAGATCATCATGCCACATCATCATCATTGACATAGTGTCATCATCACAAAAAAAAACATTTCACCATGACCAGCTATTTCCCTTGACTTGCAATTGACACATTAACCATTGTTGAAGTCATTAATTTTATTCGTTAAATTCACAATTAATTTGAAAAAAAAATAAAAATAAAAATAAAACCTTTGTTTAAGAAATAATTTAAATGTTTTAAAATTATTGTTGAATATATATAAATTGTCCAAGTGAGCTTCAAAAGCCTGAATTGGTATAAACCATCCTGACACAATAAGCTAAAAATCTGCACCTCCCAATTACAGAAGTTGTCCAGGCAACTGTCTCTTTCAGAAAGAAGTTTGTCGACAAGAATTGTGTACAAAAGGGGGAAATATTTCTGAATACGATTAATTGAAAATTAATTGGTTATTATTTAGACAACTAAAATGTTACAATAAAATTACTTTGAATTTAAGAGAAACTGTAAGAGGAGTTGAGTTCACAAAGTAGGTACCCCCATTCTAATACTTCTAAAAAGTGATTAAGTTTCAAAGTCTGGAAAAATGGAGAAAAAATCTTGAAATATTTCCATAAAGTCAGGTGCACATCTTCAATATATATATATATATATAAACATTTTGTGAAGTTTCAAGGCTTTTGGTTGAAAACTGTAAGAGGAGTTGAGTTCACAAAGTAGGTACCCCCATTCAAAAACTTGCTAAAAAGTGACTAAGTTTCAAAGTCTGGAAAACTGGGGAAAAAATCTTGAAATATTTCCATAAAGTCAGGTCACAACCTCAATATATATATAAACATTCTGTGAAGTTTCAAGGTTTTTCGTTGAAAACTGTAAGAGGAGTCGAGTTCACAAAATTGGTGCAATATTTTCCCAGCCCTTAGTTACAGTTCTACTACACCAACGGTGCTCTAAAAATCGGAAGAACTTAAGAAAGCACAATAACTGTTTTGGTGTTTGTTTTCCTGTATGTTCATTTGTTCATTTTATGTGAAATAAAGTAATATGGCTTCATGAAAAGAAATTAAGGGTTGTAAAAACCATGGATTAAACTACTGACAACAACTTTAATTGGATATCCACTGTAAAAACGATCTAATAAGGACTTGTAACAAGGTAAATAAATTTTATCTGAAAATTTTAAAACATGTTTTTTCAGTTTTGTTTAGATTTTGATTTCAAGTTGTTCTTTCTTGACGATTTATTTTGTTGATTCAAAATAAACAACTGGAAAAAGTATTTAAATGAACATTGATGATGAAATTGTCTGTCTTCGGAGACATGTGAGAAGTGGAGTGTGTGCGGAAGATCGGAAGTATGTGGCAGAGATTCAAGAATAAAGCATGTCGTTTTAATATTTAACTGATAACTGAAAAGGACAGGGTGTCATGATCATGAGGCAAGGGTGTACTGGACTAAAAAGGTCAGTCACTACGCTATGTGAATACATTTGAGCAGGGGCATCGGGTGTCAAAAGCAGGCATGCTCCCAAACACATGGCTAATTTGCATACGAACTACGGTATCGATATAGCCTACACAACTTCACGAGTCACAAACGATTTATCAATATAGCCAATGAACTTGTAAATAAACTTCTTCTTTCAGTTTCGTATCACTATTTTGGGAATAATCTTTGATTTCTACTTTTTTGTTATGCATAATTTCGCTACCGGCAAACTGACGGAAATGAATTTTAATACCTAATGAAAGTGGGAAAATCCTCGTGACGTATCATGTGATGAATATTAATGAACCAGGTCGGGATATCCCAAACACAAAATATTATTGACAATTAATTTTTAAAATATATATATAATTTATCATCAAATGTGATCCATGTTTATAGTTTTCCTTCCGTAAAACGACTTTGCATTTATTTTTAAATCTATCCAATTTATGTCGATTCTTTATTTAGAACGGGATTTTCCCCTTATCCGAGGGGCGTATACGTAATGGCTTTTTATGGTTTTTATCTTAAAATAATCATACAAAAGTGAAGAATTATAATATATTATATTCAGCAAAAACAATTACGGACTATACGCGTATGAATACATTTCAGATCGGCACATGATCGTAACTTTCAGGGAGACCCAATCACTCAGATTAGTTTTATACATACCTGGGATACCGTATATGGAAATTCCCGTAATTTCAGTCGAAACGAAGAATTTGATTGGCTGTCAAGGTGAAATGAGAGCGGCGCTAAATATGAAAAAAATCCAACGATCGCTATAAAGCATTCAGCATGGCTGATGCTTTAAAAATAGGAATATGGGGGTCAAAATTATAGGAAAATTATAAAACATTAGTATAGGAGTTTTCACTTCAATTATTAGCATATTTCTAAATAGTTTACACATTAAATATACAACAATGTACATCAATGGCCTCCTTTCCTCCAATTCAGTCATTCTCTTTCCTCCTTTTACTAACAAACATAAAATATTGGCACCTGCAATGTACACTTACTGAAAATTTTCTACCGGGAAATAGTTCAAAAGATCAAAACCGTGAAAGTTTCCTACCGCTAATGTTTCCTTTTATACAGTATATCAAGGTGGTCTGTTACGGGATGGTGGAGAAAACTGGAGTGCTTGAAGTAAACCACAGACTTTAAAAAAGCAAATGCTCAAATAAAAAGCTACTCATTCATTAAATATTATTTATACCCCACCCTTATGGCAGCTGTTAACAGCTATTTTTGTGAAAACATCTAATTATATACTAGTAATGTCACTGTTATGACATATATCAAGGAGTCCAGGATGGCAGAGAGAATAATCAACTAGGAAAAAAATTGACAACTTCCTCACACTAAGTATCTCTCCAACTAAGAATTCCAACCTTAACTAGAAAAACTGAGCCACAAGCTCACAAAAAATACCTCGCTCCCCCCACATAAAAAACATCCATCCGATCAAATTTTTAAATAGGAGGTGCATATTACATTATATCACAAAGATTGTGTGAAAGTTTCATGAAAATCCATTGAAGGGATTAGGAGATGTTGCAGATAAGAGATAGGTACCCTAAGGTGTAACGGAAGGACGGACGGACGGACATACAGACGGACACCCCTATCACTATATACCCCTAACTTGGGGTGTATAACTAGGATATGCCACAAGTGGAACTCAAACCTAGGCAGTGCCACCGAGGCTCCTGATTATATGGTGCATTTAGTTATACTGTAAATCACTTTAATTTCGTGACACCTTTTTTTTTGCGATCCCGTGATGAAAACAATTTCGCGACATGAAATTTTCGCAAAATCCCATGTGGAACCCCCAAAATTAAAAAAGGTTTTTCTTATAGCAACTGATTTAAATAATATGATGTTCACCTAGTTACTTGGCCTTTATCCAATTTATGAATTTTATTTTTGTGCACTTTATTTTCGTGATTCTTGAACAGATCCCAAATATCACGAAAAATAAAGTGCTTGCAAAAAAATGTGATTTACTGCTTCTCCTGCTTATGGTGTATTTGTTTCCCAATTAATACGCTATGGTAGAGCTTGTTCCCACTACGGGGACTTTGTACAACGAAGTAGGCTGCTTGCAAATAAATTGTTGACTCAGGGATATTGCAAGCCTAGGCTTATCAAGGCCCTCAATAAGTTTTATGGCCGTCATCACAGTATTGTTGATAAGTTTGATGTCTCTGTGTCCAGGATTGCCTTGGATATATTTGACGTCTCATAGTTCCATGTTCCTTTCACACAATTTTGATTACACACGTGACGGGTGTAGCTAGCTAAACAGGAGGTGCTTACCCTTCCGGAGCACCCGGCCTCACTTCCCTGGTGGAGGTTCACGTGTCTAACCTAACTTGTCAGTTCCAAAGTTTTTACTTTGCTTCTGGATTGTGATTCGGAAATGGATAAGTATGTTTGTTTTTGATTAGACACAAAATGCTGCTCAAATGATGTCCATTCATTAAATATAATTTACAAACTCAACCTTATGGCAGCTGCTAATAGCTGTAACAAGCAGGATATAAGTACAATAACAGGATATACATATTTCAAATTCATTAATAGTTATTTTATTGAAAATATTTACATTAAATATACATACAGTATCATGTCAAGTTTTATATGCTCCCCAGCTATGTGAACTTTGCCATGGCAACAGATCGCCGAGTGACTAATGTGTTAATTAATAAATTTTATCTCTTTTGGCAACAAAAAGCTACTTTTGATCAATTTTTTGCTGAAAAATTTTCACCAACAAATAGAATTGGCTGAATCTATTTCAAAATGTACGAAAAGTCAACATATTTCTTGCATATTAAATAAGTGATATAATCTGGATTGGCTCTGTGTCTCAACTAGGAGGTGCACATCTACATTATATAACAAAGATTGTGTGAAAGTTTCATGAAAATCCATTGAAGGGTTTAGGAGGAGTTGCGGATAAGAGATAGGTACCCTAAGGTGTAATGGAAGGACGGATGGACACATGGACATACGCCCCTATCACTATATACCCCCCCATTAAGGGGGGGGGGGGTAAGGTGTAAAAAGAAGAATTAATTGATCAATTGATTGGAAGTGTCTGAAGAACCAAGTTTATACAGTAACATACAGATTTTATAATTTGTGTAAAACCATGTAATAGTAAACAAATATTTTTTGATATCTTGAAATGTTAATCAATGGATAAATGTGATAGATTTTTTTTAATTTTCTGGTATTTCAGAAAACAGTCAGTTATTTTATACATAATTCCGTTGATGTGTTTCAGCGATTCGTAGACATTTATCCAGAAGGGCCATTGCCAATGGTTCATAAGTATCAATATACAATTTACTTTGTACTGCTATGTAAAGTTCATTCAGACTATAGTTCACTTTCTGTTTGCATCTCAAGTGATGATGTGATAGGAACAAGAGAAGATGTGTGTATATGACAGTTGGAATGTATATACCGGTATCATTCTTTCCTGCATGGCTCATAAGTTCTGGCTCGACTTCTGGAGGATAAAATCCACAATGAGTATTGCAATATAACTGACCAAAAAAAAAACCTAATTTCACCTTTTGGTGTAGCGTTAGTCCTTTATCATATATTTTATCCATGTAAGCAGAAATGTTAAATATCATGGTCATATATCTTCCGTTAAGTCTTAATACTTCATCTACAATTGTCACCACTTCTTTATATTCACCATTCAGATAACACAGGGTAGCCAGCAGTAACTTTGCGGTGCATTCATCATGGTTCATACAGTTTTGTATGATATAACGTTTGAGTTTTTGTTTCTCCTTGTAACATATTTTGTTTGATCTGTGGTTGAGTGTCTGTCTATATAGCAACGGTACAAAAACCATCATTGCAGAATTCAAGATAAGGGAAAGTATTGCTCTGTCAACATTGGATACTGTTTGGTCTTGTATTTGTGTTATAGTATCCATTATCATAAAACAACCTTTTGTATTATTATAAAAATCTATTGTAGACCATTTGTGTGATGAAGCAGAATGTAACTGAATATCACAACTCAATTCTGTTGGGACTTGTGACTGTAAGGTACCATTGAAAATGCTGGCTAAACATGGTATTGCTCGTAACCTGATAACTCCATCATGATAAAGTTCAGTGAGATAACTTAGTAATATTCTCTGTTTCTCTCCAAAAATTTTCCCTTGGAACATATTGTTCTCTTTGATGAAAAAGTTTGGACAGTATCCACCCCTCACCCAATAGATTAACCTTCTCAAGCACACTAAGAAACAACCAAACAGGTTCTCTTTTGTCCAAGAAATGTGTTCTTCCTCCATACAGTAAAACAAGCATGTCTTCAAAAAGTAGGAGCACAGCAGATCTTTAACTTCATTATTTGAATTTATCACATGTTTGAGGTAGAGTTTCAGCATTGCATAACAGAGAAATTGAGTGTGATTCATGGAGTAGATTAACTTTTTCTCTGGCACTGAAAATGAAATTCTCCACTCCATAAAATTATGCTGAGAATTGGGATCTCCAATTGGAACAACCAGACATCCACCATCAATAATATCTCTGATCAATGTGTTTGATGGCCAGTTGTGTCGTCTTTGTCGATGAATCCATTCAGATGTAATGTCAGGCCATCTTTTACTAGATAAGCATTCCAGTAAATCAAATTCACTGTTTGTTTCATCTGTAAATGTTGCACATGGTCCATGGTCAAAGACATTAGGTATGGCTTCTTTTACGCATGATACATGATTATCACGAAATAATAAACTGGACAGATACAAACCATCACTTGTCTCTGTCATTGCTGACTCAATATCTCTTTTATATTTCAGTCCATCTTTACATCGGAGTCTCACAAATCCTGGTTTTACATTATCTGTTTCCATAACAATGTTACAACTATCATCATTTACACTATTTGATGGTAAAATGGATATATCTTTACGTATAAACATCGTGTCATAGTCACTTCCTTGAAGGTCTAAACCCTCTACTTTACTTCCACTAAAGACTGGTATCGTATTAGCATCATAACAAAGAGATTGGTAAACTATGTCACTGAAATGAAAAATCCTTCTTTTGATAAATATTTCTTCTTTGGGACCAACTAAATCACAAAGAGCATTCCATAACCTAATATTAAGAGACTCCATAACTCAAAATTTCAAAAGGAAAGAAATACAGTGGAAAAACCAGATACTGTTACTATTTATAGAGACACATATCACCTGTAATTTAAATATCAATAGGTCTATTCATTTGATATATTTGGGTTGTTAAACCACATTATGATTTATCAATAAGGGGTAACTGTATCTCCAATTTAAATGAGATTATGGGAGATGTTCTCATAATGGATGTTGAAAATTTAAAAAAATTGACAATCTGGTCATAAACAATTTTAATTTTTCTCAAAGTAAAATACCGGTACTACCATGCCTATTATACTATTATATGATCAGAAAATAATGGCAATGTGTATCTTACATTACAGCGATTTTGTTTGCTGAAAATTACTATCATATAAATGTAGTTTCCACTAGAGAAAAATGACTAAAATTTCTCAATTTTGTCCACGAAAATTCCCAAAAAACAACAGTGATGGGTTAACAAATTAAATCAAGTTGTCTTTGCAATGAAGATACTTCCTATTGTCAGCATATTATATATTGCTAGCTCTTAGAACTTCAATTTTCTCAATCTTAAAGGTAGAAGCCTGAAGGTAGTTTTTTTTAAAGTGTAACAGAATCACTGTAATGTGCTTTACTGTAAATGTCTTAGCTGCTCTGACATTGATGGTCAGGTAAGGATCAGACAGAGGAAGAGTACAATTAGAGGCCAAATGGTTTAAGTGCATGCTTGTTGATCATAGTACTTTTCACCACTTGGGTTTGAATCCTACTCGGGCAGGTCCTAGTGTTAGAAAGTTTGTTAGTTGGCTTGCTAAAGGTCAGTAGTTTTCACTGGGTAATCCTGTTTCGTTCACTATCCCAGAACTGACCACCCAGATATAAAAGAAAGAATCTTGACTTCAGCATAAAACAAAATTACACAGCTCACTAAATTCAATTTCATTACTAAAGGGAGACAATTTAATTCATACTTGCAAAGATGCATTTTTTTTCTTCAAATTTGATGAAACATTTTCAGTTAAAATTAAAAATGTTTTGTATTATATTATGGTTTTTTTTTCTTGAATTAACTTGCAAATATCAATCGAGAAAGATATGATTCTTTTCCGATTTGATGAAACATTTTCAGTTGTTAAAATGATTTGTACGCAATTTTTTCTTTGAATTAATATAGATCAAAAACTGATGTCCGGTTACTAACAAGATGGAACCTCAACTGCTAAGGCAGTATGCATGTTATAATATAACAGTCCAATCTACCTTAAAGGCCACCTCTATATAAGGGCTGCCTGCTTATAAAGGTCAGTAGAAATGTACCCCAATTGTTCTTTATTCTTATTACTGTATATAAAGGCCACCTGCCCATAAAGGCCACTTTTACTGGTTCCCTTGGGTGTTCCTTTATAGACAGGTTTAACATTATTCCTTTATTGACTGAATTTTTAATCAAGATGTATTTTTTTCAAAGTAGTTGTAGCAGATTACTGTTTAAATTTATTCATGCCCGGCAGAGCACATGTTTTTCAAGCTTTTAGATATAAAAATCAATAAATTTTCTATCATATCATATACCGTTGTTAAGTATGCATTTTGTCGTAATAAATGAGCACCAAGGTACCATCTCATTCAGAAAATAAAATGCAAAACTTTTTAAAATCCTTGCGGGGAATTTGTCATTGTTTACTTTTGGAACAGACCAACGGAAGTTGCAATCATCCGGGCAATTTCAAGTTTATCCTGGATTTGCCTATTCATCGTGGGTACGATCGCGTAACAAGGGGAAACAACTCCTAGAATTTGGTTGTTTACAGCTACTGTTTTTCTTTGGGTAGTCTCCCTTTAGTCAGACGATCTTAATGGTGTAAAAAAATAGAATCGCCGTACATGCGCAGTTCAATTCTTCTGAGCCATATGTTTTATACTTCCTGTCGTCTGTATGGCTCCAATGCATAGTGTAGATCTCTGCAAGGATTTTAAAAAGTTTTGCGTTTTATTTTCTGAATGAGATGGTGTGTACCTTGTTGCTCCTTTATTACGACAAAATGCATACTTAACAACGGTATATGACAAATAATAGAAAATTTATTGATTTTCATATCTAAAAGCTTGAAAAACATGTGCTCTGCCGGACATGAATTAAACAGTAGTCCAAAGTAGCTGCTTAAGTACCTTGGTTCACAGTGCTTCTCGATGCCATGGTTTCATACCTGTCAAGGTCCTTATGGAGTCATGCCTGTGATGATGCGTGCGACAAAGTCGCACATTGCTAGGGGGTCCGAAGACATGCTCCCCCTGAAAATTTTTGATATTATGATACAAAATCCTGCATTCTCTTGCATTCAAGGGCATTAAATTATCTTATAGAACCACATTCAACTACCTGCCCACATGGGGTTTATTTTCCGCCATTTCAACTTTTTATCACATGTCTTCTTTACTATGACCTTGTTGTCTTATGTAGTTTCCAATAGTTCTCTAAGAATTTGAGGAATATCAATGACCAAGTAAGTAAATCTTGTTTTTATGTAGTTTTCACTACAGAAAACTAGGATTTGTGAGTTACCAGCAGCTGAAATTATCTTCATCATATTAAACATGGTAATTTAACTGCTGGTAACTAAACTCCTACATCTTATCATTTTAATATAGGGTTTCAGTTTTTCATTTTCCAGATACTTCTATTATGCGTGTGTTTCTCAATGCTTAGCGTGTGACCGTGATTTACTCCTAAAATGCGTGTGTTATAGATGCAATGTATGTGACTTGACAGGTATGTGGTTTTACTCCAACTGATCCATTGCCACTGTTTGAATGTCACTGAAGTAGGTCCTAGAGTGAGAAAGTTTTGTAGTTCCTCTGTCAAAGGTCAATGGTTTGCCTGGAAAACTAGTTTTCAATCACTACCTCAGAAGTGACTTACTTGAAATCAGTAAAAGAACCTTCACTCAACCAGAAAATGCAAGAAATCCGTGAGTTACTGCTCACTTAGTATACTCTTGCTTTTAACATATGTTAGAATAGAAAGAAAACAAGAAGTAGATGTCTGACAGACCTGAATTCAATACTTGTGGCATGAGACCTCATACTGAAGTCACATAAAAAATTCAAGTGGCTGTAATTAGTTGCTGCTGAGCAAACTGTTGCAAAAAATTTTCAACCACTGACATCAATATTGAAAAATAAACAGAGTCAAGAAACAGGAAGTAGACAGGAGTCCTACCAGTTTTGAAGTACAAAAATGTAGGAAAATAGGAATACAGGGCACCAAGAAGGCTTTGGGTTTCACCAGCCTTCTGGCTACCATGTAATATTTTTACTAGCCAAGACCAAAATTAACTAGCCAGGGCCAAATATTTTGGTCTTAAAATCAAAAGTTCACCATGATCTTTTTTAAATGAGGTTGAGTCACTATTGGCAAAGTCTGTTTTGCTGGCAAGTTCTGAGACAGTTTCACAAATTTTACAATACATTCGCCCATTTTTTACTAGTACAAAAATGTAGGAAAATAGGAATACAGGGCACCAAGAAGGCTTTGGATTTCACCAGCCTTCTGGCTACCATGTAATATTTTTACTAGCCAAGACCAAAATTAACTAGCCAGGGCCAAATATTTTGGTCTTAAAATCAAAAGTTCACCATGATCTTTTTTAAATGAGGTTGAGTCACTATTGGCAAAGTCTGTTTTGCTGGCAAGTTCTGAGACAGTTTCACAAATTTTACAATACATTCGCCCATTTTTTACTAGTAGACAAAAAAAATTCATCACACTATTTTGCCAAAAACTTTCGCTCAGTTGATGGGGCAGTGGGTGTTTATTGGCATCGATGATATATCAAAACCAAAGAAGAAGTCTCGCAATAAGTTTGCTTTGCCATGTTGTTTTCTATAGCAATGTGTCATCCTTTGCATGTTTGCATATTAACAAGAATTATGACTTGCAAGCATTCATGTGACCTACTTAACACAGACAGGGTTCCTGTATATATAAGCAGGTGCTATAAACGAACGGTATCCAACACTTGCAGCCGTAGTGTAACTAATGAGACACGCCAATCTCTAGGTTAAAACACAACATCTTTTCAGTACAAAAAATAAATTTGCAGTCTCAGCCTTTGTAGTTTTTAATTGCCATTTGGTGAGTACATCAGAAATTTATTAGCCACGTCCGATTCTTAGTCACATATGCGAGTAAATTGCTACTTGGAGCCCTTAAATATCAATATTATAGGAATTTTATACGAAAATATAGGAGTTTTATAGGAAATTAGAGGAGTTTTCGCTACAATTATTAGAAAATGTCTAAATAGTTTACATATAAATATAAAGCATGTACATCATTGGCCTCCTTTCCTCCCCTTCAGTCAATCTCTTTCCTCCTTTTACTAACAAATATAAAATATTGGCAACTGCAATGTACACTTACAGAAAATTTTCTACTGGGAAATAGTTCAGAAGATCAAAACTGAAAATTTCCTACCGCTAATGTTTCCTTTTATACAGTATATCAAGATCGTCTGTTACGGGATGGTGGAGAAAACTGGAGTGCTTGAAGTAAACCACAGACTTTCAGAAAGCAAATGCTCAAATAACAAGAGGCCCATGGGCCTTAACGCTCACCTGTGACCTTGACCTTTGAACCCATGAGTTTCATTCAAATATCAAAATGATAATAAGGCCAATATTTTAATATACATCCCTATACAAAAAGTTTATGGTTTTTGAGATAAATAATCATTTCAGTACTTGTTTGTATCTGTGATCTTGACGTTTGAACCCATGCTCTTCACTCGTATATCAAAATGACCATTGTGCCAGTACCAACAATATTCTAATATACATGCCTATACAAAAAGTCAATAGTTTTGAAGATAATTAACCATTTAGGTATTCATTCGCATCTGTGAAATTGACCTTTGAACCCATGACCTTCATTCATATATCAAAATGATCATTAGGATAATACCTAAATATTCTAATATACATGCCTATTCAAAAAGTTTATATTTTTTTAGATGAATTTCAGAATTTGTTTACATCTGTGACCTTGACCTTTGAACCCATAGCCTTCATTCATATATCAAAATGGTTGTTAGGCTAATACCTACAATATTCTAATATACATGCATATAAAAAGTTTATAGTTTTCAAGATAATTAACCATTCAGGTATTCATTCGCATCTGTGACCTTGACCTTTAAACCCATGACCTTCATTCATATATCAAAATGATCATTAGGATAATACCTAAATATTCTAATATACATGCCTATTCAAAAATATTATATTTTTTTCGATGAATTTCAGAATTTGTTTACATCTGTGACCTTGACCTTTGAACCCATAGCCTTCATTCATATATCAAAATGGTTGTTAGGCTAATACCTACAATATTCTAATATACATGCATATACAAAAAGTTTATAGTTTTCAAGATAATTAACCATTCAGGTATTCATTCGCATCTGTGACCTTGACCTTTAAACCCATGAACTTCATTCATATATCAAAATGATCATTAGGATAATACCTAAAATATTCTAATATACATGCCTATACAAAAAGTCTATAGTTTTTGAGATAAATAATCATTTCAGTACTTGTTTACATCTGTGACCTTGACCTTTAAACTCATGACCTTTATTCATATATCAAAATGACCATTGGGCCATTACCTACAATATTCTAATATACATGCCTATACAAAAAGTTCATAGTTTTGCATGATAATTAACTGTTTTGGTAAACTTGTACATCTGTGACCTTGACCTTTGAACCCATGATCTTAATCTATATATCAAAATGATCATCATGTCAATACCTACAATTAACCAAAAATCCTATGTCATTATCACCAGAAATGTTTAAAAAATAGCATTTTTTTATCAAAGGTCAAAAACTGGGATATGACCTTGACCTTTGACCTTGACATCAATCGGAAGAAAATTTCAAGACAAGATCAACAGTGAAAAATCCATACAATTATCTTCAGCCTTTATGAAGTTATAACAATAAATGTCTCATTTTAACAATTACATAATATTATGCAAAAAACGTGTAACCTTTTTTTTCGTCCAATTTTCATGAAAAACACAATTTTAATGTATCTAGGTATCCTGAATCCAAAAATCTAATCAAAATTTGCCTGCACCTTTTGGTTTCAGAGAAGAAGATTTTTTTGTCTTTTGGCTATTTATAGTAATGGCAGTCATATTGTTGGGCATGGTCAAACCCCAAACACAATTTTGAAAGCCTGTTACCCAGGCATAACAACCAACAAGTTTCATCAAATTTGGCTCATTAGTTTTGGAGAAGAAGATTAAAATGTAAAGATTATGCACGACGCACGACACACGACGGACGACGAACGACGGACGGTGATAGATAGCAATAGCTCATCTGAGCCTTTCGGCTCACATGAGCTTAAAAGCTACTTATTCATTAAATATTATTTATACTCCACCCTTATGACAGCTGTTAACAGCTATTTTTGTGAAAAAATCTAAATATATAATGTCAACTTCACTGTTATGACATATATCAAGGAGGCCAGTATGGCAAAGAGAATAATCAATTAGGAAAACAAACTGACAACTTCCTCACACTAAGTATCTCTCCAACTAGGAATTCCAATCTAAACTAGGATATGTCACAAGTGGAATTCAAACGTAGGCAGTGCCACTGAGGCTCCTGATTATATTGTGCATTTAGTTATACTGTTAATCACTTTAATTTCGTGGCACCATTTTTTCGCGATCCCCTGATGAAAACAATTTAACAACATGAAATTTTCGCAATATCTGATGTGGAACCCCAAAATTAAAGAAGGTTTTTTTATAGCAACTGATTTAAATGTTAATATAATGTTCAATTTGTTACTTGGCCTTTACCCAATTTATGAATTTTATTTTCGTTACTTTATTTTCGCAATTCTTGAACAGATCGCGAATATCGCACAAAAAAGTGCTCGCACAAAAAGGTGATTTACAGTATTAGACACAAAATGCTGCTAAAATGACATCCATTCATTAAATATAATTTACAAACTCAACCTTATGGCAGCTGCCAATAGCTGTAACAAACAGGATATACTGTATAGCGGGTTATTTTCGCGGGGTGTAAATTTTGGCGTATTTTGGCGGTAGCATTAATGCACAAAATGACTCCCCTCTCATGTTGGAAGGAAAAATCATTGAAGATATAGACAGCTTCACCTATCTGGGAAGTATTGTAAATAAATCAGGGGGCGCAGACCAGGGCATCAAAAACAGAATTGGAAAAGCCAGACATGCATTTGTTACTTTACGATCAATCTGGAAGAGCAGCAACATCAGCCTCAAGACAAAGATCAGAATTTTTGAAACAAATGTTAAATCTGTCCTCCTCTATGGATCTGCGACATGAAAACAAACAAAAAAGAACGAACATGACCTCCAAGTTTTTGTTAACAAATGTCTCAGACAGCTCTTAAAAATCAGATGGCCTGAGAAAATATCAAACCAGGACCTATGGAGAAAGACACATCAAAAACCATTACCATATACAATAAAGAAAAGAAAATGGCGATGGATTGGACACATCCTGAGACGAGAACAGGGAAACATCACAAAGCATGCTCTGGACTGGAACCCACAGGGAAAGAGGAAGAGAGGGCGCCCAGCAACAACATGGCGGAGAACATTAGAAAACGATCTGAGGTTGATCCGAATGTCATGGAGAGAGGCCAAACGAGCTGCACATGACCGGGACAAATGGAGAACTATTGTCGAGGCCCTATGCCCCTCCAGGGGTACAGAGGATTAAGTCATTAAAATCGCCAAAATATTTATCGCCAAAAAATGGAACAGTCAAAATTTATTACCTCAACAATACCTTACACTGTGACAAAGTAAATACAGTAGAAATTTGATCGCTCGAACGACGATGCCCTGAATACCCCGGATAACTCTAAGTTATCTGCCAGTCCCGTCCAAATCCCTATTAAATCATATGTAAATAAACCTCGACCGCTCGAACTACAATAGCTCGAATACCCCCAGCTCGGTTGAACAATAAATAATTCTCTGAGGTGTAAATTTGGTGAAAATTCAACTTCTTTCGCTCGAATACAATTTTATCAGAATGACATGTGGTCAGTCAATGTAAACAAAACACAAGCTGAAGCCATGATACAGATTTCACCGAAAGTAATAGAGTGAAACGAAATAACTTGCCTGGAACATCGAGTGTTACTCAAGATTAGTAATTAACCATGATCAGTTCAGTAGTCTCTTAATCCGATTACAACCCACATGTGCCTGATCGGTAAAACACCTGAGTCCACACCAGATGATTAACTTTTTATCTCATCATAAAATATTCATATTTTGTTATTTACATTTCATGGGAATGCGCGCGGCAATGTGTATTACCAGCAGTTCCGGTGATTATTAATAACCGGCCATGTGCTCTGTATTATAACGAAAATAAAGTAAGTTTATTTTATATCATGAGTTGTTTTATTTACTTTCACTTTCAACCAAATTTTTTTAATTCAAATGAACTGTCCATATCGATAGATTTGCTGTTCGAAGTTCAACATTTTATTTACAAACGAAGTTTGAAAACTTCGAGATATCATTGTGAATTTAACAGCAGTTTTCTATTGTAATAAAAATCGTCAAAATAAAAACTTGTAATGTTTTAATCGCTAAAACAAATACGCCAAAATTTACAACTGACTTTTTTTGGTCAAAAACGCCAAAATTTAGCCCCGCCAAATAACCCGCTACACGGTATATATTTCAAATTCATTGTTATTTTATTGAAATATTTACATTAAATATACGTCCAGTATCATGTCACGTTTTTTATGCTCCCAAACAATGTGAACTTTGCCATGGCAACAGATGGCCGTGTGGCTTATGTGTTAAATAATAAATTTTATCTCTTTTGGCTACAAAAAACTACCTTGATCAAGTTTTTTGCTGCAAAATATTCACCAACAAATAAATTTGGCTGAATCTCTTTACAAATGTATAAAAAGTCAACATATTTCTTGCATATTAAATATGTGCTATAATCTGGTTCAGCTCTGTGTCTCAACTAGGAGGTGCACATCTACATTATATCACAAATATTGTGTGAAGGTTTCATGAAAATCCATAGAAGGGTTTAGGAGGAGTTGCGGATAAGAGATAGGTACCATAAGGTGTAACGGAAGGATGAATGGACACATGGAAGGACACCCCTATCACTATATACCCCCCCCCCCTTTTTAAGCGAGGGGGGTGTATAAAAAGTAGAATTGATTGATAAATTGATTGGAAGTGTCTGAAGAACCGAGTTTATTCTTGACATCCTTCACAGTAACATATAGATTTTATAATTTGTGTAAAACCATGTAATAGTACACAAATATGTTTGATATCTTAAAATGTTAATCAATGTTTCAATGTGATATATATTTTTTTTTAATTTTCTGGTATTTTAGAAAACAGTTATTTTATACATAATTCCGTTGATGTGTTTCAGTGATTTGTAAACATATATCCAAAAGGGCCATTGCCAATGGTTCAAAAGTACCAAAATACAGTTTACTTTGTACTGCAATGTAAAATTCATTCAGACTATAGTTCACTTTCTGTTTGCATCTCAAGTGATGATGTGATAGGAACAAGAGAAGGTGTGTGTATATTACAGATGGAATGTATATACTGGTACCATTCTTTCCTGCATGGCACATAAGTTCTGGCTTGACTTCTGGAGGATAAAATCCACAATGAGTATTGCAATATAACTGACCACAAAATAAACCTAATTTCACCTTTTGGTGTAGCGTTAGTCCTTTATCACATATTTCATCCATGTAAGCAGGCATGTTACATATCATGGTCATATATTTTCCGTTAAGTCTTAATACTTCCTCTACAATTGTCACCACTTCTTTATATTCACCATTCAGATAACACAGGGTAGCCAGCAATAACTTTGCGGTACATTCATAGCGTTTCATAAAGTTCTTTATGATATAACGTTTGAGTTTTTGTATCTCCTTGCAACATATTTTGTTTGATCTGTGGTTTAGTGTTTGTCTATATAGCAATGGTACAAAAATCATCATTGCAGCATTCAAGAAGATGGTAAGTATTGCTCTGTCAACATTAGATACTGTTTGGTCATGTATTTGTGTTATAGTATCCATTATCTTAAAACAATCTTTTGTATTATTACAAAAAGCTAGTGAAGACAATATGTGGAATGCAGAAAAATGTAAATGAATATCACACCTCAATTCTGTTGGCACTTGTAACTGTAAGGTACCATTGAAAATGCTGGCTAAACACGGTATTGCTCGTAACCTGACAACTCCATCATGATAAAGTTCAGTGAGATAACTTAGTAATATTCCCTGTTTCTCTCCAAAAATTTTCCCTTGGAACATATTGTTCTCTTTGATGAAAAAGTTTGGACAGTATCCACCCCTCACCCAATAGATCAGCCTCCTCAAACACACTAAGAAACAGTCAAACAGGTTCTCTTTTGTCCAAGAAATGTGTTCTTCCTCCATACAGAAAAACAAGCTTGTCTTCAAGAAGTAGGAGCACAGTAGATCTTTAACTTCATTATTTGAATTTATCACATGTTTGAGGTAGAGTTTCATCAATGCGTAACAGAGAAATTGAGTGTGATTCATGGAGTAGATTAACTTTTTCTCTGGCACTGAAAATGAAAGTCTCCACTCCATAAAATTATGCTGAGAATTGGGATCTCCAATTGGAACAACCAGACATCCAACATCAATAATATCTCTGATCAATGTTTGTGAAGGCCAGTTGTTTCTTCTTTGTTGATGAATCCATTCTGATGTTATGTCAGGCCATGCTTTGCTAGACAAGCATTCCAGTAAATCAAATTCATATTTTGTTTCATCTGTATATGTTGCACATGGTCCATGGGCAAAGGCATTAGGTAAGTGTACTTTTAAGCTTGATACAAGATTATCACGAAATAATAAACTGGACAGATACAAACCATGACTTGTCTCTGTCATTGCTGAGGCAATAGCTCTCTTATTTCTCATTTGATCTTTACATAGGAGTCTCACAAATCCTGGTTTTACATTATCTGTTTCCATAACAATGTCACAACTATCATCATTTACACTATTTGATGGTAAGATGTATATATCTTTAGGTATAAACATCATGTCAAAGTCACTTCCTTGAAGGTCTAAACCCTCTACTTTACTTCCACTAAAGACTGGTATCCTATTAGTTTTGTGATAAACAGTTTTGAAAACCATGTCCCTTAAATGATGCATCCTTCTTTTGATAAATATTTCTTCTTTGGGACCAACTAAATCACAAAGAGCATTCCATAACCTAATATTAAGAGACTCCATAACTCAAAATTTCAAAAGGAAAGAAATACAGTGGAAAAACCAGATACTGTTACTATTTATAGAGACATATATCACCTGTAATTTAAATATTAATAGATCTATTCATTTGATATATTTGGGTTGTTAAACCACATGATGAGTTATCAATAAGGGGTAACTGTGTCTCCGATTTAAATGAGATTATGGGAGATGTTCTCATAATGGATGTTGAAAATTTGAAAATTGACAATCTGGTCCTAAACAGATTTAATTTTTTGTCAAAGTAAAATACCGGTACTACCATGCCTATTATACTATTATATGATCAGAAAATAATGGCAATGTGTATCTTACATTACAGCGATTTTGTTTGCTGGAAATTACTACCAAATAAATGTAGTTTCCCCTAGAGAAAAATGACTAAAATTTCTCAATTAATTTTGTCCACGAAAATTCCCAAAAAAACAACAGTGATGGGCTAACATATTAAATCAAGTAGTCTTTGCAATGAAAATACTTCCTATTGTCAGCATATTATAATGCAGATTGCTAGCTCTTAGAACTTCAATTTTCCCAATCTTAAAGGTAGAAGGTAGTTTTTAAAGTGTAACAGAATCACTGTAATGTGCTTTACTGTAAATGTCTTAGCTGCCCTGGTATTGATGGTCAGGTAAGGATCAGACAGAGGAAAAGTACAATTAGAGGCCAAATGGTTTAAGTACATGTTTGCTGATCACAGTGCCTTTTACCACTTGGGTTTGAATCCCACTCAGGCAGGTCCTAGTGTTAGAAAGTTTGTTAGTTGGCTTGCTAAAGGTCAGTAGTTTTCAGTGGGTAATCCAGTTTCTTTCACCATCCCAGAACTGACCACCCAGATATAAAAGAAAGAATCTTGACTTCAGCATAAAACAAAATTACTCACTAACCAGATATAAAAGAAAGAATCTTGACTTCAGCATAAAACAAAATTACTCACTAAACTCAATTTCATTACTACAGAGAGACAATTTGACCAATACTTCTTGATCAATCAAGAAAGATTCAATTTTTTTTCTTCAAATTTGATGAAACATTTTCAGTTAAAATTAAAAATGTTTTGTATTATATTATGTATTTTTTTCTTGAATTAACTTGCAAATATCAAACAAGAAAGATATGATACTTTTCCGATTTGATGAAACATTTTCAGTTGTTAAAATGATTTGTATGCAATTTTTTCTTTGAATTAATATAGATCAAAAACTGATGACAGGTTACTAACAAGATGGAACCTCAACTGCTAAGGCAGTATGCATGTTATCATATTACAGTCCAATCTATATTAAAGGCCACCTCTATATAAGGGCTGCCTGCTTATAAAGGTCATTAGAAATGTGCCCCAATTGTTCTTTATTCATATTACTGTATATAAAGGCCACCTGCCCATAAAGGCCACTTTTACTGGTTCCCTTGGGTGTTCCTTTATAGACAGATTTAACTGTATTCCTGTATTGACTGAATTTTTAATCAAGATGTATTTTTTTTCAAAGTAGTTGTAGCAGATTAGTCTAAAGTAGCTGCTTAAGTACCTTGGTTCACAGTGCTTCTCGTTGCCATGGTTTCATACCTGTCAAGGTGCTTATGGAGTCATGCGCGTGATGATGCATGCAACAAAGTCGCACCTTGCTAGGGGGATCGGGGACATCAGTGTGTGCCAAACTTCGTCGGACCGTCGGACAAGTCCGATAAAATTCCCGCTGGTCCGATAAAAAATCAGATTTTTCCGGACCGTATGTCCGGTAACCAGTTCGGAAAATAGAGAGCGCCAAAAATTCGGATTTATAGTTCCGATCCAATTCGAATTTTATTATTGCCATCCGACTTCCGTTATTACAAAAAATATACGTTCCAGGAGCTATTCCAGGGAAACCAATAAAACGGAAAGCAACAGGAGGCGCAAATTATGAAGAAAACGTGAAAGAAAATTTAAGCAGCATTGGATGGAGGGGCGACCATGGTTGCAATTTGACGAGGAGAAATGTGTAATGAAATGCACACACTGCTTTGAATTTTACGGGTCGGGATGCGCAGCACACAATAATAATTTAAAAGGCCAGAGCACATTTATTTGTACTTCCATAAATAAATGTATTCTGACCTTTTAAATTATTATTGTGTGCTACGCCTCCCTAACTCGACCCGACCCGCCTCGTTTCTCCTTGTCAAATTGCAACCATGGTCGACCCTCCATCCAATTTTCTTTCAAATTTTCTTCATAATTTGTGCCTCCCGTAGCTTTCCGTTTTAAAAGGAGAAAATAAGGAAATATTTATAAAACCGCATAATTGTTTTCTTTTTATTGAAGAATTTTTGGTCCAGTAAAAAACTTTACGGTCTGGTAAAGTTTCTAGGTTTACCAGACCGAATGTCCATTAATCATTTTGAAAGTTTGGCACACACTGGGACATGCTCCCCCTGAAAATTTTTGAAATTATGATACAAAATTCTGCATTCTCTTGCATTCAAGGGCATTAAATTATCTTATAGAACCACATTCAACTACCCGCCCACATGGGGTTTATTTTCCGCCATTTCAACTTTTTATCACATGTCTTCTTTACTATGATCTTGTTGACGTTATGTAGTTTCCAAAAGTTCTCCAAGAATTGGAGGAATATCCATGATCAAGTAAGTAAATCTTGTTTTTATGTAGTTTTCACTACAGAAAACTAGGATTTATGAGTTATCAGCAGCTGAAATTATCTTTATCATATTAAACATGGTAATTTAACTGCTGGTAACTAAACTCCTACATCTTATCATTTTAATATAGGGTTTCAGTTTTTCATTTTCCAGATACTTCTATAAAGCGTGTGTTTATTAATGCTTTGCATGTGAGCGTGATTTACTCCTAAAATGTGTGTGTCACACACACACTGCGTGTGACTTGACAGGTATGTGGTTTTACTCCAACTGATCCATTGCCACTGTTTAAATGTCACTGAAGTAGATTCTAGAGTGAGAAAGTTTTGTAGTTCCTCTGTCAAAGGTCAATGGTTTGCCTGGAAAACTACTATTCAATCACTATCTCAGAAGTGACCTACTTGAAATCAGTAAAAGAACCTTCACTCAATCAAAAAATACAAGACATCTGTGAGTTACTGCTCACTTAGTATATCCCCACTTTTAACATATGCTAGAATAGAAAGAAAATGTGAGGTAGATGTCTGACAGAACTGAATTAAATACTTGTGGTATGAGACCTCATACTAAAGTCACATACAAAAATTCAAGTGGCTGTAATTAGTTGCTGCTGAGAAAACTGTTTTAAAAATTTTCAACCACTGACATCAATACTGACAAATAAACTAAAGTCAAGAAACAGGAAGTAGAGAGGGGTCCTACCAGTTTTGGAGTACAAAAATGTAGGAAAAATAGGAATACAGGGCACCAAGAAGGCTTTGGGTTTCACCAGCCTTCTGGCTACCATGTATTATTTTTACTAGCCAAGACCAAAATTAACTAGCCAGGGCCAAATATTTTGGTCACCAAATCAAAAGTTCACCATGATCTTTTTTAAATGAGGTTGAGTCACTATTGGCAAAGTCTGTTTTGCTGGCAAGTTCTGAGACAGTTTCAAAAATTTTACAATACATTCGCCCATTTTTTACTAGTAGACAAAAAAAATTCATCACACTATTTTGCCAAAAACTTTCGCGCAGTTGATGGGTGTTTATTGGTCATTATCAGCAACACTTTTATTTTGGCATCGATGGTATATCAAAACCAAAGAAGAAGTCTCGCAATAAGTTTGCTTTGCCATGTTGTTTTCTATAGCAATGTGTCATCCTTTGCATGTTTGCATATTAACAAGAATTATGACTTACAAGCATTCATGTGACCTACATAACACAGACAGGGTTCCTGTGTATATAAGCAGGTGCTATAAACGAACGGTATCCAATGCTTGCAGCCGAAGTGTAACTAATGAGACATGCCAATCTCTAGGTTAAAACACAACATCTTTTCAGTACAAAAAAATAAAATAAAAAAAATAAAAGTCTCAGTCTTTTTAGTTATTAATCACCATTTGGTGAGTACATCAGAAATTTATTAGCCAAGTCTGATTCTTAGTTGCATATGCGAGTAAATTGCTACTTGCAGCCCTTGAATATCAAAATTATAGGAATTTTATACGAAATTATAGGAGTTTTATAGGAAATTAGAGGAGTTCTCACTACATTTATTAGAAAATGTCTAAATAGTTTACACATTAAATATACAACATGTACATCAATGGCCTCCTTTCCTCCAATTCAGTCATTTACTTTCCTCCTTTTACTATAAACAAACATAAAATATTGGTAACTGCAATGTACACTTACTGAAAATTTTCTACTGGGAAATAGTTCAGAAGATCAAAACCATGAAAGTTTCCTACCGCTAATGTTTCCTTTTATACAGTATATCAAGGTGGTCTGTTATGGGATGGTGGAGAAAACTGGAGTGCTTGAAGTAAACCACAGACTTTAAAAAAGCAAATGCTCAAATAAAAAGCTACTCATTCATTAAATATTATTTATACCCCACCCTTATGGCAGCTGTTAACAGCTATTTTTGTGAAAAATTCTAAATACAGTCAAACCAGTCTATAAAGGCCACCCAAGGGAACCAGAAAAAGTGGTCTTAAAGGGCAGGTGGCTTTTACATGCAGGTTCAAATAATATGAATAAAGAACAATTGGGTTACAATTCTACTGGCCTTTATAAGCAGGTGGCCTTTATATAGAGGTGGCCTTAAAGGCAGGTTGGACTGTATATGATGTCAACTTCACTGTTATGACATATATCAAGGAGGATAGGATGGTAGAGAGAATAATCAATTATACAAACAAATTGACAACTTCCTGACACTAAGTATCTAAGAATTCCAATCTTAACTAGGATATGCCACAAGTGGAACTCAAACCTAGGCAGTGCCACTGAGGCTCCTGATTATATCGTGCATTTAGTTATACTGTAAATCACTTTAATTTTGTGGCACCATTTTTTTTCGCGATCCTGTAATGAAAACAATTTCGCAACATGAAATTTTTGTGATATCCCATGTGGAACCCAAAAATTAAAGAAATGGATAAGACGTCGGTCTTCAAATCCAGGGTCTCTCACCGCTGTGAGTTCGAGTCCCGCTCGGACCACATGTGGGAAAGTGAATTTTCCTTGCTGTTGGCCTTTACTGATTCACCTGGTATCAGTATAATGGACTGGGGGAGTGGTACGCTTGTCTGCGGCGTACTGACTCTGTGAGCTAGCACGGTAAAGTCGCCCTGAGTGCGCGCTAGTACAAGGCAGACCATAAAACACACTCGCACTTCACATGCATACACAAAATTGTTCATAGATTAATCCATAGAGATTAAGTAAATAGTTCTCGTCGCGAATAGCTGAAAAATTGCTGATGCGACGTTAAGCAACATTCAACCAACCAACCAAAAATTAAAGAAGGTTTTTCTTATAGCAACTGATTTAAATGTTAAAATGATGTTCGTCTAGTTACTTGGCCTTTACCCAATTCATGAATTTTTATTTTCGTGCACTTTATTTTCGCGATTCTTGAACAGATCCCGAATATCGCAAAAATAAAGTGCTGGCAAAAAAAAAAAAGATTTACAGTATTAGACACAAAATGCTGCTCAAATGACGACCATTCATTAAATATAATTTACAAACTCAACCTTATGGCAGCTGCCAATAGCTGTAACAAACAGGATTATAAGTAAAATAACAGGGTATATATACTTCAAATTCATTAATTGTTATTTTATTGAAAATATTTACATTAAATATACATCCAGTATCATGTCACATTTTTATGCTTCCCAACAATGTGAACTTTGCCATGGCAACAGATGACCAAGTGACTAATGTGTGAATTAATAACTTTATCTCTTTTGGCAACAAAAAGCTAATTTTGATCAGTTTTTTGCTGAAAATTTTTCACCAACAAATAGAATTGGCTGAATCTATTTCAAAATGTACGAAAAGTCAACATATTTCCTGCATATTAAATAAGTGTTATAATCTGGATTGGCTCCGTGTCTCAAAATGAAGAAATGATTGCTCAATTGATTTAAAAATGTCTGAAGAACCGAGTTTATTCTTGACATCCTTCACAGTAACATACAGATTTTATAATTTGTGTAAAACCATGTAATAGTAAACAAATATTTTTTCATATCTTGAAATGTTAATCAATGTTTCAATGTGATATATATTTTTCAAAATTTTCTGGTATTTCAGAAAACAGTCAGTTATTTTATACATAATTCCGTTGATGCGTTTCAGCGATTTGTAAACATTTATCCAGAAGGGCCATTACCAGTAGTTCTTTATCATCATCATATAATTTACTTTGTACTGCTATGTAAAGTTCATTCAGACAATAGTTCACTTTCTGTTTGCATTTCAAGTGATGATGTGATAGGAACAAGAGAAGGTGTGTGTATATTACAGTTGGAATGTTTATAAACTTTATACCGGTATCATTCTTTCCTGCATGGCACATAAGTTCTGGCTTGACTTCTGGAGGATAAAATCCACAATGAGTATTGCAATATAACTGACCACAAAATAAACCTAATTTCACCTTTTGGTGTATCGTTAGTCCTTTATCACATATTTCATCCATGTAAGCAGAAATGTTAAATATCATGGTCATATATCTTCCGTTAAGTCTTAATACTTCCTCTACAATTGTCACCACTTCTTTATATTCACCATTCAGATAACACAGGGTAGCCAGTAGTAACTTTGCGGTACATTGATCACGTTTCATAAAGTTCTTTATGATATAACGTTTGAGTTTTTGTATCTCCTTGTAACATATTCTGTTTGATCTGTGGTTTAGTGTTTGTCTATATAGCAATGGTACAAAAACCATCATTGCAGCATTCAAGGAGATGGTAAGTATTGCTCTGTCAACATTGGATACTGTTTGGTCTTGTATTTTTGTTAAAGTCTCCATTATAATAATAAAATAATCTTTCATATTATTAAAAGAAGCTAGTGTAGACCATATGTGTAAGGCATCATAATATAAATTCATATCACACCTCCATTCCACTGGCACTTGTAACTGTAAGGTACCATCGAAAATGCTGGCTAAACATGGTATTGCTCGTAACCTGATAACTCCATCATGATAAAGTTCAGTGAGATAACTTAGTAATATTCTTTGTTTCTCTCCACAAATTTTCCCTTGGAACATATTGTTCTCTTTGATGAAAAAGTTTGGACAGTATCCACCCCTCACCCAATAGATCAACCTCCTCAAACACACTAAGAAACAGTCAAACAGGTTCTCTTTTGTCCAAGAAATGTGTTCTTCCTCTATACAGTAAAACAAGGCTGTCTTCAGGAAGTAGGAGCACAGCAGATCTTTAACTTCATTATTTGAATTTATCACATGTCTGAGGAAGAGTTTCAGCAATGCGTAACAGAGAAATTGAGTGTGATTCATGGAATAGATTAACTTTTTCTCTGGCACTGAAAATGAAATTCTCCACTCCATAAAATTATGCTGAGAATTAGGATCTCCAATTGGAACAACCAGACATCCACCATCAATAATATCTCTGATCAATGTGTTTGATGGCCAGTTGTGTCGTCTTTGTCGATGAATCCATTCAGATGTAATGTCAGGCCATCTTTTACTAGATAAACATTCAAGTAAATCAAATTCACTGTTTGTTTCATCTGTAAATGTTGCACATGGTCCATGGTCAAAGACATTAGGTATGTATAGTTTTACGCTTGATACATGATTATCACGAAATGATAAACTGGACAGATACAAACCATCACTTGTCTCTGTCATTGCTGAGTCAATATCTCTTTTTTTTCTTAGTCCATCTTTACATCGGAGTCTCACAAATCCTGGTTTTACATTATCTGTTTCCATAACAATGTCACAACTATCATCATTTACACTATTTGATGGTAAAATGGATATATCTTTACGTATAAACATCATGTCATAGTCACTTCCTTGAAGGTCTAAACCCTCTACTTTACTTCCACTAAAGACTGGTATCGTATTAGCATCATAATAAAGAGATTGGTAAACTATGTCACTGAAATGAAAAATCCTTCTTTTGATAAATATTTCTTCTTTGGGACCAACTAAATTACAGAGAGCATTCCATAACCTAATATTAAGAGACTCCATAACTCAAAATTTCAAAAGGAAAGAAATACAGTGGAAAAAACCAGATACTGTTACTATTTATAGAGACACATATCACCTGTAATTTAAATATTAATAGGTCTATTCATTTGATATATTTGGGTTGTTAAACCACATGATGATTTATCAATAAGGGGTAACTGCGTCTCGGATTTAAATGAGTTCTCATAATGGATGTTGAAAATTTGAAAATTGACAATCTGGTCATAAACAGATTTAATTTTTTGTCAAAGTAAAATGCTACCATGCAATTATATGATCAGAAAATACTGGCAATGTGTACCTTACATTACAGTGATTTTGTTTGCTGAAAATTAATACATGTACTGAATATTTACAATATGACTGTTTGTATGACTGTTTCGATGAAACATACAGAAGCAATTGTATTTCAATTCCCATTGAAAGACAATAGGGGTCATGACCCTTGATGTGTATCAATTTTCACGCAATATTACGTCATGTCCCGCACAGGGGGTCACGTGATCATGTGAGATATGCCAATCTCGCATATGGCTAAATCCCTATATCACACGAGCAGATATTGAAAAAATATTTATTAAAAGAAAGAATTGTAAATATAAGAAATGACATTTCTGCTCATGGTATTTCAAGGGGTAATGAAAGAAAGTGTGCAGCGTGCCATATTCAAAATGAAGGGCTTTGACCTTCATCTAATTTGGCACGCCCCACACTATCTTTCATTACCCCTTGAAATACCATGATCAGAATGTCATTTCTTAAATAAAGGTAGTTTACCCAAGATAAAATGACTAAAATTTCTCTATTTGTCCACAAAAAATCCTAAAAACAACAAGCACTGAAAAATTAAATCAAGTTGTCTTTACTCACAGAATATCAGTTAGTACCACAATATAGTGTCTTTACAATGAAGATACTAGCTACTGCCAGCATGTCATAATGCAGTTTGCTTGATCTCAGAATTTCAATTTTCCGAAACTTTAAGGCAGAAGGTAGTTTTTAAAAATATAACAAAATCACTGCATTAAATTTAAAAATTGACAGACAAGACCTAGTTTCACAATCATCCCTTAACTAAGATTTTCTTAAACTTAAATAAAGCCTAAGCTCCAGATAAGAGGAGTATCTGTGTAAATACCCTTTAATTTTTTTGAAAATACTCTTTAAATTGTAAATGTAAGGGTATCAAAACCCTTTGAAAATTCTCATTACCTTTTACAATTCTTATAACAGTAGAACCTGCTATGGGGGTTGAACTCCTGACCCAAGTACCTGTAAAATGCCATTGTAACAATGAAGACGATGTTGCTGTATTATTGTTAGAAGTTATACTTATTTGAATAAATGGCTTTAAAAATTGAAAATACCTTTTACATTTTTATGGATCAGTGTTGATACTCTGTAGATTTTACAGGATACCCTTTATAAACAAAAAGTAGGGGGTAATGACCCTTCATGTCAAATTCTTATCTGGAGCTCTGTTAAGCAAATTTTTACATTCTCTTTACAAAATTAAATACATATCTTACACGCTTGAAGTAATCTTCAAAATGAAACCTTAAATGAATGAATACTAGAATGTTAAAAATTAACAAAATTATAATGATTTTCAAATTTGCCACACTTAGATTAAGGAAAATCTCAGTTGAGAAATGATTGTGAAACCAAATAAAATACTACCATGAGATATTATATGATCAGAAAATAATGGCAAGGGTACTCATCTGCATGTATCTTACATTAAATTTGAAAATTGACAGACTGGTCATAACAACAGATCTTGTTTTGCTAATTAAGAAATGACATTCTGATCATGGTATTTCAAAAGGTAATGCAAGATAGTATGACACATGCCAAATTCGATGAAGGGCAAAGCCTTTCATTTTTAATTTAGCATAGCTACACTATCTTGTATTACCTCTTGAAACACCATGAGCAGAAATGTCATTTCTCCCATACTTCACAGAGTTATTCCGTTTTTTGCTAGGTGTAAGATATCTCTGCCATACACCACCCTTTGTAACACAAGCTACACATGCTGTTTGGCTCGTCGTGACATCATTCCTTGCGCAACATCACTTGTCTCAACCAACAATTTTTATAACGTCACAATCACTTACACTTGCTTAACTGATGATGTCATAATCATTTTACGTGAGGATGTCAACAAAATACATTGTAGATGACGTCATTTTCAGAAGACACCGATGATGGCCTGAATACTGAATGTTTGATGCAAATTTTTGTTTACAAATCATGTTTTTAAATATGTGAGAAAAAAATCCTACACCAGTAACAGTGTAAGACAGAGATATCTCAAACTTGGATGAATATTTTCAATGTCCAGAACTTGCAAAAGCTAACTCTAGACAGGAAAATATTCATCCTTGTTTGAGATGTCTCTGTCCTACACTGTTGCTGGTGTAAGATTCTATTATTCTTACATTTACAATTCTTTCTTTGAATAAATATTTTGTTCCCATATTTGTTTCAAAGCAATAGGGTTTTTTGCCATGCGAGATGGGCGTATCTCACATGAACTTGTGATCTTTAGTGATGTTGTAATCATAAAAACAATCACATAACATCATCATGTTGGGGACATGATGTCATCTTGCAGGAAAATTGATACACATAAAGGGTCATGACCCCAATTTTCTTTCAACGGGAATTGCAATACAATGGTTTCTGCATCAAAGAGAGATACAGTCACATTGTAAATCTAGTAAAATACCACTATATTACTTTATCTGACAATTGGTATGGTTATTTATCTATCTACCTAGAACAAATAGTACTGAACTTCTCAACCTGTGTATATAAGCAGGGGCTATAAACAAACGGTATCCAACACTTGCAGTCGAGGTATACCTAATGAGACATGCCAATCTCTGAGTTAAAACACAACATCTTTTAAGTACAAAAAATAAATTTGCAGTCTTAGTCTCTTATGTTATTAATCACCATTTGGTGAGTACATCAGAAATTAACCAAGTCTGATTCTTAGTTGCTACTTGGAGCCCTGGAATATAGGTCAAAATTATAGGAATTTTATAGGAAATTATAGGAGTTTTCACTACAATTATTAGAAAATGTCTAAATAGTTTACACAACAAATATAAAGCATGTACATAATTGGCCTCCTTTCCTCCAATTCAGTCATTTACTTTCCTCTTTTTACTAACAAAAATAAAATATTGGCAACTGCAGTTACTGAAAATTTTCTACCGGGAAATAGTTCAGAAGATCAAAACCATGAAAGTTTCCTACCGCTAATGTTTCCTTTTATACAGTATATCAAGGTTGTCTGTTATGGGATGGTGGAGAAAACTGAAGTGCTTGAAGTAAACCACAGACTTTCAAAAAACAAATGCTCAAATAAAAAGCTACTCATTCATTAAATATTATACCCCACCCTTATGGCAGCTGTTAACAGCTATTTTTGTGAAAAATTCTAAATACAGTCAAACCAGTCTATAAAGGCCACCCAAGGGAACCAGAAAAAGTGGTCTTAAAGGGCAGGTGGCTTTTACATGCAGGTTCAAATAATATGAATAAAGAACAATTGGGTTACAATTCTACTGGCCTTTATAAGCAGGTGGCCTTTATATAGAGGTGGCCTTAAAGGCAGGTTGGACTGTATATGATGTCAACTTCACTGTTATAACATATATCAAGGAGGATAGGATGGTAGAGAGAATAATAAATTATACAAACAAATTGACAACTTCCTGACACTAAGTATCTCTCCAACTAAGAATTCCAATCTTAACTAGGATATGCCACAAGTGGAACTCAAACCTAGGCAGTGCCACTGAGGCTCCTGATTATATCGTGCATTTAGTTATACTGTAAATCACTTTAATTTTGTGGCACCATTTTTTTCGCTATCCCGAAAACAATTTCGCAACATGAAATTTTTGTGATATCCCATGTGGAACCCAAAAATTAAAGAAATGGATAAGACGTCGGTCTTCAAATCCAGGGTCTCTCACCGCTGTGAGTTCGAGTCCCGCTCGGACCACATGTGGGAAAGTGAATTTTCCTTGCTGTTGGCCTTTACTGATTCACCTGGTATCAGTATAATGGACTGGGGGAGTGGTACGCTTGTCTGCGGCGTACTGACTCTGTGAGCTAGCACGGTAAAGTCGCCCTGAGTGCGCGCTAATACAAGGCAGACCATAAAACACACTCGCACTTCACATGCATACACAAAATTGTTCATAGATTAATCCATAGAGATTAATTAAATAGTTCTCGTCGCGAATAGCTGAAAAATTGCTGATGCGACGTTAAGCAACATTCAACCAACCAACCAAAAATTAAAGAAGGTTTTTCTTATAGCAACTGATTTAAATGTTAAAATGATGTTCGTCTAGTTACTTGGCCTTTACCCAATTCATGAATTTTTATTTTCGTGCACTTTATTTTCGCGATTCTTGAACAGATCCCGAATATCGCAAAAATAAAGTGCTGGCAAAAAAATGTGATTTACAGTATTAGACACAAAATGCTGCTCAAATGACGACCATTCATTAAATATAATTTACAAACTCAACCTTATGGCAGCTGCCAATAGCTGTAACAAACAGGATATATAAGTACAATAACAGGGTATATATACTTCAAATTCATTAATTGTTATTTTATTGAAAATATTTACATTAAATATACATCCAGTATCATGTCACATTTTTATGCTTCCCAACAATGTGAACTTTGCCATGGCAACAGATGACCAAGTGACTAATGTGTTAATTAATAAATTTTATCTCTTTTGGCAACAAAAAGCTAATTTTGATCAGTTTTTTGCTGAAAATTTTTCACCAACAAATAGAATTGGCTGAATCTATTTCAAAATGTACGAAAAGTCAACATATTTCCTGCATATTAAATAAGTGTTATAATCTGGATTGGCTCCGTGTCTCAAAATGAAGAAATGATTGCTCAATTGATTTAAAAATGTCTGAAGAACCGAGTTTATTCTTGACATCCTTCACAGTAACATACAGATTTTATAATTTGTGTAAAACCATGTAATAGTAAACAAATATTTTTTCATATCTTGAAATGTTAATCAATGTTTCAATGTGATATATATTTTTCAAAATTTTCTGGTATTTCAGAAAACAGTCAGTTATTTTATACATAATTCCGTTGATGCGTTTCAGCAATTTGTAAACATTTATCCAGAAGGGCCATTACCAGTAGTTCTTTATCATCATCATATAATTTACTTTGTACTGCTATGTAAAATTCATTCAGACTATAGTTCACTTTCTGTTTGCATCTCAAGTGATGATGTGTTAGAAACAAGAGAAGATGTGTGTATATTACAGTTGGAATTTCTATATCATTCTCTCTTGCATGGCATGAAAGTTCTGCCTCGACTTCTGGAGGATAAAATCCACAGTGAGGATGGCAATAGAACAGACCACAAAATAAACCAAATTTCACCTTCTGGGGTAGTGTTAGTCCTTTGTTATTTATTTCATCCATGTAAACAGGTTCATTAAAAAACATGTTAATGTATCTACCATAAACCCTCAATATTTCCTCTACAATTGTCACCACTTCTTTATATTCACCATTCAGATAACACAGAGTAGCCAGTAGTAACTTTGCGGTACATTGATCACGTTTCATAAAGTTCTTTATGATATAACATTTAAGTTTTTGTATCTCCTTGTAACGTATTTTGTTTGATCTGTGGTTTAGTGTCTGTCTATATAGCAATGGTACAGAAGCCATCATTGCAGTATTCAAGAAGATGGTAAGTATTGCTCTGTCAACATTGGATACTGTTTGGTCATGTATTTGTGTTATAGTATCCATAAACATAAAACAATCTTTTGTATTATTATAACAAGCTAGTGGAAGCCATATGTAAAATGCAGCAGAATGAAATTGAATATCACACCTCAATTCTATTGGAACTTGTGACTGTAAGGTACCATCGAAAATGCTGGCTAAACATGGTATTGCTCGTAACCTGATAACTCCATCATGATAAAGCTCAGTGAGATAACTTAGTAATATTCTCTGTTTCTCTCCAAAAATTTTCCCTTGGAACATATTGTTCTCTTTGATGAAAAAGTTTGGACAGTTTCCACCCCTCACCCAATAGATTAACCTTCTCAAGCACACTAAGAAACAGTCAAACAGGTTCTCTTTTGTCCAAGAAATGTGTTCTTCCTCCATACAGAAAAACAAGCTTGTCTTCAGGAAGTAGGAGCATAGCAGATCTTTAACTTCATTATTTGAATTTATCACATGTTTGAGGTAGAGTTTCAGCAATGCGTAACAGAGAAATTGAGTGTGATTCATGGAGTAGATTAACTTTTTCTCTGGCACTGAAAATGAAATTCTCCACTCCATAAAATTGTGCTGAGAATTGGGATCTCCAATTGGAACAACCAGATATCCACCATCAATAATATCTCTGATCAATGTGTTTGATGGCCAGTTGTTTCGTCTTTGTCGATGCATCCATTCAGATGTTATATCAGGCCATGTTTTGCTAGATAAGCATTCTAGTATATCAATTTCATCATTTGTTTCATCTGAATATGATGCACATGGTCCATGGGCAAAGACATTAGGTATGCGTACTTTTAAGCTTGATACAAGATTATCACGAAATAACAAACTGGACAGATACAAACCATGACTTGTCTCTGTCATTGCTGAGGCAATACCTCTCTTATTTCTCATTGGATCTTTACATCGGAGTCTCACAAATCCTGGTTTTACATTATCTGTTTCCATAACAATGTCACAACTATCATCATTTACACTATTTGATGGTAAAATGGACATATCTTTACGTATATACATCATGTCATAGTCACTTCCTTGAAGGTCTAAACCCTCTACTTTACTTCCACTAAAGACTGGTATTACATCATTTTTGTAAAAATCAGTTTTGTAAACCATGTCACTGAAATGATAAATCCTTCTTTTTATAAATATTTCTTCTTTAGTACCAACTAAATTACAGAGAGCATTCCATAACCTAATATTAAGAGACTCCATAACTCAATTTCAAAAGGAAAGAAATACAGTGGAAAAACCAGATACTGTTACTATTTATAGAGACACATATCACCTGTAATTTAAATATCAATAGGTCTATTCATTTGATATATTTGGGTTGTTAAACCACATGATGATTTATCAATAAGGGGTAACTGGGTCTCGGATTTAAATGAGTTCTCATAATGGATGTTGAAAATTTGAAAATTGACAATCTGGTCATAAACAGATTTAATTTTTTAATTTTTTGTTAAAGTAAAATGCTACCATGCAATTATATGATCAGAAAATACTGGCAATGTGTTCCTTACATTACAGTGGTTTTGTTTGCTGAAAATTAATACATGTACTGAATATTTACAATATGACTGTATGTATGACTGTTTCGATGAAACATACAGAAGCAATTGTATTTCAATTCCCGTTGAAAGACAATAGGGGTCATGACCCTTGATGTGTATCAATTTTCCCGCAATATTACGTCATGTCCCGCACAGGGGGTCACGTGATCATGTGAGATATGCCAATCTCGCATATGGCTAAATCCCTATATCACACGAGCAGATATTGAAAAAATATTTATTAAAGAAAGAATTGTAAATATAAGAAATGACATTTCTGCTCATGGTATTTCAAGGGGTAATGAAAGAAAGTGTGGAGCGTGCCATATTCAAAATAAAGGGCTTTAACCTTCATCGAATTTGGCACGCCCCACACTATCTTTCATTACCCCTTGAAATACCATGATCAGAATGTCATTTCTTAAATAAAGGTAGTTTACCCAAGATAAAACGACTAAAATTCTCTATTTGTCCACAAAAAATCCTAAAAACAACATTAAAGCACTGAAAAATTAAATCAAGTTGTCTTTACTCACAGAATATCAGTTAGTACCACAATATAGTGTCTTTACAATGAAGATACTAGCTACTGCCAGCATGTCATAATGCAGTTTGCTTGAAATCAGAATTTCAATTTTCCGAAACTTAAAGGCAGAAGGTAGTTTTTAATCAAAGTACTGAAGGTACTGAAGCATCAGCTAAACTGAGCAATTTGATAAAAAAAATGTGCACTTGAAACTGAGATTTGTCTAATGAATCAGTAACAAATGAAAATCATGCAAATAATAGATACTGTGATCGGGAAGCTTCTAACAACAAGTCTGCTTTTTATGCAAGTTGTTAGGTTCTAACGTATAAATATGTTACAATGGTCAAAATGGACATGACACGCAATGTTTATCAATTGAGTAAACTAAGTAATTCGCATCATAAATATAAATTTTCAATTTTCAAAAACCAAGAGAGGCTACTAAAGACCCGACCCCAAATCTGAGTGAAATATCTCAAGCGTAACGGAAAAAAGTCCAGAAAACCATCATTTTGATAAAATTCACAAAGTGAAAGGGGCATAACTCCACTAAAACGCAGTTGACTGGAAGAAAACCCAAACTGGATCTATAATCACCACCATCATCATCATTATCACTCCTCATATCACATTTTGATCATCAACATGAAGATATCATCATCATCACATCATCGTCGTCATTAGCAGCAGCAGTAGAACCCATGCCATGACAATCACCACCACCATTATATTAATCATTTTCAGAAATCCTCATGTTACATCATTAATATGGTCACATCATCATCATAGCTCTTCGTGTCACATAATCATCATCGTTATCAGCAGCAGCAGTACTGCATGTCATCATCATCATCATCATCATCATCATGTCACACATCAGCATGAACACATTGGCTTTGTTATCATCATCATCATCGTGAATTATTATTATCATCGACAGCAGCAGAACTGAATGTCATCACCACCACCATCATCATCATCACCACCATCTTCATCATCATCATCATCATCATACTATGGGCAGTGCTCAGCAGTACTGAATGTCATCATTGCCACCATCATCATCATCACCATCTTCATCATCATCATCATCATCATCATCATCATACTATGGGCAGTGCTCAGCAGTACTGAATGTCATCATTGCCACCATCATCATCATCGGTAGCAACAGAACTCATGTCACCATCATAATCATCATCATAGTTCGTCAAGTCACATCGTATCATCACCATCATCATTCATAGCAGCAGAGCTTATTTTCATCACCACCATCACTATCATCTTTTCATCATGATAATCATTATAATCGGCATCAACAGAACTCATGTCATCACCATCATCAACATCATTATCATATCTCCTCGTGTCACATCATCATCATGGTGACATCATCATCATTATCATCATCATTATATCTCCTCATGTCATATCATCATCATCATGGTGACATCATCATCATCATCGGCAGCAGCAGAACTGAATGTCATCATCATCATTATTATTGTCATCATCTTCACCAGATCATCATGCCACATCATCATCGCCAGTGTCATCATCACAAAAAAAAACTTTCACCATGACCAGCTATTTCCCTTGACTTGCAACTGACAGATTAACCATTGTTGAAGTCATTAATTTTATTCATTGAATTCACAATTAATTTGAAAAAAAATAAAAATAAAAATAAAACCTTTGTTTTAGAAATAATTTAAATGTATTTAAAATTATTGTTGAATATATATAAATTGTCCAAGTGAGCTTCAAAAGCCTGAATTGGTATAAACCATCCTGACACAATAAGCTAATAATCTGTACCTCCCAATTACAGAAGTTGTCCAGGCAACTGTCTCTTTCAAAAAAAGTTCGTTGACAAGAATTGAGTACAAAAGGGGGAAATATTTCTGAATAGGATTAATTGAAAATTAATTGATTATTATTTAGACAACTAAAATGTTACAATAAAATTACTTTGAATTTAAGAGAAACTGTAAGAGGAGTTGAGTTCACAAAGTAGGTACCCCCATTCTAATACTTGCTAAAAAGTGACTAAGTTTCAAAGTCTGGAAAAATAGAGAAAAAATCTTGAAATATTTCCATAAAGTCAGGTGCACATCTTCAATATATATATAAACATTCTGTGAAGTTTCAAGGCTTTTGGTTGAAAACTGTAAGAGGAGTTGAGTTCACAAAGTAGGTACCCCCATTCAAATACTTGCTAAAAAGTGACTAAGTTTTAAAGTCTGGAAAAATGGGGGAAAAAATCTTGAAATATTTCCATAAAGTCAGGTCACATCCTCAATATATATATTAACATTCTGTGAAGTTTCAAGGTTTTTGGTTGAAATCTGTAAGAGGAGTTGAGTTCACAAAGTAGGTACCCCCATTCAAATACTTGCTAAAAAGTGACTAAGTTTCAAAGTCTTGAAAAATGGGGAAAAAATCTTGAAATATTTCCATAAAGTCAGGTGCACATCCTCAATATATATAGAAACATCTGTGAAGTTTCAAGGTTTTTGGTTGAAAACTGTAAGAGGAGTTGAGTTCACAAGATTGGTACCATATTTTCCCCGCCCTTAGTTTCTGTTCTACTTCACCAACGGTGCTCTAGAAATCGGAAGAACTTAAGAAAGCAAAATAACTGTTTGTTTCAGTTTTCCTCCATGTCCAGTGGCCACATTTTATGTGAAATAAAGTAATATGGCTTCATTAAAGGAAATTAAAGGTTGTAAAAACCATGGATTAAACTACTGACAACAACTTTAATCGGATATCCACTGTAAAACGATCTAATAAGGACTTGTAACAAGGTAAATAAATTTTATCTGAAAATTTTAAAACATCGTTTTTTCAGTTTTGTTTAGATTTTGATTTCAAGTTGTTCCTTCTTGCGATTTATTTTGTTGTTTAATAAACAACTGGAAAGGTATTTAAATGAACATTGATGATGAAATTGTCTGTCTTCGGAGACATATGGTGAGAAGTGGAGTGTGTGCGGAAGATCGGAAGTATGTAGCAGAGATTCGAGAATAAAGCATGTCGTTTTTATATTAAACTGATAACTGAAAAGGACAGGGTGTCATGATCATTTTAAAAGGGCAAGGGTGTACTGGACTAAAAAGGTCAGTCACTACGCTATGTGAATACATTTAAGCAGGGGCATCGGGTGTCAAATGCCATGCCCCCAAACACATGGCTAATTTGCATACGAACTACGGTATCGATATCCTACACAACTTCACGAGTCACAAACGATTTATCAACATAGCCAATAACTTGTAAATAAACTTCTTCTTTCAGTTTCGTATCACTTTTGGGAATAATCTTTGATTTCTACTTTTTTGTTATGCATAATTTCGCTACCGGCAAACTGACAGGAATGAATTTTAATACCCAATGAAAGCGGGAAAATCCTCGTGACGTTATGATGAATATTAATGAACCAGGTCGGGATATCCCAAACACGAAATATTATTGACAATCAATTTTTAAAAAATATATATAATTTATCATCAAATGTGATCCATGTTTGGAGTTATTTAACTTAAAAACTGTTTAATGAGCATACTTTGTGTTTATTTATCGATGTCACTTTGCGTAAATTAAAAAAATCCAATATGGCGGCGACTGTAAAACAACCACATGTACAGCACTGTAGGTCAAAAAGAAGAACGTCGGCGCGAACTGACAAGATCGTCATTTTTGTTGGGCTTTCCGAGGGGCGTATACTTCATGGATTTTTATGGTTTTTATACAAAAGTGAAGAATTAAAATATATATCCAGCAAAAACAATTACGGACTAATACGCGTATGAATACATTTCAGATCGGCACATGTGTACATGATGAAAACATTGCTTTCGTAACTTTCCGGGAGACCCAATCACTCAGATTAGAGTTTATACATACCTGGGATACCGTATATGGAAATTCCCGTAATTTCAGTTGAAACGAAGGATTTGATTGGCTGTCAAGGTGAAATGAGAGCGGCGCTAAATACGAAAAAATCCAACGATCGCTATAAAGCATTCAGCATGGCTGATGCTTTAAAAATATAACAAAATCACTGCATTAAATTTAAAAATTGACAGACAAGACCTAGTTTCACAATCATCCCTTAACTAAGATTTTCTTTAACTTAAATAAAGCCTAAGCTCCAGATAAGAGGAGTATCTGTGTAAATACCCTTTAATTTTTTTGAAAATACTTTTGAAATTGTAAATGTAAGGGTATCAAAACCCTTTGAAAATTCTCATTACCTTTTACAGTTCTTACAACAGTAGAACCTGCTATGAGGGTTGAACTCCTGACCCAAGTACCTGTAAAATGCCATTGTAACAATGAAGATGATGTTGCTGTATTATTGTTAGAAGTTATACTTATTTGAATAAATGGCTTTAAAAATTGAAAATACTTTTTACATTTTTATGGATCAGTGTTGATACTCTGTAGATTTTACAGGATACCCTTTATAAACAAAAAGTAGGGGGTAATGACCCTTCATGTCAAATTCTTATCTGGAGCTCTGTTAAGCAAATTTTTACATTCTCTTTACAAAATTAAATACATATCTTACACGCTTGAAGTAATCTTCAAAATGAAACCTTAAATGAATGAATACTAGAATGTTAAAAATTAACAAAATTATAATGATTTTCAAATTTGCCACACTTAAGAAAAATCTCAGTTGAGAAATGATTGTGAAACCAAATAAAATACTACCATGAGATATTATATGATCAGAAAATAATGGCAAGGGTACTCATCTGCATCTATCTTACATTAAATTTGAAAATTGACAGACTGGTCATAACAGCAGATCTTGTTTTGTTAATTCAGAAATGACATTCTGATCATGGTATTTCAAGAAGTAAGCAAGATAGTGCAACGCGTGCCAAATTCAATGAAGGGCAAAGTCTTTCATTTTGAATTTAACATGCACCACTCTATCTTGTATTACCTCTTGAAACACCATGGGCAGAAATGTCATTTCTTATACATGTACGTGTATTTTGTACCCATATATTTGTTTCAAATCAATAGGGTTTTTTGCTATGCAAGATAGGCATATCTCACATGAACTTGTGATCTTTAGATGTCATAATCAAAAGACAATCACATAACATTATCATGCCGGGGACATGAGGTAGTCTTGTGAGGAAAATTACCCGTATTTGTTTCAAATCTTGACAACACTATTTCTTCCATACCTGCTCATGTGAAATAAAATTTATTGGCATGCGAGATAGGCGCATCTCACATGAACTTGTGATCTTTAGTGATGTCATAATCAAAAGACAATCACATAACATCATCCTGTGGGCGACATAAGGTCATCTTGCCGGAAAATTAATACATATCAAGGGTCATAACCCCAATTGTCTTTCAACAGGAATTACAATACAATTGTTTCTGCATGTTTCATCGAAGAGAGATAGTCATATTGTAAATATACAGTAGATTTTCGATCGCTCAAACATCAATGCCTCGAATACCCCGGATAACTTAAAGTCATCTGCCGGTCCCTGCCAAATCACTATTAAATCATATGTAAATAAACTGGACCGCTTGAATTATGATAGCTCGAATACCCCCGCTTGCTCAAACAATAAATATTTCTGGAAAGTGTAAATTTGATGAAAATTCACCTTCTTTCACTAGAGTACAATGAAACAACTCGTCTGGAACGTAAAGTGTTACTCAAGATAAATCAAAGTACTGAAGGTACTGAAGCATCAGCTAAACTGAGCAATTTGATAAAAAAAATGTGCACTTGAAACTGAGATTTGTCTAATGAATCAGTAACAAATGAAAATCATGCAAATAATAGATACTGTGATCGGGAAGCTTCTAACAACAAGTCTGCTTTTTATGCAAGTTGTTAGGTTCTAACGTATAAATATGTTACAATGGTCAAAATGGACATGACACGCAATGTTTATTAATTGAGTAAACTAAGTAATTCGCATAAATATAAATTTTCAATTTTTCAAAAACAAGAGAGGCTACTAAAGACCCGACCCCAAATCTGAGTGAAATATCTCAAGCGTAACGGAAAAAAGTCCAGAGAAACCATCATTTTGATAAAATTCAAAGTAAAAGGGGCATAACTCCACTAAAACGCAGTTGACTGGAAGAAAACCCAAACTGGATCTATAATCACCACCATCATCATCATTATCACTCCTCAATCACATTTTGATCATCAACATGAAGATATCATCATCATCATCATCGTCGTCGTCATTAGCAGCAGCAGTAGAACCCATGCCATGACAATCACCACCACCATTATATTAATCATTTTCAAAAATCCTCATGTTACATCATTAATATGGTCACATCCATCATAGCTCTTCGTGTCACATAATCATTATCATTATCAGCAACAGCAGTACTGAATGTCATCATCATGTCACATCATCAGCATGAACACATTGGCTTTGTTATCATCATCATCATCGTGAATTATTATTATCATCGACAGCAGCAGAACTGAATGTCATTACCACCACCATCATCATCATCACCACCATCTTCATCATCATCATCATCATCATCATCATTATATCATCATCATCATCATCATCATCATCATCATCATCATCATCATCATCATACTATGGGCAGTGCTCAGCAGTACTGAATGTCATCATTGCCACCATCATCATCATCACCATCTTTCATCATCATCATCATCATCATCATCATCATATCATACTATGGGCAGTGCTCAGCAGTACTGAATGTCATCATTGCCACCATCATCATCATCATCGGTAGCAACAGAACTCATGTCACCATCATAATCATCTTCATAGTTCGTCAAGTCACATCGTCATCATCACCATCATCACTCATAGCAGCAGACCTTATTTTCATCACCACCATCTCTATCATCTTCTTCATCACGATAATCATTATCATCATCGGCATTAACAGAACTCATGTCATCACCATCATCAACATCATTATCATATCTCCTCGTGTCACATCATCATCATGGTGACATCATCATCATCATCATCATTATCATCATCACTATATCTCCTCATGTCATATCATCATCATCATGGGACATCATCATCATCATCGGCAGCAGCAGAACTGAATGTCATCATCATCATTATTGTCATTATCTTCACCAGAATCATGCCACATCATCATCGCCATAGTGTCATCACAAAAAAAAAACTTTCACCATGACCAGCTATTTCCCTTGACTTGCACCTGACATTAACCATTGTTGAAGTCATTAATTTTATTCATTGAATTCACAATTAATTTGAAAAAAAATAAAAATAAAAATAAAACCTTGTTTTAGAAATAATTTAAATGTATTAAAATTATTGTTGAATATATATAAATGTCCAAGTGAGCTTCAAAAGCCTGAATTGGTATAAACCATCCTGACACAATAAGCTAATAATCTGTACCTCCCAATTACAGAAGTTGTCCAGGCAACTGTCTCTTTCAAAAAAGTTCGTTGACAAGAATTGAGTACAAAAGGGGGAAATATTTGAATAGGGTAATTGAAAATAATTGATTATTATTTAGACAACTAAAATGTTACAATAAAATTACTTTGAATTTAAGAGAAACTGTAAGAGGAGTTGAGTTCACAAAGTAGGTACCCCCATTCTAATACTTGCTAAAAAGTGACTAAGTTTCAAAGTCTGAAAATGGGGGAAAAATCTTGAAATATTTCATAAAGTCAGGTGCACAATCCTCAATATATAGAAACATTCTGTGAAGTTTCGAGGTTTTTGGTTGAAAACTGTAAGATGAGTTGAGTTCACAAGATTGGTACATATTTTCCCCGCCCTTAGTTTCTGTTCTACTTTACCAACGGTGCTCTAGAAATCGGAAGAAACTTATGAAAGCACAATAACTGTTTTGTTTCAGTTTCCTCCATGTCCAGTGGCCACATTATTGTGAAATAAAGTAATATGGCTTCATTAAAGGAAATTAAAGGTTGTAAAAACCATGGATTAAACTACTGACAACAACTGTAATCGGATATCCACTGTAAAACGATCTAATAAGGACTTGTAACAGGTAAATAAATTTTATCTGAAAATTTTAAAAACATCGTTTTTTCAGTTTTGTTTAGATTTTGATTTCAAGTTGTTCCTTCTTGAGATTTATTTTGTTGTTTCAAAATAAACAACTGGAAAGGGTATTTAAATGAACATTGATGATGAAATTGTCTGTCTTCGGAGACATATGGTGAGAAGTGGAGTGTGTGCGGAAGATCGGAAGTAGTAGCAGAGATTCGAGAATAAAGCATGTCGTTTTTATATTAAACTGATAACTGAAAAGGACAGGGTGTCATGATCATTTTAAAAGGTGCAAGGGTTTGTACTGGACTAAAAAGGTCAGTCACTACGCTATGTGAATACATTTAAGCAGGGGCATCGGGTGTCAAATGCCATGCCCCCAAACACATGGCTAATTTGCATACGAACTACGGTATCGATATCCTACACAACTTCACGAGTCACAAACGATTTATCAACATAGCCAATAACTTGTAAATAAACTTCTTCTTTCAGTTTCGTATCACATTTTTGGGAATAATCTTTAATTTCTACTTTTTTGTTATGCATAATTTCGCTACCGGCAAACTGACAGGAATGAATTTTAATACCCAATGAAAGCGGGAAAATCCTCGTGACGTTATGATGAATATTAATGAACCAGGCGGGATATCCCAAACACAAAATATTATTGACAATCAATTTCTAAAAAAAAAAATATAATTTATCATCAAATGTGATCCATGTTTGGAGTTATTTAACTTAAAAACTGTTTAATGAGCATACTTTGTGTTTATTTATCTATGTCACTTTGCGTAAATTAAAAAAATCCAATATGGCGGCGACTGTAAAACAACACATGTACAGCACTGTAGGTCAAAAAGAAGAACGTCGGCGCGAACTGACAAGATCGTCATTTTTGTGGGCTTTCCGAGGGGCGTATACTTCATGGATTTTTATGGTTTTATACAAAAGTGAAGAATTAAAATATATATCCAGCAAAAACAATATGGACTAATACGCGTATGAATACATTTCAGATCGGCACATGTGTACATGATGAAAACATTGTTTTCGTAACTTTCCGGGAGACCCAATCACTCAGATTAGAGTTTATACATACTTGGGATACCGTATATGGAAATTCCCGTAATTTCAGTCGAAACGAAGGATTTGATTGGCTGTCAAGGTGAAATGAGAGCGGCGCTAAATACGAAAAAAACCAACGATCGCTATAAAGCATTCAGCATGGCTGATGCTTTAAAAATTAATCATCTGTTCAGTAATCTCTTAATCCGATTACGACCCGCCGGTGCTTGATCAGAAAAACATCTGGAGTCCAAGCCAGATGATTGACTTTTTACCTCATCAGGTAATTTCAGATTCTGTTATTTACATTTCACTAGAATGTGCATGGCAATGTGTATTGCCGGTAGCTTGGTGATTATTAATAACTGGCAATATATGTGTTCTGTATTATAACGATAATAAATAACGTAAGTTTATTTTATATCATCGGTTGTTGTTATTACTTTACTTTACACCAAAACTATTTAATTCAAATTTTCTGTTGATATCAATATCGAGTTCAACATTTTATTTTCAAATGAAGTTTGCAAAATTAAGAGATTTCATCGTGAATTTAGTATTTTAAGGAACATATAAATTTCTGTGCAATTTCAATTTCATGATCATATGATGTTGTATTAAAAAGGGAGCCTGAACTCTAGATCTAATGAAGATTGCCTCTCGATGTTTGGTCGCTCGAACCCCCACCCCATTCAAATATTTGACCAAAGTCCATGGTTGTACTGTAGTAAATATTACTTCGTTTTTTTAATCTGACAATTGGCATGGTTATTTATCTATCTATCTAGAACACAAAGTATAAATTTTCAACTTTAACCAAGATATAGAAACCAATAAATTTAAAATTGTAAATTTTAATCTACTGAGCAAGTTCTATGTTACACATCACTCAGTGATTTAAAATGGGGGAAATAAAGTGACAACATAAAAGTTAAGTAAAACATACACCACCCCTCTTTTGCTTGATGTTCTCTTGAAGTGCATTTAGAAACAAGATGTCCATGGGCATTATAGCTCACCTAAGAATATGTCACTTACTCAGTATCCTCTGCAGAACTTCGAGTACATTAATTACAGATACTATCTAACACTTCATATTTGAAGTACATTTTAGAAACAAGATGTCCATAGGCTTTGTAGCTCATCTGAGAATATGACACTTATCAGTATCCTCTGCAGAACTTCAAGTGCATTAATTACAGATACCATCTAATGCTATTATTTGATGTACATTTAGAAAACAAGCAGGAGTCCTACCAATTTTGGGGTTCAAAATTATAGGAAAAGTAGGAATATGGGGTCAAAATTATAGGAGTTTTCACTAAAATTAAAGGAATGTTTTAAATAGTTTACACATCCATGGGATCCTTCCTGTCCTTTCAGCAATCCCTTTCCTCATTTTACTAACAACATAAAATATTGTGCAATTGCAATGTACATTTACCATATATTTCCGTAAAAAAAGGTCACAACTTGGTTTTTTTAACTAAATTCCAATATTTTAATTATAAATTCTTTATTCATATAAGTACTTTGAGCTCAAGGCTCAGGTTACAATATTAATAATAAATACAATTTGTTGCATGTGCAAGAGGCAGACTTCAATGTAGTATTTATACAGGGTTACACTTTATCATACATTCTAAGAAACTTTTATACTAAACTTTTTATATATCTGTCTCGCAACATGAATGACAAATATGCGTTTTTTCCAATATCATAAATAATGGACATATTAGGTGTTTTCATAATTTCATAGAAATCATGATATTTAGACATGTATATATCAATCTTACACTCATGCCTTATATCCTTATAAAGTTGACAATAAAATAAAAAATGTACTTCGTTTTCTACCTTGTTTTTACCCCGAGTTAAATAATATTTGCATAGCCTATTTTCCCTCATAATTTTTTCACTTCTACCTGTTTCTATTTCGAGATTATGACTCGACACTCTAAGTCGGCATAAGGCTCAAAAACAAGTTTAATAGTATCATAAAATTCTAACTTACTAGTATTGTTTTTCAATGCAAACCATTCTTGGATATAGGTATCCTTAACTCTTTGTATAAACTCAGATATAAACAAATCAATATTTGCTACTCCTTGATAGAGCCACACATGATGAAAACCATATCTATTTAATATATTACAAATATTTGAGGCCCAGTTATGAGTAGTTTTACCTGCCTCATGTCTCTCAAGTAGCATGTTATAACATTGTTTTGGATACCTTGAATCATTCATCAACAAAATTTTAAACCAGTATTTAATAATCTTTTTATACTGTAATATAAACAATGGAAATCTACCTAATTCACCATATACAGTTATAGTTGGGGTACTATTTTTAACTTACAAACTTTTAATTGTACTTTTTCTTTGAGTTCAGAACTTTTAAACCCCATATTTCTGATCAATATGTTAGAATTGGTATAACCATGCTATCAAATAGGTATAAAGCCCTGTCATTAGGAACATCATATAGTCGCAAAAACTTGTACAGTGTGAAAAGAGATTTTTCAGCTGCTAGCGCCAATTCACTTTTACATTTGTCCCAGCTGAGTGTGGAGGTGAACATCATTCCGAGATATCTATAGAGGCTTTCAATTTCAATATTTACCCCTTTGTAGTACCATTTTTCTGATGATTTAATGGGACCCCCCTTAAGGAATACCATAATTTTTGTTTTTAACATATTTATTTTCATGCCATACTTGTGGCAAAACTCTTCTAGTTGACGTATCTGTCTTTGTAGATTTACCACTGTGTCTGTTTGGAACGTCATCATCTATGAAAATACCAGAACAGCCTTCAAGTGTTTTTATCAACTTGTTGATAAACATTACAAAAAGAAAGGGACTTAACATGCAACCATGTCTTGTACCCACCTTACATTGGAAAAATTCAGATATTCCATTTGACAACCGCACACAAGAAGATAATTGCGAGTACATAGATTTTAGGATTTTGGTTATTTTTGCACTTATACCACATTTAATTAGGGTATATAGTAGCAAATCGTGTTGTACACAGTCAAAAGCCTTTGAGAAATCTATGAACAAACAGTACATGCGTCCTTTCTTCTTACCCAAGTATTTTTGCACTACTGACTGAAGAATAAAACAATTGTCTATTGTTGAATAACCCTGCCTGTATCCAGCCTGTTCCTCATAAAACAACCGTCTATCTTCAGCCCATATAATAAGCCTATTGTTGATTAGTAAACACTTTTCCTAGGACACTAAGTAGGGAAATACCCCTGTAATTTTCAGGAGTGTTAGTATCACCTTTTTTGTGAATAGGACATATGATAGCTTTTCCCCATTGTTCCGAGAAAATGAAAGTGTCTAAGATTTTATTGAATAAAAGTACTATATGCTCTTGCACGACACTAAACAAATTTTTTAACATTTCAATTAGGGTAGGGGGGTCGACCTATGCATAGTCCGACGGATGGTTTTTTTTTTTTTTTTTTTTTTTGGAAAAAAAAAACAATGTACCAAACCATGTATTGCTGAATTAAATGGTAGAAAATAATAATTTCATAAATATATGAAAAAGACAATCGGTAATTAAAATTTAAAAAAGTTGTACCCGATCGTTTTGTCATTTCGGATAGAGAGAAAATAGAGTTTTGCAGATCCTACCGTCGCTATGAGGGGGTACATTCTAGCGGTTGTATGTAACTGGATCATTTGCTGTTAATCTGGGTTTTAATTAACTGCTGATTATCACTCACAATATTCCTGTTTCATGTTAATGGTGAAGTACAGTTGTTTTACCAGTTCCGAATTTTTACTACTGAATAATCTAAAATTTCAATCCCGTTCAATTAAAGGAATCGCAAAATAACTTTCTAAATTTGCTTCTACTTGAATGTATGGCTATTAATTGTTTAAATAATATAAACTTCAACCGCTTCCTAAATGTATGTGCAGGACAGGTCGACAGATTGTTGGTGACCTAGTTTAACGATGTAAACAAATTGTGATCACGGAAATCCTTTTTTCAAGAAAACATACTACCACGTGTTTTTGAGGACAGGTGTCGATATTTTGGAATCAGTAAACATTTGTATTATTACACCACATAAATTTTATTTCCTCTGCTTGTGGATGACGTCTGCAGCAGCGCTAATATGAAACCCTGTTCGAAACTGGTAAAACGACTGTTTTTAAAATTTGCACACAATACTGTACGAATTATCTCCCTTTCACAAAAGTAAAATCTAATCGATAGACATTTTAAAATATGACACAATTGCCTCAACAACAAAATACGTTATCATAACCTTCAAAATAAATTTAAATTTCCGTAGATTTCACGAAGAATTAATTAAACAACCTGACGTTGCTGTCCATTTCATAAAAAGTTATGATTTTACATCATAGGACGCAAACTTCTCGAACTAGTTTTTATTGTAAACATGAGATCAGTTCGCCAAATTGCAGAAATTATTAGATGCATCCCGTCACAATATTTTACTAGATTCCGAAATGTATTCCGAAAATTTATTCCAAATATGCATATGTAACCAAATGCATTACCCGTCTCAGAATACATATCTCACGATAAAACAGATTACTTCTTTCACGCTCATTTACCAGGCGCACTATTTCCAGGTGTACTCATATCTTATAATTTCATAGCAAAGAAGCTCGATATCTTGGAAGAAAGCGATAGCTAAGTACACGTTCACTTTGTTCACGCTGTACAATAAAAATTAATGTGAACAATATTTTAAATAAAATAAACGGAAATTTGGGTTCTTTTATTATTTGTTGTGATGAATAAATAAATAAATAAATAAATAAATAAATAAATAAATCAAAGAGATATGTAAAGATGATTAAAATGATATCAAGTATTAATGAAAATTATATAAATAAATAAATAAATTTCAAAAGAAATGTAAAATTATGTTTTGTAAAAGTATTAGTAAATAGTATATCATACTTAGAGCAAACACAAATATAGTTTTTTTCTTTATTTATTTCTTTTTATATGTTTAATTTTTATTTGTTTTTTCTGCTGAAGGAAACTGAAATACCCAATGCTAAAAAATAAATAAATATATAAAACAATAGAAGTTATTTCCGATAAATCTGGGAAATAAATGCAGTTCACTATACAAGCTTCATTTACTAAATAGCTGGGATAACACCTTCTGCGTCACTTCCGGTTTTGTACCCTTTTACTACCAAAGGGAGATAACACAGTTTTTCAACAGTTTCAGGACTTTAATTTACGCTGTAGAAAAGGACAGAAATGATTAAAAAAAGTTATTTGTGGCTAAATCGACTTTTTATGATGTAATCTTTCGGAAAATAGTACTAAAAAAAATTCGGTTTTTGGTGACCGGTGACCTTTAAGTTTTCACATTCCTTGTCCCACCAAGTCGGTTGTGTACTTTCGCGTCCATGTCTTACTTTCATGCACTCACTTGCATAACTAATCATCTCGCTGATAGTGTCGACACATTCTGCAACACAGTTACTAAAAAATCTGCTCCATAAAATAGTTGGATTTTTCAATCACATAATCATCGGACAACCTATTTAAAAATGCTTTCCTTTCCGAGTCACGCCATTTATATTTATAGTATTGTGTTACCTGCTGTTTGCAGTTGTCAAATGCAACATCCAATTCAGTGAGAATAGGGAAATGCTGTGTGTCATCAATGTTTACGACTTTGAAGTCAATTATTCGATGGAACAAAGGGGTGGACATAATCATATAATCTTTTACACTTTTACCTGCTGAGGCTATGAATGTGTATTCACCAGATTTGTCACCTTCAGTTTGACCATTTACAAAGTGAATATTTAACTGTTTACACATTTCTAAAATACATTTACCAAACATGTTGATCTTATCATCCTTTGATGCTCTTGTAGCATAAAAATTATCATCTACAAAATGATCACCTAAGGGGAGATAATTTGTAAACTCATCTAAATAATCTTTCTCTAGCCCCGTTCTAGCATTAAAATCACTGCAACAAAACAAATGTACATCATATTTCAAAGTATTTAGAATATTTAATAATTTTTTGTAAAAAATATCAATACCATTTTTTACATCAAAATTTTCATAAAATAGAGATTTATGAGGTGGAATATAGCAAAAACACCCCAATGTCAGTATCAAAAAGTTTTTTATCAAAATGTACCATAATCGATGTGGCACTATTATCTATCACTTTCTTAACATATTTTCTTAAAGAGTTTTTAATGTATACAGCAATACCTTGGGGTGTAATGCCATATTTTGCCCTTTTGGTACCAACATTGCAATACATTCTGTGTGTTAGAACAAGTTTTCAAATTCAGATTTAGATTTTGCCCAAGTTTCTGAAAAACAAATTATGTCATTTTCCTGTATTTCTTGAATAATGTTTTTGAAACTCGTTTGCAATTTCTTCAACCCCCCTATGTTCCATGCAAAAACTTTGAGGGATTTCTGGTGTCATGAGGATTCTTCAGAGTCTTGGTCACTTTCATTATTTTGAAGAGTTTTATTTTGTGCCCCCACCCTATATAACTCATTCATTTCCAGGTTAAATTTAAATGTTTTATCGCCCACTATTATTTTATCAAATCTCAAAAAGGCTTAATCTGACTCAAATATTCAAGGCATTTGAAGATCAACAAACCGGAAGTTACGTTAATTTTCAAGTTGAAAGTAAATTTTGCTCTTTATTGTATTTTTTTTTAATTATTATTTGCGATATTTTTTAAATTAAATTTGACCAATAAAGTCTTTAAAACAAATAAAAAGTTAATTAATTAAGGTAAGTATGAGTCTTTCTTTAAAGTTGTCATGTGTATTTGGTGTAACAGAATAGCCGTCGGCAAAGAAGTAAATACCTGGTCACCTGTAATTAACTTTAATCAAGTCTTTCCGGTAACACCTCGCGTGTGTCTTGTTTGTTTACTGATTGAAGCCATTCCCTATTCCTTATTCATTGATATAATCCTCTATAATTACCGGTATCTATGTTTATATGTTGAAGAAGAAAGCGCTGCCATTACAAACACTAATTATATATTCCTATGTCAGAGGTCATACAGCGCTTTCGTATCTGTCGGTTTTGAGTAAAAAGTGCCAGGATTCGACAATCGCTTATCAGGATATTAATAAAATTTATTAAAATTTAATTTGCAAATCCAACAACATGTTTAGATTTCAAACGTAACAAAATAATGAATACGAATATTCTTTCACAAAAGTTCAAACAACCGGAGACCATCCTAATTATTGACCAATACTCTCGAATGCAAAACCACATGTCATTCTGAACAATATAATATGGTGTTATTTGAGCAATAGATCGTCAACTTTAACATTATATCGACAGTCCAGTATTGTAAAATCTGAAACATTAGTCTAAAACGCTATAACCAACCCCTTGTTAAAACAAATCATGCAATACATATCGCAAGCTTTGTGCATGATCAAACTTTGACTTCCTTTGTCGATGACAACAATTACCCGATCTCATGATCAGGAGTCAAAAAGTACATGTTTTTTTCAAGCTATCTTCATCGTTTGTATCCATGCATGTAAAAAATAATATCTATACATACATGTTTACTTTACATCAGCTATTCAGACAATATTTATTAAAAATAAAATAATAAATAACACCGATAAACATTTTTGTTTCTTTATTCATGGAACTGAAAATAAATGGCTCTGGCTGAGCAAATCTTGAATTTTCTCTGGCAAATTTTTAGCTGCAACATATGTAGACGACCTTTAGAAAATACTGGGCTTGATGGCCTCGGGTGGGGGATGCTACGTATCTACTCAGGCGATGTATAAATGTATATGGAAATATAATCTTGCTTCAATATGTACTAAATGCAGGAAAAATTCCCCATTCTGAATTCCTGAAGTACCAGTAACAAAAATATAGGAGGTTTTTTTAAAATTATATAGGAAAATATAGAAATGGTAGGGCCCCTGAGTACATGTTCGGCAAACTTGAAATTGCAGTTTGGGACCTCATACTGAACTCATATACAAAATTTCAAGTGGTTGTGTTAAGTAGTTGCAGAGAAAACTCACAAATTTTTTTGTTTCTGACGGACAGATGGAAGGACAGAGGTAAACCTGTATGCCTCAAACCTCTTCTTCAAAGCGGAGGTATAGTTACACTGCTTTCTCTTTGATAAACAGAATCATTATTGAAATGAAGTTAAATTTTCTTTTTGTTATGGAATATGAAAGAATTGGACATTCTGCACACTGAATAATTCGCATAGCGAATTATGTTACCTGTGCAATGTCCAATTCTTCCATACTTCCATAACAAAAAGAAAATTTAACTTCATTTCTTATAATTCAATTTATAATTTAAAAAAACGACAACAAATAAGTGTATGTGATACTTTTACAACTTATGTGTAATGTGTCAACAATGTAAACATTGGGATGTAGGTCAGAAAAGTAGTTCCGGAAATGAAAGTTGGAGAGGAGCCAAATCTGTCATGGAAAAATAACACAAAAGATCTGACCAATCAAATGCTTGAAACAAACGAAAATTGAATTATTATCGTATATTAAGACTTACATGTAATCCTTTAATGAAGTTAAGCACAGAGAAATCATGGTACAGGAATATATCTAACAGTATCTGGAATACTTTGGATTCAAGTTTGAAAGGAAAATTAGGTGTCATAACAATCTGAAATGAACATAAAGACCATTCATAAACAAAAATAAAGTTCCTGTTATTTGAATATAAAACAAGAGCACCGCCGAGCGGAGCATTATACGCCCGTGTTATATTGATCGAGTAGTACTATTTACTGAGAAGTATAAGTACAACTAGGATATATGTATGTAAAAATATACTACCAACTCCGTGTTCGGGCCATAACTCGTAACCCAAAAAAGTTGTAATTCAAATTTGCACGAGATATTACCATGATTAAGGTGTAACTGTATAACAAATTTCATTTAAATCCATGTTTGTATTGTCTACTGAATGGAATACAAAACACATGGTCATACATACAAAAATTTCTAAGGTAAAAAAGGGGCATAACTCCTTCAAAAATAATCCGAAAAAGTTGTAATTCGAACTTGCACCAGATATTAACATCGTAAATGTGTATACCAAATTTCATTTGAATCCATAAATAGTTGTAGGCTCTAATGATCGGAAACCACATGGTCATACATACACAAATTTGTAAGTTAAAAAAGGGGCATAACTCCTCCAAAAATAATCCGAAAAAGTTGTAATTCGAACTTGCACCAGGTATTAACATTGTAAATGTGTATATTAAATTTTATTTGAATCCATACATAGTGGTAGACTCTAATGATCGGAAACCACATGGTCATACATACAAAAATTTCTAAGTTAAAAAAGGGGCATAACTCCTCTAAAAATAATCCGAAAAAGTTGTAATTCGAACTTGCACCAGATATTAACATCGTAAATGTGTATACCAAATTTCATTTGAATCCATAAATAGTTGTAGGCTCTAATGATCGGAAACCACATGGTCATACATACACAAATTTCTAAGTTAAAAAAGGGGCATAACTCCTCCAAAAATAAACCGAAAAAGTTGTAATTCGAACTTGCACAAGGTATTACCATGGTAAAGCTGTATACCAAATTTCATTTGAATCCATAAATGTTTGTGGTCTCTATTGAACGGAATACAAATTGTTAACAGACGCCCGCCCGCCCGCCCGGACGGACAGCACCGTAACATAATACGTCCCGTCATATGACGGGCGTATAAAAATCATTTGTGTCAAACAGAACCATAAGATTCTAAGCTATCTTACTGTATAAATTCACACTACAAATTTATACATACTATTTTTTTGGATATACTTGGAACCTGGCCATGCTAAAAATCAATTATGGTAACTTCTTGACTCACAGTACAGTAGATTACTTAGAACAGTCAAACCTATCTTAAAAGCCACCTCTGTATAAGGGATATTTGCTTTAACATGCCAGTATAAAATTATCCCAATCAATCTTTATTGATATTGTTTGAACCTGTGTACAAGGACCACCTGCCCAAAAAGACCACTTTGGACAGGTTAAACTGTATGTAACTTAAACTGTGTTATGCCAATGCTAAATAGCCGCCAAGAAAAGATTCACAGCATGGGATATAAACTTTCTTAATTCACATCAGATTTGCCCAAGATGACAAGAATAAATTGCATATCTACAGTGACAAGACAAAAAAAATACAAGTGTATTTCCAATAATCTGACTACAAGTGTATTTCCAATAATCTGACTACAAGTGTATTTCCAATAATCTGACTGACCCAAAAACTTTTATGCCTACCCTATAGCTTTTTAAGAAAATACATGTATTTTCACAAGACTGTTTCACATTCTTGACCCTGAATTTTCTATGAGTTAGCAGAAACACATATTATTTTTTTGGCCCGACAGATAATGACATTTATTAGAAAGCTTTTAGTAATTAATTGACAAGTACCTGATTTATAACAAGGGTGAGATATTCAACAGAAGGCGGTGCCTGGAACTTTTCCATACATAAAATGGATGACACTGAATTAGGCAGAAGCCGATGAACAGCTGAGACTGATGTAGCAATACCAAACACAAATATCAGCGGTAACTGCTGTAGGTAATTACTGAAATAATAAGAGACACATTAGATGTTACAAAAGAAACAATACAGTAAAATAAACCACTGCAGTAGCTCAGTTGGTAGAGTGCTCGCTCCGTAAGTGGGAGGTCATGGGTTCGAACCCCGACCGAGTCTGACCCAAGACTTGAAAGTAGGTAGTGACTGTTCTTTCGCTAAGCACTCGGCATTACGAAATGAAAGTCACGGTTCATTTGGATGGAAACTTAAAATAAACAAGAACATAAACTAGCACAAAAAATCTAGTATTTATTTGATATATCAAACCTTGATTACAAACCAAACATATATATATAATAATGTTCTTGTAAGAAGGGTCCAAGAGAGACAGAGATCAACTTATTTATTTATTTTTTTTTCTTGTTTTCCCAATTTACTGTAGCTGAGAATGAATATTTAACATCATACCAGATATAAATTTATTTTTCATAATGGTAATTGTTTGGTTATCTTCCTTTAGATCACAGCATTTCTAATAGTAATGAATTAACATTTGATGCATGTGCTAAATAAATAATGATCGTTTTACTCAAGCTGTTGCTGATGATCATTTCATATATTTATTTAGTGTAGAGAGAGAGATTTAAAATTTCTTTCTTTCCCAATTTTTCAGTGCTGGGTTGTTGTATTTAACCAATCATCAACATTATACATGTACCAGATACACATTAATTTTTAATAATGGGTTATCTCCCCTTAGATTACATCTTTAAAATTGTGCCCCAACAGTAACAATGTACTAACGCTAGATGTAGGTGGTAAATAAATTTATAGGCGATATTTTTATGTCAGTTTAAATTTTTCAAATTGACAGTACAGGATAGTTGAGAATTAATACATATATTGAACCAGTCATCAACATCACGGTAGATATAATAGATTTAAGGTTTGCTTACCTGCATATGACAATAAAATCTTGTATGACTTGTGGTATAAAACTTTCCAGATCTTCAAATACTATAACAACAGGTGGATACTTCACACAGTCTGTAGGTTTACCACTTAATGATTTCTTTTTCTTTGGACTTGATCCTTCCTTCTGAAAATGCAAAATAATTAAATCAAAATTTAATTAGAGTGTGTGTCATTTTATAAATTTTTGAATATATGTATTTCATTCTAATTAAAAAGAATTATAAATAGAGGATCTTAGACGAGTGAGGGTTTAATATGAAATTTATTGAACAAGTTTAATAAATTTCATATTAAACCCTCACGAGTCTAAGATTCTATATATCACATAACTCAAAATACCGAGGCATAATGACATGTACATATTTGATGCCATATAGAAACAGACGATTTCTATCTAGGTCAGACAAATCACCTCCAAATTAACTGCAGAAAAAAAGACATAATCAGTATGCAAGTTTAAATCATAATATTTTTCCAAATGCATCAAAATTATTTTTCAAAGAATCGGAAAGTCTTCAAAAGTCTAAAAATAAACAACAGACTGACACAGTTTTCATATGACGTCATTAGGCACGACCACTGCGTAAATCAGAAGCTTGATAACTGATTACGTCACAATCAAGTGATATAACATAGGTACCTGTGTAATATGAAAAATATTACACCGTTTTATTCCATCAATAAACAGGAGGGTTATGTGATATAATGATATAATGCACGATATATATTTATAAAAGTAAATATGAAGTAATTTAATGTAAATTGTGACACCAATTTACATACATGATATGTTTTAACAACTTGTCTATGAAAGGGAGTGCAGTTGCATAATTGGGTTTTACATCCTAGATTCACTGAATATTATTGAGGCTGTCATCTCATGAATTAGTATGCCACTGCGGTAGCTCAGTTGGTAGAATGCTCGCTCCGTAAGTGGAAGGTCGTGGGTTCGAACCCCGGCCAGGTCTGACCCAAGACTTGAAAGTGGGTAGTGACTGTTCTTTCACCAAGCACTCGGCATTACGAAATGAAAGTCACGGTTCTTTCGGATGGGAACTTAAAATAAACGAGGTCCTGTGTCACGGAGGGCTTGGCACGCTAAAGAACCCTGCTGTATAATGCCATAAGTGCAACGCACAGGCAAAATTTCTGCACCTTCGCCTATAGCTGGCGACGTCTCGATATAAGTGAAATATTCTTGACTGGGACGTTAAACACCATTACTCACTCATGAATTAGTACAGAAAACTGAAATGCCATGAGAAAACCAATGACTTTCAGTAAGTGAACCGACAAACTTTCTCACACTAGGATCTGTGAGAGGTGTGGTGATCAGTTAGCAAGAGCCATTAGACCACATGGCAACTGAGCCACTGTAAAAGTACGAGGGGAAGTCAGAAAAATCATAGAACAGCGTATTCAGCCAAGCTTAACACACATTTTCTTTACTTATTCAAACAACACAACATTCCACCATTTTAAACAAGTTTATTTGTCACAACATATTTGTGTAATTCTCAAAAGCATTCAAAGTTGGTGACCATCAAGCAATGATGGAAAATCAAAATGTTGTGTTTAGGGCAGTAATAAAGTTCCTAACAGTAGTGGAATCAAATGCCAAAGAAATTCACTGGTGAATGGCCGAGGTGTACGGTGACAGTGGTCCTGCCTATTCCACAGTGGCAAAATGGTTAGCTGAAGCCAGCTGATGCCATCACAAAGGAAATTGTCACGTCTGTGAAGACCCTCATCATGAATGATCATCGAGTTAGGATTAATGTCATAGCTAGGGAGTGTGACATTTCACATAGAAGTGTATACACGGTTATCCATGAGCATCTTGGGATGTCAAAAGTATTGGCAAGATGGGTCCCCAGAAACCTTAATGTGCAGGATCGCTTCCAAAGACTCCAGACAAGTCGGGAGCTTCTTGGCATTTATAATGATAACCCGGAGAGCTTCCATTTATGTTTAGTAACTGGTGATGAAACATGGATTCATCATTGGGACCCAGAAACCAAAAAAGAGTTCATGCAATGGAAGCACCCTGGCTCACCCCCATCAAAGAAATTCAAAACTTAACCATCAGCTGGCAAAGTCATGGCCACTGTGTTTTTGGATTCTAAGGGTGTTCTGTAAATCAATTATAAACCTGCTGGAATCTCTATCACTTGGGCTTACTATGCTGATCTAATGAGTAGCTGAAAGTTGAGCTGAGGGGTATTGCTTCTTCACGACAATGCTCCTGTGCACAAGTCAAGGATTGCACAAGCAGCGATTCGTGAATGCAAGTTCGAACAACTTAATCACCCGCCATAAAGTCCTGATTTGGCACACAGTGATTAGTTCCTATTTAGAAATTTGAAATCCCATTTACAGGGAATCAGATTTCCTGATGATGATGAACTTAAGGCTGCCACAGAGGCATGGTTTCAGGACCAAACGAAGATGTCTATTTTAAAGGTATAGACAGTCTGAAAGAAAAGTGGGCTAAGTGTATTGGGGTAAATGGGAAGTATATTGAAAAATAATAATAAAATGTATGGTTTGTTGCGGCAATATATACCCCATTCTATAAACTTTTTGACCTCCCCTCGTAACATCATGTATGGTTTATCTCTGCATTTAAGTGCCCTAGTATTAAAGATATTGGCCAGTAGATGTGTTATTCAGTTTAAATCTTGTACATGTACATGTATTTAAATAATTTAAGGAACCCTTTTTCCAATATGGACTCCAAAGCAAATTTAGCATCTTGTCCTTAACAAAAACTGAATTTAAACATTTAAACTTACTGTGTATGGCATTTCAAAGAACACATTTGGCCTCTTCTGGGGGGGGGGGGATAAAAACTGAAAGTAAATTTACCATACTCCATACTGTGTCGTATTCCTGAGTTTAAATTCAGTTTAAGCGTCCCCTGAGTTAAACTTACTGTATAATGTTCTTTATACCAGGCAGCCAGTGTAGATAGTGTACATGGTAACTTCTTCTTGTTAATGTCCGATACTTCATCTTCATCTAGAAACTGTAACAAAAATTTTATAACAAAATGTACTGCATTTGTTGCAATGAAGGAATGTATCTCTAACAGACATCCATGGACTCAATGATTTCCTAATGTTAAAATATAAAACTGTACCAAAATACAGACACAATTTTTAATATATATGCAGAATATTCCTGTAAATCTGAAAGAATTTCACTCTGAATTTACACGTATAATGAGACCAGATTGAAATTCATTAGCATTTCATCACTTTCAATTCTTGTTTTAACAGCATAATGAAATTTTTCACCGTCATGCAATTTCTAGAGTTATAATTAAGTCATTTAAGTTTCTTTTTAAATTACAAAAGGACATCTTTAATATTATTCCTTGGCTCAAAACAGTAAAATGCCCTTGGTGATTACATAACAACTTTACTGTAAATCAAGAAATGTTGCATTTGTTACAGTTTTGCATAAATTCACCACAATAAAATAAAACTTTTCACAATTTTTAATATTTTGATACGATTAATTTGTATTTGCACTGACTAATCTGATGATGTAGAAATAAAACTAGAACTGTCTCTTGAGAGCCAAATACCCCTACTCCCAACATTTAAAGTTTTCCTTGACCTTCCTGATATGACCTTGGTTCAAGGTCATGACACACCTTTGGACCATGAAGAATATTCATGTGAAGTTTTATGAGAGTCCTCCAAAGCATTGATAAGATATGGCCCGGACACGATCTTACATGAACAGACAGACATGGTGATTCCCATATAGAGAGAGAGAGAGAGAGAGAGAGAGGGGGGGGCAATTTCTAGAATTTAAAAAACTATCAATGGCAATTTTGGAAACCAGAGAATGGATACATTGCTTACTAATTCTGGTTTCTGTAGGAACTGTTCAAGCGTCTTTGTCAGAATATTCTTTACATTATTACAATCTTTAGATCGTAGTTTAGCAATGTGTGGACTCACTCTCTCCTGCATCAGTGTTACCAATGTAGAAAACATCACAGCATGGTCCGGTGTGTTGACACCTGAAATAGAAAAAAAAAACAATATAATACATATGGGCTATCATAATTTTGTGACTATGTGTACTGTATTTAGTTTTAGAACAATCAATTTTTGTTAGAAATTGCATCTTGGAAGAGTTTTGAAAAGCTGAAAAGATTTTTTCATCTCTAATAATATTGTGGGTAATACAGTATGATATTATGACAAATCCATGGACTGGTCCAACATGGGTAAATTGCAGCAATGTACTAGTTCACTACAAAGTTCAATGGTGTGTCTCAGACAAAAATTTAAAATAGAACATTTCTATGATAATGTTGTGGGACACATAATCCAAAACAACAACAATATATCATATACCCTATTTAAACTCATCGTACCAAAACACCAATTTTCATCAAGGGTTTTTATAAAATGATGCATCAAGCTTACAAATAAATTGTTAAGTCAGGAATATTGCAACCCTAGGCTTATCAAGGACCTCAAAAAGTTTTATGGTTGTCTTCACAATATTTTTGACAAGTATGACGTATTCAAAATTATCCTGGCTATATTTGACCTCACATACTCCCATGTTCCTTTTATTTTCAATGTTGATTACACACATGGTGGGTGTAGCTAGCTAAACAGGAGGTACCTACTCTTCAAGAGCAACTGGCTTCACTTCCCTGGTGGAAGTTAACATGTTTCATAAATTTGACAGATTTCAAAGTTTTTGATTTGTTGTTTTGTTTTTTTTGTTTTTTTTTTTTGAATTGTGCTTTGATTATGGACTGGTACCGGTATGTGTATTTTGTATTATCAAAGCTAAATATATTTCATTTGACAAAATGTTTATGTCGTATACAAGAACATAGTTTAAGTATCTTATACCTGTGACCAGTGCTGCTGTTGGTATCTCTTTATGGACTGATGTCTGATGACTAACATCTAAGCTAAAACTACAGTGACAAATACTGGTAAACTTCAACAGGTCATCAAATATCTTTGTGTTAAGATCCGACTGTAAAATCTGAAAATAAAAAAAAAATTTTAAAATTTTTAACCTTTCAAATACCACAAATGAAAGTTTAGTACTTATGATAATGTGTTCATCGATTTTAAATCTATAATTGATGATCTTAAAAATTAAACAAGTTTATAATTTTAGGAATGAAAACATAGCTTATGGATTACAGACGCCTCTCACCACATACTTCAAATCCCACTTGGGACAGATCCTAGTGTGAGAAAGTTTGTCAGTTTACTTTTCGAATGTCAGTGGTTTTCCCAAAGGCACTCCTGTTTTCTCCACCTTCCATAAACTGACAACCTTGATATAAGTTAAAGAATCTTGACAGGGGTGTAAACTCCATTTCTCCATTAGTTCTTAGAAGCATGTAAAACCACTGACCTAGGTTTCCACAAATTTAAAATCATTAGTAGCCAAATTTTCAAAACTTCTGAAATATTTTTTTCCATGTTCATTTCTGGGGTATGATATGTTCTATTTAGTACAAACAAACTCATCAAAAGCTGTACCTGAATTTCTGTGCCATTGGCCCCCCATAATTTTTCAAAACTTCTGAAATATTTTTTCCATGTTCATTTCTGGGGTATGATATGTTCTATTTAGCACAAACAAACTCATTAAAAGCTGTACCTGAATTTCAGTGTCAATGGCCTCCCATAAATTTTGAAAAACTTCAAGTCTGCTTTTCCAGGTAGCAGTATCATCTTTATCATGAAAATAATCCTCTACAAAATATATAAATTGCCAGCCTCATGAAACGATAATGACATAAGCATCCTAGCTACACTGTTTGGTAATAACGAAGTGGAGATAACCAAAAGACATGGAAGACATCAATAGAGCTAAATATAAGTTAAAGCAGGATTTAATTTCTGGGCTTCACCAATGTTATATGTAAGAGAGATTTTTTGATTGAGATTGGCCACAGCATTTCGGTTCTTTCAGTTATTGTGGTGAAAAAGAAATTTCCTTGTATCAAGAGGAAAGAAAGGAATGGACAGATTTTAGCATCAGAATACATGTGTAAAAACTGACAACAATTTTTTGCTCTTGATGATGTTGCTGGTGATAATATGATGATGTTAAAATGTTTTTGCTTGATATAAAATTTCATTTATCTCAAAACCTCATCATGATTTCCCATTCAATGCTTAAAACAGTAAAAATTTGATGTTTTTTTTAAAAGTTTTCAACAAAATTGTCACATTGTTGTGACATTAAACCCAGTGATTTTGTTACATTTTTTAACTACCTTCTGTCTTTAGAATTGGGAAAATGTGATGTTCTGAAATATTGTCAACTTCATTATGACCTGTTAGCAATATATAACTTGGATCTTTATTGCAAAGAAGAGTATATGACAGTATCTGAAATGTTGTCCCTCAAAATGGATAAGGAGAAAAATTGCTAGCATACCACTGTTGTTTTGGAAACTTAAGTGTTTAAATTGGGAAATTTTAGTCATTTTAGAAACTCCACCTTTATTCGATAGTATTTTAAGGCAATCAAAATCCTTGAAACCCATAAAAATAAATCAAAATTATGTATTACACAAGATTTAAAACTTGAAACATAAAGCAGAAACAGAAATGCTAAGACAAACCAATAAACATACCTAAGTTGGCAATTTTCTTTTTTCCTTTAAATGCAAAACAGCCCTGAAACGCAAATAAAAATGTAACAATATAGTTCAGTGTCATACTGTGAAGCCATTAATTTTCATGATGTCAAAATTTTTGTCACCTTCGTAGATATCCAGACACATGAATTTACATGTCCAGGGGTTGAAAATTCTTCAAGCCTGGTACCCGGGACTAGTTCTAAATTTGGCAAGCAGGACTTTGCGAAAATTTCACTGAAAAGCCCATCGGGCTTCAATACTCAGAATAACAATGAATTTTATTTCTGACTGTTGCCTGGTGTCTTGGAAAAAATCTTGAAAAAGCTTCCATGGTATTGCAAGTACAACTGGGTATATGCTGCCGAAAATACCCTCTAACTGCCGATAGAAATGATGCATATTAATTTCTGGTTTTCTCCTTTAATTTTGTAGTTAACAAAACTCTGGACTTGATAAAAAAAAACAAGAGGCCCATGGGCCTTATACGCTCACCTGATAACTAATGGCTAGCTGATAGATTTAAAGAAAACATAAATACTAAACCCCAATGAATTTTTTCTTTACATCAAAATGATCATTGCATCAATACCTACAACATTCTAATATACATGCCTATACAAAACTTTTATAGTTTTCAAGATAATTAACCATTTCAGTATTGTTTTCGCATCTGTGACCTTGACCTTTGAACCCATGACCTTTTTCTATACGTCAAAATGATCATTGTATCAATACCTACAACATTCTAATATACATGCCTATACAAAAAGTTTATAGTTTTCGAGATAATTAACCATTTCGGTATTGATTCGCATCTGTGACCTTGACCTTTGAACCCATGACCTTTTTCTATACATCAAAATGATTGTTGTATCAATACCTACAACATTCTAATATACATGCCTATACAAAAAGTTTATAGTTTTCGAGATAATTAACCATTTCGGTATTGTCTCGCATCTGTGACCTTGACCTTTGAACCCATGACCTTTTTCTATACATCAAAATGATCGTTGTATCAATACCTACAACATTCTAATATACATGCCTATACAAAAAGTTTATAGTTTTCGAGATAATTAAACATTTCCGTATTGTTTCGCATCTGTGACCTTGACCTTTGAACCCATGACCTCTTTCTGTACATCAAAATGATCGTTGTATCAATACCTACAGCATTCTAATATACATGCCTATACAAAAAGTTTATAGTTTTCGAGATAATTAAACATTTCCGTATTGTTTCACATCTGTGACCTTGACCTTTGAACCCATGACCTTTTTCTATATATCAAAATGATCGTTGTATCAATACCTACAACATTCTAATATAAATGCCTATACAAAAAGTTTATAGTTTTCGAGATAAGTAACCATTTTGGTATTGTTTTACATCTGTGACCTTGACCTTTGAACCCATGACCTTTTTCTATACACCAAAATGATTGTTGTATCAATACCTACAACATTCTAATATACATGCCTATACAAAAAGTTTATAGTTTTCGAGATAATAATTATAATCAGAGGTAAAAAAAATTAGGTCACGACCTTCACAATTGACCTTGACCTCAATTTGAAGATACTAACAAGAAGATGTCAAAACTGAAAACCCCATGTCATTATCTGGCCAAATAGTCAAGTTATAACAATTTGAAGCTATTTTACGATTTTTTTCAAAATTAAACGCAAAAACGCGTAACCTATTTTTTGTCCGAATTTCACAAAATGAACAAACTATAGGCTAAAGACCCTAGAGAAGCCAAATATCACATCAGATTTTTTCTCTAATCAATACTTTCGGAGAAGAAGATTTTTTAAGATTTTTGCACCCCTAGGTCACATTGACCTAGTTATGGTAGCCATGGCAACACCACGAACAAATTTGAATTGCACCGACCAAGACATGCATCTGACCAAGTCTCGTTGAAATCTGCCCAGTGGTTCGTGAGAAGAAGATGAAAATGTGAAAAGTTTACGACGACGACAACGACGACGACGACAGACAACGGACAAATTGTGATCAGAAAAGCTCACTTGAGCCTTTGGCTCAGGTGAGCTAATAATGGGCTTTTGATTTTCTGTATCAAAAAGTCCTGGGCTTTAGCTCATCTGAAAAAATTTCAGCCCCTGATGTCAATGAAACAGTAATTTACAGTATCCATTACAAACTTACATTAAACAAAAACCACAAAAAATGATCGGTTGATTATAATGTTGTTTAACATCACAACAGCATTTTTTCAGGTATTCTGTATTCATGACAAGAGCATATAAATATTAAGTCTGTATATGTGCAAATGTGTTTTATGATCCAACTTGTATTATCACACTCTGGGCAACTTTCAGGTTCAAACTCACAACCTCCCATTCTCAAAGTAGGTGTTCTACCATTGGGTCATTTCACAAAAAAAATGAATTGACCACCCTACAAAAGGCATTTTTCTTAGAACTGCAAGAATTGAACCCCTCTAAAATTAACGATTTAGCAGTATGTTCAATTCATTTAGAAGAATATATTTGTGAATGAATTTTGTCTTATTCCATCCAATGAAATTGCCAGAATTTCACAAACTGTGAAAAAATATTATAAATATTGTCATCATATGTATAATTGTTCATGGTGGAGCATCACTGTGAACCAGCTATTTACAATTAAAAATAATGGTAGCTGAGTTGTTGGGGAAAGTAGCTGAATTTGAGATGTGATCTGGTGCAAGTGAAACCTCGTATAAATCAAAAGGTATAAATGACATGCATGCCAGTTGTGAATGTGAAAATTTATCCCGAGATACAGGACATGGTGTGTTTATTTGCGGTCATTGTAATGACTGTTTAGAACTGTTATTGATTGAAAGCCATATAACCTTTGAAACTGAACTTCCAGTGTCCATTTCTTCATGAAATGCGAGGACTGTAGGTCATTAATTGTAGAATTGTTTTTGCTAACTTCTTCAAATTTCAGACATTTCCCGGGAAATACACTTCCGGGAATAGTAGTAAAAAGGACAACGGATAATAGTTGCAATTATCACAAAAACATGATTATTTATATTTTTGCATTTTTATTACTATTATAAAACAAACACAATACTTAATTTTAATATAAATTGTAAATGATATTTTGTTTTTAAAAAAATGTTTATATGAGAATCCGTCAACGTTGATTCTTTATTTTTAATCTTTTTAATGCATCTCATAAGTGTTTGAATAACATTGAATTTTGAATGAAGAGTAACTGTATTTTAAAGCGTTAAAATAACATTGACGCAGTAAAACTTGAGGCATTGCAAAATGTTTTTACTCCTTTTTATTCTTTTTCTTGCCATTTTATTCTGTATTTTACCTCATTTTTCAGCTCAGATTGCTAAACAGGTAAATACAATGCTTTAAAATCTATACGGACCTGACCAAAGTCACTAATGTGCCCTCTGCAGATTGTATGAAATGTAGCTCAGTAAGTGGAAGGTTGAAGATTTGGTTCAAAGCTATGCATGTTGATCCTGAAATAGGTAGCCACCCAATTTTACTGTCCTTTCAATAAGTACTCTTGAATTAGACATTGGTATCATCAGGCATTTTTGTAAGACATTATAACTGATGACCTGTACATTGCGCATATCGCTGATGCAGAAAGTGGCTGGTTAGCTCAGTATGTAGAGGGTATGGAGGACTAAGGGGATTTCGATCACTTAGCGGATTTTGGAATAATTATTTAGCTTGCTAAATAATACTGAATCAAATGTACATCAGCGTAGTTAATACTAATTAATATGGACGCTTTTATACTGTCAAAAGCTCAATCAAATCATTACACAGCATGTTTTATCTAAATCCCTACCGGTCCCCATTTCTATGTAAACAAAAATGGCGGAAGGTGAATCCGATCACGTGATGTAGTGACGTATTACACAAGAAAATAAAAGTGTTTGAGGCTCAAAACGGGCCAATGTTAACATGAAACATGAACATTATATCTTACCTCATGTAAATCCTAAGGTAAGTAATATCCCAGCAAGCATTCACCCATTTGTGTGTCTTCCATCGATTTCATAACAATAAGAAACCTTATATTGACATATGTCTATATATATTATATAAATATATATAATGATGCAACATCAATAGCTTTAACTGTAAAAATCTGTTGAGAATGTGTTGTGAAGCATGGAGCAGGTAGCGGTTATCACTTTATGGTGTTGAATTGCATTTATAGAACCAAGTGTTGTATAATCTTCTTGCTCCCGATATATAACAATTATGCTATAACACGTGGTGCCACTTTACAGCCTCGGTTTTCTTGAAACAGACTATAACTGGTGACGTCACATAAACTGATATTTGTCAAAACGCTCAGAGAGTAAACAGACGACACCGGATTGCATGAAAATGATTAGATCAAAAGAAATTGGATATATGATGGTAACTGAAAAACGGGAATAACAAAAATGGCGGCTTTTTTCAAAGCGGACAGAATGAGTTATCCTACCTTCCTAGAAAGCAATGTTGACTATTTGTTTACACTGGTAGAAAAAACGTGCTTCCGTCGTTATAAATAGATCGTATGGTCTAAAAAATTCGACCGCACATGCTTGCCATTCGATATTTACATAAGTGATCGGAAATAGCTGGTGATCGAAAACGCCTTACGAGCCCATACTGCTAGTAATACTAATGCTAGTAGTATTTGGAAAGGTCCGGGTTTAGCTGTTACATTTCCCCCTTTCCTGATACATTTGGAGGTTTGTTGGATGCAGGAATGTGTCTGACCAATAGCTTGGTCGGATGGTAGAACCTGGTGGTTTTGATTCAAGGTATGTTAACTATTTCATTAAAAAAAAAGGAAGGGAGGAATGTGACAGACTGGGCTCAATTGGTGTATCATAGTCGGTATAGCATTTGAATAGTATTCTGAAGGAATTAAGTTCAAGTCTTAGTTTTGCCACTGCATTTTTCCCTTGCCTATTACATTCCCTATGTTTCCATTCCTGGTAGCCAAAATCACCATTGGCTACTAATTATTTTAAATTTATGGAAACCTAGCATTCCCATCACCATATCTTTACCATAGATATTCATTTCTTTAAACTAGTGTTTTATTAATATCAGTAAAGTAATTTTGACTGGTATGTAAAATCTACATCCATATCTAGGTTTCCACAAATTAAAAATAATTAGTAGCCAAATTTCCAAATTTGTGAAAATATAGTCCTTTTTAAAGTATTTTTCCACAAATTTGCTAAAATAGGTTACTTTTTGAAAGAACTCCCCAGAAATTAGTAGCCAATGGCGATTTTGGCTACCAGGAATGGAAACATAGCATATAAGTGGGAAATTGCACTCAGTGTCACTGTTTATAATAGTATTATATTTACTAAAATCATTGTTCATTGTCTGTATTTTGGTTTATGTAACACTGTTTATCTTTTCCATTTTATAGGTATGCCTGTACTTGAATCTATACCAAGTTACAGATGAAGAATTGAACTTGAGGTCAGAGGTCAAAGATTTAAAAGCTGCACAGGATACAATAAGTATGACTGATGAGTTTGCCAAATATGCCAAATTTCAGCGTCGGATTGATAAGCTTTTACTTACAATCAAAGAACACAGTAAGTGTATTTAATCAGGTCAATTTTCTCATACAAACTAAATAAAATGAAACTTTAGGCTGGGAAGTGGAAGCCTGGGTGGCTACGTGGTCTAAAGTGTGTGCTTACAGATTGTAATGTCTCTCACCACCTAAGTTTGAATCCCACTCAGGCAAACCTTAGTGTAAGAAAGTTTGTGAGTTTTCTTATCAGAGATTGGCAGTTTTCTCAAAATAATCTGGGCCCTCCAGCATTCCAGAACTGATAACCCCCAGTATACTGAAGGGTTAACACACTATTGATTCAGACTGGCTAGAATGCGTTTAGTAGAAATCTGAAGTTTAAATAGTGCCATATGTATTGCCATCCATCCCCATAAGGTCATCCTTCTCAAAAGGCTAATAAAATGTATCCAACAGATTAAAATGTTATGTCATGCTACCCACTCTTATGAGACGACCATCTACTGCAAGCCAGTGCAAAGTGGCCACTTAAATGTAAAGTACTTCCATTATGAAATCCCAATGTTGATGTATCAAAGAATCAGTAAATGAATTGATTGATTGAATAGGGTACTTCCAAGTCAAGATTATTTCATTCATATTGAGGCATCACCAGCTTTATGTGAAGTGGCAGAAATATTTCACCTTTGCTGTGAATTCAGTGCAATGTGCCACATTTGTCCTCGCACATGATATTAGTTGTTAAGATTTTTTCATGATTGATTTGTATTTCTAAATACTCAGTGTTTGACAAAAGAACAATCATTATCTATTTCTAAGTCTAAGTTAGACCTGGCTGAGGTTCCAAACCTGACCCTCCCACATATGGAGCAAACACTCTATGGTAAGTTGATTTATACTAAGGAGGTATCAGTATACAGTAGAAGAAGCAATAATTTCACATGTAATACAAACATTTGCCAACTACATACATACATGTACATTTTGTTGTATTAAATTGTTTAAATATACAACTTGTCTTCATGCACATGTATTTTTTTTACATTCTGTTACAGGTTCCTTCAGAGCTAAACACACAGCTATGTTAACTTTTGGAGTAAAAATAGGAATTCATGTTATGCATGTAAGTACAGTTCATATTATAGGATAATTTTGATATTAAGAAAAGAGATACTGTAGTCCATTCTGTTTCAAATGTACATATACATGTATATAGCAGAAAAAGAAAATTTCTTAATGATATACTTATGATGAAGAAAATTGTCAGTTTGCTTGCCAGAAGTCATTGGTTTTCTCTGGCCATTTTGGTTTCCCCCATCTCCCCAGAACTGACACTCTTGATACATGACACATTAGTAAAAGTATCTTTGCTGGACAGGAGCATCAAACACTATTATTTCACTCCACTTTTTTTTCTTGCTGTGGCATATCAGATTGTTCAAAGTTTCATTGTCGTCTTGTGTTATCTTCAATGTCATTTTTTTTTTGTTCAGTTCTGCATTAAGTTTCAAATTCTTAACACACCTTAATATCAAAATGGAGACCTGCAAACAAGATAGTAAGTACTGGTAGTAGCAAGTACATTGTAATTCTTGTTGTTTGTGAAAATATTTTGTAGTTGTTTGTGAAAATATTTTGTAGGGGTAAGTGTCATTTAGAGTCAAATACCGATATACACATATTATACATGTACTAAAAATTTACTCATTTGAATTCGTCTTCAACAGTTTTATTTCTCCTCTGTCAAGCTTGTAAACAAAAACATTCAAATGCCTCAGATGATTTCTTATTGAAAAAGATAATTCTTGCAGGATTTGTAGAAAGGGGTAGAATATGATATTACATGTACCTCCATCCTGATCACATAATTCAATGATTCATTATACAGTGAAACCTGTCTATAAAGGCCATCCAAGGGAACCAGTTAAAGTGACCTTTATGGGCAGGTGGCCTTTATATACAGGTTCAAACAATATGAATAAAGAACAATTAGGACACAATTCTACTGGCCTTTATAAACAGATGGTCCTTATATAGAGGTGACCTTTAAGGCAGGTTAGACTGTGTATCATTTTTATACAGTTAACCCTATCTATGAAGGTCAACCAAGAAAACCAGTAAAAGTGGTCTTTATGGACAGGTGGCCTTTATATACAGGTTGAAATAACATAACTAAAGAACAATTGGGATATAATTCTACTGGCCTTATAGGCAGGTGGTCCTTATATAGAGGTGGCATTTAACTTAAGGCAGGTTGGACTTTATATAAAAAGATTATGTGAGATGCCAATACAAGCTTAACTGTATTTAACTATTAATAGATAAATGTATTATATAATTTCAGGCGTTGATAATGTTATTGTTTATACTGTCCTATAGAAGTGATCCACTACTAGAATATCCTGCAGAAGTATTTTATCCTTTACAAAAACTGGTGGCTTTTCCAACAGGAATATCAGGTATCACATTCATTATATACATGTAGAAGTTGTATTTCTTTCATGCTGCTCCCTGATTTTAGTTTGATCCTGGTCGACTGCAATAATTCACTTTATTATTATTATTTTTAAACATATCAAGATTTAATATAAGTAACACACTTTTATAACAAAGCCCTGGTGACTGTTTTTAACTTTGTTATAAAGCGATTTTAATATATTGTTATATATAGACTTATATAGAGGAGTGGTCCGGCCAAATAATTGACTTGGTTCTATCCATGTATTCGTGTTCATTATATTCTTGTTTTACTGTAATATGTGTACATGTAATTTGAGCCAAAACAATTTTTGTTTGAATTATCAGTATTAAGAAATTGTTACCAGTTGTATAAAAAATTTAGAGTTGATTGAATTATTTTAAAAGAATTGATAAATTCCACAAAATATAAGTTTGGATTTCATTACACAGTAGATAAATCTGAAAGATCTTAAAGATCATGAATAGATGATAGATTTAAAAAAAAAATACTTGTCTCAACCTTTTTTGTGTTATGAAGCAATATGGAAATCATTTAGTTTGTTTTGAATTTTGTTGAAGTTCTTAGTATAATAATATGTAGTCTTTAAGTAATGAAAACTCTTGTAATACAGTAGCCAAATGATTAAGACTTTATCCTTCAAACCTCTGAGTTTGATTCAGGGTCTTTCTCATTTAAGAAAGTGGTATGCATTTGTGTACTTAAGAGTATTTCTTGTAAAACTTTTAACAGTGTTGTACCAATTGTCAATTTTGAATTTTTATGTTTATATTTTTCAGGTGGTCTTGGTGTTACATGTTGGATAATAGTTTGTAATACAGCAATATATAGAGTCAAGAAACTGGTTGTATGACGAGGCATGTTTCCATGACAACAGTTCAATGGTGAAATTATATGCTACCGCACAGCACACAATTTCTTGTGTTTGTTTGTGTACTTGAATTCAGAATGAGATACTGGAACTTTTATAATTGAGGACGTGAACTACTGTCAATATATTAGTACACAGGCACAGTACGGGGACTTTAAATATTTAAAAAGTAGAATACAAAAAATTCATGCGTCTAATTTTTTCTGTGAACTTGATTAAAAAGTGCAATATAAATATTTGGTCACAATTACCAGTATATTGATCAAAACAAAATGCTATACAAGGATGTACTGTATGAGAAGAAACATAAGCAGTAGAAAACTTTCGCCGTTATGGTCTTCAATACTGTCTCACCGTAAGCTAGGTTTCCACAAATTTAAAATTCTTAGTAGCCAAATTTCCAAAATTCATGAAAATATAGTCCCTTTTTGAAGTATTTTTTCACAAATTTGCTAAAATAGGTTACTTTTTGAAAGAATTTCTCAGAAATTAGTAGCCGATGGCGATTTTGGCTATCAGGAATGGAAACGTAGGGTAAGAAATTTTCACGGTTCCCACTGTAGGGAAAGTAAACCAAGGGAAATAGATAATTGTTGCCGAGAAGATATATTCGCGGTACAAGTGTCGAGAATATTTTTTCCTCGCAAATGTTGCTTCTTATCCAGTATATAGGTACCATGAAAGTGTACTATGAAAAATTAACTTCATATAGACAGGTGATCATTTTTCATATAGACAGGTGATCATTTTTCATATAGACAGGTGATCATTTTTTATATGGTACAAATACAGTTCAACCTGCCCTAAAGGCCACACCTCTATATAAGGGCCACCTGCTTATAAAAGCCATCTGGAATTGTATCCCAATTGTTCTTTATTCATATTATTTGAACCTGTATATAAAGGCCATCTGCCCATAGAGGCCACTTATACTGGTTCCCTTGGGCGGCCTTAATAGACAGGTTTGACTGTACATAATTTTGAAACATGAAGTACAATGTAACATAGATTCAGTCAAAGTCTGGCATTATACATGCAGACCTGCCAACCCTTACGATTTTTCCGTAGTTCTTACTGAAAATTGCCGAAAATTTTTAATTATTACGATTGTACGGATAGGGCATGTTTTCTTACAATTTTTATCTTTTCCAGATATTCTCTTTCATTGTCTTTATGTTTCCAAACCATGTTTTAGAAAACTGTCCTGGAAACGCTTTTAAGGCATGCAGATTACAATAAAGCATTAAAAAGATAGCCAGCGATCACTGTCGTTACGCAAAGTCAGATGAGCGTTTGATAGTAAAGCATTTCAAAGACATTCTGAAGTGTAATAATCAAGCATCTGTGTGATTTTAAAGTTTCTCGCCGTAACTGTCACACCTAAAAAATGAGCAAACACAAAGCAGATGTCGCGGATTGTGGAGAGTCGGCTCCAAAAAAAGGAATCAGTATGCCCAAAAAGCTTATTAAAATACGCCTGTTTGATAAAAACTGACTATTGTAAAATCTTACGGAAACTGGTGCAATCTTATTGAAAAATGTTCTCGATCTTACTGAATAGTTGCCCAGGGGGTTGGCATGTCTGTACATGTAAGTGTTTAGCAATATATCAAGACGGGTTTAGATGAATTATAAATTAATAGGGCATTACAATACTGTACTTTATAGACAATTTGAGTTCATTAAGAGGTTCACTTTAGTTGTGAAATCTAGAACCATTTAATGCAGGTCCACGTGGAAAATTGTTCAAGATAAAGACTTGATTTAATTCTTTTTAGAGAGGCTTGAATTAGTTGTGTGTGAAAAGTTGCATGTATATCTATGTTTCCACAATTTTAAAATCATTGGTAGCCAAATTTCCATGATTTGTGAAAATATAGTACTTTTTAAAGTAATTTTTCACAAATTTGTTAAAATAGGTTACTTTTTGAAAGAATTTCACAAAAATGAGTAGCCAATGGCGATTTTGGCTACCAGGAATATGATGACTGTTCTTTATGTAGAGGCAGTCAGTGTAGCAGGTTTTACTGTATGTTTTGTTTTTGCAGTTGAAAATGTGATACGGTACATTCTCAGCTAGTCAGATTATTTTTACTGTTTTTTGATCAAAATATGTTGAGACGATTTTCATTGTTGACATGACAGGAGGTGATAATCCAGATTGATATATCTCTATGTACCTAATTTGAGATACTGTAAACCAACTTCTATTCGCCAATGTTTACTTTACCGATTCTTTTGCCAAATCCATTTTGTGATTATAAACTTCCGTATTGTTCATAAGGCTGAATATTTGGTATGATAAAAAACAAACATACTAATCCATGTCCAAATCACAATCCAGAAGCAAAGTAAAATTTTGGAATTGACAAGCTAGGTTAGACACGTGAACTTCCACCAGAGAAGTGAGGCCGGATGCTCTGGAAGGGTAAGCACCACCTGTTTAGCTAGCTACACTCGCTAAATGTGAAATCAAAATTGTGTGAAAGGAACATGGAACTATTATGCTATTTTTCAAACAAGTGCATGTCGTTTAATGTTCATGATTATGTCCTTGCTGAACACGCAGAAGTTAATCACATGAGATTAAAATTGGTTTACAGTAGATATACTGTATATGCACTGTATACATATATATTTAAATTTAGAGTGTTTGTACAACAGTACCTGTGAAAACCAAACCTCGAGTAAACCTTCTGAAATGGTCTATTTTATAATAAGAGAACCTTGATATAAAGTTAGATATATCTGTGTAAACAGAATTCTTCTGTCCAAAATATTTAGTCTGGATGATGTTTGGTTAACACAGATTCCACTGTATAGGCAAACAACACTGACCTGTCCTTTTGACCTTTTATTAGGAATATTCATATAGGAGGGTCCACCCAATACATGGGTAGTGTTAAGATCCAAGTTAATACATACATAGTGCACAGGTGTACTCTTTGAGGTGAGTATATCTCATGATGTATACAAAATAAACACCTGTGCTCCCTATACATAGATGTACTTAGTCCATGATAAATATTAAATAAAAGGTCAAGAGTACAGGTCAAAGTTGTTTAGCTATATTCTACATTATCTCTTGAGGGGAAAAACCAACATGCATTGAACTCGTATTAATATAATAAACAATGACGTGTGGCTGTTTCACTGTTTACTTTTCACTCCTGATGATGTCATTATTACTATTTTATATGATTTCCCGATTTGGTTTTGCAGTCATCATGCGATATCATTTTCATTCATAAAGGTATTCAATATTTCAACCAGAACTAGAATTGCACCAAATCCCACAATAATGAAACTTGACAAGCCATACAGGGTTGCCAGTTTGTAAAACGTCCCCAGCTAAGAGGGTGTGGCAGCCCTTTGTGGCACATCATCAAACTTAATTATTATCATGACAAATGGATTTTTTTAATTATAATTTATTCTGTTGTTATTAGGTCAAAATGGTTGTGAGACCAAGCTGTACTGTGTTGCCGAAATCAATTTATAATACTCGATCTCATTTTTATGACCCCTCGCAAAATTAGTTTGAGGGAAGTACATGTATACAAGAATCATCATGTTTCAGCGTCTTTCAATGTACGTTGGTATTATTGTGTCTTGTTAATTTATAAAGCCTTTTCAATAATAATTAATTGTGTATTTATTTGTAATAAGCTAACTTGCTTGTATTTATGGGACAGACTTCCATTTGTACCCTCCACTAAAAATTTACGTTTGACTTTAAAAGCTTAAAAATGATCAAATCAAGCCATTTTGAACATAATGACAAATAATTTTTCAAAACACTGAGGGATATTGCAAGCCTAGGCTTATTAAGGCCCTGGAAAAGTTTTATGGCCGTCATCACAGTATTGTTGATAAGTTTGATGTCTCTGTGTCTAGGATTGTCTTGGATATATATGACGTCCCATAGTTCCATGTTTCTTTCACACAATTTTGATTACACAGGTGGCAGGTGTAGCTAGATAAACAGGAAGTGCTTACCCTTCCAGAGCACCCAGCCTCCTGGCGGAAGTTCATGTGTCTAACCCGACTTGTCAGTTCCAAAGTTTTTACTTTGCTTCTGGATTGTGATTTGGACATGGACATGATGGATTAGTATGTTTTTGTTTTTGATTACATAAAATTTAATGAGTTGGGGGGTACAAAAGAAAGTCTTACCCATTTTAGTATGTTTGATACATTTTGTATTTGTGTGTATTAAGCCAGCTTGCATTTTCTTGATGTTTTATTCATATCAGTATATGTGTGTTACCGGTAATCATTTGTAAGGCAGTATTTGTAATTTTAAAGTATTTGTATATTCTCAGAACAAAATATGACATAATTTATTAATGACCAAGAATTAGCCATACATGTACTGCATATGTTTATTTATTATTTATTAATAATTTGACCATAATAAATATTAAATTAAAATAATTATATAAATGATATGATTGTTTTTATTTTCATACAATGTATTTTTTTATGTTAAATTTTGTTATTAAAGCTCTTTGATGGACTTGATTTATGACAGACTTCTCAGTCTTGTGTCTGCATGCCTAGGCACGGAGCAGCATTGTAATTTATAAGTCTAGACCAATCGAACACTGAAGTCACTTGGTTGTTTTAAGACACTTTATTATACGTCCCCCCAAAACTAGTTTAAGGGGGGTATTTAGGAATCACCATGACATGTGTCTGTCAGTTTGTCTGTCCATCCGTGTAAAATCGTGACTGAGTCATATCTCATAATTGCTCTGTATGACGGTCATAAAAATTGAATAATCTTCATGGTCCAAAAGATCAGGTAACAACAACATGAAGCATGAAGGCATACATTCAGTGACACACATTTTCATGCTGTATTAGTTGCAACTGTCTTAATGTTATGGTAAAAGAAACTCATTTGTAAATATTGTTATCAGATTTTAAATAACCTTCAAAAAAAGACCTGGTCTTCTCTAGGTACTCTGGTTTCCTCAACAATACAAGAACAAACAGTCTTGATATAAATGAAAAAATCATTACTAAGGTATAAAAATGCCCATTATCCCATTTCATTCCACTTATAGGGCGAGTATTTTACCAACTGAGCTACAGGTAGTGGGCCAACAGTAGCTCAGTGTCTAAAGCACCGGCTCATTTATCACAGTGACCCTCATAGCCTAGGTTCAAATTGGGAAAGATTCTAGTTCAATACAACTTGTCAGTTTGCTTCCCAAAGTTAGAAGTATCAAAAGAGCTTTTCCGTGACAACATCACTTTTAAGGTCTTGTTCAATAGAAATCTCTTGAGAGTATATACCACTACATTGTACCTTGTTGAGTTGGTAGAGTGCTTGCTCCTTATATGGGAGGCCATGGGTTCCAACCCCAGTCAGGGTCTGACCAAAACTTGAAAATAGGTAGTGACTGTTCTTTCGCCAAACACTCAGCATTCAGAAAACACCTTAAAAACTAATGTACCGTGTCATGGTAGGTGTGACATGTAAAAGAAACCTCCTTGCAAATTGCCCTAAGCACATTGCTAGGGTCAATATTTCTGCCAGTTCACCTATAACCGGTGATGTCTTAATATAAGTGAACTATTCTTGACTGAAACTTATACCCATTTAATCAATCAATCAATCTTGAGAGATAAATACACCCCACAACAGTCCCCAACATCTCCACCAAGTGTTAAATTAAAATTCTTCCCCTTCACTTACATTTGTTTCAAGGTATGATGTTGGTACAGACAGACTGAGTTATTTCTATATATAGGCACCCCCTAAATTTCACTTACAGGGGTAAAGAAAAAACACAGGAAGACAGGCTATCTTATAATATCTGTGACAATTTTATTTTGTCATGAAATAAATATGCTGTTTAATGACAAAGATATCATGATTGACATGAAATAAATTAATATAAGAAAACATGTTTTTTTAACAAAAACCATATCAATAGGTACCAGTAACAAATGGTCTGATTGTGTCCATTTCAGGGGAAAGGCCCACCTGAAACACAATTTGCTCTTGGCATTTCCCCTGAAAGAAAATAAAAATTCTGGACAGGAAGGCGATTTTTTAATATATTTATATATCATACCGGTATATATACATGTATATATATATATAATATGTAGATAAATATAACTAGAAATAGAATTCACTTGACCAATTACAATTTTTTAACAACATATAAGCACCTCCACTGTTAGGATTGATTCAACAATTCATTTACCACTTTCAAATTACATTTAGTATGGTCCAAATTAATTAAATGGACCAGTCAAATAAAACAATGGGGAACAATTAATTTTAAACAATGTAAACTCACATCAAAACATATTTTAAATGCTCAATTGAATGAAACACATAAACTGTTGGTTGTTGATTTCAGTTGTTGATTTCGGGATGACATGTAAATTTCAGTTATGCTTGTTTTTTACCGAAAGCTTATCTTATACAAAAATAATACCAAAACAAATGTACCATTACCTAATAACTACAGACTTGAATGATAGAAAAAAACTAGAACTGTTTATGAAACTGACTTATATAACTCTCGAATAGTTTTTGTCACTGGGTCATGAGAATCTCATGTCTTGAAGTCACAAAAATTTCTGATAATTCTGCAAAATAAATCTGATCATGCTAATATATTGCAGTTGTACAGGCTCTTATTACAAGTAACATCTTTGCATAATTTAAAAAAAAAATGTAACACGCACAACAGAATAAACCTCTAGACAAAGTAATGTCTATGGACTGACGTATCGATGAGTTAATTCTAATATAATTGTATGTACTGGGTATATGTTTTAAATTGATGTGGATGCATAATGAAGATAGTCTTATAACAGAGGCATTTAGTTTTGAGCAGATAAATTTTGCACTTAATACATAATGTGGATTATGCTTGTAAGAAATCTTAATCTGTGTTTACCATATTTGGGAATAAAACCTGTGTGAACAGAGCCCAAGGTATCTTGACAGACTGAACAATTAAATATTCAAGCTGATAAGTACAAATGTATAGTTTTTTGTAATTGTTCACTGAACATATGTTCTATGGTCAATATTGACACTCTTTAAGTGTTTGTATGGTACCCTGCTAATGATAACCTTAGTGATAGCAATTTGAATCTTAAAATTTATTAAAACATGAAAATCTTATTAAAACTGTTTCAATTTGTGACAAAAGGACGTAAGTGATAAGAATTTTTATCTTAAAAATTATTAAAATATGAAAATTGTAGTAAAATTGCTTCAATTTGTGACAAAAATCTTAAAAAATAACTTGTATTCCTTTCAATTTTGAGCTCAACATACAAAAGACATGTATATACATGTGTTATATGGGTATTCACCAAATACAATTAAAAACTTCTCTTTACAACTGAAGGTTGTGCCCTTAAAATTTAGGTATTTACAACTAAATTACATACATATGTATATAAAAACGAACTTCTGGAATAACTAGAAATCTAATAATAAAATTAAAATGAAAAATTTGAAAATTAACAAGTGACAAAAATACGAAAAACATTAAAAATCTAAAATAAATATGTAGCATTATACAGTTAAGGAGCTGGCACCAAAGATATTGTGAAATCATGAATTTTTGTGGCACTCAAATTTTTCGTATTGTTCTTTTTTTTTGGATACCATGACCTGGGAATTTACGTTAATAAAATACTACATGTTATATAAAAACGTACCTAAAATCGGAAACCAAAAATCACAAATTAACTACCCCATTAAAATGGTATTTTTTATAAGAACTACAAAAAATGGGATGCAATGAAAATAAATGATTTCACAATATTCACTAATTCTAATGATTACAAGCGTGTATACATACTGGTCCCATATTTCCACTACCACTTACCACCACCTTCTATACACATGTAACAGGAGATATGAATGTGGGCGCCATACCATAAGAGATATGAATTCATGCACCATATAACTGAAGACTCAGACACCATACAGCGGGAGATATGAATTCACAACCCATAAAATGACATATGAATTCAGGAATTATATAATGAGAGATATGAATTTCGGCGCCATACTATGACAGATAAGAATTCATGCACCATATATTCTATACACCATGATGCTGCGGAAAAATGCTACATTTAAGTACATACACATATTAAGTATATAATGGACGGAAAATTTAATTAAAATATCACAGATCACTTTATAGCTACCATATACAAAGTACATGTAACATCATAAAAATATCCACAGAATTTTAATCATCTCTTTCTTTAATTCTGTTATCCAAAAGTGAACAAAACAAACATCCATGATTATTTCAGCCACAAATAAAATATTTCATGCTTTTTCCTTTTATTTTTTAGTGTATATGTTCTGTATGTAATTGAATGAGAAACAACTGAATGCAATATGCTAAGAGCATTTGCTAAATTATGTTGACAGTCATTAATTTTTTTTTGCGAAATTTAAGGTAGGTCAATTTGGTCAAATGAAAAAAATGAAATTTTGAGCTTGATCAATCTACTTCTTGGTCAATACTATAGACATAAGTAACAATAATGTATCGATACTAGTGTTATGAATACATGTTTATTTCGCTTCCAATCATTAAAGACTGACACTTTGTAATATAATTCTGGAAGCAGTGACGAAAAAAGTGAAAATCATTTAAGAAAGAGATGGTTAAAACACTGTGATATTTTTACCACTTGTTGTTCAACCTGGCACAAAGAGAATTATAAATAAACACAAAAGTTACCTTTTATCTAGACTTCTAGACTAAAACTCTTGATTATTAATACATTACACATAAATAATAATAATAATATAATAATAAAAAACAGGTGTTAATTGTAATGGGAAGCATTACTATGTACCCTAAACTAAGCAACCAAATTTTTGACTTGTAAACTTCAATTTAGGATACCGTGCAGATCAAGAAAAATAATGTTTAGGGATGTCTATTCACTCCATTGTACCAATTACAAAGTAAACCACTTGGATCCAAACTCAGCCCCAAAAACGGACCATAAATTGGACTAAATTGGAATTGTAAAAGGCACAACTAAAACTACTATCCCTTTCAAATGTATCCAATGACCTATCTCCAAAAAATGTCTAGAGCAAAAGTTGAACCAGAAGAATTATCAAAATTGCAATGAAATCAATATGTTAGTCAGTCGCTTTGTTTTGGGGTACATAAAAATACTTCAACATAAAAAATATCAAAATACATGTATGTAATGTATATGCAAGACGATCAGAACCTTCAGAGATCAACTTACTATACACTGCTTCATTTTCGCGATGTGAAATTTTTGCGGTTTGACGATGCCCAGTGTATTTGTGATGTCATATTTACGCGGTCTTATCTAATTGAAGGGAAAGAATTGGTTGAGAAGCTGAAATGTTTACTGAATGCCTCAAAATGCTGTATTTTCATGGGAATACACTGGACTACAAATATAGCGAAAATAAAACTACAGCAAAATATTAGCATTATACAGTATATATTTCTTAGATCCCATGGGGTTGTATATACAAAGTTACCACTAATTTTAGTATTTGTTCAGTTGGAAAATCTTATGAGGAAAGAGCTAAGGAGATAATCAACAACCTTAAAAATAAATAAAAGTCTTAAAATAATTCTTAAAAACAATAAATTAATAAAAAATTATTTGTTCAAGTTGAGTGTTTGTTCAGAAAAAAAATTATATACATGTATTTATGTAAAACTTGAAAGAAAACAAAAATCATTTACTAGTATGATAAAAATGTATGCTGTACTTAAAATGGAAATTCAAATTTGATGTCTAAAATTTAAATAAATTGAATTATGCAATAAATAGTGATTGGTGGTCACAATTTCATCAGAATATACAGATAATTATCATCAAATCATGAATAATTTCAAATTAGATTCTTAAATACCATGAACACATATAGATTTATTTTTTTCCAGATCTTGGCATGTGAATACAATAATGGCATTGTAATCAAAAACAAACATACTTATCCATTTCCGAATCACAATCCAGAAGCAAAGTAAAAACTTTGGAACTGACAAGTTAGGTTAGACACGTGAACTTCCACCAGGGAAGTGAGGCCGGGTGCTCCGGAAGGGTAAGTTAGGTAAAGTCTAAAACAGTAAAATACATGTAGTGTAATTTATAGCATCAATAATGCATCTGTTGCTTTTTCTTTAGACCTCTATGATATTGGAAAACCAGATTGTTTTTTATCAGAATTTTTTTTTTTTTGTGTTTTATCTAAATAAATTTTTCATCTGAAAGTGCTGTTTACACTTTATTAAAATTTTACCATCAATTTTTTTTACAATTCTGGCAAACCAATATTTCATATTTTTGCCATTCTAGCAAACCAATGTTTCACATTTTTGCTATTCTGACAAACCAATGTTTAACATTTTTGCAATTCCAACAAAATCACACATTCATGTTGGCTACATGAAAGGACATTGACTTTTTATATTCAAACATGTTTGTACTAAGTGGAATATTCTTTAGAAATTCGAAAGATATAAGAGTATTAAATCAACAAAGTATTATTCATTTCAGTATTTCAAGTACAGAAAATAATTTACAGATAGCTGACTATAAAACTTGTTTTAACAGTTCAAATTACACTGCTAAAGTAATTACCAGTAAAATTGTTAATCCCCAGACTGATCATGATAATGATAGACAGATAAAATTTTACCTAATTAATTAATCAATAAAATCTGTGAAACGTAAAAAAAAGATAGAGAGAGAGAGAAAAAGAAAAAAGACTAAAATTTAAGTTATATATAAGATTCTAACAAACTAATGCATTTAATAATTTCAAATAATAATATGACTTAGACAATGATCAGACATTAAAGAATTACTTCTTCAATATCATCATCATAGTGATCTGTTGCTACCACAGCTGGACGAGATTGAAACGTTGTACTGTTCGTCTGCCTGTGTCGCTTCGGTAACAACTTTGAAGTGTCATTGCTCCCACCAAAGTCATCCTCAATTAACGCACTACCACCACCAAATAATGTACTTGAATTTTCTCTCTTAGTGGTATTAATTTTTGTTGTAGTTGGTTTGGAGTCATCATCCCAGGGGAAAGAATTTGTTGATCGTTTATTGTTATTAGAAGTGGAGGTGGTGGTTTTAGTTTTTGAGAAAATATCGTCCGAATCATTGTTTTTATTTTTCTGTGCTGAATCACCAAACAAATCAGCCATTAAGTTTGATTTTTTAGTGTCTCTCTTCTTCGTTGTTCTACCACCAAAATCCTCATTAAACACTATACCGCCTGTTGGTTTCGGTTTATTCGCTGTCGTCGTTTTAGTATCGGCGGTTACAAATGAAGGCTGATAGCTTCCTATTAACTCTGCCTCCTCTTTTTCCTTCTTTTTCTTTTGTTTTTCTAAGTACGGAATGGACACATCTTCATGTGACGGTTTACCGTGATGAAGATTTTCGATCGGTTTTCCGAACTTATAACTCTTTTTACTTGATGTCGTCGAAGCACTGTCGCCTCTATTTGTAGAGGTTATAAAGAACAAGTCATCTGGTTTCTCTTTTCTTTTACTTTTATCAACACTCGTGTTTGTATGAGTAACTACACCAAAGGCGTCCGGTTTTGCCTCGGGATTGTCATCAAGTTGTTTTAATTTCGCTAGAAGAAGGTCCTTTTTCTTTCTAGCCTCTTCTGCTTCTGCGTCTTCATACCTAGCCTTTTCTTCTCTAGCTCGCCTTTCTTGTTCTTCTCTTTCCCTGTCTCTCCTCTCTCGTTCCTGCCTTTCTCGTTCATGTTTTTCACGAAGTTCTCTATTCTTTCTTTCCTCATCCTCCCTCTTTTCTCTTTCCATTTTTTCTCGCCATTCCCGTTCTTCTCTATCTTTCCTTTCCCTTTCAATTCTGAATTGTTCCCTTTCTCGTTCTTCTCTTTCTCTGTCTTCTCTTTCTTTTTCTTCCCTCTTTCTATCCATACTCCTTCGCCAATCTTCTTCCTCTTTTCGTTTCTGTTCATTTCGTTCAAATTCTAATCTTTCCCGTTCATCCCTGTCATTTTCTTCCCGAAGTTCTCTGTCTCTCCTGTCAGCCTCGTCCTGTTCAAATTGCAAAAATGAATCTCTTTCTTTGGCTTCCCTGTCTTTACGTGCTCTCTCTTGTGCCTGAAAAACAGTACAATGTAGAATTTTCATTAGGAATTATTTCAACATTTGTTTAAATTCAGCAAACAGTTTTTAAAAGAAGCAAACATCTGTTTCTTAAAAAAGTGTCATATTACTTTTGTTATCAAAAAACAATAGTTTATAAATATCATGGTTTGTATAAATTTTGAAATGCAAGTATGGAAATTAAACAACAAAATAAATTTAAATGTTTATTTATTATATAACCAATTAATATATATATATTAATATATATATATATATATATATATATATATATATATATATATATATATATATACCGTATAGTATATATATATATATATACCGGTATATATATATATACATATTATATGTGACAAATATGGCAATTATAAGCTATATCCTGAAACAAACATATTTAAAAAAATTTTCCAAAGAATGATGGTCTGAAAATGAAACATAAGTTTTCTAAATGTTTCTCATTTGAAATGAAAGAATGATTTAATCTTTTACACTGTAAATTGCAAATTTATAACTTTTTGACTATCTTATTCATACTGATCCATCAAAAATCACCATACTTCAACTTAAACCCTGTAAAACCTGCTAAGATCAATCCATGTTGTCTATAAAGAACAAAATTTGTGATACCTTTGGGTGTGGTCTATATGCAGAATGTACTTCATATAAAGCAAGTGTATTAAAAGTATATATATACATATAATGTTTTTTAATTGTTATTTTTTAATTTTGAAAATAAATTAAATTAATAAATATACTACAAATAAAATATATGATATTAAACAAATAAAATAAAAGTAATTAAAGCAAATTATTATTACTATAATATACTTATATACATGTATAAAATATGTTAATCTAAATAACTACATGTACATGTATATGAAAATGTGTCTAACAAACTAATACTCTGAAAAATACAAGTACAGCATATGGATGAGGACTTTTGCTTTACCATATGGTCATTCCATAAAACTGAGAATTAATGTCTATTTAAACTATCATTGTGGTAACCAAGCTTAAACGTTGTCTGTTAACCCTTCTGGAGCACCTAGTCTCACTTCCCAGGTGAAAGTTCATGTATTAACTAAATATGTCAATTTTCAAAGGTTTTTTTAAAAATTTTATTGTGATTTGAAAATGGACTGGTATGTTTGTTTTTGATCTATATTACAGGACAAAAATCACATTGCATTTTTTGAAAATTCAAACTTTTGGATTGTGATTTGAACATGGACTGGTATGTTTGTTTTGATCTATATTACAGGACAAAAATCACATTGCATTTTTTGAAAATTCAAACTTTTACCAGTATGAATGGGCTGAAATCAGAAGTTTTCTCAAATCAAATGAATCAAACTACATGTACAATGTCATTCATATACATATATATTTTTCATCTGGTAAACTTTAATTTTTAAATGGCTTTGTTGGAAAAGCATACACAATACATATATTTTGCCTATAAATACTGTGAACAAAAGAAATCATCTGTCATGTACCATGTGGTTAAAATCATATCTAAAATCTAGCATCTACTGTTAAAACACTTCAACTTAAACTGCAAGGTTGCAAACTTAAATTTTCTACTGGCATTTTCCAAAAAATCAAAATGCCCTGAATCAAAAACACATCAACACTCAAAATCAAACAAAGCAAAAATAAATTGCAACTCAAAACTGCCCCTGCATAGTTACATAGTGGTGAACCTATATTTGTTTTTTTTAAATTTTGTTTGTGTCTTTTTATTTTTTTATTTATTTTTTTATTTTTTATCTATTTGAATTTTATTTTATTTTTTTTTTATTTATTTATTTATTTGAATTTTATTTATTTATTATTTATTTGAATTTCATTTATTCATTTGAATTTTATTTATTTATTTTTATTTATTTATTTATTTATTTATTTATTTATTTATTTATTTATTTAATCTATTTATTTGAATTTTATTTATTTATTCATTTATTTATTTATTGTAAAACTGACTATATATTGTATATAATTTATATTTGTATGTGTATTTAAATGTCCTGCTTCAATAGCATTTCCTACTTATGACTGTAAAAGTTCATCCTGGAAAAAATGTTCTCGTACCTCGGGCAGAAAAATCTCGCGCGCATACCAGTGCTAGATTTTTCTGTCTTGTCCAGTTTGTCTGGTACTGCCTCACGCGACAATTGAACAATCAGAATGACGTATCATATCATTGCGCTTGACGTCATCAAAACAAAGCTTTTTTTTCTTTCTTTTTCAAATATGTGTTTTATTTTACTTTTTATTCAAATTATTTCATTGTCAGAGTTGTTTTATATTTGCACTGAATCGTCGATATTTTAAAAATTTGAAGAGTTGTCGATGGGATTATTTTTAAAGGGCGGATTTGTACAATGCATTAGGTGTCTAAAGGAATGCAAGAGGCCCCATGAGGGTATGTGTTTTGTTATGTTAGTATCACAGTTATAAACACTTTAAATGGTACGATAAATAGAATCTGTCACATGTTTGTGACCGATACGTGTTGATCTCAGTCTCGGGTGATGTGATGTAACAAATCCCAATTTCGGCAAAGCCTCGATTGGGATATATATTACATCACATCACCCGAGACTGAGATCAACACCTATCGATCACAAACAGGTGACAGATTCTATTAGTCCAGAATTCTATAACACTTATAATGGCTTCTGATACTAGTATAACAATGTCCCTACCCAAACCCCCCTTTAAATATGGTCTAGAAGATTTAACATAGTGAATGATTTCCAGAATTGGTCACTGTTTAAAAGCATCTACAGTCGAATCTGTCTATAAAGGCCACCCAAGGGAACCAGTGAAAGTGGAATTTATGAGCAGGTTGCCTTTATATACGGGTTCAAATAATGTGAATAAAGGGCAATTGGGATACAATTCTACTGGCCTTTATACCGTATAGTTGTTTAATTCTGCGGGGAATAAACTTCGCGGTTCATGGTTATAAAATTTTGCAATGCAGTGGACAGTGTTAACAATTTTCTGAACGGATTATCTAAGTCTATGATTAATAAATGCTACAAGAAAATATTCAACTTGTATTTAAATTATGCACTATAAAGTCAAACACGAATATAGTGAAATCAAATCACCAGTGAATAAAAGCAATTAAACATTAACCAGGTGACCCTTTTATAGAGGTGACCTTTAACGGAGGTTGGACTGTATTTAAACCCTGTCCCAACATTTAAAAAATTTGTAAACTAGAATGTGACAAAAGTGACAATTGACTTTTGATAATGATTTTAAAAAAAGGATTAAAGATTCAAACTTAATTAATAATAATTTTTTATGACAGAGAAAAGTTCACAGATTCAGTTTAATGCATCCATAATTGATTGAATAAAGTTTATTGCATTAGTGTTTATTTCTCTTTGACATTCTGTGTAACCATGAATAATTAATGACTTCAAACACAGTATCTAAGCAAAATAAACAAAGACACTGATAGCAAACTAGAGTAAAATCTCATTATAATGTCCCTCGATAACTTTGTCATCACGCTAATCACCACAATATGTTCAGGGCCTAGCATGTGATTTCTGTTTTTCTTTATAAGGTTCCCTTCATTTTTCCACAAACTTTTTTATAACACCAAAATTTGACTAAACAAATGGTGGTGACAAAACAAGGTTTTCTTGTATTAATAGGAAATCTTTGGTTCATTGTAGAGCTATAATTGTGAGACAAAAAGGCATTGTGATATCGTCGCCATAATATCGTGATATTTCCAGATCACAAGTCAGCAGTGATTTGTTTGTGGTTCACGATAAAACCACATGTTTAATATGCCTAATCACAATCAATGCACAAATAATGCAATTATTTTTTCATAAACAATAGGGTTTCGTGATATCATGATGTAAACTTGTTCCACGATATCGTCATCGGCAAATCCTCGGTAACAATAGTTGTGATGACAATACATGTATATAATAACAGCACTAATTCATTGCCACAATTTGTTAAGTCAGATTTTGGCATTATAAAGGTGTTTGGTGATAAATCAAATGGAGATATAAAGAAAAACAAAAGAAATAGACTTTTAAATAACGTTGCAATAAGTGAGGTGGCAAAATTAATGGGTGGCAGTATGAATGAGGTTTTACTGTATTAACTATAGTAATTACTGATTCTCATGCAGGGTAGATTTAATTAAAAGCCAAACACATCTTAAAAATTGTTTATTACACTTATTAAATTTTCTACTACAAAAGTAATAATTTTAAAGCAAATTGCAAACAATTCAACGTTTTTTAATAATGGAATCTCTATACACATGGGTTAATTCACAACGCTTTTCGTTTTTTGACTACCTTTGACCGTTTGGGGCTTCCATTGCGTTTATGACCATATTCTTCCGACGAAGTATAATCGTCACTGTAGCTGTAACTATCATTGTTTAAGCTATCGGATTCAACTGAGCGTTCATCGTCACTCTTTTTTGCTTTAAAGCTAAAGGTATTGGATGATGTCTTTTTCGTAACAATATCATCCTGAAAGCTGCTATTCCATTTAACATAATTTTTGGAAGAATTAAATTTTGATTTTGGTTTTGGTTCATAGTCTTTTGTATAAGGTGACTTTTTATGCTGATGAAAATAAAAGAAAGTACATTTATCAGAAAAATGAGAGACGAAAAATGTTGGTTTATGAATGTAATAATACATAGCTAAGCCTCTGGTATAAAATAGTCTTTGTAGCTCACTTGGCTACTAGCCTACTACTAATATAAAGACAAATTGAGTAACTGACACAGATAATGTGTTTTAAATGAAACATATACACCATTATTGAACATAAATCAGAATTTTTTCTGTTCATGTCCTTTTATTAGCTGTTGGCTGGTTGGTTTTAAATGAAACATATCCATCATTATTGAACATAAATCAGATTTTTTTGCATTCATTTCATTTTGTTACCTATCGGCTGATTGGTTGAACGTCTCCAAACAAAAAAGAGAAGGTAGGTTATTGGTTTACATTATGGTTCTGTCGTCTAGTTCATCAAACTATTTACAGAACCTTCTCTCTTAATGGCAATGTACTTGCAAATCTGTGAGAGTAATGAGCCCCAAAAAATAAAATATATATTAAAAATTAATGTAGTTCATACACATTTACAGTGAATGGCACATGACAATGTACGAAAATATTTCTGGTAAAAATTCCCCTAAATACAGTACTGTTTTGGCAAGGCAAAGAATGCTAACAACCCCTTAGTACATCTGCCAGATTAATGATTCCATCAGACTACTAAAGAGTAGATATACCATTGCATTAGCCTTTTAGCCAAGTGATCTAAAGAGATCAGCTTATGGTCACAACACACCGCCTGGGTACGAATTCCACTTGATCAGATGCCTGTGTGAAAAAAATTGCAAGTTCACTTCTCAAAGGTCAGGGTTTTTTGTTCTGGCATTCCAGATTTCTCTACCATTCCAGAACTGAACACCTCAATATTTTCTCTACCATCCCAGAACTGAACACCTTAATATAAGTGAAATAATCTTAACAGAGGGAGTAAAATTCTATTACTTCACTCCATTTATCACATAATACTTATTTCTTAAAATCAAAATTATTTCAAAATCTGTGAATCTAGTAAAATATGGCAAACCACACATATGTGATGTTAATCTACAGTATTGATAATGCATCTTAAAATATTGTTACTTGATTTAGTAGCATAGAAAAAATATATATAAATAATTAATAAATTAACACATATAAAAATTTGTTACTCAACAATGATTAAGAACACTTTGAGTATTAAACATGTTATGGACCCCAATTAGCTTTTGGTTAAAGTCAAGTTTTATTCAAACCTGAACTAAATTTATGAGATAAAGCAAATTGACATTTTATTACCTATCATTAGAATAGATTCATACATTATTGTGAGCTGCTAACATATACACACTTATAAATTGTAAAAATTAAACTGCAGAGCTTCCAACAAGTTCATGTTTCCTAATGCTGTCAATGGTCTTTGTCATTGCATTATGTGATCAATATACCCACTAATGTTTATGTCATAAATTTTGTAATTGCTCTAAAATGTAAACTTATGTGATTCATAAGAGTTGCATACACAGGTACTGATAAATTGGTAAAAATAAAGTGTTTTGTAAAAAAAAACTTATAATTTAAAGGGCTACAATTCCTTATGTTATTTGTATAAATACATATACAATTGTATGGATTCCACACTAAAAGTCACCAATAGAAAGTAACATACAGAAGTTTTCATTTCCTTTCATACATCAGATCACAGGACTTCTCACTGCATAGGTTCGAATCCCACAGAGACAGCTTCTGATATGAGAAAGTTTTACAGTTCACTTGCAAATGGTTGTGATTTTCTCCAATAATCCTGTTTCCTCTACCATCCTTGAGCTGACCAACAAAAGTGAAATACATGTACACCTAATTGAGCAACAATTTTCCAATCTTCTCCTTTCATTTACTACTATCATGGTGTAGGTCAAGGAAACATTAATAGAACACCAACGGAAGCAATGGTATTTTTCAAAAAAAAAAATTGAAACTTTGTTAAAAACAAGACTTTAAAGTAGTGCTATGGAGCAAATATATATCTGATCATTTGACAGAGGATTTTTTGCCATGTGAAATACACTCACTCAACTCTGGATTGAACATTTCTGGTCAGAAAGTGAGATTTCCCTATCCTAGATGGATACTTATAATGGAGTCTTATAAATGTTTTGGTGACAAAATTTTAATGGTTTCTTGTAAGCAGATAGTGTCCATGTAGTGATGGATTTGCAAAATAACCTGTTGGAACCCCAGTTTCTTAATAAATTAATAAGAGTACAAAATAAAATAACAAATTATAAAAAAATTAAATAATTAATTCATAAATTAATGTGATTAAAATCATCAGATCAAAGCATTGTGAGAATTAAAAGAACACAAATATTACTACTCAGTTATCAATTATAATAATGCAGAGTTGTGGGTAAAGATAAGAGTCAGACACAGCACTCCACCATAAAAAGCCAAGGATGTACCTCCGGTTTTCCACCAAAATTAAAATCATCATATTTTCTATCATAGCTGTTTTGCTTTTCCTTTCTATGGCTACCATGTTCTTTGTTGCCAAAGGTACTTCCGCCGCTTGGATTGTATCCTCCGAAATCGAAGTTGTCACTGTCGTATTTTTTGGCATCATCATAACTATCAAAGTCTTTGGTAGTATTTTTGTTTTTACTCTTGCTGCCACCATAGTCATTATATTTAGTGTCATATGACGACTGATTTGACTTCTTAATACTTCCCTTGCCAATGCCGAAATTTGGCTTAGCAAACACACCCTGCGGTTTATTACTTTGGTTGTCATTTTCTTTGTTACTTGTTGGATCGTGTCGGATTGTCCGAGGCTTGGATTCCGCTTTTTCTCTAGTCTGTTGTGGCAGATCATCCAATGTTAATAAAAACAAAACTATTTAATCTTTGAGACCAAAACACAAGATCTATCTTAAGCAAATCGACAAAGCATTTTGTACCATAATAAAGGCCTGTATATAGAACCATTTTTATTCAGTTGATTAAAAATCAGCATGCAGTTGTGTAGTGAAATTTTGGAAATCAGCAAGCAGTTGCATAGTGAAATTTTGGACAACTCACAATTTCAAAATTATGCTGACTTTTTATTCAAAGAAAACAAATATTTTTTTTTAAAAAAGATATCTGGAGATGGGGCTTTTTGTTATTTAAAACTAGGTAGTTAGGTAGTTTTTAGTTTGTTTGTTTTTCATTATTTAAAAAGGTTGCTTTTGGAGTCACAAAGTAAGCTCCCCCATTTTATTCTCTCGACAACTTACCCGCAGATTGCTTTGTTGTACCAAAGTATTAAACTCTAACTCCATTTTATAACAAAATTATGGACCATCAAACATATCTATACAAAGTCAACCAGCTGAACATAACAGAAATACATTTTTTTTTCTCAAAAATCAAAACAGTCGTCTTTCTTGAATTGCTGAAATTGTTTTCTATGTATGCAAAAACAGGTAATTCCTACAAATTTTTCACTTCTTCAAAACAAGAAAATTCCTTTGAAGAACTTTTGATTTAAATTCCTAAATTCCAAGAATAAAATTCCTTTCAAGAACGAACTATGATTTAACCTCAAATTAAACTCTAGTGGAATATGACAATTCACTGTTTTGATTTATCAGTCAAAAAGTATACTTAACAATTAAAAACAATTCTCCAATTTGAACTTTATGTTAAAATAACAGATAATTCCTACAATTTTTCACTGCAAATTCCAAGAAAAAAATCAAGAACTACGATTTAGCCCCGATTTAAACTCCCTCGGATGATGGCAATGCATTGTTTCTACTTATCTGTCATTAAATATTAACAATCTCGACCTCATCACAATGTCTATGGTTCATATGATTTATCAAGCATCAAATGACACTGGACATATATATATATATATAAAAGTAAGATTTAAGTGAACTATTTAATTATTTATGAATGATATATCCATTAGGCTGGTCATGGTAAAATCAGTTATAACAGGTGTGTCAGGTGTCAATATAAACTGCCCGAAATGAACCAGAGAGGAAATAATATTATTTTTTTAGGTCAATATTTCCCCTTTTGTATATAGCAATATATGTTCTGCATAAAAATTAAACGATAAATCCCAAGGTATTAGTGTGCAAATATATACCATGTATTGATATTTACACACAAAATTTGTTTTTGTCTGAGGTTTCATTTTTCACATTGCACACTTTGTCATGTGACACTGTGGTTTATGACACCATACAACTGTTGTAACATCGCTGAAGGCGAATATATGTTCTTTTCGCTAACATAGACAGAGATGATGCACTTTCTTTTGAAGACACTCAAAAATAGCATGAGCAGTTCAGCAAAATTGAATTTAGCTGTTATGAGACGTCCAAATGACAGAGCATCCATTATTAATTTGTTTATGTACTTATAGGTCATTGAATTGTTCATGTGGCTTACCTACGACATAAAAGTATGAAGTAAATCACCCTATAAAACTTTGTAAAAGGAAAAATACTAGAATTTTCATTGAAAATGTAGGAAATGAAATTATGTGTAATGCTTGTTGAAGGGGTTAAATTCAATTTAGCTATTCCACTTCTTGTGTAAAACGAGACTCAAAGTGTCAAAATGATGCAGTTTATAAAATTAACAAAATTTTTAAGGAGTTTAAAATATCTGAATAAGCTTTATTTCGGTGCTGTTTCTTTTTTCTATTTTTCAGTTTTTTTCACAATCAATGTCAGTCTGAATTTTGTTTCTGTGTAGTAATATTTGTAATTTAAGAAATGCACACATTTAAGACACCATCACCAGATGTAAAAATGTTCCCATCACCACGGTTACCTAGACACCCAAAGTAACACACAAAAACTGGTATAAAGGCTGATATTTTGGACATATTACCAGTTTTTTCATAACTGACCCATCAACAGATATAGTCAAACCTGTCTATAAAGACCACCTACTTTCCGACGCACAAAATAATGAAATCTTTTCAACTGTCCAAAGATATATTGAACTTACTAAGCGTTTTTGATAAAATAATTGGCATATTTATGGTACAGTTTTATTTATTAATTGTTTTATGGTACATCGATTTATTTATTAATTGTTTTATGGTACACTGATCTATAATGTATTTATTGTTCAATGGTACACTATCTTATTTATTTATAATTCATAATATTTTTTTTCTCTCCCCACATATATATATTCATCGGTCAAAAATTGTAACTTCAGATATGGAGACGGGTTAATATAAGCACATGGCTTGTTCCCGAATCCTATTTTCTATATTTGTATATGTTATTTATTTTACTTATATATTTATGAATTAAATAAAATATTGTTTAAACTAAAGGGAACCAATAAAAGTGGATTTTGTAGGCAGGTGGTTCTCAATACAGGTTCAAAAATAAAAATAGAGCAACTGTGATAACTTTTTACTGGCCGTTATACACAGGTAGCCCTTATATGGAGGTGGTCTTTAACACAGGTTTGACTGTATAGTGAATACATTAATTTCCGTGGTGTCCCAATTTTCTTAGTTTCCGTGGATACCCTGACCAATTAAATAGTACCGAATATGTTATAAACTTTTCTAAAATTTTAACCAGCTAATTAAGGTTTTAGCATTTAAGCTGAGAGTTCCTATTTCTTTCTTAGAGATATGCAAAGTAAAATGTTTTCAGCCCTAGATTCTTTTGCTTATGTCGGTTGTACAATATCACAAATTACCACCCTACAAAATTGTATTTTTTTCTCTTAAAATCATGAAAATTGGAACCATGAAAATTGAACACCATGAAAAGTAATAATTTCACAGTATCAATCATGATATTGATTACATCAACATGATGAAAATCATGAAATCATGAATAACATACATAACATAGAAATTTGCATGTAAAAAGATTCTAGTATTGGTTTGAAATGTCACAGAAGTAAGGTGTTGTGAATGTGCAAACTAAAACTTAACAAGGAAAAAGCCATCTATTAAATTATACTGATGTTTGAAAGAGCTCAACAAAATATGAAACCAAAAAAATTTGAGATAAAATGAAAGTTTATCTACTTTTTTCAAGCCTGACAACATAAAAGCTAGGTGTCTTTAACATATCATTTGAACTTGCATGTAAATTTAGGAATAATACTCTTTTAGTTTTGTAATCAATGAATCTGATAAATGAAAAATTGATTTGTGGATGATTAAGAACATGTTGAAATAGATTTTTAATTGAATCAATGAATTTTGTGGTGCAAAAAATAGAATCTATTTCTTCTTGTGGTGCCAGATGGGAAAATCAAAACCCTGGTTCTAAGATACACTTGGTCCAGAAATTGGCAAGCTTCTTTCTAAATTAAATATACTAGAGCCAAAAATAGATGAACCAGGGTTAAGATCTCCCTATCAACATGCAGCAAGCATTGTTTCTGAACCAAATATACTAAAATGAGGGTTGAGATTTCCTTATGTTTACTTGGCAAGCCTCACTCTGATCCAACAATACTAGAAAAAGGATTGAGATTTTACCTATCTGGTACCACAAATAGTGATTGATTTTATATGTTAGAATAAAATTTTTCCTGCATTTTAAAATTTCATTGAAAGAAACTAATAATGTAAGGTATGCTGTGTGTGTGTGTGTGTGTGTGTGTGTGTGTGTGTGTGTGTGTGTGTGTGTGTGTGTGACACAGACATTCCTAAATAATATAACAACACAGGATAACAGGATAACTTATTATGGTAATGGAAGTGTGGTATACCTTAGCTCTTGTGCTATATTCTTTACTCTGGTCAGAAAACTGGAAGGCTGGTTTAATGGCGGCTTCGTTCTTCGACCTTGGCTGGTACACAGAGATAATATATACATATGATATATATAAGTTACAAATCATAAATATAGATTATTTTGATTTATTGCGCATGCATTTAGAAATTTGGTCAGTTTTTTTTAGATTAGTAATGCATGCGGAGATTGGAGATTGGAGACATGCTATGAAGTGCATGCGGAGAAATAAGTCGGAGGTGAAACTGTGTGCAGGTGTATTTTGCAAATAGATGAATCACTTGGTGCATTTCATTTCAGCAATTTTATAAGACTTTTCTGCAAAATAAATAGTTTACATTTTTGCATGGAAAAAAAGAAATATTTTTTCTGCATTTTTTTAACTTTTGCAATTTACTTGTTAATACCCCAGCCATTGGCCAAATTGTAACCTGTTGCCCCTTGCTTGACATGTTGAAGAGAAAACTTCAGTTCCATATTTATATTTCTTGCACCCCAGATAGAAAAATCCATAAAAAGAGCGGTGCAAGATATCTCCATCTTGTTCCCCCCTGTGCAAGATAGCCTACACGCCGTTTTTCCCTGCAAAATTTTATCAACAAAATCAGAGATGTATCGAAGGTTGAAAAATTGTACTTTTTGCTGCAAGAAATAGAATCAATCACTACTTGTAGTGCCAGATAAGGAAATCTCAACCCTCGTTGTAATATATTTGGTCCAGAACTCGGCAAGCCTTGTTCTGGACCAAATATATTAGAACTCAGGTTGAGATTTCCCTATCTGGCACCACAAGTTGTGATAGATTCTATTAGTTTCACATTTAAGGAAGTACTAGAAGTACTAAAATAGTTATGAATAGATAATTAACTTATTCTTATGAACAAACCCCTTGGAAGCAGATTTAACCTTAATAAGCTCATACCCTTTTCTAATACTTAAATGAACAGGCAGGGGTTCATAATTATGTTTTGTAAAGGAAGGTCCAGGACTTTTTACCTTTATTTTTGGCAGGTCCCACATAAAGTCCATTAATATCATCATTGAAAGGTTCATGTGAAATCATGTTTCAAATAGAAAAAGCAGTATAACTAATATCCTGGTAAAATATTGCAGGTACTTCCTATTTCTACAGTTTAAATATCAAGGGTCCCAATATAAAATCAAAAGGTCCTGGACCTCAGAACATGGGGAATTTGAACCCCATGCAGGTAAAAAAATACAACATAAACTGCCAGAAATAAAAAAAAATCATGCAGAAATGAAAAAAAAAGATGTTGTGAAAAAAATTGCGGAAATGCAATGCATATCTATGGTGGTGCAGTTACCCACAAACCACTTTTATACTGTCAAATACTTTCATAATGATATGATGATAAATCTAACGTAATAAAATTATAAATGGCTCAATGTCATGCGTAATCCTAATAAAATAATAATTATAAACTGTTCAAGATCATGCAATGCTAATTGCCTAAGATTTTTGTCATGATAGTGCAGATCTTGGGACGTGCAATTGATGAATGCATATAATTTATTGGAAAAATCTAATAAATAAATAAATGAACTAGATAATAGCTGTGTTTTTTCACAATACCTGCTGTTCTAAAAGTAAAATCCTAGATGCAAATTCTAGCTGCAAATCCAATTTAAAATAAAAATTAGCAAAATAAAACTTTAAAAAAAATTCTGCAAAAATTTTAATAATGATCATGTATCTCACCTCTTGTTTTTTTTTCTTCCAACCTTCTTTTTTCTTCATATATTTTCATTTTTTCCCTCGGAGTGAGATCGTGTAATGATGGTGCCCGTCGTCTTGGTTTTGGAGGGGGTGTGTCATGTGGAGTTCCACTATAAGAATTCGGAAATCTACGACCTCCTACCACTCTATTACTATAAATATTTTTAATTTCAAGTTCTTTCTCTTTTTCCTACAAGTTCAAAATAAACCAATTTATAAACATGCAAATTTATAATTAAAGTTTGAAAAATTTAGATGGAATAAGAAAAAATCATTCATTCTAATTTCGATTGAATCGAACGACATCTAGCCATGCTTAATGGATTCTTTAACTTTGTATTTATGGTCTCATTTCAAATGGAACTGAGAGACATAAATTAAAATTTGGCAAACTGACTTAAATTTTATATTACTGCACAGTCTGACACCCAATTTTATGTTTTATATCTAAGTTAAGGAATGAAAAAGTATGAAAAAACACTATTTTGATGTTAAATAAAAAAACGTTATTACTTCATATAAAATTGAGCATTATTATACCTTTAATATTCTCTCAATCTTTTCATTTTCTTCTTTCAATTTTTCTAAATTCCTCTGTGCCTCTCTGTTCCTTGCAATCTCAATTCCAATCTCATGTCGATGGTTTTTATTTAAATGTGTAATATGTTTTTCTAAATCCTGTCAAAAGATACAAAAAATGAAAATAAAAAATATTAAAAATTTCAAGCAAATTCACGGTTAATGAAAACACTGTGAAAAGCTCTTCTACATGTACTAGGTTTCCACCAATTCAAATAAGCCAAATTTCCAAAATGTCTTTTTCAAAGTATCTGTCACTGTCAAATACATTGGGTTACTTTTTGAAAGAATTTCTTAGAAATGGGAAGCCAATGGTGAATTTGGCAACCAGAAATTGAAACATAGCTTCTATCAATTATGAAACCATCAATAGCTTATCCTCACATTCATTTTGTAAAGGAATCTGACAGTTGTTGTGACAAATGGATAAAGGGAGACAACTCAATAATTCTTTTTATACCAGTAAGCTGGTAGAAACAATGTCATCCCGTTTTAACTAGAAATCAATAGCTTAATCCCACATTCATTTTGCAAAACATCTGATAACTGGTGTACAAAAAAAAGATAAAGGAAGAAAACTGGATGGTTATTTCTGTACCAGTAAGATGGTCGAAATAATGACATCCAATTTTATCTAGAAACCAATAGCTTAATCCCACATTCATTTTGCAAAACATCTGATAACTGGTGTACAAAAAAATTGATAAAGGGAGACAACTGGATAGCTATTTTGTAAGCTGGTCAAAAAAAAAAAGAGATTTTCAGGTTCAACTAGAAATAATTATAAACTAGGCATGGTTTTAATAATTTAGAAATATAGTTGGTCAGATTTTAAAATTTGATGTCAGTGACTTTTTATTTTTGTAAAACATTAAAACATTGTTTTATTTATTCATTTATTTACTGTAAACCGTGTTTTTTTAGCGGCAGTATTATTTTAGCGCAATTGGCGATAAGAGTGACGGCGCTAAAATAAAACTGTCGCTAAAATTTCAAACTAAATAGGTACTGTACAGCGCTTAGAACGGGTATGAACGTACGTTGAATGGTTACATAATCACTTTTCAAATAATAGGATGTCACAGGTGTAAAAATAGTGGTATGGCTTCCATCAATATACTCATGTATGATAAGTAATTAGGGATTAATGACCAAGTAAACTGACCACCGACAAGCGGATTAACGGTTAAAATAGGGGATGTTAATCATTGTCATTGTGATGCTTACATTGTGACAAGTCTTATTGTCAGGTAATTAAGTTTAATTGACCAGTTCACCTAACAGTAATTGACTTCAAGGATTAAAATCTTAATAATGAATATCAACAATCAGACCCATTGCTCGGGTTTTTTTTTTTTTTTTTTTTTTTTTGTGATGTCGGCAACATTCTGTAAGTCCTCATTGTTGACCTCTAATGATCTAAGCGGCTATTATCGGGGTTACATCGACAATGTGTCGAAACATTTGTATTTGAAATACAAAAAGTTGGTAATTAAATGAAAAATAGGTAATTGTTGATTTAAATATGTTTTCGGTAAAATGTGTAATCGACGAGAGCCCAAAATTATGATGCAAGCGTCCTGCAGACAACTGTCTGTCTTGTGACTTGCCGAGATTTTCTCGCAGTAAAAGTCAAACAAATTAAAACACCATTTATTACATAGTTATTTTTATTTTTTCTTGTAACTTGCAGACTACTGGCACCCCTTCTTAAATTTTGGGGTTTTTTGGCTAAAAGTTGCAGTAATATAAAGACGTATTATATGTCTCAGTCTGGAATTGATTACGCTAAAATTAAACTGCGCTAATATGTTTACCAGTCATCAATCGCTAAAATAAGTATGCGCCAATATAAAGCGGTTTACAGTATTTATTTATTTATTTATATTATTTATTTATTTATTTATTTATTTATTTTTATTTATTTATTTATTTATTTATTTATTTATTTATTTATTTTTTTTTGCCAGCTGTGTCTTGTAAATAATACAAACAGCAACAACAAGATCAGCAGAGCCATAGACATACTATATGTGTAATGATAATATACTTGTACAAATGACAGAAAATTATCCTAAATGAGCTGAAATTTTAATACCAAACAATATAATTTTTCATACAATTTGTAATAGTTATTAGAATTTTTTTCAATGTTTTTGTTTCTTTATTAGTGTATGGTATATTATACGAGATGACAGATAAAAAATGGCAAAACTTTGTAGTGTAGCATGAAATAGCGAGTAGAGTCGAATAATGGTATTTTATGCCCCAGTCAAGAGTACCAAAGGAACGGTGAAGGAGACCACTGACCTTCAGCAAAGGAACTGACAAACCTAGGATCTATCAGAGTGTGATTTTGACTTAGGCAGTGATCACTGTGATCCGATAAGTGCATAATTTAGACCAATTAGTCCGCATCTAATAGTGAAATGAGTGAAATAATCATGACTGACTTAAAAAAAACCATTCCAACCCACCCACCCCTCTTGACAGGAGGGACCTAAAACAGATGGAATACTGTACACTCAATATTTCAAATGGATTGAATATCAAATGTTGACTAAATTTTCTAAATATGCTTTGAAGCATTGATACACTTGAAAACTTTAAAATTAAGCAAGACAAGATATTCTTGTTTCTGACATATGATACACCTATCCCTTGGATTCCAAAAGAATTTAATTAACTAATATGGAAAATCATACATGTTACAGTATATATTTCAGCATGTGAAATTTTTACTTTACTAAGTAATTAATGCTAAGACAAAAAAAATCCACAGCCAATTCCATTAATTGTGCAATCACATGACAAGTAAGCTGTGCCGTCTTCGTCTTCGCTAAAACAATTTCCAAGAAAAAAAATCTGTATCTTGCTGTGATATAATATAAGACAGGTGGGCCCAACCTCTCGCTAAAACAATTTACGAACATTGATCTTCAATCAAGGTTAATTAGTCGCCAAAAGCATTGATCTCTCGTCAAAAATCAATGCTTCGTACTATCTGCTACTAATTATCAAGTGACTGTTATCAAGTTTTACCGCAAATCCTTGATATAAACAGTTTTATACCGCTGGCTTGGCATTCTGCCATCCTTTTATGATTCATGTTGTCTATTTTATATTTTATATACATTTCCACAACATAAAACACTTTCTCTTTCCTTTTCAAGAAAAAAAATTTTATGACATAATATTTATATATAATATAGCCTACAGATACTTCAAAGTAATTAAATTTAAATTTTTTTAAAAATGTTACACACATGTGCTAAATAGAAAGGTAAGTTCAATATGTAGTGGTATACTATGGTACATAATGTACTGCTTACCAGTATATAAAGTCTAACATGCCTTAAAGACCATATAAGGCTAAATAAGGGCCACCTGCTTATAAAGGCCAGTAGAATTGTATCCCAATTGATCCTTATTCATATTATTTGAACCTGTATGAGCCACCAGCCCATAAAGGTGTGGCCTTAATAGACAGGTTTGACTGTATTTTCATTCTTATAACATATGAATTTAAAGATAAAAAAATTGCTTATATAGAGTAAACCACTATACAAGAAATTAACAGCTTTTGATTATGGTAGGTGGATGGGTATTCATGTCCAAGTCAAGATTATTTTACCTATATTGAAGCATTTGGTTCTAGAATGGTGGAGAAAGAAAGAGTACCTGTAGAAAACCACTAACCTTCACCAAGCTAAATGACAAACTTTTCCTACTAAAATTTGTTGCAAGTGGTACACTGACCAAGGTAGTGTTTACTAGTGAAAGGCATTGTAATCTGTCACATCCGACTAATCAGCTAAAGAAGGTGGAGTGGAGTAATAGTGTTTCATGCCTCAGTCAAGATTTTTTAATTTATATTGAGAGGGTCAGTTCTTGGAAAATGAAGAGAAAACTTCCAGCCTTTGGCAAGGGAAATAACAAACTTTCTCACACTAGGATCTGCTCAAGTGGGAGTCGAATCTAGGCAGTGAGAACAATTATGATCCATAAGGGCTAAAGAGCATATGACATGTGTTACAACATTACCACATTTGCTGTGTGCTGGAAATATTCACACCATATTTGAATTCGTGAATGAGATGAGTCGCGAATTAACCCGAAAATAAATCTCTCGCGAAATAAAAATGATCTACAGCAGGGTAATTCCAGTGCTCTTGATAAAAGAGTGGGTGAAGTAATGGAGTTTTGTGTCCCAGTCAATATTTTTTCACTTATATCGAGGCAGTCAGTTCATGGATGATGAAGAAAACAAGAGTACTTGGAGAAACCATAGACCTTCAGTTAATGAAATGATGAACTTTCTTATATTCGTATATGCTCAAGTAGGATTCGGAATTATCGGTAGGCAGTAACAGGTGCTGCAATCCGGAAGAACCAAAGAGGCCTCAGACAACAAACATATGGCATGTAGTGTTCAATCTAGGATTTTTCAGACAGGTTGATTTTCAAAAACTTTCCTCTAAAACACCATAAATATTTTTGCATTCTTGTAATGTTAAATACTGATACATGTATGGCCTATTAAGGTCTTAGCAATTGGGTCACTTGGCAAAATAGGGGATCAAGGGTTCCATAGCTAGCCCCATCTAGACTAACACTGGACATTCATTACCAAAGTTAGGTAGAATGTTTTAAAGAGCTAAAACCGAAGTAATATAACCTTAGTTGTTGATAAAGCACATCAGACCGGGCTCAAGAACGTTACAACAATATGACATCACAATGACATACCTTCACTCGACTTTCTTTTTCTTCTACGTCTAATTCCATTTGTTTTAATTTCCGAGTAAGTTCATCACGTTCTTGTAGTTGTTCTTCATCGGCTAATTTTTTATATTTTGTTAATTTATTTTTAACTCTGTCCAGTTCGTCTTCAGCATCTCGGAGATATCGGTCGTTTTTGTCATATTTGTCTTTTGTTTTTCGTAACTGTTCACGTAATGTCCTCACTTCGTTATTGTGTCTTTGCATTATTTGAGGTAGATCACTCTCTTTGTCATCAAATTTATGTAATGCTTTTTCTTGCCTGTGTTGCATCTTTTTTAACAGTTTGTTTTCCTCTTTAACATCTTTAAGAGCTGTATGAAGCTCTTCAACCTGATTCCTGAGTTCGTCTATTTTTAATTTTTTCGCTGATAACACACGTTGGACCACCGCGTCCAGTTTTGGAGGATTGCTCTGTGTTCTGTTAGGACCTCTACCCCTACCCTTTGGAGGTTTGTGTCCAACTGAAAGTAAATACAAATTTCAAAAGTTAAAAATTGTGCTTAAATTTGATTTTCACTCATCAAATTTTTTGAAAATGTTAAGCTCATGTTAATTGACCAACCAGTCATTTTGGGTTGCTAAAGCCATTCAAAAGTATAGTTCACCTGCATATAAAAACTATCAATTGAACCTAAGAATTATGGACTGACAGGTGGCCTTTAAGTTTATATAGAGGGTCGTTTGACCTTGAAACAGTGGTCTAAATGAACAGGTGGTCTTTATATGGACATGGTTTTTATATCAGGTCATACTTTAACCAGGCAGTTCAAGATGCCAATTTACTATTTAGCCAACCAAGGTCAGTAGTTTTTATAGTCTTTCAAAAGTAGTACAATTAAGTAATGGTGTTAAGATTTTTTCCGCTTATATCAGACAGTCAGCTATGGAATGATTGAGGATATCGGACTGCCTGGAGAAAACCACTGACCTTCAGCAAACAAACTGACATCTCATACCATAAATTGCCTGAGTGGGGTTCGATTTCTAGGTAGTGAGAGGGGGTGTTATGCACAAGTACTATGATTACGCTTTAAACCACTTTGCCACTAAGGCCCCCAGTTTCAAAAATAGTCACAATAACAGTTACAAATAAAAATACATTTTTACATTGAAATACTTGGTAATTAAATTATTACTATTAATTAAATACACATTATAGAAAACTAATTTTTCTAATTAAAAAGAACCACAACACATGTATTAACTTTTTACATGAAACTTAACATGAAATCCAACAAAGGTAATTGATTAAAACTAAACACAGAATTTTTCAACAAATAATTCAACAAGAACAAGAATTACATGGAATCACATTCTTGTGTGGCTTTCATAGTCATCATAATTAGGCTTTCATACTTTCTGTATTATCAAACAAAGACTTAATCTACATCCATCATATTCTGACATTATGCCACCAATCTTACATACACCATAAAAACAAGCAAATTCAGTGAATTAGGACCCCCTGTCAGTAGGTTTTTATAGTCAAAGGGCCATAATTCATAAGTAAATGAGCAAACCAACTCTGGTTAATGATATGCACTTCTTTTATCAATGTAGATGCTTTGTACCCAGATTCGTAAAAAATAGTGCTTCATAGTTTTGGAGAATTACTCAGGACAAGAAGTTTCTGGACAGATGGAAGTTCAAATTTAATGTTCCCCTCTTTCTTTGAAAGGCAAGGGAAAATAAAGCCTTATTATGACTATGGTTTCCAGGTGACACAAAAATGATAACAACTTAAAACTGTAAAAAGAAATTTAATAATGAACTGCTATAAGAAAAACCTCCAGTGAAGCTATAGGATGCAGATGAACTGGATCTTTGATAGTCGGAATCAGTGATGATGTCATAAGTTTCTTGTTAAAAATAAACAAAAAATGTACAAATATACACTAAATTTTTCAGTAAAGTATGTCATATACCAAACAAGAAATGTTAAAAAACACTGTGGCTCACCTGCACAATGTACCGTAAATCTAGTCTATCAAAAAAGCTTATATCAATTGTTTATGCCATAAGAAATTAGAAAATAAAACATTTTTGTGGGGTATTTTTTTTGTAAGGCAAAAATATACTTGCATTCTGGTTTTTTGGGGGGTATTGTTTTTTTTTTTTTTTTTTTTGTAAAGCAAAAATGACTTGAGTCATATTTGGTTTGAACAGTTTTCTTTTGTCAATGATTAAATTTGAAAAACTGAAATAATGCATCATAAGGTCGAAAGGATCAAATCAAAGACAAAATCATCTTCCAAGTAAAATTCACTTCCAAGTTATCAAAATTTCATTATTCAACTTTTCGTGTCTTTCTTCATTTTTATCCATCTACAATTTATTTGTTTTTATTTTCTGTTTACATTTCCAATGTCTAAGAAAGGATAAATCCAATTCTTCAAAACATTTACAAATACAGTTCCAAAATTTACAATCTTTATTGCCTAAGATTTTTCTTGATAAATTTTAGCACATTTTGACAATATTTTTTTGGCTAGCGGTAATAAAAAAATTTATTTGACAAAGTCTAAAATTAATAAAATTATGAGGATTTCAATTGACGGATCGCCGGTCACGCCAACTATGTTCCGAAAAAGGGTCGACATGCTTGAATTACACGCAAAAAGAATGAAAGCTCGGCCTGAATTGTGTGGTTTAATGACTTCAATCAATAACACTAGAACGTCATTAGTTGCCGTGACGCTGCTTTGGTTCCGTGATGGCGGCCAGTGTCGGAAACATTGTGGGCGTGGTTGGCGATACGTCAATTGAGGTCAGTTCAGGGATGGTGGAGGAATTTGGAGTGCTAGAGAAAACCCCTGACCTTTGGCAAGTGAACTCATGCAAGGATCTACCAGAGTGGGATGCCACCCTATGCATGAGAGGCACTGTGATCTGTACTTTTGAACTTTATTCACTTGACCACCAAGGCCCAAACCTGTTACTTGAACTTGAGAAAATTTTGGAAAAACTTAAGAAACTCACCTTTCATGATCATATTGGTATAAGTATAATATATATCATAATCTCTATTTTTCTTGCTCATTATGAAGAGAAAAATTCACATCCATAAACACATTTCCACATTTACATTGAAACTTCTTGAGTTTAAGTGGATAAAAATGGAATTTTCATGTATATTCCTTGAAAGTCATTTTATAAACTTCACAATAAATATAAAGGGTTCAGGATTATTTAAATTTGTTTATAAAAAATGTAAATAATGTAAACAAGTCGTAATAAAAACTTAATATACTGGGTGTCGGAAAAATAAATGGAACAGAATGTTACACACAATACATATATTGTGTGTGTGTTGCACCCTTTACACCCAACATAAACAGTTGTTAATTAAAGATTTGTAGAGGCCATTTATGGGGTAAAAAAACCGGATCAAAATTTTTAAGCAAGTCCTGACTACAAATTTCTTTGGTAATAATGTACAAATATATTTATATATTTGATGTATATATCCATCAATATTTAGTCAGCCCTGTATAGAATCATCAACCTCAGGGTACCGCTAAAGGGGTGATTGTTACTTTTACTCTTGCCGTTTACAGGACAACGGTATTTGCCAGCATACCAGGTGATCAATACCCTTAACATTAATGCCATAAATGCCAAGAATGACATTGTTTTTGCATAAAAATGTCAACTGATTCCATATCAAAAGGAAGTTAATGTTATGCAAAATTTTAAGGGGCATCAATTAGTAAACACTAGCACACTTATGATTTTAGAAAAATTAGTATAAATTTTAAGCTGTGGTAGTACTTTTCCAAGATGAAACTGAAAGCTGATACATGTACTTCAGTTTGTACAATTTTTTTTCAATTTTAAACAAAGTTTCTGGGTAAAATGTTATTACATATAGAAAATAATTCTGCTTTAGTCCAACACTTTCAATTGCCCCTATATATTTTTTCTCTGTTGCACATATAAAAATTGTCGGTAGGTCGGAGAGATTCTTAGCATGAAATGTAGCTCACTTTCAACAATGAGCACATCAAAAATCTTTACACAAAACATTGGATGTTGATGATCATACTAGATGTAATACAATTAGGCATTAGTATTTTTGGACCTGGTTAAGATTTTCCTTATCTTAATTAGGGTAATTTGGAAATCTTGATAATTTTGTTAATAATTAATATATTTGGTAATTTTAAGTAAGTTTGTAGAACTCTTTAAGCTTATAGTATTTGCATTTAGTTTTGTCAAAAATGTTAATTTGCAATTTCAAAAAAAGATAAATTTAAGTTAAGGAAAATCTTATTTAAGAAATGATTCTGAAATTGGAGCCTGCACTTTTAATGTACAGAAAAAACTTAAAATAATTGAATTGACTCCTAAAATAGAACTTAAAATATGACTTTATGTTTATTTTCATGTCAGAGTAGTAAGGCATTTCTGCACTTTGTTCGTACAGACAAACTAAAAATTATAATAGCATGAATTGATCCCTAACATAGCACCTTAATTATGAATTTATTTTAATTATAGGACAATAGCATTTCTGCACTTTTTATATAAAGACAAACCAAAAACTATAACAGCAGGATTGATCCTTTTAAATTTGTGATCTGACATGCAATGGGTAAGGCATTAGCATTTCCGCACTTCATACAGACAAGCTGAAAATTATCACAGCATGAATTGATCCCTAAAATAGCACCTTAAATATGAACTTATGTTATATATAAACTATAATTAAAGAATAATTCTATATCAAAATGTTCAAACTGTGAAAAAAAGGCCATTGAAAAATTTTTGTCATTAAGCCAATAAAATGAACCTTTATATCTGTGGTTAATCTTACACTGCTCTATGAAGTATTTATATACCTATTATTTAGCAGTAAATACAAGGAAAACATTGAAAGTGTTATCATGTCATTTACTGTTAAACAGGAATTAGAGGTTAAAGAAATTAAATTTAAAATTGAACTATCGACACCTGTATTGGTGGTTTTACAAATTGTGTGGTTATACCTGGCTTTAAAAATTAGTTATTCTTTTCTGACTTGTGAACATATTAATCGATCAATTTTGATGAAAAACAAGAGTTACCCTAAACAAAACAGCATTGGAAATTTGAGCTAAAGCATGGGACAAAAGAGAGAAAAAATCAGATGTTTGAGCAACTAAGTAATGGACATTTCAGCAACAGAAATTTTAACCCATTTGAGCGAAATTCTAAATATATGGTAGACATTTGAGCAACATTTGTTTCTTATAAAAATAAGAATTCATTCCTGATGTAAATTTAATCTAATGTAGTGTCAGAAAACTAAGAAAACCGCATTAAGTAGCAAATATAAGAATCCGGAGTCTAATGTAAGGACAATTGCTAAAGTCATTATTTGGTATTGCCTTTCTGCATCCAGATGAGGTTGAAGTGGTACGCATCACATAAAATACTATTTTGACCATTGTTTGTTTCAACTAATTATATATCCATCTTGGTTAACTGATGGTCAGGCTAGAACTGAATAAATGATATCATACAAGCAAACCAAGTAAGTATTCAGAAGAGTAGATTAAAACTGTCGCTCAAAATGTCCATCCTAAAATACAGGTAATATTTAAAATCTATCACTCAAATGTCCACTAAAGTCAAGGCTAAAATGTCCACTAGGAGTTTTTAATTTTTGCTCAAATGTCCTGCGCCCAAGCAAAATAAAATATCTTACTGCTCCCATCAGTGTTCATTCTATGAAAGACCACTTTGTCCCCATAGTTTGCCAAATGACCCCAGTATTAAGGCCATTTTTAACATAGCATGAAATATTGATGTGATGATGTTTTGGATGAAAGTTTTTGAAAATAGCCCCCTCTGAAAAACCCTACCTTAGATTGAACACTGCCCCACTAGTTTTTAGTGGGGTTCGCCACTGTACCACATGATCACTACCTCTTAATGTTTGTGCGGAACGTTTTGGAAAACACTAACGTCACAAATTCCTAGAATAACATCACTTTTACGGGAAACGTCATCTTACAAGATTCCATATCCATTGGAAATAAGTGTTCTGCACAAACGTTAGAGGGTATTATGTGGTACAGTGGTAACCCCATTAACTTTTGATAAACTGAACATATTCATGTTGATGTCACCTATGTCTACAGACTTTCCAATTTATGGTAGGACCATCAAACCAAACTGATAATAATCCATGGCAAGACTCGCTTTTTTGCACTGATCATTTAATTTTATGCAAAAAAATTTTTGAACAGATTGAAAATCTCTTTATTTAGATATTTTAGACTGGATTGGTCAGTATGAACCTTTTAGTGTAGGGTACAAATGGAGCTCCACTGAGCTTAATAAAAAATAATGATTTTAGAATTTCTTTCAGTTTTAACCATGGAAAAGCTTACCTTACTGGTACATAAAATTAGAATTAACTGATTACAGTAAGATGTTTAGCAACATGGGTTCATTCATATGTACATGGGTTGCTGGACAACTCGTACCCAAGAAAACTCGCACCCAGGACAACTCGTATCTAACCCGAGACATTTCGTACCCAAGAAACAATTTAAGAAAATAAAGTGTTTTTTTAAATTTGGCCAACAAAGCACCTACACAGACATAAACATCAAAGTTTACACCTGTCCTCCAGCAACTAAGTTGACAAATTAGAACAGGGAAATATAAATTAACAGTAAGTGCATGTTCTTGATTGATTGATAAATAAGTTATAGTTATGGACTGGGGTGTTCTAGTAATGCCTTATAACTTTGAAATAGTTTACTAAAGATATATTTAAAGATAAAGCAATGGTTTAATTTTCTAAGATTAAAAAGGAATCGGTTCATTAATTTTTTTCTTGGGTACAAGTTGTCTCAGGTTGGGTACAAGTTGTCCTGGGAACGAGTTGACTGGGGTATGAGTTGTCTCCATACCTGTACATGTACTTGGGGGATACCAAGCAAGAAATTAAAACTTGATAATAATGCAAATAAACCAATTCAGTTTTGTAAATCCTTTCTGATAAGTAAAAATTTTTCAACCAAGTGTCCTTTAAGTTTTCAGCTTATGTATTTCACAAATTCTACACCTATGTCTTGTCCCTACACCTTTATCAACAGCAAAGGGTTGGATTGAATGGTGTTTTACATTTCTGTCAATATTATTTCACTAATATAGAGACAGTTAGTTTTGCAACCATGGAAGAAACCAGATTACATACAAAAAGCCACAAATCTTTGTCAACTAAACTCATACACTCAAATCTGTTCAATGTGAAATTCAAACATAGAGCTTCAGTTATTATAGTGAAAGATTGAGTGTGTAACTCAAGTGTTGCATGAGGGACATACAAAGGTTGTTGGTTGGTTGCAATAGTGTTTAACCCTGCATCAGCAATTTTCAGCTATTCACGACGAGAACTACTTTATTAATCTCTATGTATTAATTTCTGAACAAGTTCATGTATGCATATTAAGTGCGAGTGTGTTTTATGGTGTGCACTGTACCAGTGCGCACTCAGGGGGACTTTAAGGTGCTAGCTCACAGAGTCAATATGCCGCAGATAAGTGTACCACTCCCCCAGTCACATTATACTGACACTGTGAACCAGTAAAGGCCAACAGCAAGGGAAATTCACTTTCCCACATGTTGTCTGAGTGATCATACAAAGGGTCCATAATGAAGCTACAACTGTAGTAACTAGTAAGTGATTATCTTGAACAAAAATCATTATTGAATGAAACTATCCATCAATAGTTCCATATAGAAACTACATGTACATGTACCAAAACTGAACAGATAATGTAGTAAACTTCAATAACAAAGCCTTCAATGAAAGCAATCAACACCTTATGTCTTCAGTGTTAACTTAATGTTGACATTTAATGTCAATTCGAAATTAATGGCTTGTGCATGCAGTGGTGTACCTCAGCTAAATCACACAAAAAGCCATATCTCCAATTATAAAAACACAAATGTAGTAAAAACAAAAATTAAAAAAAACCCACAAAAACCCATTTTTCCTCTAAGATGTAGATGAAACATATATGACCCAGTTATTTCAAACAAACCATATTACCATTTTAGTACATCACATGTTAATCAATTTCTTGAAAATCAATGGGCTTCACCAGTATACTACATGATACAAAATATAGCATTTGTGTGAAACCATTTTTCAAAAGAAAAGTTTTTGTGGAATCAGTTACCAATATAGAATGTAATTATTGGGGCCATATTGGTCATGGCCTTGATAAAATTGGGGGCATATCCTCCTCCAAAAAAGGGGGATGAAAGTCGTTATAACATAAATTTAACGGCTTATTATGAAAGATCAGTGTTGTAGTCTATAATTGACATATCCCCAGCCATGCCTTTTATGTTCCGACACTGGCCGCCATCACAGTACCAAAGCTGCGTCACGACAACTAATGATGTACTAGTGTCAGTGACCTCATTAAATGGCACAATTCAGGCTGAGTTTTCATTCTTTTTGTTTTTATTTCAAGCATGCCAGGCCATTGTCGGAACATTGTGGGCATTGCAGGCAATCCGTCAATTTATACATCTAGGAAAAATTTAGGTTATCAGTCAAATTTGAAGAAAAAAGAAAATGGGTAACTGGAACATTTTTTTCTTAATACTTAATTATAAAGATGAACTAAATCATGCCCACTGACAGTATTTTTTGAAGCCTTTATTTTTGGTTCCAGTGTTTCATTATTCTGGTAATACTGTATAAGAAGAAATATTAGTGGTAGGAAACTTTCACCGTTTTGACCTTCTAAACTATTTCACGTTAAAATATTTTCATGGTTCCGACTGTAGGAAAATGAACCAAGGGAAATAAATAATTTTCGCTGAGAAGATATATTAATGGTACAGGTGTCACCTTGAAAATCTCTAATAATTCTTCCTCGCGAATGCTTCTTCTTATACAGCAAGCATGAGGTTTTTTCCCATGACCAGTATAAATGTTTTTTTTCACACGAAACTTTATGTGGTACCATGTATGCGGTACCCTGGTGAAGCCATCATGACAGCAGATGATTATATTAAAGTCTAATTGATATAAATGTACCATATTCCAGATGGTTTGACCTGGTGAATTTACCTGAAAGAGACATGTGATATACATAGACATTGTACAACACTAATCTTATTATACTGGTTCATAATTATGCAGTCTGAAAGGGTTTGAACCTATGACCACAAAATCGTGAATTAGCAGTTTTCAACATTTGGTCACAAGCGCATGCTGTCCTTATCTTTATGAATAATACCGGTAGGTAGTTTTACACAATAGGTCAAATGACAAGATTACAAGAAATTTATTAATTCCAAAATCAGTCGAATTTGGAAACCTAAAAAACCATAATCCAGTCAAACCTGTCTATAAAGGCCACCTAATGGAACCAGTAAAAGTGGTCTTTATAAGCAGGTAGTTGTTAGATAGAGGTGGTCTTTAAAGCAGGTTGGACATGGGGTACAAAAATGGAAAGCATGAACGTACAACTTTATATACTTTCTGATATATCAACGAATGTAATAAAGCCTGTTTCTTCAGTTATGGACACATTCACATTTATGTTCGTACAATGACAGTGATTTCATCTGCCTAATATTTTCTACCAATAAAGGTAGTTTCCCCTGGGGAAAAATGACTAAAATTTCCCAATTTGACCACTAAAATTCCCAAAACAATAGTAATATGTAAGCAAATTAAATCTATTTGTTTATACCCACAAAATGTAAGATATTGTTGCAACAAAACTCCTATGCAATGAGGATACTAAGCTTTTGCAAGCATGTAATTAAGCAGTTTGCTGTATTCAGAACTTCAAATTTTCCCAATTTAAAAGGCAGAAGGTAGTTTTAAAAAATGTAACAAAATCAGTGAATGATATATCAAGTTAAAACAACTGTGATATCATCTAAATTTTTTTTAAGTATTTTCATTTACTTAACATACCTTTACTAACTTTTCTGCCACGACCAGTGGTATTTTTGCGCTCAGGTTCGTCATCACTGACAAATGAATCACTATAATCATAATCATCATCTTCGGAATAGTAAGATTTCCTCCGTGGACTGTATGACTTCTCACGTCTCGCCATCTTTTAATCTTTAAATATCCTATTTTTTGGTTTGTTTTGTACTGGAAGTCAGTTATTTTAAGTTGTAATAAACACACAGTTTATAGTTTTGGTGTAAGTTGCACGATTTCATTCCTCGGAATTAAAAATTATTCTGAAAATAGATAACAATGAAAATACAAAATTATTATTTATATAATGCATGGCAGACTGTGGCTTGGTGGCTGGTAGCTCAGTAGATAGAGCATCTAGCCAGTATTAGGAAGGTCCCAGGTTTGAGTCCCAGGTTTGGCCCCTGCATTCTAACCTTAGTATCAAAGTTTCTTGTTACATATGATTATCATTCATGTTTAAAATATATAAGGACAGTAAGTGTATGTCAAAAATGTTAATCAGTAGCTTCAGTTGAGGTTAAAAACAGAGAACAGATATCTGAGAGTTAACCATGAGAGATGGGGTCCACTGCTGTACTATGTGATACCCTCTTACGTTTGTGCAGAAACAATTATTCCCATTACATATGGAATCATATCGGTTCCCATAAAAACTACATTATTTCAGGAATTCATGATGTAAACATTTTTCAAAAACAGCTAGCACAAACTATAAGGGGTGCTGATCACATGGTACAGCGGCAAACACCACTGAAGAACCTCTTTGACTGAATTGTCTAAAGTACCAGGTTACAGATCATGTACACGATACAGCCCCTCTCACCGCTTAGTTTGAATCAAACTTGGACAGATCCTAGTTTGTTAAGCAAGCGGATGAGAAATTTTCTTTTAAGTGCGAGAAAGTCATTCAGTTCACTTATTGTAGGAACCACTGTGGCTGTGACAGTGAAATTCTCTTTATATCCATAGAAAATCAAATACATTTGAATAAAGATTGATATTTTTCTCTTACTTGTACCTAGTCGTAACAGGAAATCTGTATGCGCATCTGCGATTAGCCCAAAATATATCTGCATAGGGAAAAACGTTGGTGCTATGGGGATTTAACATGTTGAAAAACCATGCAAATGGCTGCTTCTGTTGCGCATATGACGTAAAACGTCACCAAGGACATCACTTCCGGTGTAAACATTGCCATTTTCGTCATATAAAATCCCCATAATGCCAACATTTTCCTTTCTACAGACATATTTTATGACAGTCACAGATTCGCATACAGATTTCCTGTTAAGACTAGGTACAAGTAAGTGAAAAATATCAATCTTAATTTAAATTCATTTGATTTTTTATGGATATAAAGAGTATTTCACTGTCACAAACAGAGTGTTTCCTACAGTAAGGTTTGTGCAGAACAATTATTTCCATTAGATATATGGAATCATATCGGTTCCCATAAAAGCTACATTATTTTGGGAATTCATGATGTACACATTTTTCAAAAACAGCTAGCACAAACTACAAGGGGCGCTGATCACATGGTACAGCAGCAAACACCACTGAAGGACCTCTTTTAACTAAATTGTCTAAATCAAATACCAGGTTACAGATCATGTACATGATACAGCCCCTCTCACCGCTTAGTTTGAATCCCACTTGGGCAGATCATATGTTGTCAAGCAAGCGGACAAAAAATCAAATTTTATTTTATGTGCAAGAAAGTCATTCAGCTCACTTGATGAATGTTGTTTTCTCACGACACTCACTGTATTCTCCACCACTTAAAACTGACAGCTTCTATACACCATTTTATTTTAAAGAGCATGACATCACTCTTCCATTCATTACCAGGTAGTTCAAAAATGGTGTGATTTCTTCAAACACAGATCTAATTTATTACAGAAGTAGAGTTTTAGGCTTCTGCGGTAGGTAAACAAAACAGAAACTTGAATCTGATGAGTTTGATGCACTCAAGTTTGTAGCTATGGACTTGTCAATACAGTAAATATTTTGTTATTTAACGACTGATATATCAAATTTTAACTCGCTATACAAACCTTAATTTTTGCGTCTATTTGACAGAATACCATGCTTCCATTTACGTTCAACTATGTAGGTAAAACATGCTTCAGAAGTATGCGTACCGGTACAGTTTTGTTTACCTGCCCAGCAACAAGAAACGGATGTGTACTTTTCACCTGACGTAAGCATTTCTTGCGCACCGGAAGTTGTATTACGTTTCATTATTAGTGGTAAATTTGATACCCGGAAAAGAATTTGTTGCATCCAAAATCGGCGACAATCAGCAACATCCTCTTAGATTTTGTTTCATTTGCAATCTTTGCAAGTTAAACACTTCTATTTCGTTAATTTGCATATAGTATTTTCAGTACAAAATGGTGATCAAAGTATATATCGCAGGAGTTGGTTGCAGTTCCGCAGTAAGTTTCAATGTTTACATTTTTTGACAGGTGCCACACCCACTTTTATGGCCCTGTAACTGCAACAAATCCCCCATGTACTACGTTTTACATCTAAAGCGTTAAAGAACTAATTTACCCAACAATACATTAGTGATTTGAAGTGAGAACTACTCAAAATAAAATTTTGTTTACCTAATCAACCCAGTTCAATTCTATTTCTAACTGCAAATTCTATCATTTATTTAGCCAATATAGAATTTGGGCCCAGCCTCTTTACAAGTTGTCATACATCAGCTGCTTGCTAAAGATGAGAAAGCTCCCCTTTTGCTTGATGTGTAGCACACCATGCCGAATAGTTGTTGAGTAGCGGGACTGAGCTAGCCGTGGTATTGTTGTGTTGTATACATGTAGTAGATATAATAGAGTGATTTACTGCCAGACTTTCTGGTCCGGATCTTTTAGCCTTGTGGTAGAACGCTCGCTTTTCATCCGGGAGGGTCGGGTTCGATCCTCAGTCGGGGCACTCGGTGAGGAAGTGGTTTTTTTCTGGTGTTTCCTCCCTCCTGTGACAGTTGTAAACGGTTCAAAATTAACCAAAGTTGCAAAAAGAAAAGTCTCTTGCTGTTACTTAATTGGCACCTATGTTTCTGGATGTTAAGAATTATATTCAACCTTTCTCATTGGAGTGGGCGAATGTGTTGTTAGATATATGCCTCATGCTGTATACTATAGAATTGATGGTTCATAATGCAGTGGAGATGAGAATTATTTCTCTGCTACATTTTCACAACATGTGTTCTTCAAGTTCTTCAAATGTGCCAAATGACACTGTAATCTCTCTTACACGTGTCTGTCTATTTATTTTGCTAACTTGATAATTAATGATGTGTAGTATTCACTAACCTATAGACATTGAGTAGTGTCGCTGCATAGCTATCCTTCTTGTTTGTGTACATCTAGCACTGGAGCCTTGGTGGCAAAATGGTATAAAGAATGCGCTTATAGATCACAGTTTGTCTCACCGCATAGGGTTGAATCCCCATCGTGACAAATTCTGGTGTGAGACGAACATGGGTTGTTTTCTCCGGCTCTCGCACATTCAGAACTGACTACTTTGCTATAAGAGAAAGAATCTTAGCTGGGGATGAAAACTCTATTACTCCAGAGTCCACTCCACAATTTTTTGAGTGCAGAAATGCTGCAGAAAAAATTTGTTTTAGTTAAAAAAAGAAGGCAGTGAAACCGATGCCTTTGTATATAGTCATTACATTTCCGTACATATTTTATTACAGCAAAAGAATACTCAGGCTGCTATTATGAGATATTTAGATTCTAAGAAAATTCCTTATGAAGCTATAGATATTACAACTCCAGAGAATGAGGAACAGAAGAAGTTCATGAGAGCTAACAGTAAAACTTCAGCAGGAAAAACTGTTCCGTTACCACCACAGATATTTAATGATGATGAGTACTTAGGAGTAAGTAACTTATTAACTACCCAGTACAACTTATTTACTGGTACAGGTAATAGGTTCTATGTTTCCATTCCTGGTAGCCAAAATCGCCATTGGCTACTAATTTTTGTGAAATTTATTCAAAAAGTAACCTATTAGTATTATAACAAATTTGTGAATAATTACTTTAAAAAGTACTATATTTTCACAAATCTTGGAAATTGGGCTACTAATAATTTTAAAATTGTGGAAACATAGAATAGGTTACAAGAATTTGGGCTACGGAAACACCACCAGTTGGGATATTCACAGAAGCAAGAAAAAAATTTAACAGCAGCAAGCTTTTTACATATACATTGTTGATACTAGAAGGAGCTATAGAGCATTTGATTCCTTTTTTGCCAAATGACCCAATTGTTGAGGCCTAAGTGGGCCATATTCAACATCCCAGGTGAATGCAAAAATATTGCTTTAGTGTTAAGAGGAAAGCCTTTGAAAATGGAAGTACCTTCTAAGAAATCCTAGATTGAACAACACATATCATTAAAACTAGAAAAAATTGTGAGCCACAAGCTCACAAAAAATACCCCCCGCAAAATCCATCGGATCAAATTTTTAAATAGGAGGTGCACATCTACATTATATCACAAAGATTGTGTGAAAGTTTCATGAAAATCCATTGAAGGGTTTAGGAGGAGTTGCGGATAAGAGATAGGTATCCTAAGGTGTAACGGAAGGACGGACAGACACCCCTATCACTATATACCCCCCACTTTCTAAGTGGGGGGTATAAAAACTACAATGTTCCTTTTAGGGGTCTTGGTATTTTTATCAAACATGTACAGCAAGAAGGATCACAAATGATTGATCTAATCATCTTAATTTTGTGGGATTGTAGCCATAAAATGAGACCCAGTATGCTTCCATACAGATTTGAGCATCACATTTTTGATCTCGTCACTATCTATAAAAATCACCAAAAATGATAAATTTTCACAGTTGACAGAAATATTGCAGATCTATGTAATTGATAAAATTTAAAAAAAACTGTTGTAACATGTGCAGGCCTTGCTTTTTATTTTATCTATACATATAAGAGAAATATATGTTCTAATATAGTTTTATATACCATATGGCCCTTAAATGATGAGCTTTTAATTTTAAATCATAGTAGCTATGTACTTGGTTTCATAAACATGAAATATATACCGTATGTACAGTAATTTATATTCTAGTGTCAGTGTAGATACACATTTACAGTCAAACTTGTATATCAAGGCCACCTAAGGGAACCAGTAAAAGTGGTCTTTATGGGCACTTGACCCTTATATACAGGTTCAAATAACATGAATAAAGAGCAATAAGGTTAATTTTTATTGCCTTAAAAAGCAGATGGCCCTTATATAGAGTTGGTCTTTAAAGCAGGATTGACTGTAGTATATTTTCTCCTATAATATATGAAGGCCTTTTTGACCAAGAGGCCTAAAGCAAGCACTGATGGATCACAACTTCCCTCTTACCACCTAAGTTCAAATCACACTATGTGAGAAAGTTAGTCAGCTTGCTGAAGTTGTTGTTTTCTTTGGAATCTTTAGTTTCTTCCACCATCCAAGAAATGACCACCTTTGTTATAAATGTAAATGAAAGAATCTTGACGGGGCGAAAAACACCATTACATGTACTTAACTCAAACTCATATAATTTACATGTATGACTAATGCGAAGTTTTAGTTAAACACATGAACTTTCACCAGGGAAGTGAGTCCAGGTGCTCTGAAATAATAAGTGTCTCCTGTTTTGCTAGCTGTACACACCACATATTTAATCAAAATTGCGGGAGAAAGGAACATGGAACTATGAGATGTCAAATAAAACCAGTATTATTTTGTATACAGGCACATTGTACTTATCAACAATATTTGTGATGGTAAAAGAATATTTTTCTTATTTTCAGGATTATGACGAATTTTTTAATTACCAAGAAGATAATAATTTAGATGTATTTTTCAAGTTAGCATCACCTACAGAAGTTTCAAATGCCACAGTGGAGGTCACAGGAGTGAGTCTTTATTTATTTTAAATCTTAAAAATAGCAGATTTTAGTGTAAAAATCATTTCCAGTTTTAGCAGCACAGAAAGCAAGATGTTATAAGAAATGATGTTCATTTTTTGCAGCATATTGCTCCAATACCGGTAGTACCATTTATTTCTATTTTCCAGAGAAACAATTTTGTTTACAGCATTGTTTTTGCCTAATTTATGTGTATTTATATACATGTAATATACAGTAGTATGTAGATTTTGAATTTGTTAGTGGTCTGGAAAAAACCACTTACAATAACTATGTTTTAGTTACATTAAAAGTAATCTTATGCTAATAACTTGCATGTCTTTAAACAAATAAATGTACATATATATACCGAGTATGCAATCAAATTTGATATTTTGTACCAAATTAAAACACAGGTACAGTGTATCTAGCTCAGAAAGTATAATAACTAGTGTCAAGTCTGTCGGCTAGGAATCTGAATGTTATTTGCTCTCTCTCTCTCTCTCTCTCTCTCTCTCTCTCTCTCATGGAAGTTATTTGTAAAACTCAGAATGAACTGTAGACAAAAATATCTCTCAACTAGATTAAAATCTCTCTCTCTCTCTCTCTCTCTCTCTCTCTCTCTCTCTCTCTCTCTCTCTCTCTCTCTCTCAATATAACGTATTGAAATCATGATTAGTATATATATACAGTGTAATTTATGAGGACATTTAAACTGACCCTTAAAGCCAACAGGAAGTTTCCTTTTGATTATAATACAAGTACTTGTATGTGTATACTGATAAATCTGATATACCATAGTTAATTCTTTCCTGAAATTTAAAAGATATGTTATAGTTATTATAGGGGAAAATACTTTAAAATAACAGAGGAAAAATACTTTATGTATGAAAAAACGCAGATACGTTCATAGTTAATATTTGAGAAAAATGCTTTAATTCGTGAAATAACTGAGGGGTTTTTTTTTCCTCTCTCTCTCTCTCTTTTCTGAAATCTGAAAAATATGAAAATACTAGTTAATGTAGGAAAAATACTTAATTTATGAAATAACAGATGTTTTGAAAAATTTAGTTTTTCCTGAAATGTGAAAGCTATGAAACAACCATAGATCTAGTTACCGGTAATATAGGAAATAACATTTTGGTTTTTCCTGAAATGTGAAAAAATATGACGCTGTCATACCAAAGCATGTGGTATGCTGGTAACTCCCTGTTTGTATTTTGGTATGAAATAAATTATGATTCTGAATTTTCTCTGTAGGAAGAGGAAGAAGAAAAGAAAGATGAGGTAATGCATGGGAATGTCATCCATGTGTGTTTCATGCCCCATACCAGTTACCATAAGAAAAATGCATGATGAAATAAAATTAAAATCATTGAAATATGGAAAATTCCTAATATGGCCCTGAAAATTCCTAATATGAACCTTAAAATTTTTAATATGGTCCTGAAAATTTTTAATATTAACCTCAAAAATTTTTAATATGGTGTTGAAAATTTCTGATATTGTCCTGATTATTCCCCTAATATGATTCTGAAAACTTCTTTGTTTAAAATATTAAACAACTTTCATGTTTAAATTTAATATTTAATTTGATGTTTTATATTTATATTCATAATTTTAATTTTAAACTTAAGCTGTTACATTCTTAGATATCAGATTTTAAGCAAAAAGGAAAACAAAAAACAAAAACTAACATTACCTGGTTAAAAACACATTAATTATAAAAATGCATTTAAAATGTCAAGATTATATGCACATCTAATAGTTTTAATGAATCATACTGTTATATAATTTTAAAGTACATTTACAAACATTTCAAATAAATTTATTTTCATGAGAATACAGGTAAAATTTAGAGTCATTTTGTAACTCAGAAAAAATTTATTAAACTGTTGTTAAATAAAATTGTATGGTAATCATACACAAATAGTTTTGACTGAAATTATACGATAAAAAGTGTTCTAAAAATGAGCTAATAAGATTGTACCATGAAAAATACTCATTAAAACTGCTGTCATCTTCTGTTTGATTACAGATGCTTGTCTAATCCATCATGATGAAATTAATAAGGCACACAAAGTACTCTTCAACAGAAGTGACCACTGTGGTAGCTCAGTTGACAAAGTGCTTGGTCCACAACCTGGTCTGACCCAAGACTTGAAAATGGGTAGTGACTGTTCTTTCGTTATGTTATGCATATAATACAACTCAACAGTCCTTTTTCCATTAAAACCTTATAAAGAAGTAATATAAATAATATGCAATTTTTTTATTCAATATGTGATCGGGACTGATTGTCTGGAAGCATCTTAAGTATATCATATATGTCAGCTATCACTTATTACATATATAGCAAAACTGGACTGTCCAACGATTTACATATATTGAAATATCCATCACTATCACATTTTTGTCAGTAGTTAGAAAATGTGTATAATATCTGTAAAATCGCCATTACCAATTTTTTCAAACTAACTTGCCGCATGTAAACTAATATTATTGCTTTTATTTTTAAGAATAAAGTGTTGAAAATGTATTTAGTGAACATTCCAGTGTATAATGTCACTGTGTTTTTAAAGACAAATTGAAATTAGATTAAAAATTTTATCAAAAATACTCTTTAGTATTACAGTATTACAGTAAGACCTATAGCCACCTTTTTTTGAGAAAAAATTTAGCAGTAGAAAGGAGTTTGGTGTTTTAAAGGGGTTAGATGTTAAATCAATGGAGGCTTAATTATAAAGAAAATCATACAAGAAATGGGTTTTGGGACTTTAAAAAAATGTGGAGATAAGTGAGATGGCAAAGTTATCTAGTTGCATTAAAACAAGGTTTTACTGTGCTAAAATTTAAAATTAATTTCATAAAATTCAATTCTTTATGTAGTATTAAATTCAAAATACCGTTATATTACAACAATGATTCAAGATTAAAAAATGTTTGAAGTTGTATCAGTCAATAAAGAAATGTGTAAACGAGTATGTATTAACTTGAATTTAAAATTTTAAAATGGTATACACAGAGACGTGAAAGAAGTATTCGGACACTTTGTTTCTTACAAAACCATGTATTTTTTTTTTTTAAATCTTGAAAATTCAGTGAAAAATATATGAAAATTGACCAAGATATAAATTTTTGAGTATTTTTAAAAAAAATATTTGGTTTTGTTTGAATCAACGAAGTATTTTACAAAGTGTCCAAATACTTCTTGCACATATCTGTAGTTTATAACTTTTGTTGTGTTAGTAGGGCCAAATAAGAACCCTGTCATATAAACTTAGAGATAATGTAACTCTTGATAAATTTTGCAAGTGCTTAAAATTTTTTATGCTTTTGTATTAAAATACACATTATACAACTATTTAGGAAAAAGATGAGTTGATAGAGGATGTTGCTAAGAGAGACGCAGAAGCTGCCGAAAAAGAAAAAGACACTGTAGATGGCGCTACAGAAAAGGCGGAAAAAGAGGATGCAGAAAAAGCAAAAGCTGAAAAGAAAAAAGAGGAAAAGGTGGAAGATTCTTTGGCAGCCAGACTCAAAATGAGGAAGAAAAGCGATGATGAGGACGAAGAGGGATTTGATTTTGGGGAGTTTGAGGAGGAGGAAAAACCAGTAGAGGAAGAAACTAAAGAGGAACAAGAAGAAGAAAAATTAAAAGAGGACGAAAAACCAAAAGAGGAAGAGAAAAAAGAGGTTAAGCTTAGAGAAAAAATGAAGAAAAAGGATGAAGATGTGGAAGGTGCATTGGCTGCTCGTCTTAAGATGAGAAAGAAAAGTGAAGATGAAGATGAAGGGGGAATTGATTTTGGAGATTTTGAAGAGAAAGATGAGCCAAAAGAGGAAGAAGTGAAAGAGGAAGCAGAAGTTAAAGAAGATGAAAAACCATCAGAACAAGAGGAAGAGAAGCCAAAAGAAGAACAGGAAAAAGAGGTTAAACTTAGAGAAAAAGTGAAGAAAAAGGATGAGGATGTTGAAGGTGCATTGGCCGCTCGTCTGAAAATGAGAAAGAAAAGTGTTGATGAAGAAGAAGGTGGAATTGATTTTGGAGATTTTGAAGAGAAAGATGAGCCAAAAGAAGAGGAAGTGAAAGAAGAAGAACAAGTAAAAGAAGATGAAAAACCATCAGAACAAGAGGAAGAGAAACCAAAAGAAGAAGCAGAAGAAAAACCAAAAGAAGTTGAAAAGAAAAAAGAGGAGAAAGTGGAAGATGCTCTGGCTGCCAGACTCAAAATGAGGAAGAAAGCAGTGTTGATGAGGACAGTGGGTTTGATTTCGACAATTTTGAGGAAAAACCAAAAGAAGAGGATATTAAAGAGGAAGAAACACCTAAACAGGAGGAAGAAATGAAGGAAGAAGAAAAACCAAAAGAAGAGGAACCAGTCAAAGTGGAAGAAAAGAAAGAGGAAGAAGAAAAACCACAACCAAAGCAAGAAGAATCTATGGCAGAAAAATTGCTAAGGAAAAAGATGGCATGGGAACAAGAGGATGAAGAAAGTGGATTTGATTTTGGTTCCATTGAAGAAAAGTCAACAGAGGTATCATTGAAAGTGCATGGAGTTCTAAAACCAGTGAACCCCCAAAAAAACCCAACCCACGATTTACGATCTATTGAGTGCCGATATTTGATATTAGTGGTTGATTTGATCCATGAACCTTTTTCTCTATGGATGAGAATTGTACCCTACTTATTTTCAGTCCATACTTTAGTTGACCCAAGTTTTGATTTTTCTTATTTCTATGTAGTATCTTAGTGTATTATCGTCTCTTTTCCACTTCTTTCCACTGCATGTTGTTTGTAGGTGATATTCATGATTTATTGCGATGGATTTCTCCCAGTATCTATAGATCTATATATATTTCTTCTTTCCTTACTTCCAAGGAAATTTTTAACTTTCCCGTTTTCACTCCTTGCTGATTCTGAATCTAGTTAATTTTATAACATTTTCTATAAACCATCAAACTTCCACCGACATTTCTTTTCTGTTTACCACTTAACTTTGTTTTCTTTAAATTCTTTTACTTCCATCCTCTAGTTTTTAGTTTCCACAATTTTCTGTTTTATTTAACTCACCAAAACTTTTCTGTTATCATTTACCATAAAACTATAGTATATGCATTCCCTAAACTATATTCCATGCCATTATCATAATTTTCGTATTTAACCATTAAATTTGACATCAACCTTTTTTGTTAGTCATGTTTTACCAGTTTTCTTTTAAAACACTAATTTTACCTCATTATTGTTTCTTTTACCTTGTTAAAAAAACTTATAACAGTTTTCTTCGTTTTTTTTATGTACCATGGTTAACTGTTTCCCCACCAAACTTACCATGACTTTTAACTGTTAAACTTACAAAAACTCATATTTTCTTTGCTGTCTGTTTACTTTAATGTGGCCGTTCTCTTTTACCTTTTGACCTTTGACTCTACTCCTGCATGTACCAATAGTTCTGTGAGTTTTGTATCACACCAAACTTACCATGACTTTTGACCTATGACCTTAAAGTTGACCAAACCTTTTCTTTACTATCTATTTATTTTACTGTAATTGTTCTGTTTTACCAAATACTCTTGCATGTACTTTTCTTATTTCATCAAAACAATTTCCCTCATCTTGGTCTGTGTCATAACTTATTGATATCCTTTGGTTGATACCGGTTCTTAAGTGTGAATTTTCTGTTTTTCCTTTAACTTATGACAATAGGTCTGCATGTACCCATACTTTACATCAAATGATCACCTTTGTCTTGATCTGTATGATGTATCATAACTTATTGACATTCTGTGATTGGTCCCTTTGGTTGTAACTTTAGTCTTTTCATTGCCAACTTATTTCTGAACTTCCTTTTCTTACTGAAAAAAACCTTATATTTTTGAGTGTTGGATCTCACATTTTGGCATGTTTTGATAGTTAGAATCTAACTATCTTTCTAACACCAGATGTTTAACCCACTTGGCTTCCTTAGAAGCCTAGCAGTTTTGTCAATTTACATGTTATGTAGATAAATAAGAGTTATTGGTAATGCTCCAGTTGTGTCATTTACCACTAGGGGCCATTCTGCTAACTGGATTTTGTTACCCTTCATAATAATTTCTCATTACCAGACAGTTGAGGTATCTAAAAAGCTGATCTGTTGTTATTCATAGATATTTCTGGATAAAAAAATATTATCTGCTCTTTCTATTCTTTAGAAAAGAATGATCTTCCTTTTATTTGTTGAATTGAATAAAAAAAAATGAAGTTATCTGATTTTGTCATACTGTGCAGTAGTCCTCAGAATTTCCTGATCAGTAATGACCAATGATAGTGTCTATAAACTTGAAATTTTATAAATATTATTATATTATTTACACTTTATTTGCTTTATGCAATTTAAGGTGGTGTGGTAAAAATGTAGTCATTAATCTCTGAATATGCAGATAAACATGATGTAAACTTTCTTCAAAATAATAGTATATATATATATATATATATATATTATATATATATATATATATATAAAGCAAACTTAAATAGAAATCAGAAAAGTAGTGACTGTGGTAGTTGGAATTGTGCTGGTATTCTGATGAATATTCAAATGGTGTGATATAGGGGTTGGTGGGGGATGTTACCGGTATTCAATAGTTGAAGCTACACTGTATAATCAGAAATATTTGCAGTAAAATGCTTGTATTCTTGGCTGGTGAATTTTCACCATTCTAGAAAAAGTTTCAATTGTACAGAATATAATTCACACTAGATGGTTGCCTGCCAAATGGCAAGCATTTCCCCCAGTGAATGCTTCTAGTTGTGCAGTTATGTTTTTTTGAACTGATTTGCTTGTGTGTGTGTGTTCAATTTCATATACCAGTATTCTTTTATCTTTGTAGAATTTTATTGATTGAATTTAATCTGAACATTTTTTTGTTTTCAGGATTTTTTTTTACAATTTGCTAATATTTCCTTTTCAGCATAATTATAAGTGGCTTAAAACAGGGAGTCATATTTTCTTTAGTGAATGTTTATATATTTAATTGAAACAGTAATGATATTGGAATCTTATTTTTTTGTGTATAGATTTCAGAATTTTTAAAAAGACAGATATTCTTAACATGATAATTCACATCATATTCATCAGATTGCAACATATGCATATAGGTAGTCAAGGATTTTGACATTTACGTACAAGAAATAATTTATATAGGGCTAGTTAGTTACCATAGTAACAAAATTGTAAATATTGCTTTTTTTTTTTTTAAAAAAACCTCTTAAACTTTAATTAGAAATTCCCTCTATTTGCATGTAAATATTTTTAACATTTTCAATTTTTCAAACACAGGAAAAACTAGTAGAGGATCAGGCTGATAAAACTGAAGAGGTATTTTAATTATTTCTATGTTCCTAGAAGTGTTAAAATTTACTATTCAAATTCCAAAAAAAAATAATAAAAATTAATGATTTGGGAAGACATGAATGACACATAATAATCAAAGTAAAATTCTGAAAATATAATTGAAAACATATTTCGGTAATTAAAAAAAGAAAGAAAGAGAATGGAGTTTGAAATTAAGAAATTAAAAAAAAATTATGCTTCAAGTGGTGACATTCTATACTTTTTTCAAATAGTCACAAAAAATGAATTTCTTAAGTTTGAATGAAAAATTTAGATTTTTTTAATATAAAAAACAAATGATTAATTAAACTTCATGAAATGAATTTAACTTTGTTAAATGAATACAGTAAATCCTTGTTAACTATAGGCAATGATATATGAATTTGTACTTCAGGAAAAGAAAGATTCAGATGAGACGGATTCAGGTGTAAGTTATCAGAGCATGGTGTGTTTATCCCTAAACCATTTTAACAGTGTGAATTTTCCTAATATAACCAAAAAACACTCTTTTTTTCACATTTTGTAGAAAATTTCACCAATATATTTTTATAATTAAAGAATTCTGTAACCAGTAGAATATTAATATTTGAGCACCGGTACTTTTTCCTGTATAGAGAGAGTACTTTTTCTTGGAATACTTATTCTTAGTACTCATTTCTTACGGTAGTTGCAATTTGTAATACTTTTAATATGGTGCAAGTTAACAACAATTCTGGGTGATAGTTGAACAGATGTTCAGATTTTTTTGACTGAAAATAAAAATAAAATCTCTTTATTTAATTATTCTGTAAGAATGAAGAGGATTTTGTTAGTTGACAAAAAATATTTTTAAAAAATTGACATATTGAATATTATAAGAGATGACAAATTCATATTCAAAGAATCATTATAGATAAATGCATAAGACATGTTCCCCTTGTGTGACCTTTCTTGAGTGTGTGACTTTTCTTGAGTGTGACTTGGTTATTGTTTTACAGGTTTCTTCTTAATGGAGAATTAAGTTTATAGAACCTATTTTTTTGCAGGATAAAGTTTGCTGTACATGATTTAAAAAAATATTTTTTCAGAACTTGGATAGTTAGAAAAATTTAGGAAAAATATGGGTTGGGAAGGGTTTTACTTTTGTGCAATTCTGGCAAAATTGGGAATTAATAATTTGTATTTTAAATTCTGATATGTAAGGTAAAGCTGTCTGCAAAAGTTGCCTGATAATACAAATTAGAGGTCACTCATTGTTTTGAAAAATTTCGATCAGGTATATTTTGATAGACAAATACGGGTTAGGGTTCAAATTTTAAAAAAAAAAAAAAAAAAATTGAAATAATCTTGCAGCTAATTAGAATTTTATTGTTCAAAGGAAAAGGAAAAGACAGAGAAAATAGAGGACCTAGCTCCAGAAAAGAAAGATAAGGACAAGGAGGAGGAAAAACCAAAAGAAGAAGAAACAATGGCTAGCCGATTCCGTAAACGAAAAGACAGTGAGGAAGAGGATGAGGGAGGGTTTGATTTTAGTACATTTGAAGAAAAACCAAAGGAAGAAGAAACTCAAAATGAGGAGAAAGCAGAAGAGAAGGAAGAAAAACCAAAAGAGGATGAAAAACCGAAAGATGAAGCGCCAAAGTTCCGTAGAAGAAAGGTGTCCGAAGAAGAGGAGGAAGGGTTTGACTTCAGCTCTATTGAAGAAAAACCAGCAGAAGAGAAGCCAGCTGAACCAGAGAAACCAAAAGAGGAGGAAAAATCTGAACCAGTGGTGGAAGATACTTTAGCTGCTCGTTTGAGAAAGCGCAAAGAAGAACAGGAGGAGGAAGAAGGGGGTTTTGATTTTGGTGAAATTGAGGAAAAGAGCGAGGAAAAAGAAGAAGAAACGAAAACTGAGGAAGAGCCAAAAGAAGAAAAATCAGAAGAGAAACCAGAGGAAAAAGAAGAGCAAAAAGCTGGAGTTGAGGAAGAGAAATCAGAGGGGAAAGAAGCTGAAAAAGAAGAACAAAAACCTGAAGCTGAGGAAGAGAAATCAGAAAAGCCAGTGGAGGAAGAAGAAAAGCCAAAAGAAGAGGAGAAGGAGGAAGAAAAGACTGTGGTTGAAGAAGAACCAGAAGAAGAAACCTTTGCTGCAAGAGCTGAAAGGAGAAGGAGAGAAAGAGAGGAACAAGAGGCTGCTGAAGCTGCAGAAAGTGTGGAGGAGACAAAAGAGCCAGAAAAAGAAGAAGAAAAAGTAGAAGAGGTACCAGAACAAAAAGAAGAACTGAAACAAGAAGAGGAGGAAAAGAAAGAAGAACCCAAACAAGAGGAGGAAAAAAAGAAGGAAGAACCCAAACAAGAAGAGGAAGAAGAGGATTCTTTTGCTGCAAGAAGGAGGCGAAGGAGACAGGAAAGAGAAGAACCTGAAGCTGCTGAAAAGTCAGCTGAACCTGTGGCTGAAACACTGGAAGAAAGACGAAGGCGTAGACGAGAAGAAAGAGAAAAGAAAGAAGCAGCAGAGGCTGAGGCAGCAGCAGACGCAACTGAGAGGAGGCGTAGACGAAGACGTGGACAGGAAGATTAGGTATCAATAAGAATGCAAGTTCTTGTACGGGCATTGTGGAAAGCATGGAACACTGACAACTGCATGGACTGGGTTTTTACTACAATGATTGAATGACTACAGTTATTAATAAATCTGTTTTGTATATTTATGCTCATGTTGTAGTGCTAAATATTAGTTGGTTATATTCATTATTTTTCAATATGTTTCTTCTTTATAGGATTTTTTCAGCTTTTTATTTATTTATTTATTTATTAATTTTTATTATTTTTATTTGCACAAGCTCTACTTACAGTATTTTGATATTGTAAGAATGCGAGTTAATTGATTATGAAAAATGTTGTACATTTGTCTTTTAGCAGTGCTTCAGATTGTCGGTGCGCCCGCGCCAATCCCGCATTATTTTAAAAAATGGCGCATAACATTTTCTTCTAATGGGTCCACGTGGCGCATGGTTTTTCTTAGCCAAATTGATCGTTAATAATTTCTTCCCAAAACTACATATTAGATTCCATGCGGTTTTCCGATTTGACTTTCTGTTTTCGTTTTCTATCGGTTAATCTCTAGCATCTTTGTTTATCTCATAATCAGCATGTAGACAGGACTCCCGACAAGCCCCTTCTCTTCGCTCTATGCGTCGGTTATTAACATTAATATTCAAAGGGGGAGAACTCGTAATAAAACTTTTTATGACCTCGGACGTTGTCGTTCATTTAATATGCTAGCGGCAACCATGGCTATGAGATGCAGACGACTCTATTCACATTTTTTAAAACAACACAAAGCGCAGAGAAGTATATACACATAAAATGAATCATGGAGTTGAAAGAGTTTAAAATATATCGTAAAAGTTAACAAAGTATAAATTAGCAGATGACAAGATCGCTTTTGGTGCATTATATGAAGATGTCAAGTGCCGACTTTCACTTTCAGTCACGTGGTCGTGGCATAACATTTAATTATGTGGCAAAACATGACCCACTATAACAAGAAATGACCCCTTGTTATTGGACCTGGTGGGCCCTTGTGGCCCACTATCTGTAAAAACAATCTGAAGCACTGTTTTAGCATAAAAAACTTAAAATTACTAACAGTTTTGTATATGAAGGATTTAGATACTCGCACACATTAAATCATTTCAGAGTTTTAGTCCATATTTAGTCCATATTAAGTCCATGTCAATTCAGGGATGTTTTAACAAAATTCAAATTTAGTAGTTTCCTTTACAAGTTTGTTACACAACAAAGGCTGAAGATCTGCTTCATAAATTTTTGGAAGATTTTAAATGTCTGAAAATATGGGGACTCTGTGGCAAAGACGATTAAAACACAAGCTTATAGATATATCACACTTCCTCTCACCATCTAGGTTCAAATCCACTCTGGCAGATTATAGTTTGAGAAAGTTTGTCAGTTGGCTTGCCATGGTCATGGTTTTCTTCTTGTAATTCAGTTTCCTTCCTCATCTCGGAGGGCTGACCACCTTGATATAAGTGAAAGAATCATGAATGGGGTTTAAACCACCATTACTACAATCCACCCCCTTATATTCCACTATGGTATCTTAATTCTTGACATTGTTGATTGTACTAACAATTTAAACTGTAAACATAGTACAGTACAGGGCTGTCGAAAGTTTAACACTGTGTTAACAAATTTGTGCCAAATCAGTAGCTCATCTCAAACCGTCGCTAACGCATTGGTGCCAAATCGGCAGATCATCTCGAGTCCTTGTTAACTATTTCTCCACAGCTTGTCAGAAGCTGCTATTTGTAGCTTTTAGGCCACCATTCATATCTCAGTCACTCAGTTACAGAGCTTTGACTCCCTTTGGATAGCGCAGTGTTTAAACTTTCGACAGGTCTGTACTGTAGATAGAGAGGAAGAAGTTGCATAGTTACGACTGACTCTATGAATGACTGGTGTTTGTCACCAGAAACGAATTAATGGGCTTGTTTAGTTAGCTAATTTTGACAAATAATGGTTATATTAATGGAATGTTTTGTTAGTAAATTTCTTGATATTTTTAAAATTTTTAAAGAAAAAAAATCAATTTTTGCAAAAATCTAATATAGCTTATGAAGTTATGATCAATATTGAAAGATTATTATGTTGTTGTTTGTTTAGCTTACATACAATTATTATTAATAATATTTAAGGTCACACGTAACACTTGAACTTAATTTTTTTAATCAATTTGACAGATAGATTTGTTTAAAATATTGAGTTTTCATACTGATATCCATTGATTGTGGCAATGTTTTTGGTAAAATTTACTTAATAATGTAGAATCATTAATATCCGTGGGGTTAAAATTTCTTGGTTTTGTAATTGATGACAAAAAAAATACTGGCAGAATATTTTGTGAAATTGTGTGCTATGAAAATAAATCCCATTTATGGGCTTTGATAAGTTAAAATTTCCGTTGGTATTGAATTTTATGGTATTCATTAATTCATAGAAATAGCAAAATTTAACCCCCTCCCACAAGCATTTGAAATTTTACAGTTTTATTTATATACAAATATAAGATTGGTTAAAAGTTTATGATTGGTTAACAGTTGTGGAGCTCTCCTGTAATTGAAGGTGAGAAAGTCCAAGTGTGCCGACTGACCTTAAAAGTGTATTTTTATGCTATATTTTTAGTTAGTCTAACAGATATTAGTTAATTAACACACATTACAATAAGTCACATACATCAGAACAATAATAAACATAGAATATGGTACTAGTATGATGTACATGTAGTACCATTTTTTTATCTCCCACCTTTCGAAGAAAGGGGGTGATATTAAATTTGAGTTTCCATCCATCCATCCATCCTTCCTTCCATTCTACAGTCTGTAAAAAATTCTTGTCTGTGCCAATTCTCCAAATTTTCCTGGGAGTGATTGCCCTTTGAACAAAAGTGCAAATTAAAAAAAAAGAACCTGCTGGCAAGGGATCCTAATTAATTAACTGAATTTGCTTGTTCCATTCAATTTCGGAATGTTTCTCAGAGATAGCTTTTGAGAAATTTTGAAACTGTATAGGAATAGTAATGGATGGGTGAAGTTGTGCCTTTTCCTACTGATATTTAGGAGGGTCTGGGGGTTCATTTGAACCATTGTTTGGTCCTATTTGGACCGAATGGTTTCTACGTTTGGGATCCTATTATGATTACACCATATAATAATCTACAATGAAATACTGTATTAAATTGTGATATTTGTTTGTTGTATTCTTCAAGTGTATGTGTTAACAATGGGGTTCACTTGTGCACCATATGATGCCTTCCGATGTTTGTATGGAACTATTGTTTCCACTGTCCCACCGTTTGTGGAAGACATTTCACCAAAAACTGGAATAATGTGATTTTGTATTGAACAATTATTACACTTTTCCATGTTTGTGGAAGACATTTCACCAAAAAATGGCAAAAACTGCAGAATAATGTCATTTTATGAGGAAGCTATCAACTATGAGATTCCGTAACACCAATGGGAATAATGATTCCACACAAAGGTTATTTGGTATCACATGGGACATGAGTGAATTTCATTTACGAAATGAGTGTTTGGCATAACTTATGTATGGCAGATTTTTTTCTGATCTCGACATTAATACTATAATACTTAGTTGTTACTAGTAGTAGAACTAACACACAATAATTAGTTTTGTCTAGTACATTATTAAAAAAGAAATCACATATTAATATGTATGTGGTAAAACCTGTTCATAAAAACCAAACATGTCACCTAAATAACGTGGAGTTGATAGATCAGTGATCTTTATAAAGAGGTTTTTTTTTTTTGGTTGAAATATGAAGCACTATTATCTTACTGGTCCTAATGGGCAGGTAGTCTTGTATAGAGGTTCTTTTTGTTGAAATATGAAGCAAAAGGATATTATTGGTCATAATGGGCAGGTGGTCTTGTATAAAGGTTCTTTTTGTTGAAATTTGAAGCAAAAAGACCTTAAAATACAAGTCCTAAGGGATCGATTGTCTTAATAATACTGGTAAATATTGATGTGATTGCCAGTAGCAGATTTTACTATACCGTAGATCTAAGTAGCGTTCCAGAATCTGCCCGCTATTTCATTTCTGTGGTAGTAAAGATGAAGACGCAGAGTGGAATCAAATAGTTTTATTAATGTTTTTATTAATGTTAGTTAGATATTTTTATGAAAAATTAAGTCCAAATTAATTGAATGTTGCCTAGGAAATGCTACCATCAATTTAGCCTTGAACTTTGTGACTGACACCCAAATTTTATTACCTTGATGATGATCTCTGACCTTAGTCTTACCACTTTGAAACCTGTTAATCCATTTTTCCTTCGATACAACTTTTTAATGCTGTGCAAATTTTGAATTGAGGAGTATGCGCCAATAAGCCATTTTGTAAATAGATATTTAATCAATGTTTTATTGGATATTTACAGGGCCAGAAACCAGTGGAGGATGAGCCAGTGCCACAGGAAGATTGGTGAGTACTGGTAATAGAAAAAATCTTTTTACAGCTGAGTATAACAATATGCAACCAAACCATCTGTTTATTACCGGGTACATGTAATAAATAAATTGTAACATTCAAGGATTAAGATAAGCAGAGGCCCAGTAGCCCATGGCTACTAAAATAAGTGGACCCCTTCAAGTTTACACATTTTAACTATTTATTACAACTTCTTTTCTGAAGCCAAATAGTTAAGCTTCATTCCTAAACATATCTATTAAATTTATGAGTTGAAAAAGGCTGTTTAACGTCCTAGTCAAGAATATTTCACTTATATCGAGATGTCACAAGCTGTATTCGCAGTGTCATATTTTCGCTGTCTTATCTGATTAAAGGAAAACAACTCTTGCCAGAGTAATGGGCTGGTAATACTTATGTATTTTCGCATCAGTTTTATTTTCATGAGAATACACTGGATCCCAAATATAGCGAAAATAAAACACAGCGAATTACAATCATTATACTGTATAAACTTGCAGAATTACTTTAAACTTTATTTATTTTCAGATTTTATTAACGCAAACAGATTCTTATTATACCTCTTTGGGGGTGGTCTTGGGATATAATTGGATGTGAATTTGACAAAGGACTATCATTAGCCTACTGAAACAAGTAAACTTCAAGGAATTATGGGTAAAAACTTCCACAGACTGGAAATGTACTCCTGTGAGATTGGATCTTCCTCCCATGCTTTTACTCATCGAGTCAGTTGATATTATGGAACTTTATTTCTGGATTACGACCTTCGAGATGTATATATCATATCGTATGAAAGAGAGAAGATGGAAGGAAAAGGTGGAAAATTTGTACATTTTGTATGAGATTGTTTTACTATGAAATATAGTTAAATTTGTGTCATGGAAATTTGGTTATTTTTGCAAAGTCTAGAAAAAATAGTAAAATAATGTCAGTATGTATTACAATTGCAAAAGTAGCAAATGAAAATAGCATCTCTTAGTTGATTTTAATGTTTAACTCATTCTTTATATTTCAATTTACATGAATGAAAATTTTAGACTCACAAAAATGACCATATTTCCATAGATACATGTACACTGGAAGTTGAAAAAACTATGACGCCAAAATGTTGATGAAAAACAAAAAGTTAAGAAAACTGTGGAATAATAATCTTGCATAATGGAAGGTAGCGATTTTTATGTTCAAAATTGTGAAAAATTGAAATTACATTATTATGTATATTTGGTGAAGTTAAAAAAAAGTGTATTTAGTTTTAAGAGATACAGTAAAATATTGTTTTGTGAATGTTTAAATCTTTAAGTCGTACAGTCGTTTCTGTTGGTTTGTGTGGTGAAGTTGTGCCATTTGGAGTGTTAATGATAACTGTTCCTGCATTTTAAATAATTTTTCATTTATTATACTGTTGATTAATACAGTAGAACCTGTTTTGAAAGGACATATATATATATAAGTAATTCATATATAACATTAGTCTATGACTTGAAACTTTTGTATTAAACATGGGTGGCGACTGAAAAAACCACTACCGGTCAATTTGAAAATGAACGTTAAAGGGTTAAGTCAGGACAGGTTGTAATTTTAGTGGAATTTCGAAAACTTCAACTTGGATAAAAGGGAACCTGCATATAAAGGAATATAGAATTTTGTTTGTCCTTAATACAAAATATAGCCTTGTTATGAAGGTTGGAATACATGTCTACACAATGGCTCAATATGGACTGTTGTTATGACCTCTGTATAGCATTGTCAACATATAGGGTAATCTATCTGACATCTTTTCTGATTCAAAGAATTAGGTTTTGAAAGTTACAAGCCATTCAGGCCAGCAACAGTCTGTTTTACAGGTTTGGGTCAGATTTCACAGACAAACTCAATTGCTAGTCTGTGTTGGCATTCAAATTTCACTGACCAGAGTCAAAATTTACTGACTTCAAGCCATAGGATAAATGCTTATTTTGAAGACTGTTATCCTAAGTAAAGTTATTCTTTATAGACAGGTGTCCTTTTTACACAGGTGTCCTTTTAAGACAGGTTTTACTGTACATGTATTTCAAGGTGCTAAATTGTACATTAATTTACATATATTTCTGCATATACCTCTTATAAGTATATTATTTAAAGACTTGTTTAAGTTGCACTTTGAATTTATGTTAAAAAAAATGAATTTATGTAAAAAAAAATCTTATATATACTTTGAAAAGGGAGCTATTTTAAAAATGTCTTGAAAACTTTTTGTTTTTAAAAAAGAAAAATAGATCTATCTACACCTGTTAAAAAGTCCCACAGCATTTGCTCATATTTAGTTTTTTCTGCTGAATGTGAAAAAATAAGTCTCAGAAATACCGGTACTTAAAAGTCTCACAAGTCTCATTTTGTGTCTGTTGATTTTAATGATGTTTAAAATGCATATAGTGTTGCATTCAATTTGTAAACTTTGACAAAAAATGTTTCTATCTAAATTTAAATTTTAAAATAATAAATTCTAAAAGAGATCCAACTTCACTGATAGTCTCATATTATGTCTGTTTAATTGTGTTGGTTACTTTGTTAAATTTTGAAAAAAAGTTTTCTATCTAGAATTTAAATTTTAAGATAAAACATAACCAATCTGAATTGGATTTCTCTTTACTGTTGCTGTCAATTGAAATGCACAAACTTTAATAAATTCCATACATAAACATTTTGTACAAAGAAATGTTTCCATTTTAGGTGACATTCAACAAAAACATTATTTTGATTGCCCTAAGAGCACTGTGCTCCGCCCACAATGACTTACCTATGAGATTTTATTTTGAAATTTTATACATGAAATATTAGTGCTCCTTGGTGACATTCTCCTCTGTAATCTGTTAGACCATATTAAATGTTATGTGTTCAGTTGATTTGTGTATAAAAATGGTTTCATGTGATAACATTTCGAAAAGAAAATTCTTTTGGAACATACATCTAGGGTTTCAAGGTATGAAAGTTGTGGTGATACCTAGGACCACAATAAAAGAGAGCTATGATAATTCAAAAGATAAATTGGTATATAGTTAAAAATCATGTTCTGTCCGGAACAAATTTGTGAATATTCTTTGCTTTTTGTTGTCATGGTAATAGTGCTATTATGCTACTTAAATTAAAATTAAATTTTTGTACAGCGTGAACAAAGTGAACGCGTACATTGTCATCACTTTCTTCCAAGATATCGAGCTTCTTTGCTATGAAATTATAAGATACGAGTACACCTGGAAATAGTGCGCCTGGAAAATGAGCGTGAAAGAAGTATATCTGTTTTATCGTGAGATATGTATTCTGAGAAGGGTAATGCATTTGATTACATATGCACATTTGGAATAAATTTTCGGAATACATTTCAGAATCAAGTAAAATATTGCGACGGGATGCATCTAATAATTTCTGCAATTTGGGAACTGATCTCATGTTTACAATAAAAAGTAGTTCGAGAAGTTTGCGTCCTACGATGTAAAATCATAACTTTTTAAGAAATGAACAGCAACGGCAGGTTGTTTAATTAATTCTTCGTGAAATCTACGGAAATTTAAATTTATTTTGAAGGTTATGATAACGTATTTTGATGTTGAGGCAATTGTGTCATATTTTAAAATGTTTATCGATTAGATTTTACTTTCGTGAAAGGGAGATAATTCGTACAGTGTTGTATGCAAATTTTTAATACAGTCGTTTTACCAGTTCCGAACAGGGTTTCATATAAGCGCTGCTGCAGACGTCATCCACAAGCAGAGGAAATAAAATTTATGTGGTGTAATAATACAAATGTTTACTGATTCCAAAATATCGACACCTGTCCTCAAAAACACGTGGTAGTATGTTTTCTTGAAAAAAGCATTTCCGTGATCACGATTTGTTTACATCGTTAAACTAGGTCACCAACAATCTGTCGTACATTTAGGAAGCGGTTGAAGAAACAGCAAATTGAGAAAGTTATTTTGCGATTCCTTTAATTGAACGGGATTGAAATTTTAGATTATTCGGTAGTAAAAATTCTGAACTGGTAAAACAACTAAATGATCCAGTTATGCATACAACCGCTAGAATGTACCCCCTCATAGCGACGGTAGGATCTGCAAAACTCTACTTTCTCTCTATCCGAAATAACAAAACGATCGGGTACAACTTTTTTAAATTTTAATTACCGATTGTCTTTTTCATATATTTATGAAATTAATTTTTTCTACAATTTAATTCAGCAATACATGGTTTGGTACATAAAAATTTGTTTCTTTTTCCAAAAAAAAAAAAAACCATCCATCGGACGCATAGATCGACGCCCAACCCCCCGCAAAATTTCGGTTATATTCTGTCTTGCCACAACACAATTTTCCCAACTACGCTGTACCACAGCACGACAGTGCTATGTTTAAATAGCAGTAATAATATTTTTTTATAAAAAAAATTGATGGTCTGCATAGAATCAACTTGCAGAGTGTAATTCGAGTAGAATAATGTATTGTTTTAACTGATGAAATCTGAGTTACTAAAGGGGAACTTTCAGTGTAACAGTTTTGGTTGTCATGGTTTGAATTAGTTTTACCTCATCAAGAAATTTTCTTACCAAAGCAGTAATTTGTGAATGAAAGTATTTGTCAAACAGTTTCATTCGAACATGGATCTACCATTTCCACTGAAAACATGGTGCAGTGGAAAAAGGATGAGTAATGTGGCTCGACTGTTTCCATTGAAAACATGGTGCAGTGGAAACTGATGAGCAACCTGACTTGACCATTTTCGCTGAGAGCAAGATGCAGTGGAAACGGATGAGCAGTGGTCAGATTGAAAACGGTGGCAGGATTCTAAGCTTCTCCCATTACCTCTGTTGTGCAATAATAAAAATGTCGGAAAAGCTTTACAAACAACTTGAATCTTCGAATAATCGGCAATTAGTATTACGTAATTACCAATCATTCCAAAATTGTGTAAATCTAGCTGTAAATATGAGCTTATATCATTAAATGGTAAATAAGTGAAAAGACAATTTTTATGTAAATTATATATAAACATTGTATTTTAGAATAGCTAAGTAAATGGTTTATAACCGGATAGCCTTTAAAAGGACACACACAGGTAGAACATAGATTGAGCACGCTTTTATATGATACAGTAGATTTTTCTAGATTTCTGATTATAAGCTTGTATTAGAAAATAAATTGTTATATCTTTCTAAAATATGACTCGGGTTTTATATGACGCAGTAGACTTCTTTAGATCTCTGATTATAAATTAACAATAGAAAATCTAGTTTTCTGTTTAAAAATTGAATTTGTTATGACTAAATGCATAGTACCTCTGAACAATAAATATATTAGAACATCTTAAGAGTCTTCTCTTAAAAATGGAATTTCGTATGACTTACCCCAGTATACATAGAACTTTTATTGGTGAACAGTAATTTGTAATAGCAAAATTATGAAAAATTTTAGTAGAGGTTTTACTCTATTTTCAAGGATAATTCATTGAAGTTTTTGTAAGAAATCTTAAAATAACTTAAAAACTGCAGAAAAAATTGTCTGATCTGAAATCATGAGATTTTCATTGAGGATAATCGTTAAAAATTGACGGACAGAAAAAACTTGCATAAAATCATAGAATTTATTGATATGTTCTGAATATATCAATTGCAATATTAGTTATGGTTAAAGTAATATGCAATATGAAAGTTTCAAGATTTGTGTAATCATTTAATACCGTAGCTAGCTCACATGTAATATGAATTTACATGTACTACTTTTTATCATGCTACTCGTGCCTGCCTCTTGGTGTAATTGACATTTTTAATCGCCACACTTCAGTATTTTATGATAGCTTCAGTAAAATAATCGGAAGACATATACCAAGTTAAGTGTTAATTTAGTGCAATCTCTATATTTGTGATATTAATTTCTGTCCATTTTAACACCAGCCATTTTTTTCTGCCGCTTGTAAATTTAGATTCATCATCAGATTATGTATCAATTTGACAACCAGTGAGCATTTCACATTTAAATTATTGCATTTTCAAAATCAAGGGGTTAGGATTTATATTTTTTCAACCCATTTACCTAATACCAACTATGTAATAATAGGTTGTAGAAGTCTAGTTTGAAAATTTTGATCAGGTTTACCCGAATGTCAAAATGTATACCGCAATTTCACATCAGATTACATACACCGTCCTCAGTTACATGTTTGTCAACATTTATCAATTTTTGTATGACGTCATGTGACACAGTTTCTAATCATGGGTATTATTCTTGTATTAGCGGAAATTACAGATTCATACTGGTCACATGACCAAGATTTGTAGACCCTATTGTTGGAATTGTAATAAGGTTTTATTAATGTACTAACTAGTCATTTTGTCTTTTTTTTCTAGAAAATTTAACATTCCTAGCTTGTAATGCTGTGTTATATTATTTTTATCATAAAAACAGCCACCCACCATTTATTCGGGAAAACTTGAACTGTTACGGCAATTCTTGGTATCCATATCAGCCAACATATCAGTAAAATTTACCCGGTAGGCCAGTTTTGGTATCCACATCATTTTCAGTATTGTAACTGAGATTTAAAATGTTGATTAAAATGAGAATATCTTAAAACATGTGTTTTAAAAGGAAAATTAATTCCAGTTTTGGCGTAGCAATTTTAATGTTGTGTTTACGAGTACTTTAGATGTATTAATTTTAGCAGTGTGTTATTTTAAGCAATTTTCATGACAGCACTGTGTTTACCAGTACTTAAGATGTATTAATTTTAGCAGTGTATTATTTTAAGCAATTTTCATGACAGCACTTAAGCGCTAATTAAATCCATGGCTAAATTAAAATACGGTCATGATGCATTAGTTGTTTTATTAGATTTACTCTTATTTAAGTCATTGTAAATTTTCCAAATTATAATTTTGCGAAATTTTCCAAATTATAATTTACGGTAAAATTTGTACATGCTAAAATTAATACATCTAAGGAATTTGGAAATTGAAAGTTTTGACATTGTTTTCTGCATTTGGCGGAACATATTACATTCATTTTTACATTCACAATACCAATTTAGTAAAAGTTGTTGTCGTCATGGATACCAATATCATGAACCATGTTAGTCTGTTTTTGGTAATACAAATGTTGCAATATTAGTTGTTCTATGTGTCATTTTTCTGTGTGGCTGTTTATTTTTCTTTGTTTTATTGTATTGTTTTTGTTTTCTGTTTTATTTTACATTCAGTTATGTTTAGATGAAACTGCTTGATTTAAATATCTTTGAATTATTAAAATTTAAAGAAAGATTAAATTAGAGAAAATAAATGCAAATTATCTCAAATATGGACTTCTTTTAACAATCGTAGTGTTGTCGAATCTTATCTTCCTCGTTGTCGTTTGAGATGTTCAGATTGGTAAGATTGCAGATGTTCAGAATGGGTAGGTTTTTTCGTCAACTTTGGAATACTATATATAGTGCCATAGTTTGTAGTAGCTAAGTAGCCATATCATGACATTTTATTTTAATTTCAACAATTTTGTATATACATTTAACGTAACAATTAATTAATATTCCCAATTAAATTAACAGTCATGGTAATTTTGAATGGAGTTTGCCCACATACCACATGTTACCCCATTATGTTTGTGCAAAACAATAATCGTACATTGTCTTTTCATTTGGACATGGTAGTTTTACGTCTTATTTTCCAAGAATAATGTCATTTTGGGAGGAAAATTTCAAGTTTTGCAATTCCATTGATCCGCACAAAAGTTGTGGGGTAGATAAGGAATATTTTTACATCACGTTTTCCCAAAAATAACGTAATTCTTGCAGGAAAGTGTCAAATTTTGTGATTCTATATTGTTACTGCATAAACATATGGAGTAAATATCTCTTGGTTTCTTGACAAACCTCATTCCATTTAAGAATACTCTCTTATACAAGAAACCCCCCCCCCCCCTTCCTCCCTTCTTGATTAAAATTGGAAATTATATTTAGTAAGAGTATTAATTCAGAGATATTTATATCACGGTTTGACATGTTTTAGTTGTTATTACATTTAGATATACATACTTATTTCTATATTCCCATTTTTACTAATCTACAGCTAACCTATGTCAAAAACCATGGCAACATGTCAACAACAGTAAACTCAGAAGTAAGTTGGTCATGATCAAAACACTTATACATGTAAACTCTTTGGTTTGAGCTTCATAATACACTATTTCAAGTTTATAAAAAAATGACCAGTTTAATTTAACAGATTTTAAGATTGTCAAATTTGCTAGTTTCACTGGCATACATCATAAGTAAGAATTAGTTGGACCTATATGTTTGCTAGAAAAAGGATGCCAACATGCACAAAAGCTTTTATTAGAATGTTTTCCTTGCTGTTGTTGACATCGTTTCCATGGTTTTTACATAGGTTGTTGAAATATATGTATACATTATTTATTTGTTCTTTTTTTTTAATTTTATATCATGACATATTATATATATTGGCTGAAGAATCATCAAGTCTAGTGTTTATGTCTGCCAGGTTTGTTTATCTGTATATTGAATAAATATTGGATTGAGCAAGTTAAACACACTTGTCTATCCATTTAAACTCACAAGTTGGAACAAAGCCTGGTATCCATATTGCCTACTGCTACTTATGTTTCGTAAATATATTTGTACATCAAAATTTTAATGAATTTATGGGGAAGATGAACCTAAAAGGTTAAATTTAACTTCCTCTGTTGCCTTAATAAATGTCCATCATACAAGTCAAATTGGGCAGGTAGAACTTGGGCAACACATACATTTTAAGGGAGGTTTACACTATCAAAAACTTTGATCCAAGTTACTTTGACTATCAAAAACTTTTGTCAAAGTTACTCTCACTGTCAAAAATTTGATCAAAGTTATTTTGACCATCAAAAATGGATCAAAAAAATTTAATTTTATGATCATGCTATTAGTTTTAAGTACTCCTAAAGGTTTGTCTCTGTCAGCTTTGACAGAAAAATTAATTTGTACTTTGATCAAAATTCTTTGATCAAAGTTTTTGTTGTGTAAATGACCTTTACATTATACTCTCATTTGGTTTATATCAGATTGTTAGGTCCTGTTGACTTGTGTTTTGCTAAAGGTTGTCCACAGTGTTCATTAGTCAGACAATTGGTAAAATGAAAAGAAATTGACATGAAAGAAGGAAAATGTGACAAAACCTACCTGGCTGCTCACATGAAGGATATGTATTCAAATACAGTAAAATCTGTATATAAAGACCACCTGTGGGTCTTCAAAATACATGTATGGACTTTATAGACAGGTGGTCTTTATTTAAAGGTAGTCACTTAAGTATATCAAAGTCTGTAGTTTAAAATACTTTCAACATATTGTGGACAACCTGGGCAATTGATATCCGATTATCATTTATGTAAACAAAGCAATATTTACCGGTAAAAGTTTTTGCCATTTTCAGAGTAAAAGCTATTACATAAATTCATTTGCTGCAAGAATTTACCATGCTTTTACTTTTGAGATTTTTCATGTGAAAATGGACTTCAAAAACCTTGATTTGTATACATGTATGTATGAACAATGTTTTAAATTGTAAAAGCATATTGAATGATTAAACACTTGCCTATATAATTAAATGTACTTGTTTTATTTTGACTTCATTTACTGTAAACATATTTATTTTTGCGGTGTACTAACTTTTGCTATATTTGGGGTCGTTTGGGTTTTTTTTGCGAGAAAATTATTACTTAGCAAAATTTATATTATGCTTAATGTGTTATAGTGCATATTTAAAAAACACAAAAATTTAATTGAGGATATGTCTAAATTTCCTATACAGCGAAATTAAATACACACGAAATTAAATATGTTTACAGTATCAGTTCAACTACAGTAACTTTGTTAGTAGAGTGCTTGCTCCATATTTGGGAGGTCGGGTTTTAAACACCAGCCAGGTTTGATCAAGACTGAAAATGGGTAGTGACTGCTCTTTCGCCAAGCATCAGCAATCGGGAAATGAAAGTTGCCGGTTCTTTTCGAAAGACCTTGGAAATAAAAAACAAACATACCAGTCCATATCGAAACCACAACTTCAAAACAAAGTAAAAACTTTGAAGCAGGTAAATTAGGTTAAACACAATAATTTTCACCAGGGAAGTGAGCCTGGGTGCTCTGGAAGGGTAAGCACCTCCAGTTTAGCAAGCTGTGTAATCAAAATTGGGAATGAAAGTAACATATTAAATGGCTAGGTATCTACTTTCTATATTTCAAATTTGAAGAAAATCGGTGGAAAATTGAATGTACAATGGCCTTTTAAATGATTTTGCTATTTATAGTAACGGCAGCCATCTTTGATTTCATACGCATACACTCGCGCACGCTTCACCATGCCATAAGCTCAGCTGGCTATAGCCAGTAAAGTTGAAAAATTGCTGATATGACGTAAATCAAAATTCATCAAATTAAACACAAAAGGACAATACTTCATATTCTAAACTAATACTTTAACCATTTGGCAACCATGAGATGGTATTGAAATGAAAAAGTGACAATCAAATGACATCTGTGCATGAAAAAAAATCACATGCACTTTTATTACACAATATATAATTATCAACATTTATATAACAATATGATGACATAGAATGTACTAATGACAAATGAGATTTAATTTATACCTGGCCAAATTAATCGACGTTATTGCTGACTACGCCTTTGGTGTTCTGACACTGGCCACCATCACAGAACCAAAGCAGCGTCACGGTAACTAAGAACATACTAGTGTCAGTGACGTCATTAAATGGCACAATTCAGGTCGAGTGTTCATTCTTTTTGTGTATGGTTCAAGCATGTCAGAACATTGAGGGCGTGGCCAGTGATCCATCAATTACAGTATGAAAGATATTTGTGATTGTATCAAGTAGAAATCAGTCTACACTCTTTGTATTGTTGCATGAAATTGATTATGGTCATGAATGCACCTACATAACCTAGATACAGTCATAAAGAGCTGTCAAAGACATCAAATTAAAGACCTACCAGACATAAGAAAACTCGTTATTGCACCCAATAGGAAAATCCATAAAAAAGCAGTGAATGTTTCACTCTTTCCCTGCAAAAAGTTATCAATGTAATTGGAGGTGAATCATTAGGCTAAGGATTTTCTGGTGCAAAAAATGGAATGAATCAATTCTTTCTGTGCCAGAAAAGTAAATCTTGACAAGCCAAATTCTGGACTAAATATATTGGAACAACGCTGAGGTACCAAAAGAAGTGATAGACTGTTAATACTGAGCATTGGAGATCTTTGCAAGTGCAACATAAAAATTCCACTGACACTAGATACTTTCCCACAAAGATTCTATCAATGAAAAAGATACATCAATAGGTTCAGAACTGCTTCATAACCTCAGTATTTTGTGGTGCAAGAAATAGAATCAATCAATTCTTGCAGTGCCAGATAAGTAGATCTCAATCAGATCTCAATCTTCATTCTAGTAAAGTTGGACTAGAACTTGGCATACCTTGTTCTGTTCCAAATATATGAGGCCTGTTCAACAAGGTATGTGTGGCAAACATGGCATTAAACAGTGGTTGTCTATGCAGGGAATATTGAAAGGAGTTCTCTTTAGATTCAAGATGGCATTCCAAAGACATACTTCAAAGAGATGGTTTTAATAAATTCTGAAATGAGCCTTTGGCAACATGCATTTCTGTTTTTATATTAGTGCAAGCATGATGTATCATTCTGAAGGGGGTATGAATGATAATTTTATTTAAAACTAACTTGTGTGCAGGTTACCTTTGCAAGTACAATGTATTTCTATAAAGATGACTACTTGATACAATCACAAATATCTATTTAAGACTTTGATACCAACTGACATGGATTTAACCTGCCATTTCTATTTTTGTGTGACACTTAATTACTTAGCAACAAGTAGCACAAATAAGTAACACCTCTGTTTTGTCTCTACTCAGCGGCAGGACAAAATAATTTACATGTACCTGCATAAGAAATGCCACCAACATATAAAATACAATCACATACATGTATAAATATATGTAAAAGCACCAAGAAAAATAACGACAATAAGTCCAAGATGACTACAAGCTCATTTCTATTTCTCAAAATTTTTGAAATAGCACATTAAAATTTAGAAAATTTGTTTTTCATGATCATGATGAAAAGTTTTTTTTCAAATTTACATGGAATGAGTATGAAAAATATATATTGTACAATGAATATAAAATGATACATCTATTCAATGACAAACGTGTATTAATGCATTTACAAGCACATCAACCATGAAAAGTAAAAATATGGATACATTTGTGTGCTCTCTCTCTCTCTCTTGCTTGCTTGCTCTCTCTCTCTCTTATGCATACTAATATTGAAATCTGTACACACACATACACACACGAAGATGATGAAAGATCAACATACTGTATATTGCTTTGTTTTTGCGATGTCAGATTTTCGCAGTTTCACAATGCTCAGTGTATTCGCAATGTCAAATTTTTGCAGTCTTATCTGATTAAAGAGAAGGAAGTGAACAAGAACTTAAATATTTATTGAATGCCTCAAAATGCTGTATTTTTGCAGCGTTTTTTTGTTCCCTCTCTTAGGAATACACCTGATCGCGAATATAGCGAAAATAAAACTACAGTGAAATATAAGCATTATACAGTAGTTGAAATAAATGATTTCTGTTATCGTATCTCGCATTCAGTGGCATGATGCCTAATTCATACACCGTAACATGTACATGCACTGTAACTGTAGATACTGCAAAACTAATGAAACCTAAATACAAGTGTAATATCATCATTTCTAAAATATACATTCATTCATACATGTATCTGTTATCAGATGACATAAGACCGTAAATGCCCCTAAACTTTATAATGATGAATATGATGACTGTTTTCATGCAGACCTGGAAAAATCTATAAATTCAAGCATCTTACTGTAATGAAACAGTTTTACATCTCTTCACACAATTTATTGAAACAAACAAGTACATTTGCTTTAATATTGAAAAATTCAATGTTTTACACTCATGCAATTTATTTCATTAGTTATCGCTTTTTTTAAACATTTACCGTATTAATTTCAAGTATGAAATCACGGGACACATTGTACAATATCGTGACAAAAGTCAATTGGGCTCAGAATATTTTTTTAAAAATGTTTAACATATACCAGTACATTTTTTTTTTCAAACATATTGCCGAAATGTCATTTTTATATTTGCAACTTTCAAGTGTAAATTAAGAGACACATTCTACAGTACCAAAGCATTCCCTACAGTCATTCATGTTCAGATTTTGAAAAAAAAAATGTTTTAATGCATTCAAAACATCACATTTTTTTTTTTAAATTTCTAACTTATGCAACTGCTATAAAACCATTCAAATTCATATTACAATAGTATTTGTAAAATACACAAACCATACATTACACATTAATAGCTGAACCAACTGAAAGACAAAATAGCTACTTTTCCATTCATCACAATGGGGTTAAACTGTGCACCACCTAATATTTACAACTAAATGTGTGTCTGGATTTGGCATCACAGAACCTATTAGTTCCCAATAAAAAAAAACATTTTTCAGAAATTATTAGCTTGACAGTTTCCATAACCAGTAGAAACTTCAGTCCTACAAAACAGTTACTGGTATAACTATTACTGTATCATGTTGTACATAATAAGAACCACTGCTGTAGCTCAGGTGTAAGTGGGAGGTTGTGGGTTCGAACCCTGACCAGGTCTGACCCAAGATTCGAAAGTGGGAAGTGACTGTTCTTTTGCCAAGCACTCAGCATTATGAAAAGAAAGTCACATTTTTTTCTTTCATGATAAGGGACCCTGCTGTATAATTCCATCAGGGCAACGTACAGGCAAAATTTCTTAACCTTTCGCCTATAGCTGGCAATATCTCGATATAAGTGAAATATTCTTGACTGGGACATTAGACATTACACATCATTACTCAACTCAACTCCATTTTACCAACTTCTCTATTCATCCTATGTTTCCACAAATTTAATATCTAATACAAAATGTACATCTGTATAATATACAGTGGCCTAAATTTCCAAAATTTGTGAAAATATACATATAGTACTTTTAAAGTCTGTTTTTCACAACTTTGATAAAATAGGTTAATTTTTTAAAGAATTTCTCAGAAATTAATAACAAATGATCTGGATTTTGGCTACCAGGAATGGAAACATAATACTATACCGACTACCATTCAATCATAACTAAGTTCTTGACTCTTCATACATACAATGTGCATGTACCAAGGATGTTTTTATCTACACAATTTATCACTCTTATTTCATTTCATTTTAGCACTATTTTTGTTGCCCATATATATTCATGTTGCTCTTACTGTACATTAAATGCTACACTAATCAATCTTTTTTTCATTTCATTTTAGCACTAATTTGTAAAGAATCACAATTCTCTTTAACTATAAAATAAAACCTCAATAACTACTAGTATGCCAACTTGCTTAATACGACATTATCTTAAAGTCTCAAAATCCATTTTTCTATGTTTTCCTGCAAAGTCTCCACTCAAAAGGGCTGCTCAATTTATTGACAAACCTTCTAAAATTGCCACAAATTTGTCTGATCAATGATGATGGTGATGAACTGAAGTTTTATTGTTCTTGTGATACAAAATCTAACCATTTTTATTTCATTTCACTGTGGCACTTTAACGTTGTATGGAGACCATTCTTTTTCATCAATATCTTTTTAGCACTTTATCGGTTGACTAGTAACTGACATCTCCTTGATGTTAGGATGTATATGAGATTTTTATTGAAAATTTAAGATCCTAAGTTCCCGAGTCATCAAACATTATCATCACCCAGAGCTTGCTTTAATAATGAGACCACATCTCGAACATTTTCTGTATCATCTGAAATTGAAATTACATGCATCATAAATTACTGAGAAATATATATAAATTCTTTTATTCATAAACTAGAAATCTTTTTAATCTTAACTTTGACATTATGAACTTTGAAACATATATTTAGCAGGTACAACAGAGCCTGTGTATGCCAACTCTTACTAAGAATGTAGTGGAATGGAGTGATGAAGTTTCATGCCTGAGTCAAACTTAAAAATGAGGAAGTCAGTTTAGGGATAGGGAAGGAAAACTAAATCTGTAAAACAGGAATTATCATTATGTCAATATAGCAATTTGTTTCATTTTCAAGGATTGCAAAGTAAATTTAAATGTGATCAATATGATTCTACAATTTTCTTATAACATAAAGAATTTGCAGAAATCAAAATCTGCATGACAGAAAAATCATAAATTTGTGGAAAGAAAGACCAAGCTTCAGAATTAAAATTTAATTTTAAATAAATGTTAAAATAAATACTTTACCTTCATCTGTGGTGACATCTTTTTCTAATTTAAGTTTTTCCTGAGCACATCTTAACATAGCTTCTTCTACAGTACCTTTACTGACCAGTCGTATAACTCGTACTTCTCTGTATTTGAGAAATAAACAAGAGGCCCATGGGCCTTAACGCTCACCTGAGGAAGAGTACATAACTTATGCAGAGGTTCAATGGTCAATGACATTAATAAAAGAGAATATCAAAATTTTCAGCAGTAAGGGCCAATAATATGCAAGTATTTTTGCAAATTAATTATAATAATTATTATATAAGGATGCTATATATAACATATTTAAAGTCTAGCTACAATATATAATATAAACAGCTAAAACATCTGTATTTTAAAATGTGCATTAGGTTAATACCTACAATATTCCAATATACATGCCTATACAAAGAGTTTATAGTTTTTGAGATAATTAACCATTGAAGTATTCATTTGCATCTATGACCTTGAACTTTGAACCTATGACCTTCATTCATATATCAAAATGATCGATAGGCCAATACCTACACAATATTCTAAAATACATGCCTATACAAAAAGTTATAGTTTCTGAGATAATTAACCATTTAAGTAGTAGTTTGCATCTATGACCTTGACTTTGAACCCATGACCTTCATTCATATATCAAAATGATCGTTAGGATAATACCTAAAATATTCTAATATACATGCCTATACAAAAGTTTATAGTTTCTGAGATAATTAACCTTTTAAATATTCGTTCGCAGCATGACCTTGACCTTTGAACCTATGACCTTCATTCATATATCAAAATGATCATTAGGCCAATACCTACAATATTCCAATATACATGCCTATACAAAAAGTTAATAGTTTTTGAAATAATTAACCCATTTAAGTATTCATTTGCATCTATGACCTTGACCTTGAACCTATGACCTTCATTCATATATCAAAATGATCATTAGGCCATACCTACAATATTCCAATATACATGCCTATACAAAAAGTTTATAGTTTTGAGAAATTAACCATTTAAGTATTCGTTCGCATCTTGACCTTGACCTTTGAACCTATGACCTTCATTCATATATCAAAATGATTGTTAGGCCAATACCTACAATATTCAATATACATGCCATACAAAAAGTTATAGTTTTTGAGATAATTAACCATTTCAGTACTGTTTACATCTGTGACCTTGACCTTTGAAACCCATGACCTTTATTCACATATCAAATGACCATTGTGCCATTACCTACCTATTCTGATATACATGCCTATACAAAAAATTCATAGTTTTGCAGATAATTAAACTATTTGGTATTCTTGGACAGCTGTGACCTTGACCTTTGAACCCATGACCCTGATCTATGTATCAAAATGATCGTCATGTCATACCTACAAATAACTGAAAATCCTACGCCATTATCACAAGAAATGTTAAAAAAATAGCATTTTTTATCAAAGGTCAAAAACTGGGACATGACCTTGACCTTCGACCTGACATCAATTGAAAGAAAATTGCAAGACAAGATCAACAGTGAAAACTCCATACAATTATCTTCAGCCGTTATGAAAGTTATAACAATAAATGTCTCATTTTAAAAATTACGTAATTTTACGCAAAAAACGCGTAACCCATTTTTCGTCTAATTTTCATGAAAAACACAATTTTAATGTTCCCAGGTATGCTGAATCCAAATATCCAATCAAAATTTGCCTGCACCTTTTGGTTTCAGAGAAGAAGATTTTTTTGTCTTTGCTATTTTTAGTAACAGCGGCCATCTTGTTGGGCGTGGCCAAACCACGAACACAATTTTGAAAGGCTGTTACCTAGGCATGATAGTCACGAGTTTCATCAATATGGCCCAGTAGTTTTGGAGGAGAAGATTAAAATGTAAAGTTTACACACGACGCACGACGCACGACGCACGACGAACGACGGACGACGGACGACGGACGGTGATAGATTGCAATAGCTCATCTGAGCCTTTGGCTCAGGTGAGCTAAAAAAAGTCGTGATTAAAAAGTGAAGAGTGTTTGTTATAATTTACAGCACTGAACTATTGAAATAGGGTAATTATGGTCTTATAAATCCTGTGGCTATTTCAGGCAAATAACTGAAATTAGCATCTACAAATTTCAGTGTTACTGGTCAATTTCATTGTCAATGAATATAGAAAAAAGCCCTATTTGATCAAAACTCACTTTGTAAGAAATATCTGATTATCTCCCCTTACATATAGGTTTCCACAAATTAAAATAAGTAGCCAAATTTTCGAATTTTGAGAAATATAATGCTTTTTAATTACTTTTCAGAAATTTGCTATAAAAATAGGTTTATTTTTTAGATGAATTTCTCAGAAATAGAAGTCCTTGACTGTCTAGAAAGATAGAAATAAGGGTTATAAACTGACTTTGTCTGTCCTACTCTGTGTATTCTATCTTCTGCTTGTTTATCGTTATATGGATTGAAGTCTATATCATGTATAATGGCTACATTAGCAGACGTCAAGTTGATACCCAGGCCACCAGCACGGGTTGAGATCATAAATAAAAATATGCTTTCATCTGTATTAAACTGGTCTATAAGCTGTTGTCTGAAATTAAAGAAATATCTTATATCAAATTTTGGTTACTTCTATACTACTCATTCTTGAGACGAGGAGTAAGTTTGGGTAAAATTTGAACACAAGTTTCACAAAATCAGTCGTAAGAATTCCTTTATTTGACTTGGCGAAACATACATACGCTGTATAACATACGCTCTTGTTTTAAATTTTCGATTCCATTGTTTCTTTTCTAATTTTATTTTGCAGCAAAAAATCCCAGTGGCAGCTAAAGATCATCGCTTTCACATCCGTGCCCTAAGAAGCCATTTTTAAACAAATGTACAACACTGGATCCCCGTTTGCATTTTAACAGTATTTAACCATTGCCCTTTGATCAAATCGAATTGAATGAATTTGGCATTTCTTTATAAACAGATTAGAAAATGGTTTCAACTCTAAATTCCGAAAATTTACCAGATTTTCAATTTAGTTGTTAGTTTTCACTGACAATAGTGAGGTTGTAATTTTAACTTTAAAACCATAATGTAAGTATGTACTTCTATCATTTTCACATAGCACCTACTGTTCTTAAAATGGCCAGATATCCATTATAAAATTACCTTTCCACAACTGGTGTGGATCCATCTAGTCGTATATAACGATATTTGCTCATCTTAAAAAATTCTTCCATGATGTCCATCATCATCGTAAACTGACTGAAAATAACAACTCTATCTTTCTGAAATGTAAAAAAGTTTTAACATGAATTGTTTTTAAATCTTGGTGTCTTAAATTTTTTTATGATCAGAGCTTGAAATGCTGATTGTGGCAACACTGGAAAAACTGCAAAACTGGTATGTCTGAAAAATCTAGATCCTAATTTAAATCAAAGAAAAACGACTTTACCAAATCACCTGTTGTAACTGCAGAGAAATTTCAATCCTAACTGAAAGTATATTTGTATTTACAATTTCAATATTATTGTTCAGTTTTACTGTCAATGGATTTAGTGAAAATCCTATTTTATCACAATTTTCTTTCTGAAAATTGTCTGGTTATCTCCCCTTAGATGCTAAGAAACACAATCCCATTCTTAAATAAGACAGAGCAGCTTTTACTTACGATGGAATATCTACTTATCTCTCCTTAGATGCTAAGAAACCAAACAATTAAGTGAACTAGATAGGATGTGAGGATATCAGAAGCTGCATAAAACTAAATCTGTTTAGCAGTTTTTAAACTTACTTAAATAAAAATTCTGATATTTAAAGTTATACTATATACATGTAAGTATATTCTATTTACCTGTGCTTTCATTGGCATTAATAGTTCTTCTAATTCTCTGAACTTTCCTGATTCTGATACTGCTGTGGCATCTAACTTATATGACCCTAAATACTTCTGTGTAAAAGAAAATAAGGAAAATTTTAATGTTTGACTGTAAAATTATACATGTAGGAGAGTATGAAATTTTTGTTTATTTTAAATAACATGTAAATATAAGTCATTCACAACCTGATGGCAGAGTGTTTAACAAAGGCATGTCTATACCATCTACTGTTGAAACCACTTTGCTTGTGACAGTGAAATATTCTTTATTTTCATAGAAAATGCAATAAACTTGAATAAAGATTGATAGTTTTCACTTACTTGTACCTAGATGTAACAAAAAACAATCTGCGATTAGCCTAGAATATTTCTGCACAGAGTAAAATGTTGGCGCTACAGCTATCAGTTACAACTAGGTACAAGTAAGTGAACAAATACCAAACATTATTAATTTTATTTGATTTCCTATGGAAATAAAGACTTATTCACTGTCACAAACAGAGTGGTTCCAACAGTAAACAGTAATGACATTATATTGCTTTTGTATATATAATCACAATCCTACGCTTCATTTGTCAAAAAACCTGATATTAAAATAGACTTGCTGTACACATTGCGTGGAAGCGCGTGGCCTAGTGGTTAAGGCGTTGGACTCATGATTCGAAGGTCGTGGGTTCGATCCCTGGACCGGGCGATGTGTTGTGTCCTTGAGCAAGACACTTAATTTCACGTTGTTCCAGTTCACTCAGCTGAAAAATAAATGAGTACCAGCAAAATGCTGGGGGTTAACCCTGCGATGGTCCGGCGTCCCATTCAGGGGAGAGTCTTGTGCTCTCAGTCGCTTAACGCCACAGAAACCGGGATAAGCTCCGGCCTGATGGGCCTAATGGCTCGGGACAGACTTTAACTTTAACTAACACATTGCTATCAGATCATGAATGACCTATAGTGTATGACAAACCCATACATTATCACAAAATAAAACAGAGTATAGTCAAGCCTGCCTTAAAGGTCACCTCTATATAAGGACCAACTGCTTATAAAGGCAAGTAGAACTGTATCCCAATTGTTCTTTATTCATCCATAAAGACCACTTTTACTTGTTCCCTTGGGTAGCCTTTATAGACAGATATGACTGTACCAACAAAGTCAATTTGTTTTCCCAATACCTGTGTTCTCTAATTGATACCAGTATCAATTTAGACTTAATGGAAAGTTCTACAAGAATGTTTAAGTTATATCAAGGTGGTCAGTTAAGGAATGGTGGAGGAAACCAAAGTGTCTGAAGAAAAAACCACCAACCTTACTAACAAGCGGACTTACAAGATCTGTTCCAAGTAGGGTGTGAACCAGGGCTTCGGAAATTTCGGTCCGGCCCGTAGGACATTTTGTACAAGCAAAAAAAAAAAAAAAAAAAGTCGCCAGCACAGGGCTGTCAATGCGTGCATGTTGTGGGTTATTTTATTATTTTGACAAACAAACCAACCTATTTTTTTTTTTTTTTTTTTTTTTTTGCCAATATTAATCCATATGCGTTGTTACACCACAATGTTTATTGTGTGTGTATTAGGTGAGATCTAAGACTAAGACGTTGATAAGCTTCCACAATATGCTGTTATTATCAGCCACGATGCTTGATATTGCACGTCCGCCATATTGTTTACTAACAATCAGAAATTTTCGTATTCCAAAGATACACGAATTGTAATTAGAATTCTTGCGAGAGGTTCTAAATAGGAATTCAGGTATCGCGAATCACGATATAACGGGAACTGCTTGACGAGGTTCCAATAATTTTTATGTGAATGAAAGATATTAATGCCTAAACTTTTATTAAAATAAAATTTAATTGCGTTTCTGTATTTATTAATAAAGAAACAGTTTCGAAGCGCGTAGTAGGTAATTTTCAACACCCCGCGTAGAACCTCTTTGATAACAAACCGTCACCCTTGACCGACACTCGTTATGGCTTCCGTAATCAACACAGTTACAAACATGCACTTATTATTAAACAAACACACGTTTAAAGAAAGTTATAATGATTCGAAATGGAAAACAAAAGAAAAAGAAATGCGGCACGCGACTACTTTAAGTCCACAGGTATTTACTGATTAATAAACTATCACCTGATCTTAATACTGTTGTAGTTGACAGGTAAACACGTGGTAAGGACAATACACTTAATGAAGTCAGGTAGAATTTAAAAGACCGACAGACAGACTAGCGGTAGTTTACTTTTGTCGGACCGAAAACTGATTTGTCCGTTTAATAATATTTCTGTTGTAAAATTGAAAATGTCCGAAAACAAAAAATGTCCGACTGGCGATTTTTCACGTCGGTCAAAATAATTTTATGTCGGACATGTCCAGCAAATATGACCGTTTTCGGACCTCTGGTTTGAACCTACGGTAATTAATAAACCTATCTTACCTATATTCTGAAAAATTCTTTGTTTTTATTACTCCTCAAAATAATTCAAGCAAAATTTTCTTCCAAATTCTGATTAATATTTTTACATACCTTGTAAAATTTGCACAATTTATCGATTTCAAAATCATGCATGACTTGCATATCTTCAAAAATGATATGTGGTAATGCCCCTCTATCTTGATGTGATGGTTCCTATTAACAAAATACAAAACATACTCATTATCCAACTTTTTAATACTCATACATTTATTCAAATAACAATATTTCATCCACATCATTAATAGAAACTAGAACTGTTTCTGAAGGAGATTAATGCCCAAGCCCCAAATTGTTGTTAAAAATGGGTTTTTATGCTACTGAATGTGTGTGTGTGTGTGCACATGCATGCTTGTGTGTGCCTGTGCGAGTGCATGCGTGTGTGGGTGTGTGGGTGTGGGTGTGTGTGTGTGTGTGTGTGGGGAGGAGGAGGTTGGTTAGGTATAATGATAATAAATAAGTATGTCCTAGTTTCACCACAATTATTTTCTAGCTTAACTTTTCCTAACTTAAATTTCCCAATTTACAGTATATATCTCTCAGAAATGGCATGATGAATTGACAAAAACCACAAACCTTAGCTATAGCTTTGGACATCTTTTGTAGCGTCTTGTCGTCATACGCATGTCTTACTAACAGCGGATGATTAGCGACTTTGCGTAACTGCATCAACATGGATGATCCCCCTTTGTAATCTTCCTGGTCCTTGTGATCGCGTATTTCCTTACTAAACTTCTTCACTAGTTTATTGTATATTTCCTGTTGATCTGGGATCATCTGACAATAGACAATTTCTTCATTCTTCTTAGGCAGCTGCTCAAGTACCTGTAATAAAATCAATTAACAATACTTCTTAGTGGAGAATTAATTGATGTACAGTAAAACCCCAGATTCATCACCACAATTATTTCAAACATTGAACATTGTTCGCCCCAGATTCATCACCACAATTATTTCAAACATTGAACATTGTTCGCCCCAGATTCATCACCACAATTATTTCAAACATTGAACATTGTTCGCCCCAGATTCATCACCACAATTATTTCAAACATTGAACATTGTTTGGCATTAAACTGAGAAAGACGTATAAAGAAAAACATACAAATGATTAACGGAAATAAAATAATTTGGAAATAAACCAGTTGAGTTGAGCAATGGTGTGGAGAATACTTCACTTATATCAAGATGTCACTAAAGATGTAGGCTAATGGCATCATACAGCAGGGTTCTTTATCGTGCTACAGGATCTCATTTATTTTAAGTTCCCGTTTGAAAGATCCATCAAGGTCGCACAGTTATTAAGGGGCATTATAATGAGTAATCTGGTTAACAAGTAACCATTATTTGAGACCCTCTGGCCATTAACATCTCTGTACTAAAGTACCTTTGGTTCATATTTCAACATATAAGAACCTCTGTATAAAGACTATCTGTCTGCTAGGACCACTGTTTTAAGGTCTCTGCTTCATATTTCAACAAAAAACCTTTTAAGAAAGACCACCTGCTGTGTATATTTTTAAGAATATACCAGATGAATTTTGGCTTCATTAAGCCATTATGAATTTTAGTGGCTACGGTGATGTTGCAACAATAGAAAATTGCACCAAGTAAGAAAGGTCTCCACTCTCCAAGTTTTATTAAAAATCTTCTCAATAGTTTTGGGGAATTTGAAAATAAGTGATGTTTTTATATTTTTAAAATGCCCAATGAACTCTGGCTTGATTAGGCCATAATGAATTTAGAAGCTATGGTGATGTTGTAGTTAAAGAGAAATGCACCCAAAAAAAGGTCTCCAAGTTTTATTAAAAATCTTCTCAATAGTTTTGGGGAATTTGAAAATAAGTGATGTTTTCATATTTTTAAAATGCCCAATGAACTCTGGCTTGATTAGGCCATAATGAATTTAGAAGCTATGATGATGTTGTAGTTAAAGAGAAATGCACCCAAAAAAAGGTCTCCAAGTTTTATTAAAAATTTGCTCTATAGTTTTGGAGAATTTGAAAATATACATGTATGTAGGTGATGATTTCACACACATTCATCGATGCACAGATAAACACATTGTGTAATTAGCCAGATGAGCTAATAAACAAGGAAGTACAAAACAAGTTTTTTAGAAATTACCTCCGATTTTAATCTTCTTAAAACAAAAGGCTTCATGATTCTCTTTGCATGGGCAATTCTTTCAGACTCATATTTACTTCTTCTATCATCAGCTGATTTCTATGAAATGTAAAAGTACAAAATCTAATCAAATTATCCATGTGTCAGTTATGAATTTGTAAGAATTTTAGTAAGTCATGATTCAAAATTTCATTTAAACTATGTCATGAATATTTAAGCAACCCCTGTCAATGAATCAAGTCCTGTCAGTGTCAAGTAGATTACTAGGTAATTGTGAAATGTCATCTGTGATTCTTATTAAATTTTCAATATGCAATGTAAAGTATAAAATTACATCTTTTTCTAGTGTCAAGTTACATCTGCTTGGTGTGGAGTACAGAGCACCTTCAAGTAGACACAGTGTCAAGCAGTTAACAAAAACATTACTTGTGGCCTGGTACTTAGGATAAAGTTGCAACTTGGTTGATGTTCTTAAAAAATTTTAAGCTCGAAATTTTGATATCTGGAATGGTATATAATCAATAAATTCTATGTGATGTGTCAATACTTACAGTTATAATGTGATGTGTCAATACTTACAGGTATCATGTGATGTGTCAATACTTAGTTATCATGTGATGTGTCAATACTTACAGTTATCATGTGATGTGTCAATACTTACAGTTATCATGTGATGTGTCAATACTTACAGGTATCATGTGATGTGTCAATACTTACAGTTATCATGTGACATGTCAATACTTACAGTTATCATGTGATGTGTCAATACTTACAGGTATCATGTGATGTGTCAATACTTACAGTTGTCATGTGATGTGTCAATACTTAGTTATCATGTGATGTGTCAATACTTACAGTTATCATGTGATGTGTCAATACTTACAGTTATCATGTGATGTGTCAATACTTACAGTTATCATGTGATGTGTCAATACTTACAGGTATCATGTGATGTGTCAATACTTACAGTTATCATGTGACATGTCAATACTTACAGTTATCATGTGATGTGTCAATACTTAGTTATCATGTGATGTGTCAATACTTACAGTTGTCATGTGATGTGTCAATACTTAGTTATCATGTGATGTGTCAATACTTACAGTTATCATGTGATGTGTCAATACTTACAGTTATCATGTGATGTGTCAATACTTACAGTTATCATGTAATGTGTCAATACTTAGTTATCATGTGATGTGTCAATACTTAGTTATCATGTGATGTGTCAATACTTAGTTATCATGTGATGTGTCAATACTTACAGTTATCATGTGATGTGTCAATACTTAGTTATCATGTGATGTGTCAATACTTAGTTATCATGTGATGTGTCAATACTTACAGTTATCATGTGATGTGTCAATACTTAAGTTATCATGTGATGTGTCAATACTTAGTTATCATGTGATGTGTCAATACTTACAGTTATCATGTGATGTGTCAATACTTACAGTTATCATGGTAAACATTTTCTTCAGATGATCTGTCTTTCCAACAAACATATTTGGCATGACAAAACACAGTAATGACATCAATTCTAACAGGTTGTTCTGTAATGGTGTTCCAGTTAACAAGAGTCTACGTTCTGCCTACAAACCACAAAACAAAATCAGCCATCTTAATTATTCCTTGTTTATATAACTAATTTTATACTACATGTCCAATTGCTTTTAAGTTTCACAAAGCATTATTCATGTAATTTCAAAACCTCAAATAATGAGCCTGAAATTTGAACCACGTATGTGCATTTTAACTACAAAGTACCACCCATAATGTCAACTCAAAACCAGGAACACTGACAAAGAATTCTGGAAGTGAAAAATATTAAAATGCAAACTGGAAAGCCTTTGAACCAAATTTTAACAAAAGCCAAATTTTAACTCATAGTTTAAGAGCTAGATATTCTTGCCAGCATATCTAGTCCATTTAAAACTTTTAAACGTAAAACCTTATATGCTGACACTTAGACTCATTCCAGAGACATCACACAAGATCCTCTATACTTTGTGGGTCCTTTTGGTCCTCTTAAACACTGATATCCTGTGTTCCAGTAGACGTGTCACACTGAAGAACCCTCAATGCCATTACCCCAAGCACACTGAAAAGGTAGAAATGTTTGCTCCTTCTCCTTTTTCTAGATAAAAAGTGAACTAGAACTGTCTCTTGACAGCAAAATACCTCTGTCCCCAATATTTTATTTTCCCGCAGCCTTTCCAATACGACCTTGGTTCAAGTTCATGAAACACTTTTGGACCATGAAGATTATTCATGTGAAGTTTTATGACAGTCATCCAAATCAGCTATTAGACATGGCCTGGACACAATTTTACATGCATAGAGCGACAGACAGACATGGCGATCACTATATACCCCTCTCGAACTAGTTTGTGGGGTATAAAATATTCTTGATCGAGATGCAGCCAAACAATTACCAACCCACCCATTAACCCACTTACCAACCAACTGAAAAAGCAATCATTCAATCAATCTTCTATACTTTGTACAGACAAGCTAAAGACTTACATTTATTTTCATCAGGTTCTGGTATCGAAGAGAAGACATATTTTTTAACATATGACCTTCATCAAATACGGCATAATGGAATTCAAACTTTTTAAACAAACTTCTGTCTTCAACTCCACCAGTTGCCATGTTATACCTACAAAACGAAAAAGAATAAAGTTATTATGGCTTTCCTGATCCAGTTTGCTTGTCGAAGATTTGTGGTTTTCTCCGGACACTGTGGTTTCCACCCCCATCCTAGAATTGACGCCCTGTATTTAAGTAAAAGAAACACCATTGCTCATGTTCATAATCCTGTATAAAGACTGTGAAAAATTTTGATGCTGTCACTCTAACTGGTGTGCAACATCCCAACAGAGAAAGGGCACGTAAGATGTAACACATATAACATGTACTTTAATATTCCAAACATTCATGTGTGGTTAAATACTGTTTTACCACAAAAATATGATGTCAATGAAAATTTTTATTCATCAAAGCCATATTTTCACAATCATTTTTTTAAATCACAAAACGAATGAATTTTAATCCCACAAATCTTTCTTATTCTACAGTAGCTCTGAAAATAATGCAAACATGTAAATTATATTTTAGAACTTCCAAGAAAATTGGATTGAATGTACATGTACATTGTAAGTCATCCATATTTATAATTACGTGGTGGTCTGTTCCAAGAATTTATCAGATCTGTCCTTCATCTTTTTCCTTTTTCATCCAAGGCATAAGCTTAAGCTGCCAGCCAGTTTTTTTTTTTTTTTACATTTTTCAAATAAAATCTTGTAATGTAATTATAATCCTATAATTTGGTCTCACAGTTTAATATAATCAAACATCAAAATCAATACATACGTAGTAAGTAATACATTACAATCTGTCTCGTCATACAGAAAACTTTGACGTATTGATCTCCTCTCTTCCTGAGATCCGTAATACACAATAGTGTTCAAAGTCGGACACCAGGTGTCTAACTCTCTGATCCAATTTTCTGTAAAATACAATAATGACTTAGTTAGTCATATGCGAAAAGAGCCCCAAGAACAATTTGATAGTAAAAATAGATTTTGAATGAAATAAATATCATCTTTTAATGAAAACATGACTGTATAACGCAATATTGGAGCTTAAAAGTAAATAAAAATGGAAAACATCGAACCTTTTATCGAAGGGCCCTTTTTGCATATGCATTGACAAATTTCTTATATTTTGCATGCTGGTAAAAACAAGAAAAGGTAATTTTGAAAAGTAAAATCTGAAATCTGAATTAAAATGTATTTTCATTTTCATTTTCAAAATATTACTTATAATGAATAAAGGTGCCAAATATATACATGTACCATTTCACATAATTAGTTATCTCCCCTTAGACTAAACTAGTGTTTGAAAGATGCAAAATCTGTAACAAATAGAATTTGTAACAAAACTGAGTTGAAATGTCTTATATGTTCTACAGTATTAAAAAATTGAAAATAATTTTTCATGAATAACCAGTTGAGTATATGCAGGTTAAACTTTAACAAGAACTCACCAAAGTTTCATATTAATGACTTAACTCATTCTCTGCATTCTAATAACATATAACTATTTTCATATTAATGGTAGACAAAATTGCCACTGGCTAATATAGTCCGTCAGCGATATTGTGGCAGAGTGTTTATAAACATGGAAGAATCTATAAAATGTAGATAGGGATCATATATAAAGATTATTGACGAATAAACGTATGAAGGCGTGAGTGTACACATACGATAACACGGTATCAATACCTATTTGTGTAGAATAGACTCGACCGTGTTTATTAGCACTCTGCCAATATATCGCCGACGGACTATAATTTTTGAGAAATTCTTCCAAAAAGTAAACTATTTCAGCAAATTTGTGAAAAAATTATTTTCATTAAAACTGACCATATTTTCATAAATTTTGGAAATTTGGCTATTAAAAATAATAATTTTAGGCATACCTAGCTCAAGTATTGTAATTGGCAGTGATCAATGTAGGATTTTTCAGAGAGGGCCATAATCAAAATCTTTCCTCTAAAACACCATAACACCAATATTTTTGCATTCATGTAATGTTAAATATTGCCCACTAAGGCCTTAACAATAGGGCCATTTGGCAAAATAAGAAATCAATGTCAACAACCCATTTCTAGAATGAACACTGGTAAATTGGGACTACATAAATGTTCTATTGGTCTCGTTATCAGGTTTCAAAGTACATGTACTTACCAATAGTTGATGATGGTACTATAATGACATGGGGACCATCATCACCTTCTTCCAGTAAATGAGCCAGGAATGCTATAGTCTGTATGGTCTTACCAAGTCCCTAAAATGAAAGACAAATTCAAAATTTATACCATAAACATGTTTACCCAATTCAAACATGGCAACCGGGTTTGTCAGTGTACAATGACAAATTTTTGTTGGTCTGACCGAAAAATGCCAAATGTCTTGTGTCAGTTTTCATTTTACCTTCAACCACAAACTTCAATTTGCAAAATTTACAGTGAAAAGTGCTCAAAATAAGGAAAAAGTTATGTAATAATGCAGTCCTGTTTAAAAACTTCTCCCTAATAAACTGTCTTTAAAGCTCTAGTAGCTAGTTGTATTTTCAACAAATCACTCTGTATATTTCACACATTACAATTGACTTCTGATATATCAAGGTCCAGTTAAACCACTGCGGTAGCTGAGTTGGAACCCCAACCGGGTCTGATCAAAGACTTGAAAGTGGTTAGTGACTGTTCTTTCGCCAAGCACTCTGCATTAGGAAATGAAAGTCACAGTTCTTTCAGATGGGAGCTTAAAATAAACGAAGTACCGTGTCATGGTAAGCATGACACGATAAAGAACCCTGCTGTATAATGCCATCAGCACAATGCACAGGCAAAATTTCTGCACCTTCCGTCTATAGCTGGCGAAGTTTCGCTATAAGTGAAATATTCTTGACTGGGAAGCTAAACACCATTACTCAACTCAACTCAAGGTCCAGTAAATTCTGCTGCTTTACAAGGCAAATGTCCAATAAAACTTCAAAACTATTTCGTCATCACTGGTGAAAAACTAAAAGAGATTAATCTTCCCTGGTCTTTTTAAGCAGATAACAATTTTATACAGTTGTCTTAAAGACAATGTTCTACTATACTTACCATTTCATCTGCCAGAATTCCATTTAAATCCTGTGTATGCATGATCCTCAACCAGTTCAAACCAACCATCTGATACGGTTTAAGTGTCAAACTGAAAAGTAAAACCAATAGTTTGAATTTCAATGTTTTTTTTTGTAAAATATTTTAGAAAATGTATTCTCCAAAATTCACTTTCGTCATTAAAAGCAGTTTTTTCCCAAAACAAACAAAAATATATTCCATTAATTCAAACTTCCTTGCACATAATTTTTTACTAAAACAGCAGAATATGTTTTCATTTTTATTAAAAATCAAACACCTTTTGAGTTTTCTAGTATAATCAGAAACTTTATAAACAGGAGACTAAATGTATAAGAAGAAACATAAACAGGAAAAAAATATTCACGATTTTCATGACCTCTCTTGTACTGTGAATATACATGTATATTCTAAGTGAAAATTTATTATTTCCCTTGGAACACTTTCCCAACAAGTTGAAAGTTTGAGCGCTTGACTCTTGGAACTCTACATTGAGCGTACTATTTTCAAAACTAGATGCAAGATTGAGCGCAACATTCTTAAAAACTCTTATTTAATCTAGACATTATTTCAATTTACCGATATGTGGAAGTTAATTATCAAATCCATATTAACTTTTATGATTTGTTTACACCAAACAGAATTATGTGAAGCTCAATCTACAAACGATACAAGTCTGTACCTTGATAGAACACTAAATGCCTTAACTAATGCACTTCTATTTTACGACAGAGAACACAGGTATGTCAACCTGGATGCTGTCGGGTGGATGAGGATGGTTGAAGGTAAGACACATTCAATGTATTATGATGTAAATCGATAAATCTTTGTAAATGAAAACGTAATATAACTAAAAATGTTTTGTGAGGAAAATTTAAAGTTGAAATTCTTACTGCAAAATAAATCACAACAACTCATTTCCTGCTGCTAATATTTTTTCTTATACAGTATCTCAACTAGACAAATTGTGCCATCCTATGACATATTCATTATAACAAACCTTTCATTAAGGAGTTTGGGTTGTTTAGTTATCTGTATTGCATCATCAAACTCATCATCGCCCATCTCCTCGGCTTTCCTCGTCAGGTATGCCACGACACTACCCATCTCCTCAGATATCTTCTCACATTTCACCATCAAGGTGTTAATAACATTTCTGACATGAATGATTTCTTTACATCCACTGATAACATCATAAGATAATCCTTTTGTTGTCATAAATTTCTCAACCTAAACAACATGGAATAAATATTAATGAAACTTGTATGAAAACTGAATCTTTCTCTTAAGAGAGTGACAGTAAAATGTTTATTTCTCTAAGGTATGCTTACACATCAAAACCTTTGATCAAAATCTTTGACCAAAGTCACTTAAAAGTTGGTTAGATCATCAAAAACTTGGAAAATTTAAGATAGTGTAAACCTGGTTTTAGTTAATGATACATGTCATTAGACTTTCCAATTATCCATTTTGTAAGTGATTAACTTGACAATGTATCCTTTTCCGTTAGCAGCAGAAGACAGAACAAATGGAATGACTGTCAAGTACTGGGGTTACCCTTGTTATAAAATATACCAGTTTCTATTTTACTTTAAATAAAAGTATGTTCAATTAAAACTTTATTTTTTTTAAATTTGCTATAAACTGAATATACAATATTTAAATAAAAGAAATTATATGTCAATACCAACCAGTCTCTCCCATGTTTCAAATGGTCTACAACTCATGATAAGTTCTGCCTTTTTCTTGGAGCACCCTGGTGTTCCCATTAGTTCTTCTAGTGTAGATTCCTCAAAGAATGATAAAATGATTTCCTTCTGTGATTTTGCCCCTTCATCCTAAAACAAATCATGAAGATTATTATTTTTTTTTTTACTATTACTACATGTACAGATAAACCTGCTACAGTGATCACCTCTACATAAAGATTAACTATCTATACAGTAAACTAACTCTTGATTATATAATCATAATTATATAAAGAAACCTGTCGATAAAGACACTGAACATTGCTGAGATTCTTATTTTATTTCTAAAATGTTAAAATATGGAATTGCAATGTCTGAACAGTTTCAAAACCTTATCCATTGAAACAGTTGAAGCAAACAGAATGCAAATAATAAAATAAACCATTACAGCAAGTTAAAACTGAAATGGGTTGCTATTTCAAAAGTGTTCTCAAAATGAATTGAATTGACACTCAAAATTAGCCAATTTTGGCCTTAGTGTTATGTACCCATATTTCAATAATTTTGCAGAAACAATATGAATGCTGATACTGTTCAACGCAGGAGAATTAAAACAATATTTCTTTACTACATTTATAACCCAAAAGCAAATTCTCACAATTTTGGAAAACACTTTGCTTCATGGCAACCAAACAAAAAATTGCAAAAACATTACCTCAAAATAAGCTATTTTCATAGAATCAGATGGTCAACAAACCTCAAATTACATACAATGGCACACATTTTTCCTGAATCCTTAAATATCACACATTTTTGTCAAAGAAAACCAGGGCCTTGTTGGATTCATTTTATCAGAAATTTGGGAAATATGCCAACCATGGTAAAAGCACATGGTAATGTTAGGAAGTGTATAGTGCAGCTCAAGTCCTTACGCCAGAAATATAGTGCTATAGTCAACCAATTTAGGTTTAATTTTTTGCAAACCTAAGAACCTCTCATCTTGGCAATATTGTTAAGTACTATCTTTTAACAAATCTAAATTAGCATGGTCTACCAAAAGGCCTCTGGGTCCAACATCCAACCTTATCACTACTGAGGTCTGCTAGCTAGGAAATCTTTGCTTTCCCAACTATGCTTATGATCAATGTAGGAAAAGCCAATCTATTCCACCAAAATATTTCTCATGTGAAGTTTTACAAAAAGATCTGTTTTCGAGAAAAATTGCAGACAAAATGTTGCCAGAAGAAATGCAGTAAATACTGAATGTTCCCCACTTCATTTGGAGAACATAATTACCTCCAAACTGTCATCACTGGCAGCTCCTTCATCCCCACTTGCATAATCATCACCCTCATCATCCATGGCATCTGTAATGAGCAATGTGCAATACTAGTATAAAAATACATGAAATGTATTTGTCTTCATAAATCATTAGGCACTGACTCATTCAGGTAATTGAGAATTAAAACCTTGATTGAATGTAGAAGGAAACATAGCACTGCCGTGCTGCAGTACGGCGTAGTTGGGAAAATGGTGTTGGGGCAGGACTATGAACATTACCGAAAATCCCCGGGGGGGAGGGGTCAATCGATGCATAGTCCGACGGATGGTGTTTTTGGAAAAGAAACAATGTACCAAACCATATACTGCTAAGTAAAACAACGGCAGAAAATAATAATTCCATAAATATATGAAAAAGACAATCAGGAGTTAAAATTTAATAAAGTTTTATAAATTGAACCTGATCGTTGTCATTTTAGATAGAGAGAAAGTAGAGTTTTTGCAGACCCGACCATCGCTCTGGCTTTTGTATGTACATGTAACTGGATCATTTGCTGTTAAGTCTGGTTTTGAAAAAACTGCTATTATCACTCACAATATTCCCGTTTCATGTTAATTTTACTTCCAAATCGGTAAAGTATTTAAAATCCACATTTGTATTCCATGTGCACAATGCACTGTACGATTTATCTCCCTTTCACGGAAGGGAAATCTAATCGATAAATCAGTTTTAAAATGTAACAGAATATACCTCAACACCAAAATACGTTATTATACCCTTCAAAATATATTAAACAGGGCTCCAAGTAGGATTTGGTTTTCACTAGCCTTCTGGCTACCATGTTTTATTGTTACTAGCCAAGGCCAAAATTTACTAGCCAGGGTTAAATGTTTTGGTCGCCAAAACAAATGTTCTCCATGATCATGCAATGATACAAAAAAGCTGAATTTTTAAAACCATTTTAAAAATTTTTGCCATGTGCTATAAGACTTTCTTATTCTTTCTTTCTTGTTGACCCACTGTTGACAAAGTCTGTTTTATCGGCAAGTTCCGGGGCACTTTCACAATTTTTTACAAAACATTTGCGCATTCTTTACATACAACCAAGAAAACCCATTCAAAACGTTCGCTTGCTTGATGCGGCAGTGGGCGTTTGTTGTTCATTATCGGCAACACATTTTGATTTCCGAATGGATGGTGTGCCAAAACCGAATGAGGACAATTTCCCCTGTGTCCTGCTCGTTCGTTTACGTTGTTTTCTATAGCAATGCGCAATCCTTTGTACGTTTGTATATTAGCAAGGATTATCATAAGTTACAAGCGTTCGTGTGACCTGTATAACACAGGCGGGGTTCCTGTGTATATGAGCAGGAGCTATAAACAAACTGTAAATACAACACTAGCGGCCGAGGTGTACCAAATTATTGTTTACATGATCATCTTTTGGCTAAAAACGATGTTTACATGATCACCCCTGGTTATAAAACGATCTTTTCAGTACAAAAAATAATTTTTCGGTCGCACCCTCTGTATTTATTGATCGCCGTTTGGCGAGTGCATCAGAAATTTACTAGCCATGTCTGATTTTTAGTCGCATATGCGACTAATTTACTCGCTACTTGGAGCCCTGTTAAAATTACCACAGATTTTATAAAGAATTAGTTAAATTCACCTGCCATTGTTGCTTATTTCATCGTAGGATGCAAACTTCCCAGACTACTTTTTATTGTGTTGTATGAGATCAGTTCGCCAGACTGCACAAATTATTGGATGCATCCAACCGCAATATGTTACTAGATTCCGTAATATATTCCAAAAATTTATTCCAAATGTGCATATGTAAACAAATGCATTACCTGTCTCAGAATACATATTTCACGACAATACAGATATATTCCTTTCACGTTCATTTACCAGGCGCGCTACTTATGATGCGTACTATTTCATACTATTTCATAGCAAAGAAGCTAGATCTTAGAGAAAGCGATAGCAATGTAGGCTATCACTGTGGTGAACGCCATACAATAAAAAATTGAAAGACTTTGAGAATTTTATATTACGAGGGTGGCAAAGTTATTGAAGGGCATTACGACAAGCTTTTACTTTAAATATCTACATGTGTTAAGGCATTTTTCATATTTATGTTTCATCTATCACTCTTAGACTATGTTAACAAATACTACCAACCTATAGTATTCTGGTCATTTTTATCAGCTACTTTATTAAGAGTTGTTGTAGCTCGTTCTACGTCCCAGTTATTCTCCTCCAATGCTTTATATATCTCCTATAATAGAAATAAACATCTTATATCTGACTAATATTACATGTATATCTGAACAAACCCCTTGTACACATGTTAACAATGCCAGCACTACTATCATGAACAAAAATATAATACTTTAATATAAATTTAAAACCTTACTCGTATAGCAGCTGTTGTAGCTCAATGTTGGAGCATTCGCCTAGTGTGGGAGGTCCAGAGTTCCATCTCAGGCCCAACCCTGCAACATTTCTTCTTCCTGTTACAGTATGGTGACTGTGGCCCTAGGAAGTATTGGATTCGCAATTGCAGGCCACATAAAATCCATCTGATGGAATATGGGGCAGATTTCCCACATGAGATTGTAGGAAACTATAATGTAACATGAAGAGAATGTAGCAGCCTGCATAGTTCAGTTGTTAAAGCACTACCCTAGTGTGGGAGGTCCCAGGTTTAATACCCGGTTCAACCCTGCATTTTTTCCTTCCAGTTACACTCCTCAATTACTCAACATTAACAAGTGACACTAACCCTTCTTGATTTTCCTGCATAAGCTCCAGTTAAAACTTTAATTCTTTCTTCTTTGGTATTATCATCTAGGACAGAAGATTGGCTACAGGCATAAACTTCTGTTGCTTGACTGTCTACTTCCGTCTCCTGACTTTCACTGGATTCCAATGGTCGCACTCGCTTCCTGGGTGGAGAAGCCATTTCAGAATCGCTACTTTCCAAACGAAGGACCCTTTTCTTCTTTGTTTTACCAAAATTAGGCGAGTTTACGAGACTTACAGGTGCATTCCCTGAGAAAAAATGGGAAAAAGATCATCCATTTAAAATTTCAAAATCCAGTCTTTTTTCAAAAAATACATTGAAAAAACATAATAAAGCTAATTGCAAATATAATTTGTGTACTGTAAAACCTTGTACATAAATACTACACATGGACCTTAAAAAACATGGACAGGGGTCTTGATAGATTTTTATAAAAGACATTCTGACATTCAGACATTCATAATGGACAGGTGGCCTTATGAAGACGTTCTTTTTAGTTGAAATGGACTTAATAACATTAGTCTTAATGGACAGGTGGTCTTTATACAGAAGGGGTTCTTGGTTGAAACATGAAGCAAAGGGACTTTAAAACACTAGTCTCGCCTAATGAACAAGTGAACTTTATATAGAGGTGGTCATTATAGCAGGTTAACCGTATTACTTTTTCTATATGAGGAATGGAAACATTTTGAGGAGTTACATAAATAATGATAAAACTCGTCAGAATGCCAGCAACAGAAATTTACAGTAAAACCTATAAATAAAGACCACCTGTGGGACCTTAGAAATATGGACTTTACAGACACACTGTATAAAGAGGCTTTTTAAAATGACCTTACATCAGGATCTTTTCCAAGTGAGATGCATACCTAAGCAGTGACAGGCATTCCAATCCATAAACTAGGGCCCTCAGCCACACAGGCCCTCATTTTATTACAAAGACCAATACATTACCTCTAATGGGGTTCGCCACTGTACCATGTGATCAATACCTCTTAAGGTCTGTGCGGAACGTTTTGGAAAACACAAACGTCACAAATTCCTGGAATAACTTTGGTTTTACGGGAAAATGTAATCATATGTCCATGTCCATTACAAACAAGTGTTCCGCACAAACATTAGGAGGTATCACATGGTACAGCGGAAAACCCCATGGGAGTAACTAGTGACTAGTGATAAATAATAATAACAGTACCTCTACTGATTAGCGTATCAGCAGCAATGTCTACTTCCCAATCCGAGTCCTTTAACACTGATGCCAGTCTGGTACGACAGTACTGAGGAAACATCTGTCTAAGTTGATTGCATTTCTGTTGTTGTTCCCCTGTCAACTGTTCATAAACAGATGATTGGGAGGAGGAGTCACTGCCTGGTAGCGGATCTTCATCACTGTCACTTAGATCCCTCAGTGGTACATTTTTTGACTTCCTGAAATAAACACAAGTCGAAAATAGCAATTAGTTAACACGTCAAGAGTAGCTAAATCCGTAAGACATCTTATCTTCCACAAGTTTCTTAAAAGTTTATGTAACAATTATGATCATTTATAGACCATGTATAGTTTAAAACAGGTCAGTGAGAGTTGGTCATGTATATAGGACTGAAATTAAGGTCTTGTGGAGATTTCTATTTCAAAAGATACAACTGTATGTGTAACAAATTAAATGCAATAAACAGATGTTAGCAAACTCAATCATGTCTCTAGTTTTAGTACAGACACAGTATCGGGTAAGAAAAAACAAATAAACTGCTACAAACAGTGTGTGAATATAGTCCAACCTGCCTTAAAGGCCACCTCTATATAAAGACCACCTGTTTATAAAGGCCAGTAGAATTGTATCCCAATTGTTCTTTATTCATATTATTTAAACCTGTATATTAAAGCTACTTGCCCATAAAGGCCACTTTTACTGGTTCCCTTGGGTGGCCTTTATAGACAGGATTGACTGTACTACCTTTTGAAGAGATGTTTTTGTCTTGCCTACAGTTTATGAAACTTTTCAACATGCAAGGCTAGGGGGTATCTAATTACCTGCTATGGAATGCACTTTGGATATATTTGTGTTGAAGATTCCATAGTGACTGACTAGATAAACATCTCCAATGAAACTGCTGCTGGTAAACCATCTGGTTTACATTATTAGCTATGATTTTGGTTCATTAAAATAAATTCAGAATCTTCTTGCTTAAATGGTTATTTAAACAGACTTGGTTTAACAGAAATTAGAAATATGTGTGCCATGAGATCTGACAAACCTTCTATTAAATGGACCAGGCACATCCCCGTTAGTTAACTGTTTCCCTTGTTCTTTTGACAGCCAAGGTGATGATTCTTTACTACAAGTATCATCATCATCATCATCTGAATCATCTATAACAATCCGCTGTGGACCTTTACTTTTTTTACCCAACAAAGGTGAGCCTGGGCTCTGAATTTCAGATGCTGGCGTCTCTGGAACAACTGAAAATAATATATACAGTAAAACTTTATTTCAATGCCTCTTGATAACTTTGCCACATCTCTTATCGCCACAATATCTTGAAATCCCAAGCACCATTTGTTCTAACATGTTTTCTTTAAAAGCCTCCCTCCATTCAGAGGTTCAAAGTTATGTTTTGTAATGGCCTTTTGACTTTATTTTTTATCGCATATAAAGTTTTAAAAGCCCAATATAATCAGTAAAAGGTCCATGTGGAATTCTGTTATCATATGATAAAAGTAGTAATATTCTGGTTCAAAAAACTCCAGGTCCATCAAACTTTTACAGTTTAAATATCCAGAGCCCTAATATTAAAACAATAAGTCCTGGGCCTCAGACCTAGGGAATTTTGAACCCTGGTCAATTTATAGCCAAACTCCTTGTAATGCCAAAATTTCACTGAACACATGGCGATTATTACTTGAGGTTAACTTATCTTACAATCTGACCAATGCCATAAAAGTAAACCAAGAAAATATTAAGTAACAAGTTTGATACATGTATTTAAATGTGGTTCTCCGCTGTACCAGGTGATACCCTCAAATGTTTATGCAGAACTCTTATTTCCAATAAATATATAGAATTGCATAAAATGACATTTATCCGCTAAAACAACATCATTCCAAAAATATGTGACATTGAAGTTTTCCAAAATGTTCTGCATAAAAGTTAAGAACTATGGATTATGTGGTACAACCGCAAAACCAAAATATTTTCATGTGACATGCTTTTAGCATGTGATATATTATTCTAAAGTCATTACTACATATCTCACATGGGCAGATCTGAATATGACTCTATGAGATAGTTTGTCTGTTCTCTTGCCGAGGGTCTGTGGTGTTCATCAGGTACTGACAACTATAAGTGAAAGAATCTTGACTAGGGATATTAAACATCAAGAATATACATATATATATATATTTCCAATAGATTTTCAGAAATTTAAAATTATTAGTCATCAAATTTCCAAAATTTGGAAAATAATTATTTTAAAAAGTATTTTTTACAAATTTGCTAAAATATGTTGTTTTATTAAAAAATTTTTTTAGAAACTAGTTGCCAATAGCAATTTTAGTTAACAGGTATGGAAACATAGAACATGAATGACCTATAGCAAAATTTTATTAGTTATACCTTTGGGTGAGTTTGAGTCACTTTCTATATTAATGACTGGTATGATTTCAGCCACATCATTATTCCATTGTTTATGAATCACACTTTCTGAACTACTGGAAACTTCAGAATCTGGCTGCGACATTCTACGACCGACAGAATTCACAGAATTTTGATGATGAGTTGGCCCTAAATTCCCTAATATACTTTCACTGTTTTGACTACCATAACTATATTCCGTCGTTAACCGAGTCGAATCCCCACCAGGTGTCACTTTACAGGAAGTGTTGTTATCGCCAGATTTCCATTGGACACTTTCACTTGATGTAGAATTGCTGTCTTGATCACTCCCAGAACTATCACTCTTCTTTAGCTTGTCACTAGATTTCCTTACAAAACGGTATTTTAACAAAGTATTTAGGCTACTCATGGTTTCATAACTTTTTGTGTCTGAAATGAAAATAAATATACATTAACAGTGATTTTGCAAAAATTGATTGATTGAATGGTGTTTTACTTCCCAGTCTAGAATATTTCAATAAAATATTGAGACATCACCAGCTAAAGCTGAAGTGGCAGAAACATTTACCTTTACAGTGTGGTCAGGGAGGGTTCTTTAACCTGTCACATGGCATTGGTTTTCTAAGGTCTCTACTGAAGGACCTATGACTTTCATTTCTAAATGCAAAGTGCTCGACAAAAGAACAGTCACTACCATTTTGCAAATCTTGGTTCAGACCCTGGCCAGAGATGGAACCCACAACCTGACACTATGAAGTGAGCAATCTACCAATTGAGTGGTAGTGGTTGTGGAAAGTCCTGGGTTTGGGATTATATTTCAGAATTTGTATCCTTGTATCTATTTGAAAGATAATTTGGGGGACTGATAGAAGGAAAATTAAATAAGTAATTTTCTATATTTATTTCATGTGAGTTTGCAGAAAGACCATGCAATTTATTTGTAATTAAAGAAGAGGTAGAGCAACAAGCTAACATACCACGCTATGTACATATATACCAATTGCAAAGTAAGAAACATGTTTTATTTTCTCTGAAGCAATGGCCTTTGCAGTCAAACTTGTCTATAAAGACACACTATGGGACCTCTAAAAGTGGTCTTTATATACAAGTTCAAACAACAAGCATATGCTGCATAAAGAAGAAATCGGATCAAATTTGACCTTCTCTTTAAGTATGTAATTTAGACAGTAGTAGTTATCTTTCTATGGCTGGTAGGATTCAACCTTGTTACATCATAGATAGCAGACATATATAATACTTAACTAGCACCATTTAAATTCAAAATCTAAATTTATGCAACATAATATGACATGGATTTACCCAAGACTCCAATACACAAGAAACAATGGCAGACGACAAAAATTGTTAAACTGACAAACGTTTTTATGTAGCTAGGCTGCAATTTTCTTGTTTCATATATCAATTAACTTATGTCAGAATTTGTTAAATGTTTAAGACTATAATTATATTCAATGCTCTGCCATCGTGATTTTTTTTCAAAAATGGCGGGTATGCTTTTCGATTTTCTTTGTTGCCGAAAGTATGTCATTTGGATCGCTTGGTAATTCCAAAACATTCCAAATATTTTCAACAATCTAAGACAGAGTATATTCGCTACCTCAAACCTGGCTTCGTCAAATATTAACTATGATTTGTCAGCATTATTAATCAGTGGATGTCGAAATCAGCCATTCATCATTCTGGTTGGTGTCATTTTTCTTCCTTCAAATTTGAAGAGCTTATCAGAGACCAGAGTTATTTCCCTTTCAATGATTTTATGATATGGGCCTGTGAGGCACACCTGTCACAAATTTAGCTGCATGGTGAGAGAGACTGAGAGAGAGAGAGAGAGAGAGAGAGAGAGAGAGAGAGAGAGAGAGAGAGAGAGAGAAAGTGTTAGACTTTTTATTAAATATTTAGAGTTTTTTCAATCAAAGTTAGCCTATTTATGTAAATTAGCACCTGTTTACTATATAACTCTATGAATATATGCGTTATTTTAAGGGTTATGTTCTAAGTAATTTTGAAGTAATTTGCCATTATCATAAAATTATGAAAAAATATAGCAAGATGCAGAAAAAATATTAGAATATGAAATAATTTGAAAGTGTCAAGAAATATTCATAGTAAATTCATAATAAGTAAATTATTAAACCAGGTGCATGTTTTCCCTATATAAACCCTTATACATCACCGAGCGCGGTGACGGGTTAAGATGACCGCTATAGTTGGTCAAAAATATGACCTATTTTTATATTAAAGTTAAAAAAGCCCCAATTGTTTAGTTATTTATTTTCTCGTGTTATACACCATTAGAATCGTCAAAATGTCTTCTTTTTAGCTATAACAGGAACTTTTTCGAAAATGAAAGTAAAATTATTGATATGACTGTTTTAAGCAACCACGTCAACATATTTCCTTCTTTATCTATATTGTAAAGTTCTTAAATTTCAAACTAAAAAAGCCCCAAAAATTTCTTTAAATATTTCAGATTGAAAAATACCATAAAATTCCTCTCATTTTCTACTTTTTAATGATAACAGGAATAATTTGATATTTTTGATCTTTCAATATTTTATTTAAGAAATAAGTTTCAATCCGTCAGGGGCGTAGCCAGGCGTACGTTTGTACGCAAAAACGTCCACATCGTTTTCGCAAAAAAAAAAAAAAAAAAAAAAAAAAAAAAAAAACGAGAGAGAGAATATAATATATTTCTTATACCAAACCGTTGGTCTTCACGGGAAATATTATATACGAATTCGGTTTACGCCTGACTTCGATAGCCTCTGAGGTGCGGTTCCGGTGTTGTCTTGACTTTGCTGGCATGGCAAAACAATTAAAACTATCTGATTTGTTCTCGGCTTCAAAAGCCGATAACTCGAGCGCAGTTAGTCCAGCAGCTCAACAGCAGAATCCAGATACTAGGGGCGTAGCCCCAAACCCACTGCCCTCTTTAGGCGTCCACATCATAAAAACCCCCATAAAAGCCCCTGTCCGTCATAATTCTTTGTTAGCTTCAGGTAGAAAGTAACCAGAAAAATTAGCGCATGCGCGACTATTGATCAAACGCAAAGTCGATAATGAGAGAGAGAGAGAGAGAGAGAGAGAATTTTTGTTTCTCATCATGACAATAAAGTAATTATTGAAATATGAATGTATGACACTAATACATGTGTTATAATGTGAATGCGCAATATTGCATGTCATGGAGGAATTGCAACCTGTGCAACTGTTGTATCGGTGAGCTAGCACCTTAAAGAAACCCACCCAACACCACAACCCCCGAATGCGCGCTAGTACAAAGCAGGCATACACATAATTCACACTGTCAGCCATGGTCACACCGATTCAATTTCAATTCGCCTTTCAATTCGCGTTATAACGCATTTATTTCGCTATAACGTCTTTCAATTCGCGTTATAACGCCTTTCAATTCGCGTTATTACGCCTTGATTCGCTATATAACGCCTTTCAATTCGCGTTATCACGCCTTTATTTCCCTGTATAACGTCTTTCAATTCGCGTTATTACGCCTTTCTATTACGTCTTTATTTCACATTATAACGCATTTATTTCGCGTTTTTACGCCTTTTATTAGCTCACCTGGGCCGAAAGGTTCAGATGAGCTATTGCTATCTATCACCGTCCGTCGTCCGTCGTGCGTAAACTTTACATTTTAATCTTCTCTTCCAAAACTAGTGAGCCAAATTTGATGAAACTTGGTGATTATTATGCCTGGATTACAGGCTTTTAAAATTGTGTTCAGGGTTTGACCACGCACAACAATATGGCTGCCGTTACTATAAATAGCCAAAAGACAAAAAAATCTTCTTCTCTGAAACCAAAAGGTGCAGGCAAATTTTGATTAGATTTTTGGATTTAGGATACCTAGATACACTAAAATTGTGTTTTTCATGAAAATTGAACGAAAAATAGGTTACGCTTTTTTGCGTAAAATTATGTAATTTTTAAAATGAGACATTTATTGTTATAACTTCATAATGGCTGAAGATAATTGTATGAAGTTTTCACTGTTGATCTTGTCTTGCGATTTTCTTCCGATTGATGTTAAGGTCAAAGGTCAAGGTCATGTCCCAGTTTTTGACCTTTGATAAAAAATGCTATTTTTTAAACATTTCTGGTGATAATGACGTAGGATTTTTGGTTAATTGTAGGTATTGACATGACGATCATTTTGATATATCGATTAAGGTCATGGGTTCAAAGGTCAAGGTCACAGATGTACAAGTTTACCAAAATAGTTAATTATCTGCAAAACTGTGAACTTTTTGTATAGGCATGTATATTAGAATATTGTAGGTAATGGCCCAATGGTCATTTTGATATATAAATAAAGGTCATGAGTTCAAAGGTCAAGGTTACAGATGTAAACAAGTACTGAAATGATTATTTATCTCAAAAACTATAGACTTTTTGTATAGGCATGTATATTAGAATATTTTAGGTATTATCATGGCCTAACGACCATTTTGATATATGAATGAAGGTCATGGGTTCAAAGGTCAAGGTCACAGATGTGAATGAATACCTGAATGGTTAGTTATCTTGAAAACTGTTAACTTTTTGTATATGCATGTATATTAGAATATTGTAGATATTAGCCTAACAACCATTTTGATATATGAATGAAGGTTATGGGTTCAAAGGTCAAGGTCATAAGATGCAAACGAATACTTAAATGGTTAATTATCTCAAAAACTATAAACTTTTTGTATAGGCATGTATATTGGAATATTGTAGGTATTGGCCTAACGATCATTTTGATATATGATTGAAGGTCATGGGTTTAAAGGCCAAGGTCATAGAATTGAATGAATACTTAATAAATGATTAATTATCTCAAAAACTATAAACTTTTTGTATAGGCATATATATTAGAATATTGTAAGCATTTGCACAACAATCATTTTGATATATGAATGAAGGTCATAGGTTCAAAGGTCAAGGTCATAGATGCGAATGAATACTTAAATGGTTAATTATCTAAAAAAACTATAAACTCTTTGTATAGGCATGTATATTGGAATATTGTAGGTATTGGCCTAATGCACATTTTAATATACAGATGTTTTAGCTGTTTATAAATAACATATTGTAGCTAGACTTTAGATATGTTATATATAGCATACTTATATAATAATTATTATAATTAATTTGCAAAAATACTTGCATATTATTGGCCCTTACTGCTGAAAATTTTGATATTCTCTTTTATTAATGTCATTGACCATTGAACCTCTGCAAAAGATATGTACTCTGCCTCAGGTGAGCGTTAAGGCCCATGGGCCTCTTGTTATTTTTTTATTCATGAGCCTAATAGGCTGTCGTAATAAATTAACAAATTAATTTTTATTTAAGAAATACTAGTATGTTTAATGGTTTCCCTCACCAATACTTCAATGTTATCATTATTATAATTATATAAATAACTTGTTTTCAGTTAGTTAGGTATGTCAGAGGTAGTAAAAACATTTTTATGTTACTTTTAAAATCTCAATAAAAGAAGAAGATTTTCAAAAAATTGGGGGCGAATTTGACAGTGGGGGCGAATTTGCATGAAAAGGGGGGGGGGGGGGGCTTTGAACGGGGACGATTTTGACATGGTGGCGAATTTGTTGAAAGCGGGGGCGAATTTACCGTGGGGCGAATTGACCTGATACCATATATATTATACTATAAAGTTACACGCTTTATTTGTTACAATTACCGTAATATCAAATAAACTTGGTGTCTACTTTGCCATCAGATCGTGAACGACCTTTATCTGTACGGTTGTGTCAAAAACCATTTTTAAATGTATTTTATGATTAAATTAAAAAAATGGTATATGACAGTTTGTCAGAAAAAATGAAACCTTTACAATCCCTTAACTTCCTCATTTTCCTGCTTTTTCCAACTATAAACCCCGCACTCCCAATTTTTCCACGGCGGAATTCTCAGACATGGCGCTCAGGTTTTCCTGCCATCCACCACTGACCGTCGAGATAACTAGACGTCTAACGGTAGAACTCCACCTTGGAAGATCTTTGTGTGCGTAAATTCGTCAACTCGACCCGAAGCACGGATTTTTTTTATTTGGGTACTATGGTTTTCTCTACCGTAACAGCACTGACCGCCTTGTTATAATGACAGATTCTTGACTAAGGCGTGCTGCAAAATCATCTAACTCTTGCCGACCTACATCAAATGTACTACTTTAGAATGTTTAGGTGACAAGATTGATTTGTATCACCCATCAAAATAAATAAACAAAATTAAAAAAAATAAATAAATAACTTGAAAACAGGATACACCGTCGGTCAATACTACTGTCAGTAGTTCATCATCGCCAGGTAAACAGCGGATCTTAAATAATTTAGTAAAAAATATACCAAAATCAATGCGAGACACGATATGTTGCACATATAATATAGCCGGAAAAAATCGATTGGTTCTACTTTACAAACGGGTAAATAACTAAATAATTGTCTTTATAGGGTTAACATCCTGGTCTGGTCTCTCACTGATGAAAATTAAATCACGTAGTTAATTGATTGGTTTATTAAATTCGGGGTTTTTACGCGGCAGTCATGAATATTTCACTTATATCGAGACGCCAATAACTATAAGTCGTGGTCAGACCCCGGCCGGGGTTCAAACCCATGACCTCAGACATACGAAGTGAGCACTTAACCAAATGAGCTACCGTAGTGTGACAAATAATACCTTCCAGATCCAGTCTCTCTGGTAACACCAGGCTACAATAGCTCAGTTGGTAGAATGAGGGAAGTTGTGGGTTCGAACATATGTCGGGGACTGGCCAAGATATTCACCGTTCTTTTCGTCAAAAACTCAGTATTTTAGAAATAAAAGTCACGGGGTTCTTCGATGAGTCAAGGCAGGCGTTGCAAGTCAGAAAGTCCTCCCTGCAAGGATAATGATTTCTACCATTTCACTCACCTACAGCTGCTAATGACCGTCTCGATATAAGTGAAATATTCTTGACTTGGACGTAAAACCCCATTCAATCGAGTGCTAAGCCAAATGTATTTCATTTTGTAGTCGTCTTTTTAAACACCTGGATCCAGTTGTCACAGTCGAAGCTTGATTAGCTTAATCAATGATACACAAATTCAAAACATCAATAAAAATCAACATACCATTACTAAATAGATAGATTTATAACCATCTTCTCCAGTTTGATGAAATTTTATTTATTTACGACATTTTCAACATTATTTTCACAACAGATTTGAATTTATGCATTATTTAAATTTTGACAAATTAGTTGATTAATATAATCACGCTTCGAACAATTGACCCCTGTTATTTGAAAAGTAGCGTATTCTTTAGAAATATGACTCATTGTACCCTTAAGTGTAGAAAACTGTCTTACTTTAGTACTGAAGTACTTCCAAATTCAGCTCCAACCAATAAAAACCAAGTTCAAGTTGCATTTATAAACGTGACCTGGGCGAATTACCTCCCTTGAATACAACTAAAGAACCATCAGAGCAAGGACAATCGGTTATAGTATAACAATATTTACCTGTGTGTAAAAGTTCATATGTAAAATTATTGGAACTGTATCAAGAGCATTGATTCTTGATAAAATGGAGAGACGTATTTTAGCTTTATTGATTACATTGGGACTTATGTGTTTACTATTACCCTCCGTTTTTGGAGGCAGGTAAGTATTATTATTATTAGATTGTTACACCTGTAATTAGATTCAGCATAATTTAGAATATTATTATTTCATTAAGTCTTCTTGTACTTCCCCATTCGTGCCTTATTCTTCTAAGTACTGTCGGTCTCAATGCGTTTGTGACAACTGATTTTTTTTTAATTTAGTAGCATTCGGTTCTTACATGTTATAAAAGCATCATTTCTCAGATGCGTGTCTTTTTTTCCCAATTTGGTGACTATAGGTACTGTCTGTCCCACTGTTATTGTAACAGCGTATTTTTTGTTTATTTTTAGAAGACATTTGTGTACTTGTATATATTAAAAGTAGCATAGTTTTTCAAATATTAGATACAGTTTGGGCAAGCTCACAAAGTTTGGTCTATAGACATGCACATGTCCGTTTGGTGTATGAGTTTGTGCAAGTGTTTCAAATCGGGTTCGTGCTACTGCACTTTTGGGGACTATCAACATATCAACGTAAGCATTTATTTGGTGGTTTTTATGCAATATATGTTTAAAGTGTCTAGTAAGTCTTTTAGTCAGGGTGTCGTAATCTTATTTGTATCTACCGTTTTAAATAAATATTTTCACGATTTTATAACATATAACACGATATGTAATAAGAAAAATTTAAAGAATCTAACCTGGCCTCGGAAAGCAGTGAGAAAATATTGAAAGTCAAAACTGTCAAAATTGAATTTTAAAACAGATCGGTTGATTTAAGTGCGTTTGTATGCAAAAAACCTAAACCTGAATAATTCAATCATTGGAGCAGTGATGCGTGATTGAAATTTACCGTACTTCTAATTTCAAGAATTTCATAACTCGATTTTATTAGTTTTTAGATCTTAAATTCAATATACATTTGTATTGATATATATTTTTCTTACACGTTTTCCTGCGATGTATTCTTTGATGATTTCATAACCAAGCCATCCACGCGCAACTTTTGTCATTATGAAATTTAAAGATGGCTTTAAGCTTTAAACTAAAGTTGTGATTCTGAACTGGTTATCTTCGAGGTTACGAATACTTAGGCCAAATTATATAATAATAGTTTATTTGCATAAAATATTAACAACTTGTAGCAATAATACAAAAATATATATAGAATAAAGATAGCGGCAGAATACAATTAACCTCAAATACATATTAGGTACAGTGTGTTACACTTAATTAAACTGTTGAATATATTTTTTTTCTTAATTTAAATGCATGAAATAAATACTTTGATAATTTCAATATAAGAATTATCTACCTTAACAATGGTGTGTTATTTTTTTATATTGCTGCCACGATGGTAGCTATATAAAAAGCAGCATACCAGTGTTAAAGTGGTAAGACAGGCTTAATGTCTACTTTATTCCAGCTTATTGCATAGGCTTTAAGACGTCTTATCTGTTAAGATGGCTTATACGTAGTTACCCAGCCGTTGTTTATCAAATGGATTCAGAATCTTTTTAGTTTTTGTATATACACAGTCCAACCTGTCCTAAAAGACCACTTCTATATAAGAGTCACCTGCTTATAAAGATCAGTAGAATTGTACACTAATTGATCTTTTTCTTACTATCTGAACCTGTATATAAAAACCACCTGTCCATCAAGACCACTTTTACTGGTTCCCTTGGGTGGCCTTTATAGACAGGTTTGACTGTATTTAAACAATTCTGTCAAGAAATACAGTTAAAAATGAAAGTATAAAATTGTAAATATTATAATATATTAAAAACCTTTTTAAAAATATTCAAAACGCTAAAAAATCCCCAAGAAAACATTTACATTTGCACTTAGTATACATGTGCATGTAACTCGAAATAAAATGACCGTAGCTATGTAATGCGTGTAATTTATTATAACCTGATATACTTTATATTGGATTTATTGATTTATATGTGTAATATGTGAATATCCGTTCTTAGAAACATATGTTTTGATATGTAAGAATACATTACAATATATTATGATAGTGATACTAATAGGTCAATATAACGTATTTATATTACATTGTACAGGTGTAAATATTATTACTGTAGTTGTACAGATGAAATCCCAAAACCTTTGATTGGAACTGGGCCTTATTTTGGTCCCAAATCGACCCAAATTAAAATGCTGATTTCAGCCAAGCCAAAACATCTGTATAACCCAAACATCTTTATAACACGTTTAAAGTCTACTAACATTTTAAATTCAAAAATAAAATTTTAATTTCAAGTTTCATTGCATCATAACTGACATATCTGTCACATTTGAAGGTAGCTAAGTTTATTTGTCATTGTTAAGTAATTTTTAGAACAGTCAAAACGGAATACAAATGTGATGATTTCTCAGTTTTAAAAGACCGCAAATGACCTTTTGACCTGTCCTAATAAATATTCTATTCTCACAGCAGGTAAGACGGTTTAAACACCTAATACGTGGTGTTCTAAGGAGAATATAATTCGATTGAACAAAGATTTTAAGTTTACCTATGCATGTAATATTTTATATAACCTGAAATGGTTAAAGTACATCATTACTTTGGATAGACATCACACAATTTTGATTACACACGTGGCAGGTGCAGCTGGCTAAACAGGAAGTGCTGACCCTTCCGAAGCACCTGGCCTCACTTCCCTGGTGGAAGTTCACGTGTCTAACCTAACTTGTCAGTTCCAAAATCCAGATTTGGACATGGATTAGTATGTTTGTTTTTGATTAATAATAATAATGCCAACAACAACAATAATAATAATAATAATAATAATAATAAAGTTTATTCAAGTGCCACATGTAAATGCTTACAATCAGTTTTATAAAATCGTACAATAATTAAATCATTAAAATATATAATGATCAGTTACATCCGGCAATAATTGGCCTATGAGACACCACTAAAAATTATCACAACAGATAAAATCCACACGGACACAGTAAAACAACAGCTTGGCAAAACAAATCCTGCTGTAATAAACAGTCTGGTCAGGTAAAATAGTGAAAGTTGCAACTAGTTATTACTAGCAATAAACATAAAATTCAAAACGCAAAACTCATGAAAAAACGCACACAATTCGTGATAAAACATTTCAATATTCCCACTTTGATGGGACACTCATGAATCATGTTCGTTTGTTTGTTCGATATTTATTTATTTATTTCACTCAATTTTCATTTCACACGTGGCGGGTGTACCTCCCTCCCGGAGCACCCGGTCTCACTTCCCTTGTGGAAGTTCATGTGTCGCACCTAACTTGTCAGTTCCAAAGTTTCTTCTGGATTATGATTCGGACATGTAATTAGTGTGTTTGTTTCTGATTATTTATTTATTTATTTATTTATTTATTTATTTATTTATTTATTTATTTATTTATTTATTTTTATGCTTTCCTTGTTTCGGGTTCTAGATTGCATCTGCTAATGCCGAGTGTATGTTTTACAAGTATAGGGTGCTTGTTTCTCTCAAGAACTTTTGTATAGGGTACTAACAATTGAACTGAATCAGCAACCTGTGATAGGGTATGTGATATTGTTTCAGAAAACTATTTAGATATTTAGACAAAAGTAAAATATCTCCATCATTTGGAGTTATAAAAGAATTATAACTAGGTTATTTACTCCAGTGCCCGTCTATAGTCGGAAACATTATAACCAGGGGTCCCAATATGGAGGTTTCTCCTTCCTCTGTACTGTCTTGTTTCGCTGTTCAACTTGTATTGGTTCGTGTTCTTCGTTGCTTTGGCTATTGCAACTAGTTTTTAGTTTCAATTTGTCGTCTCAATTAAGAAATAAAGCAGAAAAAGATTTCGAGGATTTTTTAAAAATGGTCTTAATTAAGATGGCGAAGGAATATGCGAACGTTACATTGAGACAATGAGATTTAAATGTATATGTGTCGTATATTAACCTCACACGCGATTATGGCACACAGCCGGACTATTGCGCAATACAGACTATTTTTTATTATTATTTTATATTTTTTTAATAAATACAGGATGTATCATCTTACATCATTGACTTTATCTATAATCATTATCCTGAATATACAACAAATGTTACACTTTATTTATTGTTGTAAATCAATCTTTTCCTCGAAATATAGATTTACAGTGTTGATTATATTTTCTGTACAGTATTAATAAAAAACAAACATACTAATCCATGTCCGAATCTTAATCCAGAAGCAAAGTAAAAACTTTGAAACTGACAAGTTAGGTTAGACATGTGAACTTCCACAAGGGAAATGAGACCGGGTGCTCGGGGAGGGGGGGTTAAGCACTTCCTGTTTAGCTAGCTACATCCGCCATGTGTGTAATCAAAACTTGGGGTGAGAGAACATGGACCTATGTGACGTCAAATATATCCAGGGCTATCCTGGACACAGAGACATCGAACTTATCATCAATAATGTGATGACGGCCATTAAACTTTTTTAGGGCCTTGATGAGCCAATATGCCTGGATCAACAATTTATTTGCAAGCACTATATTAAAAAAGACTGGAACTTTTTATATTGTTTAACGATTATAAATCCCCTGTTATACGCTTTTGTTCACATTATAAAACAAAACAATTCAGAACTTGAAAAAATTCTTTCTTCCATCACAAAATACAATGTTGAATTCCTCAATATCTTAAACATTTGGGATTGAACCAAGTGTCTGCGTTTTCAAAATATTCAAACACTAATTTCATCAAATATCCTAAATATGAGAGGTTTTTGAGATACAAATGACACAAAATTTGTGAATACTCAGGGGCGGACCCAGGATTGTTTGAAAGGTGGGGGGGGGGGGGGTGGGTGGGTGGGTTGAGAATTATCCAAGATTTTTTGAAAGGGGGGGTGTTGAGAATTATATCAATGCTAGGTGCGAGCGCCGAAGGCGCGAGCTTCCAGAAACGAGGGGTCTAGGGCAGAGCCCCGATGGGGGCCAAGAAAATAATTTTTAATCAGCCAATAGCTCTCTCTCTCTCTCTCTCTCTCTCTCTCTCTTTGAATTTTTCAAGGGGGGGAGGTTGCAACCCCCGCACACACCTTAAAGGAATTACGATCAAAGTTCTAAATAAAAGAAAGTATTTATAAAAACGTAATATATCGGTTTTTTAAATTTTGATCCATAAAATACATTCAAAATTGGTATATGACAAAAGTATTAAAGGCACATTCTAGAAGTATATTTGCCCCTTTAAATCGACATGAAATGACGAAGATTTCACGGTCTGTTGCTGTTGTCATGTGCTACTTTTGAATTATATTATTTCATAAAAATTCAAAAGTAGCACATGACACTGTTGTTGTTGTTGTTAAATTTTTCATGTTTCGGTTTGATGAATGCACTTGCACATTTTGGTGCAACGGGCACATGATTTCAAATGTTCTTCTATATACACGGTGAACTTTGTTTGCTGTGGGGGGGGGGGGGGGTAGTTATAATAAAAATGACATTCTGTATCCAAACTGATTCCAATTTCACACTTTAATTTAAAAAGGAATCTTGCATGATTAAGTTAATATAGACACGTGAATGACACGCCGGTCGAAAATGAAATATTACGACGTAATATATAATAGGCGAATTGTTCAGAATTCTTTAAAAATGCAAATCTTAGTGCAATTTTGTCAATTTTATAAATATTACGCAATCAGTTCTCGTGATCGTGACTACACATAAGGTAATACTTGCAAATTTTTATGAATTTTAGTTAAGGAATGATTGTGAAATGGGGGCAATGTAAAGTTAGGTCACACTTGATGATCGTGCTCTCTCTGCTGAAAGCAACACAAACAACGTTCTGTAACGACAAAGAAAATGAAACTTCATGACATTCAATTAATTCATCATATCAGCGAGTGTGCAACTGAATAAAAGGTACCACTTCGCCACCACATCCCCAACAGTTTTAAGTCGAGGTTTATAAACTAAGAGGTTTAAATATGTGCTTATCTTAGGTTTTGAACTTGGTTGCAATGGTCATTTTTTCGAGTGTAATTTTCTATTTCTCAATGGTCAATGCTTTAGATATTATGACACATATGTAGAAATGCATATACAGTCCAACCTGCCTTAAAGGCCACCTCTATACAAGGGCCACCTGCTTATAAAGGCCAGTATAATTGTATCCTAATTGTTCTTTATTCATATTATTTGACCTGTATATAAAGGCCACCTGCCTAATAAAGCCATTTTTCTGGTTCCCTTGGGTGGCCTTTATAGACAGGTTTGGCTGTAATATATTTGTTTTATCGAGGTCAATAATTAGGACATTTACAGTGCTTTTATGTAACATTATAAAATTGAAGACGTCCCCCACCAAGGTTGTTTTCTTTATTACATTATACAGCTCAGAACGGGTAATAAATCGGGAAGTCTAATATTTCTCTTGTCAAGGGCAAGTTTAAGGATGTTTGTTTATTTAGTACAAAGAAGTTATGATTTTAAAACATTTTAAAATACTCAAAACACGTACTTGGCTACAGCCTTAGCAACCAAAATACAATACAGACCATGTCGAAAGTTTAACACAATGCTAACAAATTAGTGCCGAATCGGCATTTCATCTGGGCTCTATCTCGTCAGCTTTGTTTGGCACGTCAGTCTTCTATATCTTGGGAACGTTTCTGTCACTAGTTATCCCTAACTGACACACTCGACAGTGCAGTCTCGACACCTTTTCGTTTAATTCAGAGTTAAACTTTCAACAGGTCTGTAGTGTACCATATAAAACTCAAAACAGGTACCGGGACTGTCATACCGGGGTATACCATTTTTTTTAAAAACTTAATCATTCAATACATTTGACAGGACCATTGATTATAAAAAGTCCGACTTTAGACTGGCACTGAAATTAATGTCCTGAACTGAACAGCCCACTTATTTTACGATAACTATATTATACACCGTTGAATCAACAACCCGTGCATGAACGAGAGGCCGCGTGGATAAGACGTCCGTCTACAAATCCAGGGTCTCTCATCGCTGTGAGTTCGAGCCCGCTCAGATCACACGTGGGAAAGTGATGTTTCCTTGCCGTTGGCCTTTATTGGTTCACCTGGTATCAGTATAATGTGACTGGGGTGAGTGTGGGGATGGTACACGTGTGTGCGGCGTACTGGCTCTGTGAGCTAGCACGTTAAAGTCGCCCCGAGTGCGCGCTAGTACAAGACAGACCATAGAACACACTCGCACTTCATATGCGTACACGAACTTGTTGATAGATTAATCAATAGAGATGGCAAATTGCTGATGCGACGTTAAGCAACATTTAACCAACCAACCTTGTATGAACGAGTAAAGGCAAACAAGATTGACCTGTCCTTTTGACCTTTAAATTAAATATTTATTACGGACCAGAACATTTACCTATAGGGGACAAAGGTGTTTATTTCGTTTTCATCACGGTGAAACATACATTGTTTACTATTGAGTGAGAATCCTAACACTACCCATGTATTGTGTGGATTTTACTTTCATGATGATTCCTAATGAAATGTCAAGCGGGCAGGTCAATGTTGTTTGACTATATATGTAATCCAAACTAGTATATAGAAATCTCCATGTCTGTCCGTACTTGTAAATCCGTGCCCGGGCCAATATCTCATAGCTAGCTGCAATGTACGACTGCCATAAAACTTCACATGAATAATCTTGTGTGTAATGACCTTCAACCAAGGTCATATCTTAAAGGTCAAGGTCTCGGGAATAGCATCTTTCAAAATCGTGTCTGGGCCATATCTCATAGGTGCTTTGGAGGACTGCAATAAAACTTTACATGGATAATCTTCATGGTTTCAAAGGCGTGTCCTAACCTTGAACCAAGGTCATATCGGAAACGTCAAGGTCGCGGGAAAACATCAAATATTGGGACGGGGGTATTTTTGGCCATCAAGAGACAGTTATAGTTATTTTTTATTATTATTGACTACTTTAAAATATTTAATTGGATAAGATACTTTAAAGTTGTATTTCACTTCTTGAAGCTAGTTAAGTTCAATTCAATTCAAACTTTATTGTCAATATAATCATATGACAGATTGTGACAAACCAATACAATACAAACAAGCAAGGAACATAAAAAATACTATAAGTCTGGCATATATCGAATACAAAGTAAAAAACAACTAAGAGTCTCCCGTCCTCAGTTCCAACGACTGTTTAATGAAGGAGGCTGTTCTTTTTACTTGACAAAAGTCTGTAGGATGTAGCAGGTCCACCAGTTTTTCAATATCGGTAAAATTATTAAAGTTAAATTATTTTAAATGATATATCATCAAAGAAAGTATTTCGCAAGTTTTCATTAATTTTGCAATATAATAAAAAGTGTTTTTCATCTTCAATAGTTTCACATGTTGTGCATATTCTTTGTTCGCGTGGTAATTTCAGATAACGACCTTTTTCTATTTGTAGGCGATGGTCACTAATTCTAAATTGTGTAAACAAGCGGCGTGTTTCAAAATTTGGGTACTTCACGTAATATTCTTGTTCATTATTAAGACTCACTTTTATTTGTGACTTCTTAAAGTGAAATAATGTGGGATTTGGAGGGACATAAAAATAAATTTCTCCTCTGGAAAATATTTTTTAATCATAATGAAACCAATACTAGTAACATCAGGTCACTTATGATTTAGGTTTTCCAGTATTAATGCTTAACTTTGCTTGAAATTATCAATTTGTTCATTGTTTAAAGACAAAAAAAAAATAAAAATAAATAAATAAATAAATGAATAAAAAAGAAAGAAAGAAAGAAAACAACCAAGTCAGTATAACTGAAATGAAAAACCATTTCAAACTGAATGCCCCAAAACAAACCCCCAAATGGGAAATCCATCTTTTCCCATCCGTGTGCATGATCAACTTGAATAAGAATAGCCAATGACACATCCTCCCCAGTTTCATAAAGATCTGTTAAATAGTTTTCAAGAAAAGTGGGGGGGGGGGGGGGGGGGGGTTGGGCGGAAAAAATAGAGTAAACATTTTTGTTCCCCTGTTTAATTTGGAGGACAAAATTATGATTAAAAATGAAATTTTGCACTAACCGAATGCAAAGCTCCATCAATTTGTTCGCCGACATTAAAATGAAACTCTGCATTCAAACTGCAAAATGATATTCCTGCCTTCAAGCATTTCGATTTTTACTGCGTTGAAAAAAGAATTTAACAGACACAAAGATGACAAGGCAAAATAGAATATTACGGTGTAATATTATCAAACCCTGTGAATCAATTCAAATTTCAAATTTTAGTTTGTTGATGATATTTAAATATTACGCAATAAATTCTCCTGATCGTGACTGAATATAGGATATTACTTGCAAATTATTTTGAAATTTAAAAAAAAACCAGCCGCTTTAATTGATACATCCGGGATATGGTGTTTATTTTAATTATTTTGTTGTTTTGTTACAAAGCATAATCGTGCTTTCAATAGCTTTTAAATCACTATCAAGATTCTATCATATTATTTTTTTTTAAATTATTCTTAAAACATCAAAGATAGTATATGCATATGACAAAATCACAAAAGTGAAATTATTTAATATATATATATATACATGTATATATTTAATGAAAAAGAATTTGTAGTAGAGATTCGCAATTTTATGAGAATTGCCACTTCCAAATCTTGTTTATATCCCGTAAACAACCATTAATTCACAGAAATTTCTAAAGCAAACTCAAAATCTTCACAAACTTAAATTATACTAAAGCTGAGTGATTTCAGTTTAAATTGTATGTTTTTCTCCAAAATAATAAACAATCCAAGAATATTGTTTTTTCAAGATAAAAACATTGTTGCATATATTTATACAATAAAGTTATCACTTTCAAATACGAACACAAAAACATCAATATTTTAATTTTATGAATGCCATTTGACATGGTGATTATTATACAGTCAAACCTGTCTATATAGGCCACCCAAGGAAAACAATAAAAGTGGTCTTTATTGGCAGGTGACCTTTATATACAGTATGAAATGATATAAATAAAGGACAATTGGGATAAAATTTTACAGGCTTTTATAAGCAGATGGTCCTTATATAGAGGTGGCCTTTTAGATAGGTTATACTGTATTTAACTTGTGCCAAATATAAATTTTTATAGTTATTTATCGATGGCAGTGTAGACTAAATGAATAACTCCAATAATCCGAGAAATCAGTAAGGTTAAGTTTAGTTAAATTAAGTAATGGTGTTTAACGTCCTAGTCAAGAATATTTCACTTATATCGAGACGTCGCCAGCCATAGGCTATAGAAATTTTGGCTGAGTGTTGCGCTGATGGCATTATACAGTAGGGTTCTTTAGCGTGCCAAGCATAGCGTGACACGAAACCTAGTTGATTTCAAGTTCTCATCTGACAGAACCGTGACTTTCATTTCGCAATGCCGAGTGCTTGGCGAAAGTCACTACCCACTTTCAAGTCTTGGGTCAGACCCGGTCGGGTTTCGAACCGATGACCTTCCGCTTACGGAACAAGCATTCTACCAACTGAGCTACCGCAGTGGTAGAGTGCTTGTTAAGGAATTAACACTAAGTAATGGTTTTCTCAGACATTGTTTTTCTTGTGACGAAAAATAGTATCCAGTTTATCAAATATATGTACATACAGTCCAACCTGCTTTAAAGGTCATCTCTATATAAGGGTCGCCTGCTTATAAAGGCCACCCAACTGTTCTTTATTCATAGTATCTGTACCTATCTATAAAGGTCACTTTTATTGGTTCTCTTGGGTGGTTTAGACAGGTTTGACGATGGATAATGTGAACTTCTTAGCACGACCAGACAGAAAAAATAATATTTTTGTCCATCATGATTCATCAGATAAATTAATTCAGTTCTCAGCTTTTCAAAAACACATTTGGACACTTGTTAACATAATTATGGCCTATATCTGTACAAATCCCATTGTACTTTCTTCAGTTAGAAAGAAGATTTGTGTCATTAAAATTCTAAACCCGCTATAAACTTTTTTAGACTTGGTCGTCTGCCAATAAAATGGAAATGTTTCAAAATGAATTATAAAGGTGATATTTATATAAGTTTTACCTGTATGGTAATATTTAAATATTTCTTTTTTCCAAGTAGGCAATAAAAGACGTAATCGATATTAAATTAGAATAAAATTACATTTAACATTCAAAGGGGTCATAACGAATCAAAGTACTAAAGTGCTGAAAGCTAGGACATCTTATCTGTACTTCTACAGTAATAAAAAACAAACATACTAATCCATGTTCGAATCACAATCCAAAAGAAAAGTAAAAACTTTGGAACTGACAAGTTAGGTTAGACACGTGAACTTCCACCAGGAAAGTGAGGCCGGGTGCTCCGGAAGGGTAAGCACCTCCTGTTTAGCTTGTTACATCCTTTTCCATATTCTGTGTACTTGTATGAAATATGTAAATATTACATTTTTCCAAGTGGACAATAAAACACGTAATCGATAAATTAGTAAATTAGTTATTTTCCAAAGGCCAAAACCCACAATAAATCAAAGCACTTAAAATGCTGAAAGTTGGGATCATCTTATATGTACCTTTACGATATCTTTTAAAGGGTAACATTCCCTTTCGCAGTCCATTTACCTGTGTGGAAATTGTCCAAGTAGGCAAAAACACGTAATAGACATTAAATAATATTTCGAAGGCCAAAAGACCAAAAGCCATGGAAATTCAAAGAACTAAAAGAGTGAAGATGAGCACTATCTTATCTGTGCTTCTGCAATATGTGTTAAAAAAGGTCAGAACGAATTAAAGTACCGATAGTGCTTAGTGCTGGGAGTGAAAATAGCCATACCAGAACGCCTTAGTGATCACGAGCAATTTCGAGCACATGTTGAGGGGATGAGCTTTCCATGTTCTATATACTGGTTATTTATCAACGACTTTTAGGTCAATTTTGCTTCTTAGAACTAACGCTGCCATATTTGCAATTTGGAACAAAAAAGAGCCTAAAAGTTGCACTAAACTCTCTCACTATAAGTTATTTCTCGGGGTGGATAAAAAAATGTCTCGTTGTGACTAGGTGGAAAATGCTGCCTAGATTAAAACGATTGTTCAGCCAACCAATCGTCATTCTACTAGCTTCGGTAAACATTCGCAATAATGAATATTTAAACTATTCACATTGCTATGATCTTATATTTTCTATTATTCTTACTTTCCTGATGGAAGTTCGTAGGTTTCATTTAATTTGCCAGTTTTCAAAGTTTTCTCCTTTGCTTTTAGAATTGTGATTTGAATATGGACCAGTTTCTTTGTGTTTGAAGTTAAGACTTTTTATTTGTGTATCGAAGACATCTTAACAGTTATAAAACTAAATCAAAACTGACAGAATTGAATTACCCGAAGACGAGAGTGAACACTAATCGATATAGGTGTATAGAACTGTAGTCAATTGACACGACGTATGGAAGTGTAAAATTTACAAAATATTACAATTACTCAAGTGAAATTTTCGCTGGGGGAAATTTTAGCGATTTTTTTCACCGTGAACATAGTGAAAATTAGACATGCGCGAAAAATTCCCGATACACGGTATATTCTTATTGCAATAAAGTTTGCTAAACCTTTCCTGTTCTGAATAAAATGTTACGTTCAGGGGGCAATCTAATAGTTGTAAATTAGTCGAGTAGGCATTTTACGAACCTAGAAATGTTCATTCCTATGAAGTTTTTTTGCTGTTTTGTTTTCCTCATGGGTCCTTGAACAAAACTAACTTAGTTGCCCTTCGGGCAAATTTGGGCAACTTGCACAATATACATAAATCCAAAATGGCCGTCAAACGTGAAATTGAAGTACATACTGCGATATAAAATATCTTGCAATAGCTTGTAATATATCTTTTTAGATGTTTTCAGGTATGAGAAACCCATTTCTGGTGTTAATTTTTACATACGGAACACTTAACTTGCACAATAAGCTATAAATCCAAGATGACCGACGGATGTCATCTTGAAATATCGATTTTATACAAATTTGTTTTATAAAAGACCGTAATGTATAAATGTATCTTTGTAGGGGTATTTAGGCATGGGCAATTTAATTCTGGCATTAGTTTTACATTAAATATCATCATGTCTATAATGACTGACCATATGTGTAAAATAACTATTTACCCTTGGATAGCCATGGGTAATCTCATTTTTGTGTAAAAAAATAAACACTCTCTTTCTCCAGAACAGTTAAAAATATGTACAGGATTTATTTTTTAAGGCAAGCATGTCCTTGTCTGTTGCACTTATGATTTTGTGCCTTACATTGACAAAACATGACAAAAAAGTTCTTGTGGCACCAGGTATCCTTTCACTTTAACATGTAATGAGAATCGATATTTAAATTTCAATCCGAAATCTGTTATCATTTCATTCTCTTTAGGAGGATCTTGACCGCGGTACCCTTTCACAACATTAACTAAATGTAAGACAGCAGTAAATGATGTTTGAAACAGATCAGAACTATTAGGCTTTGATGTTCTTTATGAAGAGCCCGAGGAAACATCACAATCTTTCCTGCTGACTGGCCATACAGAAAAAAGAATGGTTCAGATCCCACCAAGTTATTTGTGATCTTTGTTAACCAGAACATCAGCTAAATGAGGAGAAAAAGAGTTTGTAATTAGGATGCTGTATCACAACCACTAAGAACATGCATGCCTGGCAGCTCAAGATATCTCGAACGAAGATCATGCCCCTAAGAGCATGCATGCTTGGTCGTTTAAGACATCTCGAACCAAGACCATGGCACTGATAAAATGCATGCCTGGCAGTTCAAGACATCTCGAACCGAGACCATGACACTGAGAGCATGCATGCCTGGGAGTTCAAGATATCTAGAACCAAGACCATGACACTTAAAGCATGCATGCCTGGCAGTTCAAGACATCTCAGACCAAGACCATGGTACTTAAAGCATGCATGCCTGGCAGTTTAAGACATGGTTTGTTGCATTGATGTTTAAAACTTCTATCCTATTACTCCATCTGTACATCACATTGTTTTAATGCTTGTACATCCAATACACTAGGAAAACTAAAACATCTGTGTCGTCAATCAGCACACAAATGCTATCATGACCTGTTTTTTGCAGCTGGGGGACATAAACGATACCATAGTTATGCCGGATTCATCATGTCTAAATCCACAATCGTATACATATTGCTGTGTTGTTTCCTCTGTCCTTGTCCTTGGAAGATACGAGGTGGTATTTGTCACAAAAACAAGATTTTCTTTGACGTTTCTGGGTACCAATATGACCTTTTTTTGGATTGATGCAATGAAATCTGATAGGTTATCGCCATATGATCAAGGAATGCGGTAGAAAAACTGAATCATAGTGATTGTTTGTGAGTTTTGGGTGAACTAACCTAAAAAACGAATTGACTATAGCTGACTTCATACCTTTCCAATGACAGCCATTTTCAACTACTGTCAAAAAGGAACAGAACCGATATCAAATACAAGCAGAAGCTAAGCTCAAACTGTCCTTGCTATCCAAACAACGGTAACCAAAGAAACATGTTTCCAAGATTAACAACTGGCTTTGTTTTTGCATCTTGACAGCTTCGCTTTGAAACGTATTGCCTTTATAGAACTAATGATGGCATTGAAAAACTCATTAGGTAGACTGGATTGTACTTGTATTCCATCTACTCATACATTACAACTGAATCCACCACATTGACACATTTGAAGCAATATTGCGAACAATTGCCTTATGACATGTTTTCATTTAGATGGAGTTTGAATAAGCAATACATTTTGGTCATATATAGCCAAGGAACACGGATGATTGAACTCAATCAGTTATGGTCCGTATCACACTCAGATTATATTCATTCCAATCGATCAGAGAAGCACCAATCTACCCACTAAAAGGACCAGGCTAAAGAGTCATGCCTTTAAAGGCTCATTTTTCAAATTTGATAGCAGTTTGTTCTCCAAACTGGTTGGCCAAGACAACATCCTAATAATCACCATGGTGTCGACATGCAAGATTTTTGAAAGGACACGCATGTGTTTATAGCAGACACTGAGAAAGTTTGCCAGCACATTGTACATGTCCAGCATCCAATAAAATTATTTGTTGGGTGTTTTAATCATGATACAAATAGTTTTGTTGGTGGACAGTGCAGGGGTTTTATTTTCAGTGGTCCAGTATAATTTAAAAGTCAAACAGCATTGTCAGATCTAGATGTTAGATGTTGCTTAATGGTAACTTGGGTAAGTTGAGACACCAAAGGTAAGTCAAATCTAGACTGTGTGCTACCTTTTCACTTATACCACATGGATGAACATGGAAGACTGTAGTTATAGCGTGTGTCTTATAGCGGCCATTTGGAGTGGAAATAGTAAATCAAAATATCAAAACTATCATAAAACCAAAAAGATTAGTTTTACTGTTCAACTCAAGCCAACCAATTTGCGGAAGGTTGCGCATTATCAGTGATAGATTTTGCTGCAGATTACCAAAACCAAAATACTTCATTATATGACGTAATGTATCAATGTTCATGTAAAAATCGAATCAATTCACTGCTTCCAAACTTATTGTTTAGTTTGATAAAAAGTCCCAGTATTGTTTGGTTTTCATTCGTGGTAACATATATATGTGAGTGGATTAACTATGATAGCAATAATGTGGCTTTGAAAACTTCTTCGTTGGATACTTGCTTTAAAAGAAACCTCAGCAATTGGAACTAGCAGCCTTTACGCTAGATTTAGTAAAGCTGAAATCACTTAGATTATGTTTTAATTTCTTATTAATTGTTGGAACCTCATTTATGCATGTGTCAAGGTATATGGTTAAGTTATGCAGCATTGAATGTGATATGCTGAGTTACATCTAATAATAGAAAAACCTGTTACTTCTACCCTTGTCTGGCCAAAATTGTTAATATATACTTTTAAATTGCCCCAAATGTTAAAAACAACAACGGAAATGAGTTCCTTATTCCTGAAAACATACAAAACGGTATATTACAAGCTATTGTAGAACAATTCTTACGAAAGATAGATTTTCAATATGGCGTCAGGCAGCCATCTTGGATATATGCAAATTATGCAATTTGCCCAATGTTGCCTGCAGGGCAACTAACCTAATTTTACTCTAGGGACCCTATAGAATACAAAACAGCAAAAAAACTTCATAGGAAAAAACATTTCTAGGTTCAAGTATTGAGTATATGGGAGTGTCAACTCGACTAAATCAAATGATGGTTGTAAGAGACAATGATATGATGTCGGGAAGGGGGTAATGCAATGATCAGGAATAATAGGTGTTTTTATTTTTCACAAGGAGACACAGGAGATGGCGTGGAGGATGGAACTGTGATGAAGATTACGACGATGACGATGATGATGACGACGACGACGACGACGATGAAAGAAGGGAATATATTTGTTTTAAATGTCAAACGAAAAATGTAACAAAAATAAGATGGTACTTTGGAAGTTGTGACAGCAATTCAACAGCGTGTAGTTATGGGTGAGCTAATTTTCCAATTCAATAAAATTGATGTTTAAAGTCAAAGCGATGTTGATGACGTGACTGTTCAATAGCTTATGGCTACGACATGAAATGGCTTTTTTTGGCATCTAATTTATTAAAAAGCAAATGCAAAACCTATTTGAAAATTCAACAAAGAAACCAGGCTCTAGTTAAATTCTATATAATTCGAAAAAAATCATTTCTGTAGCAATTGAAAAAGTACGTTCAGTTCTATAACATTTGAAAAGAAATGTTTTCAGTTTTATAATACATGTGATTGAAAATAAACCTTTTATAACAGTTGAAGAGAACTTGCCTTGCTTTTAGTTCTATAAAGGTTGAAAGAATGTTTTAACTTCTATATTGATTGAAAAAAATCATAACCATAGTTCTAAAAGAAAGATTTTTAGTTCTATACGATTGAAAAGAATATTTAGTTCAACTACGATTGAAAGAATATTTTCAGTTCTGTATCAATTGAAAAAGAAAGATTTTCAGTTCTATAACAATCGAAAATGCAGTCCAACCTGTCTTAAAGGCCACCTCTATATAAGGGACTATTATAAAGCTTATAAAGGTCGGTAGAATTATATCCCAATTGTTCTTTATTCATATTATTTGAACCTGTATATAAAGGCCAATTTTACTGGTTTCCTTGGGTGACCTTTATAGACAGGTTTGACTGTAGGTGTTTAGCTCTACAACATCTAACGTTGATGTATTTGCCCAAGAGAAGTTCTAACATATAACATGAATAGTGTTTATTTTTTAATATGTGAAGTTAGTAACCTTTTTATTTTGTTTTGTTTTTCAGAAATTGCTGTCTAAAGAAAAAATACGTGATTGAACCCGTAACAAAATGTAAAGCTGTGTGTTGTGATGGCTGGACCACTGATTATTACGGGCGATGTACAATAAGTAAGCACACACACACACACACACACACACACACACACACACACACACTTTGACCACAATGTGAATTTAATAACTTTTCAGACAAATCTTTAATTGTAGTGGAGATTACAAAATGAGTCTTTCCTTCTATTGGGAAATCAAGATATAGAGGATCTTAGACGAGTGGGGGTTTAATATGAAATTTATTAAACGAGTTTAATAATTAAATATGAGGCTCGTGGCATTTTTAATTATTGAACGAGTTTAATAAATTTCATATTAAACCCTCACGAGTCTAAGATTCTATATATCACATAACTCAAAATACCGAGGCATAATGACATGTACATATTATTTGATGCCAAATAGAAACAGACGATTTCTATCTGAGTCAGACAAATCACCTCCAAATTAACTGCGCAAGTAAGAATATAGTTCTATTTAGTTATAGTAAAAGTAAATTAATCACCTAGAAAAAAAAGACATAATCAGTATGTAAGTTTAAATCATAATAATTTTCCGAATGCATCAAAATTATTTTTCAAAAAATCGGAAAGTCTTCAAAAGTCTAAAAATAAACAACAGACTGACACAGTTTTCATATGACGTCAATAGGCACGACCACTACGTAAATAAGAAGCGTGATAACTGATTACGTCACAATCAAGTGATATGACATGGGTACCTGTGTAATACGAAAAATATTACACCGTTTTATTCCATCAATAAACAGGAGGGTTATGTGATATAATTAAATAAATAAATAATAAATAAATAAAAGTAAGGATTCCATAAGGACAATTTTGTAGTTTAAGAAAAAAATACACTAATACAATAACAAACATGTATGTAATGAAAAGGACCACTGCGGTAGCTCAGTTGGTAGAGTGCTCATTCCGTAAGAGGGAGGTCGTGGGTTTGAACCCCGGCTGGGTTCGACCCAAGAGTGATGGTTCTTTCGCCAAGTACTCGGCATTACGAAATGAAAGTCACGGTTCTTTCGGACGGGAACTTAAAATAAACGAGATCCCGTGTCACGTTAGGCTTGAACCCTGCTGTCACAAGCGCAACGCACAGGCAAAATTTCTGCATCTTCGCCAAGTTTACAACTGGCGACATCTCGATATAAGTGAAATATCATCGACTCAAATCATAACGAAAAGGATTCGTATTACCTGTTTGTTGTTAGACTTATTAGATTTTATGTACTTTATTTTTGGAATACCTTGAATTACCACTCACTGAATGAGGAAGTTTTTATGGGTCATTAAAACGTAATCCAGATTTATTTTTTAAAGACCTTGGTAAGAGGCCAATAAATATTGTTATGAAATGAAACGTGATTTTCAAACGTGATACATATCTTTTCTTTCTTCGAACAGCACAATAAATCAAACCTCTGAATTCATTTTAAACGTTAAATAACCTGTTTTCATATACAAGTAATAATACTTCTTATATACCAAAATATGAAAAATAAATATTCACACAAATAGTAATTTAAAAAGTCTTTTTATGTGCATTTGTCCTATACCAACTTGATCAATGTTGCTTGATAAAATAGAAATCAAATGATTACTTTTGGAGAATAATAAGTTGAAGTTTATTTCATGTACTTTCGATCTTGTATTTTTTGTTTAAATTTTTATTGAATAAAGTTTATGTGCTGTTTCATTATTTCATTAAAAAATCAAACACACCAACTTCAAAACTATTTTAATTATTTTGTTGTGAGGACCATACGTGAATAGAATGAAACTGAAGCATAATGTTTCAATTTGTTGATTTGATAATGATCAAGTGATTTTTTTTTATTTTGGATTTGTGCTAATAAATGGTTAAACTAGTTGAACAACGAGAACTATATTGTGGTAACTAATTTGTAATTGCAGAAGTGTCTGAAGCAGAGCAGATTGTTTGTGAAAACGGTGGAACTAAAACCGCCGATGGAAAATGTCTGTGCCGTCATGGTTTCAGTGGAAAAAGGTGCAAGAAAGGTAAGCATAAAAAACAAACATACCAATCCATGTCAAAATCACAAGAGCAAGCAAATTGTATATTCCACATGTTAGAATGTTGAAATAGGGAACTGTAATAACACTGCCACCACTGTACAATGACCAAGTACACGGGTGATAAAATTATATTATATTATTGAGGTTCGGTGGTCGAGTGGTCTAACAAGAATCGCTGCCTCTCCCCGCATAGTTTCGAATTCTGCCCGGAAACTTGTGTAGTGTGAGAATGTTTGTCAGTTAGTTTGCCGAAGGTTGTGATTTTCTGTGGGCGTTCCGTATTCATTACTATCCAAGAGCCGATATATAAGTGAAAGAATTCCTACTCTATTGCTCAATTCCAAAAAATTGAAAATGGTAAGTTGTTTTATTTATTTATTTATTTATTTTTTATTTATTTATTTTTGTATTTTAGTCACCTGTACTCCGTCCTGTCAGAACCATGGTACATGTGAGGGAGACAACGGTGTTCCCGTATGTGTTTGTCCTACAGGTACTACGGGAAAGCAATGTGAGACGCGTAAGTAACTACAATAAAACCTGAATCAGATCGAGCACCACTATACAAAGAACACCTGCCTATTAAGACCACCTTGTTCTGTATTTGGGCCAAAAATACTATTGTCTTGTATATGAAGACCATTTGTCTGTAAAGTCCTTATTTCTTAGGTCCCGCGGGTAGTCCTTATAAACAAGTTTTACGGTATATTTATATTCTAATAATTTAATTAAAATTTGTTTATACAACGGAACACAATACAAAACAATGGAGACCACGTGACCAATTTTTTTTCTTTATACCTCAATAAAAAAAAAATTAGATTAGCTCCGCCCACTTGCCCCGTTTTGGCGGATTTAACCGGAACTTCTTCATTGTTTACATCCATCACTATGAAGAGATGATCACGATTATAAAAAACAATCGGGTCATATTCATCCGCCTTATGATGACTATCGATGTAGATATTATTAAACTTGATTTAAATGTTTCAGATTTTTTAAAATTTCTTGAATAATTAAAGAATGTCCAATTAAATTATAAGGAATAACTGTGATATTATTTTTTTTATTGGTGTATAAAAGAAAAAACGATTTGCACACTGGATAATGCGCGTAGCACAGTTATTCCTTAAAAACACGTCCTTTGGATATTTTTTTCAACATCTTCAAAAAAAATTTGGTTTCATAATTTTGGTCCAAGCACTACTGATGAGGAATTGTATTTCGAAACGGTCGTCTAGTGCTGTAAAATTAAAACTGGTATAATATGTAGTTTAAATTCAAATTTTTGTCATTGCTTATTCTGTTTGGGAACTGTTAATCGAGTGAAAATCGACTTTTAAAGCTTTTTTTCCAAATTGTTTCACATTTTGTATTTCTAGCCGTTTGTCAAGAAACATGTAAAAATGGCGGGAAATGTTTGTACCAAGACTACGGTTCAAGTGAATGTGTATGTCCAGAAGGCTATGAAGGGTCAGCATGTGAGCACCGTAAGTTAATTAATTACTTACATCGTTCTTGTCTGTAAATTTGTTTTATAAATATCTATCACAAAATACCAACATGTATGGCGAAACCCCAAACCCCGAAATATGATTTGAGTTCTTTGTGCTTTGAAGACTTCCCATCTTTAGTTTTATAAGCAACGCCCGTTGAGTGATAGAATTATTTTGCCATATAAAATGATAGGTAAAATAATAACACAACAAAGTTTTTCATCAGTTTGACTAACTGTAATATGAAAACACAATCTAATTAAAAACAATTTTAACACATGTATAAAAATGAAAAATAAAACCCCCGTCCCAAAATATTTGTCCAACCTGGATGAGAATCTACTATTTAAATTGAATTGGCCTAATTTTGGATACATTTATCATTATGATCTAACAAGAAGCTTCGTCCATTATACAATCATTACATACTGTTCCTCAAAAACATTTCTATCCCACTGGTGTTCAGAAAGCATAGTACCTCGAGTATTGGATATATTTGACGTCAACTACTAGAAGTCAGTTCCATGTCCATTTCACTCAACAAGTGGCGGGTGTAGCTAGCTAAACAGGAGGTGCTTACCCTTCCGGAGCACACGGTCTCACTTCCGTGGTAGAAGTTTACGTGTTTAACCTAACTAGTCGGTTTCAAAGTTTTCACTTTGCTCTTGGATTGTGATTCGGACAAGGATCAGTATATGTTTATCTTTAATTGTAAAAGGTACAAGTCGTGTGAGGGACACAACTTGTCTGTGATGGTTGCTTCTGAAATTGATAAGACTGTTTTGTAAACAAATCGAGTACGCTGAGAACGAACTGTAATTTTTAGGAATTTTTATAAAACAATTAAAATTCAAAAGTAGGACATGATAATACTATATAGTCTATATCTGGATACTCACAAGCCTTATTGCAATAGATGTCAATGTAGAAATATTTAAGTTAAGGTTGTTGACAATTTGAATGAAGACTAAACAGACCTCATATTTGATAAAACTATACCATAATTTTAAAATGAATCAAACTTATCTGAATTTTTCTTGCAGGAATAAAGACTGGTGATTGTCCACTTCCTCTGAACTATTATAAATGTTGGATCAACTATTTCAAATATAAAAAATGTACTTATGACCAGGACTGTGACGGAGAAGCCAAATGCTGCTTTAATGGCTGTTCCAAACATTGCCTGACGCCGGTACCTGAAACCTGCTTCTATGAGGGGATTTCGTACAACATCAACCAGACCTTCACCCCTCAGCCCTGTACTAGGTGTACCTGTTTGTACCCCGGGGAAGAAACTGGCGTTGAATGCACGGCAGTAGATTGTCCACAACTTAGTTGTGTGAAATTTAGAACCCCGGATGACAGCTGCTGCCCCGTATGTGAAGGTTAGTGTATTAAATCCACCAGTTTTCAGGTCTTTTGATACAAAAACAGAATGCAACTAGTACTGAATAAAGAAAATCATCGCTTAAAATGTCTGTTGTGACGAAAAGTGTATAAAGTTCATGTTAAGATGGGTATAAAATTAATTTAAACTAGAAAAACTGTGGGCCACAAGCTCACAAAAAATACCCCCCACACCCAAAAATCCATCGGATCAAATTTTTAAATAGGAGGTGCAAATCTACATTATATTACAAAGATTGTGTGAAAGTTTCATGAAAATCCATTGAAGGGTTCAGGAGGAGTTGCGGATAAGAGATAGGTACCCTAAGGTGTAACGGAAGGACGGACGGACCGTGCCACGGACGGACACCCCTATCACTATATACCCCCACTTTTTAGACGGGGGGGGGGGGGGGATAAAAAACTTGCTTTCCATTTTGGTAACGAAGCATAGACTAATACTTGAAAAAAAATGAGACAACAAATGGTTGCAAAATATTAAGACCACTGGTTATAAAAGTTCAGACGGGCACTGGTGAATATAGTGACAAAACACATAATATTTTGCTTTAACTTTTCTCATAATAGATTCTTACTTAAGAGATACCTATTTACCTACCTACCTATCTATCTATCTATCTAATCTAATTTGATCTAATAATTCATTCATTTATTTATTCATTTATTCTTTCATTCTTCAATCGTGATCAAGACAATAAAGTGTAAACTCACGAATCCAAATAAATGTTAACTTTTCTTTATTTTTCAGATTCTGGCATTCCTGAAGGGCATGGTAAGTGTGCTTTACCAAGAACTTGGTAAACTTATTATATTTAAGATACCTAACATTCTACCCGGTTTTTGGAGGAACCAAATGTTCCGGTGTTTAATGATGGTTTATTAAAATTATAACATAAAGCAAAGCATCAAACACAAACATACTGGTCAATGTCCCAACACAATCTCAAAAAGCAAAGTAACAACTTTGAAAAATCTTTTAAACATTACTGGCTGATAACCATCGAAAAATCAATGAAATTGAGTTTGATGTTGTGACTAATTTAAAACGAGAGAGAGAGAGAGAGAGAGAGAGAGAGAGAGGAGAGAGAGAGAGAGAGAGACTTGGCAATGAAATTAAGATGTACATGGGATATGTTTTATTAGTGTTGTTTCTTGTGTTTTAATAGGTCCAACATTTGCCTCTTGTCCCAAGGGCGTTGAAGCGCATGTGTTACCTGGCACTAACAAGACAGATTTGTACACGGTTCCAAACCTCAAACTGAAGGTATCCGATCACGCTGGAACCAACTATAGATACAAGTTTTCCACTCGCCATATCAACCATTGTGGATGCAATACTACGAAACTGAACAAGCATCACGTAGTTGCTACGTCATCACCAGACAAATATGGCCGATTTGCCACTTGCACAATCCCAGTTCAAGTTTCAGGTAAATTCTTTTATCTGTTCGAATGTTCATAAAGAACAGCTATACATCAAAGGAATGCATTTAGAAAATAAACATAGACACCTCTGACTTTAAATGGGAACTAAATTTTATCTTATGACGAAAATAAAGTTAAATGATGTGGTAATCGTTGCATGGAATTTATTAACAAACAGTGACTCGTACATATGTCCATATAAATTTAGAAACAAGCAAATTCAATGAATAAGAATACCCCGTCATCAGGTTCTTTTTTGTGATTTGCACTGAGGTTTAAAGGGCAATAACTCCCAGGAAAATGATCAAGCCAACACGGGTTAACGATACGCGCTTCTATCAATAATGTTCATGCTTTGCACCTAGTTTCATTAAATAGTGCTTCATAGTTTTGTAAAATTTGCGTAGACAAGAATTTCGGACCGACGGAAACTTGAATCTAATGTCCCCTCTTTCTCCGGAGGGCGGGGAATAATAAACCTCATTTTACCAAACAATGAACTATCAAACCAACATCACTATTAGTTACAAACAAACAAACATTTGCATAAATAATCATAAAAAAGGTTAAGAAAAATGTTTGAAAGACCGGAATGTAAACCAAATACAAGTCGGTTTGATTGGAGATGTTCATCTAGTGAGACACTGTTTTCAATACACTCAAGTGCAGTCCATGGCAAGAGACTAGTCACTGCTTATCTATGCATGTTAAGCAGTGTTTAATCAGAAAAGTAACAAACAATATATATATACCGGAACGCCACCGTAAAAATTGCAGAGAAGGTAGAAAAGTACATCGTATACTGCCAAGAGATTAACAAAAGAAATTGTGTTGTCATGACAACGTTGAGGAACATTTTAGGGGCCATCATGCGTTCCTTATTATATGTTTGTAATTGTTATGTTGTTTACATGCATAATATATGTTCATCTCTGTTTTTATTATGCAATAAGAAAAAAAAGAAATTTGAAAAAAATAAATTTGGAATTTTTGCAGATCCGTTCCCGCCAATTTTGAGATGTCCAACTGATATTAATGCCTTTGAAGGTGAAATCATAGCATGGGATGAACCGACAGTAAAAGACAATGTTGGTATAAACAACCTGGAACTCAGGTTTGGTAAAACCAACAACACTATATTTGAGGCCGGAAGATACCTCGTTGTCTACGCTGCCAAGGATTTTGATGGAAATGAAGCCATATGCACTTTCTTAATCTCAGTATTTTCAACAGGTAAGTGCAAGTTTGTTTGAAACATATCCACCTCAAACAAATCTGTTACCGTGATAGCTTTGATTTCAGTTTTCAATATAATTAGTTTTCCAATCGTATTTCAATTTGAATAGTAACTGACTTTGTATGGTGCAAAATTGATGATATTCAATTTTTTTAAAAAAGCTTGTAAAGTCTGAACTAATTCTGAACTAAGATTTGGTCATTTATCCAAGCTGTAGACAACAGTTATTCTGTTTCTAAAATTTATTCAAAGTATTGCCAAAACTTATTAAAACTGTTGCCAATAATTATTCTAACTGTTGTCAGTACTTATTCAAATTATTCAAATTGCCAAGACTTTTTCAATTCGTTGCAAACACTTATTTAAATTATTGCCAGAACTTCTGCAAACACTTGAAAAAAACTTTTACGAAACATGTTGCCAAAAGTTCTTCAAACAAACTGTTGCCAATGCTTATTTAAACTGTTGAAAACATATTCAAGTTGTTGCCAAAACCCATTCATTCAAGCTCTTGTTAAAACTTCTTCAAACTGATCCCAATGTTTATTAAAACTATTGCCAGCACTTATTCAAACTAAAATATAAAACGGTAATGCCAATTTATCGAATGTAAAATATGTATATATGTAAAATTGTTTTTAAACTCCACAACATAGCCGAACACATTTTCGATTAATAATGTTTTTTTAAAGTTTTAACATGGATTATTAAATTTGTTTTTTACCTATAGAAACAGCTGTCCAATATCTACCACCACAGCTCCAATCAGAACCAAGGCGGGATACACATATAGCTGTTATCGGTAAGTATACAAAATAGGCAGTCGTTGAATAAAAATAAACTAATGGAATTTATCAATTTGGTTGGTATTGGGTTGAGTGTACGTTTCAATAGTTGTAGGATTAAAACATTCAGAAGTATTATTGAATAAAAATAAATATTATGCATTATCTTAAGTTGATGAAAATTGGGTTTAGTGAACTTTTCAATATGTTCTTAAAGAAACGAGAACCATTTCGTGTATCCCGATTAAAGAAATAATGAGAAATTTTAAATTCTTTTTTAAGAGTATCAATTAAATCAAACATGTTTGTAACTTTTTAGTATGTTTGAAAATGAGATTTCTGCTTTTACGTTTTGTTTGTAAATTAAATACAAAAACTAAAATAAAACCAAAAAGGAACACTTGACAATACCTATTGTCAATACCTAATAATTTTGCATCGGCAGGTTTTATTTTTTGTGTGTGTCCTAAATCTAGTTATCTACAATGATGTATTTGCATTAGTGTTGCTCAAGTACTTTGGATTTAATTATTAACTTTATTAGCTTGGTAATGACTATTATATTGTTTTCGTATTTAGAACATTGAGTTATTTAAACCTTCATTAAATTTCTAATATTATGTTTCAGTTGGAGCAGTGATTGGTGTTATAGCAGCGTTACTGTTAGTGTTGTTGCTATGGTTATGTCTACGTCGCTGTAGAAAGCCAGCCGGACAACCAGAACCTAATTCTTTCGACAACAATGCGTATGCCATCTACGGAGCGCCACCGCCAGCATATGATAATATTTCTATAATTACCAAAGAAAAACTTCCCGAATATACCGAAGCTCCACCCGTTTATGAAACAATCCGACCAAAGAATGATAAAGAAATAGGGGTAGATAATCCGATGTACAGTGTTTCCGATGACGCAGAAACTACCCCTGACGACGTGGAAGTTACTATTCAGCAAAACGAAGAAAATGACAAAAAGGAATAGACATCTTTGAAATTTTTTTATGCAATTTAATGCTACTGTTTTGTCAATGTGTTTGTGACAGCAAATTCTGTAAATAAATTGAACAAACAGAGGCAAAGACAACTGAAATTGTTACTCGTGTGTGATGTATATTGTTGAAAAGAAAAAATATTGAAAAATAAAAAGAAAAAATAAAAGAGGGGGATATTGCGGTTGAGTCCCTTCATTTCATTTGTAGCAGCATTATGTATTCGTGCACTTGTTATAGCTTATTACGTCATATTTTCGTCATTGTTATCCGTTGAATTATCTGTGTATATCTGTTACAGAATTTTCTAGACACAAATGAAGATTTTAGATTCATGTTTATATTTTTATATGCAAAAAACGAATTAAGTTGTGAGTTAGCTCCCTTGAGCACATGAAACTTGGACGTTGTACGTTACGTATTTGTTTGCAATATTTTTATATGCAAAAAGCGAATTAAGTGATGAGTTAGCTCCCTTGAGCAGCAGATGAAACTTGGACGTTGTACGTTACGTATTTGTTTGCAATATTTTTATATGCAAAAACGAATTAAGAGATGAGTTAGCTCCCTTGAGCAAATTGATTTTTATTGGACGTTTACATTTACATTTTTTTTATTTTTCTAATACATGTTAGTAATATATTGTACTTAAACATATGATATTCAATATTTGTACATTAAATTCCATTTCAAACTACAGTAAAGACGTGTCGAAAGTTTAACACTAAACTCACCAAATAACTGCCAAATAATCAGCTCATCTCGGACCCTTATCAGCTGTACACTGTAAACATATTTATTTTCGCAGTGTACTAATTTTTTCTTATTTTGTGGTCTTTTGTTTTGCGCGAAAATTAATACCAAGCGAAAATTATATTTTGCTTATTGTGTTATAGTGCATATTTCAAAAACGCGAAAACTTAACTACGCGGATATGTCTTAATTTCCTATACCGCGAATTTAAATACACACGACATTAAATACGTTTACAGTACATTGACAGGTGCTTTCTATCTTTTGGCAGTTTCTCTGCCACTACCGAGCTACGGCTCCTTTTTCGTTTGATCATTGTTAAACGTTCGACGTGTCTGTACTGTATATGTCTATGTACATACTATAACATTGCGTTTTTAATTATGTTTATTATTTTTTTTAATAATTATGTTTTACATGTTTAACGTATATGTATTGTGATATAGATGTGAACATGACCTTGAATATGTTACAATAATGTATTGACACCAGATATGTGCACAAACAGTCACCTCAGTGCTGAGAAAAAAACCAGTAAGAAAATTCATAATTGACACATTTGAATATCGCTCAGCATAAATAGTTTTTAAAAACATATCATTTTTTTAATTTAGATTTTTTAACATTTTTACAAAATATGAGATAGACAAAGACAGCATTCATACGTCATATTATCTTGAGATGGACCGCTGTCGAACCCACAACGGTTAAACCAATGGTCCATCGTGAATCCCAATTTGGGTATGAAAACCTCAAGCTGAATTGATGTTTAGCACCGCATCTCGATTCCAGAACATTGTTGAAGTGATGTAAAACACAAAACCCTTTACTTGTAATTATTTTTTACCATTGAATAGCTTACTTATTAAACTTGACTACTCCAATTATGCAATATTGGTGCTACTTTTGTTTTTTTTTTTAAATATAAAGTCATTATGATGCGGCACTTTAGGGTTTAGTGCAGCATTTGAATGCAATTTTCATCAAAAATTCAAAATTAACACATGTAGAAGCTTTGTAATTTTTCATTTCAAGTTAGGACTGGTCTCTTACTTGTGCCTCGTTAATGTTTATGTTTGCAGCTTCAACTACACTTGCATCATGTCTGATAGAATACACTAATATTTTATATGAAAATAAAAATGAATTAAAAATGTTGTTTTTCATCTATGTATATATTATAGTTGTCAGACGTTCCCACTCGGGGTGAGAAATTGGGAAAAACCCTAGATTTAACAAAATAAAATCATTGAGTTTTTACAACAAAACCAACCGCATGAAATCAGATACATGAGCTAGCAAAAGAAATATTGAGATAAATTCAACTCCCGACTGGATGGTGTTGAAATGGTATCCGGTAGTGGATTTAACTACAGTCCAACCTGCCTTAAATGCCATCTGCTTATAAGGGCCACTTGCTTATAAAGGCCAGTAGAATTGCATCCAAATTGTTCTTTATTCATATTATTTTAACCTGTATATAAGGACCACCTTCCCTTAAAGACCACTTTTACTGGTTCTTCTAGATGGCATTTTAAACAGGTCTGACTGTACTGTATGAGTTTCACCTAAACATGCCACTATGGACTAAATAGTTTTCGGCTCTGATTGGTCAATTTGTATACAAACTGGTAAGAGATTGTAAGTTGTGGAATTCTACTGTAATGTCTTTAAAATCAAAATTTGAAGTCGAATAACGTGTGGGGCATCAGTGGTCGAGTGGTGTAAAGCGCCTGTTTACGGATCACACTGGCGCCTCTCGACGCTTAGATTTGAATCCTACTCGGGACAGATCCTTGTGTGAGAAAGTTCGTCAGGTCACTTGCCGAATTTTGGTCTAAAGCGCCCGTTTACGGATCAATCATACTGGCGCCTCTCAACGCTTAGAGGGACAGAGATCCTAATGTGAGAAAGTTTGTCAGTTTACTTGCCAAACTTTGTTGGTATTCTCCGGTACTCCGGTTTACTTTTCCATCCTCTATAACTAACGTTATACTATATGCACGTAGTAGGTTAGCGAACTCTGAATGGGCGTGAAGCGTCACTACTCCATTACACTCGTATATTTGGAATTAGTCAACCATGAACACACCTAAACAAAACACTGTATGAATGACCGCTAATTGAGACCACCGATTAAAGAGTCCACGACTTTGGATAGACACTAAATGGCAAGAAATTGTTGACGCTTCTAGTGCTTGTTGAGGGTCCCATATGTAACCATTACTGTACAGCCGGTGTTAGCGGAATATGTAAACATATATTTATTTACTCGTAAATTCTAGTCATTTCGTTCAGATGGTAACAGATGTATGTGAATCTATTAAAATATTTTTGAGTTATATATTGACAAGATTTTTATTGACTTACTTATAACTAACAGCTTGTACAACAAGTACATGTAGTAGGACCTTATTGTATATGAGCTACAAGTCCATATAAATCTTTCTACAAATTTTATACTATTCACAGCACACCATCAGCTATCAACAAATAGTGGAGAACTTAGGGGGTTCTTCCTAAATCGTTAAAATTTGCTATTTTACCAGAATAAATATGTGATATTAACAAAGTGTCATATACCATTTTTTGAATGTATTTTATGATTAAATTGAAAAAAATTGGTATATGACAAAAGTATTGTCGCTTAATCAAATTGCGACATCTAAGCTATGGACGGAATTTGATTGTTCTATTTCATATCGTTAGAAGGTTGCGTAAATCAGGTTTTAGGGTTTCGATTCCAGCAGTATTTGATTCTTTTCTTCGGATTTTTTATGAAAAATGTAACGGTAAATGATATTTTATTTTATACGAAAGTTATAATCGAAACCGCGCCATTTAGCTATCTATGTTCCTATTTGCAGAATTTGAAAGAAAAACATAAACAAATTGTATTTTGGGACTTCAAAATAGTGTGGCGATAAGCGAGGTGGCAAAGTTATCGAGGGGCATTATAACGAGGTTTTACTGTATATATTTCTTAAAAAGCAGATTACAAACCACCCCTGCTCACTTTTACTTCTATATTTCTCTCCCTTGATGCAATTCATTAAAAAGACAATGGTAAAATCTAAAGAAAATCTTTTAAAAATTGATGATAATAACAATAATTAATAATCCTTTTACTAGATAATTATATTTAACCTGACAAACATCCACATATCATATTACATATGTTTATCTTTATTTTTCTTCCTATAATAAAAAACAAACATACTAATCCATGTCCGAATCACGATCCAGAAGCAAAGTAAAAACTTTGGAACTGACAAGTTAGGTCAGACCTGTGAACTTCCACCAGGGAAGTGAGGTCGGGTTCTCCGGAAGGGTAAGCACCTCCTGATTAGCTAGCTACACTGGCCACGTGTGTAATCAAAATTGTGTGAAAGGAACATGGAACTATGAGACGTCAAATATATCCAAGGCAATCCTGGACACAGAGACATCAAACTCATCAACAATACTGTGATGACGGCCATAAAACTTTTTGGGGGCCTTGATAAGCCTAGGCTTGCAATATCCCCGAGTCAACAATTTATTTGCAAGCAGCCTACTTCATTATTTATTTATTTATTTATTTAATTGTACATTCATTAATTTAATTACATGGTATTTGTACTTTTATATTGATTAATATATTGTAATATTTTGTATTCAATTAGACTTTTTTATATCGAGTTTTACGCTTGTTCCGGAATCCTTTATTGTTTGTATTTGTGATTTTGTATCATGTATGATTATCAAAATAAATACAATGAAATATGTCGGTGAAACGAACAACAGTCGACGTCATAGCGCGCGCACATTGTAATGTCTCGCGCTGGCTACCAAGGTCATGAAACCATATTACACGTGCATTACATGGCTTTTTTGTATGGAATGTTGAGAAAAACTGATATTGTATTAACTATTCAATGCAGGAAAGGGGAACTACTCTAACGGACCAATCATTGATGGAATGTCAAATCCAGGTAGAGTCAACTCATATAAACCAAAATGGTTGTTTTAGCGTAATTTTGACCACCAAGTTACGGTATACACAGCTCACACGAGGTTATATTTCCTTTGCCCTGGAGTCTTCATCTGAAACAGTATACCCAAAAGTACCAAAACCTTAATTAAGGTTTTAAATGAATGTCCATAGACTCTTTACAAATCTCAATAGAGATAATCCTTTATTTATAAGTTTAGATGTAAATATTACTTGGAAGTATCTAGGATTGATGATATTACTTCCCAAATAAAATGCACCTGTTTGTAGCAAGTGCATACGTACTTGAAGAAAATATATATAACGGTAATATATGCATTGTTCGTAATCACGGGTTATATAAAAACGAATTACTTGGGAATAATATCACAATTTAAACATCATTATTAAATTTCACATTTGGCAAGATTGCTGCGAGGATTTATCAAAATATTATGCCGTTTTGATATTTTTATATTTAAAATCAATATACTGATTCATGTAGGATCACAAGGAAACAGTGAAATGGTATGAAAATTCTATTGCAACACGTACATTAAAAATTGTCATGGATTATATTTCAACCTCTAAAGTTTGGTTAATTACTGGTAAATCAATTCGTTCCAAGTACAATTCTTAACACTCGGGACAGGAAAAAGGTTTGTAAAAAAAACAATAATCCCCGATGTCTTTTTTACTCCTGTAATTTCGATTCACGCAATTTTGATTACAAACATAATAAGCTAGATCAACAAGAGATTCTACCCTTTTGGAACATCTGGTCTCACTTTCCTGGTGGAAATTCACGTGTCTAACCTTCGATGTTCGTGTTCAATTCACTTTGTTCTCTACTACTGCTTCTTGAAGTGTTTTCCCCTATTTGTTTATTTTATGGCTTTTTCAGAAAATCTTTTATTATTTTTATTAATATTTAATGTTGTTTTTTATGTTAGGCAAATTTATAGATGGCTAATTCATTACTGGTGCATGAAGATTTTACAGTAACCAACTAGATGGGCAACTCCAATCAAGCCAGGAATGGTAAGTTGGAAATTATTTATTTTGTTTCTAGTCCATCAAATAATCAAAACCCCAGTTTTAATCAAAATATATTTATGCTCTAAAAACGTGACAATGCATAGTTGGGCTGTGACGTCACGATCAGGTATAGCTTACTTACAATCCACTTGTATTATGTTATGTAATGTTGAGTAGGTGAAAAAGTTTTAGTGTTTTCTGAGAGTTGTTAAGTTTGTTATTCATTTGACTTCCAAAAACATTATTATGGTGTCCACATTCACACAACCACTACGTTAGCTCAGTTGGTAGAGTGTTCACTCCGTACGTGTTAGGGCGTGGGTTCGAACCCCGACCGGTCTGATCCCAAGACTTGAAAGTGGGTAGTGACTGTTTTGTTTGCCAAGCACTCGATATAATAACATGAAAGCCACGGTTCTTTCGGATGGGAACTTAAAATAAACGAGGTCCCATCTCACGACAGGCGTGGCACGATAAAGAACCCTGCTGTATAATGTCATCAGTGCAATGCACAAGTAAACTTTTTTCACCTTCGCCTTTAGGTGGTGACGTCTCGATATAAGGGGAATATTCTGACTGGGACATTAAACAGCATTACTTAACTCAACTTCCCAGTACATTTCACTTGATCCTATACAACCAGTGTTAGAATTCTACTTCTTGTCTTCTATGTACATTTCACTTCCCCTATCCATCGTTAGCATACTTCTTTTTGAAGCGTTTTTGTCTTGTCCGTTCCATATTTTGCTTTAAAACTGCTCATTTGGTAGTGATAGTGTCATTGGAAACACTACTGCTGATGCGTTTTGAAGATCATCTCCAATCACATGGAGATGGTGGTTCAGATTTTGTTTACGAAACTATCTTATTTTAATAGTTTTATTTACAAAACTTAAACATTATTTCAGTATTGAACTATCCATGTACATATGAAATAAGAATCACACAAATATAAATAAATAATACACATAATACACAATCAGTGTATGAGAGAAGATAAAACGATGTTTCTGTGTTCTGATTGTTCCTCTAGTATTCCATATTAATACTTGGCCTTAAATTGAAGCCAAATACAAACAAAAACGCATTTGAATTCCTTAAGTGAAAATTGGAAACTCAAACTTGGATTTATTTCGTGGCTGGTAAGTCAAAAACCTTTTGAAATACCATCGTATTGAACAAGTACCAATGCATTTGCATTCCTTTAGTGAAAACTGGAAACTCAAACTTCCATTTATGACATGCATGAAATTATTACCTGACTGGTAAGTCCAAAAAAACCCTTTTGAAATGTCATCGTATTTCGGTTGAATAGTTACTTAACACTCATACATACACCGAAAGTAAACAGAAACAACCATTTGAAATATTCAACTAAGAAAACCAAAGACATTTGTTACACCTTTGATAAAAAAAGAAGTTCCCTCATGTCTTTATTCAAATATAGACGGACCGAGCTTGGTAAATTTAGTGGTTTTAAACACGTTTAACAAGACAAATAAACACAATATTTATTTGATTGAACTTAATGCCACTTTTTTAACACAGCAGTGCAGTCAATACAAGCATTCTAGTATGCTTTTTAAAATGGTCGCGTATGGCATTGTTTAATCGGACCACAAAATATTTCCTTTACTCCATTTTCTGCGATTCGATTCACATTGCCGCCAACATTGCCCCTCTTCAAATTTGTAAGCTCTGTTTTCGCAGCTCAAATACATACACGCTTAATCAATTTGTAAATATAGGTCTCACATTTAAAACCGTTCTTATAATTTTTCGTAAATGGCTCATTTGGTGTGATGTCATTTCCCGCCACATACTGAATACTCTGCCTTGTGACGCAAGTTCCTGTACATCTTCATAAGAGTTTACTACACGTAGATTAGTGTTGTACATCGAATGAGCAACTAGTTTCCGGGAACCCTCGTCGTTTGCTATGACAACAACAATATTAGCTGAAAGAATAAAAATAATAGATTTCTATCATTGATCCTATAAAACGTTAAGTAAATGTATCAGAATGCAAAAATGCAAACATGCAACAATAATGATATGCTAGTAAGTTAGATTAACTGAAAACAGAGTACAACATGTACAGTGCAGACCTGTGGAAAGTTTAACACTTAGCTAATGAACTAGTTTCAAATCGGCAGCTCATCTCAGACCTTCGTTAGCTATTAATCGACAGGTTTGGGACAGTCAGCCGCTCTCTCTTTTCGGACACTACCTATCCATCCATACTTCGGCCACTCGAAAGCCGAGTTCCGAATCCTTTTCGTTCGATCAATGTTAAACTTTCGACAGGTCTGTACTGTAATAGCGAGAGTCATCATAATCGGCCTTCAGACGATTAATCCCATTACTCTGTTTCTAATTTGATATGAACCGCATATCTGGTCAATTAGAGTGCACTAAAAGTTTTAGCATCAAATGACACCACTTTACCAACTGAATGTAACTCACTTTTTTCATCTTGAATATATGTTCCTACTATCAGAGCCAGCGTGTTTGTGATGGTGAGTTACGCCTTATATCCATAGAAAATCAAATAAATTTTAATAAAGATTGATATTTTTCTGTTACTTTTACCTATTAGTAACAGGAAATATGTATGCGCATTAGTGATTAGCGTAGAATATTTCTACACAAAGTAAAACGTATACGCTATGGGGATTTAACATGTTAAAAACCAGGCAAATGGCGGACCCGGTTGCACATTTGACATAAAACGTAACTAAGGACAAACATTGTCATTTTCGCCATTTGGAATCCACATAGTGCCAACATTTTCCTTTCTACAAAAATACATTATGACAATCGCGGATGTGCATACAGATTTTCAGTTACGACTAGGTACAAGTAAGTTAAAAACAAGTTTATATGATTTTCTATGAAGATGTTCACTGCCACAAACACACCGACTCTCATAGTAGACATTACATATATAGACACTACTAATAGAACCACAGCCAATATTCTTAATTTACAAGCCTCAATTTTCATTGATACTGTATTTTTATCTTATTTCGTTCGTTTGGCTGTTGTTTGATTTTGATGTATCCTGCCTACATGTTATCAACAGCATTTCTGTATTATCTTCTTTAAATTCGTAATGCTCTCGCCACGTAAACAAAATTAGTTGAAAGGAATCATCTAACTACACACCGAAATAATTTATTTTCGTGATGTCCCAATTTTCTTTGTTTTCGTGGAATTTCACGAATTTACATGTCAACGTAAAAGTATATGTTACAAATTTATCTTAAACGGAACGACAAACCACAGATTTACCATCAAACAAAATTATAGTTTTTTCAGATGTTTAACCTGACTTGTCAGTTCCAAAGTTTTTACCTTGCTTCTGGGTTGTGATTTGAACATGGATTAGTATGTTTGTTGTTTATTAGAAGCACAAAATTGGACACACAAAAAACAATAAAGTATAACAACGACAAATACATATAAAGACTGATTTAGATGAAAACCATTAGACTGTGTTGAAACAGATGTTACAACAATTAAAATATGCACATATATGCACATACATGTTGCATAATATGGTATACCTTATGATATGAAGGAGTGTCATGTATATATGTGCATATCAGATAAATGGAATGCAGTAAAGATATTGTTAAACATATCCGATAATTTACTGTGCATTTTGAAAGGTATCGTGTTAATGCAATTTGAATATTAGTCGATATATTTATTTACATAGATTATTTATAACAGATTTAGGTGTTTGAATTTTGTGAGGTATATATAAGCACATAATAGAGGCGCAAAATAGTACAAGCATTCAAAATGAAAGTTTAGTAAATTCAGTCAAATTCCAATGCTTTCGTTAATCAGCCTTTGTAGATGCACCATGTCTTGTAAATCTATATTGACGCCAGGTTTTTATTCGGTTGCTGAAAAAACCTTACTTTAGAGTTCCAAGGTTTAAAAACATTAAAAATAAAATTATACCGTTAATGTTAAAAGTCGACTATTTTCCTAAGTGTCATATACCATTTCTTGAATTTAATCATAAAATACATTCAAAAAATGGTATATGACATAAGCATCAGTGAAGCTACTTTGTCACAGTATATTAGTAAATATACTATTGTCTAAATTTGCTGCTAGTTAAAATGCGAAATTCCTCAAAAACTAAGGTATACTCCCTCATGCAAAGTACTCCCTAGCTAAATTTGGTAATATATATTAGTCCTTTGGATAGCTTTTCAACATCTTAAAAATAATTTTGGTTTCATAATTTTGGTACAAGCACTACTGATGAAGAATTGTATTCCGAAACGGACGTTTAGTGCTGTAAATTTGACAATGGTTAATGACAAGGATAAAACTTGCCAGTTTTTTTTATTCAGCTATGCAACGTTTTAACATAACATCATACTATTTACCAAGTTTCATCATTTGTTGAAATAAATTCAATGACAAGAGTTTTAGAATGAACAAAAGATGAAATGTGTTAATACTTTAAAATTTTTATGCAATAATTTAATTTAAAAGCAGGACATGACAAGCATGACAAATTTAACAGATATTTGCGTTTTTAAAATCATTTAATAAGTTGCTACAACATAGTCAGGCAGATCCCAAAAATTGACACCCCCTAAACTTTTTTGTTAAAAGCAGGAAACATGGTGGATCTTATTGCCCTATATGTACTTAGTCAGGCTAGTTTCCACCTTGACTTTTTCCTTTTAATGAAAATATGGCTGCCAATCCAAGATGGCCGCCAAAAAAAAATTAAGTATAAAAATTCAATATCAAATCAACCACTTAACCTTTTTAGTTGAAATTTGGTATTTGATCAATAAAATATTTATACTAATTTTCCATGAATAAATATTGGTTGTAAAATTCAATATGGCCGCCATTTTCAAGATGGCCGACTTCTAATCATCGCGCTGCATTTTAAATCAATACAACAAAGGGTGTCATTTTTATGACATAAAACCAATGTATTGTATTTAATATATATGTACTTAGTTAAGCTAGGTTTGTTTCCACCTTGATTTTTTTCCTTTTAATGAAAATATGGCTGCCAAATCCAAGATGGCTACCCAAAAAAGATAGTTTAAATATAAAAATTCAATATCAAATCAACCACTTAACTTTTTAGTTGAAATTTGTATTTGATCAATTAAATATTTATACTAATTTTCTATGAATAAATATTGGTTGTAAAATTCAATATGGCCGCCATTTTCAAGATGGCCGACTTATAATTATCGCGCTGCATTTTAAATCAAATACAACAAAGGAGGTCATTTTTTATGACATAAAACTAATGTATGTATGTTACATATTATGTGAAAATATTATCAAGTACTGCTCTTTAAACTTATTTTATGTAAATTAAATAATTTAAATAACAAAGCCGAAACATTTTTCAAGTTTTCAATAAATAGCATTTGAATTAATTTAATAGCTATGACTTTTGATGTCTGCAATAAAAAAGTCCTCTCGCTTATTCAAACATTCAAAAGGTCCAACAGCAACATGATTAACATCCACAAGCACCTTGCAGTAATATATTCTATACGTATATCCCTTATATTTATTATACCGTATGATCAGAATATACATATTTCCCCGGTTCAAAATTCAACAGCTATAAGTATAGGATTCAATAACAATCTTTTATTTCCAAAACATTAATTTAAATAAAAACCAAGACCATAACAAACATCTGCATGGCTACAAAGGATAAGTGTCTGACCATTATCTGTTTCTTTGGCTTCTTTAGCACAAAGAACAATTCTTATGTCTGCTCTTTATGATTTGCTCAAAGACTGATTTAGTAGTAGTATTCGCATCCAAAAAATCCTAACCGAACCATTAACTGCTTGCCATATACCATTTTTGTTTATCTCATTTGATATAAAACTAAAAGAATCAGATGCATTCTTTATTCTCGTCCATATGTATATTGAATTATTCCATTTTTAAACTTTCCATCTCTATTCTGCAGTACATGTATTATTCTTTAAATCGAATTATTCTCACCAGTTCTTACTGGTTTTAATGCTCTATGACTGTGATTTGTGGATGGATTGTTGTGTTTTTGATTTATTTTCTTCTTGTCAGACTTTATAGAATGCTCAAAATATCAATCAAACAAAACATCTACTCTACCACTATTCTTAAAATGACATTTTTTTTACAAAGTTGTCAAAGATTTGTGCATTGGCGTTTTCCGAATGCTGTTAACCAATGTCATACTCTCTATTATGGTACAGATCTTTATTCCTTTTTCTGGATATTTCTGGATGGCATCATCAACCTGTGGCTACATCAGATGTTTGTTGATTGGTCGTAAACTACCTGATGATGTTACGTAGACTACACTTATGTCTTTTTGTCCAGTATATCACCATCACCGTTACCTCTTCCTGCTTTCACTGGCACAATGCTATTATTTAGCAATTGTTGTTTTGATTTTTGAAACTCTATAACACTACCGAAAAATATAAAGACCTGTACGATAATATATGGTACGGCATTGGTTAACAGCATTGGAAAACTGAGAAGATTGTCTCGCAGCAACCACAAAGTATCGTTTTAGAAAATAGTTAGAATAGATGTTTGCTTTTATAAAGGCTTGACCAGACGAAAAGAATACATTCAAAACAAACATACCAATCCATGTCAAAATCACAATTATGAAGCAAAGTAAATCTTAAAACTTTCAAATAAGTTTAACACAGGAACAACCACAGGGAAGTGAGAACAAGTGACCTGAAAGGATAATTGAGCAGCCCACACTTTTTAGAAAGAAAGAAACATGAACTTTGGGACGCCATATATCCATGGTATTTTCGGATACAGAGTCACCATACTATATTGTGATGACAGCCATAAAACTTTATGAGGGCCTTAATAAGACAAGGCTTGTGCTATCCCTGCATCAACAATTAATTTGTTAGCAGTTTGCACCGTTGTATAAACAGATTTAAAGAATGCAGAAGAGAGATGGAATTCCATGTTGCCTGAGAATTTGAACAATTTTATAAATATGGGGGGGGGGATAATAAGGCTTAACTGACTACATGTAGTTTTATATCAAATGAGTTGAGCAAGGTAGTACTTGGCAAGGAGTCAGTGGTTATCGGAGGGTTGCGGATCCAAATACTATATTCTCGGTTCAGGGCGAGATGCATCAGGTCCTTGTGCAAACTAATAATATGCAGACTCAAGACTTGAGTGACATGGATATACGGATAATGATCAGATGTTTGTATTCTCTTGTGTCACAACTAAACAGTAAGGTTTAAGTAGTACTAGAACAAAAAGAAACCAGGAGTCAATAAGAAATATATCAGATGAAAAAACATTTAGACTGTTGGTATTTGATCAACAGACAGTGATTGAGCTTCCAGCATTGGGAGTGTTCAAACAAATTACGGAGCTTGAAAACTCTGAACTGAAAGCCTATGAATATACGATAAAGTCGGCAACGTTGTTATCAATTGTAGATTCCTTTGTTTGTAATCTATTTCAAACTACCAACCTCAACAAAAACCTTCATGAACTTCACTGTCATATGTTCCATCATTGCCACGTTACAAGATGTGTTCCGGTCATGCACATTAAACACATTAATTATCAGAAATGGTTTGGAATCTGTGTTTATTTCCTAGTAAAAACTACCATTAACTCTTGTGAGCAGTTGCGAAATTGACCTACAATATTTATGAATGTGGAATTATTGAATCTTTGTGATGTTTGTGCAGTTTAATTATTGTTAAAAACACATTTTACTGCACAGTTGTTTGTGGATGTGAATCATGCCGGTGTAAAAAGCTTTTGAATGAGTCAGTTAACTAGTATATATATTAACAAATTCAATATATAGGTTTATTGTATTAACACAATGCAGTGCGGTGATTATTAGTCGGCCATCTTAAGAAATGGCGATCATATTGAATTTTACAACGACAGTTTGTTCATGAGAAATTAATATAAATATTTCATTGATCAAATATCAAATTTCAACTCAAAAAGTTAAGCTGTTAATTTGTTATTGAATTTTAATTTTAAAATTATCTTTTTTGGTGGCCATCTTGGATTTGGCAGCCATTTTTTTATTAAACGGAAAAAGTCAAGATGGAAACATACTTAGCCTAACTAAGTACATGTATTAAATGCAATACATTGGTTTTATGTCATAAAATAATGACATCCTTTGTTGTATTTGATTTAAAATGCAGCACAATGATTATACGCCGGCCATCTTGAAAATGGCGGCCATATTGAATTTTACAACCAATAATTATTCATGGAAAATTAGTATAAATATTTTATTGATAAAATACCAAATTTTAATTAAAATGTTAAGTGGATTTGATATTGAATTTTTATACTTAAATTCTCTTTTTTGGCGGCCATCTTGGATTGGCAGCCATATTTTCATTAAACGAAAAAGTCAAGGTGGAAACATACCTAGCCTAACTAAGTACATATAGGGCAATAAGATCCACCATGTTTCCTGCTTTTAACAAAAAAGTTTAGGGGGTCAATAAAGAGGCTACTTTTTGAGATCTGCCCCCTGACTAACAGATAAATTCTCATTTGGCATGAAATTATAACATTTGTCATGAGAGCGATACATCCTTGACATTTCGAAATGTTTCAAACATTGAAATGATCGAATATGATGCAATGACAAAAAAGCACGATTCAATTCTAGAGATAACCAAAAAAAAAAAAAATCAAAAGATTTAGCACACAAAAAGTGCAAAAAGATAGTGATAAACAATAGCCCATTTGTATTGTAAGCAGCAAGTCGCCATTTTGAATATAGATATTTGAAAGGTATTAGATATATAAGGTATATTATATTAAAAAGATAAATCGAGAAAGTGAGACAAGCAAGAAGACAACTCAAGAAAAAGTGAAACAAAAAAAATTCAATATTTCCGCCCATTTACTACTTCTCACCCTTTGCCCTCTTGCTTTTCAATCGATGTGTGTCCATACCTCCAAGAGTCCGGATGACCTTGACTGCAGCTATCTGAAGTTCATGGTCACTTTCACACCTGACACTTCCGTCACAATCGAATATCAATATGTATAATTTAACTGCAGGAAGGCGCTTAATGTCATTCTGGCATTCTATGATGTAAAACGGATCAGAAGCTAAACGAACTTCTTCAAAATGCTTCAACATGGATTCCGTCATTGTTGTATATGTATTACTGTAGTCTTTCCGAAATAATACTATACATAATTCATTTTTCAAAAAAGCATGCTTTGGTGTTGATGGCGCTGAGGAATTCTGAAACAAGAAGGTAAAAAAGAAAGGTTTCGTAAAATGGTTTAAAGAACAAACTGTTAAAAAAGGAAAGTTTTTTTAAAAAAATATCAAAAAGAAATGTTTCGCCAAATGTTTTAAAGAACAAATTGTTAAAAAAGGAAGGTTTCTTCAAATGTGTCACAAAACAAAATATTTAAAAAGAAAGTTTCATTAAATGTGTCACAGAGTAAAACCTTACAACTTATTACATAGATAGTAATAGGCCTACTACCTTTTGCTTCCTTACTTTAAAAAAATCAGGGAGTAAAAATATTATTATTATTATTATAATTATTATTGTTGTTGTTGTTGTTATTGTTGTTGTTGTTGTGATGTCATTAGTATTATTATAACGATTACCTTTCTCTCTATTGAGTTTTTGGGACTTCCTTTAAGTTTTGCTGCTTTCAATGATGCCATCCACCTTTTTACTCTTGGTTGAATCCGCGCTAATAACTCAAACAGGATCAGTACGAAAAATATGACTCCCATTAATTCTGCAAAACAAAAAACAAAAAGTGATAACAATATAAAAAGTTCAGAAAAACGAGTTTAGCAGAACACGCCACAAAATCAAACACTAACGTACCAGCCCATGTTCAAATCGATAGGCGGACATGGCTTAGTGGTACTTTCACTGGATTTCGGATCAAGGTTTGTGGGTTCAAACCTCACTCAGAACTTTTAAATTTTCTGAGATGATTTTCATCTCCTTTCCATACTAGAGCGGTAAAAACCTCATTATCAAAATAGTCTTTCCGATGAGACTCAAAACCGAGGTCCCGTGTCTCAGTGCACGCTTAAGATACCTCTGTAGAGTTCGAAAAGAGTAGGCAACACGTGGGCATTACAGAGGACGCTTACAAGTAAAAGCGAATGAAACAGACTGAGCAAGAAGATAAGAAATCATAATCCCAAAGCAAACTAACAATTATTGACCAAAAATGTTTTATAATTCCTTGTTTGATTGGATATATTCATCTAGTCAGCCATGATTAAGTCGTCTATGTGGCACAATGTGTCCTTTACCATTATTGACAAAACGTCCATAACACTGTTTATTAAGGGGTATAATAAATGATACATCATAATTACAGTGGAATGTTTTCTGGACACCGCCGTATCATAATCTTTTGGCAACTTAAAAACTTATTTAAGAAATGACATTCTGATTATGGTATTTCAAGGGGTAATGAAAGATAGTGTGGCGCGTGCCAAATTCAAAATGAAGGGCTTCGCCCTTCATCGAATTTGGCACGCGCCACACTATCTTTCATTACCCCTTGAAATACCATGAGCAGAAATGTCATTTCTTATATTTACAATAAATATTTTGTACCTTGGCGCTATTTTTTCCATATCTGCGCGTGTGATATAGAGTTTTTAGCTATGCGAAATCGGCGTATCTCACATGACCACGCGACCCCCTGTGTAGGACATGATGTAATATTGCGGGAAAATTGATACACATCAAGGGTCATGACCCCTATTGTCTTTCATTGGGAATTGAAATACAATTGCTTCTGTATGTTTCATCGAAGACAGGTTCAGTCATATTGTAAATATTTCTATATAATATAAGAATTAACAATTTTGATAAAGGATAGCTCCTAGAACAAACGAGACATATAGAGGACCTCTTTTATAACTATTATTTATTACCACAAAAGATACTGTTTTATTACAATATACTATATATTTCTGCATTATCTTTAATGTTTTATAGGAAAACAAGTTACCTTCAAAGGCATTGTTCTAATTTCGGCGTTCCTTTCATTTTCAATTTTGAATTCACACGTGACGGTTGTGGCTAGCTTGGCAGCATGTGCTTACCCTTCCTGAGCACCCGGCCTCACTTCCCCAATTGAAATTCTCTTAAGATTTTACTTTGCCTTTAGGATTGAACATGGATCCGTATGTTTGTGTTTGATTGATACAGGACAAACAAACAATTCAAGATTAGCACACAACATTTACGAAAATAATCATAGGTGCTGAAATAATGATATGCAACTTCTATTTCACAGACGCAAGATGTCTGAAGCATTTGCAAACAGGACAAATTGTACCGTGAAATCTCTTTCTACTTTAGACTAGTTGTTTTGGAAATACTTCTGGAAACATGTATTTTTGTGTAATCTTATCCGAATCAGTTCTTGTATCGTTACAAGTCTATCATATGCCTTAACAGTTCTGTACAGCTTCAGTATTTAATATGACACCGCCTAAATCAAATTGTTTGACATTTACTACCGTTGCGTTTCATAATGGTATAATATATCATAGCATAGAACAGAAAATTGGATTAAAGAAAACCTTTTAAGAAAAAATTATTACATTTTGTATAAAATGTTATTACATTGTGTATGCCATTCTTGGAACAACTGTTAAAGAAAATTGTTCATGCTTTTGATTAACTTCATGCTTAAAGCAGGTTTTATTTTCCAGCTTGTGAGCAAAAAAAAAATAAAATAAAAATACGAAATAAAATGTAACAAAACATGGACTATTTATATTACGACTTTAAGCTAGACTCGATGGCTATACGAAAATGTCATTAAATGAACAAACAAGTATATGAAGAAATGTATAGATCAAATGAATGACTAGATACTCTACAAAAATATAAGTTTTTTTACAGGAGAGAAATATAACTTGGCGGTTTTAATTTTATTTATTTAATTTTATTGTAGTCTATCGAATACAAACATACTGGTCCATATCCAAACCACAATTAAAATGCAAAGTAAAACCTCCGTGAACTGGCAAATACATTTAAACATGTGAACTTACACAAGGAAAGTGAGGCCGGGTCTCAGAAAGAGTAAGTACCTCCTGTATAGCTAGCTACAATCTATCATCTAGACTGGTTGCTTGGGAACTTTTATATTCGCCTGTCTATAGAGTCCTAGAGTAATACAAGTTTTTCTAACATCAAGCAACAAGGTGAAAAATAATTTACTACTAAACTCTTGCGGAGGGAAGACGGAGAAGAAACACAATTGTTTTAAAATACATCAGAAGAAGGAACAGGGCTATGGTACCAAATCAAAAGACAAAAAGATAAATAAGTTGTTCTGAAAATTTGATGATATTATGACTATATTTAAGAGGGTGGCATGATGCATTGAAGAGAAATTTGCAAGTTTAAGCAGCTGTAGTTTCATTTCATTTCAAAACATAATGTTGTAGATTTTAATCAAATTCTTACCATCAGATCTGATTCTAGATGTAATTTCCGCTAACTTTGATTCTAGCATGTTACAATGCTTGCTGATGTTATCTAACTTAATAAGAAATAAAGAAAGTCTGTGATTTAAATAAACGTTAGTATCTGTTTGATTATTAATTTCACGCTCCAATGATTCGCGCGCAACAACTTGCTCCTTGAACGCCATTTCAAGAAGTTGTAGTCTATTGGTTAAATCCGAGAATACCATGCTCCAAGGACAGTTTTCCTGATTGGCGTCTGTGCACGTGAAGTCAATGTCACGTGGTACTTTTGAATATACACCAGCTACTGGGGCAGACGACACGTCATAATGGCTGTCGTTAACTAAAGTTGTTAGTATCCATCGTAGTGACGTCAAAGCACCAACCACAGAAAATATCAAGCTGGAATAAAAATAGAAAAAAATATTAAGAACAAAATGGCAAAAACAGATAACTGATTAGTGTTGTGTTTATCTCTATCAGCTTCAATAGGACCACCTGTCTTCTATAATATGTTTAAACAGTATTTCACCAGCACTTATTTTACCATGGAAATTTCTTTTTACTTCTATAGTTGATACTTGGTGTAAAAAAATCATAACGATAAACTGCACACTTTTGCTGTAACTATGATGTATTAATTACTAGTCGGTATTTTCTTCAAGTAATTACGACAAAAATAAACTTTTTCTGTACAAGGCTATCGAGCATTCTAAAAAAGTATAAATAATATCAGCTCATCTTGTGACATATATCGCTGTTCCGATGATTTAATCGGAAAAAAATCCTCAAAAGATAAGGTATAATCTCTCATGCAAAATATTTTTAGCTAAATTTAGTTAAATACATTTGATCCTTTGGCTATACATGTGTATTTTCAACCTCTTGAAAAAATGGTTTCACAACTTTGGTCCAAGCACTACTGATGAGGAATTGTATTAGAAAACGATTGTCTAGTGCTGTAAAATATACACTGTTATAATATGTAAAACAAAAATTGTATGTTACGCGTCAATATTTTACTACTTTGTAATAAAAACATGATTCTAGCAAACTGTCTTCAGTTTGTCATATTTGTCTAAGTATCATCATTTGTCTTTCTATCGATCTACATAATGGGTCTTGAAGGTCACATTTCCAACATGTCACGTTTCAAAACAATCATATTAATTGAAGAAATCGCTTTAAGAAATACTTATGTTGGAATGAATCAATAAAAATGTAACAACTAAAATAATACAATATAACAACTCTACTACAGTCCAACCTGCCTTGAAGACCACCTCTATATAAGGGCCACCTGCTAATGAGGGCCAGTAGAACTGTATTTCAATTGTTCTATATTTATATTATTTTAACCTGTGTATAAAGACCGCCTGCCTATAAAGGTTACTTTTACTGGTTCCCTAGGGTTTCCTTTATAGAGAGGCTGAGTTCAACTCTACAATATAACAAACTATAAGTTTTATTTTCTTTTTTGATAATTATTTGATATTTCGAAGGTGTCCTAAAGCAGCAAAATGTAATACAGCTATTAACAAATACTTCTGCTTAGAGTTTCCGTCAAGAAAGTTCCTTTTGTACATACTGTAGAAATAAATATGATAAAACTAGAAAATCAGATAAATATTAATTTTGTAATGTTAAACCACGTAAATCAACACAGATCGATAAATGAGGATGACTTGGTTAATTCTCTGGTGTCGAGATAAAGTAAAGTAAAGCTAAACCTTTCTTATCTTGAAATAACAATTCTGTTTTTGTTGATCAACATTCGTAATTAATCAGATCTCTCTGTCCAACAACCCTCAGTGTCGTATAACAACAGGAATTGTTTAGTCAGAAATAATATCTACCAAAATGACATTTATTATTCTTTTGGGCCTGGTTGTTTAAAGCACGTTAAACTGAACCAAATGTTTAGTGAAAATTCATAATATATATAAATTAAATTTATTTGAAATATAAATACCGTTTTGACTTAACCACTTCTATTTGAAATCCGCAATTTTGTGGATTAATTTTTGAATAGACATTTCAGAACTCCTGTTTAAAAAAAATACCAATTTTGACCGACTAACTGGTTAAGTTAACGAAGCTTTGAGCAATCTGGCCCAGACAATGATAAATAAGACTGTTTTGTAAAACATGTATTTAACAGATCATTCAGAACAGTGATGTAAAATCAATGTGTATATTACACTTGTACTATATGTTTGATTTCAACATTTGACACTTTCTGGTTCCTCAAATGCATCAAGAGAATTGTTTTAACGGCCAGTATGTTTGAGTTTTATGGGTAAATTGTAAATAGGAAATCAATTTTACACCAGGGACCAGTGGTATTTAAAACGTTAAAGCATTTTATTAGTATCAAGTAAAAGCGATTTTAGTCTACACTTTATGTCTATGATAAATATCTTAAATTTTGATATATACATATTATATACACAGTGTGTATGTACAACCCTCCGTATCAAGTCGAGTCCTTTTTACATAGTGATACGGTTACTCATAAGAACTTTTTACAGAAAGCAAGTATAAGCCGGTTCAGAACATGTTTTGTATCTGAAAAGATACAGATATTAATTAGTAGGCCAAAATCGCTTTTCAGGAAAATGCTCATGTACCCAGAAAATATTTTAACAATGCAAAACTAGCATCAGCAGTTTTCATTTAAACACGTAATTAATTTAGCATTTTAAAAGTATTTTTGTCCTATCTAAAGAGGCTGTGGTGTTTTTCGATCTGCAAACGACATGGGTTCCTTACGAACCTTCAATCATGACATCTAATGAGAAACGTTTGAAAAATGATTTTTTCCAGGAATGCTCAAACTGTCAAGATGAACTTTTAACAAATTCAAGGCAAGTATTCAGAACATATATCTAAAATATTCCATTGATAAATTGACTTTGATACAAAATCAATGGTATACCAGATGGGATTTCTTAGTAACAATATTTACACTTTATTATCCTCATGTCTTTATTGTAAATACATCAAGGAAATTGGCCTAAGCCTTGCATCTCACACAAATATCATGCTATTTTCTTTATTGATTTTTTACCATTGTTACAAAATATCTCATCTTCATATATGTATATTTAACTGCGCCATTGCAATACTACATGTAGTATGTCACTGAAGCAATTTTCAACTAATTTGTAATGTTACACAAGGTTTCAAAAACAGGAAGGAAGATTACTTCAAGGCAACTCTATAAATACGATTTTTGCTTAACTAATTATAATTCTAAAATCAATCGTAGAAAAGACACCTTAGTGGGGTTTAATATTCATATTTCCCCTTATACCAACACACATTTATATTTTATTTCTCTTCAACTCTCGCCTCAAGTTGTAACAGTGTTAAAATGGAATATACCGATTAAGAAAATATCTAAACAAAGTACAGATGATAAGTTGTGGTATCATTAATTTTCGCGATATCGTTTATTTTTATAGTATCGTTTATTATCGTGTATCGTTTATGGCTGGTGCCCTGAGGATATCACCATTTCAGTAGGCAATAATTTCGTATTATTCACCATTTCAGTAGGCAATAATTTCGTATTATTGTCAGAAATATACTATAATTGCCTGCAAGTTAAAATTTGAAATTTCATAAAAACTAAGGTATACTCCCTCAGGCAAAGTATTTCCTTAGCTTAATTTGGTAATATATTTTGGTCCTTTGGGTAGCTTTTCAACGTCTTCAAAATAATTTTGGTTTCATAATTTTGGTCCAAGCACTACTGATGAGAATTGTATTCCGAAACGGCCGTCTAGTGCTGTAAAATTAAAACTGGTATAATTTGTAATTATTTTAGTGGCATTTTGGTGGTATCGTTTTATTTTCGTTGGATCGTTTATTTTCGTGATATCAATTTTTCGTGGTTCTAAGGAACAATACCATTTTGCTGTGATTAATTTTTGTGGTATTTTCGTGGTATCATTTATTTTTGTGGTTCTAAGGAACAATACAATTTTTTGTGATTAATTTGATTTTGTTGAATCAGAAATCATATATAAATTATCAATCGCTAATTATTAAAAGACCATTTCGTTGGATTGTTAATTGGTGGGTCAGGTAATACATGAAAACAACAAAGTATGAGACACCGCACCACGAAACAAATGTTTCCACAGTTATCAACATCTTGTTATTCTTTTTTACCATAATTAGAGACTGTCAGATGTTTTGGTTCTAGATATTCTCACTGTTCGTGCTAATTAAATCTTATTGTAAAATAAGTGTGGTTATCAGCATCCTAGTAAACCAAAATTAGATTCTCCTGTCATGATATAGAATTACATATTATACCAGTTTTAATTTTACAGCAGCACTAGACGGCCGTTTCGGAATTAGTAGTGCTTGGACCAAAATTATGAAACCAAAATTGAGTTTACATGAGATTTATTACAGTTGACTAATGTAAAAAAGATATCTGAAGTTATATTTCCGCATAGATCGATAAAGATAGATACGTATGTTCCTGTATTCCCTTGAGTCGAAATAAAGATAGATATTTCTTGACTCTGAATAAAAACATACTTGGTAAATTGTTTTATCCATAATACAAATATTTGTTTTGTTTCATTCATTTGTCATTCCCTGTTTTAACTATATTTACTATAGCTGAATATATGTTTCTCAGCAACAAATGGATTTAAGTCACTTTATTGTACATATGTCAAGAAAATTTGTCTAAGTCTGATATCGCCGTATAATTCTTTCTGATTTATTCCTTTGTTACAAGTAATACAAGCCTTATAACACTTAAGTATTTGACTACACAAAACACTAGCCAATACACTATTTCTATCTTGGTTATTCTGGACAACGTCTTAGTAAATATGTCAAAAGAATTGGCTTAGGTCTTACATACTTGTAAATATATATTGTTTATCCAGCTCAGTCTAATATTTCACAAGGAAAAAAATGAAACTTATATATCAAACTAGTCAGCTGTACTTATGGTATTGAATTGGCGTAGGTTCATTCATTCGTTGTCTCTCTGGAGTTTCATTTTATCAAAGTTTATTTTTCTCAGCGACTACGTCAAGAAAATTAGTGTAAGTCTGATATCACTATTATTTCTTTTGATTTATTCCTTTGTTACAAGGAATCTCATCCTAATAACACTTAAGTATATGTCTTAACGAAAGACTTGTCAATACAATATTTCTACTTCGTAATTCTGGACGTTTTGGTAAATAGGTCAAGAAAATTGGCTTAGGCCTTAAATACTTTAAAATATCATTATTTCCTATTCTTTAGTTTATCCAGCTCAGTCTAATATTTCTCAAGTAACGCGTCCTAAAGATCATGTTTTGAATAAATTACTGAAGCAATATTTAACCAATATATGCGTAATTCTAGACGAGGTTTTATCAATATTTATCGAACCCGATACCTCTGTAAACACAATAAAATTACATTATTTCATTAAATTATGATGAACTTCCCCAAGGTGAGACCGGGTGCTCCGAAAGGGTAACCAACTTTTCTATAGCCACATACACCTGCCACGTCAATAAGAATGACAGAAACAGGTAATCATTCTTTAGCTTAACATCTGTAACCGGGGAAGAGAAAAAAACCTGTTACATAAAGCTAGTCAGCTGTTATATGGTTGGTTTTGTATTGGATTTTGCTTCGTTCATTTGATTCTCACTATATCCAAATATATACTTCGTAGCGATAAATTTCTTGTATCATTTTATTGTTTATATTTCAAGAAAATTTGTCTAAGTCTGATATTACTGTGTAATCCCTTCTGATTTATTCCTTTGTTACAAGTAATACCAGCCTTATAACACTTGAGTATTTGACTACACAAAACACTAGCCAATACACTATATCCGTCTTTGTTATTCTGGACAACGTCTTAGTAAATATGTCAAAAGAATTGGCTTAGGCCTTACATACTTTAAAATACCATTATCTTCTATTCTATTGTTTATCCAGCGCAGTCTCATATTTCACAAGTAACGCGCCCTAACGATCATGTTCTGAATAAATCACTGAATTAATATTTCATTAGAAATGAGAGACTGTTGCAATATTTAATTCAAGACGAGTTTCGATGGAAATTGTATCGAGTCTGACACTTCTGTAAACACTAGCAAATTAGCAGCAATTACAATTAATTATTTTCATGAATATTGTCTAATGCCCCAACCTCTGTAAACAGAATTAGACAACATTATTACATTACATTACATTACTTTCACCAGTCGAGGTCGGATGCTCCGGATGGGTAAGAACCTCCTGTCTATCTAGCTACACTCGCCACAAGTAAAATAAAAATTGAGAATCACATGAACATGGAATTATTGTTCATTTTAACTTCCATAAACAGGAAAGTGAAACATGTCAAGAAAATGAAACTTATTATATCAAACTAGTCAGCTGTCCTTATGGTATTGTATTGGCGTATGTTCATTCATTTGTTGTCTCTCTGGAGTTTCATTTTATCAAAGTTTATTTTTCTCAGCGACTACGTCAAGAAAATTAGTGTAAGTCTGATATCACTTATTTCTTTTGATTCATCCCATTGTTACAAGAAATCTCATCTTCATAACACTTAAATGTTTGTCTTAACGAAAGACTTGTCAATACAATATTTCTACTTTGTAATTCTGAACAATGTTAAAGTAAATACGTCAATAGGAAATTGGCTTATGTCTAATATACATTTAAATATCATTACTTTCTATTCTATATACAACTAGGTCTTGTATTTCACAAGAAACGCGTTATAACGATCATGTTTTGAATAAATCACTGAAGCAATATTCATCAGAAAGAGAGACTACTTATTATAATGTTTTTTGTAATTCTAGACGAGCTTCAATGCGTATTTTCTGAATCTGACACATCTTTAGACAATATCAAGTCTATAACAATTAGATTCTACTATTAAATTTCATCCAATATTTCACAAACAGCTAGCTGGTTGTTACAATCAGAGTTACTCTGAATATAACTTGAAGAAAGGACAAAACAAATACCTTGCTTTTTCATTGAAATGTTTAGGCAGCAGGTGCTTACCCTTTTAGAGCATCCGGTCTCACTTCGCGCGTTTAACTTAATTCAATATTTTTGTTTAACTTTATTTATTAGTTTTTGAAGTGTTTTCTTTTGATTTGATCACAGACCTGTATGTTTGTGTTGATTGAAACGATCGTCTAGTGCTGTAAACTTAAAACTAGTACAATATGTAAATTAACCCACTGAACCAGTATCTCTGCGTGTGGATATTTCCCCGAGGATATCACAAACTCAGTAGGCAATGGTTGTGTACTATTGTCTATTTGTTGCTAATTAAAATTGGCAATTCCTCAAAAACTACTCCCTCATGCAAAGTATTTCCTTAGCTAAATTTTGTAAAATATATTTTGGTCATCTGGGTATCTTTTCAACATCTTGAAAACAATTTTGATTTCATAATTTTGGTCCAAGCACTACTGATGAGGAATTGTATTCCGAAACGGTCGTCTAGTGCTGTAAAATTAAAACTGGTATAATATGTACAAGTCAATGCTTTTGGTTACGTTTGTCTTTACCAAGTACCTGTTTTTAGTTACAATTTCTTTCTCTTCTTTCTTCTGTATGTCACTACACATAAAAACCCAGATCTATGTTATATATATATATATATCTTAGTAGATAATATTAATATAACATCTTTATCTATTGATTTATCGAGTTGTTCAAGCACTAGTATTCCCAATCTCACCATTTGTCATGTTACATGCTATAACAATAATATTTATTACAAATAACACTTAAGGAATTGTCTAAGCCAAATACAGACAAATAACATATTTTACACTTTGTTAACTTTTGACAAGATATCTGTAATATATCAAGGGAATTGTTCTTACGTCGGACAGCTTGGTAAAAAACCATCATATCAAAAAAGAAACATACAAGTTCATATCCAAATCACTATCCCAAAAGCAAAGTAAAAACTTTGAAAACTGGCATATTTATTTAAACACGCTAACTACCATCAGAAAAATGAGTGCTCCGGAAGGGTAAACGCCTGCTACTGTTTGGCTTCCTACACCGCCACGTAGAATTTTATAAAATTGAGAATGAAAGGAACATTCAACGTACTATGGGACGTCAGATATAACCAGGGTAATTTTTTTGGATAAAGACACATCATACTCTAATATTGTAATGGCGGCCATGTTGGCGGTCCTAGGTAAGCCCAGGCTTGCAATATCCCTCATTCAACAATGTATATGTACGTAGCTGGCTTATTTTTGTATTCATATTCCTAAAGATTTATTTCACGTTCCACATGTCACTTGACGCATCAATAACACCTGTCGAATTAAAGACTCTAGGGAATCACTGAACAAATTAAACGCCAGAAGTTGGCATAATTAAATTCTTAATGATATTATTGCCACCATTTTGGGATTGGTAGGGGTTATTTATTATATGCCGCTACAAATTAAGGGTGTGATCTGGATAAAGTCACTTGGTATGAAAAAAACATTGGAATTACTTTAAAAAATTAGACGTCTACTTGTTCCTTGTTCTTTTCATTCTCAATTTTTAACGTGGCGTGTAGATAGATAAACAGGAGATAATACCCTTCCGAAGCACCCAGTCTCCCTGATGGAAGTTCGCGAATTTGTACATTGCTTTTTGGGATTTTGATTTGAACATGGTCCAGTATGTTTCTGATTGATTTCTTATCAGCTGCTAAAACGAAGGAAGGGTGTGTAATCGGTGATGAAGATACTTGACATGAAAAATGGAATTGGATGAATAACAATTGATTAAGATGTGAAGACGTTTATCCACCAAATCGATAAATATGGACCTTAAGTTTGAGTATTCTCCTGAGTCGAGATAAAGAAACGTGAAATAGGCATTTCTGGTCATGAAATAAACAATAAATTGTGATATATTGTCATTTACATGTACTAAGTAAGATTTATACGGCGGGACAGAAATCAATTTGCAAGGAAAAACCAGACGTGCAGTTAATGTTGAAGAAGAAGAGGGAAAACAACCTGCAGTTAGACATAACTAAGAACACAACACAGGATAGAATTAATTAAACACGAACATGCCTGTCAATGTCAAAATCAAAAGTCTAAAAAGGAAAGCGAAAACTTTATAAACTGGCATATTAAATAAGATACGCGAAATTACTTGTACACTAAATCGGAAAAAACAAGAGAATTAATCTGGATAAGATTTTTGTATCAAGGTCAAGAAAGTCGCCTTAAGTCTTGCATCCAAATAAGTATTCTGAAAAATACCATAAAAACTTCCTGTTATAACCGTCATACAATTGATTCACTCCCATAATTTCATAATTTAACATGTAATGGACCATAATAATCATATCCATTGGTAAAAAACATGATTTTATACACTTCTTAATTACGAACAATGTCTTCACCTAGTACATATTCTTCGCTTCCACAATTTCTAAATGTCACTGTGAATTGTAAATAAGTCAAGGAAATTGGCTTAAGTCTTAGATTTCTCTCACACCATTAAAGTCTTAATCTATCGATTCATTCTAATTTGTTAGAAATCTAATCACAGTATTTCACAAGTAAAGAGTCGAACTAATCATTTTTATTACGAACGTCGTTAAAGATATTTTCTTAGCAAAACATACAAAGATCACATCTTTTAATGGCCCAATGGTGATTTTCACAAATGCATATCAGAAAAAGAATAATTGTTTAGCACTTTTTAATTCAGATAAAGATATTTTTCTGTAACCTGAGATAAAATACTTCAGTTTAACATTTTGTAAATAATGTACAACCAAGTAGGCTGCTTGCAAATAAATTGTTGACGCAGGGATATTGCAAGCCTAGGCTTATCAAGGTTCTCAAAAAGTTTGTGGCCGTCATCACAGTATTGTTGATAAGTTTGATGTCTCTGTGCCCAGGATTGCCCTGGATATATTTGACGTATCATAGTTCCATGTTCCTTTCACACAATTTTTATTACACACGTGGCGGGTGTAGCTAGCTAAACAGGAGGTGCTTACCCTTTTGGAGCACCCGGCCTCACTTCCCTGGTGGAAGTTCACATGTCTAACCTAACTTGTCAGTTCCAAAGATTTTACTTTGCTTCTGGATTGTGATTCGGACATGGATTAGTATGTTTGTTTTTGATTAACACTTTTATTCTATTGTGTTAAAGAAATATTAACGTTAACTTGTACCAAAACAATCATATTTATTAATTGAAAAAAATCTTATATCAATAAGGAAATAAATTAACAATAACCTTCCTTCCGGAGCACCCGGTCTCACTTCCTTGGTGAACTTACACGTGTTTATCTTAATTTGACAGTTTCAAAGTTTTGACTTTGATTTGAGAATTGCTTTATGAATTGATTGTGCATTGATTTGTATGATTGTTTCTGACAGACCATAAGCCTCTATCATACAATTGCAGGATTTCGAACATTCTTTAGGTTTAATTCTGATCATCATTGACGATAACCGGTGTTTTAAGAACTTTTTTTAATTAAGTAAAAAATTTAATTTTAAATGTGCCTATCTAAGGACCAATGCTGATTGTCAAACAAGTAAGATGGTTGAAGCCCAATCAAATAATTTAACAACCAAACCATTGGATATTATTAACTCTAATGCCAGTCAGCAGTGTTGTGTCGTTATGTGTGTTTTATTTCCTTACATTGTTTGAATGTTTCTGTCATATACCATTTTTTAAATTTAATCATAAAATACATTTTAAAAAATGGTATATGACATCATATACCATTTTTTTAATGTATTTTATTATTAAATTCAAAAACGGTCTATAACATTTCTATTATTAAATTGTTTTAATTCAGTTTTGAATTTTACAGTTTCTAAGGAAACGGGTTAATATAAGCCATTCTGGCTTGTTTCTGGATCCTTTTCTATATTTCTATATGTTTGTATATTGAATTATATGCTGTATATATTGTTTTTGGAGAATAAAATATTGTTTATACTAAATTGTTTTTACTTTCTCTATGGTTGCGTTGTTAGTAGTCAGCTACCTGAATTTTCAGTGTTAAAGCTACCATTTTTTTTAATCATAATTGTTTAGAATATTACAATTGATAAATATATTTTATATACTCACGAATCAAACTAAACAGTTTTCCTTTTAATATAAGAACTATCATATACTGTTTGTTTTATTTGTACATGGATGTTTGACCTTTTGCATTGAAAATCACCAGACTTATATGCCTCTAATTATCATTTTTCACATGACAATGTGCCATTACCAGACAGCTCCAATGGCCATTGACGTCAAAGGCAAAACTATGATTCGAGTGATTCCTTTCACGGTTATAACTTGATTATTGTGCCGTACATGTATTTTCCATTTATAAATATATTGTGTAAAAATAGCAGTGGGTGTTTACTCGGTCGAACAAACAAATAAATAAATCTTCTTCAAAGCATTTTAGTAGCTCAGTTGGTAGAGTGCTCGCTTTGTATGTGGGAAGTATTGGTTGCAATTCTGGCCGTTCTGACCAACACTTGAAAATAGGTAGTAAATGTTCTTTCACCAAACACTCGGCATTCAGGAATGTAAGTCGCGGGGTCCTTCGGAAGAGACTTTAAGAACCAATTACATGCACATTGTCCTAAACGCACTGCAACGTTTAAAATTTGTTACTTCACCTATAGCTGGCGACATCTCGATATAAGTGAAATATTCTTGACGACTGAGACGTAAAACCCGATTCAATCAATCCACCAATTAATCAATCCAAAGTGTTCTAAGCTTAACAACTGTTATTGGTATAATTGTCTAGGCCCAGCTGTTCGAAGATTGATTAGTTTAATCAATGATTAATACAAATTCAAACTATTAAATTGATAGTTCTGAGACAACATACTTTAGTTTAATGGAATTCTATTCACTTTAAATATTTTTAATATTAATTTCATAACATGCTTAACAATGATGCAACATTTAAATTTTGACTAATCAGTCGATAAAACTAATCATGCTTCGAACAACAGGCTCCTGGTGTCTGACTTTGAATTTATCAAAGATTACTCTGAAAAGAGAAACAAATCCATCTAAATTTCAATCACATAGCAGTCATATTAAATATTAAATAAAGCTATTTCCACTTTCTGATTCTAAATAAAACGTTTTAAATACATTTGTACGTCAAAGACACACACATCAGATTTTCAGAATGAACACTTGTCGAACAGATTATTCTAGACAGTGAAACAAATCCATTTAAATTTCAATCACATAGCAGGCATATAATTAATGTTGAATAAAGATATTTCCACTTTCTGATTCTAAATAAAACGTTTTAAATACATCTGTACGTCAAGGAAACAGTCTGAAGTCTAAACATCTTTGCAAAATACCATAACATCTTGTATAAACTCCAGTAGGCCAGAAAAAATCTGAAACCTATCATTTCACACACATCAGATTTTCAGAAGGAACACTTGTCGAACAGATTATTCTGGACAGTGAAACAAATTCATTTAAATTTCAATCACATAGCAGGCATATAATAAATGTTAAATGAAGATATTTCAACTTTCCGTTTTAATACATCTGTACGTCAAGGAAACAGTCTGAGGTCTAACATCTTTGCAAAATACCATAACATCATTATTGATTACTATATAAACTCCAGTGCACCAGAAGAAGTATGATCTTTGACGATTTACACAAGCATAAGATATCCAGAATTGTTGATTACTTTCACTCTAATACACTGAAGTGGTATATGTGGTCAATGTGAAAGATAAAAGAAATAAGCTCGGCGGAACGTGTCACAAAAATTATCGACCAAAGCTTTTATCGCCAGTTTAATTTGAGATGTACGTCTAATTAGTCAAAATGCATGATGATGTTTTCAATATAGCACAAAGTATCCTTCACCACAAGTGGCTAGACGTCCCTAGCACTGCAGTTTAATCGGCATTTACACTTTCTGATTCTATATAGGAATTTTAAATACATCTGTAATGAAACGGTATGAAGTCTAACATATTTGCGAAATACGAAATACTAAACAAAATAAAAGAAATGTTCTGAGAAATGAGAGTTACAGAAAGTGCCGTAAAATGTATTGCCCTTGACCTTTGTCTGTGGTTTGATTTTTAAAAGATATTCGTCTAGTAAGTCAAGATGATTCACAAAGTTCACTTCCACAAAAGTAACTAGACGCCCCTTGAACTACAGCGGCATATGTATCATAAAAGGTATAATAAACTAAAGATTGTTCAAATGTTTCTTAATAATGCTACGTTCCCACTGTCGTGCGATCCGTTACGAACGCCACGATTGACCATTCGTAGCTGATCTTGGAATTTCTCTGAAATTTCAGGTTTGGATACGAGGCGATGCGAGTCGATACGTTCTGATACGATTTGTTGCGCTCGGATGCGATATGTTCACGATTTGTCAATTTCAGGTGTCACGATCTGTCATGATCTGATCTTCCGTTCAGATGCGATCACATATGTTCCGATAGGACTGTTTCGATTGAGTCCACGATTGGGTCTCGAAATGACACGATCATCACGATCGAGTTCCCCGAATTGGGACGATCTGATACGTGCAGATACGTGCAGATACGTTCATCAAGAACAAATGCGCTCCGTTACGATATAATACGATTGTGGTCGCGATGTCTTTCACGATCATGATTGAGGGTGATCACGATTTGAGCTACGACTGGACCCCGACGGGTATAAATACAGCCCGACTGACCATGGGCTTCATTGTTTCTTGAACTTTTACAGAGCGTGGTGTTTGTATCGTCTAAGATCGATCCCGATCACCACGATTAGATGCGATCTGTCGCGCTTTGTTACGATGCAATACGATCTGATACGATGATCCCGATTGACAATTGATCGTGTTGATCGAAGAAAATTTTTGAACCGTTCAAAAATGTTCTACGATTAACACGATTACCACGACTGACCTCAAGATCTGATAGGATCATCACGATTACTCCACGATTAAGACCACGATTTTAATCGTGGCGCGCATCGTGATAGTGGGAACGCCCCATAACATAGCCGTATAATACATCGTGGCATAACAGTCAGTACCCAATCACAGGTTGTATGTTACCTTTAACTAAATATAAAGTGGCCGTCGTAAAAAGATTTACAATACTTTCAGATAATTCTTTATAAACGTTTTGCTGAAAGAATATGTTTTTTACGAATTTATGGGAGGTGGTATGTATATATGCGTTTATTTGACCTTGTCATATTTTTCTTATTACATCCGTTTGTTTGGTATGCTCTTGGTGGCTTTGACTAATGATAAAAGATCTAGCTACAAATATGTATGAAATACAAACATACCGGCTTATGTTTCTAACTTTAAAACTCTCTATCTCAAACAATATTGTTTTGCATATTGTGTTGTTATTGTTAAATTTCATAACAAATCATTTTTTCAGCAATATGCTCTATTGTAACACGTGTATATCTGCCGGAGCGTTTAATAGTATCTGATCAATTGCCTCATGTGAACGGATGTATGTGTCACAGTAAAAACTGGAATTCATTAAAATCCGGGATTTTACTAGTAAAAAGCAGAATTCTAGTTTTTGCTGGATTTAATTCAGTAAAAACTAGAATTCCGCTTTTTACAAGTAAAAACTAGAATTTTGAATTTATGTATGCTATTGGGCATTTTATGTCCAATATTGTTAAAATAAATGATTGCGAAACAAGATTCTAGAAAATGTTTGACGAATCAGAATCCTAGCTAATAATGCAAACCAAATAATCAAATAGTGACATCTTCTGTCTTATCTTTTTCGTCACTATGAAATCTTCAGTACACCAAAAATCACATTCACTAGTAAAGTTTTAGTGCATCTCATGTTAATTTGTTGAAGAATCATTGGCTAACTACATGAATACTATTTCATGTAGAAATCATCTGCCCTTGACAATGCATAGCAACGGGGCTATACCGTTGGGCTTCGATCAAAACCTCTATCTCCAGTTAGATTTGAAATGTTCGTCTAGTTAATCACGATGAAGTGTTCAGTAATTCAGAAAGTACTTTTCCGCACAAATGACCAGATTCCCCTAGCACTTCAGTTTAATCGGTATTATAAAGGATAAATAAAGATTCAAGGTCTTAACTTTACCGCACTGATATTATATCGCTGGTACGACAAAGGAAAATAAGTACGTAATTGCAGGCTGAATGTGATTTTTACCATAGTTTGCGATACACAACGTTGTTAGATCTTTTATACGTATTACGGAAAGAATATATATTTTTTTAATTTATGGTAGCCTATGATGGTCCATATATGTGTTTATTTTGTTTTGTTGGGTTTTGGTATGGTATTTTGATTGCTTAAATTGCTTTGACTATACATATAGGCAAAGATCTAGCTAGAACTATCTACACTCAATACATATATACAGTCAAACCTGTCTATAAAGGCCACCCAAGGGAACCAGTAAAGGTCATCTTTATGGGCAGGTAACCCTTATATACTGGCGTTTATAAGCAGATGATCCTTACATGGAGTGGTCTTTAAGGCAGGTTGTACTGTATTTCAATAAAAACATCTCTGTAACTAAAGTGATAATGTTTTTGCATGTAAATTTTTATTGTTACATTTCATAACAATCAAACACCTTTCATCTACAAACACTTTGTTCAGCAATATGCTCTATATCTACTGAAGCGGTTAAAAGTATCGGATCAATTACCTCATGTGACAACGTTTATACAAGTCGGATAGTGTATTCAATATTTTTAACATTAATACATGTCATTTATTCCAATGGGAATCCTGATTATTTGCCAACAGAACAAGAAACATTAAATATAATACAAACCACATAATAATATCTATACTTCATTTCAACAATGAAAAACTATGACTCAAGCAATAATGCTTTTGCATAGTGGACTCAAACAATATTGTTTTTGTATAATGCATTGTTGTTATATCGGTATTTTGGGTCCAGTATTTGTTAAAATAAATAATTTCAAACCAACATTCTGAAAAAATGTTTTATGACGCAGAACCATAGCTAATGATGCGAAAGAAATAGCTTACCATCTTTGGTATGCTTGAAAATTTTCATTTAATGAAATCTTCCATACACCTAGTAAATACATTTCTATTGTAAATACTATTTTACAATCTTTTATTGTTTTGTTTTTATTGGCTTTTAAGTTCAGTAACTACTGATTGTAAATTAAGTTGAATGGATTGGGTCCTAAAAGTATACTTGCCGAAGGTCTATGGTTTTCTCCGGGCACTCTGGTTTTCCCAACCACCCAGAGCTGACCGCCTCGGTATACTAATTTTGGCGTAAAACACAATTATTTCATTTGTATTTGGTCAACAAACACGGGTGCTATCATATGACTTGTACGGTGGTACCCGTGAAAGTCAGTGTTATGGCCGATGGTCTCAATGTTGTTTTTTCATTCATTCATTTGACATACATTTCGTTTGTTGACATGCTTTTGGATGCTTTTCCTCTGCCAGCTTAAATATTGCCCGTATATTCCATTTCCATGGGGTACATCTTGAAATAATTTTGTTTAATGCGCTGTACTTTTTATTCATTTTTCATAAACATTCAAACCTTTTCATCTTCAACCTCTTAGTTTATAAATAATTTTCTTTACAATACATGTCTACCAAAGCCTTTTGTAAAGTTATAGTCAAATGATCAAGAACAAACATATTAATCCATGTCTAAATCACAATTTCAAACCAAAGTAAAAAAGTTTGAGACTGGCAAGTTAAACACGTGAACTTCTACCTTACCAGGGAATTGAGGCCGAGTACTCCCGCCATGCGTGTAACCAAGATTAAGAATAAAAGGAACATGGAACTATGGGACGTCAAATATATTCATGGTAATATTGGGTGCAGAGACATCATACTTATCAACAGAATTGTGATGACGCCGATAAAACTTTTTAAACGCCTTGATAATCCTAGGTGGTTTGCAATATCCTATGGTCAAAAATTTATTAGTAAGCAACTAAAGCTCACGTAGTGGGAACAAGCTCTGTCATAGCGTTTTAACTGTGAAACAAATGCACCATACGTAGGAGAAGCAGGTATATTGCTGTATAGAAAGGAAATTATATACATTCGAATGGGAATATTGCTTCATTTGCCAACGGAAAAAGTATTATAAATTTAATACAAAACACATACCATACTGGTGTACAGATGAAAGTGCTCTTGTCAACAGTCTTGTTTTCTGTCGTCGGACGTCCAGACTTAAGAAAACCAAACTTCCCTTGAAGCGCCATTTCCTCGGTGTCGAATTACTAGTATTCGTCTACAGGTTACAAAACTCTGTCTTCAAAGACCACTGTATTTCGTTGCTGTGTATTAGTCTATATACACGGCTGTTAATTTTCAGCTCAGTTAGAGTCTGGTATGTTCATGTACATATTTTAGATGAATTGTCACAAGATGTTACAAGTTTGTGTTTTATATAAATATCGATTTACCTGTTGACAAGATACATGTTAAAACATTCACTGAATCAGTTGTTTATAATGAATTTTTCATCTCTTCCTTTTAAAAGTAACACAATACTACACATCATTGTCTTCTGTTGTAATCTATGATACCGAGGTGTTCAGAAATATTTCAAGATAGGTAAAATTACTTTTTCGTTTTGGGTTACAATATGTCACTGCTGAAATTGCAATGCCGCTGGCTAAGGAATGCATCCAAGAACATTGGAGATTGCAGTGATCAAATAGATGAATATCTCCAATAAAAGTATAGGTGGTAGGCTGGCTTACAATTTACCTATGGTTCTGGTCCATGAAAAATTTACCGAGATAATTTTTGCAACCAGTTTAATCTATAAGACTTTATATGAGGCTTTTATGCTCTCTTTGCTATTGTTGACATGTGTCATAGAAAAACAACTGGAGTTGTCTCCCTTTATCACATATTTCTTCCAGTTTTTACTGAAAAATTATCTACAATTCATCACTTAATTTCAATTTATGTGTCTCTGTAAATATGTTTCAGAATGCAAAAAGCTTTTACTTTTATGAAATCTTAAAGATGTGACTAATCTTAACCTAACAATGTGCACGTGACAAAAGCCAACGCAATCAAGATCAGGTAACAATGAAGTTTATGATTATGGCAAACAACACAAGAAAAGATAAATACACTTTTTACTACTCCTACCAGATTGCAGGTTAGCCAATCAGATATCATTATCGTAACCATATAGATGTACATGTAAATCCCCCATTGATTGAATTGGAAATAATTATGATGCTGTTAGTTACGGAATCTATAACTTAATGTCGCATTAATCTGAAATCTATAATTAAATGTCGCATTGATCGAAAATCTATAATTAAGTGCCTCAATAATCCATAAGGCTTACCTTTTCAAGTCAGTGACAATGCATATTTATTTGTAATTATTGATCATTATTACGGGTATATTAAACAACACAACTGGTGAATCCATAAAATTATACACATGTAGTGGGATGGTATAGAACTTCCCAGTAGTAGTATTACCACGCCACTGGACATTTATTTGTCATTAAGTCCTGTGTCCATCTAAACCCTATAATTAAATGTCTTCTTGGTCAATAATGCGAATCTTTTTAAGACACACACAAACACACTAGTTTATTTTCAAATCACAATCCAAAACTGAAAACTTGCAAATTTAGTTTAACGCATGAATATTTACCAGAAAAGTGAGGCCGGAAGCTCCGGAGGGGCATATTAGCTTCCTTCATACCCCACGTGTTAAATCTGAATTATAAATGGAATAAACCTGTAACAATTGGGCGTCAAATAGAACATACTTATACCTTTATAGGATACTAACATACATGTAACTTTACCCAAGGTATATAAGTTATAAGCACCACAACTGATGAATCCATACGTGTTATACTTATTTACTTACTTAGTCCTCTTCGTGCGTATGTGCACATAAGGCCACCACCAGCGCTCGCCACAACTGTCCATAGGTGTTATAAAATCGTTATATTAACAGATTTAGAGTCTAAATAAAATACTTCCATTACCGGTACATCATGATTCTATTTTCATTTCATTTCATTTCCTTGGTTTCAAATTTCATGTTTTCATTTCTTATTTCATACTAAAGGTTTTGTTCTTTTTCATTTTATTTCTCTAAATGAACCCGATTTAACATCAGTCTATTACAACTTAACTCGGAGTATCATATTTTTATTTCATTCTATTAAAGAAACCCTATATCATTTTTTTTAATTTTCAATTTCTTTTCATTTGCTTCAAATTAACTCGGTGTATCATGATTTTGTTTCATTAGTATTGCACTGAATGAATCTAGTAATGTATCATGTTTTATCACATTTTATTGCACTGAATGAACTCGGTATATCATAGTTCGAAACCCACCACGAGTTTTCTTTGTTCTGTCATATACCATTTTTTTAATTAAATCATAAAATACATTCCAAAAATGGTATGTGACATCATATACCATTTTTTTAATGTATTTTATGATTAAATTAAAAATAAATGGTACAATACAATACAATACAAATATTTTATTAAAGTGCCACATGTCATAAAACAATATAGTACATTTAAGATATTTACATATACATAAGATTATGACATCCAATCTATAAAAGACTTATGAGACACTATTTATGTTTAAAAATAAATATTATGCACTAAAACACAATAAAAGATTAATCATATAAAAATGAATGGTATATGACAGTTCTATATTAACCTGGTATACTATGATCTTTAATTCCGTTTCTTTTCCTCGTTCCAAATGAACTCTGGAACACACAGGGATTTCTCTAAACCCTGGAACACATTCTGTTGTTAATTTTTCATATTTATGGACTTGACGTGGTACATTATACCAGATAGTAGCTCATATTTTTCATTATGTTATTATGTTTCTTTATAACTGAGACTGGTTGGTTTGGTGTTTTATTATCACTTTTAACAACTTTATGGCCATCTAATCAACAGCTTTGTCCGAACATTTAATATTTTATTCTAACGTTGTTAACGTCGTTGTGTTTCAAGCTTGCAAATTGCAAATTAGGTCCAAGGACAGGTTATCATCGTAGCTCTAACTTGACACAAACATACCAGTCCATGCTCAAAACACAATCCAAAAAAGCAAATAAAAACTTTTAAACTGGCAAATTATGTAAAATAAAAATTTAGTTACTAGTATTTGAAAGCAGCTTGCTTTGTTGCATAAAGCCCCGTAGTGGGAACAAGCTCTGTCATAACGCATCAACTGTGATATAAATATGATAGAATTATAGATATAGCGGGATTCTGAGCTTCAAGATTATTTCTCCGCCATATCTCATCTTTAGATATGACATTTACATACCTCTTGAGAATAAGCTCTCCTTAGCTGGAAAAGATTTACCGTGCTTGCAGCGTTTTAAACTTTCGCAAAGCCAGACGCATAAAATGCAGACCTGTCGAAAGTCTAACACTAAGTTGTCAAATTGGTGTCGAATCGCGTTTGGCAGGTTTTGGATCCCTTATTTTCTTTATCTCGGCAGCTGGTGTATATTTCTCGGCAGCTTTTCTGCCACTAGTTATTCATACCTCAGCCCCTTAGAAGCCGAGCTTTGATTCCTTTTCTCTATCTCGGTGCTAAACTTTCGCCAGATCTTTTCTGTACTAACTTTATTGATTTCAGAGCTTTCTTTTTTCAGATTTAAACTCTATTAAAATTTCAATTTCCAGTACTTTTTCGTGTTTAAACAGATTTAAAGACATAAGTTACATGTACATTATTCACCAATTTAATAAATTTTGTTGCTCTTAAGATATAATAATTTTTTATAGAAATGGATAGTGTTTGCTACACATTATCAACCAATTTAATAAATTTTGTTACTCTTAAGGCGCTGCATCATAGTTTGTTTAGATAGAACAAGGAAGTGTAAGCTGCATGCGCATTATTAACCAATTTAATAAATTTTGTTACTCTTAAGATATATTAATTTTTTTATAGAAAATGGATAGTGTTTGCTACATCATCAACCAATCTCTTAAGGCGATACATCATAGTTTGTTTAGATAGAACAGGAAAGTGTTAGCTTAAAACATTATTAGCCAATTTAATAAAGTTACTCTTAAGATGCATTATTTTTTGTTTAGATAGAAAGAGTATAGTGTTAACGACATCTATGATACAGTACAGGCCTGTCGAAACATGGTGTATTGTCATCATAAATTGTAAAATAGTACATGTATATTACAGTACAGTCAAACCTGTCTATAAAGGCCACCCAAGGAAACAAATAAAAGTGGTCGTTATGGACATGTGGTCTTGATATACAGGTTCAAATAATATGAATAAAGAACAATTCTACTTGCCTTTATATGCAGGTGACCCTTATACAGAGATGGCCTTTAAGGCAGATTGAACTGTATATTTCGACAGTTTTGTGGTAGCTTTTATCAATCTCTAGGCAGCTTTTCTACCATTAGTTAATAATATCTCTGCCACTCGACACTCGACAGTCGAGCTTCGTTAGCTTAATGTTTAACTTTCGACAGACCTGTTGTATACATCGTTTTGGTTAAGGTGAAAAGCAAAAGTGTTTTAATAAAGACAAAAATGCCCTTAGAAATGTATCCATGACAACCATGTTCCTCCACATATGCTGCATATCAAGTTAAATTTATCGATCTGTTTACTGTAAAACTAACACGATTGCGCGTTATTATCATGCCACTTTTAAATACATGTATTTGCAATGCATTTGTCACAACTAATTAATCTTTAATCATTCGGATGATCCAGAAAAATGGCGTTTATATCGCCTGCAGATTACAAAAAAATGTCGTCTGGTTTAAAGATCAAATTTATTCCATGAATAATTACTTAACTCTCAGCACTTATTCCAAGTGTCAACTTATTTTAATTTTTTAAATCGTTTAGGTGATCGAGAACAAGAAAGATGGTAAAAATATCGTATGCTGATAGGGGGAAAATGTCGTCTGGTTCAAAGATAAAATTGATTTCATTTTTAATTACTTAGGTACTTTATACACTCTCTCAGCATTTTTTCGAAGTGTCACAACAAATTTTGAAAGCTTTAATCGTTTGGATGATCAAGAAAATATGATGCACTTGTCTTCTGTTCATAACAAAAATGGCGTCTGGTTCAAAGATCAATTGATTTTGTGTATAATGACTTAAGTACTCTTATTCAAAAAGTCACAACAAGTTTAAAAAAAGATGACCAAGAACAAAAAGATCGATGGTGTAAATGCCGTCTGCTCATAGCGAAAAAATGTCGTCTGGTTCAATGATCAATTGATTTCATGTATAATTACTTACCCAATTATCTTTACTGCATCTACATAAGTATACACTTCTCTCTCGGCACTTATTCCAAGAATTTTTGTCTTAATCCATTTAGTGTATCCACGATGAGCCATTGCCGTCCATCCAGTTTCTGACTGCCCGTTGGTCAGCTTGTTCTGTCCATTTAAAGACTTCATCTTCTGAATAAAAATAGTTTTCCTTTCGTCATCACCAAAACTTGTCCACCATGTTTGTCCTAATTTTCAAGCATTTAGCCTAATTGCTAAGGTCGGAAAAATAGATACATGTTCAGGTTTGCCTTGATCATGTTTAGGTCTCCATGCTCATACCGCCATGTTAAATCGAACGTTGTAAATCACCCATTGGGAACGACTTACTAGTAAGTCACGGTGATGCTATTTACTGTACAGTTTCTATTGATTTTTCTTGATTCATGACTAAATATTAGAGAACGCATTCATTTTATGAATATTTTTCACCTAAAAAGCTTCTTTCATAAAATATTGAAATATTGTAGAAGATTTCCCGCTTCTGATCATCATAATCTTATGAAGCCATATAAAATTGGTATTTTTTCATATATTGATCAGTTTTCCCAGTATTGGATTATTAAGCTGAATACTGTAAACAATAATGATTTATTCATTTATAACAAAAAGCTTCGATTACTGCCTATGGATAATAAACTCGGCTTACAACATGATTATGCCAATAAGAGATCCTTTACTGTAGAGATGTTGTTAGAGATGGCAAATTAGATGCTTAAGTAAAGATGCAACAAACCATTATTGCTTCTTTAGGAACAACTAGCTTCTTTTACATAATTCAATTTGTTTCGAGTAAATCATTGAATTATATAATGGTAGTAATATGTGAATTCAATCTATCCCAGTGAGTTTGAAATCCGTCATTACATCTTTAAGACAACAAACTTCTTTTACATAATCTCATTTTTTTCAAGTAAATGTTTGCGTCATAATGTTACTTTCTAGCAGTCTCCAAGCAATGAAGTGTCAGCAAGCACCTTGCCACAAGTAAATTTCCATTATTGTATACACCATCTGATATTGCGATTATTGTTTTTAAAACATTCTTTGGGATTTCCTTTTTTGGTATTAAAATAAACGTACATGTAATTCCATTATACTAATGAGAAATTTTGGTGTCCGGGTTGTCATATACCATTTTTTTTAAAATTTAATCATAAAATACATTCAAAAAATGGTATATGATAATAGACAATATATACATTTTTGAATGTATTTTATGATTAAATTAAAAAAAATGGTATATGACAGGGTCACTTCATTTGTAGAAGTGTTGACTGCTATAGAGTTCGTTCGTTTCCATGCGAACAACGCCGTTATTTGCGTCATTTAACATTGCCTGTTCAATGAAAAATGGTTTCTAGAAATTGTCAGTAATTTTTTTAAGCAAGCAATAGTTCTTCAAAAAAAAAAAACAGCCTTGCAAAATGTCTCAATAAGTACTTGAAAACACATGACGTTGTCTAAACAGACAAAACGATCTTTCATTGTAGAGATGTTGTTATGGCAAATTAGATCCTTAGTAAAGATGTAACTAACCATTATTATTTCTTCTCTAAAAACAACTAGTTCTTTTACATAATTCAATTTGTTTCGAGTAAATCATAATATTAGTATGTGAATGCCATACAATGAATTTGAAATAAAAACATATGTGTGACTGATTCTTCAAGTTCTGCTCTATATTTGGATTTATACCTCAATTTTGACACCAACGAAAGGCTACATTTGAAGGTTCATGACAAACGTGATGACATCAATTTTTCTATTGTCAACATTCCTTTAGCTTGTTCCCACTGCGGGAACTTTATACAGCGAAGCAGGCTATTTACAAATAGGGGCCCTCAACACGTTTTAAGTCCGCCATCACAACATTGTTGATAATTATTATGTCACTGTACCCCAAAGTATCCTTGATATATTTGACGCCCCATAGTTCCATTTGTTGAAATGTTGATTTCATAGGTGTTTATCCTTCCGGAGCATCCGGCCTCATGTCCCAGGTGGGCGTTCACTTGTTTTACTTAATTTGACATGTTTTAAAAGTAAATACTTTGCTGCTGAGATTCTTATTTGAAAACTGAGCGATATATTTATACTAGATTTACAAGATGATTATGCCAATAAAAGGTTCCTCATTGGAGTGATCAGGGTGATGTTATGATAAATCGGATGTTTTAATAAAGATATAAAAAATTTTCACCATTACCTAACTTCTTTTACATAACACAATTTGTTCTCAGTAATTAAATCATTGAATCGTAATGTTAGCGAGCACCTTGCCACAAATAACTATTATTCTATACGTCATCTGATATCGCGACATGAGTTTTCTTGAAGACTTTTGGATTATATGAATGCAAATTAAATGCGGGATGGTTGAGAGACCCCAAATAGTACTATAAACACGCCACTGGACATTTACTCCAAGCATATCGACAGTCGGCAATTTCATAATCATATCAGTGGTTTCAATGTATTTGTCTCTTTCTGCCTTGATTAATTGTTAATTCAGTTACTTGCTGCGTTGTTTCGTGTTCTTGGAAATTTTGTTTTCTTAGCCTATGCCAAATACTATGTAAATGTTTTAGTTGTAAATTTTCTTCTAGTTTACAAACCTTGCTCCTAAATAACATATATTCTGTAAGTCTGTGTATACATACATTACTGTACAGAGGCTCTGATTTTTTTTTTTTTTTTGCCAAGCATAATACGGAGTTCAAACAAAAATATACTGAAGATGTCATCAAAAATGTTAAAGCTTCTGATATACAACATATTTGTTGTTTTTGTAATACATGTATAGTTAACTGTCTAAATTTGCTGGCCCCAGTTTCACAATCATTTCTTAGCTAAGATTTTCCTTAACTTAAATTTTGCTAAATTGCAAAACTTCATAATTTTGTTAATTTTCAAGATATTCAGGAAATTAAGGTGTCATTTTTAAGGTCACTTCTAGATTAAAACATTTGCATTTAGTTTTAACAAAAATATTCATCAGCATTTCCAAAAAGTGATCACCAAAATTGGCTAAATTTAAGTTAAGGAAAATCTTAGCTAAGGAATGATTGTGAAACCGGGGCCTGTTAGTTAAAAATATGGAAATCCTCAAAAAACTAAGGTATACTCTCTCATGCAAAGTGTTACCTTAGCTAAATTTTAATAAATATATTTAGGTCCTTTGAATATTCCTTTTACCTCTCGGGGAAAAAAGTTTAAGTTTTACAATGTTGGTTCAATACCAACAGACTGTGCATCATTGCTTGCTTATTTGTTTTTTACTGTCTTATAAAGGAGAAAAGAATTTATGCAAAATCTGGTTAAATCTTGAGATAAGAATGGCGCCAAACAGATATAAATATATATGGATCTTTAATTTGAAGAATATATGAATGTCATCTATCCTAGCGAGTTTGGAATAAAACAGGACTGATTATTCAAGTTCTGCTTCAGATTTTTGGACTTTTACTTTAGTTATGACACCAACGAGAGGCTGCATTAATTTGAAGCTTTTTTTACAAACGTGATGACTTCAATTTTTCTATTGCCAACTTTCCTGTTGTATGCAGCAATATACCCGCTTCTGTTATTGGAGCACTTGTTTCACTTTAATACGCTATGGTGGAGCTTGTTCCCACAAAGGACACTTTATACATATGCACAACGAAGCAAGCTGCTTAAAAATAAATTGTTGACTCGAGGATATTGCAAGGGTCTCAAAAAGTTTTGATGGACGCCATCACAATATTGACGATTAGTATGATGTCTCATTTATTCAAAATTACCATGGATACATTTGACGTCCCATAGTTTCATGTTTATTTCATCCTCAATTTTTATTTCATAGGTGACAGTGTAGCAAACTAGACATGAGGTTCTTATCCTTCAGGAGCACCCGGTTTCGCTTCCCTGGTGGAAGTTTCCATGTTTAAATTAATTCGTCAGTTTTCAAAATTTTTGTTTTGCTTTCATGTTGTGATTTATATACGGACATATGCTTGCCTTTGACTCTCAACATGATGACGCCAATAAGAGATCCCTCATTGGAACGTTTTTCTGTTCAAAAAGTAAATGATATAGTAAAGAAATTTCAAACACCTCATTGTCTTTACAGCACCATTGCAATTCGTTCCCAGTAAATTATTGAATCACAATGTTAACTTCAAATTTTAACACTCGCTGAGCAATGAAGCATGAGCAATCACCCTGAAATAAATAACTAATTTTCTATACGTCACCTGATATTGTCACGTTAGCATAATTTTGTGCAAGATTTCAAAATGCCACAACCTTTCAAGTTAGCAACAGTTCCACAAAGAAGCAGGACTGCCAAATGTTACCTATTGGAACTCCAAAACGCATGACGTTGTCCATACAATTATTTTTTGAAAATTAGGTGGATTTTTGCAATATACCTATCGATATTCTAGAGAAGAAATTTGGCAATTTAATGCTAAAGGCGTTAAGGTTTTTCATAAACATCATTTTTTGGATTGTTTGGTATGCTATATGAATGAGAATTAAACAAACATTAATTGAGATTTTTGGTGGGAAAATTTTTATGTTATTTGTTTCAGAACAACTTCAACTGCTGAAGTGTTGACTTCTATTTAGTTCACATGTTTCCATGCAAATGATTTCATCGTTTGTGTCATTTATATCAATTTTTTCTATTGAAAGAATGCATTTTCGAAAAAGCAACTATTTTTCAAGCAAGAAACAGTTTCACAAGGAAGCGGTCTTGCCAAATGCTCCTAGTTAGAACTACAAACGACACTGGACTTTCCAAATAGACAAATTTTCAAAACAAGCAATATATAGACGGGTTTTCACAAAATACCTATTGATAGTCCACGGAAAACTTTGCACTTCAATATTAATCCTACGCATGTTTCTAAATATTTTTCATACCCCCCTTCTTTCAAGGAATTTATCTTATATTTTCTCAATATTTTTGGATGACATGGTTGCAAGGACTTGTTCATTTTTCGTACAGTAAGGCTTAATTTTATTATAAATGTGCTTATTTATAGACATGATGTATTAGATTCAACGGAATTAAAAAAGAGGAGATGAAATGCTTATTCGCGGAGATGAATTGTGCCATCCTTAAATTGCACCTAATATGTTTTGTCTTTTCTTTGCGTTGTCTTGTTTGGTTGCTTTATCGTTGGATTTTGTATTATTTCGTATTCTTGGTTGTGTTGTCTGTTGGCAAGTACATGTATATGTCTTTCTGTTGCAAATTTCCTTCCGTTTGTTTTTCTGTGTGTGGCATTTACTTATATTGTGTCGTGTTCTGGGTTGTGTTTGCTGTTCCCAAATATATGCTTTTGAGTTATGTTTTTTTTTACTTGTTTCTGCCAATTACTTGCATAGTGTCGTGTTGTTGGTTGTATTGGATGTTGCTAAGCACGTGTTTTCAGTTACAAATTTCCTTCTGTTTATTTGGCTGTTTTATCAACTATGGAGTGGTGAGTCGTCCGGAGAAAACTACCTAACGTCGACAAGCGAACTTACACAATGTTCTGTGTGGATCTGTCTCGAGTGGGATTCGAACCAGGGCTGAGTAACTCGAAGCTCTCTTAGCAGTTACGAACACTTAACTCCTTTGTGTTATATAGGCATTAAGTGTTCGTAACTGCTAAGAGAGCTTCGAGTTACCCAGCCCTGGGTGGTGGGTTGACGGTAAGCGCGCACTTTAGGCCACCATCTAGCGCCCGTCCAAGTCGGCAATTTTATATTCAGTTGTCTTGATATATACAAAAATATTTGCCTTTACTTTTCTTTTTTTTTTTGCTTTTTTTTCGTCGGTTATAGTCAAGTTCAGTGTATTTTAGTTAGTCTAAAGTTATCCAATCTTTCACCAGAAGAACGATAACTCGTAGTATTTATCACATCAACGTAAATAACTAATATAACAAACAAACATAATAAATAAATACTAGTCAAAATAAATAAATAAATAAATAAAAATAAATAAATAAATAAATAAATAAAAATAAATAAATAAATAAATAAATAAATAAAAATAAATACATAAATAAATAAAGCAACCAAAGGTATATGAACGAAGAACTGAAATTGAAACAAAAAGGGATCTCTTGTAAAACAAAGAATTCGCGCGTGTGTGTGTCAGTGTGTGTGTGTCTAAGCTACAGAAGTGCTGTGCGTTTTAGTTTCGACTGTAATTAATAATTTATTCTTATTTCATAAATTAAAAGAAAGGTCTAATGACTCAATTTATCATAAAAAACGGAAGTTCAGATATATTTTAAGAATTTTTAAACTGTCTCTGTGGTAAAACTGAAACCACCAAACACTATATTCGATTGCCCAAATTTTAATCGACAAAGAACTGAACTATATAATTCCTTAAACCACCAAAATGTTAATTTAAATACTCTTTTGTACGGTAATCCAAACTTATCTGATGTTGAAAACACAGAAATCTTTTTAAAATTTCAAAAATTTATCATTGATACTAGAAGATTTAAATAAATTGATGTTATTTTTCAGAATTTATTTTTACAAGCCATTAGTAATAATTTTAATTAATATTTATCATCTTTACAACAATTTAAAAATCTTTTTTCCAATCCATTTATGTTCTTTCATTACATAAGTGCATATCATTGCATTATTATCTGTATTGATTATTATCATCTACATTATTATTTATATTGATTATTATCTATTGTCGGTCTTACTATTTGTAATTTATTATTCTTGGAGACGGATTAATATAATGGTATTTAACCATTGTTTCCGAATCCATATATATTTATAATTATGTATGTTATTGTATAAACAATTTAGTGAATAAAATATTTTACACTAATTTTTAAATTGTGAGGTTGTTGAAAATTTAATCATTATAAAAGTATCTACAGAACAAAGGACCACTGTCCGGGGACATAACCGAGGTAAAAATTGATACATACATATTATATACACACTGTGTATATAATATATGTATCTAACATTTCCAATTATGTAATTTAAAATAATAAAAAACAATACTTTATGCGAAAAAATTACATTTTACCACAGAAAACCACGAGCTAAGTTGTAGTTGACAAATCGAAGACTCCCTAATGACGTGCACTTTACCGCCAATGTTGTATCACCGCACTGTGGTGATTCAAGATTCTGTATCATGCGTGTTCGATAAAACTTGTATTTCGTCAAATCAGATAGAAAAACTAATCTCATGTTAGATAAATGTATTTATTTATAAGGTATAAAAAGAAAAATCCTCCAAAATTTTTGAAAAATGCTTTCTGTGGAAATGGCAAAATACCACAAGTAAACTTTAAAAAAAATTAACATGCATTAGTATCATTTATGAATTTTATATGCCAAACATATTACCCGGGGTTGGTTTCGAGCATGCGATAACTTCGATTATTATCTATAAGCTTTCAACGTTGTTTTCAAAGGGTGTTTTATTAGTAAAATCCGGCACTAAGTGTGCCAATTATTCCCGCCTTTTTTGAAATGGAATTAATGAGTATAAGTCGGAAATCTTTAAATTTAGCTCATATGACACGGCCCCTGGCTGTTCACCGACAAACAGTTAGATGAAATGTCACTGCTTTAAAATGACCATTGCAGCTGGAGGGACAGATGGACCAATAAAGTAACAATATTATAGATCATCTATATTGACCACTTGGCCAGCGGTCATTTATTAACAGGTCAATGAAAATGTTACGAAGGGTTACGTCAGGAACAGAAACATTAGCCGGACGAATAACAGATAAATTTTTCATATCTTGTAACTGTCGCCGTTTGCATGAAGTAACAAATTTTCCTAGTCCTTTCCGGATGGCGGGAAAATTTTTATGAGACTTGTAAATCTATAAAATGTGTCAAAAAGACAATATAGTATTTGGTCTTGTATTTTTGTGAATCAAATAAACAAAAAGGTGTCTTTTATTTAACAGGTTTGTCACAGACTGGAAATTTAGCAACCAGAATGTATGTACGGCAGGAATAAAAATAAATAATAAATAAATAAATAAATAAATAAATAAATAAATAAATAAATAAATAAATAAATAAATAACATAACATAAATAAATAACATAGTTTTAAATTTCTTTTGAATTTCAAGGAAATCACAAACAAAAAAATAGTGTCGTGCGTTCATTTTTTATGAAAGTACTAAAAAATTAGCAAAATCACAATTTTGCAACAGGTGTCCTCATCTTTGAATACATTTTTTATTAAAATATATTTATAAAATTTCACACCACAATAATAAAAAATATTTGGGATATAATGGTGTGAATAAAAAATATGACTGATAACATTCGGGTGTTTTAGGAATTGGTTTTCAATGCAAAGTGGGGTTTTCCATTAAAAATCTTACTATTTTCAATTGAAAACTGAAATGTCAAAAAGATTAAGATAATAAAACTAAACTTTTCAATATTTGTAAATTTAAACAATATTTTTGTTTTTGGTTTTCATTTTGGGACACTTAAAAGTTTTAAATATCTGTCATATACCACCATCGTTTTTATGCAGTAAATGCATGCTTTTGAATGCTAATCTATATACACAATTGTTAAAAAAGGAAAACCTTTGAATGACCAGAGAGAGAGAGAGAGAGAGAGAGAGAGAGAGAGAGAGAGAGAGAGAGAGAGAGAGAGTTTCAGTTTTCCCGCCTAAATAATTAGCTATCGCCTTATGTTTGGTTATTATTTATTTGTCGGCACTCCACTATTGAAGTCTTCTTGACGATTATCACTTAGCGGCAATTTTTAAGTCTAATTCGAAGTCCAAACATAAAAGGTTCCATTGTGGGTCCAAAGTAAACAATGTGGGGCTTATAATATCCAAAAACAATAACACACCGGACCGACCATCGGATCAACAAAGGTTGTCAATCTAATTTTATTATATAATTAACCCTTTCAAATTATGCAATCTTACCACCTAAGTCTTTTTTTCTATTTTTTCCCCTTTCAACTTTTTCACACCTGATCGTAAAATGTGTCTGAAAATTATTTTTCAATAAAAGATATGTCGAGACTAATATGGTGTTACATTTACACGTGTGACTTTTTAAAATAATTTAATTAAAATATCATTTTGAACATTGTTTCAATATTATTTGTTTCTCAACAGCATAATAGTTGATAGCGAAAAATCCAGTCGTTATGTTATTCATTTTTTTTGAAGAAATTTGTGCGATACCTTTTGTAAAAGATGTTTAAAAAGCACTTCTAATTACAATCGAAATGACATTTAACTAGTCTGATTAATTTCAATGAAATAATTTTTGGGGTCAGACTTCCATTGTTACTCGCCACTAAAATTTTGTTTTTTTTTTCTGGAAAAAAACCCCTAAAATGACGGAATCAAGTTATTTTGGACATTTCTATGAAAATTAATTTCTGAAATATTTTGTACACAAAATTTAATGGATGCTGTGCCAAATCTTTTGAATTTAACACATTCAACCTAGGACCCAGTATTAATTAAAATTTTCATAAATGGTTTAGATTTATAAAAATGTCTAATTTGAAACAGACATATAAATCACAAAAATATATTTTTTCCTCCCCTCCCTCCCATTGAAAAACAAAAACCATGCTGAAGTAATTATTACTCATTAAAATTATATAATTTCCCGCCAGAATCACCAGAATTTGACACTGAATTAATCCCCTCCTTGACAACGTAAAGCCCTTCTAATCGGATCGCCTAGTTTTAATGTGTTTTTAATGAATTAGTAATTCAATTTATACTCCAAATCTATAAGTCTATTACCAAATTTTTGAGATATTACCCGTTGTTATGTAGTTTAAAGTATTTTGGTTATCAAAACTACCGCGCTTTTTCCTACTATCTTATCAAAGAGTATTCATTCACCAAGATGATCATCAACTTAATTAAATCCATGTACATTCCGGGCATCTGGTGATAAAAATCAAATGCACACAAACGCGGGAGCGCCAGAGAGAGAGAGAGAGAGAGTTTGAGAGAGAGAGAGTTTGAGAGTTTTTACGCGCAGTCATTATTCAACAGATGAAATACTGAATTTGTGTAATTTGTAATTTATAAACAAAAATGTCAAAGCATTTTTCAAATTATTCTAGCCTACCCATCGTTTTTTTGGTGACAATAAAACCCATGTCACTACTCGACAATATGGAGCGTTTAATTTAAAAAAAATACACTTGAAGCTACGAGCCGTTTTAGGATGCTTTAAAAAAGCTTAAAGCACGACATCAAAAGTTCTGTTTAGAAATGGTATAGCAATAAAAAAATATGTATACAGTTTATTCGGATTGCAATAAGCTATCACTCAAAGCTAAACTTTGCTGTTAGTTCAGAAATAGGTCTTCAATGCTTATTACTTTAATGCCTGCATTAAAGGGACATCGATGGCCCAATGGTCTAAAGCGTTGGCTCAGGGATTAGAACATCGCTCAGACAGATGGGCTTGCAGACAATCAGTGGTTTATCTTTGGGCACTCTGGTTTCCTCCACCACCCAACTAAATAGAAGTGCAAGAATCTTGACTGCTGCACAAACTATTAATCCATCTTTGCTGATATGTTGTTAGCAGAAAACTTATTTAGAGTGAATGACCTTGACTTTTTAGTTTTAATATCCGATGACAATGTGTTATGTTAAACTTGTATAATAGAAAGGTAATAAACATGTAGAATCCATATAAGTTTTTGATTATCCTAATGACCATATTCTGCAGTTTTAACACATTAGGTCTTTTGACAATCCATTAGACAAAGCTGAAAAAATGCCATAGCTGCTGATGATCTCAACCGATATCTTCCTGCCATTTTATGATGCCCAAATATCCATGCACTGACTTCAAAAACAAAACAATGGTTGGCAATAAATGGTTGGGGATGACATAAATCTCTTCTGCACTCGACCTTTGGAAATTGGATGTAGATAAAAAAAATGCTGGATTTTTTACAAACATTTCAGTGGTATAATATTGAAATTAAGCTATAAAATGTAAAATATACAAATTAAATGTTAAATCATTTGTTGAGTAATAATTTTCAAGTTTGTGGACAGAACATTACCATATAGCCAGGGTCCATTAGTCTTATTCATTTAACAGTCATGAATTTCCTAGAATGGGGTCCACCGCTGTACCACATGATACCTTCCAACATTTGTGTGGTACTTATTTCCAATGGATATGGAATCGCATAAGATTGTCAAGAAAATGACATCAATGGATATGGAATCGTATAGGACTGTCAAGAAAATGACATCATTTCGGGAATTTGTGAAGTTGAGGTTTTACAAAACATTCTGCACAAACGTTAGGGTATTTATCATGTGGTACAGCAGCGAGTCCAATTATCTATCCTTTAACAAAGGCAAAATTAACCTTTGTTCTCAAGGTAAACTGCAAAACATTGGGATAAATCAGATTTCAGGGCCTGGTTGTTCAAAACTCTGCTACCTTAACCTGTTGGTTAGCCAGAATTTGTGTTCTAGGCAATACTTCTGAAAATTCTGTTCAAAAATTGTTATTATCAAACAGAGCCAGTTTAGGTTTATATCAAATACTCTAATTTTCTAAATATTCTGAATTTCACTAACCATTTGGTTAAGCTTATGAAGTTTTGAACAATCAGGCCTTAATAGGAATAAAAGTGCAATTTAATATAAAAGACAACAAAAAAATATTTCAATTTTTGAATCATATTTTACTCTCTTGTTGTATGACACACAAATGAGCTGATTTCATTATACTGTTAAATATTTATGTTTTGAATCTCTTCATCTATACAAATTCATATGTACAATATTAAATGACCATTAAAATGACCACCAATCATGGTTAAATGACCATTAAAACGACCAATCATTGGATACTTTGTATCCAGTACGAGTTAATTCTAATAATATAAATAGCAACTTGGGATATTAATAATAAAAAATTAAAATATTTAAAAACTTAACAAATACTGTGTAAACAGATATCGGGTAAAAACAAGAGTATCATCTTGCAGACAAACTTGAGTTACGATGAGTATCTGCATGATCAACATGACAATTAACCATAACAAATGAAATTGGGATTCCCAGTTTTTAAAAATAACAAGGACACTTGTGACTTGCTTGGTACAATCTCCTTGTGTGAGTATGAGTACAGCGACTGAGATTAACAGGCGTCCAGCAGGCCATGGCCCCCATAAATTTGTCTGGGCCCATAAATTGTTTAAATATTTTGCTATGTATTGTTATTGCGACTAGCTGGACCCCCAACTCAAAATAGTTAAGCTTCATCCCTGGAGTACCTGAAATTTTTGGAGACTACACTAAAAATATAATATCCAATCAAAATGCCTAAAAATGTTGGTATAAATTAATATCACGGACACCTGCAACTTCTTGGTACAATCTCCTGTGCGTTTAAGTATTTGAAAAGTTTGAAATTTGTATCCTCAATCTAAAAAAATTAATATAATATTGACTGAAAATGCCTAAAAATATTTTTCCATGGGGAATTCTTTTTGCATTTCAAATAAAACTTAATGGGTGGAGGTACAGAAGGGAATCTTACCAATAATTACTGACCTTGTAAAAAAGAATCTCTTTGTGACTTAAAAACAATTTTTCAATGTATGTAATATTAATAAAACATGTGCGTTCTTACACTCTATTGATTCTCGACTATAAAACAATTTCTCAATGTATGTAATATGAATAAAACATGTGCGTTCTTACACTCTTATTATTTCTCAATTTGAAAACACAGGATTTAACTTTGCGACCAGAAAATTTTACAATCTAGTGATGATGATACTCATCCTTTTTGTGTGAATATGAAATTTATGCACATGAAAGTTTTATCTCATCTTATCTTATTCATCAGAGAAAATTGAACAGCAAAGAAAAAATTTGTATGAATCACTAACATTAATTATTGCAGCAAATGATATGGGTTTATAGTTCAAATGCCCTAGGATAGTGATCATAGGGGAGAGAGAGAGAGAGAGAGAGGAGAGAGAGAGAGAGAGAGAGAGAGAGCAAGCGATCAATGAAAATAGTGTTGGAAATAACAGTCACTTCAAGTCTGAGACTGGTCACTTTTGCAAGTCTTTTATATACCATCATAATAAAAATATCCATTAAAACTGTGTTGGAAAAAACAGCAGTCTGAGATTGGTGGCATTATCATATAGGAAGGACTGGTTTCTTTTTCAAGTCTTTTATACTCCTGTATATCCCATAATAGAATGTTTAAATTATGGGACAGGGACTGACTTATTTCCAACACTGATGCAAATGAGCTGAATTATGGATTCATTTATGATCTTAAAAGTCACAGATGTAATGGAAAATACTGCTTTTAAAAATTAAAATGAAATGAAATGAAGAAAACAATATGAAATTAAATGACAAACCAATTAATCCTCCAAATAAAATATAAGGATATCACAGAATGCCATATTTGTGTATAACTGCCATATTGAAGTCACAATTCATTTTTATCAGTTACACTCGATCAGCAAATCATGCAAAACATTTCATCTACTCTACTTGTATACTCAGTAAAATTGAGCCATATTAATTTATGTGCTGTTATAAAAAAAATTCATTTGTTTAAGATTTTAAGGCCAATCCAAAAAAATATGTGTTTCAGGTTTCGTTAACAATAATTGGAGTTGGTAGGTATTTTACTTTTAAATTAAGTAATTTTTTTGGTCATTGGAAATGTAAATATTTTGCAAAGTGAGAAGAAAAAGAAAATTGATGTTTTTCACTAAAAAAGATCATTCTCTTCTGTACATGTAAAAACCTTTGCATTGTCAATGCTTTTTCATTGTTTCTGCATGTTTTTTATGGAAAAAGTTAAGGTGTAAAATTCAAAATCTGAATAGAAAAAAATTGGCTATAATAAAAAAGGGGCAGTCAGGAAACCAGAAACACATATTACTTTTTTGGCCTAAATAAAATAATAATAACTGCATATACATACCTTGCACCCTGGGTCAAAGATTGAATTTGACACGACTAGTAAGCTTTGACCATTATGGAAAACTTTCTTTCAAGCACATTCACAAATTCACAATATGTGAAACTAATTCTACAGCACCACACATAACTCTTATACACACAATACACAAGTTATAAATTATACACGGATAATACTTATATCGATTAAATTATGACCAAAATTTTCAAATTTTAAAAATGAAAATTAATCTGGCTAAACTTTACAGTCAAGTCCACTTTTAAACCACTACAAACAGTCTATCTAAAATTAAAAATATAATTTATAACATCTCCACATTCAAATTTATAATGGATACATTTAATTTTATCATCAATGGGAAATATTTGGCAGAGAAAAACACCAAGACCTTAAGTCTGTAGAGCTATCAATTTGGAAAATCCTTGAACGTTAAAAAATCCACTTTTTAAAATGGGCCATCTATTTACATGTAGGAGATATTTATAATACATATTTCACTTGGCAATGGATCCGTAGGTCTACAGAAGTGGGCCGATGTTAAATAGTGCCAAATTTTTCTCATGACAATACTTCCAACTTTTAAAATCCATACATCAAGTACACCAGTCCATATATACTGAAAGTCATCAGGGTATTAGAATCTAAAAATGAATATAAATTACGCACCAAGTTTTTAAAATTAAGACACTATTTATGCACTTATAATATCAGGGAGATCAAGTTTTCTAGCTGTTTGCACTATATCCTTTGTTAACAATGAAGAAGCTGCCATGATGAACTAACGGGAACAAAACCACCAGGGGTGTGTCCAAAGAATTTTGATGACGGTATGTTGGGCCTTTCGGTAGGTGTCATCATCTGTGGAGGTACTGCAGCTGTCACTTTGTCCCTTGGAGTTGCAATTTTAATGACAACATTATTGTTATCTACCAGTAGAGAGTTAGATGATAGTTTCATTGGTGCTGGTTGATGAATGACGTGATGAATGGATGAGTGACTAACATTTGGCTGCGATGTTGGAAAAGTGAAAACGGAGGGACTAGATGGATTATTTGGTGTGATTGGTGGACTATAAGTCACTGGTACCATAAAGTTAATAGACTGGCCCTGTAATCCTGTGGCAGTTACTGGTATAATTTGCATGGTTTGATTATTAAATGACTTGATGACCTGTTGAGGTGGTTGAGGATTGAAGGTAGTTGTTGTGGCCATTTGTTGAGGAACTTTCATGACTGGAAACTGTAAAATCGTTGGTGGACTTGTCACTGGTACTTGAACTGCCACTTGTGAATTTGTTACAGTGTTAGAATTACTAATGACAGTTTGAGTCTGAAATTGTGAACTAGAACTATTAGAATCCTCATTTAAAGGGATGGCTAATTCCATCTCAGAATCGGTATTCACTAACTTTGGTATAGACTGATTAATCTTGGCTAATTCAGACAGATGACTCTGACTTGACACTTCGGGAGTAAACTGTAATGCCCTTTGAGGTGAAGGTTTCTCCTGTTCACTAATCTTTTTCCTCTTATTTATTCCAAGAATCATCTTTTCATCCTTTGACATATTCACATCGTCCTCATCTGACGGAGGGGAAGGAAAATAAATCTTAATTTTCTTGCTTTCCTGATCAGACGAGTCCTCGGATAAAGTTCTTTTGAGACCTTGTTTCTGAACATTATTTTCCGAAGAAGTTGGCACATTTGTCATTGTAACAGTGGATGATTTTTCCTTCTCCTGACTTTGGTCTGATTTCTCTGTGGATTCTTTGTCCTGAGTTTGACTTTCCACTTCATTTTCAGATTCTTTTTCTGCATTCTTGCTAACTGGCACAGGCACTTTCAAGGATTTCAGAACAGCATCGATCTGTTCTTTTGTAAGTGGAATCATTGTTTGCTGTTTGGATAGTACTGCGGATGGTAACTTTGTTTTGATGACTACTGTGGATGGTGTGGATTCCTTTGGGAGTAAATTTGGAATTGGTTTTGGCATAGCTTTTGTAGATTTATTGATGATGGTTGTAACTGGAAGTTTGTGGGATGCAGTGACTCCAGGATTGTTTACATTTGCATCATTATCAACAACATGGAACTGGCCATCAGAATGTTGCAAGATAATATGTTTGCCTTTAGGAGGCACTTTCTTGGATTTGTTTTTAGCACTACCTAGTTCTTCTTGACTCAAACTTCGAGGAAAATCTGAAATGACAAAATATATTTTTCAATATTTTAATATTTCTGCATGTTCAATTTATTGGCAATAACAGTGGGATAATGAATAGTGTTTAACACCTCAGTCAAGACCATTTCACTCAAACAGAAGTAATCAGTTCTAGAATGATTATGAAAATCCAGAGAAAATCAAAAACTTTGGTGATTAACTGACAAACTCCTCACACTATGACTGAATTGACGAGATATAGGGATGAGGACATTTATTTATTTATTTTAACTCATCCTGGGACACCCTTATATTTCTTGTCTGGACAAAACTGACAGGTCTAGTGTTTTACATATGAAAGAATTTCTGCATATTAATTCTTTCAGTAACTTGCATATGCTGCAATAATTTGACAAGAATCTGTTCTGTTCTAATTTTCAAACTGCATGTCAAAAGCAGGTCATTACTTTCGAAATCAATAACATTAAATAATTTGTCTACAAACAAAAGCTGTAATTTTTTTTTTTTTTTACATAATGGTTTGTTGATATTAGTTGAGCTGTTATAATAAACTCACCATCAATTGGAGCACTACTCTCTGTTGGACTAGATGGGAGGGACATCATCTTAATTATTTCATTTTCAGCCACCTGACATATCTGCTCAAATGATGAATGTCTTGAAAATCCCTTTGATGTGTTAGGAAATTCACTGCCTAGAGAAATAATAAGCAAGAGAAAATTATAAATTATTGGAAAAATAATATCATAAATCTATTAAAAGTTAAACACATCTATTTGTTCTTAGGTGTATTTTGATAAAACACAACTGATCAAATTGAGTGTATTTGAAAATTCAAATTTCATTCTGCTCATATGACTTTCAACATTTACTTAATTTTTCAGAAAAAGAACAAGGGAATTACTTTAGGAGCAACAAACGATTAAAAACAATTTTAAAATATAGTCAGATTCATCTCACCATGCAAAAACTGTACAATAACACAAAGTAAAATGTTTTATACTAAACAATTTGGTATCATGTTGCTAGTTTGTAGGAGTACTTAATTACTGTTTTGTTACACATGTATATAGCATGTTTTTGATGGGCTATTTAAACAACTCTTAAAAGATCTAATTATAATGATAACTACCTTGAGTTGATGGTTTAGACTTGTAGGTACTAACAAGGTCAGCAACTGAAAATAGAAAGACAGTAAATGTTTCATTCAATATTTATTAAGAATTCTAAGACAAAAGTAACTGGTAAAAACCCATCATTTAAATTTTTTTGTTTGTTTTGTTTTTTCTTGGTTAGCCTCCTAACAAAGATTACTGCAAAACCGTTCACTTTAAAATTTTCATAAACCATTTAACAACGGCTAATAAAAAACAAAGAAATCTGTGTGCTACTGCTCAGTATTTAGATATGTTAGAAAACACAAACAAAATGTGAAGTGGATGTGTGGCGGATTTCAAATTGTAACTTGTGGTATAGGACCTTATACTGAACTCGCATACAAAATTTCTAGTGGCTTTGTTTAGTAGTTGCTGAGAAAACTATTATAGACGGACAGAAGTAAACCATTATACTCCCTGGTGTAAAATTACTATGTACACTCTTTCAGAATGCTACAATGTCTAAAAAAAATCTTACCATTATGATTCTTCACACAATCCAGAAGCGAGTGTCTGGAACTTGGTCTGTGATATCCATCATTGTAGCAAACTGCAAGAAAATACAAATCATAATCATTACATAAAACAACATTCAATATTAGACAAAACATGATAGTACATATGTATGCACAAACTTTTTATGGTCTCATTGTTGAGATACATGTTGAAACAACATTTTAAAGAAATAACATGAAGAATACAGATTTTTTTTTTTTTTTTATAAACAAAATTAGATATTTTTCCATATAAAATTCAACGACGACTGTGCGATACCTTGCAGTTTTTTGTGCATATCAGTACTGGTATTAATGGAAACAAGTCACTAGTTCTACACAATATTGGATATGGCCAACACATAATTCTGGCACAACAGACTGATTTAGGAAAACTATTCTTCTTTCTCCTTCGTAAATATTGCAGTAAAAACAAGAAAATGATAGAGCTAATTTTTAAGGAGAAATGAAAGATCTGAAACTGGCATGGGAAGAGGCAGAGGCCAAAGCCTAGAAAAGAGCCCAGTGGCAAAGTCTTGTGTTGACTTTATGCTCCAATGAGAGCGAAGAGGATAGGTAGGTAAATTTTGTTAAGATTACAAATTTTAATTTTAAACACTGATGCTATAATCCAAAATAACTGAAAACTTACCATTAATATCTTTCATATTGTCAACATCAGGACCAATATATCTAAATGCTGGTTTTCTGCCTCTAATCTCAGTCACATGAACTTTTCTTATCAAGTCTAAACTTGTCAAGATATTTGCAATATCATACAATCTTCTGATTTTTGCTATAAAAGAGATGGAGAAAAAAATTGATACATGTATACATATGTACAGAATATTGTTTCCAGTTCAGCCCACCTCAAAGTCATTAAGCATTAAATATCAAGTTGGTTAGGCCCAAATTTTAATGAAAATGAACATCTTGCTTTTAGAAATAAAAAAAAGTATAAAGGGCTGCAACTCCAATAAAATTTTAAACCTTATTTTGTGCCAATCCTTCCCAAAATTACCAGGCACTGATTGTCGAACTGACTGCCATTTCTGACACCAACATACTTCTTATTAAAAAATATTAAATAGTTAACCTCTACTGGTCTTTTGTTACGGAAAAATACATTAGAAAAATTAATGGATTTCTTTTTAAGCACTTTTTATTTGTAATACACATGTTAATTTTATACTCACTTTTGAATTTGCCATTTTCTGTCCTGTCAATATTTGCATCACCAATAAGTATTTTTGCTGACAAGTCCAAGTTAACTGTTTTAGGCTATAATTAAATAATAATAAATTTATGAACATGACAATGAATTTGATACAAATTGCTCTTTATCTTTTAGGGATTTATGTCAGTTAATACATGTACATGTATTTAGTAAATATTTTGTCTCTGACAATCTTTTACCCAACAACCACTAACAAAATAAAGATTCTAAAATTTTTAAGTCCTAAAAATGTATCTGAGCTAGATCCTAGAGATAATTGTTTTTTTTTTTTTAAAAGCTACAAGACTTTCATAAGAGTATTTCATAAGCATGCAAGACTAATTTAATATGGCATGGATAAAATAATGTTATGGTAGCCTGCTACAGACCACAAAATTACTGTTATCAATTGAACTTACCTGTGAGACCAAGAATAACATCAAGAATTTTTGACTCATAATACCAAGAGATCTATCCTTTCTCATGGCTGAAAGTAGAAAAATAATTTCTTTTAAATAACGAGTCTACTGATAAAAATATCACCAATTTTTACATGCGTAAAAATCCCAATTGTTTAATATAGAATGTACCATGTCATATTTGAAATGTGTCATAAAGTAGGGTTTCAACAAAGGTTATATGACAGAAACTGGAACAGAGAGGCAACAGCTTAGTGAGATCCCTGTATGTCAAGTCAATTGAAAAATTGCAAGGACCATTAACTTTTACATTGGCTGTAATACTAAACTTAGAAAACACCACAACCTCTGTGACAGAATGTGAGCTAAACAACTGGTTTACTCTATAGACATGTATTCTTGTGAAAAACTGCACAATTAAAAGGTACTGTCATGAAAGAGACCCTATTTTGACCATTAGCATAAACTATAGGACTTAAGTTTGAAAATCAGGAGTCTTTATAGATGATTTATTGCTTTTTATACCTGCTTTGGCAAAGTAGCCTTCCTTGTTAGATTCCGATTCATCAAGATTATGAAATGGTGGCTTGGTAGTTGTAACACATCCATTTTGTTCTTCAAGTTCTCTGTTTAGTTCATAATCTCTTAACTGTCTCATCTGTTCTGCATATCCTTCTGCTTCACCAAGTGCCTATAAATATTCAGTAGACATTTTATAGAATTTTTGGCATAATATACACATTTTGACATGGTTTGAAATTAATGTCAGTTTACAGTTATGAGACATGCAAATTTTTGTACCCGTAATAAATTCATAATTTGTAGATTCTCTTTAGAGTAAAACCACTTGTACAGTAAAACCTAATTCATTGCCATCATTTAATTCATTTAGGTGTTGGAAATATAAAAAAGGTTTGGTGATAAGTCAAGGAACTTGTGTAGCCAAGATCCAAAGAACAAAAATATGTAATAACGGACACAAGTGATTGTTGAATAATTAAAATCATTAGATCAGATTTGAAACAGAAAATAAACATTTACTAGTATTTGAAAATATTGTGATGATAAACTTACCTTTAGCTTAGCCAAGGTATAAACTATGTTGGTTTTCCCGTGCCATGCATATTTATTTTTTGCCATGCGACTAACAATCTCAACACTTTCTAGCACATTTACAATATCATATATTCTACGCCTTTCAACATCTACAAAGCAACATAAATATACAAACATAAAAGTTTATGGTAAATTATCATCATTTCAAGATATATATAATTTTCTCAAGACATAAAAAGGTATCAAAAGAACTACTCAACTTGCCTACATATATAGCCCATGAAAAAACAATGAACCTGAACCTTGTCTAGGCTGGCTAAGATTGGTCACTAAATGACCAATACATAGATGCTGAGTAACTGAATTAGTGTCACACAATGTCAGATGACCAGTGACATCTGTAAGGAAAGGTGACCTTAGATAAAGGAAGGGATTATATCTTCATTTCATGACCAGTTTTAAATAAACCACTTGAAAATCAATGACTCATTATTACCTACTGTAATTAAATCATTCAGATTCGAGAACATTTTCTTATTACAATTAACATCTCCAGTCTAGAGCAAGTTGCAATGCTACACAATGATTAACCAATATTCGTTTTTAAACTTACTTAATTCTTTGGCTACTTCATCTAGACATATAAAACCATGGTACGAAGGTTCTGGATACTCTGGATATTTTTGGAGAAATCTGTAAGCGTAAAAATACAAGATACAATTTAAATACATTTCTTTTGGCACTAAATACATTGCATTTCTTTTTTTTGTCGTCTCAGTATTGAAATTTCTCGAGTTTGAGAAATATAGAAACTTATCCATTTTATTGCATTTTTTAAAGCAATGTGTAACATTATTCAAAGTTAGCCACTTGTTGCAGCAAATGCTTATAATTTGGCCTACCCACTTAACATATTTGAGATGCATCATACAGTATTTTTTAAAATACTACTGTTGTTTTATCTACAAATTGTGAATGAATAAAGCCAGTCATTTTAAATATTGTATTAATTTTCATGGAATAGGGCTTTATGATTGTAAGATTATTTCACTTACGTTTAAATACTTTTGTCATTGAAGACGGTACTTACTTTTGACAAAGAAGACCTAGAGATTTTTCTTTTCTAGATCCTGGTTTCCATTCAGCTTCCTGAGAACTTGGTAGATCAATGTCAATTTCTAGAGAGTCTGTGCTATTTTCTTCCTCATCAGCTTTAGTTTCATTCTGCCTATCATTCTTTTTGTCTCTATTCCTAATTTCTGGACTTACAGCACTAAAGAGCATCTTCAGGTTGGCAGTAGGAGTTAAAGGAGCAGTGGGTTCATCGTTTTCAGGAGGGGGTGTTACTGGACGGTTTGCTGTTTGTACTTCATTGATAACTTGGTCTTTGTCTTTAGATTCTGTATCTTGGCGGGTTTTGGGGCGTGAATTAGCAGCACTTTTGGTCATCTCTTTATTTTCTTTATTCTTTACAATTTTTGGTTTTTCAGATTCTTGGCACTTGTTATTGTATGTTGACTTTGTAAATGGAATTCTTTCAGATTTGGATTCATTCTTATCTTCTTTTATAGCAATCTTCAGCTTTGGTCGCTGTGGTCGTCCTGACTGAGTTTCATTCATACCTGAAATGAAATATAATGAATTTAAATTTAGTCAACAAAGGGTAGGCAAGGTCCTACTCCTAGATCCTGGCACGGCAACATGAAGAGGGTTATGTATATATGTATATTTAAGTCTTTTACCATGCTGAAAAAAAATATGCTTCATTTGACAAGGGTAAGTAACAGGAATGGAAAAAAGCTGCAGTCAAACTGGGATTTAAACCCAAGACCTTTTAAATACTAGGGGGATGATGTACCGATTTAGCTAATCGGACATTTGTCGAGTCTGGTTTGTCACAGGTACATGCATGACTGATGTGTCATTCATTTCTACAGCTTTAAGAAAGATCTTAATCTGTTTCTACTGGCTAATAGAATAGATCATCACTTGTATAGATGTTGAGCCTGTTTTTTACACACTTCATCTCATAGTGTGTGCCAGTTCTATGGGGTGCTGGGTCTCACCATCCTTTTTCATTAATTAAGTAAGGTGCCATTGTCTTGTTTACCAATAGCAAAATTTCAAGACTGGAAATAAAAGAACTTGGATAATTTGAATGGGTGTTTTTGGGTGCTAATTAGCCTTACAAAACACAAACATGCCGACCTAAGTCCAAATCACGATTCTAAATAAAAAAGTAAAATGCCTGAAAATTATATTGAAAAAATACAGTTTAAAATCTAACTCTACGAAAAAAGAAAATAATAAAATAAACAAAGACATTGTAACCTGGGTGAATAGGATCAGTTTTCATCCAACAACAAAAATTGCGCGTTCCCGCCTACCCGCCCGAGCATGAATATTCAAAACAATCATTGACCTATATATAAAAAACAAACATTGCAAAAATAATCCATCTACTGGCACAGAGCCCGGAATAACTGGAAATATAATTGATCGTAAATATAAATGATGAAAAGTGTTCACAAGAATAGGAACCGTTACGTCATCTATGATCAATAAATATCATGTCATGAAGATTATCCCGTTTTGCAAATTTCAACAATTTTTTCTAACCGATAAATTATTTTTTAAAACTTTATATTATTTCTGCATATTATTTTACCTTCACTCTACCAATATTCCAAATGCTCAAACCAAAACAACTGAAAATACCTGCTTGAACGAAGACATCGGTTGAACTGACACAGCGTTCGAAAACATACAGTTAGAAGTTCTGCGCGTTCAAATTTGGCGCGTGATCGTATGCTACTCAGTGGCCCGTAAGATGTACACAACAATGGAATATGATCAGACATGTACGGTTCATAAAGACCACTAAATAAAGAATTATAAAGAACAACAGGCAAAAAACATTGAAACACATAAAACAAACTGATTAATTATTTTTCCATTTGTATTTTGAATTTTCCATAATTAATCTATATGCAAAATCCTTTGCAGAGAGTACAGATTTCGGGCCGCAGTGATAAAGGTCAATACACAAATAAAGACATATACATTCGCGGAAAAAATGGTACATACGCCACAGGAAATTTTAAAAGGGGGGTTGGGCACATTCAATGTCAAATATTTTTTGTATTATATCTATCCAAGCTGACTTGAATTAGGAATAGCAAATGGCAGAAAGTACTTTAATAAATAAGACCAAAACAAACATCAAGTCCATATAACAAATCAGATAATCAGAATGAGACGTGGGACTGTCATCGACCAACTTTGCCGGTTTGTTGTACCAGGGAGCCTTTTACGATTAAACCACGGGTTTGGGAGTAAAATTGAGAAGGTATTATGAAAACCAGTGATATGACTTTCTATTTTGGTTTACTTACTTGTAAATTAGGGGAGTTTTGTCCCACATCCGATGTGTTCTCTTGGCTAGGATCCAGCACAATTTTTTAGGTCACGTTGATTAAAAATTTTCAGGTTCACGATATTAAGGGCATTTTGACAACCGATAAACATATGATATAAGCTGCCTGAAAATTGATTGATTTGTTGATGAATTTGTTACATTTCTATCGATAAACTGACCACGAAATTGATCAGGTAGACACTCACCACAAAATTACTACGTAAATTGGCGCGAGATGATGCCGTATTTAGTCCCCCAAAACACGCCTACTTCAGTTCGTCCAATGAAATTGAATTTTGAATGACCGAATTACTTGGAAGACCAATCATCATTTAGTGTCAAAGGTTAGTGATTAATGTCAGAGTTTAAATTACCTGAACATGTCCAAGCTACGTATTAATCTTACAATGTGTTGTAATGGTAACTGATCAACAAGTTTGGACAAACCTTATGATTTATCAACAGTCACGAATCGCGTATAATTTCCCGGGAAAATTTGCTCAGACAAGTGGATAGAATTCTTGATTCTTGTTTTGCAAGAAAAAATCTGATAAGTTTACACTGGCGACGATTTTTACATGCAAGAAATTACCTGGCGCACTTGAAAGAATCTACCTGGCTGTGTCATATGGACAGACATGAAGGCAATATGTATGCAATATTACAAGCTGTTGCACAAGTAGCGGTTATTTCCACGTTTGTTGAAAAGGATAAAAACTCAGCCGAATAGTCTTTTTTATTTATTTATTTTTTATTAATTTTGTTTTTTTTTTTAATTTATTTTTTTTATTTTTTATTATTCCAAAGAAATATGTCACAAGATTTTGGAAATTTAAAAGATGATCAAATGGATATGATCCATATCTTTTTTTTTTTTCTTTTTTTTTTTTTTTTTTTATTATGTTTTTTAATAATGAACTTGCATTTTTAATTGAATGAAAAATAACTTTATTTTGATCAAAATTTTGCCTTATGAAGAAATGGATTTTATGCCTTGCTGTGAAGTTGCATAGTAAAATAAAATAAAATACGAACTCGAAGGATGTTGGAATGAAAACATACATCGTAAATAAATTTGAATGTAACTGTTTGTTTTTTAACAATAATCCTAAAAAAGTTCATTTGAAATTAATCCTTGACATCTTTTAACTGGTGAATAATGACTGAAGAAATTGTACATACATTCCTATTTTTCTATAGAATCGTAGTCGATTTATCAAAATCACAAAATTATTACATCATTGGATGCAAAATTAAAGGTTTCATTGTCTTTATTTCTCAACTCTTTTAAGTTTTACTATCTGAACAAGATGTCATACAATTTTCTCCTGATTTTTCACAGTATTTAAAAACATCTGGACCCAGTTGTTTGAAGCTTGATAAGTTTAATCAATTGATTAGTCAAATGTTGCTTTTTGCATTACATCAAATATTTTGTGAATTTTTTGTTTAAAACACGAAAAGTGAATAGAATTTCATCAAATTAAAAGAAAATTTTTAACACTTATGATTCAATAATGATATGATAAGTTTTATTGGTGTTTTAAATTCACGCTAATCACTGATTAAATTAATCAAGCTTCGAACAACTAGGCGCTGATCTCTCATCACCTCTGTTAATATGTAGGGGCAGATGTAAAATTTAAACTGTTTGATCAGTGGGGACAAGTGTGATAAAAACATAAGCTTGCATCATCAATAACATTGTCAATAAAAAAAGAAAGAAGAAGAAGAAAATAAAAGAAATTCTGGTTACTCTGATTTAGTATAACCAGAAATAGATAGCTCTATTACAAGCCAATATTGCAAGATTTAGCTAATGTTACTTGAATTGACCCTTTTCTAATATCCAGTACTCAATATTGTCCATAAAGGTCACCCAAGAGAATAAAAAGCAAACATGCCAATCCATGTTCAACCCACAAAAGAGCTTTTATAAGTCTGTCAAAATTAAAATAACGGCTAAAGAGCAAATAGTAAAAAGCCCTTTGCCTCTATAAGCTTATGATACTTTTATAGAAAGTGGAGTAAGGCCAAGTCAAGAATTTTTTTCACTTATACTGAGGTGGTCAGTTCTGTGATGACAGATGGAACTGGAGTACCGGTAGAAAACAACAGACCTATACATAGGCAGTGACAGGGGCCTTGACCCATAAATATTTGCATTAACATTAAACCACTATGCCACCAGAATCCCCCTCCCAATACAGAGATAGTGTTAAAGACATATTTAGCTACATATACCAGTATTTACTTATCTCATTAAGTTTACAATGTATATAGATTAGAGTAAAAATGGAATGTTTTCTCTTTTTCAAATTTTCACTCTTAATTAAGAGACTGGTCACTAGGTCTTGCTCAAGATTTAATTGATTCTTTGCATTATCATATAAACCTTGAACTATTTATTTTAATACTGTAATAATTGTTAATTAATTTTTATTATCTGTAATACAGTTTCATCTTTGAAATGTTTTGTTTAATTCTTTGAAATTTCTGATAAAACTGAAAAGTACATGTAATCCTGTAGAGAGTAAGTGTGTCTTGTTTTCATGCAAGAATTATCTCTCTTTCATTGAAAAATAGTAAGTTATTATAGGCCTATGGAAGAGGAAAGAAATTAAACAAATCCTATTCCTTATGATATTAGTGGTTATTTTCTAATGGTAAAACTGCCAAAATCCCATGAATCATAACCATGTACAGTGCTCTTGCTTGGTCATTATTGGGGCTGGATAATCAGCCCCATTTACAATTGAAAATCTTACGTTTTTTTCACAATCATTATGCCAATTTTTACAATATTTGAAATTACAGCTATAAAAACATTATTTTTGAGATTTCTATCACTTTTTCTTTTTCACAATATTGGTCATTATTGTGCTTATTTTCACAATCATAAGGGGTCTGGTCCCATTCACAAAAGGGAAGAGAAAGCCCTGGTGTGTGCATTTATTTTTCAGTTTGAACAAATTTATTTAAAATATGGAAATAAAGTACATGTACTTTATAAAGCATTCCCCCAAATAGCTGAAATTAGATCATTTTTTTGTTTGAAAAAAATATTTTGACAATCGGGCAAAGCAGGAAAATGCATTTTCTTGTAAAATTTTTACATTAAATTTAAACAAAAATTCTGTTGAAAACTCAATAAGAGTCTCAAATATACATACTGTATTTTAAAAATAAATAAATAAATAAATAAATAAATAAATAAATAAATAAATAAATAAATAAATAAATCCAAATTCTATCGGATAGTCAATTATAGTCTCAACTATACATACTGTGGGCATTTTAGGCAATGTTGATTTCAATATGATTTTATTCACCTTTGATCCCTACAGGAAGTCTTGACCATAAGGAAGTAATATTTAATGCATTATTGGCCATTTAACTGCCCATTGTCCATCATAGACTTTGAAAAAGTTCAAATAAAAAAATGTTTTGACAACAATCTGACAGGTCTTGTTTACCACACCTGTAATTAGAGATCATATAAAAGATAGGTACTTATCTCACCTGAGGTGATGCTAATTCTCACCTGTGTGGTAATTAACTGACCTCACCTCATCAGGTATTTGTGAATTACCTGTCTTTGTCCAATTAAGTTAGTTTTGATTCATCTTTCTAAGAATTGTGTCAACATGATACCTGTTACCTGATTAAATATGGAATAATTGATACTTTGTACAGTGCATATATTCTTTTACTTTTTCACATTAATGTACTAATTGGACTTGCAGTGATCAGTAATTTAATAATTTAGAAACCTTTGTTTTTTATTCCTTTCACTTTATTATTTCCCTTTCAAGTGCATAAAAAATAAAATCTTAATAATAAACTTATGTGTCTATTGCAGATGGTTTTTTAAAGTAGCTTATTTTAGCAAATTTGTAAATTTAAAAAAAGAATAATAAAGAATAATATTTTTTTAAGTAAAAATAAAAATGAAAAAAAAGAATATTTTCCCAAATTTAAATTTGGCCACTAAAAATAAAAGTGCAAAGCCTCTACTTCTATGCAACAAATATACTAACAAAAATATAGACATACATTTTTTGTGTTATATATTATTTAATTTTATTTATTTTATATATTTTGTATTTATAACCAAATACATACAGTAAAACATTGAATTATTTCCAACATTAGTTTAGTCAGATTTTGGGTTTATAAAAAAAAGCTTTGTTGATTCACATCACAGAGTTTAAAGAAAAACATGAAATTTGACATCTAAAGATTGTGGTGATAAGCCAGGCTCCAGTCCACAATCAATTCTTAATTAAAAATTTCCTAAACTTACATAAAGGAATTTTTTACAATTTTTTTTGCAACTAAGAATAAAACATTTTTGAAAAAAGTCTAAAAACTGTATAACTGTTTTCAGTTTAAAGTGATCTTAAAATTGACACCTGTGATTCTTGAATATTTTAATAATTAACAAAATCATTTGCCAGATTTAAGTGAAGAAAAATCTTGGTTAAGAAATGATTGTGAAACCATGTAAAGGTGGCAAGTTATGGAGGTACATTATAACAAGATTTACCTGTACATTATTTTACTACGTTTCATTATCTTAGCTCAGGTTTTCTCATAAAAATGTTAACCCTGGAATTTACAATGTAATTGTCCGTTAATATGCAAAAAGGGTCTTTAGCTAAATAAAAAATTTGAAAATTTCACGTTTTAAATGTGAAATCAACCAAGTAGTTGTAGAGGTGTTGTGGAAAACAGAAAGCCATGTTGTCATAACAGACTATGTATATTGCATTTGAATCTATTTTGTGGCTGATGATTGTTCTATTAGGACGGTTTTCGCTTATGGAACATAAAATTTTTTCCATTACACTCTGAACAAACATTATGCTGTCAAATCTACCAGTAATTGAATTTAATTCTCAATTTAAGAAAAATTACCTTGTAATACAGGACCTTTAACATCATCCTATTGACTAACAATAACATTTCAAACATTTCTATTTTTATTTATTTAATATAAATCAGGAAATAAAAAATGAAAAAAATCAATTATTTCAATTATTTTTCCTGATTTTTTTTATACCGGTAATTTATCTTGTAACACAGGACCTTTACATCATCCTATTGACTAATAATAAAATTTTAAAAACATTTCTTATTTATTTAGCTGCAAATAGCTGAAATAATGCTGATGATGCTTTAAACAATAGTTCACTCATTCAATTTTATTGAATTCATTTCTCTGTAACTTACACTGAAAAAAATCACAAGTGGACCTTGATTTTGGTATTCAACGCATCATCCTATTGACAACAGTGATAATAAAAATGTTTACTTCAGTCGACCGTTAACAGCATTTTTTATCAATAAAAAATGCATTATGTTCATTCATGCATACCGGTAAGTCCTTTCATTAATGACTTTGATCTATCTGATATGATATTGATTTTTTTCCCTTTTTTTCCATTCTTTTTTTTGAAAAAAAAGTAAAAAAAAATAAATTTGATTAAGTTCATACAAACACACAAACAAATCTGCTTAAGGGTAATTTTTTATTAAAAAAAATAACGGAAAAAAATATCTGAAGTAATATTGATTTTTTTTTAAAAAAAAGAGAAAGAAAAAGAAAAAAATTAATTTGATTAAGGCTATACAATCATACAAACAAATCTATGTATCAGTGATTGTTTCTTGAAAAAAGAAAGAACGGAAAAAACACACACAGTGTACGAGAATGCACATGCAATATAACATGAATTATTCATGAGTTGTAACAATGTGTGATGAACTCGGTGACTCATATAGTAAGGTTATAACATGTGTTGCTCGTAACTTGTTTTGTAGCTTTTACCGTTTTATGGAGCAATATTTTTTGTAACTGATGCTGACATTTACATCAGAAATATATGTTGAGGATTTTTTCCCATTTTTTACAAATTTATTTTATTTCTTATTGCAGTATACACCTTTAAAACATCAGGGATCTTCAACGTGTGTACATAATCATAGCTAGAGTAATGATGGGTTGAAGCAGTGTGTGTTTTGTTTTTATATGTGTGTCATAGTGGATTACTGGTATCAGTTATGTAAGGATTATCATGGATTAACAAGTGTGTTGGATTAAAGACATGGCAGATTATAGCAGATATCGAGGGATAAGCCAGCAGAGAGCTGTCAACACTGTTGAAGAAACCATTCAGGTACGCCAGGTTTTTTCTTATGTTGCATCAATGATCACATGATTATGTGTTATGATATCTATGTGTTTACAACATGTCATGCATTCTTGTGTTGGTAAACAAGTTCAAATATATGTTTTAATAATTTAGTATCATGATTGACTTGTGTAATGTAGTGATATAGGCACACACATGATAGAAATCATTTCCACACACACATACACTTTGTACACTGGAAGTACAGTTACAAGGAAACAACACACACACACACACACACACACACACACACACACACACACACACACACACACACGTGCACACACACAGAGTTTACGCATCAATTGCAAGTTGATAAAATAACTTGAATATGATTTGTTATCGCAAAAATCAGTTATAAGACGACCTTTGAATTTTTAAACTTTGATTAAAGTGGATAATCTTTTCAAATTACAACTAAATTGACACATCAGTTGTGCTTAAGTTATCATACTGACCACCTAGATGAACAATTCCAATCAACCCATAGATAGTTTTTGTTTATGGTCCATCAAGGTAGTCGCCTAATAGATATAAACATCTCCAATTAAAACATACCGGTACCATAATAAGGTTTTACCGGTACTTATAAATGGTAATGTATTATTTATAATAATTGTTTCTTGTCCATCACAGTAGTGACCAACCAGATTATTAATAATTTTCATATCTGTTTCATCAACCATTTTTCAGAACTTGCAATTTGGTACTTGTACCATATTTATATCCCCGTAAACTAGTAGGGGGTGGTTATATAAGAATCACCATGTCTGTCTATGTGTCTGTTTGTTTTCTCCAAAGGAGTGTTCTGACCTTGAACACCATGTCTGTCTGTGTGTCTGTCTGTTTTCTCCAAAGGAGTGTTCTGACCTTGAACCAAGGTCATATTGAAAAAGGTTAAGGTTGCGAGAAAACATGTTGGGGGCTGGGGTATTTGGCTCTCTATTTATTTTGTAAGGATTCTCGGTTAAGTCATTTTCCTTAAAATAATAATAGAATAATGAAGTAAATAATTATAAAATTTAAAGTAAAATCTTAATGGAGAATAAATGTTTTCTCTAATTTATCTTTAAAATGGTGATGAGTCAATAATATAGTGTTTTTAAGTATTTTTTAACAAGAAAAAAAAATCCAGGAATTAGAAAAAAGAAATCACCGAGACTAGTTTTGTATTTATTGAAGGATGACATTTGATATTTTATGCATCATTTAAGCAAATTTAACATTTGTTTAACCATATTGTTTATATCTTCGAGACCTTTAACTTCTAAGCTTATTCAATAATTTAGCACCCAGCATTAAGTGTATATCCGATATATTTATAGAGAGATCGAAGTTCTGTATTGGAATTTCTAAAATATTGGATAATTTCCAATAACTCGAAAACAAACGTAAATTGTAATTTAACTATCTTATTGCATGCCCATTTCTAGTTATTGTCGACTTCTCATTATATGTCGATTTCGGTTTTGAAATTTACGACTGGATATGAATTTATGTGCAATGACATTTCATGCGTGAGTTGATAAAGGTAAAAAAAATCCCTCTCGGCAACTTTGCCACGTTAATTTTGTTGAATCAATATGTTACACACATTGTTAGGTTATATTGCTGCGGTTCTCTGCATGTACTGTTGTTAATTGTTGTCGCAAGAATTTTTACCTCTGGCAATTTCTAAATGAGATGATCCCATAAGGAGATATCATGTTATTTTCAAATGTCTTTTTAATGAGTTTCAGGAGTTTTGATACAAATACCGTTGATACAGAAGTATTCCAAATTATGACATTTCATGATGTGTTATGAGTCACCAATTTGTTACAGTTATTGAAAATTGTTTCCAATGTATCTCTCTTACAACTTTTCAACTTTTTTCGGTCCTTTTGCGACTTTGGCTGCTTTCACAGGTTACTTTCCTTGTTCTTTGGCCTATCTCCCCCCCCCCCCCCCTTACACCTTTCTTAATTCTTCCAATTAGTTGGTGTTTCAACTTTTTGGATTTCTACTGTTTGGATGGGAACAAACTAATTGCCACCATGTCAAGCACACTATTTCAAAATTTAAATCAACTGTCTGCACATTGGCTGACAGGTCACAGGTGGACACAATACTCCATCAGTCTGTTCTGTTACACCTTTATCTGTGTTTCCAATTAGTTGGTGCTTCTACTTTTTGGATTTCTACTGTTTGGACAGGAACAAACTAATTGCCAATGAATTGCCACATTGCATGTTCATTTCCAGTAATCATTTATTTCTCATTATGTGTCATCAATTTAGTTTTGAAATTTACTAGTGGATACAACTTCATGTGTGAGTTGAAACAAAAGAGAGAAAAAAAAACATCTCAGCAACTTTGTTAGTTTTGCTTAATCAATATGAACACAAGTTGATAGTTGTTAAGTTCAATTAATGCAGTACTCAGCATGTTGTCACAAGATTTTGACTCTTGGCAATTTCTAAATGAGTTAATTCTTTCAGGAGAATTCATTTTTGTCACAAATTTCTGGAAAATATCTTTTTTTAAACCAAAATTTTAAAGTAAAATTGATGTAACAATTTATTCATTTTTGCCACAAATTCTTGGAGAAATGTCCTTTTTTTAACAAAAATTGTTAAAATAAAATTGATGTAACAATGGAAATAAAAAAATTGATAACACGTCAATGGATGTTTGATGTAAAGTAGAGTTACCAGTTATTGATGAAGCTAAAGATTGCTACTGGTTGTGCAATTTGTTTCAACTGTTTAAACAATTAGGAGTGGATTGGAGTAAATGTGTCCCAGTCAAGATTCTTTTTCTTATATCGAGGCAACCAGTTCATATATGGTGGAAGAAAACCAGAGTGCCTGGAGGAGATCATGGAACTTTTGTAAGTGAACTGATAAACTTTCTCACATTAAGATATATCCTGTGTGGAATTTGAACCCAAATGTTGAGAGTTGAGTTGAGTAATGGTGTTAAACAACGTCCCAGTGAAGAATATTTTACTGATATCGAGACATTGCCAGCTATAGGTGAAAGTGAAGAAACTTTGCCTGTAAGTTGCGCTTATGGTTGTATACAACAGGGTTCTTATTTTGCCATGTCTACCGTGACACAGGACCTCAATTATTTGAAGTTCCCATCTATAAGAACCGTATTGCTGAGTGCTTGGTGACAGAACAGTGATTACCCACTTTCAAGTCTTTGGTCAGACGTTGAGATGTGCTGTGATCTAAAAGCACAAACTTTAGACTACATGGCCACTGAGACACTTAAGAATATAAAGAGAAAGTTCCTGATTGTAAAATATGTACATTGTAAATGTTTTCCAGTACACAGTATTCTGGTATCAATTGAAATCTTATAAAATACTATCTCATTCTTGGGGAGTTTAACATTTCCACTTTACGATGCATTTCTCTCAAGTATCACCATTTTTGATCTAGTGTTTTTCTTTGAAAAGTCAAAATTTTTTTTTTAAACGATGGTAAAATTGAAGAATCCCATAATCAAGTATGAAACCTTACATTTTGTTCATGAAATATTATTGATATTCAAAACTTTTAGTTGTTGTTGCCAAAATCTGTTCATTTGGCATATAATATTGAATATTGTTACATACAAACACCCCCCTCATGAGATTTGATTAAACATAAAACTGCAAACCAGACATTCATTTTATTTAGGGTTGTATATCTTAAAAACTCAAGAGACGTCCATTTCAGAATTCCTGCAGACTTAAAGTCCTACATTGGCTTTTTAAATGTTAATCACATGTTAAGTATACAATATAATGTCGAAATGGGATGGCGTTGGGGTGTGTCCAAGGGGTGCAAACATGTGCTCACCTTGAAAGAATGGAACTTCAAAACATCATATTTGAGTTTTAATTTTACAATTAAAACATTTGAATAATACACCATTTTGTGTTTCATTTTCAAAAATTTTCCAGACCCTCCCTCCAGGCATGTACACATGCACCCTTTGGTACATCCTACATTACAATAAATCTCACGGGCCATGACCCCTAAACTAGAATACCAGCTTACAGGCCTGATGTTGGTTGATAGGAATGGTATTTCAGGCCCTATTTAGGATCCTTTCAGTTGGGTATAATATGGTAGATAGTTTGGAATCGCAAAGGAAACCAGAGTACCCAGAAAAAATTCAACCTTCCATAACCAAACTGGCAAACTTTCTCTAAGTAGGAGTTTCCTGAGTGGGATTCAAACTTACCATTGGCAGCCAAAAGCAGGCATTGTATCTGTTAGCCAGTGTTGTAGACCACTTGGCCGCATAGGTCTGCATAATGTAGTTACTATTATCCATACAGTCCACCTGCCTTAAAGGTCATCTCTATATAAGTGCCACCTGCTTATAAAGGCCATCAGAATTGTATAAATTGTATACCAATTGTTTCTTCGTTCATATTACTAGTATTTAACCTGTATATAAAGGCCACCTGTCCATAAAAGCCACTTTTACTGGTTCCCTGAGCATCCTTTATAAACAGATTTGACTGTACTTATGTATAAAAAGTTTAAAGTAAGGTCTTATTTGGCAGTTAAATTCACAGATATTTTCCGATAAACTTTTTTTTCCCCTATAATTTTGACATGTACATCTATGTTGATATCCCTTCTTCCATATTTACTAGGTCAGCTTTACTCCAAATTAATTGGAAAATCTTTGCATTTAAAAATGTAAAACTGTTTGGTTTGGTTTTATTTTGGATCTATATTTAAATATTTAAGGTGCATTCAAACTTGTTTGATTTGATTTTACAGTTAAATATTTAGGCAAAGGCCATTAATCTCTTGTTTGAATTAAGCACATTCTGCATGTGGTAAACCATGTGTTTGTTAATTACACGAATTAGAGATTGTTTTCATACATTATTTCAGTAATTCGTGTTCTTGAGGACGCCTGATAAATTCTAATTTGTACTTGATTAAAGACAGCTGAACAACATCCTTAAATGTAGCAGCATTCCATTAGGGACAGCCTACGAAGAATGCTGTGAGGATGTTAAAAGCATTGTATCGTTACTGTATGTCATTTATTCATTAATTTTGACTTTTATAGAGATAGTTTTAAGTCATAAATCGTTCATGTCACTATTTTATGCCATCTGAATGAATGGGTACATATTGTTTTACCATATCGGTTGCTTGTGTGTGCATCCTTGGGCCTTAGTGGCTAAGTGGTCTAAAGCGTATGCTTGCGGATCACATCGCCGCTCACGGTCTAGCTTTGAATCCTACTCTGCCTGCTTTTAGTGTGAGAAATCTTGTCAGTTCACTTCCAGAAGGCTGGCTTTATTTTCTAGGTACTCTTGTTTCCCAAATCCCCATCCAAGACCTATCTGCCTCAATATAAATGAAAGAATCTTTACTGGTGCCTAAAACATGATTACTCTACTCTATTTGAATACTCCTTTCACAAAAGTTTATTGTTTTTGATAATAAATTTTATATAACTAGGTGAAGTCAACATGCAAGCATTAATACAAAGAAATGAAATATTTTCTTTGAAAACAGGAAATTTTAAAAACACCAAATTTTTCTTTGAAAACAGGAAATTTTAAAAATACCAAATTTTCATCATTGCTACTGAACAAACTTTGGCGTATTCTAATTCATTACAATGATTTATTACATCAAACACTCGGTAAAACAGATTGTGTGAAATTAACGTTGAGTCGTGATTTCGTAAAATTGACACAAAGATAATTAATGAGTCAATGTTGCATGCCAATACACCAGAATGAAGCATTAATAGGGTATTTATTTCGCGAGTTTGTGACATATAAAACATCTAAGGGGTTTACGGTTTCCCAAAGCATCCATGAGTCACATCCCTTCCCGATATCCAATTATACACCTCCAGTTCCGAGATGAAGATATATGAGTCGATGAAATAGCTTTACAGTCAACAAGCCATCAAGTCCCGGAAAATTTGATTTTTCACTTCCGCTTTGCTTTAAGGGAGCTGTTGACCAAGGATTAAACAAAATTGATTTTATTTTTACCGGTAAATGTAATTGATGGAATGAAGATTTGTAATAGCATTCATTATACTCTGTATTGGAATTGTTAATATCGGGAATAAAACACTATATTGTCTTGGTTAAAAAAGTTTCTTGAAACAGACTATAATTACAATAATTTATAAAAAGACACGCACCTAATTTAGACTTTGATCAAATTTATGTCATTATTTGTGAAATGTTTGTAATCAAAGTAATCTCATTTCTGGGTTTACAATTGGTTTAAGGATAACCAACTCTTTTCACTAATTTTGTTTCGGTACAGAATGTTATTTACAGGAATGACTTGTATCACTTCCTGCAATAAGGTCTACCTATTTATTTATAGGATCTATGGAAATGCTAAAATAACCTTTGAACTTGACTTATTTTGAAAGAAATGGAGTCAAATGGAGTGCATCATTGGCAGAGTGGTCTAAAGCACAACCTAGTGTGAAAACAGTTGTCAGTTCTCTTTGCGAAAGTCAGTTCAAAAGGTCTATTTGTCATTTCTGGTAGCCAAAATGGCCATCAGCTACTAACTTCCAAGTAATTTTTCAAAAATGGACCTATCTGTTAAAATTTGTGAAAAATATTTTAAAAAGGACTATTTTTACAAATTTCAGTTTGACTACTAATAATTCAAAAATTTTGAAAACCTAGCAAGATGTCTTAACAGCATTCATCTCTGACCACTTAGATGCATGTCTTTGGCCTTTAGAAAAATTGTCACCTTACAATTTGAAATTAACGTCATTGAAACATTTGAAATGAACAAACTTGAGTTGATCTGAAGATAAAAGCTAGGGAAATCCCCTATATTTGTTTTGGCTGTGGGCATTTTTGAACCAACAATATTATGAGAACAAATGACATTAACTGTTTAAATGCCCTTTATTTGTTATTTGTATTTTTCCTTTTAGGGGTCATTACAGGGGGGATTGCTTTTAAACCCTAAAGGGGATATTTTGAATGGCCATGATTGTATTGTAGCTTATGATAAATGTAATAATAATTATGTCATTAATATCTTTTGATGGAATTAAGAATTTTGACAAAAGGACACTATTTTAATATAATGCTTTCTTTAAAATGTTTAAAAGAGCAAAAAATTTGCAAAATTGTTTCATATCTTATTTGGTTAGACTTGCAGCATTTTCCTTTGTAATTTCCCTGCTTAAGTTTCCCATGTCCAAAAATGATTCCAATATTCTACTACAGAGAATCCTCTTTAAAACGACCTTTTGTAGTCCTAATCTCAAAATTCAATATTACCTATGTCAGGTCTGACTGAAAAATAACGTGTTTGGGGCTGGCCAACTGACCTAAATTTTCTTACCCTCTTTAACTCTTTCTCAATTTTATAATATTGCCCAGTGCCAAAATATTAGTGAACGAATGGTGGGGGATATTACAAGGATTTACAGTCAAACCTGTCTATAAAAGTCACCAAATGAAACCAGTAAAAGTTGCCTTTATAGGCAGGTGGCCTTTATATACAGGTTCAAATAATACAAATAAAGAACAATTGGGATACAGTTCTACTGGCCTTTAAAAGCAGGTGACCTTTGTAATATATTATAGAGGTTGTCTTTAAGGCAGGTTTGACTGTACTGTACTGTAGACATTTATTTTTGTCTCTCATTGTTTGAGTGTTTAGCAGATAATAAATGTACTTGCACTAAGAATCTGAAATAGAGTTTGAGTATAATAATCTGTCTTCATACATGTAGAATCAGACCACAATGAAATATTTCTCATCTTATATTACCGTGTTACTGTAATCTAATATTGTAGAAAAGTCATTAAGGACACCTTGGTAATCAATTTTCTTAAAGCATACCAGTAAAAAGAATCCTTTTGAGGAAACCATTTTCAAGAAGTTCAGTATTATATGGCCAAAAAGTTTATCTAAATAAAAAATAAAAAAAATCCTTTTGAGGAAACCATTTTCAAGGAGTTGACTATTTTATCTAAAAGAGATTGCCAAAATTTGTTAAAATTAAATTAGAGGTTAAGAAATGATTGCAAATATGGGGCGTGACATGATACAAAAAAGTCTAGAAATAGGTTTATTTATAGATACTTTTTACAGACAGTATTGACAAAAAATCCATAAATCCTTACTTTACACTCATTCTACTAAATAAAGTATTAAGACATTGCTAATTTTAGAAATATTGATATCCCGCTGTGAGGTGTTGATGTAAAGATGCTGTTACCCATCTGGTTCTGATGTCACAGTAATCATTGGTATATTACACTAGAAGGGGGTTTTATGGAATAAATGCGAAATTTTCCAATAGTTACACTATTTTACACTATAGTTTCCAATTTAAAAACCCAAAATTTTAAATCAAATCTAAAATAATCAGAATCAATTGGTACTTCAGGCTGACCAATCAATTTGATTTATTTGTCCAGATCAGTACGTTTTTTAGTGTGCAAGGTTGCCTTTCAGGTACTTTTTTATCATTCATTGTTTGATTTTGGTACAATTAAAAAAAAGAAAATGTCAAAATTGGAAAAATCAGTAAATTTGACCTTTTCATTTTATATGTCCGTTTATCTGTTTTTATGGTTCAAGTCTGTCAAAACGGATAAATCCATCAAATTGATCAGCCTGGATACTTTCTGTACATGTACCACTACTGAGAACTCATTTCACTTTGTTTTTATGACCAAAAAAAAAAAAAAAAAAACCAAGACAGTTCAGAATAGTTTTATTTTGGTGCTACAGAAAGTACCAATTGATTCTGGTTCTCTTTAGTAAACAAATACAAAAACGGACCAAGTATATACTGTTGCTAATTTTAGAAGTCTCCCACTGTGAGGTATTTATATATTTACTGTTACCCATCTGGTCCTGATGTCACAGTAATCATTACATCATTAGTATAGTACCACTACTTACATTAGTTACACAGTGTCTACACAGTATGTCTACCAAGTGACAGATAGTTCACAATAATGTGTGAGACTTATCCTGTGATCTGAGGATGATTTGATGTGTCCTCATGGGACACAGAGTAACTTAATCCAATCCGCTCTTAATATGTGAGGGTTATCCCCTGATCTTATGATGTTGATACAGTGGGTTATCATGGGACCTAAAGTAACATTCATGGTGGGCTTTAATGGATTTTTAAAACATAAAGATAAGTCAACAGCTCAATGAAGTTTGAAAATATAGATTTAATTTTAGGAACTAAATTGCAAAAGCCGAGCTTATTCAGTCTTTAAGTAACACACAGTTCACAGTAATGTATGAAGTTTACCCTGTATTCTGTGGTTCGTCATGGGGCATTGAGTAACCAAATCTGCCATGCATTTGAAAAAGCCCAGATTATTAGGTCTTTAAATGACAGGATTTAATTTTGCAATCATTTTTTTACTGCGGTTATTTTGGATACCTATTTTAAATCTGAATAATTTGTTAGTTTTCAAAATATTGAAATATCAGAATGCATTTGATGTCAGAGATAGCAAAAAATGCTATGTTTAAGTTAAAGAAAATCTTAACTAAGGAATGATTGTGAAACTGAAGCTAGATTATTTGGTTTTCAAGTGACTGATAGTTCACAGTAATGTGTGAGTCTTATTCTGTGATCTGAGGATGATATGATGGGTCGTCATGGGATATATTGAAAGGAAACCCAGATTATTCAGTCCTTGATAGACAGATAGTTCACAGTAATGTGTGATTCGTATCCTGTGATCTGATGATGATATGATGGGTCATCATGGGACATAGAAGGAACTCAATCTCTCATATTGATAGTGGGTTTTAATGGGTTTTTAAAACATAGTGATAAGTTAGCAAGTCATTGTGATTTGAAATTGTAGATTTAACATAAATAACATATAAACTTGACTGCATGTACATTGATTGACGCCATTAGTGGGCAAAAATGCTAAGCAGAACATTTAAGTTCTTTCACAGAACTTGTTAAGATTAATCTTTGAAATTGGTAAGAAAAATTGTCTCTGACAACATTCAACCAACCATAAGCATCAGTATTGCACACTTATCAATCAGTTTTGCCTTATCTGTGATTTATGTTTTTTTTAATTGATATAAATTGATTTCATGTTATTTTATTTATTTATTTATTTATTTATTTATTTATTTATTTATTTATTTATTTATTTTTTTATTGATTGATTGATTGATTTATTTATTTTTATTGATTGATTAATTGATTTTTTATTTATTTTGTGTTTTATTTTATGTTTTATCTGTTTGTTCAATGTGTGTTGACTTACCTAGTTTTGTATTAACTTCATGTTGTTGTTATTGTGTTGATTTATTATCTATTTTTTTCTATTTTCAGTTATGTTGGTCATTGGTGTTGTGTTATGAGTTTAGTTTTGGAAGATCTTTTTGAGTTTAAAGAAAATTTTGCATGTGAATTTCAGTTCTTTTTATTTGCTTCTTTTTGCATGATTATATTTTGTTTTTGTTATTGTTTTTATAATTTTAAAACTTTTGTTTTAATGACATCTTATTGTTGTTTTTTATTTCAACTTCAATAATAGAAAAAAAAGTTATCAGAAAGATAGACAAATTTCTGGTAAATAGTGGGTGAGTTGAGTGGGATAATGATGTCCCAGTCAAGATTCTTTCACTTATATTTAAGCAGTCAGTTCTGGGGTAGTGGAGGAGACCAGACCCCGGTTTCACAAACATTCCTTAGCTAAGATTTTCGTTAACTTAAATCTTGCAAAATTTCAAATCTTTATAATTTTGTAAATTTTAAAGATATTCCTGAATTTAAGATGTCATTTTTAAGATCACGTCTAGATTTAAACATTTGCATTTAGTTTTGACAAAAATATTCATCAATACTTCCAAAAAAAGATTAGCAAAATTTGCTAAATTTAAGTTAAAGAAAATCTTAGCTAAGAAATTATTGTGAAACCGGGGCCAGATTACCCAGAGTACAGATCTTCTTCAAGCAAACTGATAAACTTTATCACACTAGGATCTGTCCGAGTGGGATTCCGACTTAGGCAGTGAGAGGAACCGTGATCCAAATTGTACACATTAGACCACTTGGAAACTAATGTTTTCTAGGCAAGACTTGGTAGAATTCAAAGTCTTCCCTTTGATTAGAAGACCCAGATGGTTGCTGAAGAAGTCTTATATTGGAAATATTCTACCAAACAAACTACAAAGTATTTTACAACAACTACTGCAACAAAAATATTTTAGTACTACTAAAAATACAGGAAACCAACACCCGTGAATAGTGGAGTACGGTGGTGTTGTTAAAAAGTGGATACCAAGCGGTATTCTGTAGCGATCTAATATTATAATAAGAATTTGTAAGAAATAAATTACATCTTAAGCCTGAAGATGCCAGAAATATTGACTGGTGAAACTAGTCGATGATTAAAAATTAGAAATATATTGTTAACTAGTGTTGAGATCGAATTTATTTCTTACAAAAATTATTTAAAAAACCAGATTGTTTTATTCTTTTGGTACATGTATATATATGTACAAGTCAAGGTTGCAGTTATAAAGGAAATGTTTTACCAAAACTACCAAGTGTTTTATAACAACTACAACCAAAATGATTTTATAAAAAACCTATAAGTTTACTATGAACTTGACAATTAAATTAGGCCTAGATTATTTGTTCTTTTTGTACAACAAGTATATGCATGTACAAGTCAAGGTTGCACTTACCAAGGAAATGTTCTACCAAAGAACTATGAGTGTTTTTAAAATAACTACACCAAAAATCATTTTATAAAAAAAACCTTGAATATTAATATGCACTTGAAAAAAGTCCAGATTATTTAGTCTTTTAAAATGCATGTATATATATATGCAAGTCAAGATCATACTAAAAAGAAAATGTTCTACCAAACTTAATACATCGTGTTTTAATAAGCAGAATGATTTAGAAAAACCTTGAATGTTACTATGCACTTGAAAAATCCCCAGATTATTTAGGTTTTTGATACATGTATAAATGCAAGTCAAGGTTGCTTTTTCAAAGGAAATGTTCTACAAACTACTGAATGTTATTTAGAAAAAATCTTGATTTTTACTATGCACTTGAAAAAGCCCCAGATTAGTTGGTCCTTTGGTACATGTTTATAAACAATCTCTTCCATTTTGAAGACAGCTGTCCGTCTCAACTAATAAACAGTGTTAAAATCTTAAAATCAATCACTGTATGTTAACTAAATGATTACATATAGTGTACAGTTTCTAAGCACATCAGCAGCATTATCAGACAAATTTTGTAATACTCACATATTTATGATATAAGTAAGTGTTAACTTATTTATATTATTCCCAGATTAGTTCTCCCCTGCTGGTATTTCACTTTTGCTTTACTATGTTCTGTTTTACTCAGTGTGCTTACCAGTATTTTGTAAACATATTTCATAAAATTAGTTGGGGTGGTGTAATTTTTTTTAATAAAATAGAAGTAAAGATAAATACATTGAACAATGTACATAAATAATGTACATGCACACTAATAATTGGTTGTATAAAATGTGCCATTTATTAAAAAAATGTTATGAATCTATTTCATTAGTTTTTAAGTTAACGTTTTGTCCTTAGCCTATGATATAATAGAAAACCTGGACTGGACTTTCTTCTTTGGTTCCTCTGAAAAATACTTGCACATCACTTGGACTTGGAATTAATAGCTATGTGGCATCTAATGACTATCATTCGTATAAAATAAACTTGGTCCAAATCAAGAAAATTGAATCGTTATATATATCAATCACCACATTAAATCAAATCTCATGATCATAAATCTATGACATTCTAAGTATGGGGAGAGGAGGTCGGGGTGGGGTGATGTGGGGTTGGGGGGAGTGATGGGGGTGAAATCAATTCATGAAAACTTTCTCATATACATTTTTGCAGCTACTGGTAAATTAGGCAAGTCAGTCAATTAAAAGTCAATACAAGATCTATTCTTCATTAAATTATATCCAGAGTTCATATAATTATATTAATTGCATATTATACCAGTTTTAATTTTACAGAAATAGACAACCGTTTTGGAATACAATTACTCATTTTCGGTAGTAGTGCTTTGGCCAAAATTATAAAACCGAAGCTTTTTTCAAGATTTGATTTAATTTGGGTAGTAAGTCAAAAGTCAAGATAAGAGTCTAACATTTACAATTAAATCTAATAATAACGATATAAGCATGCGTCGAGGTGTGAAGATGTAAATAAACACAGGTAAAGAAATTTTGGTGAAATGTAATGTTTAAAGTGACTTTTGAGGGTCAGAATTTGCACAAAAAGGTTTAAAAGTTGTATTGAGCTCCATTGATTACATATTAAATCTAATTCATCTATTTATTGTCTTAATTTGCTCAGTTTATTTTAGATAAACCAGACCTGCTAAGTAAAACACCATGTTGATCTTTATTAATAAATTAACCTTTTAATTTGAAGTACCATAGTCAAACAGTGTAATTATGAATCTTAGAAGATAAAAAAATGTTTTTGCTGTCAATTTAGGTAGGACGAACTGGGGTTGATAATCATTAATGCAATATACTGCGAACTGCTTTGTTAATTATATTAATCCATTTTAATTTGGACAATTTATCTTGGAGAAACCAAACTTGCTAAGTAAAACACCATACTAATCTTTAATAATGAATTAACCTTTTAATTAGAAGTAGTCACAACAGTATAATTATGAATCTTAGAAGATAAAAAAAAAATGTTTTTGCTGTCAATTAAGATAAGAAGAATGGGGGTGGGTGAGTGGAGTTGATAATTATTAGTGCAGTATAAACGCCCTGCAGGGTAGCATTAATTAATGGTCTTGTAGAAGCATGAAGTCATTACGTCTGAGAAAAAAGAAAATTGTTTTATTATATTTTTGATAACTTCTTTTGACATTTCAGCCATAATTATCATGCTTTGTTTAGTGTATTCGTAAAAAAGTGGATTAGCCATTATTGAACGTTTCTTGTTTTTCTTGTAATTTTGAAATAAGTCATAAAAATCAAATAATATACAAATTAATTGAATATTTCTACTATCATTATGAACTTATTGTTTTGTGCTTCAGGCTACATGTAGCTTTTGCAATAAAGATTATCATTATTAGTATTTTATCATAAAGTCTTTGTCCAATTAAGTTTTTCCTCAATATTTTATGGTTAAATGTACAAATTACTGTTCTGTACATGGTGTAAGGGGAGACAACCCTGTTCTGGAATGAGACACAAACCCTCTTTTCTGAAACTATGGATTTCACCTATAAATACATGTTAACAGTTTTTTTTTTGATAAACTAGCTCAAAAGACATTAAAACTGTAAGAAAAAATTTAAAATTATAAACTTGTTGGTGAAAATGTTAAACATCACTTTAGCAATTATTCATAACATCATCTTAGCTAATCTTTGTACAAGTTTATTTGATGTAAGAATTTAGGCAAATGTTTTTTGGCAATTTGCTTTGAGTGTTACATTTAGAGAGCAAACAATTCTTTCTTAAAATAACATCATTAACATTTTAAACCACCATAGTCACATCATTTGGTGGCTTAGTGACCTAAAACATACTCCAACAGATCTTTATGCATTTAATTAAGGTTTTTCTAAATATTCTTTGGTTAAATGTACAAATTACAATACCATACATGGTGTAAGGGGAGACAACCCTGTTCTGGAACCTAGCCTAGATTTGAGTCCCATTTAGGTAGAATTTTTTGAAAGAATTTCTCAGAAATTTCTGTATAGCTTGTTAAAAAATCTCCCCTGCACATTGCCCTGAGTGCACTATAAAGGTAAAAAATTCTGTCACTTCACCTATAGTTGGTGATGTCTCAATATAAGTGAAATATTTTTGACTGGGACATAAAACCCCATCTTTTCAAACAATCAACCAGTCAATCAGAAATTAGCGACCAATGCTGAGTTTGGCTATGAGGAACAGAAACACATAGCCATAGCTTCAACATTTTCCTTTATACAGATATATTTTATGGTAATCGCCAATCCAATTGTTGTGCTGCCTGCCATACAATGCTTTTCTTGACTTATTCCGGTATCATTCAGTTGATTTAATGAATGAACAAGGATCTGCATTAAATTAGAATAACAGGATTATTCCATTGGGTAGGTTGACATTTATATTTATTACGGCCGAGATCAAAGCTTGTTAGAAAGACCAATATACTTATTGAAGTCAGACCAGTCGATCATATTGAAATGATAATAGTCTAATAACATGGTCGTTTTTTTAGCAGAATGATTTAGAAGCTCATGTTAAGTGATTGCAACTTACTCGTAGTAAGCCTGGAAACAGTAGCTGAAAATTTGTTGATGTGATTGGAAACAATATGCTACAACCAGTCAACCTGGGGTCAGTTGTTCAAAGTTTGATTAGTTTAATCAATTGGTTAGTCAAAATTTGAATTTTGCATAATTTCAGATATATTGAGAATGGACTTAATGTTGAAATGTCAAAAATGAATAAAAATTCCATCAAACTACGGCACATTGAAATAAAAATATCAATTCGATTGTGATATTTTGATTTTATTCATACAGTCGAGTTTATCTATAAAGGCCACCCAAGAAAACTAGTAAAAGTGGTCTTTATAAGCAGATGACATTTATATACAAGTTCAAATGATATGAATAAAGAATAATTGTGAAACAATTCTACAGGCCTTTATGAGCAGATGGTCCTTATATAGAGGTGGCCTTTAAGGCAGGTTGGACTGTATTTCAATTTTCTGCAAATCATTGACAAAACTTATCAAGCTTCGAACAACTGGGTCTTGGATTTCCTGAAACAGGTAGCCACCACAGCATCAAGACAAAGTTGTGACTAGTCTCTTATTACTACTGGGGTCACTGTGTTTGTGACAGTGAGTTATGCACAAATTTCATAGCAAACCTATCAAACTTGAATAAACAGCTATTTTTCACTAACTTGAGCCTACCTTGTCAGAATGCAAAATTGCTATGCACATTCACACTCGCCATAGAATATATCTTGATATATTAAATATTGCTGATATGGGGTTTTACATTTTGAATAACAAGGTGAATGGTATATCCTTTTGTGCATAAAATATGAAAAATCATTAAGGATATCAAGTAAAACAAACATATCAATCCATGTCCAAACCACAATCCCAAAGCAAAGTAAACACTTTGAAACTGACAAATTAAGTTAAATGCATGAACTTCCACCAAGGAAGTGAGACTAGTTGCTTCGGAAAGGTAACCACCTCCCGTTTAGCTAGTAACACTAGCCACATGTGTATATAAGTGATTATTGAATAAAAGTAATCATTCCTTCTCAAAAGTTACCAGTCTTGGATTGTTAGGCTGGCTGTTATTTTGTGAAATTGAATCAAATGAACAAGGATCTGCATTAAATTACACTAACAGGATTATAACGTTGGGTAGGTTGACATTTATATTTACTACTGTGGAGATCAAAGCTTGTTACAAAGACCAATATACTTATTGAAGTCAAGCCAGTCGATCATATTGAAATGGCAATTGCCTAAAAACTTGATTTTTTTATCTGCAGAATGATTCAAAAGTCTGTTTTAAGTGATTGCAATTGAATAAAACGGGTTAACTTTTGAAAAAAAATTTCTCAGAATTTGAATAGAGTGATTTTTTTGGGGGGGGGATCTTAAGTGTGAGAAAGTATGTTAGGTCCCTCGCTGAAGGTCTGCAATTTTCCCAGGACACTCTGGTTTCCTCCATCATTCTTGAATTGACCACCTTGATATCAGTGAAAAAATCTTGACTGGGGCATAAAACACCATTATAAAGGAGTGAGTTTTTACATAATTTTTAGCAAGAGCTAAATCATTAAACCTAAAAACATTTAGTCATTTTGTACAGCTGAGCTGAGCAATTAAATTGTATCAGGAAGTGTTCCAGAGTTGTTCCTTTTCATTAACAGAAAATTAAATTTAACATGTCAATTTACATTGATCTTTTGGAATGTCGAAAACAATTACGTCGCAATTATGTTGCGTTTTCGTTTATTTTTTAAAACTACTCTATGCCATACAACAATAGTAATTAGGCAACCCACATGCTTCATTCAATGCAATGATAAATGCTTCTTAAAATATTTCTCGTTTACTCTTGGGAATCCAAAAATTATGCTGGTATATATATTACATGCTATAGTGCTAATTCTAGGATTTTTCATATGGGGCCATTTTCAGCAAAAGTTACTCTTGAAACGCCATCACATAATATTTTTACACTTCATTTAATGTAATGTTAAATATGGCCTACTAAGGACCTAAGAATTGGGCTATTTGACAAAACTAAGGGATCAATGGCCCAATGATGATCCCCTTCTAGAATGAACACTGTATGCTATATTGAATGCAAATGATGAACGTTACTAAAAATATTTTCATTTACCTGTCCCGGAATCTAAAAATACTACCAGTACATGTTTATTGCAATTGTGTTGTGTTTGCATGCATCTATTTTTTTTTTTATAAAAGTCATATCGTGCAACGATTATTTATTTATTGTACACATATGTCGCATCTTGCTTGTTGTAGCGGTAAATCGTACTAGTTAAAGTAGGTCAAGTTACGGATTTTCATTTTTTGCCAATTACATCATGATTATTTATTCATTGTACAAATATGTCGCTGTCGCATCATCCTTGTTGTAGCAGTAAATCGTACTTGTTGAAGAAATAGGTCAAGTTACGGATTTTCGTTTTTTGCCAATTACATCAAAATTATTTATTTATTGTTCACATACCAGTATGTCGTCGTAGCATCATGCTAGTTGTAACGTTAAATAATACTAGTTAAAGTAGGTCAAGTTACGGATTTTTATTTTTTGCCAATTACATCACAATTATTATTATTGTTCACATACTAGTATGTCGTCGTTGCATCATGCTAGTTGTAACGTTAAAACATACTAGTTAAAGTAGGTCAAGTTACGGATTTTTATTTTTTGCCAATTAAATCACATTTCCATTTGTTTATAATACAGAAGATGGTTTATGACAGCATCATATTACATCATAAACAATCCCACAGTAAATATAACTATGAGAACGAGATGAAGAATTTCTGCCGGTTTAAGTTACAGGTTCATTTGATTGTCTTCATATTTCTTTCCTTTTATTTATTATTATTTTTTTTTTTTACAAAAGCTCGAATAAATTTTGTAGGGTAATAATAATCATTTGCAATGTGTCAGCAAGAATCTTGCTTCTTCATTTTTGGGACAAATGTTCTGCTGCATTTACAATTCAAAATATTGTGGGTTTTTTTTCACAATCACTTAGCCAATTTTCAGGATTTTATACATTTCAGCTAAAAAACAGTATTTTCAGTTTTTTATCACTTTTTTCACAATTTTCAAAATGCTATTTTCACAATTTTTGGACGTTTTGAAGCTTATTTTCACGATTGCACAGGTCTCGGCACCATGCATTCACAAAAAGGTAAGAGAGCCTTGATCAGTGTTCAACCCAGAGCTGGGATGATTTATAAAGTATAGTATCTAGCCATCCACAGAGCACTGGTGAAAATTAACGTAGGTCAAGTTTACGGATACTCTCTGTGGAGAGTGTTAAGATAATCCAGAAATTGGTAATTGACCCAAGGGAGATTATCAGGATCAACTGGCTTATAATTTTTGTCGATTTTGTCACCTCAATGACCAAGTGGTGTAAACACACTTACAGACCATTGCGCCCCTCACCTCCTAATTCCCAATGTAAGAAAGATTGACAGTTTTCTTGCTGAAGGTTAATGGTTTTCTCTGGGTGGTCCAGTTTCCTCTGCAATTTCTAAACTGACCAGGGTGGTGTCAATAGCCAAGTGGTCTAAAGCAAATGGTTATGGATCACAGCACTTTTCACCTCCAAGATTTACATCCTAATCTTCAATCTTGGTATGAAAAAGTTTGTCATTTCGCTTGCTAAAGGTCAGTGGTTTAAAGTGTTTTCTCTGTGCTTTCCGACCACTGCAGTAGCTCAGTTGGTAGAGTGCTTGTTCCATAAGTGGGAGGTCGTGGGTTCGAACCCTGGCAGAGTCTGACCCAAGACTTGAAAGTGGATAGTGACTATTCTTTCGCCAAGCACTCTGCATTACGAAATGAAAGTCACGGTTCTTTTGGATGGGAACTTAAAATAAACGAGGTCCCATGTCACGGTGGGCTTGGCACGCTAAAGAACCCTGCTGTAAAATGCCATCAGCGCAACGCACAGGCAAAATTTCTGCAACTTCGCCTATAGCTGACAATGTCTCGATATAAGTGAAATATTCTTGACTGGGACGTTAAACACCATTACTCACTCACTCTGTGCTTTCCGGTTTCTTTGACCATCCTGAACTAACCACTTCAGTATACATGTACTAGTAAGTGAAATATTCCTGACCTGGGACATAATACATTATTACTCCACTTCATTCCAATTCACTCAATTTTGCCACAATTATTATGTTATTACAACAAAGATAAAATAATGTACAGTTCGATACAACATCACTACCAATGTATCCATCAAAGTAACCATGAAATTAGGTCAAGTTTACGGATAATTTTTACACGGAGTGTTAAAATAATCCTGAAATCAGATTGGTTAATTGACCCAAGGGAGATTATCAGGTTACAGATTTCTTCCGTACGATATATACAATGTCATCGATTTTACCACTGATTATTATGATATAATGGTTCTCCGTGTTGATGAGAAATAGCGGTTAATTTAATTACCCGTAAAATTTTTATAACTTGTGTGATAAGTTTCTTATTGTTTTTACACATTATCGGGTAAATTTGATTTGTTGTTTTTGATTTGTGTGATTAAACTTTACACAGTGTTTTGTTTTGTTATACAATATGGTATTGCATTAAAAGAAATAATTGATGGATCTCGGGCCATGCCCACAGTGTTTAGACAAAGGCACAGCATGCTTGAATCACACACAAAAATAATGAAAACTCAGCCTGAATCGTGCCATTTAATAACATTAATGACACTTCTATGTCATTAGTTGCTGTGATGCTGCTTTGGTACTGTGATGGCAGTCGGTGCCAGAACATAAAAGGCATGGCCGGCAAAAGGTCAATTGTGTTTTATACTCTGGTATTCTCCATCTCAACTGTCCTTATGATTCATTCGCTTATATCAAGACCTTGAGCGTTGATATGGTGAAGGAAACTGGAGTGCCCAGAGAAATCCAATGATCTTCAGTAAGCAAACTGGCAGACTTTCTCACACTAGGATTTGCCTGAGTAGGATTCAAACCTGTTATTATCTATAAGCGCTTGCTTCAAACCACTTGGCCACTGAGGCCCTATGGTATCATATTGGTTTGGTGAAGGAAACTGGAAATCCTAAAGGAAATCACCCACCATTAGTGCAAGCTGCAAAAAAAAATTGAAAATGATAAAATCAAACTTTGTGAAAAGATGGAATTATTTTTACGATGATGGTATAGAAAAATTCCGTAGCTATCTTCACTATTGGCAAAGTTTTATATATAGTCAAACCTGTCTGGAAAGGACACCCAAAGGAACTGGTATAAGTGGCCTTTAAGAGCAAGTGGCCCATATAAAGAACAATTTGGATACCATTCTACTGGCCTTTATAAGCAGTTATATGTTATTGCATTGAGAGGAATACCGGTAAAAGTGTTTTATACTCCGGTATTCTCCATCTTAAGGTGGCCCTTATTTAGAGGTAGCCTTTAAGTCAGGTTCGACTGTATTTTTGACTATACAAGACAATTTGCTACCGGTAATATCAATTTATCGATAAACCACTGTTAATTTAAGGACAGTTGTTACATGCTTATCTTGTCTTTAACTGACAGGGATGAAAAATATCTAAAACTGATCATAAAGACAGTTAAGGTGGAAAATAGTGATTAATTTCATTGAGTGATACCTAATGATATGTTTTCAGTGGCAGGTGCTTGTTTAAGTGTTCGTCAATTTCACCTTCCTTGAAATAAATTAAGCGTTGATTTTACAGTGAATGTTGCTTTTGGGTTGTCACTTTTAAGCTGTTGATTTCAAAACATTTACAGAAGCTGCAGTGGCCAATTAGTTAAGGTGTTAATTTTTAAAACTTGAGGTGTTTAGTTGTTATGGGTTTGACTCAAGTCAACTGCCAGTGAGAAAGGGTTTTTCCTGGTCATAGGCCTTTATTTGTTCGTTTTGTGCCAGGATAATGGATTAAGTTGTCTGTGATTTTTATCTGTGACATTGTGGATAAGTGTACTAGCACTCTAAACATAGTCATAAGTGAACATTAGAACAAACTTGCACACCTCATGAAATTGTGTGTAGATTGATTCTTGAGATTTATAAGAATATAAAAAATATCTTATATAGAATAGCTGAAGAATTTCTGGTGTGATGTAAAACAGCATTTAACCAACCAATCAAAGCATTAACATGTAAAGAAATGATTCCCTGAAACGTAGCTAGTCATTTCGTACCATGACCATTTCATACCCAAATTTTCCTTTTATACTGCTGTAGTTTGATTCATGATACTACCATTTTGTACCCAACTCGGCCCAATTCATATTCATACCATATAACCATTTTATACCATGACCAATACAGGGATTTATCAGGGTCTTTTGGGAAAAGGCTCTAAACTAAAAATTGGGAAAAACGATAAACTTTTTGCTCATTTTGGGAAAACTTTTACATCATTTTTGGTGCCATTAATGATTACATCTAATGCTTTTAGTGTATTGAGTTGATTGAAGATTGAGAAAAGCAGCCACATTTATAACCAGACTTCAGCTATGTATCTGGTACAATTTTCTAATTGGGAATTTTCTCAGCCCATTTTGGGAAAAAATCAATGTTTTTCCATTGGGAATGGGGCCGAATTTCGGCCCTAAATAGGCCCTTGATAAATCCCTGCAATTGGTACCCAAATTTCCCATTTTATACACTGTAGCTTAATTCATGATACTACCATTTTGTACAATATATATAAAAAATATAATGATCATATTAATAAGGTTCTAATCTTTATTAAAATAAAGAAAATATTTTAAAAAGTATTACTGGTTCAATATTAATATGAGTAACAGGAAGAAAAATAACATTGATAAGATTCTCCACAAATCATTTTGAAATGGTTTGAGTGTATGGTACGACAGGTACGAAATGGTCAAACTGTGAAATGGACATGGTACGAAATGGTATTTTATATGGGTACGAAATGGTCATGGTACGAAATGATTATAATTCCCCTGAAATGAATTACAGCAATCTATTGATTTCACAGTTTGTGTTTTTTTTTGTGTGTGTGCTTGTTCATGTGTTTGTGTCTGTATGCTTTAATTTCACCCTCTATTAGTTTTGCAATGGAATGTTGTTTTCAAGTTGCCAACTTCACATTCTTTGAAAATTATTTATGGTAAACTTTTACTTCAGGAATGTGCTAGAATTCATCTGTGTTTATTTTAATTTTTATGTACCTAGACTAGAGTTTTTTTTTTTCCATGTGAGTCATGAATTACGACACTTGTTTGCATCGCTTAATTTTTGTAATCACACCAAATCCCAATCAATAAAATGTTTGATAATAACAGTGATTTATAATACACACCCATATCTCCTTGAAGACATAAAATTGTTTTCCATTCTATTTGCTTTTTGTATACTGGGTAATCACTTTGAAAATTAATCCATTCATCTTCAAGCAACAAGTAAAAAAAAGAAAAAATGAAAAAAATTAATCAATTTGCAGTGGGATGTGCTTCAATATTTTATTTTTTTTTTAAGTACTGGCTAGTTTGGTGACTTCAAGGATATTTAGATGGTTATTTTTATGCCAATTTTTGTATGCATTTTAATTGTATGAATTTTTTAGGTAAGTATTTAAAATGTCCCAAGTTCTTCAATAACTTAATTGACTATTGAAAAAAAAAAAAAAAAATCAATGAGATAATTTCGATTGCAACATTGTGTCATCATCGCAAGTAAAAGGTTTGTAACCTTTACAGGACAATACACTCTCGTAAAAATTCAAAAATAAATAAATATAAATAAAAAATAAATAATTTAAAAGATAAATAAAAGATAAAAATATATCGCTATGAATGTAGTAATTGCATCATAAAGCACCAGATTCTATTGTTAAGTTTTTCAGGCCAAATAAGGTTTGACATCCATTAAAAAAATAAAGACAATATGATTACACTTAATTTAGATCAGTATATAATGGCATAAAGCATAAGGTAATTAAGTCAGTCTGATTTTGACATTGGATTGAGGAAGAAAAAACAAATAAACATTGAAAGTTGACTGGCATTTAACTGTTTAATATTGTTTACTAAGTGATCAATTATAGATTATCACTCGACATTGTTTTTACCTGTGTTACCTGACAGGTGTGATTTTTACCTGTACTGTTATAGGAAGTGTGCAGATTTTATGAGCAATTCACCTGGTGTCAGTTTCGCTTTTCAATAGGCTAATTTCGATCATTAAATATGTCAAGACAGGATTATAATAGCCCTTTGGTCAATTATAACAGTTCAATATGTTTGTATTGAATTTTTGACACTGGACATTGGTCATTGTTTGGTCATTGTTGATTCCAAAGAAAAATGGCAGACATGTCGAAAATAAAAATTTCATCAGATATGTTAACACATTGTTGTTATTTTTTAAACAATATTGTTTTTTTATATCAAAATTGAACATGTATTCGTATGTTTGTTTTCAATTTGATAAAATATGAAATTAATAACCCATTAGTAACCTTTTGTTTACCAAAATTCTTGTTTACAAATATTAAATATATATTGAATATATTTTTGTAAGATTGTGTGTTTTTTTTTGTGATTTTTTTTTTTTTTTTGGGGGGGGGGGGGGGGAGGGGGTAATAATTGCCACAAAAATAAAAAGTGACATATCATCAAACAAACTTAAAAAAAATGACATTGATGACAAAAAACATTTCTGTAAAGCATATTTCACACACAGATTTATTTTTATCATCTTCGTACTGAAGAACAGTACATACTCGTAGCTGGAGCATTTTTTAGCTTGAACGAAGAGAGAGAGAGAGAGAGAGAGAGAGATTCTGAATATTGAAAGTTAACCAATTGGAATTGATATAAAGTTCTCTTGTCCATTACATTTCATGTAGATTATAATAAAAAATTACAGATAATTATTTATAAAAATAGTTTCAAGAAGTTTAATTATAAACCACAGAATTATGTAACTTTTTATTTTATCTTAATTTTTTGTAAATTTAACAATGCCTGCATTTCATGAAATTTTAAACAAACAGTGCAATAAAGTTAAAATAAATATGAATCTGACAAACCAGGTTTTACATGCATGGTCCTCTTGATATAAGGGGGGTAACTCTTAGAGGATTATGCTGTGAAATTGAATGTTGTTTGGTATTGATAGACTGGGCCCAGTTGTTCACAGCTTGATTAGTTTAACCAATTGATTAGTTAAAATTTGCTTTTTGCATTATATAAAATTTTTTGTGAAATTTTTTGTTGAAAACACGAAAAGTAAATGGAAATTCATCAAATTGAAACAAAATGTTTTAAACTGTTTTGACATGTTAATTTTATTGGTGTTTTAAATTTGTGCTAATCACTGATTAAATTAATCAAGTCTTGAACAACTGTCCCATGGAGAAATATAATTATTGAGATTTATTAGGGAGTTGAGTGGATACTAGAGCTGTCATTGATGAGAATTTGAATATTGATATATTGACTATAAAATATATCGATAAATCGATATACCGAGATTTCGAGATATCAGAAAAGTGATTAAAACACTTCATTTTTTGCTGAAAATATGATAGACAGACTATATTCCACCAATATATTTGACATGTCTGGTGTGATCTTAAATGTTTCTGATATTATATGCACTCTGTTTTGTATGTATGTTGGTTCTGAGATACATTTAAATGATGGGTTGTAATTATAATTCATTTAAAACCAGTTTAATTTATTTGTCATTGACTACTCCAACCTTAGCCATGAACTGGCAGCCATTTTTGTTGATATCGATACTAAAAAAATGTATCGATATATCGTATCAATGGCTTTTATCGATGATATATCAATATATCAATCTATCAATGACAGCCCTAGTGGATACCCAGTCTGATATTAGAATGGTTTATGTTACATCATTTATTCTAAAGCTATTCACAATGATATAGATATATATACAAAAATTAAATCTTGAGTCACTTGTCAAACTTAGGTGATTTTTTGCAGTCACTCTGGTTCCCTTCACCATTCAAGAACTGACCACGTTGATATAAATAAAAGAATCTTGACTGGGGAGTAAAACACCATTACTCTACCCACTCCATTTCCCTATACTACATTTGAAAAAAAATCCAAAATTACGTCTTGTATGAGGATGTTTTTGTATTGGTGATGTTAGTTCACAAAATTGCAACCAAACAGATATCAATTGTGAACACACATTGGTAGATCATATAAAACTATATTGTTATATTTTACATGACAAAATCATGACATAATAGTTCTTGTAATGTCACAGATTTTTCAAGGATTACCATTTTTTGTATCATCTTGATAGAAATTGCATCATTTTATTGGTTGTAAAATAATTAATGTAGCAATATAAATCCATGAAATAGAGATTTGTTTGCATTCTTCCATCATGACAAAGGGAAAAAAGAGATTGAATTTGTCAATCAGATTGACCATTTGTTAACAGAAGAAAGTTGAAATTGAAAATGAAAATGAAAAGAATGATGGAATCCCAGTGGGAATGGAGTGGAGTAATAGAGTTGAGTTGAGTAATGGTGTTTAACATCCCAGTTAAGAATATTTCACTTATATTGAGACATCATCAGCTATAGGTGAAGAAATTTTACCTGTGTGTTGCACTGATGGCATTATACAGCAGGGTTCTTTATCATGCCAAGCCTACCATGACATGGGACCTCCTTTATTTTAAGTTCCCATCTGAAAGAACCATGATTTTCATTTCACTTAATGCAGAGTGCTTGGCGAAAGAACAGTTACTACCCATTTTCAAGTTTTTGGTCAGACCCTGTCGCGTTCGAACCCATGACCTCCAACTTACAGAGTGAGCGAGCACTCTACTACTGGTAATTGAGTTACCGCAGTGGTGAAGTGATGGAATTTAACACCCCATTCAAGATTCTTTCACTTATTTTGAGATCGTCGGTTCTGGAATGGTTGAGGAAACAGGAGTTCATGGAGAAAATGCTGTCCTTGGCAAGTGAACTGACAAACATTAATATCTGCCTGAGTAGAGTGGACAAAGGTGGTGATAAGTACTGTGATTCATTAGTTTGTGCTTTAGACGACTCAGCCAATAGCACTGAGGCCGCCCAAATGGATTTAAAGTGACAACATAAATCATATAAAGTTTACAACATATTATAGAAAGTCAAACCATGACAAAATGGTTCTTGTAATGTCAAGATTTTTTTTACTGATGACTGTTTTTTGTACCATCTTAGTTAAATTCACATAATTTTACAGTCTGTAAAATAATTATAATGTTTTTAAATTAAAAGCACAAAAGAGAGATTTTTTGCATTCTTTCAACAAGAGAAAGGGTAAAATTTTAATTAGGTAGATAAGTCAGTCATATTGACTATTTGTTACATAGAAGAAAACTGGAATAAAAAAAATGAAAAAAAAAAACCAGTGGAATTCCAGTGGGAATTGCGTAGATTAGAAAAATGGTGGTTTTCACTAATATCAATGTGGTCAGTTCAGGGATGTAGAGGAAACTGGAGTGCTCAGTAAAAACCACCCACCTTGAGTAATCGAACTGACAAACTTTCTTACACAAAGAGGTCCTGGAAAGAATAATGGAATTCCAGTGGGACACATTGACAAATTATTCTTCCAACCATTAGATATTTTAATTTTTCGGACCATTAGATAGTTGAATTCTTCCAAACAACAATAATTCATGCCATCTGTCAGTATTTCATTTAATGATGTTGCAGAGAAGATGAAATCTAACATTTTCATTAAAAGTCAATTTATATGCAATTTTTGGATAAAATATTAAAATAATAATCTCATAGATCAAGTTATTCTGATGTTACAAACACAAATTATTGAAAAATATGTTAATTTTTTGGTGAAAAAATTAATCTGATAGTCCATTGCTTTCAGAATTCTTCCAATATATTAATTTTAGTAAAAAAAATCTCCTGAAAAAATGATTTTGTAGATTGATTTGAAAGTTGTCAAAAAACAGACTTAGCCGTCAGTTACGTTAAATACATTTACATGTATATCAGGATCAGATTAATGGAAGCTTAATCTTACTGCTCTCCTTGCCAGAAGGTGCATAAAGCCGCAATGCTATCTTTCCATTTTTTGTCTGTCGTTTGCTGCTGCTTTGGCTAAATGGATTAATTGAGTTTTATGTCTCACTCAAGATTCTTTTACTTATATCAAGGTGGTCAATTCTGTGATGGTGGAAATGTCCTGAGAAATGGGATGGTTATGGTGTGTGTGTGTGTGTGGGGGGGGGGGGGGGGGGGGGGGGCTGGAGTTGTCTATACTTAATAATGGTGATCAACAAAAAGGTTTGCAGTTAAATTTCTTTTAAGCAGGGGGTCAATTGGTCTTAAGTGTGCACCTACAGTGCCTCTCACAGGTTCCAATTGCAATGGTAGTTCCTTGTATGAGAACATTTGTCAGTTTGCTTGCTGAAGGTCAGCAGTTTTCCTTGGGTACTCTGGTTTTCTCCACCATCCTTAAACTGACTGCCTCCATATAATTGAAAGAATCCTGACTTTGGTGTAAAACACCATCACTCTACTCAACTCCATCTTTCTTTAACCAAATTGTATTGAAATATCCAAATTTATTACATGCAGTTTTTTCCATTTATTTGACTTCTCCATCAACCATATTATATTAAAGCACACAATTCATTAGCTTTGTAATACAGGAAATAGCCAAGAACCATTTGATGTATTTGAGAGATATTTGTACCTGTTATACGTTCATTTCACCAGCTGCCATAGCAACATAATTGACAGGTGATATATTACGGGAGATTGTACATTTCCTGACTACATCAGGTTTCCACTTTGATGTATGAAATAAACGATTCAATTATCTTTTAATCTGTAAACAAAATGTCTTCTTTGGTTAACTGTGAAATAAGCAGTTAATAAACTATTTGATTTAAAGTGAAATTTAGTGTTAAATTTAAAGTTTTATTGATGAGATGTATTAAAATAAAAATGTTTTACAACACAGTAATAGCTGCCTTGTAGTCCATCAAAAAGGAAAAAAAAAAACAATACAGTAACTCATATTAAGGTAGTTAAGACTAAGAATATGTCAGATTTGAATAAAATCAAACACAAACATAATGGTACTGATCCATGTTCATGTCACAACCAAAAAGCAAAGTAAAAACTTCAGCCCTCAAAGAGAGTTTTGAATCTAAGTGGTCAGCTGGCCACCAATTTAAATTTCAGGTGGTCATTGGAAATTCCAAGTGGCCAGGCAAATGAAGGAAATTTAAGGCATCTTTTAGGTATGGAGAACAAAAAAGCAAATTTTTAATATTAACTTACAATCACTTGCATACATCAGTATTTTTAATAACAATAATAATGATGTTAAGTGTCTCAATTTATTTCCTGAAATGGCAACAGCATCATAAAAATTCTGTAACACAGAAATAATATCTGGGGTGGGTAACTGGAAGCTCTCTTAACAGTTACAAATACTTAACGCCTACTTACAAAACTCGTAGAATAAAATCAGGTAACTCGAAACAGTCATAAGTAAGGTAGTCATCGTAACGTGTCCTTAAATTTACGACAGCAGAATACCTCCCTAGGTCATACTTAGCGTAATGTTACACATTGAAACAAGAGATTTACTCATTAATTGCATATGTTTTAGTTATCATTTCATTTTGACAACATCAATTAAAGTTTCTTTTATTATGTTGATAAATTCTTAAAAAAAATTAACATTAAAGTGACTGTGTTTTTAAAACAACAATAGTTTGTTTTAAAATTATAAATAATATTTTGATAATAATTGTTAAATTAAAATTTAATTGTAATAACGTTAGTTCTCAACTTATGCTTAAAACCGTAAGATATGATTTATCTTGAGTTATTTGATATTATATAAGAGAGAGAGAGAGAGAGAGAGAGAGAGAGAGAGAGAGAGAGAGAGAGAGAGAGAGAGAGCGAGAGAGTGTGTGTGTGTGTGTATGTGTATGTGTACGTCTCTTGGGTCGTAATCTTTATGGAAAATGAAATAAATATTTTTAAATGACATAAAGATCTACAAGTGTAGCATTTCATACTACATCAAAATTGTTTGTTAGTTATTCCTTCTCTGTGGATATTTTGTTCCATAACAGAATTAACCATTTCATGTTGAATACTGGTATTTTAGCTTGCGTCTTAAGTCAAAATTATCCTATGTCTATGTGTATTTTCCAAAATATTTAACAAAGTAACTTGTGTATGACACAGATTAAGCTTTAATCGCAGATTTCAGGTAAACTACAGATTTGTCCATGCAAGCATGCTCTCTTGAAAACTACGGAAAATGTATAATTTATTTAACATTACAAAAAGCCCTAAAACTTTTTGATGAATTTGCTTCAAGAATTTTCCATTTTGCTTATTGTTACATGACACATATTTTGTTATTACGATTGATTATTTAGTCAAATTAGGACAAAGAAAACGGTTAAAAGAAAACCAAGGGAATGTCACAATGAATTCTATAAACCATACTTTTCCTATTCGAAAATGAACCAACCTAACTTCCATACCCATTTCAATATTTTTAGATCCCAAAACATACGAGAGATAAGTGCAGGATTTTTTCATAAAGTATGTGATCCGATGGAAAATATAATTTAACTTCACTCTGAAAATTCCCATATTTAATTCAAGCAACTACATTACATAATAAGTTCATGTTCGTATATGGAACTTTTTGGGGTTTTCATAGTTTAATAGGCCCACTTCGTAATCCAGTGGTTTTTTCACCCTGTTCGAAGCAGTTGCTATTAATTAGTGACTTTAATTTGCCGTATTTCTTTTGACTGTCATTTAATTATTTTGTAAGTTTTACAGTTGCGAAAGTAATTACGGGTACAGTGCTTACGGCAGTAGCGGATCTCAGTCAGTAGCGGATCATTTTTTAGAATAAAGTTAATTTTTTCCACATCATTACGAGAGACCAATAAAACTCGGACATATCTCTGTAAAGCTGGTATTTTTACTTAATTCTACGTTTCATTTGTGTTGATAAACGTCCTATTTTTTAAATTCTCGGCTTTTTAATGTGAAGTCACAAGCGTCTCAGCGACATGGATGTGATTTCCAAAACCTAACTTTCGATTTGACCAATGTGTTCAATACTTTTAAAGGTAATTTGAAATGACTACAATAGCTCATTACACTCATTAACATGTCTTCTTTCACGACATAAACTTTTATTGAGCTTTACAGTTCATGACAATAAAAAATAAACCAGTTTATGCAGGGTGCAATTATGGCAATAACGGATCAGCTGCTGTCTACAGGGGACCTCTCGAAAGGCTAAAAAATATATGGCATGTACTCATAGGGCTGTCTGGTGCTTTCAGAAAAATAATAGATTCTGATGGGTTCAGTTATGCAGAGGCTATTGGAGAACCAGTGCCTAGCTTCCCTCCATGGCCAGTACCCCATGAGAAAGATGGGGGCATTGTCAAGCCATGCCACTATCTTATTTATCATATGATAAGACCAGATCAATGGGCATTTTAAAGAAGCCATAATTGTCATGCTTGAAGGATAATCTGTATGAGATTAGAATATATTAAATAAATACATTAATATACAACCCTATATTTTGTGTTTAAGACAATTACAGTTTTATTCCGTTCTATATTTTTGTCTGGTAACAATTTTGGACCTATGATGTACAGTGTACAATACCAATAAGTATCATTGTATGCATATACTGTTCTTGTCAAAATAAAATCTTCATGGACAAGAGTATGTCATAATATTTATAACTTATAAGGTACAATTATTTTATTTTATTTCCTTCGCCATTTACTGCTTTTATAATTCAGTATTCAAGACAATGTTGATTGACTTAATTTATCAGGGACATTGCGATGATTTGGTTTTTTTTTAATTTATTTTAATCATGGCATTTGTTGATATTACGATTAAAACTCTTTAATATTGTTTCATGATTAGTATTTTTTGCAACTGAATGATGGAAACTCAAACTAATCATGTTTTGAGTTAATCGCCTTTAGTTTTCTTGACACTAGGTGGCGCGATCCGCTACTCACAAATTGATTCGTTACTGACGTAAATACATGGGGTACAAAATGCGTGGATTGCCCATACTTATAGTCGGACGATTTTAATCATGTAATGATAAATTGAAAGAGTGGAGAAATGTCAACTGATAGTACCAAAAAAATACAATTGGCAGCGATGTTTTTCTCGGAGAGCAGTGAATATTGCACTAATGATCCGCTACTGCCGTAAGCACTGTAACTGAACATTAGAAGAAACTAAGTAAAAGAAAAACATTGTATATTGCAGAATATAATAACGAAACAAATTCGTAACTCTACACATAAACTGTGATCGTAAGTATGCGTTAAGTACGTTTCGAGTTACCCGTTTAAATTTGTCACAGTATAAACTTACGATCATCGGAACATCTACTTACGAATCATATTTAAGATTGCCTCGAGTTACCCACCCCTGTTCTCTGGTCACAAAAGTTCAAGCACTCTGCCAACAGTATTGTGACATGTCCATAATTTGCATATAAAGTTTCAATGGTGTAAAGGAAATAAGTTGTCCCATGAGCATAGAATCCACTTTGTAGTATAAAACTGGATGCTTTAAAATAAAATTTAACTTTTTAAAATTTTAATTTTTTTTTTTACTGTTTTACTTTCAAACTTCCCAGACCCTCGTAAACAGGTGGTTTGTAAGAGGGGTTTAACTGTAATATAAAAATTGACCAGGTCAATGAAATAAAGATGATACTATCACTGTTTTTTAATATGAAAATTTCAGATTTCGGAAAGATAATGAATTTTAATTTTTTTAGTTTAATTACCTGATACCTGAATCAAATTTCCCTGGCCTCCATAAGCAGGTGGTTTATAAGAGGGGTTTAACTGTAATATAAAAAAAAAAATGATGAGGTCAATGAAATTAAGATGATGCTATGAATATTTTTGATTGAAAAATTTCAGATTTCTGAAAGATAATTCATTTTAATTGCCTTTTCTCATTTAATTACCTGAAATCACTTATATATAGATGTGTATTATTGTAACACCTGTTGCAGATAAACTGTACTGTAAGTTATTGTCTACTACCATAGCGGTTACCGGTATATCACTGAATTCAGAGATCAAAAACGCCAAAACGAGTGTATGTTATAATTACACAGAGCAAAGATTATGCCATAGTCACTGAGACTCGCAGAAATTGGCAAAAAATACCAAAACTTGAAAATGGGCTATTGAAATTGAAATTGACAGATCAAAAAAATATGCTAATTGAAGTATCGGTAAATGGTAGAAAAAAGTTATCATCAAAATTTTGAAGTTTGAATTTACAACTTGTGGAATAGAAATCGGTACCGGTATTTTTAATGGGATAGAATATTGAAATGGATGTGTAAAAGTTATTTTTGTGAAACAAAATTTTAATTTAAAAAAGAATCAAGAGTGAAAACTTATTGTGGAGAAAAGAACAAAATTAGGATTGAAGATTATAATTTTGGATTGGGGTTTTACCAGAAATTTGAAATTTTTCTCAGTTTTTGAAAAAAAATGCAAACTAGGTAAGTGAAAGTTATTGTAAAAGAAAAAACTGCCTGCCAAAAGGAAAAATGCTTACTTAAGCCATGGAATATTAAATATGATATTTACAGTTAGGAAAATTATTCAGACTAAAATTACATGTATTTGTCCTATTTATGACATTTTACAAATTTAATGGAATAATTTAATATAGGAAATACAGTTTACTGGTACATGTTAATTTTGGAATAGAATTTTATTTCTCTGTGTGTGTTTTATTTTAAACAAATTCAGAATTTTTCATTCAAGTTGGGATACAATTTTTAGTTTGAACAATATTTATGCCATACATAAAAATTCAAAGAATTAAAAGTCCAAGAAGTTTGTAAACAAAAAATATCTAACTTAATGAAGTAGCATCTCAGCACGAAAAGCCAGGAAGCTTTGCAACCTCACAGGATAATTGCAATTTCATTAAAGGATCCTGGACCACGAGTGAAATTTTAATGTTAATTGCTCTGGTACAATAGTTATTTTTACCATTGTGAAAATAACATTTGAAAAATTGCAGATACTGTGATTTTATTCTTGTTTCATTAAATATTTTGGAATTTAACAACATTAATAGAAAGTGTTTAAAGATTAATTTTTATGAAGAGTGAAAAAAGTGAAAGTAAAAAATTTGCCTTAAAGAAGAATGGAAAATACAAAAATAAGATAATAGAAAAAAGACTAATATTTCAAATTTGATATCACTTATGGATGTGAACTTGTAGAGGCACCAAAAGAGAAAACAAACAAATAACTAAAACAAGAGAAAGGAAAAATATTAATATTATTTTTGTCTTGAAACAAAATATGAGTGCACACATTTGGACAGAAGTAAAAAAATGACAATCCAGAGAGAAAAAATCAGAAAGCGAAAAAAGATAGAAAAACAATAGAAGAAAAGTTTAACAATTATTTTTGTATGGAAATATAATTTGGGTGTATACAGGTACAGAAATATCTATAAGAAAAGTGAATAAAGGAGAAAAGTGATAAGAAAGAAAAAATCAGAAAGCCAAAAAAAAGATAAGAAAAACAATGGAAGGAAAAACCTAACCATTATTTTGTCATGATAAAAATGTGGTTGTGTATATACAGATAATATTGTACATATGTTGAAGATAAGTCTACAAAGAGTTTTGTTTAGAGAAACGCTTTCATGAATGAAAAGTTATAGTAATGAACTAATTATCAGGAAGATAGGTGTGTTATTTTTTTTGTGAACGTAATATCTCTGTAAGCTGTTGATAGATGAAGATGTTTAAAAAAACATCTTGTACACTTGGATTCCGATTACGTTGTGTGAATAATCACAAAGATAAGAGGGATGAAAACCAGGTAAGGTTTATTGCATCATGGGTAATCGCATGCTGAGTTCGGTAATTGTTTGATGGCCCTTTGATGAATTGATCAGATGTTTTACTAGAATCGTGCTCGGAAAACTGTATAATTGGTTAATCTAGGAAGCTAGCCGTAGGTTCTGTTTACAAAATAATCGTCAGAAAATAATGAATGAATGGGAAAAAGGGGAAAAAAGTTTTTCTTCATGAACAGTGTAAAAATAATTTAAAAAAATACAGTCCAACCTGCCTTAACGGCCACCTCTATATAAGGGCCACCTGATTTTAAAGCTAGGCCAGTAAAATTTTATCCCAACTGCTCTTCATTCATATTATGTGAACCTGTACATAAGGGCCACTTGTCTATAAAGACCACTATTACTGGCTCCCTTGAGTGGCTTTTATAAACAAGTTTAACTGTACTAGCATTTATTGGAATTGGCCTAGAGGTAGTACCATTGTTGGCATTTAAGTCAAGGTTGTGGGTTAATTCCCCATGACTACTCTGAAATGTTCTGTTTTTTTTTCTTTGATTGAAAGCTAATTTACTAAGAGTAAGACCTTCTGATCAGACTGAAAAATTGAGGTTTTGTGTCCAAGTCAATGTAACTCAGTTGATAAAGTGCTCGCTGTGCAAGTGGAAGGTCATTGGTTCCAACCCCAACAGGGTGTGAGTCCCCCCCGTGTGACCCAAGACTTGAGAGTGGGTATTGACTGTTTTTTTTGCCAAGCACTCCGCATTACGAAACGAAAGTCGTGGTTCTTTCGTATGGGAATTTAAAATAAACGAGGCTCCGTGTCATGGTAGGCTTTCCACGATAAAGAACCCTGCTGTATAATGCCAACAACACAAAGTTTCTGCACCTTAGCCTATAGCTGGAGCTGGTGATGTCTCAATATAAGTGAAATATTCTTGACGGGTACGTTAAACACAATTACTCAACTCAATTCTTAAGTCAATGTAAGCTTAAAGACACCTGAGATTCTAAAAAAGAATAGGCCACCTGTGGCCACTACAGAGGACACATAAATACCAAGCAAAATGAATCTCATCAAAGTTTTTAATGGTGATGGTATAGATTTGTATTTTTGAATCCACAAATATAATTAATAGATGTTATAACTTGCATATGTATATAAACTTATTCAGATCTTGTCACCATAGATACTTTGTCATTGATCAGTGATATGATATTGAAATGTATAGGATTTAGCTCCCTTTGTATTTCAAAACCTGAAATGGTTGATATGAAAACAAGCATATAAATTCAGTGAATTAGGATCCCCTGCCAGCAGGTTCTTTTTTGTGATTAGCACTCATGTTCAAAGGGCAATAAATCCCAGAACAATGGGCAAACCAACTGGGGTTTATGATGTGCATAGCCTATCAATGAATGTTCATGCTTTACACCAGGTGTCATGAAATAGTGCTTCATAATCTTGGAGAAATTGTACAGACAAGAATTGAAAGGGATAATGAATTTAACTCAATGTTGCTGAGTGTGCTAGGCATACCAGCCACTTTAAAAAAGATGGTGCATACTAATAATCTACTACCATTAAGTAACATATCCAGTGACTTCAAAATTCAAAAACAGGTTTATGTGAAAATTAAATGGATTTTTTTTATCTTTTGTGGAACCTTTTTCTATTTTGATGTCTAGTAACTAAAATTTCATCTTTTGGTAATTCCCATTCTTGACCTATAAGTAGTTGGTTCTGTTGTTGATTAAAAGGGCATTTTGTTAAAAAAGGTGTTCCCAGTGATTTTGCTACATCGTTTAAAACTACATTCTGCCTTCAAAATTAGAAAAATTTGAAGTTCAGAAATACATGAATATCAAACTTCATTATGACATGCTGACAAAAACTATGATCCACATTGCACAGTTGATATATTGTAACAATGTTGTGGATAAGGACAACTGGATTTAATTTGCTAGTGTATTCCTGTTCTTTTGAGAATTTTAGTGGTCAAATTGGGAAATTTTAGTCATTTTCCCAAGGGGAACTACCTTTATTTGGTCGTAATGTCATGTGCTGGTTTATTATTAAAATAATGCATTCAAAATCAGCATTTGTCATGTACTGATTTTGAATGCATTATTTTAATAAAAATTCAAAAGCAGCACATGACAATAATACTAGAGAAATTATACAAACATGAATACAAACATGATGATGACCAAATTGTGCATCAGTACCTGTAATCAATAACAACTGATCCGTAGCAGCACATGTAATTGACAATCTTGCATGTACATTTGGTACCTGTATACTCAACAACAGCAACATATCTATCATTTTAACAGAAAGTCAAGGTCAAATTGTTGAACGAAAATTTGGAACATTTGAGAAAAAAAAATCTAGGTTCAAGTCTATTTAATGTAAACCCAGGTCTTAAAGTCAAGTTAATGTCTTAACCAATCTTAAGTCAAGGTCAAATCTTATAAATCAAGGTCAAGGTCAAGTATTAATGAATCTGACATCAAGGTAAGGTCTTAATAAATTAAAAGCAAGGTCAAATCTTAATGAATCTTGAGTAAAGGTAAACCCTTATTAATCAAAGTCAAGGTCAAGGCTTAATCAATCTTTGGTCAAAGACAAACCTTATAATCAAAGTCAAGGTCAAGTCTCAATTAATACCAAGTTCAAGGTCACTATACTTTTAGGTAAAAACTTAGCCTTCTGCACCTGCCTGCATGAACAATAATGAATACATTACAAAGATCTATCAATTTTAATGATATTACATAACACAGAATTGTATGCATGAATACATGGCCATCAGGGATATTGATGGCTGCTTTGATCAAACACAACCTGTATCCACACGGGAAACGATATTACGTTTTATGGGAACTTGAAGAGAACTGGATGCTTTGAAATACAGTTTAACCTCAATTGATAATCAGTTTTATTTTTTAAATGCAAAATGTAATGAAATGACATAGACCTATTAACCTTAAGCATTTCCAGAAAAATGCAAATAGATGTAATTTATGAGGCTTTTTTGCATTTTGCCTGAATTGTTTCCAGAAATTACAAATCCTGGTTATTTTATACTATACCTGGTAATTAATGAGATACATGTACAGTCAAACCTGCCTTAAAGACCACCTCTATAATAAGGGTCACCTGCTTTAGTTGATTGGCTGAATATTGTTTTACGTCACTTTAGCGATTTTTACTATTCTGATTGAAACAGTTTTTCTTATTATCTCAAGGATTAATATACCAAACACAATTTCATGTTGTGCATGAGTTTTTTTTGCAGAATAGTTAAAATCGCTAATGTGACGTGAAACAATATTCAACCAACCAACTAAATCCTACACAATCCACAATCATTTCAACCAAAATTTTAAAAATGGACACACAATCTGGTAAATAGCCAACTAGTAGAGGCCTATGGCAATTAAGAAAAACCCTTTCTTACACTTGTGACATTGAAATCCCTTGTTTTACCCATGTGAGATTTCCTTGTCTTACCCTAGGGTTGAGACAGCCTGAATAAACAGCTGTTTTCTTTGACCCTAGAAGCTTTTTATTAGATTTTTAAAAGAATAATATGTAAGAAAAAGAATCAATATGCTACTGGTCATATGAGATAGAGAAATCTCAACCCTCAATCTCATATATTTGGTCCAGAACAAGACCTTGGATTGGGATTTCCCTATCTCATATGACCAGTAGCAATAGATTCTATTATTCTCACTTGCAGTCAACTGGGGTGTGTGGAGGAAAGATAACAGCTTTTGTAAAAATAATGTCACATAAATGAGATAGATATACATGTAGTACATTTGATAAATTGCATCATTAATTAACTGAAACAAAAAAAAATAAATCGTAATATCAATTATGAGAGTAAAATTATGTTGCAGGCAAAAAAATTGTTATATAAATCCTAATTATAGATACTGGTACATTTGTAGTTCTCTTCCATTTTGAAAACTTTTAAATGATCATGATTGTCACTGATGTTGCTCAGAGGATTTGAATATCTAAAGCATGATGGATTGTTGGATAAAATTGTCCAGACATATTATTAATTTCCTTGATTTCATGTCGTGTTTTATGTGTCAGTACTCAGGGATACGAACGGAATGAATTTTCTATCGATTCTGTTTCTTCCGGTTTTAAATGTACTAAAAGTTGTATATTGATATTTCAGAATTATGACTTGATGATATTATTAATGTTTTATAATAGACATATGTCGACTCTTCTCTATCGATGCCTTGGCTCCTCTTCAACCCGCATGTGTGTGTGTTCCTAGCAGATACTGGTCTGTGGGAACAAATGTTGTTTTCCTTTATGACTGCAGTTGAACCTGTCGACATATGTCGACTCTTCTCTATCCATGCCTTGTAAGGCTCCACTTCAGCCCAGATGTGAAAGTGCCTTCCTAGCAGGTTCTCAACTGAGGGAACAAATGTTGCTTTCCTTTATGACTACAGTTAAACCTGCCTAAAAGACCAGTCTATATAAGAGCACCTGCTTTTAAAGCCAGAAAAATTAAATCCCGATTGCTCTTTATTCTTGTTATTTGAACCTGTAAATAAGGACCACCTGTCCATAAAGGTCACTTTTATTGTTTCCCTTAGGTAGCCTTTATAGACAGGTTTGACTGTATTATCTATTTGTTCTATTATGTCATTGACAGCATGGTGACAAAAGTCACTACATTTTCTGCAATGTTAAACTTATGTTTGTCTGTACATCTGTCCATCCCAATATTGTGTCTGAGGTATAAAACATACATATCCGCCAATACCACAGATACATATCCAGTAAAACAAGTTTTAACCAATCAGTACCCACTGGATATATCTGGCAAAATACTGGTATGAAAACTGGACACACATGCTAGCCATAATTGCCTCTGATGAAGGATTAACAATATCCAAAACCGGTCAGGATACTTTTTTTTACAGCTCACTGTATAAAGGCGTATTGTCGGCCCCATTGTATCCTACCTGTGGACCAACTTGTTTGGTACCTATATAACATATATTTTATATTCAGGATTTTTTTAAGTAAAGAGTATTAATTTGAAAAGCTGAAAAATTACTGATATGAGGTAAAACGTCCAACTGCCTAGAAGTACATGCGTAATTGTTTTTACAGCTAAATACATTATTGTAACTAAAAATATTAGAAGGGGTCTGGTGGTCAGGTGGTTTAAAGTGTCATATCTTATGGACCACACACCTCCCATCACCTAGGAAATTATTCTGGTTTTCTCCACCATCCCTGAACTGACTGTATCAGTTTATTTTGTTAATGAAAAATCTTGACTGAGGAATAATACGACATTACTCCCTCTACATTAGAGTTAAACCTTTAAGAAACTTATAATTGAGATATTGCCAGCCATGCCCACAATGTTCTGACAAAGGCTAGGCATGCTTGAAATACACACAAAAAGAATGAAAACTTAATTGTTCCATTTAATGACATCACTCACACTAAGCCACCCTAGGGAACCAGTAAAAGTGGCCTTTATTGACAGGTGGCCTTTATATACAGGTTCAAATAATATGAATAAAGAACAATTGGGATACAATTCTACTGGCCTTTATAAGCAGGTGGCCCTTATATAGAGGTGACCTTTAAGGCAGGTTGGGCTGTACTTCATTAGTTGCCATGACGCTGCTTTGGTACTGCGGCCAGTTTCAAAAAGTAAAAAAGCATGGTTGGCGATACGTTAATTGGTTTCTGACTGTAAACTTTTTACTTCTATCCATCTTACATTTGCCAAGCTATCCTTGTTTTTTACACTTTAATGAACACATTATATTCCAGTATCGATTTCTTGTAAACACACACATATATATATATTTTTGTAACTTTAATATTTTTTTGTGTGGCCATGATTGGATTAGATAGGAGAACTTTATACACTGAACTCTCATTGGGAATGCGTATTAGCCTGTCTTAAATTCACTGGTGTAAAAAGACAAATCATGCATTAGACACATATTAGATATAGTCTTGTCTGAAAGTGTAGAAGAGTCATGCTATGCGATTTGTTATGCTAAATAAATGTTACCATAGGGAAACATGTATGACAAGTCCAGGATGGTCATATATCTATGTTTTTCTCAATATCTAATCTTTAAAACATACACAGAATAGGTTTTAGTTAAAGTCTCTTTGGAGATTATAAGTTCAACAAATCGATGCTTATTCCAAATGCAGTGACAAGAAGTGTGATAATGCAAGACACTTTATTTGAAATTTCAGTTCATAGCTCTCAGCATTTCCAGGGGCAACTTTAGTGGGACCTATCCTCCCTGGCACTGTTAATATGTGTTTGTATACTAGGGCTGTACCACAACATTTTGCACAATTTTGTTGATGATGATACATTTGACTTGCTCTATTCAATACCATTCCAACAGTATAAACATGTGTCTTTAGCTTTACATAGTTTTGAAATTATAGTCATTTCAATAGAACCAGTTGTTGACCATTGTTTTAAAAATGGTTGAGAAACAAGTTGAGAATATTGAAGACATTAGAGCTTATATAAAAGTTTGCACAAAACTTGGTTATTCGTTGATACAGACTTTTACTGAATTGGGGGAAGTTTATGGGTCTCATAAGGTATCTTAGGAGACAGTTCGTAGGTGGAGAAAAAAATTTCTGATTGGCACATAGTCTGTCAAAGATGCAGCAAGTCATAGGTCGGCCAGATTTTGCTGCATCTTTGACAGACTATGTGCCAGTCAGAAATTTCTTTCTCCACCTACAACTTTCTTTGATGGCAGAGACACGATTTGTGATATTGCCAAAGTTGTTTGTATATCGCTATTGTGGGGGCATTTCATTTTGAAGCGTATTTTGAAAGTACGAAAGATTTCTGACTGATGGTTCCCCCATATATTGACAGATGAAAAAAGGGTACGAGTACACTGCTAAGCAAAAGACAATTTGGAAATATTGTTACTGGTAATGAAACATGGGTTCACTATTTCAAACCAGTAAGAAAAAATGGAAATAAAATATGACTAACTAAACACATCTTTGAAAAATAGTAATTTTGAGTTTCCTTTTTCACATTTTTGTTCATTATAATGCTTATTTTATCAATTGCAAGGGCCCTTGTTGCCTCATTCACAAAAGAGTCAGAGAGAGCACTGACTGTCCTTTCATGTGAGATCATCGCTGTTATTTAAAACTGCATCAATCAAAAGACGCGAATGCACTGAAAATTACTGCAGCAAGAGAAATGGTTGGTTTTTTTTGTGGCAAATAAATAGAAGTTTAGTAGCTTTTATAGAATCGAGTTTCAGATTGAATAAAACTTATAAGCCCATCTACATTGTCTGGGCTCTCGCTGGGTCGTTTTTGGGGCCAATATACTGTCCCATTCATAATTCAAAATCCTATTAGTTTTTTTTTTACAGTTGCTGTTCAATTTTCACAGTATTTGAAAAATTCAGCTTTGAAAAATAGTAATTTTGAGTATTCTTCTCACATTTTTGTTCATTATAATGCTTATTTTATCAATTGCAAGGACCCCGATTGCCTCATTCACAAAAGAGTCAGAGAGAGCACTGACTGTCCTTTCATGTGAGATCATCGCTGTTATTTAAAACCGCATCAATCAAAAGACGAGAATGCACTGAAAATTACTGCAATGAGAGAAATTGTTGTTTTTTGTGGCAAATTAATAGAAAACTGACAGTTGAAATAGTAAAACCATCATGGCTGTCATAATTTTAGACCAAGTATCTCCCAAGTTGTCATTTATATCAATTGTACTGAAACACTTCAAGCTCATCAATTCAGCCATTAAATGTTATAAATCGCTCGTTAACGATTAACAACTCTAATTAAAATCAATTCCAAATCAACTCAAACAAATATTTGCAGTGTTACGCAATGTAGAATATCAGTTTCATAATAGGAATTATTTCTGTAAATTTATCATATTTCACATCAAAATTAATTGCTTTAGCCACTTAAATGTAATTTAAGACACCCACATATTCCAGTAATTTTCACATCGTAAACGGGCATTAAATACAATTTTCTTGCTTTTAGATGGTTCAAAATATGATACTGATACAGTAATCACACAGATAAAATATTTGCGTGGATGGTCCACAAACGAACTTGATCTAGATATTAAAGCAGTAAATAGTAAGATAAATACAGCAAAACCTCGATTCATCCCCTACATTTGTTCAATCAAATTTTGGCGTTATAAAAGAGTTTGGCGATAAATTGGGGGAGGCACATTAAGAAAAACACAAACAAAATGGATTTGGGACTTCAAAATAGTGTGGCAACAAGCGAGATGGCAAAGGTATCGAGGGGCATTATAACAAGGTTTGACTGTACATTAAATACAATTTTCATGTTTTTAACTGGTTTATAACAGGACAACAATGAAATTAATGCATGGACTGTAGACAAAGAAACTTGATCTAGATATTTAATGAGATAAATGCATTAAATACATACATGTACATTTAAATTTCTATCGATTGGTCATAAGGGCACACTTACTGATCACAGTGCCTCTCACATCCTAGGTTCGACTTGGAACAGATCCTAGTGTGAGAAAATTTGTTAGTTAACTTGGCAATTGTCAGTGGTTTTTTCCGCAGACACCCCAGTTTCCTCCACCTTCCAAAAACTGATTGTCCTGATAGAAGTGAAAGTATCTTGACTGGGAAGTAAACTCCATTATTCCACTCCACTCTACCAAGGCTCAATAGCATTCATTTGTGAATGGAACCCTGGACCTTGTAATTGTGAAAATAAGCATCACAATGAACAAAATTGTGAAAAATGAAAAGTGGTAGAAAACTTAAAAACTGTTTTTTAAAGCTGAAGTGTGGATGGTAGACAAACAAACTCGATCTAGATATTTGATAGGATTTTATAGTAAGAGTAATACAGTAAATTTATACACTCCAATTTCCTCAACCATCACAGAACTGACCCGTCTTAATATAAGTGAAATGATCTTGACTGGGGCGTAAACTACATTACTCCACTGAACTCTACCAAGGTTCTCTTTCACCCATTTGTGAATGAGACCGGGAACTTTGCAGTTGTGAATTTAAGCATCATAATGACGGAAATGGGGAGAAGAAAAGTACCATTAAAGTGATACAAAACTGCAATATACACATGTACTGTTTTTTAAAGCTGACGTGTGGATGGTAGAAAACGAACTCGATCTAGATATTTGATAGGAATATATAGTAAGATCAATACAGTAAATGCATGTTCATTTAAAGTCTCTGTTTTGATTTATGTACATTATATAGCCATATCTATTTAAGTGAAAACAACACTTCAGGTGGCAGACAAATTAATATATGTTTAATATACAAAATATACATCTATCAATATCATCCAATCATATTGATTGTTACAAAACAATATGGTTATGAATATTGCATAAGCGCAGACACATTTATCAACCTCGATTCCTGTCAGAATTTTGAAAGGGTCGCTTTCAGCATCGCAATCATAAACTACTACCATCAAGTGTGAGATGACAGAAAAGGCAATTATTATTCAGTTGGAATTTTGAAAGGGTCTTGTTCAGCATCACTGTGCTGTTATATATGGCTGCCATTGAGCACTGTATGACATGTACAACACAATTTCCATAATGGCTTCACTTGTAAATAACCATTCAATAGAGACAAGACAAATTTATTCATACAATTTTCTTAAAAAGATTGATCACATAAAACAGAAATATTCATATTTTTGCTAAAATTCATTCTGGAACAAACTGTTCAGATGAAAAGAGTGGAGTGGAGTGTAATGGTAATGGAGTTTCATGCCCCAGTCAAGATTATTTCATTTATATCGAGGTGCTCGGTTCTGGTTGGTGAAGGAACATTGAGTCCCTGGAGAAAATTGCCTACCTTCAACAAGTGAACTGAAAAACCTTCTCATACTATAATCTGCCCAGGGGGAATTCTAACCAAGGTGGTGAGAGGCACCGTGATCAATAAGTGCTTTCAAGGACACTTGGCCATCAATCTTTAAGATAAAGACCATTATCATCAAAAGAATTCAGTACTGGAAAATTATACTTTATTAATCTCAATTTTAGCTGCAATGGTGTCTAAAAATCAGCTACCCCAATCATGAATCAACCAATTAGTTTCATTGCAAGATAACAACATGCAACTGTCATTTTCAGAATGACATAAACTCTGACACAATTGCTTTACACATACCACAGTCAAAATTAAATAAGTTTGCTTTTGGATGATACCAACTACAATAAACTTGTTATATAAAGACCACCTATAGCCCCCAAGAAATATGGACTAAATATATAGACAGGTGGCCTCTACATAGAGGTTTTTCTTTTTGCATGATGATGCAAAGTGATTGAATGAATTCAATGGAGTTTTACAGTCCAGTCAAGAATATGTCACTAATATCGAGACATCACCAGCTTAAGGTGAAGTTACAAATTTGGACAGTTTTCTCAGAGCAATGTGCAGGGAGGGTTATCTGGCATGTCATGCTTGTCTTGGCACAAGGCATCCATGTTTAAGGCCATCTTCATTCCTAAATGCAAAATGTTACAGTTGCTATCTATTTTAAAGTCTTGGTCAGACTGAGCAGAGGGGATTTGAACCCTAGCATCCCACATACAAACAATACAAAGAGACCTTAAACATAATCAGGTCTTAATGAACAGATGGTCTTTATATTGAAGTGGTTGCTACAGTAGGTTGTACTGTTTTTCCTTGAAGTATAAAAGAGTAAGTTCCATATTTGTTTGGTTTTTTTTAAAATTTATTTTGCAGTTTCTTTATTTCTCTTTATTTCAGTGTGTAATGTAACTAAAAAGCTGGATATAATGTCTAGATTGAAATATTTTCAGTTTTGATTGAGGACATCATTTTGTACTAAATTGGAAAAAACTGCCAATTTATCAGACATAGACTCCATTATGTTACAGGATTGTCGTCTGCTCCTGATATAATCATGAAGAATCCTGGGATGTGTAGAAATTCTCAACAGAACAATACAGTCATCTTTGTGTCATTTACAGCCTGTGATTGTCTACCGATTCTTCCTAAATGGTTTTAGTTTTGCCAGCTTTTCATAATGCAGGGTTGGCGTTCAGAAAACATTCATCCTTTTAAATACCCTTAGTGCATTGCTAGGGCCATTTTCAAAAAACTTTCATCATAACATTAAATATTTTGCATTTATGTAATGTTAAGTATGGCCCGCTAAGGCCTTAACATCGTGTTCATATGGCAAAACAATGGCAAAATAATGGATTAAGACCCAATGGCCTCTTCTAGAATGAACTTTTTACTTTTTGCCTTTTCAATATAAATAAATAAGGTTCAAATTTTTAATTTTTTTTCTTTAAGTGTTTTGTTACAATACAAAAACAGTTAAATTTTTTGTGTAAGTTCTAGATTGAATTATTTTCAGCTTTTTACGAGGACACAATTTTGTATTAAATCAGAAAAAACTGCCGATTTATCAGACATAGACTCCATTATGTTACAGGATTGTCGTCTGCTCCTGATATAATCATAAAGCATTGTGGGCTGTGTAGAAATTCCCAATAGAACAATACAGTCATCTTTGTGTCATATACAGCCTGTGATTGCATACCGATTCTTCATAAATGGTTTCTATCTTGCCAGCAGTTTATTATATGGTGGTATTCAGAAAACATTAAAGACTGTAAACTTTAACTGTTATTTTATCTAACATTAGACTAGTTTTTCTCTTTGTATTTGATGAAATACAAGTTTTATCGAACACGCGTGATACAGAATCTTGTATCACCACACTGTGGTGATACAACATTGGCGGTAAAGTACACGTGCACTTCTCATTGTGACGTCATTGTGGAATCTCCGATTTGTCAAATGTAAACAATGACGTCATTACTACAAAACATGTCATAACATAGTTCAGTGGTTTTCTGTGGTAAAATGTATTTTTTTTTCACATAAAGTATTGGGTTTTAATTATTTTAATTATCTAATAGGAAATGTTAGATAAAAATATCATATACACAGTGTGTATGTACAACCCTTCGTATCAGGTCTCGTCCTTTTTTCATAGCTGTATCACTACTCGTCGCGCAAGCGTGACTCATAGTGATATGACTACGAAAACAGGACTCGACCTGATACTGAGGGTTGTACATACACACTGTGTATATAATATGTATTTATCCTTTTATAATACTGCTTAAACTGCATTGCTCTGCACTGATTTTGTTTTCCTAAAATTACTACCGAATATAGGTAGTTTCCCCTGGTGAAAAATGACTGAAATTTTCCAATTTCACCATTAGAATTAACAAAACAACAGTTATATACTAGAAAATTAAATCTAGTTGTCTTTTTTCACAAAATGTTAGATGTTGTAACAATTTAACATCTTTGCAATAAGAATCATAAGCTATTGCAAGCATGGCTGTATTTTAGAACTTCCTAATTTAAAAGGCAGAAGATATGGTATTTAAAAAAATGTAACAATATCACTGCTCTGTTTGTGGAGGGGGGGAGTCTAAGTCACTTGAGGTAAAGGGCACTTTGTGCAGTATTGAAAACTTTATCATGACTGTCTAAATGAACATCTCCAATCAAAATAGAGATGAATGTAAGATTCTCTTTATTGTATAATATAGGAAAACTCGATTTTTTGTATCTGAAAAGTGTTTTCTCAGCTGTTATAGAACAGCCAAAATGGCCCCAAAACTGCAAGTCAGGCTGTCTAAAATATGACTTCATAATATGCTACAACAATCATATGACATCACTTACCAAGGAAACCTAAGTGATATTACGCATGCGTATGTGTATGATTTTTATAACATGGCTATATTGTATGGATTTAGGGGGTGATCATAGAATAAAATGATATACAGTATGACCTGCCTTAAAGGCCACCTCTATACAAGGATCACCTGCTTATAAAGGCCTGTAGAAATGTATCCCAATTGTTCTTTATTCATTTTATTTGAACCTGTATATAAAGGCCACCTGTCCATAAAGGCCACCTGTCCATAAAGGCCACCTCTATACAAGGATCACCTGCTTATAAAGGCCTGTAGAAATGTATCCCAATTGTTCTTTATTCATTTTATTTGAACCTGTATATAAAGGCCACCTGTCCATAAAGGCCACCTGTCCATAAAGGCCACCTCTATATAAGGACCACCTGCTTATAAAGGCCAGTAGAATTGTATCCCAATTGTTCTTTATTCATATTATTTGAACCTGTATACAAAGACCACCTGCCCATAAAGGCCACTGTAACTGGCCCTTGGGTGGTCTTTAGACTTTTTGACTGTATATGATTTTTACTACATGGCTTTTATTATAGTATGGATTTTGGGGATGATTATACAATAAAATGATACATTTTATGCCAGTTATGATTTCCTTTATGATACCTTTATTTTGGGATGTTTATGATGGCGGCTGTAGACTTTTATTACCACAGAGTTGGTTTATAATCCGAGTGCTCAAAAAGAATACAGGAATGGTCATGTATTATGTAAGATTGTAATAAAGAATCAATAAGTATCGTAAAGACTGGTTATATGGTTAATAATATAGATGTATCTCAAACATGCATCGAGATACTCCGTCATTTAAATGTGCACCGAGACACTCCATCATTCAAACATGCATCAAGACACTCTGTCATTTAAAAATGGAGAATAATACTATTGAATTCTTCTTCAATTTGATCTTCAAACATAAAACCATTGGCTACTGAAAATATATACAGTCAAACCTGCCTTAAAGGCCACCTCTTTTTAAGGGCCACCTGCTTATAAAGGCCAGTAGAATTGTTTTTCGATTGTTCTTTATTCATATTATTTGAACTCGTACATAAATGCCACCTGTCCATAAAGGCCACTTTTACTAGTTCCCTTGGGTGGCATTTATAGACAGGTTTGACAGTAGAAGTAAAAATATAATTGTTCTATGTTAAGGGGTAGTTGTGGGGGGGGTATATCGGAAACATGATGTCTGTCTGTCAAATCATGTCAGCTCCATTACTTTCACAGCTGTATATGGATTTTGCTCAAACTTGGAACAAATGTGATGTATACAACCATCAGACTGTATGTGTTATTTACCACATTTAAATGTGTGGGTCAATATGAGGCCAAGGTCACTAGGTCAAATCTTTGTTGTGGGTAGGGGTATTTGGGTCTCATCAGATAATTCTAGTTTGTGTTGAACATACAGTGGAACCTGCATTATCAACCATTTCTTCAGTCAAATATGTCTATAAAGGCTACCCAAGGGAACTGGTAAAGTGACTTTTAAGGGCAGGTGGCCTTTACATACAATAATTCAAATAATATGAATAAAGAGCAATTGGGATACAATTCTACTGGCCTTTATAAGCAAATGGCTCTTATATAGAGGTGACATTTAAGACAGGTTGGACTGTATGTAAAGACAAACTGTCTATAAAGTTTACATTGGTCCTGTTGATGGTCTTAATATACAGGTACATGAAAATAATTTTAAGCTGCCATGTGGTTGATAATAGCCAATGCATCCAATGTTTTTGAGCAGTTTGGTTTCTAAGATATGTTTATAAATGGAGTCTAAAAAGCACCAACAGACCTCACTAGAATCAAGCTACAACATTAAAAAGTATTTTTTAAAATCTGATACCATGTAAAATTATTGTTTCTGAATTTCAATCTCAGGTTTACAATATAAATGTATTTTGTTTTTTGGTGTTGTCATTAAAATGAATTATATCATGTTACATTAAAAATTTAATTCCAAATCTAGCTTTTGTTATGAATGCAATCGAAACTGTAACTAAAATCTCCCTTCGGTGCAATTTGACACAATTCTGCTGAAAACTTCGTCGAGGGAAATTTTGTTTAATAAGTAATTTTACAATAGAATTCCAATATACAATGATAACGTTAGAAATACGGGCTTGTTATGATTTACTTTCATACATAGCTTTTATTAGGATAGTTTAATGGCTGCTTTCGAGTTTTTATTACCGCTGCGCTTATTTACGATCCGACTGCTTGAAAAGTATACAGGAATGGTCATGTATTATGTAACATCAAAATACAGAATCAATATGAATCATAAAAGCCTGGTTTTATACTTGATGATATAACAAACACGATATGGAGATGCTTGGTATGAAATGGTTTTTCTGTTAAGCAGATTAGGTTTGCAGTACCACAAAATTTCTGGACTGCCAGACAATTGTGGTACAGTCCATCCTTCTTTAAAGGCCACTTTTATATCAGAGCCACCTGCTTATAAAGGCCAGTAGAATTGTATCCCACTTGTTTATATTATTTGAACCTGTATATTAAGGCCACCTGTCTATAAAGGCCACTTTTACTGGTTCCATTGGGTGGTCTTTATAGAAATTAAAGAACTTGCTCAGCAAGCATGTCCGCTAGGTGTTCAACCCACAATCCTCAAATTTCGAATCATCAGTCTTAACCACTATGCCACATGTCTTTTCAAATTGCATTTACTGGTTTACAGTGTATTGCCTGGTGTTGAATGATTTATTATATGCAAATTTCTATATTTCATAATAATTCAATTCTCCCTTGTTTCAAGCATTTTGATTGGTCATATTTTTCTGTTATGTTTGCATGATTGGATGGGCTCTTGGTGACGTCATCTTATTATGGATGACGCACAGAGGCATTTGAATTCTTACGCTATAGCGATGCCATTTTTTGCTTGCTACACCAATATAGTTATTAAATTTGTTGTTGAAAAATTTGTATAAATTGAATTGTAAGAAATGAAGTGAATTTTTCTTTTTGTTATGGAAGTATGAAAGAATTTGGCATATCACACATAACATAATTCACTACACAAATTATTCAGTGTGCAAAATGTCCAATAATAAAAAGAAACACTAACTTCATTCCTATAATGATTCCTGTCAATGGAACTTGGAACTTTAAAAAAAATTTTATCATCTAAAATTTAAAAAATGAAATAAAAGCCATCAGTATAATTTTAATACTCCATTCTTTAAAAATTTATACTGCTAAGTGTAATAATAATGTTGTTTTATCCTTATTACTGCCATTTGGCAAAGTTCCCAGGTAATATATGACTATCGTATTAAATTTCAGCTAATTCGTTTCAGTTTCATACAAACAAAGCGAAAAAATAAAAAAATAAAGAATTATCTTTAATGAGGTTGGTTTTTGAAATAAATGTAATAGTTCATTATTTATACTTCATCAAATGTATTTAGTTACTATTTAAGCATGCATGTTCAAATGATTTTTCCGACTCGTTTTTTGCGTCTACCGTCATTGGTTTTTGAAGTAAAAGTAATAGATTGTTATTTATACATCATCAGATGTATTTATTTACTATTTAAATGATTTTTGCGACTCGTTTTTTCCGTCTACAGTCATTATCATGGCTTAAACACCAGTCAATATGAAATAATATTCATTCATTAATGATGATTATCACGACGAAAAACATTGATCAAATTAGAAAGATTTTTTGCAAAAAAACATTTCAAACAAATAATATCATTATTGGTTGAAACAGGTGGAAATAAACGACTTGTACATTTCTTTTACATCATTGCAGTGTTAATTAACCTATTAGCTTCAAAGGAAAATAGTTTTAAGAAATCTTCTTAACTCGTCCGACTTGTAAGAGATTCAGAATTGGGAATTGTATAGTGAAATTAATTAACGGAAAAAGGGATAAAAAGAGAAATATTGTTAAGAAATTATCTAATTTGTCGGAGTTTGTGAATAATTCAGAATTGCTTATTTAAATGAAAGCCGAAGATGTATGAAAAGAAAAAAGTTTTTTTTTTGTGGTTGGAGTTTGTAAATATTTCAGAATTACTTATATAAATGAAGGCAGAACATTTATGAAAAGAATGGATTAGATGGAAAATGTTATTAGTAATACAGAATTGACGTATCGCCGGCCACGCCCACAATGTTCAATCAAATGGCCGGATGCTTGACTTACACACAAAAAGAATGAAAACTCAGCCTGAATAGCGCCATTTAATGACGTCACTGACACTAGTACGTCATTAGTTGCCGTGACGCTGCTTTGATACCGTGATGGCGACCAGTGTCGAAACATTGTGGGCGTGGCCGGAGATATGTCATTTATGTATTTAACTAAATACTGGAAAAGGGGGTAAAATTCGCGAAATGCTTGGTGGATTTATTGTATTTTCTGCATTGTTGGGATCGTAAATCATGGAAATTATATGAAAATGTGTTATTTGAATGACAGGGATTTATCAGGGTCTTTCAGCCCTAAATAGGTCCTTGATAAATCCCTGAATGAATGCAGAAAATTGGATGATCTAATTTTTTTAGTATGTTTTATAGAATTGTCTGAATTTGTCGGGTCATCATATATTAAAAAAATTTGCCAACATTGTCATAGTTGTAAAAATCATCTTAAACTTAGCCCCGTAAATAATGCAGAATAAAAACATAAATTTACCAGCATTTCATCATTGCATTGTCATAGTTATAAAAAATCGTTGTTGGAAAATTCCTTCTAAACTTGGTGTTGTAAATAATGCAGGAATTGTTTATTTAAACGAATTCTGAAAATGGATGATCATGATGTTTTAGTGAAGTTATACCACCAGGCCGGGATTTGAATAATGTTTTGAAACACATAATGTAACTATTGATCTTGGTAACAACAAACTACAATGGTATTTTGATGCAGAATACCTAACAGCTTTACTTACCATTTTCCTCGAGCTTAGCATGCGTTTTCCTCGCGTATATACATATAACAAAACACGGAAAGATCCATGTTTAATTCAATGAATTAGATTGTTTGCAGTTTTTATTCGTAGTAATTAACGCAATGTAGATAGAGCACGACTACATGTGTATATATACAATTAATGCTCAATGGTTTGTTTAAGTGGTTATTATAACAAATAAGACAGCCTGCGGAAAACATGGATTAGTTTCTTAAGAACTATAGAGTAAGACTGCGTTATCTTTTTGTTAAGTTGCGGCAGATGTATGTAAAGAATAGAAATTATAAAATACTATAGATATCGACCTTAGTACTATTGTACTGCTGATCAGCTGATTGAGCTTGAACGACTACGTAATGGAATATCCTTATTACTTTCCTGGTGTTTTAAGCTTCGGTGGTAATTTTGAATTGTATTAAATCATTCATATTAGATTTTACGCATTTTCACGTTTAGGATTAATGTGTTATGTATTGAAAAATTTTGATCAATTGCCAAGATCTAATTACGGGGAATTTATAACATTACAATCGACGATTGTCAAACTTTGGTTTCGATTTCTAAGTTATTACCTGGATGATATATGACGACGCCACTGATAAAATTTGCTGAAGTCATCGTTCTTAAGGTATTTTTTCTTTATTGATAATAATTTCCGATCAATATGATATTTTCATACAGATGGAATGTTCTCATTGTTTATTGTCAGAAAATGAATTTTCTGCCAATCCTAGATGGTTCAATATTGGAGAAATTCTGATTTTAAATTTTCGTTGATTAGCAATACTGGAATATGTATTTTACTGCACGAAGCCAGTGTACTAGTAAAGCGTATATTCCGATTGATTTGTAATGGTGCTGCACATAGTTTTCTATAACAGAGTTTGAATTGAAGTAAAGGATTTACAACATGAAAATAGTTCATATTTGCTGGTGATTTTGTCATCATTCGGTGATTTCATGGAAATTTCATGTCTGGGTTAAAATATGGTTTTGACATATGTTGATTTTTAAACCAGAATTGTAACAGACAGTAAAAGAGGAATATTTTACTTAATTTTTGTCATCATGAAGTGATTTCCCGGAAATTCTTTCCATATTTTGGTTTTAAAAGTTGGTTTTACAGTACAAAGTGAGATTTCCAGAATAATTCATATTCTTCAAGATATTTAGTACTGGTAAGCATGACTTGATTTCAAGGAAAATTTTGAATTTTGATATAGAAAGGACTTTTTACTGTACTACAAAAGATGTTCATAATAGTTCATATTCATCAGCATGCAGGTGATTTCATGGAAGTCCAATGTGTTTGGGTTTAAAATGTGGTTAAATTTACAATACCAGATTAAAATGTGCAGGCAGACGTTTGTGTATTCCCCGGAGAAAATATCTACTACTATACCTACTATATTCATTAATGATATATACATTAGTATAGGTATTGAATAATTCTACAGGCAATTTGAAATAAATAGCGAAGTCAATACGGGGAAATTGTTTTAATATTGTATACAGCATGATCATAATTATAGTGAGATGTATTGAAATTATTGAATTTGTGTCAAATTTTAAATGGGACAATACAGTGCTGATTAGGAATTAGCTAACTATATTGTTTATTATTGTAAAAATGTATATGTTAGAGTTTAACGGTATCTATATACAACTTGCCTGATTAACTCGGGAATGAATCTTGTTTTACGAGTGACGCAACTGATTATAAAAGGCTATATAATTGATTTAATATGTGGATATTCTTTTTACGGAATCGATGTTATATTTTAAACATAATGGAATCTAGAAGTAAAACCTAGGGTTTCATAAAATTTGGAATCTATCAGAAAACCTCAGTAGTAAGGTTTCAGAAAATTTGATATGTTAGATTTTTTTGTGATACCAATATGAAATATGAAATTTAAAAGAAATCTTGGTATTAAGGTTTCATAAAATTTCATATCCCGTTTTTTATCAGTGAAATATGGCCAGCTCTTACATGTTGTTGGCTAAGATATCAATTTCTTGGATACACTGGATTTAGTTAATATCAATTCAAGGATTATTTAACATATGGCATCCACCGGAGGGAAAAATACCCGGATACCAATTCCTAAGCGGGAGGGTCATACACAGGTACCACTCCAAAACGGGAAAGTACGTCTGCACCAAATTCTGGATCTAAAACGGAAACGTCTGCCTCGAGTGTTCAAACAGATGCCCAGGTGCAGTCTAAATTAAAGGTAAGATGCTCAAAATAGAATCTTCAGTTCTAAGAATAGTAAAAGTTTTTAAATTTTTTGTATTGTTTATAGTTATTTTTAGAAGCTTTATAGTCTAAACTGGTGCATATTTTGGAATTTTTGCGATTTTTCGTTGAAAGGTATTCCCGTAGGAGCTGTGTTAATTAGACGTGTAGTAAATAGTTGTAATGATTCATTGGCATTCTGGGATAGATATAATAATTATGACATACATTGCATCATGAAATGTCTTACTGTATCAGGGGTTCAAAATTATGTTTTGTAATGGAAGGTCCAGGACCTTTTGCCTTTATTTTTGGCAGGTCCCACATAAAGTTTTGAAAGTCCAATATCAACATTGAAAGATCCATGTGCAATTATGTAATTGAAAAAGTAGATTTATTGTAATTATATTGAAAAAGTAGATTTATTCTGGTAAAAATGGCAGGTTCAGCGGACTTTTACAATTTAAATATTAATGGTCCCAAGGTAAAATCAATAGGTCCCTGACCTCGGACCCAGGAAATTTTGAACCCTGCTGTATAAACAGAATTGGATTTGTATGTTTTAATTAATCCTCTGGTGCTAAGATTTAAGATGATTTTTTTCCGCCTCTGACATTCCCAACCACTTGTTGGCAACTTTTGTTTGTAGGGTTTTCTATTTTAAAAATCCACTTGTTTATTTTTACTGGTATGCAACAGGTGTCTTGGACTTTTATTATGACATATGTATGCCCCTCCCCATTTACTTTTACAATGAAATGAAATACTTTTAATTTTAATGGGTGAAACAAAACAAACTCAGCTTCATCATTGTCATCACTGACCTTCATCATCTTCATCATCATCATCATCATCATCATCATCATCATCATCATCATCATCATCATCATCATCATCATCATCATCATCACTGGCCTTCATCATCATCATTACTAGCCTGCATCATCATCATCATCATCATAATCATCATCATCATCATCAACAACAACATCATATTCATCATCATAAATGGGGTTAGAGACTTAAGTGTACCTGTAGATTATCGATAAGTGTAGTTACCCAGAATTGTGTGAACTAAAAATAAATGGAGAGAGAGAGAGAGAGAGAGAGAGAGAGAGATCATACCAAATTCATTTAGGTTATTGAGTTTGAGAGAGATCGTACCAAATTTACTCTCAGAGATACATTTTATTTGTGAGAGAGAAAGAGGGGGCATGCTTGTTGCTGAGCTATGGTTAATGAGCTGCTTTATAAAGAAGTCTCTAAACAATTAATATGATATGTTTAAGTGTTAAGTATTTTTGGATAATTAAACAATTATTTTTTAAACCTTTCATCTTTAAGTAGCATACAAATAGGCATACATTATCAAAAGATTAAAAGTTTTTGCAAACAAATTAGCTTTATACATTCTTATTAATTCCACTAACAAGGTTTAAATCCAAAGTATGAAAAAAATTTTCATTTCATTTGCTGAGTATGTGTGGTTTACTCCATGTATTCAGTTTCCTCCATCCAGTGGGATGTAAAAAAAAAAAAAACCATCACTTCACTATACTCCATTTCATTCCACTTTTCCACTCCTCCAATCCCACCCCACCTTTTATATTATCTGATGTTTGGATTATATAATTGGTTTAAGAAATGTGCAGAGCAGTAAATTAAACATTTACCACCATGCTTTGTGGTTTTGTGGCAAAGGCCCCACCATTGTCAGATCTAAAATGTTAGGACAAAATATCACAGGAATTCATATTGCACCACCTTAAGAGGAAGTGGTAGAAATTTGAACCTTTGTATTGGGATCAGGGCGATGTACAGTGACGGTTCTTTTGTATGCAATGCCTACCATGACATGGGATATCTATTTTTAAGGTCACCTTCAAAGTACCAATGAATTTCATTTTACATGCTTAGTGTTTGACAAAAGAAACAACTCCTGCCTTTTTTAAGACTTGGTCAGACCCAGCCAGGGTTTGAACCTCAACCTCCCAGATACATTGAGTGAGTACTCCACTAACTGAGCTACCATAGTGGTCTCCAACCAGTATAGGCTTGCAACAATAAAAGACTCCTTTCTCACTTGTATTTGACTTGGGTCTAACCAATAGCAGTGAGACACCTTGGTTTAAAAGACAAATGCACTAACCACTTGGCCACCAACGCCTTTTGTAAAATATGTAACCAAAGACCTTCATCCACTGATGATAAATCATAAGCGTAGTTCCTCTAGACACCTGTATTAAAGTCGTATATCACTGTGATTGATAAAGATTATGTTCAATGGACTGAAGGTAGACTTCTGGGAGAAGAAGATACACTTCTGGGACAAGAAGATACAGTAAAGACAAAACATGATAGATATTAAAGAACGAATTGATCATGCCGATATACCTCTCCCGGGAATTAAAGATGATTGTTTCGGCTAATAGCTGCCATTAAATAGAGATAGGAAGAAAACAAATTGTTACGTTAATCAAATATTTATCAGTACAATGGAGCTATGCTTTGTTTTTTGTTTTTGTTTTTTTTTGTAAGGGTCAGGAAAATGAGAATTAACAAATTATTAATAAATAATAAATAAATCAATTAATAAATAGAGATATAAAAAAACAAATTTAATCAAATATTTATTAGAAGAATAGAGCTTTTTGTAAGGGTTATAGAAACTTGAATATAAAAAGTTAATATATATAATTAATAAATTGAAACTTAAGAGTTTTGAGGATAGAATTAGTTTGTAGATTTACAATTTAACGTCAAATATCTCTTAATGGGTCTACCTTAGAAGGGTAATAAATTTTGACCATATTTAATTAAAAAATTGATTCCTGAGTAAACACTGAAAATTTAAGAAAATCATATACCCACTATCATTGGCAAAGTTGTCTTTTTGGAACTTTTCTTTTTCTTGTTGTAAAACTTTAACTGATGGTGAAACTTGACAGTGCTTTTAGGGCCAGAGTTAATTCCACTGTTATATAATCACCGATATTTAAAATTCACTTGCCAGTATACAGTACCGGTATATCAGAATTCAGTTTAATTTCATGTCAAAGTATATTGGAGTTTACTATACTTTAAATGCCACTGTAACACAGATATGTCTTGTATCGTCTTGATTTAAATTCAGTAATACCAGTATATGTATATCTTTTTCCTGTTTAAATTCCTGTTAAAATCTATTGGGGATTACTATAGCATAAGAATAGAATAAGTTGATGCCATATAAGCATGAGACGATTTACTTACGCCTTGTTACGTGTGGAAGGATTGCATAATGATTGGATTATGAATGCTGTCTACATGTAGTTTCCTGCTATCTTTCCTAAACCAGTATATAAATTTCTTCCATATCAGACAAGGAAATCCTGCGATTTTAACAGGGTCACATTTTTCTAAGCTACAAGTGCTATGATGTCTTAATATCACTTTGATTTTGACGTCAGCAATTTAGATTCTGACATCAATGACTGCAAATGCAAACAATATACTTTTTTGCATATATAGTTTTAGGATAATTTTTACCAAAAGGTTTTACAAGACAGGAATCTGCATGTATTGGATATGTGAGAAAAAGAATCAATCCCTGTTTTGTAGTGAAGACACCTTTGGGATAAGATTTTTGTCTTCACTACAAAGTTGACATAGGTTCTATTGATACTGGTATATGAATTATCTTGTCACCTTGCTGTTTGTCTATATGTCTGTCTTGATTGTTCCAGTCCGATACCATGTCCCTCCATTAATTTTTACATCTATTGATGGTTTTTCATCAAACTTGGATCCATAAGACGATGTTTATATGTCACATACTAAAATTAGATGTGTTAGTCAAAGGTCAAGGTCTAAAGGTCATTTATCTTAAATTTGACCCCATATGCAATGTTGAAGACTTGATGGGATTTGTCTCTCAAAAGACTATTCTAAATTACATAATTATTTGTACTAAATGAATGCTTTAAGTTGGCTGCATGTTTTTGCATAAAATTTAGGTCATATACAAAATTTAAGTGTCTAGGTCAAAGGTCAAGGTTACAAAGATTCAAATCTTAGATTGACCTCCATATATGTTGAGGAAGGGGGGGGGGCTTTGTCTCTCAAGAAACTGTTCTAGTTTAAATATGTTATTCAAGGCTTTAAAGTGGGCTGCGACTCTCTTGTGTAAATCAAATATAATAGCTTAACTTTATCGACTGCTTGGTATATTTAATTGTGTTTATTGCACAAAGACATAAAAACGGTAAAGGAAAGAGATAAAAAATCATTACATAACTCCAAGGACGGCTTGCTTTTAATTTTATTAACTGGCGTGGAATAAATGTCAAAGTTAGACCATTATTAGATCTCCACGAGAACAAAATGTTTACTTATAGTATTTCTAAAAGGAAGAAAATCGAATTTGAACATTTCAATCCAGCATTTTGAAAAACTATTTGGAAGTTTTGGAATCTTAACTTAATTTGTAGAAATTGATTTTTTGGAGACAAAAAACAAGAAAATAAAATGAATTTTAGTTCCCTTAGATGAAGCCTGTGAGATTTGAATAATATTTATTTGGATATTTGTAATTTTCTTTTTTGTATTTGAGAGAAAAGCCTATGATTAAAGTTTAATCAGATTTAGTTTGATGGGTGGGTGGGTTGGTGTACAAATGCATCAATATATCCATTTACGTTTAGTTTATCTAGCTAGCACTTAGTAGCATCTTAAGTTTTCTTTAGTGTCAACTAGTGACTTACTGGTACCTTTAATTTCCTAAAATTTCTTTACATATTTTATTCAGAAAAAAACATACTACCCGGTAATCCATATCCAAATATCACTATCCCAAAGCACAGTAAAAACGTTGAAACTAAATCAAATTAAGTTAAATTTGAACTTCCAGGAGGGAAATGAGGCAGGGTGCTCCAGTTAGGAACATGGAACTATGAGATGTCAAATATATCCATGGTAATTTTGGATACAGAGACATCATTTTGGATCTTTCATTGTTAAAGTTTTTCTAGATACTCTTGATATTCTTGAACTCTAAATAAGTACCAGCATCTTGGTCTCTTATTTCATAAACTTTAAGGAAGTGCCTTTTTGCATATACATGTACATAGGGAAGATTTGCCTTTTGAGCACTCATCAATAAAACTATTGGTTAAACAGAACTTTTTCCTGCTCTTATTTTGAATCAGCAAAGAACATTTTCAAGTCTTGAGTAGAGCTTCAATCTATTATGAATCAGCACTATGGAAAACAAGTGAAAATGTCATTAGGTTTTCTAATTCTTTCCGTTTGTCTGACCAAGAATAAGATGGCTGCATTTTATCTCCTCAAATTTAAAAAAAAATGTTATACTTCATTTCCGCGATGATTGTATACTTCATCTCCTTGAATTACCTGTTGACCAGGTAAACAAGAAATATATATGTGAAGGTATGATATGAAAACAAAACATCATAAGCTTTAACTCACTCACCTAATTTACAATTTGTAGTAGTTCACTCACATTTCGCAAACAAGATGGATCTAATACAAACCCAACACAATCATGGAAATAAATGTATAATATTTTCAGAATTTTACTTACAGAGAAGCAAACGTTCTGAATGACGGATGAATATTTTTACTAGTGGAGATGATATATTTTCATCTATACGAAGTGCACCGATTAAGATCAATGTTTTAATCTTCATTTCTTAAAACTTGGCATATTTGAACTCTGTGTGGAAAGTCTTGTTAAAATCATCAAGTCTTTAGGCTCTTCTTTATCATCTATAGAGAGATTATGAATCCAGTTGCAGCTAAATATTAAAGTCCATAGGTCACATTGTTATAAGTCCCAGTTTTCAGTATGAACATTTCACAAGACAAGTCCTTAACTCTCCAATTCACTCGACCCATATAGTTTCATTTTAGTCAAACATATATGTTCATGTTTGTATCAGACCAAGTGAGTGGTCAAAGGTCCATCAGTTTCTATCATCATTATTAAATTAAGAATTTTGATCAATGTTTTATCCAACTAAGTGAGCAATAAAAGGCCCATCAGATTTTATCATAATTTTAATTGATGTTCACCAAGTTTCATTCCCAATAAAGCAAAATGTGTCAATGCATTTATCAGACCAAGTGAGCAATTAAAGGCCCATCAGATTCTATCATCATAATTAAATTCAGAATTTTGACCTATTTGATTTGTTATCATTACTGTCATCAATATGACTTAATTATAATATCATGTTTGCATGTTGATATCGCATGTGCGTTTCTCCTAAAGGCCATGTAACAAATGAATAAGATATCAAAACAGCATTACCATTGATTACTACATGTATATGATTGTATAGGAAAACAACATTGACCTGTCCGTGTTGACCTTTAATTTAGTTATTTATTATGGACAAGTACATTTATGTATAGGGGTCACATGTGCTGATTTTGTCTTTACCAGGAGATTTGTGCATTGTTTATGTCTCAACTGCAAATCCTAACACTACCCATGTATAAGGTGGATACTCCAATATGAATATTCAAAATAAAAGGTCAAGCGAACAGGTTGATGTTGTTTGCCTTTATATTATGTAGAGGATATCTGTCAATCACAAATAAAATCTCATATTTGAAAATGCAAGAGAGACCTTTAATTTCTTATGAACACAGATCAATGTGAAGATACAAGACTAGGTTTAAATAAAGCAGAAGAGTTAGAGTTCCAAGGTCATAGAGTCAATCCCCTCCTGACTTTTGTGATATGAGCTTTGAGTAAGTTTAGTTCAACATTGAGCAGCAGAGTTAGAATTCCAAGGTCATAGAGTTAATCCCCTCCTGACTTTTGTGATATGAGCTTTGAGTAAGTTTAGTTCAACATTGACCCAGCTGGATACTTTGGTATGTCTTTGAGTTTGGTTATCTTTTGCCAAGCGCTTAGCACTATGTATTTAGAAATGAAGGTCTTGAGTCCTACAGAAGAGGTCTTAGAAACACTCCCTGTACATTTCCCTGATCATACTGCAAAGGTAAAACTTCTGCCACTTTAAATATAGCTGGTGACATCTCAATGTATCCGATATAAGTTAATTAATTACATGATATACCAGTGTTTATTTTACAGAACTAGATGGCTGTTTTGGAATACAATTCCTTACCAGTAGTGCTTGGACCAATATTGTGAAACTAAAACTTTTTTTTTTAATTTTGTTTAATTGTTGTTATGGCATGTTCATAGTTACTTTTGCTTTTGCAAAGAACATGTTTTTCAATCACACAGACCTCAGTGGCCAAGCGGTTTTAAGTGTTTGGCCTTGTTGTCTAAGGCATACAAATAAAAAGCACAGTGCGGCTTACCACCTAGGTTCAAATCCAACTCGGTACAGATCCTAGTGTGAGAAAGTTTCTTAGATTGCTTGCCAAAAAATGGTGCTTTCTCTGAATATTCTGGTTAATCTAATCCATCCATGAGTTGACTTCACTTAATTCACTTATGCCTCTGGTACTGGGGAGGTACATAGGCCACTGACAACATTCCACCATCTAGCTCTATTCTGTGCTGGTCTGACCAGATCTTGTCATTTGTATCCCTCTCTGTCCATTTCTGTTTGCAAGTTTCTCCGCCAGGTGTTTCTTGGCCTTCAGACTTTTCTTTTCCTTCGAGGGTTCCACTGCAGCGCTTGTCATGTGATTGAATTTTTGTTGACTTTCACAGTGTGTGTCCTATCCATTGCCATTTTCTTTTGATAGCTCCATCTCCATGAGTTGACTGCCTCAATATAATTGACAGAATCTTGACTTGGGTTACTCCAATGCACTCAATCACCTATTAAATTTCTCTATTCCTGCATATATATGCTCTTGAATGGTTTCTTTGCATTTTGAATAAACCTTGAGAGTAAAGCATCGAAAAATTTCTTATAATGCCTATATGATTTTACATGTAGAACTGCTTAACAATAGTCAATGCATGCAATTTAAACTTTAAACAAAAGAGTGGGATATTGACAATATGTCAGATTTTTTATCTGAAGATAATAACTTTTAAAATTGAAATTAAATATCTGAGACAAATAGCACAAAACAACATCTGTTTCACCTAATAGCTAAAATATATACCGTAGGCAAACAACATTGACCTGTCCACTTGACCTTCAACGTTAATACTTACTAGGGATGGGTACATTTATCTATAGGGTACACAGGTACATAATGTAGACACCTGTATTGTGTATGTGACAACTGCGAGCCCTAACACTACCCATGTATTGAATGAATACTCCTATATGAATATTCTCAATAAAAGGTCAAGCAGACAGGTTAATGTTGTTTGACTATGCATGATCAATTATACTATTTAAGTCTTAAAATACAAAAATATATATCTATGAAAATGATAAAAATATGTTGCCCTGCAACAGTCAAAGGTTAAAATATAGGTCAAAGCATCTTGTATTCTAGAATTTTATTTAAGTGATATTATTAGCTCACCTGGCCTAAAGGCCATGTGAGCTTTTGCCATCACTCGGCGTCCGTCGTCCGTCAGTCAGTCCGTCTGTCAGTCCGTCTGTAAACTTTTCACATTTTGGCTATCTCCTCTGAAACCCCTGAACCAATTTTAACCAAACTTTACAGGAATGATGTATGGAAGGTCCTTTACTTAGATTGCCGAAATTTTTTTGATCCGCCAAAAAACATGGCTGCCAGCGCAGAAGATAGTTTAACATTGGGCCCTATGGGAAAACGCACATTTTGGCTATCTCCTCTGAAACGGCTGAAGCGAATTCAATTAAACTTTACAGGAATGATGTATGGAAGGTCTTTTGCAAAGATTGCCGAAATTTTTCTGATCCGCCTAAAAACATGGCTGCCAGCGGGGAACATAGTTTAACATTGGACCCTATGGGAAAAACACATTTTGGCTATCTCCTCTGAAACTACTAAAGCAAACTTAACCAAACTTTAGAGGAATGATGTATTGGAGGTCCTTCACAAAGATTGCTGAAATTTTTCTGATCCGCCTAAAAACATGGCCGCCAGTGCAGAAGATAGTTTAACATTGGACCCTATGGGAAAAACAAATTTTTGGTTATCTCCTCAGAAATGACTGAAGCGAATTTAACCAAACTTTACAGAAATGATGTATAGAAGGTCCTTTACTTAGATTGCCAAAATTTTTCTGATCCGCCAAAAAACATGGCTGCCAGTGCAGAAGATAGTTTAACATTGGACCCTATGGGGAAAGCATATATATGTTATCTCCTCTGAAGCTAGTGAAGCAAATTGAACCAAACTTTACAGAAATGATATATAGAAGGTCCTTTACATAGATTGCCAAAATTTTTCTGATTGGCCAAAAAACATGGCTGCCAAGGCAAAAGATAGTTTAACATTGGACCCTATGGGAAAAATGCATTTTGACTATGTCATCAGAAATGACTAAAGCAAATTTAACAAAACTTCACAGAAATGATGTATAGAAGGTCCTTTACTTAGATTGCCAAATTTTTTCTGATACGCCGAAAAACATGGCTGCCAGTGCAGAAGATAGTTTAACATTGGACCCTATGGGAAAACGCATTTTTGACTATGTCCTCAGAAATGACTGAAGCAAATTAAATTAAACTTTACAGGAATGATGTATAGAAGGTCCTTTACATAGATTGCCAAAATTTTTCTGATTGGCCATAAAACATGGCTGCCAACGGAGAACATTGTTTCACATTGGACCCCATTGGAAAAGCATATATACAAATTTGCTTTAAAAGCATTTTAGTCAGGTGAGCGATACAGGCTCAGCCACACTGAGCCTCTTGTTTTTGTTTGATACAAGTATATAAAAACTTACTGGAAAAAAAACTAATTTGCCATGATAGAATACTAATTCCCCATGACAGATTAGCTGTTAGCTATAGCAGAGTACAAATTTGCAATGGGACAATACAAATTCCTTATGAGCAAACTGAGTTACCACAGTGGTTAAGTCATTACTGGAACTGACAATCTTTCTCAAACTAGGATTTGCCCTGATTTGGATTTGAACCTACATGATAAGAGGTACTATGATTCTTTCTAGAAGTCGTCTGAATGATCAGATTCAGTGTATTTGGTAAGTGAGATCTATATTGGGTTTAGAAAAGGTCATTATGGCCCGTTATAGTCTGGTTGTATTGAATTTAGGATACTGGTCCCCTATGTGTGTTGTTGCTAGCAGTCTTCTGAAGGATACTTGGTTGATCTGAGCTCCATATTGGGATCAGACAAGGTCATTATAGCCAGTTAGGCCAGGGGAATTCTTTTAGACTAGTTGTATTAAATTAAGGTTACTGGGTTGGGTAATATGCCCCCATATAAACATATAAAATTGTTAGCAGCAATCTTGGGCTGATCAGCTTCATATTGGGGTCAGACAGTTATTGTCAAACCTTTTGAAGCGGGGAATATGTTCTTACTTTATAGCAGTATTGAGCCATACATCCTTGACTAATTTAGGCAGAAAAATTGGAGGTTTTTATATAATAGCACTCTTGCTGGTACAAATTTCTTCAATGATGTATGATAAAACATGTTATGTTGTTTTACATACCAGTCAAGATTCTTTTATTTATATCTAGGTGGTCAATTCATGGATGGTACTAGGAAACAGGAGTGCCTGGAGAAAACCACCAATCTTTGGCAAGCTAGCTGACAAATTTTCTCAATAGGATTTGCCCGAGTGTGATTAAAACTTGGCAGTTAGAGGCACTGTGATCTGAAAGTGCATAAGACCACTTGCCCTACGAGGCCATATTCATTTATGTGGTGTATTTATTATGATTGGTGCATGATCAGCAGCTACGAAAAATCTTGAATATTAAATCATAAATGACAGGAAAATCCCACCCCCATCTTATAGGCATAGTAACCTTATTGCTGGTGATTTATGGTAATACGAAGTGGAATTTCTGCTTATACAGCAGAATTTGCAAGAAAATGCTGAATAAGCATTATTTCTATCTAAGATGTTTATAATAGTATTAGGTAAAGTTGGATGGGTCACTTTAATCCATTATACTTATGCAATATTGTGATAACTAAATAAAAAGTCCAGACTGATTTCATAACACTTGAGAGAATATGATATAACATTGTTATTGGTCAGTCTGTGACTTTGGGACAAATTGGTTGACCATTGGATATGTCTCAGTGGTGAAGATGTGACTGAAACTAATATGTAGAGGATTCAATTATTGTACAGTCAAACCTTCTTATAATGCACATGAAATGTACACATTCGATTGGCCCTCTGATGTCTCTGTATCCAAATTTTCCATAATTCCATGTTCACATGTGGAGGGTGTAGCTAGCTAAACAGAAGGAGAAGGTGCTTACCCTACTAAAGAACCTGACCTCAATTACCTGCTGGAAGTATATGTGTTTTATATCCTTCCTTTGAAGAAAGAGAGGGATATCAAATTCGAGTTTATGTCCATCCGTCCTTCCTTCTGTCCATCCAAAATTTTTGTCTGTGCAAATTCTTCAAAACATGAAGCACTATTTTATGAAACTCTGTGCAAAGCATCAGCATTAATAGGAGATGCCCATATCATTAACCCCAGTTGGTTTGCTCATTTTCATGGGAGTTATTGCCTTTTGAACATAAATGCAAATATGCAGGTTCCGGATCCTAATTCATTAAATTTGCTTGTTGAGTTAATGTTTTACCTTCATACCTTACTTTTCATAATAGCTTCATTATATTGTACCACTTAATTCAGTAAGTTTATCTTGCTTCATATTGTTTTGGCTTAAAACTAAAATAGCTTGTTGCTTTTGTTGCTTTTGCTCTTCATTTCCTCAGCATGAAAAGCTAGCATTCACATTTAATGCCTCATAAAACAATAATTTCTAACTAGATAGTTCGATAATTAATCATAGCAAAATAATTCAGGTGTTAAGTTCAGCATTGCCTAAATAAAACAAGAGAGTTATAAGAAAACAACATTGACCTGTTTGCTTGACCCCTAATTTAAATATTTATAATGGGCCAGTACCAGTACATTTGTGTACATACTGAACACAAGTGTTTATTTTGTCTACAATAGTGCATCATGGTAATATGCATTCATTGTTTATGTCTTATTGGGAATCCTAACACTACCCATGCTTTGGGTTGATTACCATATAGAAATATTTTTAATGAAAGGTCAAGTGGACAGGTCAATGTAGTTTGCCTATACCTTTGTTCCATATATATAGCACCGGAAATGAAGAAAGTGAAATCCTAGATTCAAAACAATACAATGTATACATACCTATCATTAAAAGTACAATTTATATGATATTAAATATCTTTTTTTATGTTGTAAAAATAATCTTAATCTGCCATTGGCCTGACCTCTACATAAAACAGACCTTGGTGAGTGAAATGGACGTTTTCCAGGAAACCATCCAATATCATCAGCTTCAAGAATAACAGACAGCGATTAATTTCATGAAATAAACGATTGTTTTACTGGGATTTATTGACAGGTGTAATGATGTAGTATGTTTTTAACGATGATAATTTCACCTTTTTCGATAAATTGTGATGGAGAGAGACTATAAAATAATTGTATATACAGCATTATCATTTTAATGGCCATACATGGTTAATTCAACTTTTACCTATAAATTGTGATAGAGATTGTAAATATAATGTTCATAATCAGCACAATAACCAGGGTTGTCTCTCAATCTTGTGTGAATGGCACTTTTAATTGCGTGCGACATTTAAAACAAATATCACAATGTCACAGCAGTGTTGGCATTTTAAAGAATCCTCCCTGTACATTGCCCTGAGAGCACTTCAAAGGTAAAAATTTCTGCAACTTCACCTATAGCTGGTGATGTTTCGATATTAGTGAAATATTTTTGACTGGGATGAAAAACTCCATTTGATCAGTCAAAAACCTTGTAATTGTAAAAATTAGCTAATATATAGCCAAAATTGTGAAAATAAAAAATTACCATTATTGTTATAAAATTCTAAAATAGACAGATGTAAAAATTTTTAAATTTTATTACTAATACAAATGTATATATAAGTTTTATTTGTTTTCAGATTGAAATTTGTAATGAATTTATTTTTTATTTGATTTCTTCAGTATATTTATAAGTCAACGTTTTAGGTTTTTTGTTTAAATTGTGAAAATAAATTTTGGTGTTTGTGAAAACAAAGATTAAATTTTAAAATTGTGAATAAGGCCTTGTACCGGCTGCAAATATTGCCCAGTGAGAGTGTTTAGTTACCTTTATAGACAGGTTTGACTGTATACTGTTTTACTCTGTATTACAACCCAGCTACATGTATACTGACTTTTAAAGCACTAGCCTTATGCACCTTGGTGTTTGTGAAAAAAACATAAGAATTGAAATTCTAAATGAGGCCTAATATTGGCACCACATATGGTTACCCAGCAAGAGTCCCAATAAGAAGCCTGATATCAGCCTGATATATAGCCCAGCGAGAGCCCTAGTAAGAAGCCAAATATCGGCCCCATATATGGCTCAGCGAGAGCCCTAATAAGAAGCCCAATATTGGCCCCATATATGACCCAGCGAGAGCCCTAATACGAAGCCAAATAGCAGCCTCATATATGACCCAGTAAGAGCCCTGATAAGAGGCCATATATTGACTCCAAAATTCTTCCAGCATCAGCACCCTGATAATAATTCACAATAATAATTTCACCTTTGACTGTAAATCATGATAGATGATAGCTAACACAGGTAGCGTTGTGTTTTATTCCCATCTTCAGTGTTTTCCATGGAGATTGTTACCTATAGCTATATATACAATTTGTCATGGATACCCTTCTTTGTGGTATTAAAAAGTCTCTTAGTATTATATATCAAAATGTGTATATTCTACACGCTTCTTTTTTGATGTCGTAGTCTAATATACCGCAAGACAAAACAAGAAATTATTTTTAATAACTTTTAATGGTATGTTTGGATCGAATTTGGATTAATTTATAATAAGGAATTATAGAAATAATTTTTAATAACTTTGATGATTTTTGTTTGTTTTGATAATACATGTATATCTACATGTATATGTTTGGATGGGATCAGATTAATTTATAAGAGGGAAATATAGAAATAGTTTTTTACTGATTTTTATTTATTTTTGTAATATATGTTTGGATCGGATCGGATTCTTATATGATTTTAGAAATAATTGATAATGATTTTGTAATATGATTGAATCAGATTTTAATTTTATTATAGTATAAAATGATAGAAATAATTATGATTCCCCACCACCAAAGGTGGGGAATCATATTGTTTTCGTTCTGTTTCTTCTTCTTATTATTATTTTTATTTTTATTATTATTATTCCGCCAGGACCATATGATGCAGCCTATCTCGGGAACGGCTGGATGGATTTAGATGAAATTTGGTACCAATAATCTGTTGTATGTGTAGATAATCAAGACATGTTCTTTTTTGCTATCTTGAAGGTGGGTGGTTGGGTGTAAATTGCTTAATTGAATACGTAGTTAAATACCCTGGGAAACTAATTCTGAATGGACATAAGCTGGTTACGACGCTTTAATCATACCAAGCAAATGCTTTCACCTATGAGTTAATCCGATTAGTGACCATCAAAAACTTCGCGATTTTTAAAACCACAGCTTGTCACGTCACACGCCTGTTATTAATACCTTACACAATGAAGTATTTGCCTTGATAGATCGAAGAAGGTTAAGCGTGTCGAAATGGCTTCGGGGTATTCTGTTAATCACTGACTGTGGAAGTAGAAGACTGCCCACCTTTAAAGTTAACACCAATGAAATTTCTCCTTTTACTGACTGACACTTTCCTAATGACCGGTATATCGTTTTTCCCTTTAACCGGACTTTATATAGTGTGTTGAAATATATTGGAAAATTGACGCTATGGTGATGCATAAGATAAGAATTATATTAAAATTTGAAATGAAATTTAGAACATTTTTTAAAAACTATTTTGTTCCCTTAGTCGTGATCACGATCTATGAGGCACCAATATTTATTTTTCCAGAAATCATACTCGTAAAATTAAGGCAAAAATTGTAAATAAAATTAATTTATTATAACTACCATTTTGTATATTATAGGATAATTATTTTGTTGTAAACATTTCAATTTAATGTACCATTTCCATGAACATTGCCAAATACAAAAATTCATATATTTTGACTGAGTAGATATATCGTTATTAACATGAACCTCAAACATATAGGAATAACCACTATAAGTCGCGAAATTAAAATACGATGTGTATTGCGCATTGAATCACCATTATTAATCAATATACTTTTTAAAAAAATAATAAATTAACATCAAAAAGGGTAACTTTTATTATATTTTATTTTGGATTTTACAATAATTCCGAGTCCATGGGTGTTTATACTGTCTGACGACATCGGGAGGGCACCTAGGTATATCCTCATGCAATGTTGACACGGTCCTATATTACCTGGATCTACCTGCCCATAATTAGAAGGTCTTACATTCACACCTAAGACAAAGATCTTAATCAACTCATTCTTTAAGACCAGTCGTTAATTACTGTGTTTATTCAGTGACACTCGCCGATCCGTCACTGGCATCAATGTGTTATCACCTGTTAATTACTGGTGACCAAGATACCGGTGAACTTTGAAAACTTGTGGCCAGAAAAATCGCAAAGCGCCGTTTTTTTGTCGCCAGTTAAAGAAAAAAAAATCGCAATTGGCGAAGTTGGGGATGCCCAGCGCAAACCCTTCAATATGTGTTCATTCATTGTAACACGCGGCGACGCCGAATCAGAGGCCTGAGAGGGGTTATACGATTTTTCTTATTTAATGAAATTCATTGAAAACGTCACTTCCTATGCCGAGAAGGCCTTCCAATGTACGATTTTTCTTAACCAAAAACTTTAATTTAAATCTACTTTAACTTTCAAAGAAATTTAAAAAAGTAATCAAGGTAGGATTTTTTTTAATTTACCAGGTCGGCACTGTACAAATGTACTTCAAACACAACTGCCTTTAGAATGTAACCGTACATCAAGGCAATATATACACAACATTAAAAACGCATGCGACGCGAAAATCACAAAATTTACCTGTTGATTAATAACTAAACAACAACATCTCTTGTTCATTTATTGTTTTATTCAATCTTGTAATTCATATATGAAGGGCCGTAACTGATGTAAGACTACCTGCACATGCAGGTACCCGACTCGACTAGTGTATTACGTCAAATGTTGTATGTGTCAAAAAGTATCCTTTTTGGTGACACAGTAATGAAATTGGCAACAAAATTTTACACCAATTGGGTCTTTTCACCAGATATATGCCATAAACTATTTATGGATGGTGGGGAATCATACGTAACTGGTATCCCAGTTACAATCTCTAGTTTTAATGATTTTTATGAATTTTTTTTTGTAATATATGTTTAGATCTGATCAGATTCATTAATAATTAGAAATTGTAGAAATGATTTTTTAAAGATGTTTTTAAAGATTTTGATGAATTTTATTCGGATTCTGAATAATTTATAAAATAATGATGAATTGTAAACAGAGTTTAACTTAAATATGAAAATAATATTTCACCAGCTATCAGGTGCAGTTCCTGAAATGTTTACCTTTGCTGTTCACTTGGGGCAATACACAGGGAAGGTTCCTTAGCATGCCATGCCGACTCTGACACTGGGCACCATTCTCATCCAACGAACCACATGCAGCCATTGGGTTCAACTCAATAGTAAGCCCCTTACCTGACCAGATGACTACTGATTGGCCTTAAATTGTTATTTGAACTGCTTCTTAGACTCCTGGAATAATTACAAAGTTGTTCAACTAAACCGTTACCAGATTAACGACTGAAAAATTTGATGCATTCATATTCTGGTAATATTAACAAAAAAAGACCATCAATAACATTGTGTTTTTGTATTAGAAATTATTTGTTCTACAGTTGACTTTTATATTGAATCTGTTCAATCAATGAAAGCATCATCATGCACAAAAACAATATTTCATCAAGTCACCTTTAATCTCTGCTTAAATTTACTTTTGGTGTTTCAGAATGTTTTTTTCATTATTTAATCAATTTTATGCAGTTTGTAGCAAATAAAACTGTTGCCACTGGAAACTGTTTCAGATGTATATATAATGTATTTGTCATCCCATAGTTCCATGTTAATTTCATTCCCAATTTCAATTACACATGTGACAGGTGTAACTAGCTAAACAGGATGCGCTTACTCTTTCGAAGCACCTGACCTCACTTGCCTGGTGGAAATTCATATGTTTCACTTAATTTGCAAGTTTTCAAAGTTTTTAGTTCTTCTTTGGGATTGTGGTTTGTACATCAACTGGTATGTTATTGTTCAGTGATTTGTTCAATAGTCATGTAAAGTTTGTTTGGTTGAACACGGCTTTAATTGATTCCAGAACATATTGCTCACATTCATACCGATTGTACATTTCACTTGATCCTTTATATCAAAATTAAGAAGGCTTTCCCTCATCTGTCCTATCAGGTTGTACATTTCACTTGATTCTATATATAGCAAATGTAGAAAGGTTTTCTTTACTGGGAGTCATTCATAAATGTTCATTATGTGTATTATGTTTCCCAAATGAAGTTGAGGACATATTGGTTTTGCCGCATTTCTCATTAATGAAATACTTCTTTCACATCAAGCCTTGTCCAGAGCATTTAAATTAAATTAATTTACCAGTATCAAAGTTTAAATTTATTTTGCTTTTGGGATTATGATTTGAACATGACCGGTATGTTTGTTTGATTTTGATACACAGTTCATATGATAGAGCAAACCAGAGTGCCCAGAGAAAACAACCAGCCTTTAGCAAGTGAAAAACTTTTTCACACTAAGATCTACCCCAAGTGTGATTTAAACTCAGTCAGTAAGATGTGCTTGAATCGTTCATCTAGTGCTTTAGCTCACTTGGATACGGTGTTCCCATTCTTAAATGTGTAACCGTCACATTTGATATGATAAGAGCTATCTGCATTGTGCAAATAAGGAGTGGAGTTATGGTCAACATTTTTTTCCAAGGAATGCTAGAGGAAAATGGAGTGCCAGGAGAAAACCTTTCAGCAAGCAAATAGTCAATCCTTTTTCACACTAGGATCTGTCCCAAGTGGTATGATACATCAGCATAAAGTTCAGACCTTTCTGCCACAGAGGCCCCCCCTCTCCCCATGTAAAAAAAAAAAAAAAAAAAAAAAAAAAAAAACCATATAGGTGATACATTATTTTCTGCATCTGAAATAATGCTTTAGGCCACTTCACCTCCGAGGCCCCCATATAATAAAGGTATTCTGCCTGCTATGTGTGGCCGTCTTGCAGCATGATGTGTTTTAGTTTTATTGTGAATGATAGTTTCAAAAGAATAAAGGCGTATAGAAGCTACATGTATATTTGAATGTGAAATATAGTATATGACAAGCTAGACACAGAGTTATGCAATTCAAAATTAATATAAAACTTTTTGTCCTCTGTACAGAGAACTATTTGTCAAAAACAATTGATGTATTTTGGACTAAAATTTCCATACATTATATCAAATTTTATGGCGCCAACACAATATTAAAAAATCCATTTGTCTTCTGAATACAAATGCAAAAGTTCACAATAACTGGAATTATGAATATTAATTGCTTGCTAACACACCCTCATCTGTCTGACTATTTAACTCTGGAATATCATGCTGGATCAATTTATATTCTTTATTTTTAAATTAGGTTTTGATCAGTTTAGTCGAAAAGGCACAAATCTTAGGTTTGTGAATTGATGCTATAATGTTGATGCAGCTCAAAACAATTGGATCCAAATACAACTTAATATAATATTGTGCCAGATGACACAAAATCCTCTCAGAAGTCAAATTTTAAAATTTATTTGGGGCCATTTTAAGACTTTATAAGGGGTTCAAACCTAAATACAGAAATGAACTACTGGTAATTATAATTTGAAATGTTAACCATCTCCAGTTTTATTGGAGATATTCATCTAGTTAGTCACTGTGAAATAAAATCTTCAATATTGTATAGTTAGCAATTATAGAATCCCAATCTTTCAAGATAAGTCATTTTGAAAGCAAAAAAAATAAAAAATAAAAAAATAAAAACCTGTTAGATACCAGTGTTAATTGTGATAGGATGCCATTACCATGTTGTCCCCAACATGATAAAAATTTGGGTCAAATTTAGGCCCATAAATGGACTAAATATACCTCAGTCCAAATAAGAATAATAAAATACACAACATGTACATTTATTTCTTTTTATTCCTTAAAAGTTTATCTCTTTACCTCCCACCAGGGTAGTGAGGCCAAGTGCTCTGGAAGAGTACCCAACATTTCCTGTTTATCTAGCTACTCCTGACACATATTAAATCAATCTTGAAAATGAAAGGTACACGGAACCATGTGACACCAAATAAATCTAGCATAATTTTGGATACAGAGACATCAGACTATCATGCCAAATATGATTGCTATGGACTTAAATATACATGTACATTGTATATGCATTGTTTATTTATCATGCTGCCTTGCTTCTAATTTGTCAAATAAATTGGTTACACTTTTAAATATGTATGCATTTTATTTTGAATTACATAACGCTCTATCTGAGCTTGTCAAATAAAAAAAAAATTATGTGGGCAAATATGTATGCATTTTATTTTAAATTGCATAATGCTCTATCTGAGCTGGTCAAATAAAAAAAAATATGTGGGCAAATATGTATGCATTTATTTTAAATTACATAATGTTGCCTCTAACTTGTCAGTTCCAATTCTATCCGTTCCATCATTATGGTAAAAAGATTTCCACTTAAAATGGTTTTAAATGGATTGATTTGCCGATGCGAAATGACGCATGGATATTTTCTGTTGAAAGATGTTACTGTATATTCAAACAAACAAAACAATGTTTATTGAAGCTAAGAATCTCTTTGCTCATTCTGAAACATAATTGAATCGGTAATTTTTCATATATTGAAAGCGATCGCTCGAGCAATTCAGACATTGATCTATCGCATATGGTAATTTGTAGTGCCACAATGCCACGGTGAATTAATGACGGCATTACATTTTATATACATCTATCGATTACATAACTAAACAAATATTTATTGTAGAAATGTTTTACCAGTAAATCTCTTTATCTAATGCGGAATTGAATAAGAAAATAGATAAATTCCCTGAATGATCAATGCAGAAATTTTTTTATCTGGACATTAAACATTGCTACATTGAATAAGAACAGTCTGAAGTCTGAAAAGTCGTCGGTAATAGAAAAATTACATTTGATGAATGAATTGAACCAGACCAATTGGTTGCTTACGTTGTCTTACATGGCATCAGTAATTTTTCAGCCAGATGAAGTGAGTTGAGTAATGGTGTTTAATGTCCCAGTCAAGAATATTCCATTAATATCGAGAAGTCACCAACTATAGGCAAAGGTGCAGACATTTTGCCTCTGTGTTGCGCTGATGGTATTATACAGCAGGGTTCTTTAGCATGCCAAGCCTACTTTGACACTAGTCCTCGTTTATTTTAAGTTCCCATCTGAAAGAACTGTGAATTTCATTTTGTAATGCCGAGTGCTTTGCAAAAGAACAGTCACTACCCACTTTCAAGTGTTGGGTCAGACCGGACAGGGGATCGAACCCACAACCTTCCTCTTATGGAGGGAGCACTCTACCAACTGAGCTACCTCAGTGGTTTCCAACCAGATTGATAGACAGATAACTGACTGGGTAATTCCTAAATACTCCCCCCAAACTTTGTTTGTATAAAAGGGTATATAGGGATTAGCCTGTCCACCCATCTATTTGTCTATCTGGGCATCTGTCTGTTAATTGTACATCTTCAATGTCAATGGGTGGTTATTGATCAAACTTGAAACAAATGAAAATCAGCATAAGATGATGTGTTGCATACCAAATTTAGGTTCATAGGTTAAGGGTCAAGGTTACAATGTCAAATTTTACAAATTACAATTTATCCATGTTTGGGATTAGGGTAAGGGGGTTATTTGTCTCAAGAGACTGCTCTAATTGTGATTAGTTGTCATTAGGAACAATCTTGTTACAAATATTTCAGTTATGGAAATTTAAATTCGAGTCGGGAATCCTGGCCAGTTCAGGGATGGTGAAGAAAACTGGAGTGCATGGAGAAAACCACCAACCTTCAGAAAGCAACCTGGCAAAATTTCTCAAAATAGGATCTGCTCAGAATGGGTTTGAACCTAGAGGCAGAGAGGCACTGTTATCCCTAAGCCCCTGCTTTAGACCACTTGGCCACGGAGACTCCTGTTTAAGCAGACTATAGATACAATTGACTTAAATATCCTACAGAGTTTAACACATACATTGTAGATTGAATATATTAACCCTGTGATCTCTATGCCCCTGCTGTAGACCACTTGGCCACGGCAACTCTTGTTTAAGCAGACTATAGATACAATTGACTGAGATATCCTATTGAGTTTTTATGCATACATTGTAAGATTTTATAATTCATTATTAAAATACTGCACCAGGGTCCAGATGAAATCGATGAGGAAATGAATGGGTTGCATACAGAGTTTAGACTGCACATGAAATGGATTATTGTAATACCTTATAAATGTTTTGCATAATACTAATATTCTTCTCCGTGTTTTCATTCTCGTGGTGAGCTAGTCGGTACATTTGAATTTATTGTACTTATTGACTGGCTGATTTTTGTTTTTGTTTTTTTTTTAAATGAAAATTAATTTCTTTTTTCTTTTTATTTGTTTATATTTTTGTATTTATTGGCTAGACGGAAAGACTGTTTTTATATTGTTTTTTGTTTTTTTAAATGAAAATTAATTTCATGTTTATATTTTTGTACTTATTGACAAAAGACTAGAATTTTTTGTTTAAAAAGTATGAAAATTAATTTCTTTTTTTCCTTTTTATTTCATTTACGGTACTTATTGACTGTAATATTTTAAAAATGAAAATAATTTCATTTTTCAACTTTTTAAATTTTTTTTTTAAAGTCAGCTGTACTTCCTGGCATTTTATTGATTTCAGTGTCATGCAGGCTGTTTAATATTTATTTACTAAATGATTATAATAAAAAGCCATGCAACTTTTCAAGCTGGCTCGTAAATTTTAATTACTTAAGTAAATATGTAGGTGTTTAATTACTATATACATACTGCACGTTAATCCAATAATCCATAAGGCAATTGTCTGATGTTCAGTTGTAATGAACTCAAATATTTGTTTAATCCAATTAGCCAAATTATGCTTTTATTTGAAAAATTAAGAAAAATTATATATTAGAACTTAAAGGCCCAGTCACACAGCCAAAACTTACGATTTACGCATGAATGCTGGGCGTAATTCATAAGTTTTTCTGACATGGAGCATCAGTAGTTGTCAGTGGATATTCGTCGAATCGGGTTTGTGCGCGATTCCAGGTTTTGAGCTGCTCAAAAATCTTGATCACGCACAAGTTTGCGCGATTGTGCGCCGTTTAATGTAATTCATGCGTCCTTTGCGTAGTTCTGACGCGGACAATGCGCGACATATGCGTGGGCCGTTAGTGGTTGTTCGCAAGAAATTTACCGCTACCGCGCACGTCGATGACTTTTCACTGACGAATAACGCACATATCACGCATGTCTCACTGTAGTAACACGTACATTTCACTGATATCCACTGACAATCACTGACAAAAAAAGTATTAACGCATAAAACACTTACAAAAACGCATAAAAAATTTATGAAAAACTTATGAATCACTTATGTATCACTAACAACTCACGTATGATTTTTGCCGTATGAAAGCAACCATTTCTTCAACTTTTGCCAGTCTTGTCCTTGCTGCCAAGGGGTACACATCCAGCATGAACCCCCAGAGAAGAGATGTCCTGGTGTTCCTGATCCAGAACCAGAATGATCAGCTGCTGCAACTTCATCAGATGTTAGCCAGGAGAAGAAGAAGAAGGAGGAGAAGACAGATCTGGAACGTCTGGGTGAGAGACTGGATCACTAGAAGACCAGAGCAGGGCTTGTATGATCGCCTGATGGTGGAGCTCCAGAATGAAGACCCAAGATGCCCCGCCTCCAAACTTTGTCGTGCTCCGCCATCCACTCAAGGAGACCTTCTTCTATCTCAGCTTTAAGGGAATAGTCACGCTTGGCAATGGCTTTTCCCTTGGACTTGCCCTTGCCCTTGCCCACAGGACGTGCATCTTCTTCAGACTCATCAACAGCAGCAGCCTGGTCACCAGCAGCAGCAGTGGGAGCAGACTTATCAGCAGCATGAACCTCCACTTGGATTTCAAGATCAGGAGGTGGAGGTCTTTGAGACCTCCTGGGAGCCTCTTCATCTCCAGCGGCCTCTCTCTGCGGGAGGATCTACAGGAACTTCTTCTTCTGGAGCAGCTGGAGCCTTCTTCTTCTGGACCCCTGGTCTTGGAGGGCTGATGACCTTTCCTGGGTGGCATCTTCAAGTAGTATTCAAGTAGTATTTCTGATGTGGCTGCTTCGGTACTGGAACTAGATTGGCAAATCCGTCAATGCAGGCTATTTATTGTGCGCGGAGCGGATTGATAGTGACGCCCGCTTTGCGAGCCATCAGCGAATCAGAAGTGATCCATGCGCGCTCTATGCGTCTTTCATCAGTGCTTGTGCGCGGTCATACGTGCTTATACGTGGTTCATACGCAGTTTATGCGTGGTGTGTTCGTCAATAAAAACCAGAAATTGTCCCTGTGTTGGCCCTTTGCGCTGATGTGCGTGATTTGTAAGTGATTGTAAGTGTTTTGTACGTAGTTCATGCACAATTTATCAGTGATTTTCGACCACGCACACCCCCAAAAATGGTCAATTCTCCACTGACAATCCGCACAAGCCAACTTTATACGTGATTTATACGTCATTTATGCGTGATCGGCTGTGTGACTGGGCCTTTAGACATAGGACCATTGAGACATATTTTTTACTTTTTCAGTCTAAATTTAATGTATGGGTATGAAATGTTTATTAAGTTAACTGTTAATCATTTTCCATTCATTCATTCATTCATTTTGTGAGTATTTTGAGTCAGTCAGTCTATCTAAATATTAAAAAAAAACAATTCTCAGACAGAATTTAATGAAAATTTTCACTGTTGGACATACACTTTATAACTTTTCTTTAAAAGTTAAAAAAAATTGCTTGTTGCTTTGAAAAATTCAAAGTTGAATATGCTTAATACATTTTTGCAGTTCCATTTTAGAAGACTCAGAGGTTTAACCAAGAGTTTAAAAACACAAGAAATGAATACTGTAAACCAATGGGGTTTGCCGCTGTACCACATGATGACCCTCTAACGTTTTCCACACTTATTTCCAATGGATATGGAATAGCATAAGATTATGTTTTTCTGCAAAAACGACGTTATTCCAGGAATTGCGATGTTGACGTTTTCCAAGTGTTCCGCACAAACGTTAAGGGGGTATTGATCACGTGGTACAGCGGTGAACCCAATTTATATTGGTGCATACTTATTTTAGTGATTTTACTTTACAAAAGGATAAACCAGTTTTATTTTAGCCTACCAATTTTTTGTGTACATACTAATTTCAATGCAGTTTTATTTTAGTGGAATGATCACACTGCAAAAATGCCAAAAATAAAACTGTTGCTAAGTGAATTGTCTTGAAGTTTCTAAGAAATAAATAATGACTCACGTGTTGTGAGAATAAAGAGTAACTTGGTACCAAGAAATAAAAAAAAACATTTTCTCATCATGTGAGGAAATAAAATGGTAATATAGCTTCATTTTATTTCACGATTTAAATTGAACGGTTCATGTATCTTGTTAATTTTGATGTCACATAAAAAACTGAGACATCATGAGGTCATCCTGATGAGTAATTTGGTGGTGGTGTTATGGTCAAACATTTTTTTTTCCATGTGACTTTTAGATTGTGATATTAAAACTAAATATGGTCCTTTAATTAAATGATGTCATCCTACCCTGGAGAGAATTTTATGCCCCAGTCAAGATTCTTTCACTAATATCGAGTCAGTCAGTTCAGGGATGGTAGAGGAAACTGGATTGTCTAGAAACCACCCACCTTCAGCAAGTAAACTGATAATTATTCTCACATTGGGATCCATCCCCAGTGGGATTCAAACCTAGGCAGTTAGGGACCTTGTGATGGTTATGCAATTGCTTCAGACTAATTACCCGCCAAGACCCCATTAAACCCATGAGTGAGTAGGTAATGGTGTTTAACGTCCCAGTCAAGAATATTTCACTTATATCGAGATGTTGCCAGCTATAGGCAAAGTTGCAGAAATTTTTCATGTGCATTGCACTGATGGAATTATATAGCAGGGCCAAGCCTACCATGTCACAGGACTTCCTTTATTTTAAGTTCCCATCTGAAAGAACCATGACTTTCATTTCGTAATGCTGAGCGCTTGGAGAAAGAACCGTCACTACCCACTTTCAAGTTTGAGTCAGACCTGGTCGGGGCTTGAACCCATGACCTCCCACTTATGGAGCAAGCAATCTACCAACTGAGCTACCACAGTGATTAAATCCATGAGTGATAATGTAACATATTACAGTTTTTGGTAAAACAATGTTTGACAGACAAACCAAACCAAATAGCTTAGAAATTCAGTCAAGCCTGTAGTGTACTTTAGCAATCATATCGGACAAGAGCCAAGGAGTTAAACTCTAGACAATCTTCATGCACTTACCAGAAAAACAGTCCCAGAATAAACTTAGAGCCAGACGACTTAATGCATTTTAACTTCCATGACAGACAGATTGTTATGTAAAGAGGATATTACATTATCTTAAAATATCAAAATGATTGACAAACATGGCTAAGCTATCAGTCTATAGTAATCTTCCAATTTAGTTATAGCGTCGGTCAACATGCAGTTTTCATTAGTTTCCGAGAGGTAATGTCAAAAGAGTCTGGAATATTTAAAAAAAACTGCCGACATTGACAAAATTTTGTTATTGTTGTTAAACAGTTTCTCCATTGATAAAAAAATTCTGACTTTGACAAAATTTGTTATTGCTTTTATGCATTTTCTTCCTCAATAAAAATTGCTGACATTGACAAAATTTTGTTATTCATTTTCTCCATCTATGAAAAACTGCTGACATTGACAAAATTTTGTTATTGTTGTTACACATTTTCTTCATTGAAAAGAAACCGCTGACTTTGACAAAATTTTGCTGTTGTCACATGAAAAAAGAAAAACTGTTTTTTTATTGATATTGAATTTTTGAAATCTTTAAATGTTAATTTTGAAATAGTCTGCAAAATGAAATAAAACTGCTGACATTAACAAAATTATGTTGCCATATAATATGGAAAAGAAAAAGTGTCTTCATTTATATTGAGATGAAAAGGTTTTGAAGAATGTTTTATGGACCTTACAGTACAACCTGTATATATATAAAGACTTTATAGAGTGCTCGGTCCGTAAGTGGGCGGTCATAAGTTCGAATCCTGGCAGACATGAAAGTACGTAGTGACTGTTCTTTGGACAAGCACTCGGCATTACAAAATGAAAGTCATGGTTCTTTCGGATGGAAACTTTAGATAAACGAGGTTCCATGTCACGGTAGCTGGGCATGATAAAGACCTGCTGTATAATGCCATCAGTGCAATGCACAGGTAAAGTTTCTGCACCTTTGCCTACAGCCGGCAATGTCGCAATATAAGTGAAATTTTCTTGACTGGGATGTTAAACAACTCAAATCAACAATACATTAGACCTAAAAATATGGACTTTATAGACAGATGGTCCTTATATAGAGGTAGTCCCTATAGCAATGGATAATACTGGAAAACTTATCACATCTCTCATTTTATTTGAGATGGTCATTTTGTTGGCCATGATGAAATCTTTATTATGCCTAAGTGCATTCCATAGAGAGTAACTAGACATCCCCTAGCATCTCAAGTCAAGCAGTCCTGTAAAGAAATAAAGAAAATTTAGCTAAAAAAAGCTTGTTTTTGTTTTTGTTTTATAAAGATAGATTTATAAGCATACAGTCAACCTGCCTTCAAGGCCACCTCTTTATAAGGTCCACCTGCTTATAAAGGCCTGTAAAATTGTATCCCAATTGTTCTTTATTTGTGTTATTTGAACCTGTATATAAAGGCCACCTGCCCATTAAGGCCACTTTTACTGGTTCCCTTGGGAGGCCTTTATAGACAGGTTACACAGGTATTATTGTGACTACCTTGATGCAAATGAAAGAATCTTGACTTGAGCGTAAAGCACCTTTAATCCACTCTTTCTTATTGGATATAAGTTCCAGATATGGAAACAATTTTCCTTTTTCATAAATGGATCAGAAACCATATTAAAAGATAATTGTACCAATAATATATGGGTTATTATAGATGACATGCAATACACAAAATAATCTATTTAGTTTTATCTTTCCAGCAATAAAAATTAATATCAATATTCTATATCCTATCTCACTTTTGTATAGGCAAACAACATTTGACCTGTCCCTTTAACCTTTCACAAGGAATATATTAATATAGGAGGATCTTCCCAATACAAATATTAATTACAATTTTAAATAATACATATGTATTTTTTTTCCAACTATGTGAACAAAATAAGCACATGTATTCCCTGTATTGTCTATAATAAATGTTTAGATTAAAGGTCAAGTGGACAGGTCATTGTTGTCTGCCTATATGGATTTAATTGATATGATTTATATGGATTCATTTAGTATATAGAGCAATATAACAAAAGGAATATAACAAAACTTAAGAATTAACTGGAATTCTAGATACACATAATTGGGTCACAAAGCTGCTTTATCTCTGTGCAGTAATGAAGATTAATGGGCTAATGGATTAATTCCAAGATTATTAGAGTGGATAAACTGATATGAATTATATGTCAAATGTAAATGAGTTATAAGCCAGTTATTCATGTCAGTTGTAAGACAGTTATGAGTTAGTTAATATATAAGCCAATTGTGAGATAATTATAACTCAGTCAAAAGTCAATTTTAGGTCATTTTTAAGCACAATGAGCATAGAGCAATTGAACAAACCTTAGGAATTAACTTAACAGTAGTTCTAGATACATGTAAATGGGTCACAAAGTTGCTTTAATTTATCTCACTGCTATAAAATAGATAAATAGATAAATGTATTACTTACTTGTATCTTTGTAATAATGGATTAGGTAATAGATTTAGAGTGGATTAACTTATATGATTTAAAAGTAAATCATAAATTGTAAATCAGTTAAGAGGTCAAAAATACAAGCCATTTAAAAGACAACTATAAGTCATTTTTTACTCAGTCATAAGTCAAATGAAAGTCAGTCATTAGTTAAAAATAAGGTAACTTTAAGTCAGTCAATTATAAGTCAGTCATAAGTCAATTGTAAGTCAGTCATAAGTCAATTGTAAGTCAGTCATAACTCATTTATAAGGCAATTCAGTTGAGCATACAGCAATATCACAAAGCTTAGGAATTAACTACATGTTATTGTGTTATCTCCACCCCTATAATAAAGATTAATGTACCACTCAATAGTATTGTATTAATTGATTATATTATAGATTTGGAGTAGATTAACTGATATGATTTATATGTCAATTGTTAATCATATAGGGAACAATTATATAAATAACTTATAAGACAATTATAAGTTAGTTATAAGATAGTTATAAGTCACTTAATATAAACCAGTGATAAGTCAATTAAAAGTCAGTCATAAGTTAGTTGTAAGGCAATCATATAAGACAGTTATAAACCTGTTATAAGTAATTGTGACCAAGAATACAAGCAGTATTAATATTGATAAAATATGGGTAATTTCGCAAGCTACAATAAGTTAGAAATCTGATTAGCCAATTACAAGCACATTAAACATGTTGTAATTAAGAGATTTCAAGAAATCAGGAACACTTTAGTTAAAATACTGGGTTCAATTTTATGCACAAAATATGAAAAATATCCATTAACATGTGTAACAATAAAAAATGTTTAATGAATAACAAATTAAGCAAGCTTCTACAAAATAAGAAATGATATATTTTTGAACTAAAATTTAAATTTAATTTAGGAATTGTAACATGGAATACTAATTTAAATATATTAATATTAAGAAAAAATAATTGTTTAATCTCAAAATTATGACACCTATAAGATTGCTGATAGACTAGTTATAAGCTACTTATAAGCACATTAAGCATATAACAATTAGGCTAGCTTTATTGCTTTATATTTGGTCACAAATACTTTTATGGTATAGCTTTTTCTCAGTTTGATGTGTAATATCACCCTTTCAACATGTAAGGTTGCTGATAATTCATTTATAAGCTAATTATAACCACATTAAGCATATGTAGCAGCTAGGCAAGCTTCAGTGAAATCGGGTCACAAATACATTTATCATGTAGCTCTCTCTTGGTTCAATAGCTTATCTCAGAGTAACAAGAAGTTTGGCAACTGTTAAGCCAATTATGAGCACATTAAGCATATATCAATTAGGCTGTCTTCAATGCCATATATTGGGTCACATTTATCATATAGCTTTCCCTTGGTTTTATGGATTATCTCATAGTTGCAACAAGTTAGATAGCTTTTAAGCCAATTATAAGCACATTTAGCATATCACAAAAGGGCAAGCTTTAATGATATATACCTTTATAGCATTCTCATAGTTAAATGGGTTTAACAGTAAGTAGAATAGCTGATAAGATACTATAAGCACATTATAAGCACATTTTGGAGTCATCGTAGGAGAACAAAAATGCTTTATTTGTGTCAAATCCAAATCTTAACACTGTAGAAACGGAGAAATGAAACATAAGAAACATTAATACAGTAAGACCTTGATTCATTGGCACTACATTTATTAGTCGGATTTTGGCAATACAAAGGGTTTATAAGAGTAATAAATGGAAGGATGCTTATGGAAAAAGATATAGAAGAAATGGATTTGGAAAGAGTGGCGACACTTGACTTAATTCCATCTCTCTTGGTGGAGAATTGGGCCAATTATCTTTCCCCTCCAGCCATCCCTGTTACATGCTAGTGTGGCTGCCTTTCCCCATGTCTTCATTCCTAGCTTTTTCCTCTCCCTTTCTATTGTTTGACACTAGGTCTCTTTTGGCTATCCTCTTTTCTCTTTCCTTCAGCTGGTTACCATGTTAAAGCAATCCTTGGACGATTGGTGTTATTTATCTGCAATACACGACACAACCATGTCCCACTTCAAACTTTTACTTACTTACCCGGTACTTATTGTTGTAGCTGTTGTTCATTTCCTGATCTCTCATTGGCCAATGTATTTTAAGGATCTTATGGCGGCATTTATGTTGGAATGTATATAGTAGGTCCTCAGGATTGCAAACCATTTTAATGGATAACATCACAATTAATGGAAGTGAAATAACAAATTAAATATTAAAGCTAATGTTAAGTCTATTTAGCACCTAACTGTTACCTCGGCTTCTAGGAAATCAGAAACACTATATACATGTATTACGTCACATATTGAACATGGAGATTTTCTGATAAAAAACCTTTAATATTCATGTAATGCTTTTCTTAATCTGTTTAATGGGCCGGGAATGAATTATTTATCATTTTTTCATACCATTTTTATGACTTCGATGGCATCTATTTTTTCTTGTGTTTTTTTTATCTGGATATTATTAGGTTAAATCTGCCATGTTATTAATGTTTTATGCCCTGGTTTAGATTTTATGTTGGCCATTTGTATAGACAAAGAGAATTAGTGTTTTTTCGGTTAATGCCGACTTTGATGATTTTATACTTTCAGGAATTTGGCTACACATACAAATTTATTTGTTTCATCTGATTATAAGTTTGTGTTCTATATTTTGCACAGTCCTGGGATTTCTAAATGGCTTTGAAACCAGATCAGTATGCAGACCCAGTTTTTGAGTTATAGACTTACAAATGCTTATTCATCATCAAGCAAGTTTACAAAATACATGTATTGTAAACCGAGAAATGTATAATCACTTTTTATTGTTTTGGAGCATTTTTTTTCCAGAAAGAGTATAAAGCTGCAATACATGATTTCTGGATTGGAAAAAAACTGGGTCACCTATACTAAAATAGTGTTGGTCAGGAAACTGGAAACACATGTTTTTTTTTTTGTTTTGGCCTATTATATCAGAACACAGGAGCAAGCAAGAAGCCCTCAGTCTTATATATTTAGTCCAGAACTTGGCAAGCCTTATTCTGGACCAAATATATAAGACCTTGGGTTAAGATTTCCCTATCTCATATGACCAGTAGCCATAGATTCTATAAGTCTTTTTAGGTTTTATGAACCAAAAGTCCAGAATCAAGAACCCAGAAGTTACCCAGTCGGACAAAAAATTATAAAAGCTACCATACACTAATTCATTATATAGTGGTTTGTATGTTAAAACCCTGCATTGTTGATGAAGCTTGTTCTAAATAAATGTTTGACCAGATAAAACTCTCCAAAACAGGAAACAAACAAGTTGTATTTTATGTTTCAAGAGCCAATGTCCAGAATCAATACACATGCAATTATACATATAAGCACTATGTTAAATTAAACATCTGTTCGAACTAATATAAAGCTAGCAAATTGACCAGTGGTCAATACATCAGCTTAATAGATAATCACTTCTGTTTTGTGTTGGTAAGATAGCACAATAACCACAGCATCAGCTGAATAGATTACCGGTAATAGAATCTTACACCAGTAACAGTGCAAGATAGAGATATCTCAGACAAGAATGAATATTTTCCTGTCCAGAATAAGCTTCTGTGAGTTATTGAGATATCAATGTTTTACACTGTTACTGGTATAGGATATTTACAACATAAAAACATGCAGTTTTAAAAACTACCTTCTGCCTGGTTAATTGAGAAAATTTGAAGTTCTGAAATACAGCAAACTGCAAATTGACATGGTTTCAATAGCTCAAGATCCTTATTGCAAAAATGTTATATTCTGACAATATCTAACATTTTGTTAAGAAGGACAATTAGATTTAATTTGCTAGTATATGACTGTTGTTTTGGGAATTTAAGTGGTCAAATTGCAAATTGTAGTCATATTCCCAAGGGGGGACTACCTTTATCATTTGTAAACAAAGATTTGCATCAAATATTCAGTTATGCCACCATTCCTGTCTTTTTAAAATGACGTAATCAATTTTTTTGACGTTCTCATGTAAAATGATTATGATATCATCAATTAGGTGTGTAAGTTATTGTGAAGTTGGGAAAATTGTGGGTAGGGATAATTTATCTCACCCTAGGGTGAGGGTGAGACAAGGAAATCTCATATGGGTAAAAAAAGAGATTTCCATGTCACATGTGTGAGAAAATAATTTCTGTTTCATGGCAGTAAGAAAGCAAAATGACCAGTGGTCAAAACATCAGCTCAATGGCTAATCATTTCTGTTTTGTGGCAGTTGGATAGCACAATGACCAGTGGTCAATATATCAGCTTAATGGATAATTATATCTGTTTTGTGTCAATACGACTGTCACATTGACCAGTGTTGATAACATGAGCTGAGTTATGATTAGACTTGACCACCTGATGCACTGCGGTCAATTCCCACAACTGACCATTATTAGAAAGATATAAGATTAATGATGACTTTTATTCGGTTATAAATTCTGTATGTATAAATCTTTTAGTCAGAACAAGGAAGGTGAGCATGAAAAACAACCATTATGCTAGTAGCATCGCAAACATATCAAATATTAAATTCAAATGAATTAGAATAAAATGAAAATTTTTTTGGAAGGACTTCCTTTTATACCCCCATCTATTAAATTCATTTTTAGGCTTTTTCAATTGTATAAAAGACTATCTTTTTTGAAAGAAATTGTTTTTACAGAAATATTAAAAATTGCTTGATATCATTTAATTTTTAGAGTATTTCAGTTGAAATCTATTTTTAATGGATGGTACAAATGGAAGTCATTCCAATTTGTAAATTTTATCAGTTGGGTCGCAAATTCATTGAATAACATTGTTTCCATAGGAAAACACCAATTTGTGGATTCCATGTGAATGGAAATGGCAAATAATACAGCAAATGTTATGGATAATTATGTGGTTAAACTAGTGAACCCAATATTTTATCTATTAAACTTAATTCTGGAAATTTTTAATTATTATGATACCATATTATTGCCAAAAAATTGCTGATTAAACTGGAGGAAAATCATATAATTGAGAAAAGATCGTAAAACTATAGAGATTGATTTCAAAGCTTGAAGAAAATTACAGTATTGGAAACCGACATAAAACAGCTATTAACATTACCCTTAAGTAGAAAGCCTTCAGTTAAAATACAACTTCTGTATCATTTGACGGTTTAATAATAATCATTAAAATTCAATTCCTAATTGAAAAATTATTGATCTCCAGGCTAAATTGTCTTTCCTGTTACAAATACTCATTTTAAGTGTCAGAAAGAAGAAATGAGTTTCAAAAGCAAAACTCCTTTTGTTTTTTGATAATGCTTGGTTTAAAATATGGTGATACTATTATCATTAAGATTGAAAACTAGATTAGTGATATATTTCTGATTGTTACTTCCTGGCCTCGGTTTCACAATCATTCCTTAGCTAAGATTTTCCTTAACTTAAATTTAGCCAATTTTGGTAATCATTGTTTGGAAATACTGATGGATATTTTTGTTAAAATTAAATGCTAATGTTTTAATCTAGCAGTGACCTTTAAAATGAGACCTTAATTTTCTGGATATTTTAAAAATTAACAAAATTATAAAGTTTTGAAATTTTGCAAGATTTAAGTTAAGGAAACCCTTAGCTAAGGAATGATTGTGAAACCAGGGCCTGATATTATGGAGGTGTTCCATTTTTGGAAGGAAATACAAAGGAGAGAAGATAGAAAAGAATGGCCTTCTAAAATATGTTTTATGATGCTTAAAATGAGTTTTGTGGAAAAATTTTTTCCTGCTATTGATTAATTTTTTTTGAAAAAATTGTAAATTAATTTAAAAAATGTATAGGATGTAATTTGAATTAAGATTTTGATCAAAATGCTTTTAAAATCTCACTTTTATTTTTATAGGATTTTCCATGAAATATGCAAATTTTTAATGAGTTAAAGTTTTAAAAATATAATGCTTGTATTTATTTTAAAGAAATTTCAATTACAGATGTAAATTTTAAATGAATTATTAGTTGCCTTGAAATTTCCAAAGATAATTATGTTTGCATACACATTTCTAGGAAAATAGATAACTGTATGTTGTGCTGAGGAAAGTGAAATAGACAGTATGAAATTGGACATATTATTAAAGTTAACCATGTTCTGCTGAAAGTTTTAACAACCTATTTCATTGTAAAATATTGACATAATAACATTATTTCTTCCAATGTTATATGACAAAATATTTCCCAAGGTTAGATGGCATATTGCAATCCCCATGAAAAAAACCCATTGTTATTATGATTCCCCACCACCGAAGGTGGGGAATCATATTGTTTTCGTTCTGTTTCTTCTTATTATTATTATTATTTTTATTATTCTTATTATTCTTCTTCTCTCAAGACCATATGCTGACGCATATCTCGAGAACGGCTTGATGGATTTAGATGAAATTTGCTACCAATAATCTGTTGTCTGTGTAGATAATCAAGACGCGTTCATTTTCGTTATCTTGAAGGTGGGTGGGTGGGTGTAAATAAATACGTAGTTAGATACCCGGGGAAACCAATTCTGAATGGACATAAGCTGGTTACGACACCTTATTTATACTAAGCCAATGCTTTCACCTATGAGTTAATTTTTATTATTCTTATTATTCTTCTTCTCTCAAGACCATATGCTGACGCATATCTCGAGAACGGCTTGATGGATTTAGATGAAATTTGCTACCAATAATCTGTTGTCTGTGTAGATAATCAAGACGCGTTCATTTTCGTTATCTTGAAGGTGGGTGGGTGGGTGTAAATAAATACGTAGTTAGATACCCGGGGAAACCAATTCTGAATGGACATAAGCTGGTTACGACACCTTATTTATACTAAGCCAATGCTTTCACCTATGAGTTAATCCGATTAGTGACCGTTAAAAACTTGGCGATTTTTAAAACCACAGCTTGTCACGTCACACGCCTGTACTTAAAACCTTACACAATGAGATGAATGATGTATACAATTTGCCTTGATAGATCAAATGGCTTGGGGGTTTTCTGTTAATCACTGACGGTGGAAGTAGAAGACTGCCCACTTTTTTAAGTTTACACCAATTAAATGTTTCCTTTTACTGACTGACACTTTCCTAATGACCGGTATGTCGAGTACAAAAATTTGTAGTTTTAGTCGGAAATGAATCTTCCGAGTAAGCCGCCACTCTGTTACTATTAACACTTTTCAAATAAGAGATGGACAATTATTTCAGGTATTGTTAAAGTTTAAGATAAAATATTTTTGTGTCTTTTTTATTCGATTTAAACATTGAAATTTTCGTAATTTGGACTGAAAGTTCACTTCGATTTAAACATGGGAATTTTCGTAATATTTTGTAATTTGGACTGGAAATTCGCTTCAAATTCGGCATATCGAATTAACTAACAAATTTACATAAAAATACATAGCGGGACCATTTGTATCATTTCGATTTAAGCGAAATTGTGATTCAACCGATTTCGAATTAACGAGAGTCGATTTTATTTCTTTTGCATCAAAAACACCTAAATAATCTATAGAGCAATGAAGATCTGAGTCTTTCAGATGCTGGAAATAACAATATGAGATTTATTCCGTATAATACACCTAAACTAATATGTACCTCAACGTGTTGAACAGTACGTTTTTTCAATAGAGGGGTCTTTTAAATCGGACTATATATACAGCGTCGATCAATTTCAAGAGTTAACATACATGCTTCATATAAAAATGTCCGTCTTTTACTATTTTGACTGAGTAGATGTATCGTTATGATCATGAACCTTAAACATATAGGAATAACCGATATAAGTCGCGTAATTAAAATACAAACATATGGCCTCCTATGATGTGTATTGCGCATTGAATCACGATTATTAATCAATAAACTTTTTAGAAAAAATATTAAATAAACATCACAAAGGGTAACTTTTATTATATTTTTTTTGGATTTTACAATAATTCCGAGTCCATCGGTGTTTATACTGTCTGACGAAATCGGGAGGGCATCTAGGTATATCCTCAGGCAGTGTCGACACGCTCCAATATTACTTGGATCTACCTGCCCATCATTAGAAGGTCTTACATTCACACCTAAGACAACGATCTTAATCAACTCGGTCGTTAATTACTGTGTTTATTCAGTGACACTCGCCAATCCGTCACTGGCTTCAATGTGTTATCACCTGTTAATTACTGGTGACCAAGATACCGGTGAACTTTGAAAACTTGTGGCCAGAAAAATCACAAAGCGCCGTGTTTTGTCGCAAGTTAAAGAAAAAAATCGCAGTTAGCGATGCCCAGCGCAAACCCTCCCATACGTGTTCATTCATTGTAACACGCGGCGACGCCAAATCAGAGGCCTGAGAGGGGTTCTACGAGTTTTCTTATTCAATAAAATTCCTTGAAAACATCACTCCCTATGCCGAGAAGGCCTTCCAATGTACGATTTTTCTCAACCGAAAACTTTAATTCAAATCTACTTTAACTTTCAAAGAAATTTTAAAAAGCAATCAAGGTATGATTTTTTTAGTTTACCAGGTCGATGCGGTACAAATGTACTTTATACATAACTGCCTTTAAAATGTAATTGTTCATCAAGGCAATATATACACAGCATTAAAAACGCATGTGACGTAAAAATCACAAGATTTACCCTTTTTGGCGACACAGTAATGAAATTGGCAACAAAATTTTACAACTGGCGATTTCCTTGACGACAGACTTTTACAACCCAGCGCTAACCCTGCTAGGGTCTTTTCACCAGATATATGCCATAAATTATTTATGGATGGTGGGGAATCATACGTAACTGGTATCCCAGTTACAATCTCTAGTTATTATTATTACTATGAATGTCTTTGCTTAAATTTAAACAGAAAAGACAGCATGCATTAAAGTTTGTTTATCATCAACAGGTATACTTTGAATGCTTGAAAGGTAGTTACAGTCAAGTGCAACAAAGATTGTGAATGTAACAACTTGTCAGTCTCATATCTCTGGTTGTGACTTCACCCACATTTCATCATGTGACAGTAGGAAATACATACAAGACGTATTTGTAATGTTATATGCCATGGTATACTGTAGATCACTTATTTTTCGCGAGTAGAAAATTTCGTGTCAAGACCATCTTTGCCTTATTCGCGAACATTTGAATTCGCGTTTGGAATCTTATTGAATACAACATATGTATGTCAACATAGAAATATCTGTCTGCTGGAAATATTCGAGTGATATTTGAATTCGCGAATGGGATAAGTCACGAATTTACGCGAAAATAAATATCTCGCGAAATAAAAGTGATCTACAGTATGCTATAGCTTGTTCTGGACAGGAAAATATTCATCCTTGTTTGAGATATTTCTGTCTTACCCTGCTACCTGTTTAAGATTCTATTAGTATTGTATGGTACTGTAAACAAACCAACAAATTTTTTTTACACTAGGTTCTGTTCAAACACTAGAGTTGAGTTGAGTTGAGTAATGATGTTTAACGTCCAAGTCAAGAATATTTCACTTATATCGAGATGTCGCCAACTATAGGCAAAGGTGCCGAAATTTTGCCTGTCGTTGCGCTGATGGCATTATACAGCAAAAAAGAAAGAATAGTCACTTCCCACTTTCAAGTCTTGGATCAGACCCGGCCGGGGATCTAACCCACATCCTCCCACTTATGGAGCGAGAACTCTACCAACTGAGCTACCACAGTGGTTTTGCTCAAACACTAGAACCATGATAACTTTAAAAAGGCCAAGATAGGTGTCTTAATCCATGTCAAAGAGAAATATTTTTTTATTTAATCAATCCTATTTGAGTTCAAGTGATCGTAGTACATATTTATCTTTGGGCATGAATATATATCTTCACGGAAATTGAGATGTTTTTAACTTAAAATTTTCCTTTGAAATGACTAGATTAAAAGAGTAAGAACAAATAATTCTGAAATTTGCATTTAAATTGAACTTTTAAATTCATAGAAACCCTCAGCGTGAGATTAAACAACAGAATAACATATTGAGCCTTTAATGTTATGCTTTAAGTAGAGTTGAAGAAAAAAGCCTAAAGCTTGAAATGACAGGGATGGAAAAAACACTTAAGCTTGAAATAACAAAGAACTTAATTAAAGATTGGTTTTTCAAGCATTTGGATTAAAATTAAAAATTCCGGTAATTAAACGATGTAAAAAAACAAATACAAACATGATTAGAATTTTGTTAAAAGTTATATATGATAACTCCCTTTGGGAATACATTTATTACTTTTACTAGAGAAATGAATTTTTGCAGAAGAAATATTTTTTTCCAGATTTTGCTGAATTTTTATGAATGAAATGAACATGTGTTATATTTGTATGTGTTATACGTGTATTCGACCAATTATTGAGGCCTCAGTGGCCAAGTGGTCTTAAGTGGCAGCTTATAGACCACAGTGCCTCTCACCAACGGTGTTCAAATCATGCTTGGGCAGATACAAGTGTGAGAAAATTTATCAATTTGTTGGCTGAAATTTGGTAGTGTTTTTTCTGGTATTCTAAATTACTTCACCATTCCAGAAGTGACCACTTTGATAGGAGTAGAAAAATTCTTGACTTAAGTATAAAACACCATAACTCCATTCCACTCATATGCCATATTGAACCTGAAGGCCCCAGTATCGGTTACAGTTTTAGGTTGACGTAATACAAATGATATTTTAATGACTGGACCATTAAGTTCCACCCAAAATCAGTATAGTTTTAGCTAGATGCAACACAAATGCTATTTTTAATGAGTTTATAAATAGGATGGAATTGCTAATTGAAATTCCATGTTTGTAGAATTCAACCAACCTTAAAAAATCAACAAATTACTAGGTGGATACTAAATCTGGACCCATAATAACAGCACTCAAGTCACCCTCTATATAATTATCAAATTATCTCCCTTGGATAAATAATATAGAAATAAAAAATTATGAAAATTATTTGATGGACCAAAATCGTAAAAAAAACATGATTGGAAAATTATTTTTAGAAAAAACCACGAAAATCCATGTGTTGATATAATTAGTGAAATACAACATCATAATACAGATAATTACAGGACTTTTAATTTTCAAATTAGAAACAGTGTGCTTCCACACAACAGGAAGAATTAATGTTACAATCACACAGAATTGTTCAAAGCATAATTTACAAACATTTTATTGCTACAGAATCTACAATGAAACCAAACACTTTATCGATCCGGTATTTTAAAACCCATTTCTGATGTCGTAAAATAAATGCATTTTGTTGCCCGTAAACTTTTTGTTATTTTCATTTTTATAACTTCCTGTATAAATCAGAACATCTGCAATAAAACAAATATATTTCGCTGTTGTAATTTAATTCTTTCGCTGCTCAATCCAGTGTCCCGTAGTGGCATCAGGTGCTATTAGATGTTTGCATCCTATTGCATGCTCTGCATTATCAATAATGCATATTGTTTCACACTGATTTGACCGGAGTTCATGGGAAGTGGATCATCTGTCTCAGTTATATGTGCACACCATGAACAATTTTTCTCACCACAGTTCACAGTGTATTGTCACAGAACTTGCTTTGCCAAAAATTTCTAAGGAAATTGTTTTAGTGTTGTTTATGCATTAAAATAAGCTTAATTATGAGTAGAGTGAAGTTTAAGTGGTTTTTTACACCAAGGTTAAGAGTATTTTACATTGAGACAGTCAGTTTAATAATGGTGCAGAAGCCCTGAGTGCACTAAAACAAAATTCAACCAACCAAACTGCTACTGTTTATTTAGCCTATTTCGGAGAAAGCAAGATCGCAAAATACTCTATAAATTTCAATATGACGGGTACAAATCAATGATTCTTTTACTTACATGAGCCGAGTCGTAACTGAAAATTTCTGTTTCGGTTCCATCCTTGCTTAAAACATCATTTTATGCGACAAAATATAACCTGGGTGGGTGTTTACAATGGTAATCTTTTTTACGAAATGGCGGGGTTCTTTATGTTACGTAGTCATGACGAAAGAGTCGACTATTCAACGTAGGTTAGTGCAGCTCAAGAACGGATTGATTTTTGCGTAACCGGGATGACCAAAATCGATTTAATAAAGTAATAAAGTGAACTACCTTTCTGCATTTTCAAACTTTTGAAAAAATTTACGTAAATTCAAACTTTTAAACTCAACCCGACCTTTGAACTACCCTTCATTGTACCCCTCGCGAACCTACGTAAATAATAAATTCTTCCGTCATCATTACGCCACACGAAAGACCATTGTAAACACCCATCCAAAACACGTTTTGGTGCATTAAAGGAATTATAATGCATGGATTATAAGGAAGTTAGAATTATTAGCAACGACTCAGCTCATGTAAGTAAATAATTAATTCATTTTTAACCGTGCCATTCAAATCTTTGAAATATTAGCGTTATTCCTTTCTCTCCAGCAGAGTAAACGGACAATAGTCAACCATCTCTTGGAATGTTGATGCATTGCTACATATGAAAGCACAACCAAGAAAATGGTGGCTAGAGATGGTGTATTTTTTATTATACAAAATGTTCAAAATTTGTATAGATTAATCAGAGTTCTCACAGTTGCTGTTAAAATTTGCTGTATTTAACTGGCAGTTTTTCCTTGATCAAGATACTCTTCTGTTTATTTATATTTATTTACCATCTATGTTTTTGCCACAGAATGCAGATCACAGAATTCAAGTTTTCATTTATCATTCTACGGGTAAAGTGCTCAACAGACTGTCACCCCTAAAAAGACTGTTGTTCAGGATAGCTGCATCAAGAATGATTTACCGGTCATATAACTACTGTAGGAACCACTGTGACTGTGACAGTGAAATACTTGTCAAATCCATAGAAAATCAAATAAATTTAAATAAAAATTGATAATTTTCACTTACATGTACCTAGTCATAACAGAAAATCTGTATGCGCATCCGCGACTAACCCAGAATATATCTGCACAGGGTAAAATGTTGACGTAATGGGGATTTAACATGTTGAAAAACCAGGCAAATGGCGGATTCTGTTGCGCATATGACGTAAAACGTCACCAAGGACATCACTTCCGGTGTAAACTTCGTCATTTTCGCATGTGTAAAATCCCCATACCGCCAACATTTTCCTTTTTACAGACATACTTTATGACAATCGCGGATGCACATAGAAATTTCCTGTTACGACTAGGTACAAGTAAGTGAAAAATATCAAACTTTATTCAAATTTATTTGATTTTCTATGGATTTGACGAGTATTTCACTGTCACAAACAGAATGGTTCCTACAGTAATGTAAAGTTATTGTACTTGATCTGATTGGTCAAAAATAAAGGTGGGGAAGTAGCATTTCATGGAAGAGCTTCTTGTGGGGAAATAGAATTTCATGGAAGGGCTTTTTGTGGGGAAATATCATTTCATGGAAGAGCTTCTTGTGGGGAAATAGAATTTCATGGAAGGGCTTTTTGTGGGGAAATGGCATTCCATGGAAGAACTTTTTGTGGGGAAGTAGCATTTCATGGAAGAGCTTCTTGTGGGGAAATAGAATTTCATGGAAGGGCTTTTTGTGGGGAAATGGCATTCCATGGAAGAACTTCTTGTGGGGAAATAGGATTTCATGGAAGAGCTTCTTGTTGGGAAATAGCATTTCATGGAAGAGATTTTTGTGGCGATAGCATTTCATGGAAGAGGTGTTTGTGGGGAAATAGCCTTTCATGGAAGTGCTTTTTGTGGGGAAATAGCATTTCGTAGAAGAGCTTCTTGTTGGGAAATAGCATTTCATGGAAGAGCTTTTTGTGTGGAAATTGCATTTCATGGAAGAGCTTCATATGGCGAAATATCATGGACAAGCTTTTTGTGGGGAAATAGCTTTTCATGGAAGAGCGTCTAGTGGGAAAATGGCATTTCATGGAAGAGCTTCTTGTTCAACAGAAAACTAGCAGTCCAATATGAATAACAAGACTGATTGATAATCTGCAAAAACTGTGCTTGGTAAGCAATATTTTCCAGACATCAAAGCCACACCAATATCACTTGCGCATATATCAACTTATACAAATTAAACTTCTACTGTATTCTTTTATAGAAAGTGTTTGATGGGGAGACTTTAAGACTACACAATCTTTGTTTGCTCAGCAATTTTTTTTCAGACATTTATGGAATAAAAATGAGACTTCCAGACTGTATTTGTTCAGCATTTTTCCAAAGAGATTTATTAAATTAAAAAGCAACACTCCTTGTATTAATGTACCAGAAGATTGCACAACACAAACTTATTTTTTTTTTTTTTGCTGAGCAATTTTTTTCAATCATTTAAAGAAAGAAAATAAGACCAAAAAACTGTAAAATTTGAATTTATTCAGCGATTTTTTCATTGATATTTATTGAATTAAAAAAGCCACACTCCTTTATCATTAAAGTTCTAGAAGTGCAACTTTTTTACCCATTTGTGAAAGGACAATGAGACCGAGAAACCGCAAAATTTGTGTTTATTGAATTAAAAAAGCTACACTCCTTTATCATTAAAGTTTTAGAAGTGCAATTTTTTTATCCATTTGTGAAAGGACAATGAGACCTTGAAACCGCAAAATTTGTGTTTATTGAATTAAAAAAGCCACACTCCTTTATCATTAAAGTACTAAAAGTGCAATATTTTTACCCATTTGTGAAAAGACAATGAGACCTAGAAACCGCAAAATTTGTGTTTATTGAATTAAAAAAGCTACACACCTTTATCATTAAAGTACTAAAAGTGCAATTTTTTTACCCATTTGTGAAAAGACAAATGAGACCTTGAAACCGCAAAATTTGTGTTTATTGAATTAAAAAAGCCACACTCCTTTTATCATTAAAGTTCTAGAAGTGCAATTTTTTTACCCATTTGTGAAAAGACAAATGAGACCTTGAAACTGCAAAATTTGTATTTATTGAATTAAAAAAGCTACACTCCTTTATCATTAAAGTTCTAAAAGTGCAATTTTTTTTACCCATTTGTGGAAAGACAATGAGACCTTGAAACCGCAAAATTTGTATTTATTGAATTAAAAAAGCTACACCCCTTTATCATTAAAGTACTAAAAGTGCAATTTTTTTACCCATTTGTGAATTGACAATGAGACCTTGAGACTGCAAAATTTGTGTTTGTTCAGCAATTCTTTCATAGACCTTAACTAAATTAATAAGCGACACTCCTTACATTGATGTAGCAGAAGACAGACCATCTACTCCGGCTGATTGCTATATTGACCCGTGTTTATCTATTACATAATGGAGTGTTTTAAGGAGAAGTGAGATGTTTGCCGTCAGACGTTAAAACCAGAATCCATAAGGCATTACAGAAATTACGGGAGATTAAAGCACATAGCAGTTAAAATTGATTAGCAGTGCTAGATTAAACATGTCGCTTTTTTCAGGGGTAAAAGTTGTATGATTAAAGTCCGTTTGAAGGACGTATTAATCTGTTTTCTGAAAAATTCAATTTTTTTATAAAATTGATTGAAACTTGTAAATGCAAAACGAATTGTTGATCAAGATTTTGAAAAAAAAAAGGAAAATGGCAGTGTTTTTGTGTTACATTACTGAAATTACATCCATATATGGTAAAACTAACAGGAAAAGCTATAGATGCAAGTTTGTTAAGTCAAAATTTCCTTGAGATGCTGGTTTACTATAGTTTTATATAGAGACTTGCTTGTTTAACCTCTTCATTCCTGGTGCTGCAGGAGCCATGATGATGACCGAGTGTCAACTTTCAAAATCAAGGAATCTTACCATTGTGGGCTAGCTGGGCACTGGTTGGTTACTAGTAAGAACAAGTAAATTCAGTGAATTAGGATCCCCCGCCAGCAGGTTCTTTTTTGTGATAAGCACTTATGTTCAAAGGCAATAACTCTCAGGAAAATGAGCAAACCAACTTGGGTTAATGATATATGCATCTTTTATTAATGTTGATGCTTTGCAACAAGTTTCATGAAATAGCGTTTCATAGTTTTTAAGAATTTGTGAAGACAACAATTTCAGATGGATGGAAAGAAGGATGGACAGACAGAAACTGAATTTAATATCCCCTTCATTCTTTTAAAGATGGGAGATAAAAAAAGGTCATAGGCCTTTACATATTGGCTCAGTACCAGACATAGGGGACTGCTTTATTTGACTCTCTGCCAGTGCACATTGTTAATACAATTCTTAAAAAAAATCTTATCTCACAAAATTTGATTAGACTGTTGTTACATAAAACCAGAATTGATTGTCATTGGAAGGAACTGCATTTATGGCATTATTTTTTTCTTGCAAGATATCAATATACATGTATCTAGTTATGGATTTAATAACGGTTGACTTTTCTTTAAAAAAACTTTATTTTCAAAAATGGTGATATCTGACGGCAGAAAAGTCTAGAAAGAATTTATTTTAGAAAATGATTATACCGGTATCTTACAAAGGGGAAGTAACGTTTTCTTAAAAACTCTATTTTGAAAATGTGTATTTCTCTAGTAACCAAGAAACAAATTTAACTTAGAGAGCTGCATTTGTCAATATCGTTTAAGTAAGATGACTTTATCTTGATTCTCTGCCAGAATACATTGTTATAATAATTTAGAAAAATTCTATTTTATCATGATATTTTTCTTGAAATAGTGCCAAGGAATCTTTATATAGGAAAAAATCCTGTTAAATTATTTATGTTATCTTATATAGAGCTTGATAGAGGACGTTTTAGACTACATGTACTGTGTTTCTATAAATGGAAATGAATTGAGCACTCTACCAAGAATTGTATGAATAGACAAAAATATATGTTTTTAATTTGCCACCAGGAAAAATAAAGCTTAAGGCCATTAGGTATACTTGAACTTTATGAATGTATAAACTTCAATACAGAGGGGTTTGACTCAGTTGAGTGATGAGTTGAGTAATGGTGTTTAACGTCCCAGGCAAGAATATTTCATTTATCGAGACGTTGCCAGCTATAGACAAAAGTGCAGAAATTTTGGCTGTTTGTTGTGCTGATGGCATTATACAGCAGGGTTCATTATCATGCCAAGCCCACCGTGACAAGGGACCTCATTTATTTTAAGTTCCCATCTGAAAGAACAGTGACTTTCGTTTCGTAACGCTGAGTGCTTGGCAAAAGAACAGTCACTTCCCACTTTCAAGTTTTGGGTAAAGAGATAAAGATGCAACTAACATGTACATATTTCACTGTTACAGTTCCTCATTTATTTTTAACCTCTAAGATAATTTGTTAATGTAGAATTTATATGTTGCAGTTCTTCATGTGAAAATGTGCTGATGCAGCTTTAAACAATAATTCAGTCACTTATGTGAAAATGATGAAAGGGAGAAACACCAGCCCAAATCCAAATCAAAATCCCAAAAGCAAAGTAAAAACTTTTTAAAAAACTATCAAATAATTTGAGAAATCAAGGGAAATATTTGATCTGTTCAGGGTGTTGCTTTTTTATTCAAGTTTTTGCTATCCAATGATGTACAGTCGAACCTGCCTTAAAGGCCATCTCTATAAAAGAACCACCTGCTTATAAAGGACAGTAGAATTGTATCCCAATTGTTCTTTATTCATATTATTTAAACCTGTATATAAAGGCCACCTCCCTATAAAGTCCACTTTTACTGGGTTCCCTTTGGTGGCCTTTATAGACAGATTTGACTGTATATCAAGTTTTTGCTGGTTTTTGACAAATATTTCAAATTAACACGCTATTTATAGTTATAGTTACTAAATCAACTATTGGAATAAAATGAATCATGTAATTAAATTTAAAAAAATTTAAATTTAATGTAACTAGAAAAATTGAGGCAATATAAATCATAATTATGGATTTAACAAAAATAATTCTGAACATAGAAATTTATATTTTGGCTTAAAAATATGTTTGTTTCCGGTAACCAAACCAGGCCTTAATTTTTATTCTTACCCCAAAGTTATTATTCCAATATTTTGACAAGCACTGATAAAGTTGGCACCCCTGTGCCATATGGTCAAAGTAAAAAAAAATATGAAAAATTGCCTACCTACCTAAACAATTCCCTTGTTTCCAGTAACAAAACCAGCCCTAAATTTTTATTCTTACCCCCAAAGTTTTTATGTCAATATTTTGACAAGAACTGATAAAGTTTTCATTCTTGTACCATATGGTCAATGTAAAAAAATGAAAAATTGCCTACCTACCTAAAAAATCCCCTTGTTTCCAGTAACCGAACCAGCCCTAAATTTTTATTCTTAATACTTATTGTGCCAATATTTTGATAGGCACTGATGATGTTGGCATCCATGTGCCATATAATTGATGTAAAAAAAAAAGCCAACCTACAACACTTAGCATTAGTAGAAACACATATTTTTTTCTTTTGGCCTTAGTATAATAAGTGCATGTGCAATTGAGTGCACATTTTATTTTCATTTACATCCACATTGATGCAATTTTATTCCCAAATCGGATTGATCTGAACATGCTTTTATTTTTTGTTCCATTTATGGTGTTAGTAATGGGAAATTTATGAAACATTAGCAATGCCAGATGTAATTTTAGAGCCAAATTGTCGCATTTTTTTAACGCAGATGAACACTTTTTATTTTTTGTTTTCTCTGTTTTTGCAATTTATCACGAATTTTTAGGTGCAAATGTGTCATTTACCTTTTGTATGGAGAATTATAATGAGAAACATGATAAAAATTTATATTATAATTATTTTGAAAATAAATTATATTAAATTCAAAGATTAATATGTTTTATTGTGAATTTCATTTAAAAAAAAAATTGAATGACTCTTGGTTGCATTATTGGATAGAAACAAAGAAAAGTTGTAAAAATGCTGAAAAAGTTTTTTTTTCATTTGTCCCTCTGGTTTCCTCCACCATCCCAGAATTAACCACCTGTATATATATGCAAGTTAAAAGATCTTGATATTGGGGTAAAGCACCTTACTCTAGTCCAATCTTGATACTGTAAACAGTAAAGTATTTGTTTGTATTTATTTTCGAGGTATTTGAAATTTAGATATATCCCTGTAGTTTAATTATCACATTTTTAAAAATATGCACTATAACACAATAAGCAGAATTTGATTTTCCCTCTGTATTAATTTTCGCAAAAAACAAATGATGGCAAAGTAGGCAAAAATAAGTACACCGCAAAAATAAATATGTTTACGGTAACCTATAAGATAGCGGAAACCAGATATATTATTTTAAGTATGGGTAATTCTAATTTAAATCATTGTCTCGCATAATGTAGTATTAAAAAAATGATTGTCAGCAGCTAGTTATTGTTAATCAGTTAACAGTATGTTTTCTTATCAAAAATTAAATGTTGAGAGGAATCAAAAAATGAAAACTGATAAAAATTATAGGCATAAAATAATTGCCATAAAAATTGAAGAAAACCCATAAAGCGAACTAAGTCAAAGTGATGAAATCTTGGAAAATCCATAAAATCAACATCATCACAGCAATGAATATGATGATTGTTATTAAAAAATTGGTAATAAATGGAAAAATTAATAAACTTGATTTTTCTTTGTTAAATATTAGATGATAAATATGAGGACGACAGCCTGTGTTTGGATATTACAGCTTTTCATCTTGGCGTTTTACAAATTATTTTTCCCGTTTATGTTGTAACGTTTTATTGCATCGACAATTTTTCATCTATTAATATTTGTCTTCAAAGAAAAATGAATATGGATTTTAGAAATAATGGGATACTGAGGTGTGAAAATGAAACGGTTTAACTATTTTTAAATAAAGACAAATTTAAGCTTTCTTGCAATTATCATGGTATTGCAATTCTGGGATATTCTTAATCTACTCAATATTCCATCTACCCTTCTATCAACCCTTTCTATTTCCTACCCTATCATTCCAATCAAATCCATCTGTCTACCTTTCTTAAAAAGAAAACAAAATCCCCTATCAAATTGAATGAAACAAAGCATTAAGATGGTGTGGCATTCCCAAAATTCTGTCTTAGCTTCCCATGTAATGGAAGCATGATATTTGGGATCACCTACTGTAGTTCACAGTGGTATTACAATACACAATAAGGATAGATTGGAGTGAAGTAATGGTGTTTTATGCCCCCAGTCAAAATTTTTTCACTTATATCAAGGTGGTCAGTTCTGGGATGGTGGAGAAAACTGGAGTTCCTGGTATAAACCATCCACCTTTTGCAAGTGAACTGACAATTTCACATACTAACATTTTCCCCGACTGAGGTGGTGAAAGGCACTGTGATTAGTAGGTGCTTGTATGCTTTAGACCAAATGGGCTCTGAGGATCCATATATTATAAAAGGGATGACACCAAAAAATACACTTGTGTTGTATAAACTGAAATGAGATTTATCTGACTAGAATTGGATTTCATTAATTCTTTCATTGGAGGGAAGTATGTTTTGGACTTGTTTACTGTTTTCATATCACATTTTTTTGCCAAATGTAGTATTTGGCAGGTATTGATCATTCCTCTTCTTTTGAATTACAAATATTTAGCATCAAGAATCCATCGATTAAACCTGCATTTTCTACAAGAATAATTATTTTGTATTATATAATAATTCCATGTTAAAACTGAAGAATTTGTTTTAAAGTAAAAATTATGTAATTCTAGTTTAAATAATGGAAAAAGTACTTTGTCATTAATAACCCAACCGGAGTTTAGGTTTTAGTACAATAGGTCTCGGTACAAATGTTCCGCAATTCTACATCCGCATGAAAACAATTTCCTGGATTTAAACCTTGTATAAATCTTTGATTTTAAGGAATAAAAATTATGATATTGGAGTTCAAATGATGGAAAAGTACTGTGTCATTAATAACCCAGAGTCAAGCTTTCAGTACAATTGGTCTCAGTACAAACATGTTCCACTTTTCTACATATGCATGAAGACATTTTCCTGGATTTAAACCATGTATAAATCTTTAATTATAAGGAATAAAAATTATGTAATCTGAATTTAAATGATGGAAAAGTACTTTGTCATTAATAACCCACCCAGAGTCAATTGCAAGCTTTTAGTATAATCTATCTCGGTAAAAACATTGCTACTCTGCATATGCATGAAAACAATTTCCTGGAATTAAATCTTGTATAAATCTTAATCAATAACTTAATGAAGTTACTAAAATTAAAACAAATATAGCAACCATTTCCTATAATTTGATTTTTAAGAAATTCATCTTTAAATAAGCTTGTAATTCCTTCATTGTAATCACCAACATTTCGTTGTTGCATGATATGTCTTCTAATCAGTCTGAACAATCGATTTGGCATTTCAGTACATTTACAAAGAATCCATAGTGCATGGCACTCATTTTTGGTATTTAAAAGCATATTTGAGCTATGTAGACTTATTTATTTCCCATAAAGGAAGCAGATTAAGCAGAAGATATTGATATGAACAGGAAATGCAGAGGTTGCACATTCCATATTTATCATGGCTGACAGGAAGTGGTCTACACATTTAGATTGTTTCTATGGTTTCACACTTAATGCTGGCATTTTGTTATCTCAAATGTCAGAAGTGACAAACTAGATGTAAAAGACACATTAGATCTTAGATTTTAAACTTTTTTTAAAATCAATATTTTTTTTTATTTTACTTTACAAAATGTCTTATTTGTGCTTAAAATTCAAACTTTAAAAAAAAATAATTAAATTTTTTTGAAGAATTAAAACAATTTTACTTACAAATTGTCACATGTACATTAAAAAGTAATTTAATTCCGATAAATTAAAGCAATTTGATTGGTCAGTATGGGTTATTTTTCCGGTTTTAGAGAAATTGTCAGTTCCCTTGCAGAAGGTCCATCCATGTTTTTCCAGATAATCCAAATAATCAATACATTAATGAAGTTACTAACATTTAAAAACATAACAATGGTTTTCTGTAATTTGATTTTTAAGAAATTTATCTTTAAATAAGCTTGTAATTCCTCCATTGTAATTACCAACATTTCGTTGTTGCATGATATGTCTTCTAAACAACCTTAACAATCGATTTAGCATTTCAGTACGGTTTACACAGAATTCATAATGCATGACACTCATTTTTGGTATTTAAAAGCATATTTAAACCACTGAGACGTATTTATTCCCCATAAAGGATGCAGTTTAAGCAGAAGATATTGATATGAACAGGAAATGCAGAGGTTGCACATTCCATATTTATCATGCTGACAGGAAGTGGTCTACACATTAAGTTTGTTTCTATGGTTTCACACTTAATGTTATCATGAAATATCAGAGGTGAAAAACTAGATGTAAAAAATACATACTAGTAAGACGTTAGAACTTAAACTTTTTTTCGAAATCAATAATTTTTTTTTTATATTTTTCTTAATAAAATTTTTTAATCATGCTTAAAGTTGATACATTCGAAAATACATGTAGTTTTAATACTGACAAATTAAAGTAATTTTACTGAACAAAATTTCTGAATTATGCTTAAAGTTTACACATTTAAAAAATAATAATAATAAAACTGATGAATTAAATCAATTTGATGAATCAATGTGTGCTGATTTTCTGGTTTCAAAAAAGGTTGTCATTTCTCTTGCTGAGATATGTGTTTTTTCCCAGATACTATAGTTTCCTTTACCATACCCAGGTATCCACAAATTCAAAATCAGTAATTACGGTAGTCAAATTTCCAAAATTTGTGAAAATATAAATCTTTTTTAAAGTATTTTTTCAAAAATTATGTAAAATTGGTTACTTTTTGAAAGAATATCTCAGAAATTAGTAGCTAGCAAATGGCGATTTTGGCTGACAGGAATAGAAAAATATTATCCAAAAATTGACCACCTTGCTATAAATGAAACCATCTTCACAAGGCAGTAATAATCCATCATTCCTCTCAAAAGTAAATAGTAGAATGCAATCATTGAACCTCACAAATAATTTTGACCTTGCTCATTCAGGCACATTCAAGCCCTCATCAAAAATATCTATTCTCATTGATAAGTATACTTTTTGTCTATATTTAGGTACAGCCAATTAAAACCTCTTGGTGTCCATTGGCGGCCGTAAAAGATCTTTATTAGTATTGACCTTCGGGCACCTGCAATCAAGTACTTAATTAGCTCAGCTTACAATGGTGAATTTTTCATGATGCGACAAAACATCTTATTATAAATAATCCGATACAATAGTCAGTTCGTTTTACACGACAAATGAGGACACTTGATCTAATGAATTCGAGAGCAAAACACTAATAAGCCGTGTTGAATAGATGTAAAAAGGTCTTTTCTCGTACTTGGATAAAAGCAGCTTTTGTGAGTAATTATAGCAATATTAGTCATAGGGCACCGATATCTATAGTTCTAGCGGAACATTTATCATGCAGCTAAAAAAGGTGCTTCTTCGATATGTGCCTCTATTAAATTTGCATTATATGAACATGTATATAAATAGAACAAAATTGTTTTGGTAGCTGAGCAGTATAACACCTATGGGTTGCAATGCTTCTTGTCCAAAAGGTTTGAATCTCAAACTAGCAGACACTTGTATGAGAAAGTTTGTCAGTTGGCTTGCAAAAGGTTGATGTTTTTCTACAGGTACTCCAGTGTCCTCCATCATCTCAGATTTTACTTTTCTTGTACTTGAATGAAAGAAGCTTTTGTCAATAATTATAGCTATATTAGTCATAATGTACTGGGATCTAGTTCTACCCTTTTGGAGCACCCGGCCTCACTTCCCTGGTGGAAGTTCACATGTCTAACCTAAGTTGTCAGTTTCAAAGTTTTTACTTTGCTTCTGGATTGTGATTTGGACATGGATTAGTATGTTTGTTTTTGATCATACAGCTAAAAATGGTGCCCTTCCAGATGTGGCTTCTTTTAAATTTGCAGTATACAAATGTATGTACTTTTACTGTGTCTTGAATGGTGGTCAAATGGTATAACATGCACACAGATCAGTAGGTGTTTCTTGTCATAAAGGGTAGAATCACAATCAGGCAGACTCTGGTATGAGAAAATTTATCAGTTGGCTTATGAAGGTCTGTGTTTTTCTGCAAGGGCACCAGCTTCCTCCACCATTCCAGATCTGGGAATCCTGATATAGTTAAAAAAATTGTCTAGGGCTTCACAGGTTATGTAATTTGTTATTTCTGATTGTCTTCATACTGGCCTGAGGAACAGAAAACATACTTTCATTCCTTAAATGGCTTTCATCCACTATAAATATTCTTTGCTAAAGTTACTGTTTCTCTATGATTGTACATTTGTACTAATCTGTGTCTCAAACATAGATTTTCTTGGAAATGGTATAAATAATTCCTTCAAGTCGACTGCTGGTCAATTTTTTGAATTAATTCTCTATGAACATACAAATACAATACCTTGTAACACTTATAAAAAGACCATTATTATAAAGATTTTTTTCTCAACTGCTATCAAATAACGTAAATATGAGGTGAAAAATGAGAGGTTTCTCCTATCATTAAATGTTAACTGATACGTGATATGTCACACGCTTTACAATTTCATATTTTTTATGGCATTAGAAATCGGTTTTTCAACTGATGTATTGAAGTTTTGAAGCTGAAAAGCAGAGATCAAACATAATTCAGAAAACACAAATCTTTGATCTTGTCTTTAATGATTTTAAACAGCAGCTACCTGTACTTTACTTAGAAGTATATTTGTAGCTTTGTTTGAATTTTGTCTCTCCAAGAGAAAGAAGGAGTGAATGTAACATGTGGGTACTGTAGATCACTTATTTTTGGCGAGTAGAAAATTCCGTGTCAAGATCATCTTGGTCTTGTTCGCGAATATTTGAATTCGCGTTTGGAATCTTATTGAATGCAACATATGTTTGTCAACATAGAAATATCTTTGTGCTTGAAATTTTCGCATTATTGTTGAATTCGCGAATGGTATGAGTCGCGAATTTACGCGAAAATAAATCTCTCGGGAAATAAAAGTGCTTTAGAGTATGGTAAAGATTTATGATATTACAGCTTTGCAGAAGTACAGTAAATCTGTATATAGTGACCACCCTTGGGACCTCAGATATATATATATATATATAAACTTTATATATAACATATGATTTCTTTTAGAAATTCTCGGTCTTAGAGGATTAAAAATTCAATTTCTAGCTGAACTGACATCAAGGTAGGAATCATGGTGAGACATTTATGAATATGTCTTGTTTACTGTAAACTCGCCTGTACAGAACAGAAGAGCAACATGGAGTGAATTAATGTGCCCTATACCTAAATCATGACTCTTTTACTTATACCAAGATGATCTGGTCCCGGTTTCACAATTATTCCTTAGCTAAGATTTTCCTTAACCTAAATATTGCAAAATTTCAAATTGATATAATTTTATTAATTTTCAAGATATTGAGGTATTTAAGGTGTCATTTTAAAGATCACTTCTAGAATAAAACATCTGCATTTAGTTTTGGCAAAAATATTCACCCGTAGTTTCAAAAAGAGATTTTAAAAAATTGCAAAATTTAAGTTAAGGAAAATCTTAGCTAAGGAATGATTGTGAAACTGGGGCCAGTTCTAGGATAAAACCAGAATGTCCAGAGAAAACCAACAACCTTTTGAAAGCAAACTGACAAACTTTCTTACACTAGAATAAGCCAGAGTGGGATTTGAGCCTAGATATTTGTGAGTTGCTGTGATCTGAAAGCACACCTTTAGACCACTTAGCTACCAAGGTCTCTACAGAACAGAATAGAACTATTTGTGATTGAGCCTAGGTATTTGTGAGTTGCTGTGATCTGAAAGCACACCTTTAGACCACTTAGCTACCAAGGTCTCTACAGAACAGAATAGAACTATTCAGGCATTAGTGTCAGCATCATTTGTTTATCTTTTTAGTTTTAAGTTGCTTGATGGACAAAGAATGGAAGTTTTTTTATGGACTACAGGTATAACTAACAGTATAGATCATTAATTTGAGAAAGTTTGTCAGTTTGCTTGTCACAGGATGTTGGCTTTCCCGGACACTCTGGTTTCCTCTACCATCCCAGAACTAAGTATGTAAGAATCTTGCCTTGGGCTTGAAACACCATAAATGAGCTCCATGCCACTTTTCTATTCAGTACATGAGCTATGCTGTTTTTCTGATAGCTCTTGTGTGTTTTAAAAATATACATGTATCAATCTTAATGGAAGCAATAATAAAAAAAATATTATTCCAACCACCAAATGGATCAATAGGAGCAAATATAATCATATTTCACTTATATCATGTATACCCAGACATTTCAAACATGACTCCGCGCCCAGACGTACATTAAAACATAAAAATTGTGATGGAGCTAGAGGATATTTTAAAGCAATTTATCCAATGATAACTGATATTATGTTTTTTGATATTGATGTTGTAAAATATCTGTTAATGGAACTCCGTCACTGTTATCGGTAAAAGGCGTGGTATATAGAAGCAGTTTGTATATTGTGTTTCTATTCTGGGATTTTGCACTCTTAAATTCATGACACGAAGTTACAACTTTATCACTCGGTTATCTGTTCTGGTCAGAATTAAAGGGCTTTCATCTATGACTTGTGATTTTAGCAGATATATATTTTTAAAGCCAAATGTATGTTATATGCGTCAATTATTACCATTGCACAAAAGGCAAAAACCTTTTGTGCAAATATTTGAAACAGCCCATTATACTTTACAAGTTCATAAAGACATTGGACAATTACCTTATATCTTATATTTACAATATTTATAAAAATTAATTTTATTGCCATCTCACATTTTCCATGTTAATTTAAAAACTATTTTGAGATACAATGTTGGTGCACCTTCTCATAAAAATAGGTCATCTCCTGTCAGTCAACGAGAGCATTTGACATCCGATGTCATCACGTCAGTGCACGGAGCACTGTCTCTATGAAGTGGAAAAGTATAGTTGATGTCAAATACTTTATTGAAGCAAAGATATTGCAATTGTAAATATTTATTGTGAGAAAATCAGTCATTTGATTGCTGAAAATCCATGGATTTCTTCAACCACTCTGGTTTCCTCCACTATCCCTGAACTGACTCTCGGAAAATAAGAAAAAGAAAGAATTTTGACAAGGGGGCATCAAACACCATTACTTTATCTACTTCACTGCTTTTATTTGTGATTCCAGTTTAACAGCTAGTTAATATGTTTTTTTTAAAAATGAACAAATTTTGATTAATAGTTTTCCCTGTTATGAATTGTCAATGGAAATGACTTTACGTAGGAACTCTTTTATTTCTTGATGTTACATTAAAACGGCATTGTTATAAAGACCATATTCAAACTGACAACTGCCATTTGAAATTCTGTCAGTTAAATCGAATCTGTAATTAATTCCTGATTCTTACACGGCACTACAATAATGTTTCCGGCTAATTCTCCTGGAATCGTATTTTCGTAAGTTTATTTTGATAAATGGATATTTGTATGTGTCTTATATCCCACAGAAATGATTGAAGAGTTTTATCGGGAAACAATCAAGAGAATTCTAAAGAATAACATGCTTTTCATGCGATATCAATCTAGTCGATCGGATAAGAAAACTGGCTTGTATCAGGGTCATTTATCAGCCATTCTCAACAGCTTATGGCTGCCTGATCATCCTTTTATTGCAAAGAGGAAATTGCAAAAAGCAGAACCCGATATTAGACCAGAATTCCCTGTAATCACTCATGCAAAATACTCCTCCTTGGGGGATCATTATGGCGAGGCAAAATAAAGGTTTAACGGCGAGTATGCCATTCATGTTTCATCTTGATCGGGAAAATGCTTCTCGACGTCGAAATCTTATTATAGCATTTGATATGGAATAACACATCAAATGTCAAAAGACTTAATGCTGCTAACAGATTACAACCTCTTCAATTCATCCTGGAATATCCTTACATTTTATGGAGCACTGTAGATTATAATATGTTGCTTATTTTTTATGATACTATATAAGAATGTTGACATCATTTTCTTTTTTGAGTTTGTTTGTTCACTTGTTGATGCTGTCTTTTATTTTTAATCATTAACTCCTTTTTACTCCACCAAAAACTGACTCTTTAATATAAGTAAAAGATTTTTTACTATGCAATATACATAAAGATTTTTGATGAAGTTCTTTTTTGTTTTATTCAGAATACAGAGATTCACAATTTGATGTTTACATAGTAATGTCCCCTTTGTCTTTATTGTGACATACTAATTAATGCAGGTTTAGATGTAATATGCAGTCTTTTTGTTTCTAAAGATCCAAAGTACAAGAAAGTCAAAACAACATAAATAGAGAGTTAAGACAGTTGGCAATCGTAAAGACGATTACGCCGTCAAGTGCTTTAATAAGATTTGTTTTTGTTGTACGACCATGTCACTCGGAAAATAATCATTAAAAACGATTATCATCAAGTCAATTGAGATAATTGGCCAGTTACTTTTTTAATCAGAAAATTTCCAAAAAAAAAAGAGAAAAGATTTACGCAAATCAAAAGAAAATAGGATTCATCTTATGGAATGGGATATGTCGGTTAAGAAATGACAAAAGTTCATGCGAGATGGTATGATTTTTGTAAACATGCATGACAAACACTCTTGAGATTAATTTGATGAGATTTTACAATCTCTTGTTAGATGTTATTGCGAACATCGGATTTGAAATGTCTAATGCATAACGTCAGGAAAAATTTATTTATTAGAAAGAACACATCTTCAGGTGATCATCTTATGTCGTTTGATGCTCGATATCGCTGTAATTCTTAAGATGCTAAAGCTCAATTCAGTCATTGACAATGGTTTATTGCATTATTTCCATCCTTGTTCCTCGTGTTGCATCGCAAAATACATCCAATTTTAAGCGGAAAAAAATCACGAAGATTTTTTTAGAATTTCAATTCATTGCACAATCACATTTCATAATCAGATATGCATTGAGAATTTATATTTTGTGAAGTTCTGAAGTGTTCTTATTTCTTTAATTTATTAAATTCTACTAACATTACTAATCTAATTTCTCCTATTTGAATTTGTTGACTCTTTAAAATCTAATTCCTGTTATGTAATTTGAACATGTCAATGTTATATTGAGTGGTGCATAATTGATATATGAATAGAAAGAGATAGTTTGCTGCCATTAATGTGGAATCTCTAATTTCAACAAGGGCCTTAGTGACTGTCTGATTTAAAAAAAAATTTGCTTATATATCACAGCTCACTCACTGCTTAGGTTTTGATCCACATTTAATGAGTCGACAGTTGTATTCTTTCAGATACTTTATTTTCCTTCACTATCCCATGACCTACGATCTCAATGTAAGTGATAGAGACGTGACCAGAGTGTTAAACACCATTATTCACTTTAAATCTTGGGCCTAAGTGACTAAGTGGTCTAAAGAATGCTTTCACCGATCAAAGGGCCTCTCACAGATTAGGTTCAATTCGCATTTAGAACAGATCCTAGTGTGAGAAAGGTTGTCAAATTGCTTGCCAAAGGTCAGAAGTTTTTGCAGAGCACTTCCTTTCCTCCACCATCTATGAACTATCTATGAGCTTGATATCCGTGAAAAAATCTTGACTTGGGTGTAGAAACTATGTTACTTTACTCCATTCCAAATATCATTTCATTAAACACAGATCTGTGGCATGTTGGTATTATAGAAAAAAAAATGCAAGAGATATTTGAAATTTGCAAATTTTAATATATTTAAGATGGTGTCTCCATTTTAGGCAGAAACTTATAAATAAAGATCACAGTCTTTTGTTATGTAAGGATTTCTTGTGAAGCAAGTAATTTTTTATTGAGCGTAATTCAATCAGACAATTTGCATTGGTATGCTTGTTGGTTTGATTTCGTTCTCAATCAAGTTTAAAATTGATCAATATATATATATATATATATATACATCAAGAAGTGTCTATTGAATTAAATTTACCAGTCTGGCTGCTTCTTTAAAATCAAATTGTGCTCATGCTAGCAGATCTAAAACGTAGTCAAATTTGGTTGGAGACAAGATATCAAATTTAGCTGGAGGCAATTAGCTGAATTTCATTTTTTTTTTTTTTTTTTTAAATTAGGTCTCCAAAAAAATCTTGTTTTTGTATTTTCTATAGCATTTTTGATTTGTTATATTAAATACAGTCCAACTTGCCTTAAAGGCCACCTCTACATAAGGGCCACCTGCTTATTAAGGCTAGTAGAATTGTATCCCAATTGTTCTTTATTTATATCATTTGAACTTGTATCTAAAGGCCACCTGCCCATAAAGGTCATTTTTACTGGTTCCCTTGGGATGCCTTTATAGACAGGTCATATTTCCATATTTCTTAAGTCTTTATATAAAGTCAATATTTTTCTGTAATTTTTATTCTGCTGACATTTTCAAATCTAATTTCTTAAACACAAAGATGCTGACTTTTCAAATCTAATTTCTGAGACTTAATTTGAGATTTAATGCTGAGAAGTTTAGATGGTGTGCTTCCATTATTCCAAAAACCAAAATAAAAATTCTTCCATTTCAGTAACAGTACATTCATATTGTGCAAGAAAAGCAACTTGACATCTTTTTATCGCCTGCCTTTCGAAAAAAAAAGAGGGGGGTATTAAATTCAATTTTCTGTCCATCCAAAATTCTTGTCTGTGCAAAATCTCCAAAACTATGAAGCACTATTTCACCAAACTTGACGCAAAGCATCAACATTGATAGGAGATACACCTATTGCTAACCTGAGTTGGTTTGTACATTTTCCTAGGAGTTATTGCCCTTTGACAAAGCGCATATCATAAAAAATCCTGCTGTCGGGGCATCCTAATTGACTGAAATTACTTGTTAATTTCAATAATCACAGTAAAAAGTTTATAGAAACAGCTTTTCCCCCAAAAACGTAATTCAATCAGACATTTTGACCTGTTAGCACTTCACTTTTTATTAGTTTTATTTTGCTCTTCATTAAGTCGGCAAACAAGTTTAAAAATGATCAATATTTTTTTTCTTCCAAATCAAATTAAGTCACATTATTTTCCAGTCTGGTTGCTGTTAAATTAAATGTGTAACGGTATTAATGTTTTTACTTTTTTTATCCCTCAGAGAAAACACAATTTTTCAGTCTGTTAATTAAAAAGAAAATTATTACTATATGGTGCTTAATTTTGGTGCATATAGTCAATATATAAATGCAAAATCGTATTTGTTAATTTTGTTTTTTAAACTGATTTGTCAATTTTTTAAATATTGAAAGTAGATATTGATGCTTTTAACATATTTAGCTGGTTTCTACAAGAAATTTTTTCCTTGACCTGTTTACAGTTTAGATCCATGTTCTTTCTTTTTTTTCATATTCGTTGCTTTGAATAATAAAAATAATTACATGTTTATAATTGTAACATTGGATTTTTTTCCGCTTCAGAAAATGCAAATCCACCAGACTGTAATGAATATCTTAAGCCAGTGAATTATGGTTGGTTAATATTGTAAAATTCCGTTGAATCAGCAAAACTGTAATGGTCTTAGAATTAATTAAATGAGTGATTTGGGATAAAAAAAGAAGGCATTTAAGCATTTTTGAAGTTGCAAAATCAACCATGAAATCCTGAGATTGAGTGAAAAAATGTATGCTACATTTTCATGAAATATTGCTATATCAGCACTTTTGAAAAAATAATTATTGCAATAAAAATATATTGGTTTTTCCTTCTTTTGTGATGGACAAATTAATTTCCAAGGTAAACATAATTATTTTTGTATATTTTTCAATTGGAAATTGGCTGATCTATGACCATGCCCACAATGTTCTGATGAATTTGGTCTGAATTGTGCCATTTAATGATGTCACTGCCACTAGTATGTCATTAGTTGCCATGACACCACTTTGGTACTCTGATGGCGACCAGTGTCGGAACATAAAAGGCATGGCCTGCGATATGTCAATTACTGTTGTAAAGCATTACTTGACGATAGCAAATACAATCAAGAATACTAAAAGGCAAGCAAATAACACAAGACAGGATAAACATTACAGTTTTTTTGACAAAACAAGAATACATATGCTATAAGGTTGAAGTAATCTACAAATAGACACCTTAAATTCCCAAATATCTAAATATTGACAATGCTATTAAATTGACAATTTACCAGATGTAATTAAGTACAAGCAAATTCAGTGAATTATGATCCCCTGCCAGCAGGTTTTTTTTTGTGATTTGCACTATTGTTCAAGGGGCCATAACTCCAAGGAAAATGAGCAAACCAACTTGGGTTAACAATATATGTACATTTCCGATATATGTTGATACTTTGCACAAAGCTTCGTGAAATATTGCTTCAAAGTTTTGGAGAATTAGGACAGACAAGAATATTGGACCGATGGAATGAAGTACGGAAACTCGAATTTAATATCCTTCTCTTTCTCTTAAAAGCGGGTGATAGAAATAATAGCATAGAAATGATTTTCAAAACTGCGGTCAGAAGATATTCATATTAGTTACGTTCCACTGCCTCATATATGACACCTGTGCTGCATTTTTACTCAATTTTCTTTCATGTTTTAAAAAGTTTTTCTTTTTATTTTGTAGGTAAGTAAAGAATTTACACATACAGTTTCTTACTTTGAAGACATTCAGCTATTAAGATTGTACAGAATAGCAGCTAAGTGTTGAAATATTTCTTTTTATAACCCAGCCTCGAAGAAAAGGGGATATACTGGTTTACCCCTGTGCCTTTGTCTGTCCGTCCTTCCGTTCCTTAGAAACAAAGATTTTCATAACAATTTTTTTTAGGAACTACTAAACACAGCCACTTGGAGTTCAGTATGAGGTCCCATGCTTCGGATACTGGTTTCAAGTCTGCCAGACATCTACTTCATATTTTGTTTGTATTCTAATATATGTTAAAAGTTGCAGTATACTAAGTGAGTAGTAGCTCATAGATTTCTTATAAGTATACTGGTATAGAACTTAGAAAGAAAGATTTCTATTCTAACATGATTTAAATCAGAAACATTGAAATGAATGCTGCAAACTCTTTCCGGAGAAGCACATATTACCATTTATTCTCAAAAAAGGGTTCATCAAAACAATTCATCTGTTGAGATTACCTCCATTGTTCGGGGCATATAGCATGAAGTCACAAGGTGAATAAGGGAAAATACCATGGTACAAGGGAACACTCATGGGTATATATATCAGTTTGTTTTACCACAGTTTGCCTTCTTCATGTTTCATACAAAAAAAACATAGGTCATGTTCGAGTAATTGTTAAAGAAAGTGTTTATAAACATCTATTGCATGTCATTTCCACTTTATTAATTATGTTTACAAGGTGATGGGGTGGTAGGGATTGGAGGAATTGTCCTTTCAACTGTCTTCCAATCCATCTGTCCCATTATTGTCTTCATTCTATAACCTGAAAGTTAAAGATGAATTTTGATCAACTTTGCCACAAATATATACCAACATCAGAAAATGTATCACATACCAAATTTGTTAATGTCAAGGTCACAAGATTGACCTTTAGATTTTGCCCACATAGTCAATGTGGGGGATGCATATGTCTCTTAAGAGACTGGTATAGTTTTGATATCTATGTTATTCATTATAAATTCAAATATACAGTCTGCACAACGGCAGAAAGGTCACATTTAGATGTTAAACGCAATTCAAAAATGAAATATCAAAAATATAATATGAATTTCTCAAGTTAAGGATTTGATCAAATTGGCAAAGTAAGTTACCAGTAATTTATAAAATCATCATTGCCTACCCAAAAACATGTGAAATTTCTACAGCTGCGATATTGCTTTAGATATTGATCTTACGATATGGAGAATTGGGTGACACAAATATTTTACAATTTAAGGTCGTTAAACAATGATTTATAGTAATCGCAAAAATTGTCATGCAACGGAGGAAAAAATTTGCTTGTGATATGATATTTAATCTTTAGTGTATTATGCTATTTTTGAATCAACTCAATGTCAAAATATTGATTTTTCCAAGAAAAATTCAATTTCAACCATTTAGTAATTACAAACTATTGTTTATTTAACTCATTGTTTATAAATCATGTCAACCTGACAAAATTGTTTTTCCATGGCTAAATTCCATAATTTGATACACGTCGGAAAAAAATCTTTGTTTTCTTTTAGTTGCTCATATTTCAGTTGTCCGAATAATATCCAGGAAAAATCTGACGGAAAAACAAATATTTGTCTTGTGATTTAGAATTTTCAATATTTGTTTTTTATATAGATGTTTGCCCAAAATAAACAACAAGCTGTGTTAAAAAAGTAAATTTTGTATGGATATTTACACAAAATAAACAATCGTTTTGTTTTCAGAAAAGGTAAACTCTGAATACACTAATAGATTAAATGAAAACAGCAAGTTTGGTTTGTCAACAGTTTAATGTCCCGTTAATCTCGGGTAAATTGAGATCCATTACTTTCCACCCTGGAATTCTTTATCCATTAATTTCCACCCTGGAATTCTATTTTCATTACTTTCCATCCTGGAATGGTATATCCATTGTCTAGTTTTTCCACCCTGGAAATGTTTTGGTAATCTCCAGTAAATTGAGATCCATTACTTTCCACCCTGAAATTATTATATTCCTACATTTTAGCCATTATACATCTGAAAAACAACATGTATATACATGTAACTGATGGTGTGATTATAGTAGTTAAGTTTTTTCTTCATTTAAACCAACACAATGTTTGGTGTGGCAATCATCTACAGAGGCCAGGGACTTTTCTTTTTTTTTCAAGGTCAGGAACTTGTCAGGTAATTTCGAAATTTGGGGATTTCAAAAATAAAGAAAATGTCAGGGAATTGTCCAGTTTATTTTATAATTGTTTCTCAAGAGTTTTTATCTTTGAAATTTTAATCATTGATTCACACATGTTCAAGTCTGCCGCTGTGCCACGTGATCAATACCTCTTAACGTTTGTGCGGAACGTTTTGGAAAACGTCAACGTCACAGATTCCCGGAATGACGTTGTTTTCGCGGGAAAATTCATCCCATGCGATTCCATATCCATTGGAAATAAGTGTTCCGCACAAACGTTGGAGGGTATCATGTGGTACGGCGGCGAACTCTGCACATGTATCACACAAATTTAGATGTAAATCACACTCACAGCTAAGCTTACACAAACATGGGGATTATGAAACTGTCCAAAAAATAAAAACCCACAATACAGATATACAACATAGATATATTTATATAAGTTTGTTTATGTACCATTTCAGTAACTGGTACTAAACTCATAGACTAGGTTTCCACAAATTTAAAATAATTAGTAGTCAAATTTCCAAAATTTGTGAAAATATAGTCCTTTTTAAAGTATTTTTCCACAAATTTGCTAAAATAGGTTACTTTTTGAAAGAATTCCTCAGAAATTAGTAGCCAATGGCGATTTTGGCTACTAGGAATGGAAACAGATAGATCTGGCAATCACATACTGATGTGGTGACATTCTGGTTTCATGTTTTTTGTTGCATGTTTTGTAATTTTCACTGCTGTTTTTCTTGTTTTGTATCTTCGATCATTGTCTGTATGTTTTTATTTTTTTTCGTGGTGGTAACCCCACTCTAGTCTGGCCTGAAACTTGTCACATGCTTAACATTGAAAACCCCAGACAGCTGTGTATGCTACATGACAAAAATAACAGACCCAAAATGTTTGGTCTACACATTGGTCAAATGTGCACATTTTGATGTTAAACCTTCAGTGAGATGCAGAAGGCATTCATTAAAAGACTTATAGGTAAAAAGGACCCAATTTCTCCTTAGATACAAAAACAATATATAAGTAAGAGATTGTCATTACAAAAGCAGAAAGGACATCAGGTTAATGAGCCTATGTGATATCTACTGTTATTTTATACTGCCCAACTGACCAGAGAATTGATTTGGACAATTAGAAATTGATCCTGTATTCTGTTATTTCTATATCCTGTATTTTAGTTAATGATATAGACAGGATAAAGGTTATCTCAGGACATCATTAGGAAGGTGATCCACAGACTAGAGGGATTATCTGAGTCAAGATTATAAGTTAAATCTGTCTACTGATTATTGCATTATTTTTGCTGTGTCAATTTTTTGCAGTTTGCCAATGCCAAGTGTATCTGTGATGTCAAATTTTGGTGGTCTTATCTTATAAAAGGGAAGAAAGTGTGTGAGAACCTAAAATGTTTACTGAATGCCTCAAAATGTTGTATTTTTGCAGCGGTTTTATTTTCACAGGAATACACCAGACTGCAAATATAGTGAAAAAAACTACAGCGAATTATAAGCATCATAAACTATACTGCCCAAATGACCAGAAATTGATTCGGATAATTAGAAATTGCTCTGGTATTCAGCTACAACTATATCCTGTATTTTAGTTAATGATATAGACAGGATAAAGGTTATCTCAGGACATCATTAGGAAGGTGATCCACAGACTAGAGGGATTATCTGAGTCAAGATTATAAGTTAAATCTGTCTACTGTATATTGCATTATTTTTGCTGTGTCAATTTTTTGCAGTTTGCCAATGCCAAGTGTATCTGTGATGTCAAATTTTCGTGGTCTTATCTTATAAAAGGGAAGAAAGTATGTGAGAACCTAAAATGTTTACTGAATGCCTCAAAATGTTGTATTTTTGCAGCAGTTTTATTTTCACAGGAATACACCAGACTGCAAATATAGTGGAAAACAAAACTACAGCGAATTATAAGCATCATAAACTATACTGCCCAAATGACCAGAAATTGATTTGGACAATTAGAAATTGATCCAGTATTTAGTTAGTCCTATATCCTGTAGTTTAGATAATGATATAGTTAGGAGAAAGGTTATCTGAGGCCATCATTAGAAAGGTGATCCACAGACTAGAAGGATTGTTTAAGTAAAGAAAATACAGTCAGTCCTGTCTATACTGCCCAATTAACCAGAGATTCAGATTTGGACAATTAAAAATTGATCCGGTATTTAGTTAGTATTATATCCTGTACTTTAGATAATGATATAGTCAGGGTAAAGGTTATCTGGGGACATCATAAGAAAGGTGATCCATATAATAGAGGGATTATGTAAGTCGACAAGGATACAGTCTATATCATGTATATTGCCTAGCTGACCAGAGATTAAGTTGGTCAGATAGAAATTGATTTTTTTTCAGTTAGTACAATATTCTGTACTAGAGATACTGCTTCCCAGTTCATTCTATTTGCTATTCCTGCCTCTTACATCATACCGAAGATTTAAACTCAAATAGAATATTGTTTCTAAAGTGGTTCAGAATGTCTATTAGTTTACCTTAAATATTAGGTCTATCAGGAAAAAAGACTTACAATGACAAATTGTTCTTATACAATTTTAAATGTAAATTTCTAGCATGTCAGTTGACAGTTGTCCTTATAAAAATGCATGGATGCAAAATTAAACTCCTATAGACTTATCTTCAAGGGTTCCATGGGTTGTAAATCCCCCTTGATCTTCTGTTACGCTTCATTGATCAGAAGATTTGAAATGGGGGTAAATGTAAGAAACAAGGTCAAATACGTTATAAATAATAATGATACTGTGATTGGAAATGTGATCAAAAGATTAGGCGCAGAACATGATGTCATTGTTCGCCGATAACTGGGTGTATTCTAGGAAAGATCCTTCTTGATCTTGATTTTTACGGTTCATTTGTCAGTGGATCGGGAAAGTGAATGATTCTAAAATAAGAAATTAGTTTTTAAATAACAATATTGGTTGAAATGATAAAAAAAATTAGTCTTGTCACATGATGTCATTTCAAACAATATTGACAATAGAGAAGGGGGGGGGGGGTCATCTTGGGACACATAATAATTAGGCATGTTACATGGTGTTGAAATTTGGTGATTACAAGTGATATTGACCCAGTGATTTTGTAAGATAATTCAGGAGTTGTCTTGGGTCATTTTAAATAAGAAATTAGTTTTAAAATAATAATAATATTGGTTGAAACAATGAAAAGATTAGACATGTCACATGATGTTGAAATGATATTGTCCAAGTGATATTGTGAAAAAAATCCAGGGGGTCATTTCAGGACAAGCGATATTGACTGGGCTGGGTGATATTGTTGAGAAAAATCCAGGGGGTCATCTCAGGACACCTAATAATTAGGCATGTTATATGGTGTTGAAATTTGGTAATTACAAGTGATATTGACTGGTCTGGGTGATTGTTGAGAAAAATCCAGGGGGTCATCTCAGGACACCTAAAAATTAGGCATTTTACATGGTGTTGAAATTTGGTGATTACAAGCGATATTGACTGGGCTGGGTGATATTGAGTGAAAAATCCAGGGGCCCCGGGGTCATCTCAGGATACCAAATAATTCGGCATTTTACAAGGTGTTGAAATTTTGTGATTACAAGCGATATTGACTTGGCTGGGTGATATTGTGAGAAAAATCCAGGGGGTTCATCTCAGGACACCTAATAATTAGGCATGTTACATGGTGTTGAAATTTGCTGATTACAAGTGATATTGACCATAGTGATATAATTTCAGAGAATTCAAGGGGTCATCCTAGGTCATCTTAAATAAGAAATTAAAATTGTTGGTTGAAACGAATAAAAACGGATTAAAACGTTGGCAATTACAAGCAGTATTGAGCTAGTGATATTGTGAGAAAATTTAGGGGGTTATCTCAGAACATATGATGATTAGTAATGTCACATGATGTTGAAATTTTGTGATTACAAGTGATATTGACCATAGTGATATTGCGAGAGAATTCAGGGGGTCATCTCAGGACACATAATAATTACAAGTGGACATTGTATCGATTAAGATTTTCTGCAGCTGCATTGTACTTTTATAAGCGGAAAACATTGATTTTTTTACCACTATCTAACAATTTCCCGAGATCAAGGAAGAATGAGTTCTTGACAGAATAAATATTTTTTACGTTATCAGTGAAGAAACGTAAATAACGGTTTTTGAAATACAAATTAGTTTCATAATCATACTCATAACTAACGCTGACCCAATAATCGTTGTAAACACAATAAGAGCCTTAAATACAATTGATAAATACAAACCAATATTGTATTGAGAATTCCTGTTTGTTTAGTTAATAACCATGTCAAGATTGATGGAAAAACTACCAACGGAAAAAATCCTGAAGTTTTTATTTAAGAGTGACGAGAATATTCCGTGTCTGACACATGCAAAAAACCACAACGGAAGTACGAGGGGACAGCAGATTAATTCTTTGAAAAATACATAAGAAAGAGAAAGACGTCTCTTTTATCATCAATTGTATTTCTTCTTTGAAGTTTTATCATTATCAAAGATACGGTAAAGAGATTCAGGGCGGAATTGAGAAAAAAAACCAAAAACCTGTGAATTAAGTGGATTAAGATTAAAACAATTAAATTAAGTAAAAATGATATAATTGATTGACTGAAATGTCTTCAAAAGAATTTTCGTGTCAAGATACTTAATTTTTTTTCGCCCCCAAGATAATTAATAGCAGTTATAGCGCATTGAACGTAAAGAGCGTAAAGAAAACACTGATGAAAATGAAATTGTATTTTAAGTCTTTAAATTGGATTACATCAAAGAAGATCCCTAGTGGATTACTATCATGCGACTTAGATGTTTTAGGATTTCAATTTGATGTCAACAGTTTTCAAGTGATTGTCATCAACAATCATTTAAGCTTTTTTTTTTTTTTTTGAAAATTTAAGAAATTGTAAATTTTCACATTTATGCATACATGTATTTATTGTTTCATGATATTTTTATGTGTTAACACTTTGAAACTCACCAAAACAGTACAGTCCCAAATGTCAGCAAAGACCACTCAAGGAATCAGTAAAAATGGCCTTTACGAGCAGGTGGCCCTAAAGGTGTAAAGCTGGCCTTTTTGGCAGGTTCAACTGTCCTATTGGTTTTTAGGGGCCTTAGTGACTGAGTGGTATAAAGCACCAAATTAGGGCTCACAATGACTATCACTGTCTTCCCAATAGTGACTGCCACTGCAGTAACTCAGTTGGTAGAATACTCTCTCTGTAGGTGGTCATGGGTTCTAACTCTGGCCATGTCTGACCCAAGACTTGAAAATCAGTGACTGTTCTTTTGCCAAACACTCGGCATTATGGAATGAAAGTCATGGTTCTTTTGTATGGGAAGTTAAAATAAACGAGGTCCTGTGTCTTGGTAGGCTTGGCACGATAAAGAAACCTGCTGTATAACGACATCAGCGCAACACACAGACAAAACATCTGCACCTTGCCTATAACTGACGATGTGTCAATATAAGTGAAATATACTTGACTATGATGTTAAACATTATTACCATAATCAACTCAACTCTTACCAGATCTGACCACCTAGATGTAAGTGAAAAAATGTTAACTTAAAATACCATGAGTTCTACCTCAGATTCATTGGTTTGAGAAGTATCAGTGCAACCAACCTATCAACATATCTTTCTTTTGCATTATCTCATTCCTTCATTGGGGCATTGGTGACAGGGTGATCTAAAGTTGGATTTTACAGCACTTTTCATCCCACTTGGGCAGATCTTTGAGTGAGTAAGCTTTCCATTCACCTATGTGGTTTTCTTTGAGCACTCTGGTTTCCTCAACCACCTAAGAACTAAATACTAAAAAAAAGTGAAAAAAATTTGACTGGGGACACAAAACACTCCACTCATTTCTTAGACATGATTTTGTCATTTTAACACCTTTTTCAGTTAAAATTAAAACTTTAGTGGAAAGTACAAATGAAAGTTCATCTATTTTTCTGCTAGGAGGTCATTGCCATATTCTCTACTTGAGAATAAATAGTTCCTTAGGTCGTTTTAATTATTTTTTAAAATGCTATTGGGAATTACTTATATAGATATTGTCATGACGACTCCTTTTGTCACCAGATGTCATCTTGCTATTTTAATTAAAGGTACATATTTAACACAATCGAGGTCAATAACTCCTATGGCACTATGTGGGTTATATTGTCTTCAGCTTATGGTTGGATTAGTCTTAGAATAGTCTTGAAAACAATCAAAAGGAAACAATTTAAGAAGTATGAAAAATAATTAATATATTGCAACTGAGTTTATGATATTGTATTTTTATGCATTACAGATTGCAAGATTTTGAAAATCTTTTTCTCAAATCACCCAATGTCTTGGGTAGGAAGAAATAATGTCACTCACATGAAAATCTATCATATTAGTATTAATTAAATTGAAAAAGAATTGCGTTTATTATTATCAAGGGTGTTATAAAGTGTTATATAGGTCAAAATTAACTTATCAATCACTTTCATACAAGTGATCATAAAAATTTATTCACTTGACATCACAACATACATATTTCCAATCTCATTTTCTAGAGAGCACCACATTTGACTGGTTCCTAATCCAGATTTGCTTTATTGTACAGATTGGAAAGAGTGACATGGTTGTGGTGCCAGACTTTCTAGAAGCTGTCTATGATAGATTTCTGATCTCATTACCAGAGAGCACACCATCAAAGTGGTTCCCAGTCCAGTTTGGCTCTGTTGTATACAGATTGAAAAGAGTGGCACAATTGTGGTGCCAAACTTTCTAATAGCTGTCTGTGATAGATTTCTGATCTCATTACCAGAGAACACCACATCAGACTGGTGCCCAAGTGTTCAGTTTTCCTGAAAAAGTTGTGATGCTGTGGTGCTTGACCTTTTAGAACCACTTCTTTAACAGATTTTTGATATCATTTACCAAAGAGCACCGCATCAGACTGGTTCCCTGTTCATTTTTATCTGACATAGAACCTCTGGCAATAACAGATTTTTAATCTCAGTTTCCAGAGAGCACCACATTTGGCTGGTCCCTGTCATTTTTTCCCCAACATTGATCTTTTGTCTGTTTGTAACAGATTTTAAATCTCATTTACCATAGAGCACCACAATAGAGCAGTTCCCTGTCCAGTTTTCCTCTGCTGTAGACAGGTTCTTAAACGACTAGCACTTCACCGACTTTTTCCCATCTTTCATACTATTTCTACCTCTCGAATTAGAGAGCATAGATATATTTCCCATGATGCATTAGTAGAAAGATAAACTATTTTTTTTATAGTTTCTACATTATTATTGATTCCATTGCGATGTTATACCAGCATATCAATTTTTCATTATTTTGTCAATATGTTTTGGCAATAAACAACTTTATAGAATCATTTCATCTACGATATCTGACTCTTAACATCAAGTTTGACAATGCAGATCAAGCTATCATTGTGATAGTTGTACACATTTCCATTTATAGATAGACAGGAAATTTATCTGCGGTTTTTATTTACAGTAAATAGGTCTCTAATTCCAACAACAATAACATTTTTGTTAAATAAATAGATAATACATGTATTTATGGTATCATTGCGGAAAATATGACGGAAATTTATCTGCGTTGTTTATTTATAGTAAATATGTCTCCTATTCCAACAACAATAACATTTTTTTCTATTTTTTTTATTTAATAAAAATGTTATTGTTGTTGGAGTTGGAGATATATATATTTCCTGTAAATAAAAACTGCAGATGAATTTTTTTAAAAAAGTTTGACTTATCCGGAAATTAGAGATATCCGTGTTTGAGATAATGAGATTCAACTGTAGATAATATTTATTGTATCATTGCTGAAAATCTGACAGAAATTTATCTGAAATTTTTATTTCCAATAAATATGCAGTCAATTCCGCCAATATTAAGGTTTTTGGTCCTTGCTCGCCATTGTTTGATTTATGATGGATTAAGTTTCAATTTAATTTTGTTTCCCTGTGTGCAGATTTAATTATAATGCTGTAAACAAATACTGTGGTATTGAATGTGACAGTGAAGCTATGTTAAGGTTTATAGGAGTAAAATGATTTTATGTCGATAGTTCACGCTAGCCCGGTTGTGCTGTTAGAATTTATGAATTCCATGTGATGTTTTGATGGGAATAATCTAATATTCTTGAACAGTTGACACATGTGCATGCAGATCAACAGTTTGTTGTTTCAGGCAGCATAGTATCTCTGGTGTTGTGTTCAGTGTTTTTTTCATGGCATTAATTGATGTATGGCCGGTTATGCCTTTTATGTTCTGTCACTGGGTGCCATCACGGTACCAAAGCAGTGTCACGGCAACTAATGATGCACTAGTGTCAGTGACATCATTGAATGGCACAATTCAGACCGAGATTTCATTTTTGTGTGTAATTTCAGAAATGCCGGGCCTTTGTTGGAACATGGTGGGCATAGGTGGCGATTTGTCAATTGCTGTCATCACTATCACCATTACCACAGTCACCACTGTAACCACCATTACTAAGATTACATACATGTGTATAAATTTATTTCCTGAATGGAAAAATTCCAAAAAAGTTATGTGTCAGAAAAGATGCTGTTAAAATTTTAAGAATTAATTTATTGTACAAATTTGTAATTATTAAGCTTTTCACAAAATTTAGTGGTTGGTTTGTTTAATGCACAGATAACAACGCCACTCACTGCTTATTGGTTAGAATCTCACTTGGGCAGACCCTAGTGCTAGACAGTTTTCAGTTTGCTTGCCAAAGGTCAGTGGTTTCTCCAGGCACTATGGTTTCCTTCACCACCCCAAAAACTGACTTTCTATAGAAGTGAAAGAATCTTAATAAGGGTTTTAATAAACATTATCCCTTTCATTAATGCAGATTTTTACCAACACCTTAATAACAACCTATTACAATTCAAGATGCTTGTTATTTCACTTTTCATGTGGATGTATTTAAAAAATAAAATAAAATAACAAACAAAACAAATAAAAAAACCTTTGATTTGATATTTTTCTTTTTGTAACATTAATCTGTTTTTTTCCCCCAAAATAATTTCATGATTTAGACTTCATGAGTCATAAAAGAGTTATAATTATCCAAATTATTATTGATAACATGTTCAGCACCTGCTAACCATAGTCATGTGTTAGCGAATAACACCTTACTAGATCCATTTTAATGGACATTTACTACAAGAAACTGTGAATTAGCACAGATCACTGTATCAAAATGATGAGTATTCCATGACGAAGTGATGGGGATTCCATGATAAAGTGCTATATCTATGAAGAAATAATGATGGAAGAACAATCGAGATAAATTTCTCAATGAATCATTTACGTGTAAATTTGCTCGCTGTGTTCAGTAAACAAATTCTTCCCGTAATTACTTCAGACACCTGTTTTCTTCCAGAGACAACTGCCCTCATCGGTGATTATTTCTTCTCCCTCGTGTTTTGTATCTTAATTGATTAATCCCGCAATACACAGGCGAGTTTTTGTAAGAAAACCACAGAAGAAATAAAAACGCTAAATTATTTCTGTAAAAGAAATAAATCACTTGGTAATTCCATGTTGTTTTTGTGTTGTCACACCAGTAAAATCTACAATGTAGCATTCTTGGATACTACCACAGCCGCAATTGTAAAAACATGTAATCGCAAATATCCGAGACACTGAGCTGTTAATTGATTTAGTAAAAGTGATTTTTTAAATGGATTCTATTAATATCTTTCAAGAGTGTGTGGTGTATGAATTGGGTTTTATTTTATAGTCAAGGTTTTTTTCACTTATATAGAAATGTCACCAGCTATAAGAGAAGGCAGAATTTTTTAACTTGAACATTGAATGTATAATAGTAAACAGAGTAGTTGTTTTGTGTCAGAAGGCATTGCTTTTTATGCAGATCCTTTTGAAAGACTCATGACTTTTTTCTAAATACTGAATGCATTGTGAAAAATCGTCACTTCAGACACCTGTTTCTTCCAGTGACAACTCCCCTTATCGGTGATTGTAGTTGAATGAGTGCAGTAATGGTGCTTTACCCTCCAATCAAGATTATTTGACTTATATTGAGACAGTCATTTTAAAGATGAGGACAAAACTGGACTGCCTAGAGAAAACCACTGGTTATATCCAAACAAGTTTTTGTAAGAAATAAAAATGGTTCACAAGAATCTGACACTGCTGTGTGAGATCAAATTTTCTGAACAAGAGTGTTGACAAAATTATCTTGTCTCCTTTGGGATTATTTTGTCAACATGAGTGTTTTCAGAAAAATCTTTCTCTCCCACAGACAGAGTTTTCCGTACCATCACTAGATTTTCCCATCTGGGATTTTCGTTGAAGGTCATTCTCAGCAGGAAAATACCTTTCCGACAAAATAAAACTGATTATGACATCTAAAGTAAAATTGCTAAAATAAGTATGCATTGTTATAAAGTGGTTTACAGTATTCAAAAATAGACTGCTACAATCACTTGTGACTCCAATGTTAGCCATTGCAAAGTAAACATTGTTATTTACCTGAAAATGCCTATTTGTTACCTCTTCCATATTCAGAAAAATCATTTAAGAGTGTTAAATTGAAAATTTTTATACTGAAGAATACTGTATAATGCTTATATTTTGCTGTGGTTTTATTTTTACTACTGTAAAATACCTTATTTTCGCGGCATGATATTTTTGCGATATTTGTATCAAAGTCATTTCGCAGCATGAAATTTTCACGATATCCTGTTGTGAGCCCGATCCCATCGTGATTCCCTCACGTAAAAGTCCATTGATATTTATTTGATCAAATTTATTTTCGCGCATATTATTTTCGCGATTATTTATGAACTTGCAAATTACGCGAAAAAAACATGCACGCGAAAATTTCATGTTTTACAGTATTTTTTCGGTCCAATGAATTCCAGCGAAATAAAACTGTTGCAAAAATACAGAATGTACAGGCATTTAGTAATGTTGCTCGAGAAGACTGCAGAAATTAGAGACCGCGAATACACTAGTCATCGTCAAACTGCGGAAATTTGACGCCGTGAACATAAAGCATAAACATACAGTAATACTGCGTAATTTTAATATGTCCATTTTTTGTAATTGGTCGTATTGTCAGATTTCAGTGATGTAATATGCACTTTTACGGTAATCTGTATCTCTAGAACTCTTGATGTAATATTGATGTTACATAGATAAGGATGTTTGTATTCAGACGCTGATTTTAGGAACAGCGATCAAATATTCATTGTTTTAAGTCACTAAAATGGGGTTTTAATTGCCATGGGGGAAATTCTAAAGTCATAAGATTTATTTATATAACATTAATACGCATACACAGACAGCATCTAATACATAAGTTAATATGTTATTGACTGGTCCTGGCCATAAAAACATGTGTTTTATTCAGATTGTGTCCATGTGTGCACCTGCAAAGAATAAATTTTGTTCTATTACTCTTTCTTATTGTTTCATCATCTAACTGTAAAATACAAGTGATTGGTTGATATGTTGAATGTTTTTGTGTCCCAGGAAAAATTACAAATGGTCAGTTCTATTATAATGGAGAAAGCCAGAGTACCATGAAAAAAACCCACTGACCTCTTCCATCTCATACATAAGTTACAAAATGTATTATATTATTGACTCTGCCAAAAATTATTTGTCTTTTCTAACTCTTTCTTATTGTTTCATGTCATTGAACAGTGTCAGTCAGTATATACTCTGGATGAACAGTTCTGGTTTAATGGAGTACCATAAAAACCACTGGCCTTTGGCAAGGGAACTGACATCATCTAATACATTCTGGTATAATAGAGGAAACCAGAGTACCATGAAAAACTGACTGTCCTTTGTCAAGGGTACTGATAATAAATTAATATGTTATTGACTCTTTCAAATCCATAAAACTTGTGTTTTATTTAGATTGTGTCTACAAGTGCACCTGCAAAGAATAGGGCAACTTTTGTTCATGTCTATTAATTTTCGCGATGTCAAAATCACAAACAATTTGTGAATATAAATTTTTGTGATTTAGTTAATTACCGTATACAAAAGAAATCGTTAGAAAATCTGTATTATTTAATTAAGGCTCTTGACAATATACTTTCGCGATTTTACTGTCCTGGCAAATAGCAGGTGAATAAAAAATGGTTTACAGTAATGGCTTTGTCACCTTATTTAAGAGTGCAGGTGATCAGTTGAAATGGTGTTTTACATCCCAATTGAAATTACTACACTGGTATCTAGTTGTCATTTTTGGAGAAACCCAGAGTACCTGAAGTGCTAATTGTTCTGTCAACTCACGGAAGAGTGCAGGTGATTTAATGGTGTTTTATGTCCCAGTTAAAATTATTTACATACCGGTATATCAAAATGATTATTATGGAGGAACCCAGAGTGCCTGAAAACTGTCAACCTTTGACAAGAAATAAAATCTTTCACTGATATTAGGGTGAGCTTTGTTTTTCTGGACATATTTTTCAGAAAATAAATTGAACACAAATGCATGTAGTAATGTAAGATTCTTATTTTTAACTTTGATGAAAAAAAACTGTGTCATATATTACTTTATGTCAAGGGAGATTACTCTATGCAATCATCAAACTCCTGGTAAATTGTAAGAACATGATGTGAGGACGAATATCCTAGGAAATGCCAGAATGAGATTTAAAAAAATATGAATTTATTATTATTTATTTATTTATTTATTTATTTATTTATTTATTTATTTATTATTACTTTTTTTATCTATAAAAGTGTGGGATTTTAATTGAGGCGGATGGTAATAGGTACCAAATTACCTAACTAAGGTTGAACTTAAAGTCTGCCGATCTCTTGCCTGGCAAAAGGAGTTTAATCAAATAACACATCTTATCATGATGTTATATGCTATTTTAGGATTGACACGGAATTGTTAATATTTGATTAAATTATCTCTGAATGTAGGACTTTATAAATGTTTGAAGTTCAAAATCAGTCTACAATCAGTGATTTGGCTTATAACCAAAGGGAGATTATTATATATCAAAATGAAATTATTTATTAATCATATTTGATCATACAATCTTTTGTAAGTTTCAAGAAAAAAATCAAATTCCAAAATGAATTATTTTAAAATATAAATTTTATTTTTTTTAATTCATTTCCCCTTTGTTTTTATATGAATAATCGGATATTGGATATCGGATAAAAATCAGATATTGACATAATAGATGAAACTCTTAAACATGTGTATCCCTACCCCTTAGCAATGTCTATTTTTTATTTTAATACATTAAATATGAATTGTGCAAAATGTTCAATAATTTCATTTTTCCATAACAAAAAATTAAAATTAATGTCATTTCTTTAATATTAAGTAATAACAATAAAATAAAAACCGTATTAGACATACTTTTTTAAGATCGATAATTCAATCTATTGAGAAAATGGAAGAAAACCCATTTAGATAGATATATTTCCACATATATCAAATTAGTTCAATGATGGTTCTGTTTGAAGTTTATTTTTCCCAAATTACTTCATTAAAATGTCATTTTAAAGACAAATGTTGTTTTTATTCAATTTGTTTTCACAGAAAAAAGTATACACTGCAATTTTCTCTCGTAAATTTGACGCAAATGAGAAGAACATCAAACAAAATTATTTACGGAAGGAACGCTAGAATCGAATTATAATCAGGTGAAACGGTTCATTACGTAACTTGATAATTGTAATTTTTTGATATATTTTATTGTGCTGTTTCACACCGTTTACACTCCGGGAATCTCCGGCGTCAACCTTTTCATCTCTTTTCAAGTCTTTGAGACTGGGAACAAATGTGTCGGTGTGATCGATTGTCACGAGTATTTTATGTATATTGATGGTGCAACGTTAAACATCTCTCGCGGGATTTCATTTATGTCAATGTATCGACGTTACAGTACCATTGATAGATTACTTGTGTATATAGCTGTAATGGAATGTTGTTTTACTCGGAGTTTTTTATATTAACCTAATATAATACATGCATTAGTGTGGAAATCCCATTGTGTAGAAATAAGATACACACTATGACATTTCATAATAGATATTTGAATATATGGACAAAAATATACTTGTATGGAAAAAAATTCTCAAAGTTGTTGTTCATTTTGAAATATTTCATAACATAGATATATATATACCTTGCTGAATTGGTTGTCTCTTTCAAAGAGGAAGGCAGCCTCAGAGGTCAAATAGTCTCAATATACAATCACACCTGCCTATAAAGGCCATCTAAGGGACCTATTAAAATTGGCTTTTATAGGCAGGTGGCCCTTATATACAGGTTCAAAAATATGAATAAAGAACAATCAGGTTATAATTTTACTGGCCTTTATAAGCAGATGGCCCTTATATAGAGGTGGCTTCAAGGCAGGTTAGACTTTGCTGATTTGGTTGTCTCTTCCAAAGTCAGGGAGGCAGCTTCAGTAGCCAAATGGTCAAAAGTGCATGCTTACAGACCACATTGCCTCTCAGTGAAAAAGGGTTGAGTCTCTAGCAGGCAGATCTAGTGTGAGAAAGATTGTTAGTTTGCTTGTCAAATATTTGTGGCTTTCTGCTGGTACTCTGGTTTTCTACACCACCCAGAACTGACCACCTCAATATAAGTGAAAGAGTCCTGAATTGGTTGTAAAAGTCAATTACTACTATGTCTACCCTTTGAAAGGATGTCAAGGCCAAAGTGGCTTAGTTGTTCAGTTGGTGTCTCCATTGTACCAATGTGATATAGTACCACATGATATTTGTATGGAAATATTAATTCCAATGGCTATGGAATATTGCGCACAATGATATTTTTGAAAATGTTACATGGAAAACCTTTTGTCCACAAGTGTTATGGAATGTTGATCATATGGCATGCACTTGGCAAATCTAATTGGTAGTCTTCAAACATAATTTCAACATGACCAGTTATTTTCACTGCAAAAGCAAATTATATTCAAAGTAATTTGCTAAGGTCCAAAATGCTTTTAGTCGATTTTGTAAATTTTGGCAATGATTACCAACATATGAATAAGGCCTGTGTTCATTGGTCAATTTTTAGCAATTTGTTAATTTCATTAATTTCATTGGCAACGATTAGTTAATTTCATTTAAAATGTGTAAGACCAGTTTTCATGGTCAACCATAATTTAATTTCATTTAAAATGTGTAAGACCAGTTTTTTTTGGTCAACGATAAGTTAATTTCATTAAAGATGTGTAAGACAAGTTTCCATTGGTCAACAATTAGTTAATTTCATTTAAAATGTGTAAGACCAGTTTTCATTGTCAATTTCATTTCAAATGTGTAAGTGGTCATACACACTTCATGCAGTCATTATATTACACAGGAAATCATCACTAAATGCAATTGATTGGTGTTGGTTTCATTTAATGGTCAATTTCAGGATGACTAGAACATTCTACCAGCACAAATTATCTTCACACATTTGTCGGTGTTTTACTATGCTACTTAAGCTCTGTAATATACAAGTAATGCTTTGGTTCATTCAGTCAATTATCGACAGTGACCAGTTAATTTCATTTAAAATGGTAATATACATGGAGTATTGGGTTATCATATCGTTTCCTCTCCAAGCTAAGGCCATTCTTAGATTTCCATTCCTGCCTGTCCGAGAATTTTTAATTGTATATTTTTTTTGCGATCCAGATCCGGCTTTAAATGATGGTTGTATATGTGTCTGATTCAGGTTTTTCTCGTCATAACTGTTATTTCTTTTGAATCTGAAAATAAAAAGATTAAAAACAAAATTTGCCCCCAACCCCTCCCCCCCCCCCCCCCCCCCCCCCCCCCCCATCAATTAAAAAAAAAAATTGATGAAAATCTAGGAATTAATTTTTTATGGCCTTAATTACATGTTCCAATCTTATGGTAGCACTGTTCTTCAGTTTTAGGATGGACAAAAAAAAAAAATAACATTGAGTATATAATGTATAGTGTTTTCAGTCACAGATATAGTCTACAAATAGTCAAATTTGTAGTCACATGTGTATTTTCATTTTTTTTTATAAAAATTAAAAAAAAAAAAAAAAATAAGAAAAAAAAGAAATTACAAAAAAAAAAAAAATTGAAAAATAAAATAAAATGAAAATAAATAAAACAAAATCAAAATTGGAATGGATTATTATTTATGAAAGTATCCTGATGAAAATTCATTAAATTTTATAAAAATAATCATAATTCTGAAAACATCAATAAGAAATCCGTCAAAATTTCAAATCATAAATTTTTTGTGACATTTTCATAAAGATCCAGGAAGGTTTGTATTCATGGCTAGATCTACAGGCTCCAGTTTCACAATCATTTCTTAACCAAGATTTCCCTTAACTTGAATTCGACAAATTTTGGTAAGCTCTTTTTTGGACAATGAATGCATATTTTTGTCAAAATTAAATGCAGCTGTAATAAGCTTAGAATGACACCTTACAATCACCAATATCATAACAATTAACAAAATTATAAAGGTTTTTAATTTGCCAGATTTAAGTAAAGGAACATCTTAAGGAATGATTGTGAAGCCGGGGCCAGATCCTATACACAATAAAACATGTTTATAATAAAGCCCTAGGGACTTTATTTTCAACTTCATTAGAAAGCAACTTCATTATATCTTTATATATATATAGACTTATATAGAGAAGTGGTCGGGTCCAAAACTTGACTTTTGTACTATCCATGTATTCAGTGTAAGCTCGTTCATTATATTTGTGTTTTACTGTATATAACCTATCAAAATGGAAATTAATTGAAAGTCAGAGTGTACCTAAAGCAAACCTATTATCAAAAGCTTACATTCCAACATGTTCCATATATCCTGATAAATAATGTACAACTAAATCATATCCTTATTTGTATGTAACTCTTTACTTACATTTGTCTAGCCATGCTAGTAATTCAATACTGGACAACGTCCAGCATGCTAATTGTTAAGTGTGTTATCACAATAATTGATTTGTGTTGGACAGTCTGGTGGACACAGACAGTTAACAAACTGTCCATGTTGAATCAATTTGTATAGTGTCTGATCAAGGTCATTGTATGAATCAATGCCTTTTCATCTTCTGAGTATAGAAAGCATTATTTGAATTTTTAAATAACGCAAGGATTCCATTTTCCTATAATATTCCCATTTTAGCTTGGTAGAATAGTCTAAACTCCTCTCACTGCCCACTCAAACAAATCTTAGTATGAGAAAGTTTGTCATTTTGCTTGCTGAACATTAGTGAGTTCTCTGGACACTCCAGTTTTTTCCACCATCCCAGTACTGACTGCTTTGACATAAGTAAAAGAAGCTTGACTGTAGTGTAAGACACCTTCACTCCACTTTTCACTCCAAATTTCTGAGGTACATTGGTTGATTTTTTTAAACATTTTTTCTTTTCTGTAGTTCTCGATAGTACTGTAATGGACAGTGTCAACAGTATGCTATTTTGCTCTGAACAGACCATACAAAGCTACTAACATGTAAGACTAAACTTACATAAAGTATCTTTATTTATTTACTCCTGAATAATGTACAACCAAATCATATCCTTATTTGTATGTAACTCTTTACGTACATTTGTCTAGCCATGGTAGTAATTCAATACTGGACAACGTCCAGCATGCTAATTGTTAAGTGTGTTATCACAATAATTGATTTGTGTTGGACAGTCTGGTGGACACAGACAGCTAACAAACCATTTTTGTTGAACCAATTTGTTATTGTATGGTGTCTGATCAAGGTCATTGTATCAATCAATGCCTTTATTTCTTTGGAGGGAATAAAGCATTATGCAAATCCACAAAATACCATGTTTCTTTAATAATACCATTTTAGCATGACCAGGTGATCTAATACTCATGTTTACGGAGCACAGTTTGTGTCATCACATAGGCTTAAATACCACTTAGGACAGATCAGGGTGTGAGAGTTTGTCAGTTCACTTGCTGATGGTTAGAATCCTTCTCCAGGAACATTGGCTTACTGCCTAGATATAAGTGAAATCTTGACAGGGGTATAAAATTTCTATACTCTCCCTTGAAACATAGACAAGACTTAAAATGTGACATCAGTTAACTTGTATTTTTTCCCCGCCTTTCGAAAAAAGAGGGGGGTATTAAATTCAAGTTTTCATCTGTTCATTCTTCCTTTCATCCTTCTGTGTATCCATCCATCCAAAATTCTCCAAAACTATGAAGCACTATTTCACAAAACTTGGTGCAAAGCATCAAAATTGTATGAGATGCGAATATGGTCAATCCAAGTTGGTTTGCTAATTTTCCAGGGAGTTATTGAAGATAAGTGCTAATCACGAAAAAAAACTTTTTGATGGGATCCTAATTCAATGAATTTGCTTGTTTTTTGGAGTTTTTTGTTGTCTTTTGACAAGTGCAATTGTTTGCTTTTTTATAAATTTCTCTCCTCCATTGCATGTGCATGACTTTTACTGTTAAATCATACTCACTGTCAATCCTTATTTGTATGTAATGTTTTATTTACATATGTGTCTAGTCGCTGTAAATAATGCTGATTCAATAAAGGGACAACATCAAGAATAATTCAATAATGTCCAATACACTGTTATAAGTGATAAGTGAATACAGAGAGCTCTTACTAGAAACACGGACAAGACTGAAATTGTAACATAAATTATACATTTTCATTTAACATGTATTGTTTTTATCCCCTGGCTGCCTTTTGAAAAAGAGGGGATTTAAATTAGTATTAAGTTCTATCCTGCTGTCTGTCCATCCAAATGCTTTCTGTTCACAGTGATCCTACAAAACTGAAGCACTGTTTAACAAATTTTGTGCAAAGCATGACCTTTGATAATTCATGCTCATTTCTGAAACTGAGTTGGTTTGCAATTTTTCTGGTAGTAATGGCCATTGAACATAAGCACAAATCACAAAAAAAAAAAAAAACTAACTACTGGCCAGCGATCCCAATTCACTGAATTTGCTTGATTTTTTATGTCTTTTTGGTTTCTTTTGTCTATTGCCAAGTATTTTTTTCAGTGACATGATTCTCTTCTCCACCGTATTTGCAGTGCTCACCCTTTATGTGGGAGTTCTTGGGTTCAAACCCCATCCGTGTCTGACCAAAAGGCAGTGACTTTTCTTTCATCAAGCACTCTGCATTTAGAAATGAAAATCACCGGAACCTTTCGAAGAGACATTAAAAACGGATGCCTAGTGTTATGGCAGACTTGGCATATTAAAAAACCTGACTGTACATTGTTTTGAGCACATTGCAAAGGTAAAAATGTTTGCAACTTCACCTATAGCTGGTTACAGCTTAATATAAGTGATATATTCTTGACTTAACTGTAAGACTGCATTCAAACAATCAATCAATCCATTGTACAGTCAAAACCTGTCTATAATGGTCAGTTGCTGGACCAGGCCAAAGGGACCACTATAGACAGGTGATCATTATGAAGAGGTGAAATATATTACAAAAATGATTGGGACTTGTAAAAACTGACCACTATAGACAGGTTGTGGTTATATACAGGTTAAAGACAGGTTTGACTGTATTTGCATGACTTATGACTTTTACTTATGACTTTTATCTTACTTGTCCTTCAACTCTAATTTGTATGTATCTTAGTCTGCCCAATTCGACGGATCTATCCATTTTTGACAGACTTGCACCATTAAAACAAATAAATTGACTGATCATAAGATCAAATTAGATGGATTTTTTCCATTTGATGTTTATTTTAATTAAATTTACTAAAAATTCTGACTTTTTATATGGAAATTGTACCAAAATCAAACACTTAACGACAAAAAAGTATCTAAATGGCAACCTTACACACTAAAAATGTACCAATCTGGACAAATAAATAAATTTGATTGGTCAGCCTGGTAATGTTTAACTTACATTTGTGTCTAGTCGCTATAAATAAAGCTGATTCAATAACGAGACAACATCCTGAATTCTTACTACCGATAAATGATTTCATGTGATAAATTAATTGTATATTCAAGTCTGCTGAACACAGACAGCCCTTCCTAGAAGGATAAACAAGAACTCAATTGTGACATAATGTAATTTGTTGGTATGTAATCAATTTCGCAACATTGAAGTTATTCAGATTCATCTTTGATAAATGAGAGGTGTGACCTTGAATTGAAGTAGTACTTACGTTACATAAGTTCGGTTTTAGCTTATTGGCAGCAAAGAGAGTAGGTATGTTGAGGTTCCTCTGATGCTCTGAAATTTAGAATTTAAAATATACTGTAAACATATATAACTTTGTGTGTATTTACTTTCGAAGTATATGAAATTTAGTCATTTCCAGTTAGTTATATTTATTTTTATGTTTTTTGAATATGTACTATAGCAAAATAAGCATTACCAAGTATTTATTTTTCGCACTGTATTAATTTTCGTGCAAAAACAAACGGCCACGAAATAGGAAAAAAATTAGTACACTGTGAAAGTAAATATGTTTACAGCATCATTGATTTGCCTTACTAAACTTGAAAGCAAAAGTTATGTTGGAATACATTCTGGAAGCATTTATAATGCAGTCATCATTGCATTCCATTTTTTGGTAGAATGCAATTGTTCCATTTGTTTAAGGACTGAATTCAATAACTCATTGAAGTGCAATGCGCTAAACCTATATTAGGAAACAGATGTTCTAATCTGTATACATGTATGTAAAGTCTAATAAATCAAATGTCTGCAACACTTACTCTAATCTCTAATTTGTATGTAATGTTTTACTTACATTCTGTCTAGCCATTGTAAATAATTCTATAGTGTCAAGTTTTAGTGGTGATCTATGTAAATGGTACAGTATTAATATAAACCATACATGACTTAACATGGTCATTAGTCCATTCATTGAAGAGTCACAGCTCTTTCTGAGAACATAAACAGAACTAAACTGTGACATAACATAATTTGGTAAGATCAATCTGTCTGCCTTGTAATAAATATCAAACAGTGGAATTTAGTAATGAAGTTTTGTACCCCAGTCAAGAATCTTTTACTTTGAGGGATTGTCTGGGTTGTGCTCTTACTACTTTGTTGTATTTAAGCTATTATTGACCATATGTCAATTTTGATTTTATTTTTTGATGTTTTGAAGTGAAGCATTGTTTTTCTACCTAAGATTTAAACTGTTTTGCAATTATTCTAGCACTTTCAACCCTTAAGGGACTTTTCAAGAATGATTTTGTTGCTATAGAATATCACTTTGACAAGTGCTAGAATAGATGGGTAACTAGCCCTGCATAATGAAACAAACACTCTACTAAATGAGCTGCTGTTGTGGTGTTGATGAATGAAGCCATCTAGTAAAAGTTCACAACAAGTTATAATCGGTTATCACATGTGATGAACATAATGCTCTACCATTTTGAAACCGCAAAGATTAAAATGCAAAAGTACAAAACAAATTGTCCAAAGATGAGTGTTTATTGCAAATCACTTTACCCCAAACATTGACATATATAGATAAAGATCAGAGTTGTATTGTTATATATATATTACAATGTTCTCCGAGGGACTGATGCTAGAATCAATATGTCTGGCTATATAAGCTTTGATAATAAACCTATATATGACTAATCTCAGACTGCCAGGAGATTTAGAATTTAAGTTTATAATCTGCACTTTTATTTGAAGATTGACCCATTTTTGTTCCTTCTTTGAAATCTCGGTAGCTGCGTATTGGTCTTACATGCTGGCTTATATAGATGACAGTGCCTCTCACTGCTTAAGTTCAAATCCTGATCCGACAGATCCTAGAGTTGGAGTTTGTGAAGTAGAGTAAAGGTGTTTTGCCATTACACCCCAGTCAAGATTCTTTCACTTATATTGAGGCAGTTCTTTGAGGAACTTTGGGAGTGAAGTAGAGTAAAGGTGTTTTGCCATTTCACCCCAGTCAAGATTTTTCAGTTATATTGAGGCAGTTCTTTGAGGAACTTTGGGAGTGAAGTAGAGTAAAGGTGTTTTGCCATTTCACCCCAGTCAAGATTTTTTCAGTTATATTGAGGCAGTTCTTTGAGGAACTTTGGGAGTGAAGTAGAGTAAAGGTGTTTTGCCATTACACCCCAGTCAAGATTCTTTCACTTATATTGAGGCAGTTCTTTGAGGAACTTTGGGAGTGAAGTAGAGTAAAGGTGTTTTGCCATTACACCCCAGTCAAGATTCTTTCACTTATATTGAGGCAGTTCTTTGAGGAACTTTGGGAGTGAAGTAGAGTAAAGGTGTTTTGCCATTTCACCCCAGTCAAGATTTTTTCAGTTATATTGAGGCAGTTCTTTGAGGAACTTTGGGAGTGAAGTAGAGTAAAGGTGTTTTGCCATTTCACCCCAGTCAAGATTTTTTCAGTTATATTGAGGCAGTTCTTTGAGGAACTTTGGGAGTGAAGTAGAGTAAAGGTGTTTTGCCATTACACCCCAGTCAAGATTTTTTCAGTTATATTGAGGCAGTTCTTTGAGGAACTTTGGGAGTGAAGTAGAGTAAAGGTGTTTTGCCATTTCACCCCAGTCAAGATTTTTTCAGTTATATTGAGGCAGTTCTTTGAGGAACTTTGGGAGTGAAGTAGAGTAAAGGTGTTTTGCCATTACACCCCAGTCAAGATTCTTTCACTTATATTGAGGCAGTTCTTTGAGGAACTTTGGGAGTGAAGTAGAGTAAAGGTGTTTTGCCATTTCACCCCAGTCAAGATTTTTTCAGTTATATTGAGGCAGTTCTTTGAGGAACTTTGGGAGTGAAGTAGAGTAAAGGTGTTTTGCCATTTCACCCCAGTCAAGATTTTTTCAGTTATATTGAGGCAGTTCTTTGAGGAACTTTGGGAGTGAAGTAGAGTAAAGGTGTTTTGCCATTACACCCCAGTCAAGATTCTTTCACTTATATTGAGGCAGTTCTTTAAGACAGTTCTTTGAGGATCTAGGAAACAGGATTACCTAGAGAAAACCACTGACCTTTTGCAAGCAAACTGACAAACTTTCTTACTCCGGAATCTACCTATGGATTCAAACCAAGGTGGCAAGAGGCACTGTGATTCATAAATATGGGATCACGTGAGTTTACTTTGCCATCAATACCCCCTAACATTTATGTGGAATATTGTGGAAAACCTTTATGAAGCAAATTCCTGGAATAACTTCATTTCTGCAGAAATATGTCAACCAATGCAATTTAATATCCCTTGAAGAAAAATTGTTTGACATAAATTTATCATGTGATACACTTGCTAACCCCATTATGATGGAGACAATTATCAAGAACTACTTACCATTACAAAACATTTTGATATTGTATATGATTTAATACCTAAATATTGATGTACCTAAATATTGATGATTTAGAAAGAATGAAAAGAATAGATACAGTACAGACCTGTCAAAAGTTTGACACTGAGCTAGCAAATTAATGCCGAATCGGCAGCACATATTGGTCCCTCGTTAGCTGTATTACGACAGTTGCATTAAATTCTATCTTTTTGCGGTTTTTGGCCACTGGCTATCCATTGCTCCGCCATTCGGCAGCCAAGCTTAGACTATTTTTCGTTAACTCAGTGTTAAACTTTCGGCAGGTCTGTACTCTTGTATGACCTTTTTATATTGATATATATAAGAATAATACTAACTTGTGATTTGTGATCTTTACCAGTATATATATAATTAACTGTCAGTCATACCATCATGCTTTCTTATCTAAAAGCTATTTTTTCTAAGAAAATGAATGGCTGTCATGTACTTTGAGATTGTCATGGTAAACTGAATAAAAAGGTTACTACATATATACATATATATATAGGAATTGTTAATAACAATCATTGAGCTTTTTAGACTAGTCGGTAAATTGAACGATCTTTGCCATTTTTTTATTCTCAAAAAGATCTATTAGTTCAAGAAAGATCTATTTAAGTATTGAAGTTAAAGAAATGGCTGAAAAATGTATGATGATTGAACCAAAACCACAATCACAACCACCCATCTTCATTTTTATTCATCTGTATGATTGCCATGTGATAAATTGAATTTTGCTTTCTTTTTTTGTTGTTGTGAAATCTGAACATAACTCTCAAAACTGCAATACTCTCTCTCTTCTCTCGCTTTCTCTGTCTGTCTTTCTTTCACTCTCGCTGTCTCTCTCTTTATCTCTTCTCTCTTTTTTTATCTCTTTCTCTCTCTCTCTGTCTCTCTCTCTCTCCATCTCTATTTATCTCTTTCTCTTTCTCTCTCTCTTTTTCGAACACACTCTCTCTCTCTTTCCGATACTTCTCCATTTCTATAAATTGTTTATTGATTATAATAAAAAAACAAACCTTTAAAGAGATTGAACTTTTGAACTGGTCCCCAATTGGCTTTATAGATTAAGATGATGTGTTTAGCGACCAATACCTTATTTATTGACCGGGATCCAATAAGAGTTTGATTAACCAGGAAGAAAATAGGTGATCTCCGATTAATCGCAACAAAACAATATAGTCATTTCTTCACAAAAGATTTTATGACTTAATGGATGTTTTGACAGCGAGCGTTTATCTGATTTGACGTCATAGCTAATTCCGTTGTTGTTGTTGTTGTGGTCGTCGATTTCTACATATGCTGATGTTGTATTGACCATTATGTCTTGTGTTTGAGTTTTTTGTTTAAGATGGTTTAGAAGATGATGGGAAGGAAGGATGGATGGACGGAAGTCATTGATAATTCATGTACTGGTATAATCTAACATCGACAGATTTTATGTTGGTTGGGGTTGTCAAAGGATGAAATAAGTTGGTTTTCTTTAAAGCTTCCAAAAGGGTGTCTGTGGCCAAGTGGTCTGACAAGTTCTCTTTAAAAATTCTGAGAGGCCTTTGAGGCTGAGTGGTCTAACAGATCACAACATCTCTGATCATTTAGATTTGAACTCCACTTAGGTGAATTACTTGGACTTTAAATGACCACAACATTCCACCACTTCAGAGGGCCATATCAGCCACCAAACGGATAGACTGGCAATTTACCGGGTCAGGCTTTGGATCAAACCCAGGACCTCCCACAAACATGGGGGAAGAAAGTCAGTTTGCCTGGCAAAAGAAGGATTTTTTCTGGGTACATCAGTTTCTTCCACCATCTTGATATAAGTAAAAAAATGTTAAAAAAAGTTTAAAAGCACTGGTCCACTTCACCATGAAAAAGATTTTTAGAAAATTGTTTTTTCAAGTTTGTATTGGTAAAAAACTATTGCAATGCTAATTTTGACTCTTAAGATGAAAAAATATAATTTAGGAACTCAGGATAATTTTGAATCAGATTTGCTAAAAATGGGCAACAGGTACTGAATGTAATTGATTAAATTTCACACATGCACTTGACTGTAAGTGTCAACATTTCATATATTTGAAATACTGTATTGAGCTTGACTCTGGAATTATAATTGAAAGGAAGCTATAAATTTGCTCTTTACGGAAATCATTAAGAACATTTAAAGTTCAACATCATATCTTTTCTCTTTAATTTCATTACTTGTCAAATTTTAATTTAAAATGGCTTGTAATTAATTATGAAAGGCTGCACTAATTAATTTATCTCTTTAATCAATATATGTGTGCACTAAATGAAAAGTTGATGATCATGCAAAATAAAATTTATAATTTTTCCTTATCACATCATTATTAAAATAGAAAAAAACAATGTGCAAGTTTAGAACTTTCACTCATATACTAGTAATAGACCTTACTTCAGACAATGCATTGATTGAATGAGGTTTTACTTCCAAGTCTTGAATATTTAACTTATATTGAGACATCACCAGCTTTAGGTAAAGTAGCAAAAATTTTTAACACAGAAGCAGATAGGTATATTCACATTACCATATACATGTACTATCTTGAATTTGTAATTAGTACATGATTTATGTTTCCACTATTAAAAAAGGAAACTACACTACAGTACAAGAGGAAATTAGTACAATGATTTACAGTACATTGTATCATGTACATGCATACATTGACCTGTCCACTTGACCTTTAATTTAAATGGATAAATTTATGCATAGGGAATACAAGTGTTTATTTCATCTCCATAATTGGAAATAGTTAGCATGTTAACCGTGTGTATATTACCTGTGAGTCCTAGCATTTTTAGGAGGCCATGGTGACCTAATGGATAAGACATCAATCTACAATTCCAGGGTCTCTCACCTCTGAGTTCAAGTCCCGCTCAGACCACATGTGGGAAAGTGAGTTTTCCTTGCCGTTGGCCTTTACTGGTTCACCTGGTATCAGTTTAATAAACTGGGGGAGTGGGTCGCTTGTCTGTGGTGTACTGACTCGGTGAGCTAGCACCTTAAAGTGGCCCCGGTTGCACTCTGGTACAAGGCAGACTATACAACACACTCGCACTTCACATGCATACACTAACTTGTTCATAGATTAATCTGAAGAGATTATTAAAGTACTTCTCGTCGCCAATAACTGAAAAATTGCTGATGCGACGTTAAGCAACATTCAACCAACCAGCCTAGCACTTTTAATGTACAGGGTGGATTCTCTTACATGAATATTCCTTTTGAAAGGTCAAGCGGATAGGTCATTATTGTTTGCCTATACTATCTAATGTCATATAGCTTTCTTTTTTTCGTTTTATAATTGTTTTCAAGTGTAATTACATCTACCGGGTTTAGAAGAACTTTTATCATCGACAGAAATTGATTTTTGAAAATTCCCGGACATTATTGCTTCAAGCCATGCAACAATTCTAAGGTCACTAAGTGCATTTTGGTATTTATCATCTCCGCGTTATTGTAAATTGTACTTTGCGTTTTAATTTCGTAAATCTGTTTTCGTGACACGGTATAATTATTTCGGTTTTAAAGCTTTGATTCATTATTGTTTTCTTGTAATGTTTTCTATTTTAAAATTTTTATTTACTTTTTAATTTGAATTATGGAAATGATTTTAGTTCGTTATGATGGATTACAAGTCATTTTCTCCATTCTGTGAATGTAATTGGTTTCTGGAATACAGTTATTTAAGTCTTGTTGTAAAATCTAGTTTGTAAACAGAAGTAATTAATATTGGTAATTGAATTTTCTTGATTAAGATGTAATAGTTTGTTTTTATTCATTTTTCTGTTTTTTTTTTAAATATACCACTATGGTAGCCCAATGGGTAGAGTGCTCGCTTCGTATGTAGGAGGTCGTGGGTTCAAACTCACGGGTATGACCAAGACTTCAAAATAGGTAGTGACTGTTCTTTCCCCTCTCTGCATTTAGAAATGAAAGTCACAGGGACCTTTGGAAGAGACCTTAAAACCGATGCCCTGTATCACTGCAGGCATGGCACATTAAAGAACCATCCTTGCACATTGTCCTGAGTGCACTGGAAAGGTAAACATTTCTGCCATCTTACCTATATTTGGTGATGTCTCGATATAAGTGAAATATTCTTGACTGGGACATAAAACCCCATTTAATTAATCAGTCTTTTTTAAAAATACTAGTAAGATATATCTAGGTGCAATTCAGAGTTAGGGCTTTGGTGGCCAAGGGGTTAAGGCATTATCCTGCAAACCTAATTTTATCATTATATGTATAAGGTGGTTTGGTTATAAATCCAGAGACTTGTAAAAAAAGATTAACTTTGGGACAAAATACTGTAACAATAAGTGAGGTGGCAAAGTTATTGAAGGGTATTATAATAAGACTATACTGTAACGTTCTACAAAACATTAAAATTTTGAAATTCAGGTGAGTTATTTGTAAATAAACTATTTGTCACAGAAAGTTTCTGATCCAGTATGAATGAATGAGTAAAAGTTGAAAAGCAATGAAAAACAAATTTCAAAAAAAATTCTGCCTAATTGTGGACACTGCAAGTATGTTTTGCAGTGAGTGTTCTTTGGGATTTCCGTTTTGGTGGATTTTCTTAATTGTGAATGTTCCTCTTTTTTAATTACATAGAATAAAACCTTGATTCATATAGTTCCACTTCAAACAGAGAGACACGGAATCTACATCCTACGTACATCCTGTCGTTCAGTTTATATGACATTTTCTTTTTCCTAGATGAGCTTCTAATCAAGACATATTGATAAATGTTAAGACATGCGTTTTGACCAATTATTCAGAAATATTAGAAATTTACATCCTTGTCAAACTGACATGAAATATACATCCTACATCCTGCCTCTCTGTATATCTAAGAAATTCTTTTTTTCTAAATGAGCTCATAATGAAATATTACAAGGCATATTGGCAGAGTTTATGTTTTTGAGTTTCTAATTAATATTTAGAGACATGACATATTAACATGGTCTTGCCAACGTTTTTTGACAAATTTTTCAGAAATATAAGTCCTTGTCAAACTGACATGAAAACTACATTCCACATCCTGTCATCCTGTATATCTAAAACTTTCTTTTCTTCCTTTTTTTTTTTTTTTTAAATAAGCCTAACCGGAATATTAAAAAACATATTGGAAGAGTTCAAACATGTTTTTGACATATATTTCGTAATTTTTCCAAATAAAAAAATCTGTGTCTTGTGAACCGGACATGAAATATACATTCTGCATCCTGATATATATAAGATAATTCTTTTTTCTAGACAAGAATATAAGACATATTGACAGGGATTAAATTTGTTTCATTGCATATTTTTATTTAATATTTTTTAATTGACAGCTTTGAAGGTTTTAATTTCCTTTCCAGGAAAATGCTTCAGACATGCCGTAATCCTAATGATGCTGAATATAGCATCAGAGATGTACAAGAATGTCAAAAAAAAAAATCTTTAAAATGTCAAAAAACAAAAACTTCTTTAAAACTTCATTAAAACATGAAATATACAGCCTACAGGTTTGTTTCTAGCCAAACAACATAGACCTGTCTGCTTGACCTTTCATTAGAAATATTTATATAGGAGTATCTATCCTATACATGGGTTGTGTTAGGATAAGCAGTTAAGTTATAAACAATGCATGATTCCCTTGATAAAGACAAAATAAGCATATCCTCTTCGTGTTAGGTAACACATAAGGCTTCCACCAGGGTACGCCATCCAGCTCTTCTGTCCTTTGCATTTCTATCAAGTTCTCCCCAGCTGTATCCACAATCTTTCATCTCTGTTTCTATTGTCCTCCTCCAAGTACATTTTGGCCTTCCTGGTTTCCTTTTGCCAGCTGGTGTCCACCTTAGTGCTTTTTTAGCATGCCTGATGTTGTCCATTCTTAAGATATGTCCTGTAAATCTCCACCTGCTCTTCTTAATCTCACTGTTGATGTTACTTAATCCTGTTCTTTCTGTGAGTTCGATGTTTGATACTCTGTCTGTCCATTTGATGTTCATGATTTTTCTTAATAGTCTGCCTTCTACTCCTCTAAGTTTTCTTTCAATTTCCTTGTTTGTTCTCCATGTCTCTGCTCCATATAATAAAACTGATCTTATGTTGCTTTTATACAGTCTGATCTTAGTTCTGTAAGAAATTCTCCTAGACTTCCAGATGTTACCAAGTTTATTAAAGGCTGATGTTGCTTTCCCTATTCTGATATTTATTTCTTTCATTACTTCCCCATCACAACTTAGTGTGCTTAAATAAGCACCTGTGATTCCTATACATAAATGTACTTGTCCATAATAAATATTTATATGAAAGGTCAAGTGGACAGGTCAATGTTGTTTGCCTATACAGACAAAACATGTGTCAAAACTTCATTAAAACCTGTAATATACAAGTCTGCATTGTTTCCGAGTTTGGAGCATTTCCATCATACTAATTAATTTTTCTCCGTAGGTGTCTGTCCAAAGCATCTGTCCCATGTGAGATTGTAAACGTCTGTCTGTCTGCGGAAAATGTTTTTCCATATTTTTTTTTTCTCTGCAGGTACTTCACATTTTGTTAATCGTGTTTTGTATTAGTAAAATACAAAATGAATTAATATATTAATATGTCTGAATATAATGACCTCTAACATTTTAAACATTCCTAGGACACCAACAACACTTTTGCACTAAAAATGGGGCTCGTTTTCCTCTGTCTGACCCACTGCACTTCTGACCATATTCAAAATTATTGCTTACAGATAGCATGTTAGTATTATAAACTGAAAACTAATGATTGATTTTGTCCAGGTTTTGAACCTGCATGGTGTGTGGTTGAGGAAAACCAAAGCAGTGCTCCAAGTAACCTAGTAAATACTCGAAATTTGCGACCAAAAATCGGATTTTGCGACTGCAAATTATCAGACGATCGCCATAATGTCAAACAATTTTTATGAGTTTGGCCACTAAAAATCGGGAAATCCGGAAATATTGTTCATGAACGTCACCCACCCTGACAATAGTCTCGCCATCAATAATATCTTAAAAGCGCTTGAATCAAAGTAGGTGACTTTATAGTTTAAAGCGCCTATCTGACCGTGATCTAGTTTTGCATAATGGCAGCCAAAAGGCAAAAATCACTTTTTGATTTGGGTTTTGTTACGACTTTTACTTCCTCTAAATGATAAAGTTTGATTGTCTTCTCATCGCTCCGCCTCGAAAGTTGCCTCCCGTGGTGGGACCAATCCGAGGATCTCACTAAACCATTCAATCTGTAGTAGCGACGGGCGGTGTGATAAGAAAGAATATTTATAAGGTTTGGCCACCAAGAATTTTACCTGGCGACAAAAATCTTGAAATGGCTACTGAAAATTTTGAATTATTAGCCATGTGGCTACCAGTTTTCAAAACCTGCTTGGAGCACTGCAAAGTAAAAAATTCAGTTTTTAAAATCAAAAACAGCCCTTCAATGTGAAAAATTAAGCATTGTACTGCACCTAAGAAATCCCAATCAAAATGTTTTGAAAATTTAGCGTATTTCTCTTTCATATTAATATAAGTTATATAGGGTTTTGGCAGGTTACATGGCCATAGGCGTAGGAGCAGGGGGGCCAGCGGGGGCCGGGCCCCCACAATATATTGTGTGAAATTTTGTATCATGCTAAAAAAATAGAAAAAAAAAACCCAAGAGCTTTAACAGGAAATGTCCATCTGGTAACCATCAATTATCAATTTCATCATTCGGCTTTCGCATTATACGCCCCCATTCTAAAATTCTGGATCATCTCCAATGATAGAGATTGATTATGGAACTTGTGTCATACGGTTATTTGATATAATCTTGCCTTGATATAACAGTATTTTAACCTATCAAAACGATGCACAATACATTGAAAATGCGTTTAGACAGGACTTAGTTTTGAAAATTTTCCGAGGGAGGCCCGCCGGACCCTCACCTATGCGAGGGGTTTAGCACCCCTCTCATACTCTCCCTGCCTCGTGCCATAGGCACGAGGTCGTACCTGCGGCACGACATAGACATAGCTTCGGTTTGGCCCCCCAATATTAAAAGCCCTCCTACGCCTATGATGGCCCCATGTATTCTGTCAAAGATTTATGTATATAGGGTACATGGGGCTGTGTAATCAGCCAAAAACCTGTATAAGGTTTTTGTTGCCCTTCAAAGCGATATTATTTTGGTCTGTTTAATTTAGATGTTGTATTCAGTGTGACTTATGTACGTAGTCGCCATGTTTGTTTACTGTAACTGTACATCCATGATGTACAAGTTACCTCCCTTTTGCCACTAAATGTTGTGTGTCCTTATGTACCCTGGCAGATTTCTGAACATAGTTCTATGTACCCAGGCAAGTTAACCACTCACTATGCGAGAAATTTCTTTGAAGGATGACAATAAAGGTTAGCAACATGCTTGTGTAATTTACACAATTTTCAACTCATACGTATAACAAGAGGAAATAAACAAAAATTCACTTTCTTGTCAAGTTCTCAGATTTCTGTATCAAACAAACCTGTTTATTGTGGAAAATTAACCATTGTCAGTTAGCAACAAATATTTCCTTGTTGCATGTTCCTATTTTATTGTGATACTAAGCTTATTTTTCTAAATGTTACCAAAAGGTTAACTATGAATTACTGAGCAGAGAGTGACATAAAAAAACCAAGATGATAATGACAATAAAAGCCAGGATAAACAAAACAGGATGAAAATAAGTATAGGCACACAATTTTGACCTGTCTGCTTGACCTTTCATTATGAACATTCATTTACAATGATCTACCCAAAATGATTCACAATTAATGCATACAAAATGCACATGTTTAATTTTTTCTATTATGTAGACAAAATAAACAGTTTTGTTCCCTATGTATAAATGTACCCCATTCATAATAAATATTTTAAATTAAAGGTCAAGTGGACAGGTCAATGTTGTTTGCTTTTATACTACATTAATAAAAGCTCATTATATAGCCATCATAAACTATTTTGTTTTTTTAATTAACTGATTCGTTATTTACGAGGGATAAACTACAAATTCCTATTTGGATACCAGATTCATTAAATCTTAACCGAAGACCTGACCTAATAAATATGGAAAACTGCGGAGATTTGAGATCAGTCTGGCATCCAATTAAACATTCCCACAAGTTTATTGGTCACATGTCGTGTTTTCATTAAGTCGCTTAAATTATCAGGAAGGATACATGTGATTGACTCTTGTGTCCCCGTAATTACCGTGAACTATCGGAAAATCACATGTATGAAAATAAAATGCAATAGGCATATATTCCATGCTTTCATTACTGTCAACATCAACAATCACATTTATAAACAAAATGCAATAGGCGAATATAGTTGCATTTAATTCCATGCTTTTATTACCATGCCTATCAAAATTACATCCATAAAAAATTCCAATAGCCATATACAGATGTCTTTAATTCCATGATTTCATTTCCTTGAACTACATGTATTTGAAAATAACATTTATTAAAAAATTGCAATTGGCATATATAGCAAGGCTTAATGCCATGCTCTCTTTTTTGTAAACATCAAATATCAAATTTATACAAATACCCTTTGAATTACATATATATGGTTGCTCTAAATTTGATGCTTTTGTTACTGTGAATAATCGGAAAATCTGCACATTTGTAAAAAAAAAGTGCCGACCTAACAAATATGGAAAACTGCGGAGATTCAAGCTGAGTCTGGCATCTAGTTAAACATTCCCACAAGTTTATTGGTCACATGTCGTGTTTTCATTAAGTCGCTTAAATTATCAGGAAGGATACATGTGATTGACTCTTGTGTCCCCGTAATTACCGTGAACCATCGGAAAATCAACATTTATAAAAAAAACTGCAATTTCCATATACTGTTGCTCTTAATTCCATGCTTTTATTACTGTCAACATCAACAATCACACACATTAGGAAATGCAATTGACATATGTAGTTGTGTTTATTTCCATGACATGCTTTAACTACCATAAACAATTGGAAAATCAAATTCATAAAAAAAATGCAATAGGCATATATTGTTGCTCTTAATTCCATGCTTTTATTACTGTCAATATCAACAATCATATTCGTAAAAAAAAAATGTATATATAGGCATATAGAGCCGTGTTTTATTAGTTACTTTTGTATTACTGTTCAGATTCAAATATAAAAAAAAATGCAATAGACATATATAGATGAGTATAATGCCATGCTTTCATTACCATGAACAATTGGAAAATCACATTTGTAAAAAAAAATGCAATAGGCATATATAGTCTCATTTACACTGTTTTCCATAGTTTACCATGAACTATTGGAAAATTAAATTTATATGAAAAAATGCAATAGGCTTATATAGTAGTGCTTAATTCCATGGTTTCATTACCCTGAATATCAACAATTACATCCATAATAAGAAATGCAATAGGCATATATAGTTGGACTCAATTCCTTGACATGCTTTCAATACCATGTATAGTTAGAAAATCTCATTTGTAAAAAAAATGCAGTCGTGCTTAACACCATGCTTTCATTTCTGTTTAAATCAAATATGAAATTAATACAAAAAATGTAATGCAATAGGCTTATATGGTTTCATTACGGTAAACATTAGCAATCACATTAATAAAATAAGTGCAATAGGCATATAGTCATGGTAAATTCTATATTACAGTTACCTTAACCATAAAAATACTAGTATCAAATTGATGCAAAAGTGTAAAAGATATATATGGTTGCACTTAATTCCATGCTTTCATTAATGTGAACTATCGGAAAATCACATTCCTGAAAAAGTGAAAGATAAAATATATGGTTGCACATAATTCCATGCTATCACATACAATTCATGGAAAAAATGCAATAATCATACTTTTGTGGTTGTGGTTAATTCCATGACATGCTTCATTAATGGGAATATTAAATATCACATTTATACAAAAATGCAATAGGCATACATGTATATGGTTACGCTTGATTCCAAGATTTCATTACTGTGAATTAGAAGAGTCAGAAAATCACATCCCTAAAAAGTGCAAATAGACATTTTGTGCTGTAATTTCAGGCTTTCTTTATTGGGTCATATTCAATAAATGTCTTTTGATAAGTACTCGTTGATACCGATCTCATTAATTTGAGTGTAAAATTTTCAAATAAAAAGACGGTCAATGCTTCATTATTGTCGATCTATCGGAACTAATCTGAATTAAATGATGCCATTTATTTAGAAAATCTTGCATGGCGTATTGTAAAATCCCATCATTAGTAGGTGTCTGTTTGCAATAAAATTGTACAAAATGGTAATACAATTCTTATTTCTCCATTTATCTCCTACTCAAGTTCTAAAAATATCTTAAGCAAAAAATGAAAATGTGATTTCATTTTTAGAAAAATTCTAAATGAGTATGCTGAAACATTTTGATATTGTTTAAAAATGCATTATTTTCAATGATATGGAGGCGGCATATGCTAGTGGGTGTAGCAGTAATCTGTAAGGTGTTGTCATTTATGCCAAGAATTGTTGCACGTTTTTTGTACCATACCTCAACATAAAAGACGAGAATGACTAGACATGATAGTTACCGTATAACCTGATATTGTAACCACCTGTTTATAAGGATCACTTGTTCATTAAGAACAGTAATTACCGTAAGTCCACTTGCTCAAAATTTCAACCCATGTGGGAAAGTGAATTTTCCTTGCCGTTGGCCTTTACTGATTCACCTGGTATCAGTATAATGGACTGGGGTAGTGGTACGCTCGTCTGCGGCGTACTGACTCTGTGAGCTAGCACGGTAAAGTCGCCCTGAGTGCGCACTAGTGCAAGGCAGACCATACAACACACTCGCACTTCACATGCATACACAAAATTGTTCATAGATTAATCCATAGAGATTAATTAAATGGTTCTCATCGCAAATAGCTAAAAAATTACTGATGTGACCTTAAGCAACATTCAACCAAACAACCATCAAAATTTCAACCAAAATTATCTTCTATATTAAGGCAATCTGTATACAAAAAGTCTACATTTCTTAGGTCCTTTGGGTAATGTTTATATAAAGGTTTAACTATAGGAGTATTCCTTGAAATAAAAGTAACATGCATAGAACAACTATCTTGCTAATTTTTGTGGTCTGAAATTTCTATTGGAGATTGAATCATTTCACTTTACATTTTCTTGTAAAAATTATGTTACTTCAGGAAATTTTGATGTAAAATTTTCCATAAACCACCGCACAAATGTTAATGGTATTGATCACATGGAACGCTGGCAAACTCCATTTGTGCGTATTTTTGTTTATGATGGCTTGAGTTCAGAATATTTACGTGGTTTCAGTTGTCTGCAGTATTACAGAAAAAATTTGACAACCACATAAATTATGAGTTACATGGTATTTTTGTTATGGTCCATGGTGGCTTGAGCACGGTATATTTTTGCCACTTTAAAATTGAGACCAGGTAAATAATAGAAATAATAGAAATTAAGCCAGGGGTATAAAAATTAAACAAGTTACTTGTATGACTGAAATGGGATTCCGTTTCAGAACTCTCCTAAACGAACCTTAATTGTGAAGTTTTATAAAGATCTAGTAAATAATTTTCAAGGAAATTTGTAGACAAAATGTCGGTGTAAAAGATGTATCCACTACCTTTTTGGACATTTGTAACAGCCACGTAAGTTGTATATTTGTAACAGCCACGTAAATAAGCTGCTACATTTGTATATGCATGGTATTTTTACATTTCTAGCGATCTGACATGACTTATTTCTGACAAGACACATACATGCATCATTAATAGAACATTGTCCTTGTTTGCTTATAGTGGATACAATAAGTCTCTTTTCTCAGAAGTGCTGCGGATTTGAAAAGCTTCACTTTATTTGATTATCATTGAACTTGCTTAAGGAGTCATGAATTAAAAGAGTTTGCCAGGAAATGTTAACTTGCAAGGCTTTCCTGATAATTATAAACATTGATATAACCAAGATTGAATATTGTCATAGCTTGCCAGCGTCTTCAATACTTAAATGGCAGATCTGACAGTCAAATTTACAGTTGCAACAATTGCCTAGAAAATAGTTTTTATTTGTTTGGAATGACTTTGTTGATTCTGGGCTTTTTTTCTTGACAATGTCATATTAGGAATGTAAACAGTTTATGTAAAATTATTTTTTGTTCTTTTTTTAAAAAAAATCTTTTAATTTTTGTGATTTTAATCATAGCAGTAGAGCTATTGCATTTACCTGGAAATCATAAACTCGCAATGACCACTAAAATTACTACTGAATAAAGGTAGTTTCCCCCCGGGAAAAATGATTATATTTAACAAATCCATCGCTAAAATTCCCAAAACAACATTGATAATTACTAGCAACTTAAATCTAGATGTCCGTACCCACAAAATGTTAAATATTGTTGCAAAATAACATCTTTGCAATGAGGATCCTAAGCTATTTCAAGTGTGTCATTATGCAGTTTTCTGTATTTCAGAACTTCAAATTTGCCCAATTTGAAAGGCAAAAGGTAGTTTTTATAAAATGTAACAAAATCACTGCACATTGCCTGTTCTTAAGAAATGATAGAAATTGTATTTTAAGAAATATCCAGATGATTTGAATAACTTGATAAAATACAGTGATACATATTGGATTTAAAATTGATCCTTTAATGGGATATGTATTTTTTCTGGCGCTGTTTATCGCTAGAAAAGCATGGGAATTGTCAGCATCACATAAATGTTTGTATGTAATGGGATTGTACCTAATATAACCTCGCTATAACAAGATTTGTAACCTATCGTTCAGATCATTGATTTGAACGTTGCTGAAGGTATATTCTCAATTTATCGGATTCACTTGAAAACATTGACATCCTTCGGGAATTTTTTAGGTTAAATCAGTGGAATTGAAATTTCAGAACTTGTTTTTGTTTCAAACATAAGAAGTGTAGCTCAATACCAAATTGTACAAGAAGTAGCTCACTACAAAAAGAAATGTTTTGAAATGGTTAATTTGTGATTTTGTGAACCACTGAGATAGCATGCCTCTAAACAAATGTAAATCAGAAATTCTGCTATGGTGGAGAAAACATGAGTACCTAGAGAAACCAATGACCTGAGCTGACAAACTTTCTAACACTAGGGTCCCTCTCATTAGTATTTAAATCTTGGTGATGAGTCGATGTGATTTGTAACTACAGTCCAACCTGCCTTAAAATCCACCTCTATATAAGGGCCACCTGTTTATAAAGGCCAGTAAAAATGTATCCCAATGGTCTTTTATTCATATTATTTGAACCTGTATATAAAGACCACCTGCCCATAAAGGCCACTTTTCCTGGTTCCCTTGGGTGGCCTTTATAGACAGGTTTGACTGTATAAGGACCACCTGCTCATAAAGGCCAGTTGAATTGTATCCCAATTCTTCTTTATTCATATCATTTGAATCTGTATATACAGGCCACCTGTTCATAAAGGTCACTTTTACTGGTTACCTTGGGTGGCCATTACAGACAGATTTGACTGTACTTGGCTACTGAGGCCCTTAAGGCTCTTTGAGAATAAGAAATGATTTGTTATTAAGGGACACCTTTCCAAGAATTCCTTTCAAATGTAACATTTAGGAAAATACTGATGCAGTGGAAACATACCAATGGAAAAGTTTTGTAAAAAAACTGTTTATAAAAGCAGTGGCATTGTAAATCATGTTGTTTATACATGTATTTTTCATGAATATATCTGCTAGTATCTTGAAAATAAAATGCTATAGAATTGGCTGCAAGATGCATTTCCTGTTGACTGTGTACATTTTCATGCCATTTTGAAGATATTTACTGACATTGTGTGTCATTTGATTGGTCGATAATTAGCGGTACATTATTTATTTTAAAGTGCATTATTGTTCATTAGTGACAGAAAATGCAATTTTCGGAGCCTTCGATGTCAAAATGAAATTATCCTGTTGTCTTATGGCTGTCCTTCCCCACACAAACATATTAAAACAAATGATACAAGCTCATCAACTGCTGTAAACCTGTCACCAAAGATTTATCATAGACTGATGGTCAGCCGTTAGCCGCTACTTTGTGCAACTTCAGTATAGGCATTGTTATAGCCATACAAAAACAAATATCGTTTTACTATATACCATTGTAAACATCACAAAAACCCTGATTCTAATTTCCAGAAAATATCTAATGTTTATTAATAAACATGTGCGAGTAATTTAAGAAAAGCATGCATAATTTACGTGATGTGTCTTCTTAAGGAAAAAAAATGACTCGGAAATGAGGAATCATAATAGAAAAGAATTCTATTTAATTATAACTACCAACTTCAGGTTAATGAATTCTTAAATCACGACTGATGTGAAAGATGGCATTACTGCGTAAAGGCTTCTCGACAGTGTGTGTATCTGTCATATTATAATCGTGTGCAATTGTAGATCGTGGGTATTAGCACAAGTATTTTTCATTCATGATATCGGGGGAAAATATATCAAGAAGTAATCATTTGTGATGTTCTGGATATTTAGACAATACGTTTTTTTTCACGCATTGTATAAACACCTAAGAGTATTATTTAATTTTCGTATTAACAAATGGGAAAAATATTTACAACACATTTTGTTTTTTAACGATTAGCTCGCTGACATCTGACGGCAGTTTTTTTATCGTTTTTTTTTCTACGTTTTCTGAATTTATCAATTTATCGAAAGCAGCATGTGTTTAATATGATTAGTGATATGAACTGCGAATTTGTTCCAGTCATTTAAGGATATAGATCACGTCTTAAAGATGAGCAGCCAATTAGATGTCTTTATAACTTCTTTATACACACATAATCGCTCACGATTTTAGACGGAAGATTTTAAACAGTTCTTCAGATTTTTTTTAACGATTGGAAAAATTCATTTTTATTTTCTCTTTAACATTATTTCTGAAGTTATTTTTTAAACAATTTGTTTACTTGTTTACATGGAAACAATTTTATAGTTTTTTCAGAAAATTCAGTTTTTTGTGAATCGTATTTTCACTGGATAGATTTTGTCGCTGATGATTTCTGCTTTGTTTTGATCTTAACAAATTGGAATAGTATTAAAGATTCATTGGGAGGAAAGCTTTACTATTACCTGATATTGTTCCTGATAGTGGATTTTCAAGAGGATTTTTATCACTGTTGAGAATATTTTATGTGAATTAAATGAAATTTTCATGACATTATAATTTTAGAACAAAAAATGTATTTATGATATTGATACAGATTTTCACACCATTGAGAATTTTTTTAATGTGATTTAAATTAAATTTTTATGCCATATTAAAATTTCGGAAAAACCATTACGGATTTGGATTTTCACACCATGGAGAGTATTTTTATTTGATTTAAATGAAATTTTCATGGATTATTAAAATTTTGGGGAAAAAATTCCCAATTTATGGTAGTAATAAAAAAAACTATTCTGATTCAAATTTTCACACCATTGAGGATATTTTATGCAATTTAAATGAATTTTTTTACAGCATATTCAAATTTTGGAAAAATTGTGATTTTATGGTGCAGAGAAAAATTGTTGATGTGTCTGATGGAATTTCGTTTTGGATTTTTATGTGGTGCTTTTATGTAATTTTACTCAGTTACTAGGAAATGTTTATTAAAATTCAGGAAAACAAATGCGACGTTAATACTGATTATCGTCGTCCATTTATAGATTAATAACAACATATTTTCAATATATTAAAAAAAATATATATATGTTAAAAAATAAAAATTGATGAATATTTCGCTGCTTTATGACCGACGATGAGGAGTTTATAATCTCTCAGTGTGTTATTAAAAAAATCGACAGAATGCGTTTTTGAAAAGAAGTGAGTATATTCATGGAATATTTTACGTTGTTTACGACAACAAAAACTGATGCTGAATATGATGAGGAAAAAGATTATAATTATCCCTACATAGATAAAAAAGATGTTTCTATTGAATGCCCAGGAGTGAAAATGTAATATCTATGTTTTCTCAATTAAGACTTGAAAATGTTTACAGCGATCAACATGGATACCGAAACTAAAACGCGGAGACGGGGATGTCGTCGAAGTGTTCATTAACAGATGATGAGGATATCATTATGGATTCACTACGATGTGTGACACGCATACTTTTGATAGAATTAGCGTAAAAATGTAATAATATGATAGCGATTAACCTGTTTTTGATTTATTGATTTGTCGGGAATTGATCGTTTGCCGTTTAGAATGAGTATGAAATTATGGAGGGGATAGCAATAACACTCACATCAAGAAGGTTAGTTATAACAGTGTACTTTAAATGTCTGAAATTTAAATGATTAAAGTATTGATTTTATGATTTTGAAATTGATTTTTGAATTACAATCAAATTCGAATGATTTTTACATTGGAAGTTAGAGGTAGGGGAAACATCAAATGATTTTTTATTGAATTTATGATTTTTGAAATTGATTTTGAGTTAAAATCAAATTCAAAAAAATCTAACCATGGAAGTTAGAGGTAGGGGAAGCATCAAATGATTGAAGTATTGAATTTATGATTTTGAATTAAAATGAAGTTCAAATGATTCTTACATTGGAAGTTAGAGGTGGGGGAAAACGTCATTATTATTGGAATTAGATTTTGAATTAAATTAAAAATTTCAAAATATATTCACTTTAGAAGTTGCAAGTGGGGGAAATATAATTATTATCTAAATTGGATTGGAAATTGATTTTTAATTAAAAACAAAAATTTCAAATAATTCTTGTGTAAGAAGTTGGAAGAGGGTTAAAATATTATCTTTTTTGCCCTGCCCTCTTGCTTAGAAGGTATCTTCTTTATACAGGTATAAAGACCACCTGTTTATTCTGACTGATTTTGAAATTGACTTATGAATTAAAATAAAAATTTCAAAGGTTAGAAAAGAGGAAAATATTAAAATCTTTGCCCTCTTGCCACTTATTCATATAATGACCACTGCAGTAGCTCACTTGGTAGAGTGCTCTCTTAGTAAGTGGGAAGTTGTGGGTTCAAACCTCAACCTGGTCTGACCCAAGACTTGAAAGTGGGTAGTGACTTCTTTTGCCAAGCACTCGGCATTGCTAAATGAAAGTCACGATTCTTTTGGATGGGAACTTAAAATAAACGAGGTCCTGTGTCAAGATAGGCTTGGCATGATAAAGAACCCTGCTGTGTAATGCTATCAGCGCAACACATAGGCAAAATGTCTTCACCTTCACCTATAGCTGGAGACATCTCGGTATAAGTGAAATATTCTTGACTGTGACGTTAACACCATTTCTCAACTCAACTCTTCATATAATGACCACCTGTTTAATTTACAAAACATTTCATCTATTTATCAGGATTTTTGTAATAAGAGTTAATTCCACTTTAATATCACAGATTCCACAATCTTTTGTAAGGAGACAGACTTGACTCAATTATCTTGACTTATATTTAGTTCTCAAATTTCCTCATACATATAAAATGTATTTAACAGGTCGACTTACGGTATATCATGAACTTGGAATTTATATCACAAGTTGACATGATTTCTCAGATTTCCCAGCATTATTTTCTTTTTCTAATTAATGGTATAGATCACTGTACAGTCAAACCTGTCTAAAAAGGCCACCCAAGGGAACCAGTAAAAGTGGCTTTTATGGACAGGTGGCCTCTATATACATGTTCAAATAATATGAATAAAGAACATTCGGGATACAATTCCACTGGCCTTTATATTATAAGCAGGTGCCCCTTATATAGAGGTGGCCTTTAAGGCAGGTTGGACTGTATATCAAACTGCAGCTTTCAAATGGGTTGGTAAACTTGAAGCTTTTCTAACACCTAGATTACAAATATTTTAGACCTTCATGCGTTAAGTACATGTATTCATGTTACCGGTACTTACAATATTTTTGATTTACCTGATTCAGAATTTTGTCAACCTCTTAATTTGCATTATTTCTTTTTACGTGTTCTTGTATCAAATTGCAAGGGTTGGCCCTTACTTAAGTAACCTAGTTTTAATTTGCATTATGAAATGTTTCCTTTTAACACATTTCTTGAGAAATTTAGAATTATCTTAATGATTATACTTATACCTTACACCTCCATGCATTAAGTATTCATTACAGTTGCGATAGTTTTGATTTACCAGATTCAGTATTTTAAAAACCTCTTTTTAATTGGCATTGTGAAATGCTTCCTTTTTACTCTTTCTACATCAAACAGCAATAATCAACCCTGATTAAACTGACAAATATTTCATTTGCATCTTTAAACGTTTTCTTTTTGCATATTAATTATCCCCTGCCTTTTGAAAAATGAGGGGATATTAAATTTGAGTTTCCGTTTGTCTTTCCTTCTGTCCTTCTGTCCTCTAGTCTGTCCTAAATTCTTGTTTGCTCTAATTCTCCAAACTATGAGGCACTATTTCACTAAACTTGGTGCAATGTATCAACATAGATAGGAGATGTGCATATTGTTAACCAAGTTGGTTTGCTCATTTTACTCGGAGTTATGGGCCTTTGAACGTAAGTACAAATCACAAAAAAACCCACAAACACTGCTGAATCCCAATTTACTCAATTTGCTTGTTCATCAAACAGTGGTAATCAGCCCTTTGTAAGTGTTTTTTTTTCCAATTTTTAGAGTGAAATGATTCCTTTTTACACTTTCTACATCAAACATCTATAATCGACCCTAAATGAACTTGCCTATTTATAATTTTCATTGTGAAACCTTTCCTTTTTACAATTTTTTTCATTAAACAGCAAATAATCAGCTCTTTTTGAAATGGTCTCATTTGCATAGTGAAATATTTCCTGTGTTGCACGTTTCTTTAACAAGTATCAATAATCGGCCCTTTTCAAATGACCTATTTTCAATTTGCATTGTGAAACCTTTCATTTTTACACGTCTCTTTTAAACTGATCTATTTTTAATTTTCATTGTAAGAGGTTTCCTTTTCACGATTTTTTTTCTGAGTATGTAGTAAAAGTATTGATTTTTCGTCTTCTCTCGTAAATCTTGTCGTAGGAGTAATTTTAATATTCTGTTTTCATTACGCTCACAGTAAGATATGTTTTTGATACTCTTGTGTATTGGAATTTTGCTCGTAGTTTGGCATCAACTCACAGCTTCGTGTTGAGTTCCTTGACACGTGCTGTTGCAATTTGTATTACAGTAACTGTATTGCTCTGCTGTTTGTTTACAATTAATGGCATTTGCCATGGCGGTAAAATTGAATGAATTTCTATCTACTTGTAGACAATTCAAATTGAAAGAAATATATATACAAAAAAAAACAAAAAAAAAAAAAAAACCTGTAAATAGAACTTTGAAAAAAAAAAATTTAAATTTAAAATTCTGAAAAAAGCCTGAACTATTTATTGTATTTAAGTGACTGTATTGCTCTGGTATTTACACTAATGGCATCTGCCATAACAGTGAAATTAAACAAATTTTTATCTGTTTGCCGGTAAAATCAAAACAGAAAAATCGTCCAAAAATTAACTGTAAATATAATGTTTTAAAACATGAAAATTCTAAAAAGCAAGCATCAATTATTGTATAATGGTAACTGTATTCATCTGTTTCAGTTTCCACTCTAACGACCCCTGCCACAGCGGTAAAATCAAACCACTTTCTATCTTCTTGTAGGCAATATTAAAATAGAAAAATTGTCCAAAATATAAACTGTTTACATAAATAAAAATTGAAAAGCAGGGACTGTTTTGCTCAGCCATTGATGTGGACTGCTGCTTGCCAAATAGGATAATGATTACCATAAATTCACTTTTGAAGTTGGACTTTAAATTGCAGATACAACCTGTATATTAAGACTACCCATGAAACCTCTGTTAAAATCTGCTAAGGGTGTACTTAGGGTAATGGAGAAAAAAATCCTAATTTAGCATGAATTAGAGCAGGCAGCTAGCTTATTGCCATGTACTTTAAAAGCATGGAATCGCTGAATAACTATGAAAATTTAAACTTCAAGTGAAGGAACCAAATATCTGATTTGTTTGCAGGCATTTGTTAAATTACGGAATTACGTGTTTTAGAACACTTAATTACACATGTGCTATGAACTGCGCATCATTAACGAGTAGTCCATTTTGTCATCTGCAGTTTTATAACAGCCGTTCATTTCTTAAGGGGCAATATTATGTAGCTCCTGATTTGAATCTGGGTGATAGATTGTTAAACATTATCGTCGATAATTAATCTCTAAGGTTTATGTTCCTGCGGAACTTTTTTACCGTAATTACTCCCAACAGGTTTGTGTCAAAAGGAAAATGGATTATCGGCAAATGCGCGATTCATAATTTGCCGTTCGCTGCTGCTCTTTGACACAAACCCTTTACGGAAACCTTAAGCGCATTGACAAAAGTTGTTTCACTTAATGTAGAATAAATGAGTTGTGACCACAACAAGTAAATCAAGCTCGTTTTATTGGTTGCAGTGTTAACAGGGCCTGATTCACTTTTAATGAGCCATTTAATTGCATAGGGTTTTATTTTTGTTTTGTGTCGGAGAGTATTTCTAATCAGTAACGGGGTTTTCTATTGGACAATAACTGTTGATGTACAAGAGTAATAGTCAAGGTTATTGGAATCTCAGAATAAAAACAGGTTTTTTATTGGGAAGTGATAACGTTTTGTTTTACGACTTACTGATAGTAGGGGATCTAAATCACCGTTTTTATCTTGCGGAATTGTTATTTTTGTCATTGTAACAAGACTTCTTATTTCGATTTCCGCATGCAGCATTTTAATATGTCTTGTTTTTCTGTATGAATTGAAGTTTTATCAAGATATTGATGCATAAACAATTTACTAGAGTGGAGTAATCCCAGATTACATCTTAATATTTCACTCAATGTCAAAACTAGGTTAAGGTCACAAGTTGAGCTGTAAAAGCAAGGTTTCAAAAATGATTGCTGGATTGCCATGCAGTCAAAGGTTAAATTTATAAGTTACAGCTTTTAAATGGTTTATTTATACAATTATAAATCAAACTTCTTTTGATTTTGTTGCTCTGGTTATTTTTTGTAGATTTATGTTCCTTTTTTTAGACTTTGAAAATTTCAACATTGGAAACAAACCTTGAACTTGCAATGAACTAGTTTTTCACAAACCTTCCATTTTTGTTCGCTAAAGCAAATTACACATTATCATATTATAACATATATTAAGTGTCATTGACCCCTAAACAGTACAACAGGTGGAGAGGATATGGTCACTTTTATGGCAGATTATAGTTAGTGTTTCACATTGTTCCAGGTTTCACATTTTCACATTATCCCCAATTTCACATTGCTTCAATCCACAGTCAAGACCGGACAAGTCTATGGGGTTCCAGGATCCTGATGTCTATGATTAATACTGGTACCCCTTAATGTTTGTGCCAAATGTTTTTGAAAGCCGTAACACCATAAATTCCCAGAATACGTCCTTTTATGGGAGAGTGTCATCTACAGCAATTCCATTTACATTGGAATTAAGTATTTCACTCAAAAACGTGAGGGTTTATCATGTGGTACAGTGGGGAACCCTGTATTGTAAACCCCAAGACAACATTGGATTTATTTTCAATCCTTTGACCTAGAAAACAAAATAGGTAGTTACTTGGGGGAGGGGACATGGCCGAGTGGTACTGTCACTGGCTTTTGAAGGCAAGGGTTGTGGGTTCAAACCTCACTCGAGACTTGGAAATTTTCTCAGATGATTTTCATCTCCTGCCCATACTAGAGCTGTAAAAAGCTTGTTACCAGGTAGTCTTGCAGATGAGATGCAAAACTGAGGTTCCGTGTCTTAGTTCACACTAAAGACACCTCTGTAGAGCTCGAAAAAGAGTAGGCCACACAGAGCATGCTTACAATTAGAAGCGATTGAAACAGACTTAGCAACATAAACTATGACAATTGTGTATATCTTTATTATTGAATGATCAGATTGGTTTAAAATAGACATTACAGATCAGATTATCTAAGTAAAGAGGATATTAACTTGATTATCATACAAGATAATCTCTTTCTTATTTGTTAATTTTTAAAAGAGATCTGTAAGAGACAAACCTTGTTTTAAAAATAACGGTTCACCAAGGACAGGGTTATCTCATTTCTGATGTTTCAGCTGGTATTGCTTAATGGTGACCATGATTCTTTTTGCCTGAAATTTTCAAGGGTTTGAGCTTAGTTTGATCCATAGGTTTGCTCTTCAGACAAAGTGGATTAGTGTTCTAGCACTATGAAATCAGCAATCATTAGAGTAAAATGTAGATACAATGCTTTTAAAGAATCACACATCAAATAGATTTAAATTATTGCTTGAATCGATAAGAATTGATTGAATCACTGAAATTGATTTTGAAATTTGCTGACATGACATTAAAAAATGTATACAATCAAAAACAAACATACTTATCCATTTCCGAATAACAATCCAGAAGCAAAGTAAAAACTTTGGAACTGACAAGTTAGGTTAGACACGTGAACTTCCACCAGGGAAGTGAGGCCGGGTGCTCCGGAAGGGTAAGCACCTCCTGTTTAGCTAGCTACACCCGTCACGTGTGTAATCAAAATTGTGTGAAAGGAACATGGAACTATGAGACGTCAAATATATCCAAGGCAATCCTGGACACAGAGACATCAAACTTATCAACAATACTGTGATGACGGCCATAAAACTTTTTGAGGGCCTTAATAAGCCTAGGCTTGCAATATCCCTGAGTCAACAATTTATTTGCAAGCAGCCTACTTCGTTGTACAAAGTCCCCGTAGTGGGAACAAGCTCTACCATAGTGTATTAATTGGGAAACAAATACACCATAAGCAGGAGAAGCAGGTATATTGCTGCATAAAAAAGGAAAGTTGACAATAGAAAAATTTAAGTCATCACGTTTGTCATAAAGTTTCAAATGTAGCCTTTCTTGTGCATCATAATTCAGGTATAAGTCTAAATATGAAGGAATCAGTCGTGTCTTTTATTTCAAGCTCACTAGGATAGATGACATTTACATAGTCTCCAAATTTAGGATTGTTAAGAGACAGAACGTCATCTATCTATCTGTATGTTGAGTTGAATGATTTGGCGACAGTTTTCTCTCCAGATTTAACAAGGTTCTGCATAAATTCTGCTTCGTAATAATAAAAAAACAAATCATCAAGCAATGGTGCACAGTTTGTACCCATTGGTATACCGATTGTTTGCTGAAAAACTATATTACCAAACACAACAAATATGTTATCTATCAAAAACTCCAACATTTTGTTGATGGTATCTTCAGTATATTTTTGTTTGGAATCTGTATGATGCTTGACAAAATAACCAGAATCCTTTGATGCAGAATCAAATATATAATTGTTTGAAATTATTGATTGAATGGATAAAAAATTGATTGACCTAATTTGACTTTGAAAATTCCTGATGGGACATATAAATGTATGCAGTCTTTGATATTTACATATACAAACATATCTTACTTGGATATTGAATTTTTACTTATTGTAAATGTATGATAATCTTTTTCAGGACTAACCTTAGATGCATTCTGATATTCTGCATTTGATACATATTACATGTACATGTATTTGTTTTGATTTACCTTCTGCCTGCACAATCTATTTTACCCTGGGTATGCATAACTATTTTATGTACTAGAACTTTGTACAGAAAACCTTGTGCATGCAATAATAGTCTATCAAGTAGGCTAGTTTAAAAAAAAGCAAAGAAGCCGTACATGCACATGATCCCTAACGCTTGGATTGATGTGTCAAAATTTTTTTGGCTGAAAAAAAGATGCCCTTACTCTATATTATTTAGCAGATTCTAATGAAACGTTTCAAATACTAGACTGCTTACAAAATTAATCTATTTGTCAAACTGCATTCACATGATTTCAGTTTTGAACCTGCTCAAATAGAATCATGATTGTATGAATATAAAAGAGCTTATTAAACTGTTACGAAACAAAAAAAATCATTTTGAAAAAAAAGGAAATAGAAATATTATCTCAATTTTCTTTGATGTTTTCTTTGATCAAGACTTCATTAAAATGAAATTATTTATGAACTTATTTTTTTAACTAACGGAAACCATAGTTATTATTGCTTTTAGCTAATTGATTTTGTTTTTTTTCAATAATGATAATAATTTACCTTCAATAAATAAGAATGATTTTCCAGTATAATGTTTTTGTTTTTTTTTTCATATGTTTACATGTTTATAGTGTTCTAAATGATGAAAATTGATCTTCTGATCTTTGAAACTAAAAAGTGGGAAATTTTGTATGATCCAAATATAATTTTCTGGGTTTTTTTGCTATAGCAAGTTTTGCTATATACAGTTATCAGTATAAAAGATTTTTGCAAATGATCTTTAATACGAGGATGCATAATTGCACTGATTGAATTTAGCTTCATTTTCCAATCCATCATTTACTGGCTGGCTTAACTTGTTTACGATAATGGTCTTTATGGAGTGACACTGATTGAATTAGGAAAACCTGTATATAAAGACCACCAATTGAACCTGAAGAATATGGGCTTTATAAGCATGTGGTCTTCATAAAGAGGTACAATTTGGTTGAAATTTGAATCAAAAGGAGGTCTTAATGGTCATTTGGTCTAGAGGTGGTCACTATGACAAGTTTTTCTATATATACCTATCAAATTGATGGAGATTGATAGTGAAATTTGATGTGAGAATGCAGAAATGATATCAAATTTAGCTTAATTGGCCATTCCATTACTTACCGGATAGCTAAACATGTTTATTATGGCAATAGTCTTCATGGAGTGACACTGATTGAATTATGCAAACCTGTATATAATGACCACCTATGAGGTTTGAGAAATGTGGATTTAACAGAATTGCAGACTTTACATACATGTTCTTATTGGATGTAGTATAAAAGAGGCTTCAAAGCAGTAATCTTAATGGGCAGGTGGTTTTGGGAATTATATCAAGAGGTCTTTATATTGCTCTTCTTTTTAATTGAAATATAAACTAAGAAGACCTTGAAACCCTTATCTTAATGGACAGGTTGTCTTTATATAGATCAGGTTCTTTTGGTTGAAGTATGAATAAAATTAACCTTTAAACACTTGTTTTCATTGTGCAGGTGGCCTTTATATAGAGGTTCTTTGCAGTCAAAAAAGTATAAATGAAAGGAATCTCAAAACAGTGGTCTTAATGAACAGGTGGTCTTTATATAGAGGTTCATTTGGTTGAAGTATGGTTTAAACGAACCTTAAAATACTTGTTTTCATGGGACAGGTGGTCTCTATAAAGAGGTTTTTAAATTGAAATCTAACAAAAAGGAACCTTATAACAGCTGTGTTAATGGAGAGATGGTCTTTATACAGAGGTGGTTGATAAAGCAGGTTTTTCTATTAATATATGTATTTAATACAAGTTAACAAAATGATATAAATTGGTTGTGATCTTTAAATGATCTGATCGAATTTAGCTTAATTCGCCATTTGGTTACTTACCGTTGGCTAAAGTTGTTTATTATGGTAATGGTCTTCATGGAGTGACACTGGTTGAATAAGGGAAAAAAAAACTCTATATAAAGACCACCTATGAGGCTTGAGAAATGTGGATGTTATATACATGTGGTTTATACATACATGTTCTTTTTTATGTAATATAAAAGAGGATTCAAAGCAGTGATCTTAATGGGCAGGTGGTTTTGGGTATTTTATCAAGAGGTCCTTATATTGAGGTTCTTAATTGAAATATGAACTAAGAAGACCTTGAAACACTTCTCTTAATGGACAGGTGGTCTTTATATAGAGGTTCTTTTGGTTGAAGTATGGGATAAATGAACTTTAAAACACTTGCTTTCATGGGACAGGTGGCCTTTACATAGAGGTTTTTGTGGTTGAAATACAAAAGAAAGGAATGATAAATCAGTAGTCATAATTTGACAGGTGGTCTTTATATAGAGGTCGTTAATAAAGCATGTTTTACTATATACTGGTATATATGTATGAAATACAAATTTAATTAAACACTTATCCTAATTGTTGGGTGGCCTTTGTATGGAAGTTCTTTTCAGTTGAAATATCCTTAAAACAGTGGTTTTAATAGACAGGTGATCTTTATATAGAGGTGGTCATAATAGCAGATTTACTCTATACATGTATTAAATACAAGCTTATAAAATGATATAAATTGGTAGTGATCTTTAATGCCAGAATGCAGAAATGATCTGATCGAATTTAGCTTAATTCGCCATTCCGTTACTTACTGGCTGGCTAAACTTGTTTATTACGGTAATGGTCTTCATGGAGTGACACTGATTGAATTAGCGATTTTTTTCCGAGACATGAAACAGAAGCCATGCTTCTGGTCAATGGCGATCTGCATACGGTTTACCGCTAGAAGACAACAATTGTTGGTATGAATTTACACGCTGCATCAAATACAGGTTCTTAGCGTCCATTATGGTTGATTATTTTTCTCTGAATATTGCCCAGAAATCAATAAAAAACTTGCTTTTCTTACCGGAATATGTGATGGTTTAAGCAAAATTGTTAAGTCTTTCAGGAAATTAGAAAAATATATGAGTACTTAGAAGAAAAATTTGGCATTACGGATTTAATATTGGAATTAGGCATTAATGGAACATGTCTGAAATTGCGTGATCGCTTATATGATTAGAAAGTTGAATGTTTTTTATTTGAAAAGTATCAGAAAATGTATCATAATTGGAGATTTAATTCCGATTTTCTGAAATAGCTTGCAGACTTGTGTCTTATTCCCCTTATTTGTTTGTTGCTGCATGTTTTTTTCATTCTTCTGTTTTTTTGTGACTGTAAATCCCTTCTGTAGAAAAAGAACCTCTTTTTGGGTGAATGAACAACATCGTCCTCATGTTTCAACAAGGTATGCATTAAACATGGAGCCTGGGCAAGATATTTACAATAATACATGGCTATATGTCCTGCATTTACTAGAGCGCTATCAGGTTAACTTTCAGTTTTAAGTGCTGTTGTACTGAGACAGCAGTTGCCGGTTTAGATACTGTCCCATTCATGTGCAGCACAAAACCCAAGATAGCTTTTTGTAGCTGTACAAAAACTATAGCATCAGTTTAGCATAACTTTCTCAAACATTCACAAAAACACATATTTGCATTTTTCTTGACACATCACACATAATTATATACCTGGTCATCTTGACATTACCAAAATGTCCAAAAACTAAATTTTTAAACCCTGAATTTTTAGGTTTTGTTTATATTAATGAACATGTAAAGTAAATTACATGTATACAGATAAAAAGTAGTTCTCAGAAATTTAAATTCCTTAGAGATGTTTTTTATGAAAGTGAAACCGAATGAAATACTGGTAAAAATGAAATAAACAATTCAATTTAATCTAAAAAATATAAAATTTTATTGTTTCCTTTTTAGATGCATGATGGGAAATTACTGACATGCAAAATTTGTAAGAAATGATTTGTTGTATGTTTATTTATTATACAACTGAGAGAATGTTAGATTGCCCTCACCATTATAGAGTAGGTGATACATAAAGATATACCATAGTACAGGCCTGTCCAAAGTTTAACACTGAGCTAAGGAAACATAGTCAAAGCTCGACCACAGAGTGACTGAGATATGGATAGCTAGTGTGCAAAAAACTGACAAGAGATACATAGCAGCTGCTGAGATATAGCTAGCAATGGACTGATATGAGCTGCTGACCAATGCAGTACGTATTCATTAGCTTAGTGATAAACTTCTGACAGGTCTTTACTCTATTACATGAATACAGTACAGGCCTGTCGAAAGTTTAACACTAAGTTAACAAATAAGTGCCAAATCTGAAGCTCTTTTGGGACCCTCATTAGGTATATATATCTTGATAGCTGCTGTCTATCTCTCAGCAGCTTTCCAGTCACTAGCTATCTTTTTCTCGTACCTCGGACAGAAAAATATCACGCCAACACCAGTGCTAGATTTTTCTGTCTTGTCCAGTTTGTCTGGTACTGCCTCACGCAACAGTTGAACAATCGGGATGACGTATCCGATCATTGCGCATGATGTCATCAAAACAAAAGGTTTCTTTATTTTTTTCAAATATGTGTTTTATTTTACTTTTTATTCAAAATATTTCATTGTCAGAGTTGTTTTATATTTGCATTGAATACAAATCGTTGATATTTTAAAATTTTGAAGAATTGTCGGTGGGATTACTTTCAAAGGGCGGATTTGTACAATGCATTATGTGCACAAAGGAATGCAAGAGGCCCCTTGAGAGTATGTGTTTTGTTTTGTACGTATCACAATTATAAACACTTTAATGGTACGAGAAATAGAATCTGTCACCAGTTTGTGACCGATACGGGTTGATCTCAGTCTTGGGTGATGTGATGTAACATATATCCCAATCTCGGCACAGCCTCGATTGGGATATATGTTACATCACATCACCCTCGACTGAGATCATACGGTATCGGTCACAAACAGGTGACAGATTCTATTAGTCTTAGTCACTTGGCAACCGAGTATCGACTTCTTTTCGTTAGCTTGGTGTTAAACTTTCGGCAGATCTGTACTGTATTTCAAAAACAATTGTTTGTTTAAATATTAATTTTGTTTATTACTCTTGGCCATGTTTTTTATAAGTTTACGTGTAAGCATGCAACTCCGTGGAGACTTTAATTGGACATGCTAATCACGTAAAGGACACACAATAGATCACTGGTAAATAGATTCATTCTTATACATGCCAATCAACAAAAATATAGTGATGATTATTTTACTACAGTAAAACCTTGATTTCTCATCATCATTTGTCTGGTCAAAATTAGGTATTATATAAAGGGGTTTGGTGATAAATTGAAGGAGACTTGTAAAGAAAAAAACGCATGGAGATCGAGATTTGGATTTTGGTTCTTGAAAAAAGTTGAATGACAATCGAGGTTGCAAAAATATCACGGAGCCTTATAATTAGGTTTTACTATATTTGTATAACCTGTTTTAATGCTTGTGAAGATTTTTACATGGAAGGGTGTACAAAATGATTTATGTATAGATTTTGAAGCTCATAATGTTTTTTGATTAGATTTTGTGATGTTATGAAGTTGATTCATAGCAAATTTACAGAAATTGCTTGCTATGCTCAGCTGTGTTCAGGGCCTACTCGAATAGCCAATTATGCAACATTTTGGGCAAAGCTATTTGAGCAATCATTCCTTAAGAATAAATAAAGTCGGTATCTAAACAAGTATAATCATATGGCTCATATTTATTTCAAAGTCTGTCACCACTAATAACTGAAAGGCCTGAAGATCTCCCTCCTTCCCCCTCTCTTTCCATCCTTCCCCTCTCTCTATATATCCCTCTCTCTCTCTCTCTCTCTCTCTCTCTCTCTCTCTCTCTCTCTCTTTTCTCTCTCTCTCTCTCTCTGTGTGTAATCTAGACTCTCTCTAATCTAGACTCTCTAACGAAAAGGTTACTATATATTTACATATATATATTATATATATGTGTGTGTGTGTAGGAATTGTTAATAACAATGTTTGACCTCTTTAGACCAATCTGTAAATTGAACCATCTTTGCCAATTTTGTGATTCTCAAAATATCCTTTAATACAAGAAAGATCTGTATAAGTATTAAAATTAAAGAATTGTCTGAAAAATGTTTGATGATTGAACCAAAACCACAATCACAACCACAGATCTTCCTATGAATTCATCTGTATGATTGTCATGTGATAAAGTGAATTTTGCTTTCATTCTTTTTTTTGTGATATCTGAACATAACTCTTAAAACTGCAATGGTCTCTCTCTCTCTCTCTCTCTCTCTCTCTCTCTCTCTATATATATATATATATATATCCCTCTCTCTCTTTCTCTCTCTCTCTCTCTCTCTCTCTCTCTCTGAAAGATTAAGCTCTTTTAAACCTGCAAAAAACATATCAACTATAATGGAACAAAATTACATGTAATTTTTTAAATATAGCATGAAAATCGCCATAATGAACCAACATAAGCTTTCAGAAATTCATCCATAAACGTTAATAGCCAAAATGAGTTTTCTGAGTTACAAAATGTAGATATATCGAATTCATTTATCCTCTCCGATCAGTACTTGTGGTTTAGGTTTGTGATTAATTTGTTGCATTATAACGCTGAACAATAAAGTCTGGAACAAACAGGTTTTTTGTGTTAACTTAATCACATCATTTACATGTTTGATAAAAGAGATATGTTTCTCATCAAAATTGTAAATTCATGGATTCAGTTTTGTCCGAGACGCGATGTTATCGTTTTGCGACAACAAGTCTCTTAGATAATATTGATAAATAATTTTCTCCGTTGCCAATTTCCATGGTTTACAATAACAGATTTTTTTTTTTTCAAAAATGACAAAACGGTTTTACTGATGAGAACTTTGAATTCTGTTGTTATTTTTGAAATAGAATTACTTTTCAAAAAAGACAAAATTTATTGATGAGAATTTGGATATCTGTTGTTGTGTTTGAAATAAAACTATTCTTTGAAATAGACAAAATGGTTTATCAATGGGAAATTTGAATTTTTTTGTTGTGTTTGAAATAAAACTATTCTTTGAAATAGACAAAGTTGTTATGATGGACAAGAATTTTTTTAATTTTGTTGTTGTGTTTGAAATAAAACTATTCTTTGAAATAGACAAAATGGTTTTTATCGATGGGAAATTTGTTTTTATTGTTGTGTTTTGAAATAGAAAGTTTCTTAAAGCAGACAAAATGCTTTTTATTGACAGGGATTTCAAATCGCTGTTATATTTTGTTCTGTTGCAAATTTGTTTCCGGTAACTTTAAAAATCAATCAGAAACATTGGTTTGAAAGCAGAATGCTGTGTGTGATCTTGTATACAAATAAAAACTGTTGCATGTCAAAAATATATAACATTTTCCAGATTCTACTCTGGATCAATGAAGCTCGTTCACGGAGATTTATGGCATTTTAATTACTTTTACTTGTTTTTTCTTCTATTTTGATTTCGGTCAACAAATTATTTATGATGTAATAGGCTAAAAATACATCTTAATTATGTACACACTTTCCAGAAATAGAAAAAGCTGTGTTTGTTTAAAAGATGATGATGTTTTGTATCCATTTGATGTGGGCTGAAAATATTAATATTCAATAATGTGGGTCAATATTTGTTGTGAGGTGGCCTTAATCATTGGCCAAGTAATCTAAAGCATGTGCTTGCATCTGGATGACCTTATTTAATATGGTGTTCTGACAGGTATCTACTTAGTGTTGATAATTTATGCCAGTTGGCTACCGGTAATTGTAACTTTTAGAGTGCCATCTCATTGAACTGCAATGTAACATTATTATTGACACTTTTAAATACTGTCAATAAGCCAACAAGTGGAACATAGAGGCATCTATGACCAAATGGTTCACAGCACTAGCCAGTGGATAATGGACCCTCTCACAGCCTAAATTTAAACCCAACTCAACAATATTGCTGGCCTAATGTGCATGGTTGTCTCATATTAAGGTTCTTGGTTTTAACTTGATACTGTAGATTTCTCCATTCCAAAACTGACCACCTTTCCTTGCAAATTACAGTCCTAGAGTTTGCAGCCTAAACTATTTGGACAAACATTGGTTGTCCAGTGGTTTCAAATCCTGGGATTCAGAATTCCACCTGGACCTAAGGAAGAAAATTTGTTTGCTTGCTGAAGGGTTATGATCTTGCTTTTTCTTAGAATTGACCACCTTGGTATAAGTGAAAAAATCTTGATTGGGGCATAAAATACCATTACTCTCCCTTATTTATTCTCAACCACTTGGCCACTGTGACAGTTATTTCACACATTACCATAGTTTATATAATAAACAATGTTAGTACCGTAGTTAACATAATAAACACGGTTACTACCTCACATATGACATTACATTCACTGTTTAACATTGATCTTTAGAATGTTTCATGTACATTTGTATGGTTTAAAACCATTTCTGAAAATGTATTTATAATTCTTTTCTTTTTTTCTATTTTTAGGTAAGTAAAGATTTTTGAATGTTTTTTGACAGATTTGTCAATTGTATGAAGAAACAGAAAAAACAGCTAAGTGTCAGATATATTTATTAAATCATTAGAGAATATTTAAACATCAACATGTGTCACTTAAATTTTAAGAATGTGGGTGTTTTAAAAGTACATAAGAATGTTGTTATATTCACACAAGGATTAGAAAATGCTACATGACTCTCTGCTTGAAAAAATGTCAATATTGAAATTAACATCTATATGTGACCTAGAAATAAATTTCAATTAAATTAGGGGGATACAAATATTCCCCTGTCACAATCATTTGGGGATACAATTATTGCCTGTCAGTAACTTTACATGTATAATGTACATATATATTTTAAGTGTTTCAGTGTTTCAATTAAATTACAAAAAAATCATTTTACTAATATCGTTTAGGGAGGATAGTTTTTAAGTGGTCACCATGGTAACGATGGGATATTATCTTACCATATATATATAAAACTTGAAAATAAAATAATATATATACATGTATATTGAAAATGAGAAGGTTTGGAATATATATGTGTATATAGACAAACATCATTGACCTGTTCATTGGACCTTCCATTAGGAATATTCATATACAGTCGAACCTGCCGTAAATCCCACCCCTATATAAGGGCCATTTGCTTATAAAGGCCAGTAGAATTGCATCCCAATTGTTCTTTATTTATATTATTTGAACCTGTAAATAAAGACCACCTGCCCATAAAGGCCACTTTTACTGGTTCTCTTAGATGACCTTTATAGACAGATTTGACTGTATGAGGATCCACCTTATAAAGGGTAGTGTTAGTATTTGTAGTTAATCCATAAACAATACATGTTTACCATGATGTAGATGGCATACACATCTGAGTTCCCTATATATAAAAATACTGGACCATAATACAGGGTTCGTAAAAGGAACTTAAAAGTCCTTAAATTTTAAGGTTTGCCCTAAAAAGACCCTAAAAACAAGTCTGACCCTAAAAAGCCCTTTAATTTATCCTGAAGGCCCTAAAAAGCCCTTGAATTTTGCCAATTAGGTGTTGATATTAAATGGTTTTAAATAGACTAATCAAAATAAATAAGTAAATAAATAAATAAATAAGTTACATTGAAATGAGCAATTTAAAAGTACCTGGCTCTCCCAAATCAACCCCCACTTCAAGTGTCGTTACTACAGACATGTAGGTAATTGTTTTATTGATTTAATTGTCTTTGCACTAACATTTTTCTTATAAAATTGTCCCTCTGATTAGGCCTTAAATTTGCAAACGATACCCTGAAAAGACCCTAAAAAATCCTTAAATTTGGAGTTCAAATATCTGTACAAACCCTGTAGTAAATATTTAAATAAAGGGTCAAGCATACAGGTCAATGTTGTTTGCCTATACCCCCTATACTTGACATAAAAATACTACGTAATTCTCTATTTGCTGACAGCCCGCCATTGACACATTAAAAACAACGGAGACGTTTCAGAATACATGCATATATATTATAGTTTTACAATCTATTTACGATATTTCCCCAAGGTTGTAGACAGTATCTCTTAAAAAGTGAATAATCCCCAGCTAAAATAATTAGGACGTCAATTTCATACTAGAATCTGCTTTCAAATTGGAATAAAATTGCTGTAATAATACTGAAGAGATTGGTTTCATATCCAGCAGTATAATAATAAAGATTTTTTAATGCTCACTCATAAATTTTCCACCTTGCATTATCGCTTTTTTGTTTTGAAGTATGTACCAAAATTCTTTTTTTTTTCTCTTTTGTTTTTAGAAGTAGACCAATTTAATGTCAAACCCCTTTGTAACAGATCCTCTTGAACATGTTGAAGGGACCTTATTTAACAGTTGAACTGTTTTGAAATGGCATTCATAGTCATATGAAGGCCCATCTTGGCAAAAACTGCATTAGTGCATTATGATTATTTGCCTTACAAAGCTGTGGGAAACATATTTAGTATGAACACCATTTCAAAACCATTCATTGTTTTATTTTTGTTGAATATTCAAAAATAAATAAATATTTGGTTCATTCAGCTACTCAAAAAACTCAATGACATAGGAACTGAATTCAATGAGGGATCCTTTAAATGGAACAGCCATGGACAATATGCAGTTCCAACAAACAAACTTCAAAAATAACAATACAGATATTTTATATGCTTAAAATTTAAGCATTTGTAAACTAAAAAAATGTTACACCATTTATGAAATAATCAATGTTTTAAAAATATAATACATCCACACGAAAAACATCACAGTTGTTACCCATGGATACCAGCTGACACGGAGGGATAAAGTTAGTAATTGTGTATTGCCATGATGTGATCTTATGTGGAGTCATGTGACCAACACTATTCATAGCTAGCAATTGCATTCTTAACCCATATGAGTGCCATTGATCTCAAACTAAGGAAGAAAAAGAATACACAGTGCAAATGAAAATATAAACCAATGTTCCATGTCATTGTAGGCATGGAATGCTAAAAAATCCTTCCTGTACATTGCCTTAAGCATACTACAGAGGTGAAAATTTCTGTCACTCCACCTATAACTGGTGACTTAAATGAAATAGGCAGATCCAAGTGTCAGGGAATTTGTCAGTTAGTTTGCCGAATGTTAGTAGTTGTCTACTGGGCACTCCAGATTCCTCCATCATCCCTGAACTGATCACATTGGTATACTATAAGTTAAAAAAGTCTTGACTGGGACATAAAACACTATTACTCTAGTTTACTCCAACTATTTTCAAAGTACAGTCAAACCTGTCTCTAAGGGCATGTTAGGGAACCAGAAAAAGTGGCCTTTATGGACAGGTTGTCTTTATATACAGGTTCAAAATAGGAATAAAGAACAATTGGGATACAATTCTACTGGCCATTATAAGCAGGTGGCTCTTATATAGAGATGGTCTTTAAGGCATGTTGGACTGTACCAAAATGCATTTTTTTCTCTTTGATTTTTAGAAATTGCCCTAAATTGAATGTTAAATGTGAAACTGTTTTTTCAAACCCTAAACATTTATTGACAAAATAAAGTGTCAGTGCATTGGGTATACATTATATGTGCGTCAATCGTATAGCCAGTTACTACTAGTTTATTTCCCAAGGGTTGTCTATTTAAAAGCATTTAATCTCTGTTAAAATAATTAGTAAATCAATTTTATTGTAATCGTCCTTAAACTGGAGCAGACTGAATGATTATAGCTGTAAACAGTAAAAGCGTATTATGATGCCCCTTAAATAACTGTGGTAACTCTATTGACCTTTATAAGCAGATGGCTCTTATATAGAGGTGGCATTTAAGGCATGTTGGACTGTACCAAAATGCATTTTTTTCTCTTTGATTTTTAGAAATTGTTAAATGTTAAACTCCTTTTTGGTATAGGCCTCGCTCTATAAGTGGGAGGTCATGAGTTTGAATCCCGACTGGGTCTTACCCAAGACTTGATAGTGGGTAGTGACTGTTCCTTCGCCAAGCACTTAGTGTTATGAAATGTTAGTCAGGAGTCAGGGTTCTTTCAGATGGGAACTTAATATAAATGAGGTCCGGTGTCACGGTAGGCTTGGCATGATAAAGAACCCTGATGTATAATGCCATCAGCGCAACACACAGGCACAATTTATGCACCTTCGCCTATAGCTGGTGATATATTTTTGACTGGGACATTAAATATAAAACAATATTACTCAACTCAACTAACTTTTGCAGTTCTCTTGCCAAAACCATTTCATGACTTAACTTTCACAGTATTGGCTATAGCTTAATTTTTGGTATAAATAATTACCATTTTCTGAAGCATGTTCATGTCAATTAACTTTCGTGGTGTTTTTGTCCTCGCTAAACAGTTATACACAAATAAAAGTAACAGTAAGTTTTCCACCCTAAGAAGATAAATTCTACCACCACAAGTGGAAAGGAGTAATGGTGTTTTATGTCCCAGTCAAGAAAATTTCACTTTATAGAGTTAGTCAATTCAGGGATGGTGGAGGAATCCAGAGTGCCTGGAAAAACCACTGACCTTTAGCAAGTGAAATGACAAACTTTTTCACAATAGGATCTGAGTTTCATTCCTTAGGTGGTGAGAAGCACTAGTTAGTTAGAGAAGTGCTGTTAGTTCGTGTTATAGACCACTCTGCCACTGAGCCACCACCACCACTACCACCAGTGCCAAAATCAGTCTTTTTATGATAGATTTTCCGGAAAAAAACTTTCTGTCATTTTGTTTTGTCTTTCATTTCCTCAGACACTCATCAGTTGATCTTGATGAAACTTCATATAATCAGTCATTGAGTCAGAGGTTGGTACACATGTGCTTTGTTCTGTTACTATAGTGACTGTTAACACAACCAAATAAAGCTCTCTGATTGGACCAGGATGAAACCATGTGTTTATAGTTTTTAAACCTTGTTTACTATTAGGTCTTTCAGTTGACATTCTATCTCTTTATAGAACTACTCTTCGCCTTGAGTTATTTTGGAGATAGTTGGCAACTTCTTTTATGTTACTGTGCATGTCACAAATCCTCTGTTCTTTGCTATTTTTCCAACTGATCTATACTGTAATCTGTGAAATTTTAGCAGCAGTTTTATTTTAGCGCTTTTGGGAGTCAGATTTTTCCACTAAAATAAAACTGCTATAAATTAACCTTTAAGGGACTCCGAGTACAAACAAATAGTTTGTGCTCTAGAATAAAGATCAGGGCCAATTACTTATATTGAGGAAAATCGCTAAAATATGTCTGCTAATATAAAGCGGTTTACAGTATATTTGCCAAAGCAACCAATAACAAAATAATAGTCTTTAAATACAAAATACATGTATCCTGATATAAATATACATTTTTATAAAAAAATACATATACATTAAGATCAGCTTCATTTCTGATCCTTCATGATAACTCAGAATTTACAGTGGAAGGCATGTTTGTAAGAAGCTTAAAGGTATGTTGTCAGACATAACAATTGTTTAATAAAGCTAGCATTTCCATTGGGAATTAATTTACCGGATAACTTTGTTAAGCTCAAAGAGGTTAATTAGAATACATCAACAATGGAGAAGAAGCTTTGTAAAAAATGTTCTTGTAGAAGGGTTGTTCCGAAGATATAAACAATGGGAAAAAGCTTTGTAAAAAAATGTTTTTTTTCAGAAGGGTTGTTCGGAAAATATCAACAATGGGAAAAGGCTGTATGAAAAGCTTTCTAAAAATATCTTGATTTTCAAGATTTTTTCCAATATCAATAATGGGAAAAGTCTGCCTGAAAAGCCAGATTTTTTTGAAAAAATAAATGTTTAAAGATATTCTTAAAAATGTACTAATAGCTAGGTGAAAAAAAAGACAAAATGTTTAAGTGTGTAGATTATTAGTGATATAGGAAAATTTATTTATTTTTTTAGTGTATATGTGCTTAAATGAATTCTGAAACAGATTATAAAAATGGTTTGCAATACATTTGGCTGATACTGTTTAATGAGAAATTTAATGAGAAATTTTAGCCACAGTTTTGGTAACCAAAATTTGTCTCAGTGTTTTTTTGCAGTCTAGGATTTCCCATAAAATAAATTTAGGCTAAGTTGTGCTAAATACCCAGGTGGGTGAGTGACTTTACCAAGGTCACCATGTTATTTGATTGCATTGGATTGTCAGCCATCAACTTACATGGTCAAATACATGTATCTGGCAATGGCCTGACCATAGCCTTTTCATGGTTGACCATGGATATTTGTTAAAGTTGTGATTGACCATGGTCAAATTTTGATATCAGTCAAAGTTTGATAATAGTCAAACTATATTAAATGGTCACATTTTTCCACTATGAATTATTGAATTCTTTCAGTAGTGTGTTTGAGCCATTGTTCATTCCGAAAGGGGCCATAGCATCATCAACCCCTTTTATGCCATTTAACCCCATTGTTTCAGCCTTACTATGCCATATTTAACACGATGAGGATGCAAAATATTGATGTCAAGGTGTTTTAGAGGAAAATTTTTGAAAATGGCCCCTTTTTAAAATTTCTTGTGTAAACACTGGTGCTTATTCATTTTGCAAAGTAATGTTGCTAAAATACAAAAATGTAAGTATGCACTTACATGTATATAAAGTGGTTCAATCTCTCATGCAAAGTATTTCCTCAGCTTAATTTGGTTAAATGTATTTTGATCCTTTCGATAATTTTCAACCCCTTGAACATTTTTTGGGATTTTTACAGTTTTATGTCCCAGTCAAGAGTACTTCACTTTATAGAGGTACCGGTAGTCAGTTCAGGGATGGTGGAGGAATCCAGAGTGCCTGGAAAAAACACTTGCTTTCAGCTTTGTTTGATTGTAAATAGATAGAATAAGCTTTCTTAAGAAAATGTTGACAGAAAAATAATTGGAACAGTTTTGTCTGGGTTTTTCTCACATTTAGAGAAAAAAAATCTTTAGAAATTGGTATAAAATGGATCTTTCAGAAAAAAAAGAATAATATGTATAATTGAATAGTATTGAAGTAAGCCTGTGGCCTCAGATAACGCAATTAACAGTACGATTGGAAATAGATAATACCAGGATTATACCGACTCCACAATCAGCTGAAATTGACATGAGTTTTTTTTAAAAAGGAGGTGTAGCGTTCATTGCACGGAAATTGACATTCCTTTAACAGGCAGTGAAGTAAATTGTGTAGATATTTCATCGATGCTGTGGGGCATTATTTCATGAAATTAGAAATTGATTTTAGAAATAAGAACAGCTATTTTGTTGAAAGTTGGGGATAATATTATTGTAGAAATTCTATATGTCTCTTTTTTATTTCTGCAATTTGACTTTTTTTACACTGTTGAATTCTGATACTTTTTATTTTTTTTAATTTTTTTTTTTTATTACTTGACGTCTTTTGAAAACACAATGTCCCTTGATATATTATGCTTTTATTGCCATAATTAAACTACATGTATTTTTATGCTGTGCTGAATCCGGGGATAATATTAGTATAGCAATTCTATATGTCTCTTTTTATTGCTGTAATTTGACTTTTTTTTACACTGTTTCATTTTTTATGCTTTTTATATATTTTTTTTTAAATTTCAATTTTTTTTAATATTTCTTTTGTTTCACTTTACGTCTTTTGAAAACACAATGTCCCTTGATATATTATACTTTTATTGCCATAATTAAACTACATGTATTTTTATGCTGTGCTGAATCCAGGGATATTATTACTGTAGAAATTTCATATGTCTCTTTTTTTATTTCTGAAATTTTACCTCTTTTGCACTGTTGAATTCTTGATACTTCTTCTTTTTTAGTTCCAATTTTTTTAATATTATTTCTTTGAAATTGTTTCAGTTGACGTCTTGCTTGAATCCGAGGATAATATTACTGTAGAAATTTTATATGTCTCTTTTTTTTATTTCTGAAATTTGACCCTTTTTACACTGTAGAATTCTTGATCTTATTTTTTTAATTTCAATTGTTTTTGTTTATATTGCTTTGGAATGGTTTTACTTGATGTCATCTGAAAACACAATATCCCTTGATATATTATGCTTTTTTTTTGCCATAATTAAATTATTTTTATGCTGTGTTCAATTCTCTTTTTGTATCTCAAATTTCTTTCAACTTAATTTTTACTTGGCATTTTTTTTGAAAATGCATATGCTGTTTTGAATTCTTTTAAATTTTGGATTTTTCTGTTTCTTTTGACTGAATTGTTGAACTTGACATCTTCTGAAAACAGGATTTTCCTCAATAAATATATGCTGTGTGGAATTCTTTATGATTTTTTAAATTCTTTTTTATGTCAGATTTTTTTTTTATTCCTTCTGACTTTATTGTTAAACTTGACATTTTCTGAAAACATAAATTCCCTCAGTATATATATATATATATATATATACACGTGTAAGTCGTGTATATAAAGTTTCCCTTGCATGTATCAATTTTGACACGTATTGAAATTCATTAAATAGGATTATTCTGCTCTGAGTATCAGCAGCCATTTTATAACGTCACGGAGAGAAAATTGTATTATATCAGGCAGTTGTGTATTGCTTTCATTTTATTATTAGAATATTATATATGAAGTCTAATTGAAATTTCTGTAAAGAGCTGTGTGTCGAGCTTGACATGTTGATTTGTTTTCAGTGCAGCACATTGCAGATATATTGGCATATTATCGATATCAGGTTTAGAAAACCTTTGTCAAATTGTTTTCATGTATTTCTAACTCAGACAGTTTACTGCTTGTAGCCCATGTCAATTGCAGACTTTTGTGTTCAACCTGTTTGTTTTTTATGGAAGTTTCTTTTTTTTCTGCAGAATTGTGGAAAAAATTAAAAGCAAACTAAAGCAATATGTTGCAATGCATGAAAAATCAAACACTTTATAATTTGAAATGACTGAAAACCTATATAGCTATCTAAACTAGTTTTGTAGTGTCCCAATTTCTGTGGTTTTCTTGGACACCTTGACCTCAGGTCAAGAATCTGTATTTTTATCTAACATTAGACTAGTTTTTTCTGTCTGATTTGATGAAATACAAGTTTTATCGAACATGCGTGATACAGAATCTTGTATCACCACACTGTGGTGATACAACATTGGCGGTAAAGTACACATGCACTTTTCATTGTGACGTCATTGGGGAATCTCCGATTTGTCAAATGTAAACAATGACGTCATTACTACAAAACATGTCATAACATAGTTCAGTGGTTTTCTGTGGTAAAATGTATTTTTTTCACATAAAGTATTGGGTTTTTATTATTTTGATGACCTAATAGGAAATTTTAGATAAAAATATCATATACACAGTGTGTATGTACAACCCTTCGTATCAGGTCTCATCCTTTTTTCGTAGCTATATCACTACTCGTTGCGCAAGCGCAACTCGTAGTGATACGACTACGAAAAAAGGACGAGACCTGATACTGAGGGTTGTACATACACACTGTGTATATGATATGTATATATCTAGGTATACAGTAATAAGAAACGTTCAGATTGTATATTGTTAGGTATACTGGTAGGTAAAGCATTGCTGTTGTGAGTTAACTGCTACCTAACACCATGCTGTCTAGAGATAGTGTATTGAGATACTGATGCATTTAGATCAGGGTACATCTCATTGCTTGTGTTGTGCTGACTGGATCATTGCCTTCTCTGTGTTATTGACCATTGAATTTTAAAATCCATTGTAGCAACAGTCTTGCAGCATAATTGTCAATTACTAAGGAACACTTTTAAAGATTAGAGATCACATTATTTATGCTTAAAGTGTCTGTTTTCTGCTCTTTTGCTTACAGGCATATATTGCCATTATTTGCCAAGATTGAGTGGACAATTTTAGTTCAGGAATCATTGTGAAACTGGAGCCAGGGCCTTTTTGCTGTTCTTATGAATTTAAAGTCTTATTCTCAATGATACCTACATAGTTATATTTTTTCTTTGAAATAGTCTTTATTCTATCCATTTCAAAACATTGTCCTTTGGATTACAGTGTCTTTTTCCTGTTCTTATGCCTACAGGCATATATTGTCATTATTGGCCATTATTAAGTGGACAATTTTAGATAAGGAATGCTTGTGAAACTGGAGCCAGGGCCTTTTTGCTGTTCTTACAAAGTATTAGCGGACAATTTAAGTTCAGGAATGATTGTGAAACTGGAGCCAGGGCCTTTTTGCTGTTCTTATAAATTTAATCTTATTCTCAATGATACCTACATAGTTATATTTTTTCTTTGAAATAACCTTTATTCTATTCATTTCAAAACATTGTCCTTTGGATTATATATTGTCATTATTGGCCAGTTTTAAGTGGACAATTTTAGATAAGGAATGATTGTGAAACCTGAGTCAGGGCCTTTTTGCTGTTTTTACAAAATCTTATTCTTATTAATCAATGATACCTACATAGTTACATTTAAGCTTTGAAATATCCTTATTCTGTTCATATCAAAAGCATTGCCCTTTGGTTATAGGTCACTGTGGTCGATAAGTAACTGGAAAAGGTGAAAAATATCTACACTGGGGCTCGATCCTGAGACTTCCTAATACTAGCTTAATGCTCAAACCAACTCTTATTAGACACAGTCTGCAACACACAATGTTTATAGTCAGACTCAGCAGCATCAACAAACTGGAGATAACTCTTGATGTGCTATCATTACTATATAATGTAATAAGACTGTAAGAGTTGTTTCCCTTGCACCTGTAGATTTCTGAGTTTTCAATTTTGCTGAAAATAAAGTGTATATTATTTTCTATAAGACATTTAATGATGTATTTTAGTCTTCATAATTATATCTTATATAAATAAATACACCACTTTGGTATTTAAATTTGTAGAGCTGTTTAAAAAATACATGTAATCAATTAACATTTTTCTATTAGAATGTTCAAGTGTTTGTTAAAGAGTGTTGCAGTAATTACTCTAATTGTGTGAGATGAGTTGAGTAATGGTGTTTAATGTCCCAGTCAAGACTTTTTCACTTATATCAAGATGTCATCAGCTATAGGCAAAGGTGCAGAAATTTTTACTGTGTGTTGCACTGATGGCGTTATACAGCTGGTTTCTTTATTGTGCCACACTTACCACGACATGGTACCTTGTTAATTCTAAGTTCCCATCCAAAAGAACTGTGACTTTCATTTTGTAATGCCCAGTGTTTGGCTAAATAACAGTTACTAGTACTACCCACTTTAAAGTCTTTGGTCAGACCCAGTCAAGGTTTGAACCCATGACCTCCCACTTACAGAGCAAACACTCTTCCAACTGAGCTACCGGAAAGAAAAGCCTCAGTGAGTTATTTTTCCTCCTTTCTTGTACATCTTTTTGAGGTTTGAGTGTACATCTATCAAAATAATTTGGTAGTGTGTGGCTCAGGATTCCCGGGGGAGTCTTACCAAAACTTGAAAATATAGGTAGTAAAAGAGTTTTCGTCATGCACTCTGCATTTGAAATGAAAGTCACAAAATCCTTCAAAAAAGACCTTAAAAAAATGATGCCTCATGTTATGGGAAGGGAAGCACTCTAAAGAACCTTCACTGTTTACATTGCCTTGAGTGCACTGTGAAAGTAAAAATTTCTGCTATGTCTTCTATCGCTGTTGATATCACAATATAGTACAAATTTTCTTGACTGGGACTTTAAACTCCATTCCATCGACCAATCAATCAATCAATTAATTAACCATAAAATATGAAGTTTATAAGTTATGCATTTCAAATGATTTCAAGTAAAATTTTAAGAACAAAATCCTTCATTTTGTTAATAGGAAAAATGCATGTACAACATTGTTATTTCAGATTTTTTCCTCTTCTAAATTGAATTGATTTTGGCAAGAGAAAATTAAAGATAATTTACGGAAGCTTGACAATTTGATTATAGAGGATTTCCTTAATGACTGCTGGTCACTGCAGCATTGTTGATGATGGTCACTCACAAGGATGACCAATACTGTTTATTTTGACGTTTGTTCATAAATCTTCATTATCAAGATAATTGCCTTCTTGCTAAGGAGAGTATGAGTAATCATTGATAAACTTGGGCGGTCCATGTTAAGTTTTTAAGAACTCCGATGGACTTCACTGGTCACTTTATGAAACACAACACAGAGTCATTTTGACTGAAAATAAAAGCAGTTTCATATCTAGTTGGGCAAGTGGTCTAAAGCATTGTATCTCTCACTATTGAGGTTTGAATCCCACTTAGGCAGATCCTAGTATGTGTGGAAGTTTGTCAATTCAATTGTAGAAGGTCTAATGCTTGTCTTTCATTTTTTTGGGAGGGGTGGGGGGGACTAGGGGAAGAGATGTACCCTGGTGTTTTTTCCACCATCCAAAAGCTGACCATCTCTATATGGAAAAATAATACTGACTGGGTGTAAAACACTATTTTTTCACTCCAGTCTTCTGTATATAGAAAAGAAGAGCTTGTAACACACACACACACACACACACACACACACACACACACACACACAATCCCTGCATAAGTAATAATTTTTGATAAATAAATGAATTTTTTGTATGTTGTTGGAATTTTAGCATAACTATTAAAATAATTTTCCTTAACTAGTTTTATATATACAGTCAAACCTGTCTATAAAGGCCACCCAAGGGGACCAGTAAAAGTGGCCTTTGTGAGCAGGTGGCCTTTATATACAGGTTCAAATAATATGAATAAAGAACAGTTTGGATACAGTTCTACTGGCCTTTATAAGCAAGTGGCCCTTATATAGAGGTGGCCTTTAAGGCAGGTTGGACTGTACTAGTATTTAAAAAAATAAATAAAACTTGCATTAACTCCCATGCTTTTTAAATGCAACCTGAAAATGGGTACCGGTATCTGTCACTATAATTGTTATGGTGTTTGTTTTTTATTTTTTTTTTATTTGAAACATTATAATCTTGATATTAGTATAATTTATAGACTGTCTGTAACAGTATCGGTCTTGTAACATATCTGGTACATAGGTCTACACAAAAACCTTTGTTACACAATGTGTACAATCTTACACAGTCATGCTTCAATAAACACCATCTTCTTTGTCAAGGTGCAAATAAATACCTGCATCTTTTCCACAAAGGTGTAATTTTAACTTTCGTTTTATTATTTATTTAAATGGCCACCCTCCTTTTTTCCAGTATCGGTTTGTGACAAAGGTGTACTTTTAAATTTCTTTTTATCATTTATTTAAATGCCCACCCTCCTTCTACCAGTTTCTCTTTTCATTAATGACACAATATCTCTCAGATCATACTACACTTCATTTGTTTTCATTCAAAGGGGGCTACCTCTGCCAGACAGGTGTCAGAAATACCTTTTCCAACTGTTACCTAATTAAAATTCTTTTTACCTGCTCTCTTGATTTTCACCTCTTTCTTTTTTAAAATTTCAAAAGTATTAAATTTTCCTTTTTAAACAGTTTTTTTATTAGTGTCTTTTTTCCATTTTATCCACATTTTAACCTTTTCCTTTTATAAACCTTGGCATTATTTATTTTTACAGTTTTATAAACAGCATCCTTTTTCTGCTTTCTCAAATTTCACATTCTTCTTTTTAAATTTGAAGAATTTTAAATTTTTGCATTTTTTTTTTAAAATAAAACCTTTTTCTTCTTTCTCCAATTTCACATTCTTTTTTAATTTCAAAACCTTTAAATTGTAACAGCTAAATGATACCACTTTTCTGCTTTCTCAAATTTCACATTCTCTTTTAATTCCAAAACTTTTAAATTGTAACAGCTTAAAATGATACCCTTTTCTCTACTTTCTCTGATTTCAAATATTTTCTTTTTAAATTTAAAAAAAAACCTTTAAAATAATTGTTACAGTTTAAACGGACACACTCTTTTTTCTTCATCTTAATTTTCTCTTTTTTTTTTTTAATGGATATATAAACTATTTAAATTTTAAACTGTGACATTTTAAACAGAAGTTGAAGGCCTTAATTTTGATTTTTACAACTTTCTTTCTTTTCTTTGAAATTTCAAAAGGTATAAATTTTGTTATTTTAAACAAGGCTTTCTTTTATTTACTTTCTTTACAAGAATGTACTTTACTTAGACTGTAACTGAACATTTTCATTGTTATTATGTGGGCAGATGGTCGCTGGTAGCCCAACTGAATTTCTGAACCAATTATTGGTAATTGTTACACCTCAGGAGGAGGGTATTCATCATGGACACTTTATGATTCATCTGTTGAAGGATTTAAAATGTCATTTTAACCACTACCAGTGGATCAACAAACTCCATTTAATTGATGTGATTATTGGCATGTAACATATTTTGGCAGAAAAATATTGAATTGTGAAGTATGTCATGTGTTCTGTTTCTGAATTCCATAGAATTGCTAGAAGGCTTGGAATATTGATGAAGTCCTTAACTTAACCAACTGATGATTTTGTGGACAAAATTGACAGTGAATTAATTTAATGTCCATCATTGACCAGTGGTCATTGAATCAATTATATCAATGCATGATGCATGTGCTGGTGGTAATGGACACATCATTTTGATGATGTTTTCACAAGTTTGACAAATGCAGGAACAATATTGATGGAATTTTAAGATAAAATTACAATGGAGAATTTTTAATGAAATTTTGCTTGTTGAATGCATGAATGGACAGCTTCAATTTTATAGGATTTGAAAGATTGCTTGATGCATTTTGGAAATGTTGCTAAGGGGAATTTTTTTTAGAAATTTGAATGTTTGATTATAAAAAAAACAAAAACAAATTGAGAGATATTAGTGGAATTATTTTTAAAAAAAAATTGACGAATATTGATACAATTTTTTATCAATTCGTTATTACTGATTGTGGTTACAGCTTCAATAACAAGATATTGATGGAATCATAAGAAAAATTAATTACGCCTTGGAGATCGAATTTTTGAAATTTAAACGGAAATAAAAGAAAAAGAAAACAAATTGTGACAGAAATGACATTTGTTACAAATCTCATCGTTTAACAGCGGTTAGGTGAAGCGAGTCGCTGCTCATTATATAATAATTAATGATATTCATGAGAAAATTGGTGACTTGATGCAATTTTATGTAATCCGAATGTCATTTATGCTAATCTTGAAGCAGGTGCTTTGTGAAACACATGTAAAAATTCTCGTTAAAACTTGAAGGAGATTTTTCATTTTTACTTTAAAAGGAGTTACTAGTATTTAAAATAAAATAAGTTGAAATTTAAGAAAATATCACAAAGAACTTTTAAAGTTTTGAAAAAAATACATGTATATGTTAAAGTGATCCAGTAACTTGTGATGAAGCATTCTGCATTTTATTTTTGATAAATTTAACTGACAAAAAAGAAAAAAACAAAACCGTTCTAATGGGAGACATGTGGAAGATAGACAATGAAGAACAAAATATTGGATATATACCAGTTGTTATTGATATCTCTGTGTGATGCAAATATATATTGAATTATAATTCAGATGATAAATTATTGTGTTGACACTAAAAATTAGAAAATTTGGAGACAAAAACTTTCTTATGTGAGACATGTGGAAAATAGAACAAAATATGGGATATGGTTGTTGATATCAAAATGTTATGCAAATATATATTGAATTTTAATTTAGATGATAAATTATTGTGTTGACACTAACAAATTGGAAATTTAAATATAAAGAAAAAAAAGATCAGATTTAAAAAAAACATAAAAAAAAACAATATTTAAACTTGCAACATCTGTTTCATTGTTGTCATAGAGACTATTTATAAACAATTTACCTCGGAAATAGGAATTTGAAAAAGAAAAAAAAAATTGGTATGTGGATAGAATTTATTTCAAATTTGTTGTTTTAAAATATAGGACAGATCTAATTTGTTTTTTTGGAGGTTTAGTGGGACATTGTTGTAACTACATGGACAAAAGAAATATAATATATGTATATTGGTAGTAATATTGACTCAATGCATATTTCATCTTGTCACACAGATATCAATTATACAAAGTAACTTCTTTATTTTACGATGGTACATGGAAATAGTGACATTTAAAATATTTGTGTCAGAGATGTGACGTTTGATTCATCAAGTTTTGACCTAAAGAACTGGATTTTTGTTTGATCTTGTTTGAAAATAATCTTCATTAATTATTAAATTTGATGGAAATAATTAAATTACTTTGATTTTAAATGGTATTTGTGTCACAATAGTATTTTAATCAAATCATCAAGTTCTTGGAGTTTTGTTTAATGTGTTGAAAATAATCTTCATTAATTATTAAATTTGATGACAATATTTAAATTACTTTGAAGTGATATCTTAATTATTTGAGTAGATTGACATTTGAATCATCAAATTTCTACAAAAATATTTTTGGAGTTTTGTTTAAAGTTTTAAAAAAATAATCTGCATTAATTGTTAATTTGGATGGTGATATTTAAAGGACTTTGATTTAATTTCAAAATGGTGACATTTTAAATATTGTGAAATGAAGTCAGGACCATCATGTTTCTTATATGACTCGGAAAATATCGAATTCATTAAATGATGATGGAAATATTTGAATTATTAAAGTCTAACGGCATTCTTGGGATTAAATTCAAACCGCAGTCGTATTCCTGGGAGTGCGATACCAGACCTTTTTGACACTTGTGCATTCAGAAATATTTGAACTTCTGTGACCATTATTCTCAACAGAGAACTATGTACAAATATTGTGAAAAATTATCCGGAAAAATTATCGGGAAAATCATCCATTAACGGAGACAAGAAATATGTCATTGTGCATGTTAATTTACCAGTTAACACTTCACCATTACACATTAAATACGGAATGTGTTTGTATTAATAAATCATTTTTTTGATCTCTGGAGAATAAAGGATTTGGGAATTACGGATTTAATCCACTGCGGTTGACTAATTTTATGTAATACCTCGAAGCCAATGCAAGACATTTATTGAGTGAAGTAATGCAAGAATTATAGAAATGCGACTCTTAATGAATGAAAATCATCTTGTTGCTTTAAATATGTGTGTTATCATATAGAGAAAAAAATGGACAATGGATTTTTTAGCATTTTCGATCAAACAGTTTTCAGCATCAGTTTGAAATTATAAAGAAATTTGATACAAAATTGACATATCTTTTAGAAAAAATGACAAATGATTTTTTTTAGCATTTTGATCAAATGATTTTCAGCATGAGTTGGAAATTTTAAAGAAATATGATACGAAATTGATTGACAAATCTTTGAGAAATTTTGTGAATGGAATCGTTAATTGGGAAAATCAATTTTATGGAGATTGATGCTTCATGAATTTTGACAAAGATAAGGAATCAGTTTAAGAAATAGTGGATTGTGATTTTAAATTTTTTCGTTTTTAAGTGATTTTTAAGAAGTTTGTGGTTTTCATTTTTAAAGTGATTTTTAAGAAGTTTGATGTTTTCATTTTGAAGCGATTTTTCAAAACCTTTGAGTTAGAATACCACACAGAATCATGAATAAATTATATCTATTTGGATATAACATTAATGCAACTTTAGCACAGACGAACAGATCACGGAAGGTAAGATTTACTATCACTCATTAATTTAATCTACGCCGGCCTAATGACTTTTGTTAATTAGGTTCTTCCTTAATTAGTGACCTCCGTGGCTGACTAGTCTTAAGGCTTATGGATCAAAGCAACTCTCATCACATATGGTCAAATCCCGCTTTGGGAGATCCTAGTGTGTGAAAGTTTGTTAGTTCGCTTCCCAAAGGTAGGTGGTATTCTCTGGACATTCCACAAACCCAGAACTGATATTTATAAGCCTAAGTGACAGAATCTTGACTGCAAATATAAAACCACATACAGAACTGACCATTTTGATGTAAACCTAAGTTAGAGAATCTTGACCGCAAATAAAACACCAATATCTTGGCTGCAAGCAAAACATCATTGCTCAATTCTACATTCTATATAAAGTTATGGTGGAGAAAACTGCATTACCCATAGAAAGCCTTCAGCAAGCAAACTGACACACTAGGATTTGCTTCGTGAGATTGCTCCTAATGGGTGGCATTGTGATCCACAAGTGTATTAGGTTTACCGGGGTATATCACATTCAGCCATGGTGGTACCTTCAAACTATAAGTTGAGTTGAGTAATGTTGTTTACCCTACTAGTTAAGAATATTTCACTTATATTGTGATATTGAAATCTATAAGCAAAGGTGCAGATATTTTGCCTGTGTGTTGCGCTGATCGTATTATACAGCAGGGTTCTTTATCCTGCCATGCCTACCGTGACATGAGAACTTGTTTATTTTAAGTATATACCTGAATGAACCATGACCTTGATTTTGTAATGCTGAGTGTTTGGCAAAAGAGCAGTCACTACCCACTTTTAAGTCTTGGGTCAGACCTGGTTGGAGTTCGAACCCAAAATATCCCACTTATAGAGCAAACACTCTACCAACTGAGCTATCGCAGTGGTTATTGAGTTTTACTTGAATATTATTTAAGCCTTATAGCGAATAGCTGAAAATAAATTCTGATGATATATATCTTTAAACAAATTATGGAAAGAGATGTTCTGTGTCAAATAATTGGGTCAAAAGATGGAAAGAGCCGAATGAGTATGTGTGCCAGATAATGGATGTTTGTATACAAATTGGGTCAAAAATATATGTTGTTATCAAATGAAACAATTGAAGCAATATAAGTACCATGTCCCTGGGCGATATGAATTATTAAAACAGATTGAGATGACAATTAGATTTCCATCAACCTGTTTATTCATTGCTGAAATATCAATAAGATTCTATTGATGTGAACATTTATAATATTTAAATATTAATCATCCATCTAATTGCTCATGTTGATAGAGCTATTGAAAATGATTGCCCCGTTTATTTTCAAGTTTATTTTGAAAAATGAGTATTATCAATAATTTGAAACATAAAATATTTTGAAATGAAATATTTGCATCTTTATTTGTTCTTGTTGATGGTGATATCAGGATGGTTGGTCCATTATAATAAGCAAATCATTAAACATATTGAAATAAAATATTTGCATTTTTTTGTAGTTTTAAACCAACATTATTTGTTTCTGATGTTTTCAGAATGGTTGCTCTGTTATTCAAATTTATTTTGAAAAATGAGCATTATTTATAATTTGAAAACATTAAACATTTTGAAATAAAATATTTGCATATTTTGGGTATTGTTAATAATCCATTATTTGTTTTATGATGTTGATTCATCTTTTGTTCAAATATACACTCTATTGTTTCATTATGACAACTTGTTATTGATTGGATAATGGATAAATGTTAACTGTTTATTGATTGGGTAATGAGTGCATTCACTCATTCATAGCTGTTCATTGATTGGATAATTGGGTTTGATGTAATGATGTTTGATGTTACATCATGACTTTTGTTGTAGTATCATATTTACGCGTTCACTCATTGTAATTGATTATACCTTAGGGTAATTAATTAGCAAAGTAAATTAATAATTCACTTTGTTGCTTTGAATTATCTAGTAAAATAAATTTTATTTTCCTTCTACACATTTTTATTCTTCAAAAATTGAATTTGGTAAATTACATCATAATTTGAACAACAAAAACCATCTGTTATATTTTTGTGGTGTACCGGTTTCTGTCCGCCATGATGGCCATTATATCTGGTACTGGTCTCCATTAACTACCATATAGTGGGTATTTTGTGGAGGTGATTCGGTGAAGTTGTTAGGCAATTGTTTGAATGGTTAGGCCTGTTGATTCATGATTTTAGGATTTGAGTCATATTTTAAATAAAATTTTAAAAGTCTGCTCAGCTTGTAAATAAATAGGTACTAGCAAATATGCTAGATATTATTCTTGAGAATGTCGGACATCCCATTCAAGGGAAATACTTAGTTTCAAAAATTTATACCAGTCTACAGGACAGAAGTCTGTTACTTTTTTAGTCAGAACTGAATAAAATTCCTTATAAAGTCAAACCTGTCTATAAAGGCCACCCAACTGAACATGTAAAAGCAGCCCTTATGGACAGGTGACCCTTATACAGATTCAAATAATATGAATAAAGAGCGATTGGGATAAAAATTTATTGACCTTTAAAAGCAGGGGTTCCTTATATAGAGGTGGTCTTTCAGGCAAGTTTGACTGTATTTTTTGTTGAAATATTTAAAATTTGCACCAGTGGAATTTCAGCCTCAATTTAAATACAGTAAACTCTAAGCTGCTTCATGCAACAAAAAACTATAAAAAAACAACAATTTGATGAAGCCTCGCAAAGATGTTTATGGATTAAATGAAAATTTAACATTAATTTAATGTGATTGAAATAATGGGACAGCTGATTTAAATTAAAGAATAAATTGGAAGAGTCCTCCTCATCATCCGCATCACCATCACAAACATTGCCGTCTGCTTCTGTTGGTAAAACAAACCAAGAATGTTTGCAGTCGGAAAAAATTCACAAATTTCACATGAACAAAATTTGACTGTGTAATGCTAGCTGCAACACATGACTCCATCATCCGTAGCTATTTCTGATGTATAATAATTGCATCTGAATTAAGTGTTTATTGATGTTATGTCACCGGTATTATTGAAGTCAATATCGGGATATCAAATACAAACATGTTTTATATGATTAGACTTGTAAATATGATTCTGACTTCCAATGATTGATCGTGTGAAGTAAAGTTAGCCATCAGACTGTTTTCATTCATGGCAAGACAGCATGAAGAATTTTAGCCTAGTTGTAGTTGAAGTAAAGTTATCCGTGATTCAACTAGTTTTCATTCACTGTCAGGCAGCATTAGATGATTCAACTAGCTTTAGATGAAATAAAACTAGCCATCAACCTGTTTTTGTTTTTCACTGTCGGACAGCATTAACAGTTTATCTAGCTGTAGATGAAGTAAAGATAGCCCTGTGTGGTCATCAACAATTTAAGCCTGCAGTAGATTGTCCCAAATCTGGTTCACTTGTAAATGGATGGGTACCAACAAATACAAAAAATAAAAACAGAAATTTACAGTAGGGGTGGGGAGTTCTTTTGTATTTCAGTTCAGACAGGTTATTGGTTTACTCAGGGTTCGGTTTGCATAGGTTCTGCTGTAGTTCAGTTTAGAAAGGTTTCTTGTTTGATTTTCAAAGGTTTTGCTATATATAGGTATTTAAGATTAGACAGGTGGATGGTCTTAACTGGTTACACTTACTGTAATTCAGTTATTTTTTAAATTTTGGTTTACTAAGGATCCAATGTGTACAGGTTCTACTGCTTTTAGCAAGCTGTTGGAGCAAAATCTGTACTTCTATGATTTTCTTCACCTTAATATTTCTAAGAATATTGGCAAAACAGGATGAATCGGAGCTTTTCATAATTAGTCTCAAAATAAGCAATCTGATTCTGAAGCCAAATTAACAAACCATAGTATTAATTTCGCTTTGCCCCCTAGGTCTGCACTCATACTCGGAGTATGCTTAATAAATAAATAAGCCACAGGCGTTACAACATGGCAGGAATTTGTGTTAAAACAGTCATATCCAAGCGACCGTAAAATGGCTAAATTATATTTTGTAGTGACTCATAGCTGTTGATATTCTTTAATTGGTCTGCAAGCAAGTATTATCATTGGATCCTGGATTTTTTTTTTTTGGGGGGGGGGGGGGGTAGAGTGTTACGGAATGTGTTAACATCATGGATGCAGTACTTTGTTTGTAATATAGAATTTGAGATTTTCATTTCCTAGGTCTCAACAAATTTAAAATTAAATTTGTATAAATAAAGGGATTTTCAATATTTAAATATAGTTTTTTAAAGTATTTTTTTTACACATTTGCTAAAATAGGTTTCTTTTTTTTGAAAGAAATAAGTAGTTGATAGCATTTTGGCTACCAGTAGTTCCAACTTATCATTTCAGGAAATGATAGAAGAATCAAAGCTGAATTTACAGTGTGTGTTTGTGAAATTGGGTTAATACTTGTTTCAAGAGTGTCATTATTATAGACTCTTTGCATATTTTTTATAGCTAGACAGTATATGTAGTTTTTTTTATGACACTTGCTTGATGTAATTCAATTTTAAAATGAATAGAGTTTAAAGATTTGTGTCACAAAGTCCATGATAAACACAGAACTCATAAATGTTTTAAATGTGTATTAACTTTGACAATCTGAATATCTGAAGTTAGTCCTGTAAATATATAAAACAATATTTCTTACAACACACACACACACACACACACACACACACACACACACACCGCATTCACTCTAATGCACATACATTATAAAAATTTGACCCAATTTAAATCCATTCAAATTCCCTTTCCATCATTTAAATCTACAAAATTTACAGTAATTCAGATTTATTGGAGAAAAAAAACCCAGCAAATGTATTTTCACAACTAATGCAAAGGATTGTTGAGACACTTGTTCACGAGTGACAACAATAAAATGTACATGTGCTAATGGACTGCAGAAGATGTGCATTAAACATACGGTACAAGTAAAAATACTACGCCATAAATCTCTGATTTTTGTCATTGATAATATAAGGGTTTGGTCATAAATTTTATGTGATGCACTTAAAAAACCATTTTTATGTGTCATATCGCTAGATTTTAGCTTTGTAAATTGTCTTTTGTCTTATTGAAGTTGACATTTTGATGGACGTTGTCTTAACTCCCTACAATTATAATCTGACCACTAAATGCAAATAGTTACCAACCATCTCGGGGATTCCGAGGATGAAGTCATGCCCAGTTTGCCGATTATTGGTAGTTGAAAGGTGTAAAACTGGCTCTTTATTGGCTCTTTATGATCTCCATTTTGTTCCCCAGGGGATTATGGGTAATAAGTCATCCAGAATCCATTAACTATAACAGCGAATGTTTCAATAATTAACTCAACATGAATTTCTTTTGTAGAATGTTGTTACTACTCTAAAACAAATAATAATCAACGGACAATTTGAAACCACTCATTATTCTTGGAAATGTCTTCATAAATTTTCTTTTCTAGTGATTTAGAATTGTTGTGATTCCATTGAAACTTTTTGTTTTATTTTTTGTTTTGTTTCTTTATTTAGGTATTTTTTTATGATATTGATAAATCAGACCTCATTTTTGTCACTTGATGGGTAATATATTTCCACCTGATCTCTGTTAGTCTCTGGCGGGTTGAAAGTGGTTAGTGACTGTTCTTTCGCCAAGCACTCAGCATTACGTAATGAAAGTCATGCTTCTTTCAGATGGGAACTTAAAATAAACGGGGTCCCATGTCTTGGTAGGCTTGCTACGATAAAGAACCCTGCTGTATAATGCCATCAGTGCAATGCACAGGCAAAACTTCTGCACCTTCACCTATAGCTGGCAATATCTTGATATAAGTGACATATTCTTGACTCAGACATTAAACATGGTTACTCGACTCAACTCTCTCTAGGTGGTTGCTTTACTGATCACGGGCCTCTCACTGCCCACAAGGTGAAATGCCACCTAGGCATATTATAGTTTGGAAACGTTTGCTGAAGGTCATTGGTTTTCTCAGGACATTTCGGTTTGCCCCGCCATCAATGAAGTAATCTGGAAGAATCTTACACCATTACTTCACTCCATCCCACTGAAAATGGTTGATGCATGTCCTTTGTACAAAAACAGATCCAATACAATACATTTGTACATGTATAATGATATTGAAAACACACCACCTTAGCTAAATACTTTTAATTATTCATTCACCAACCACCTTCTCAGGACAATTTATGTTGGGTTCGTCAGAGCAAAAATTATACAGTACAACCTGCCTTAAAGGCCACCTCTATATAAGGACCACCTGCTTATAAAAGACAGTAGAATTATATTCCAGTTGTTCTTTATTAGTATTATTTGAACCTGTATATAAAGGTCACCTGCCTCTAAAGGCCACTTTTATTGGTTCCCTAGGGTGGCCTTTATAGACAGGTTTGACTGTATTTGAATAGGTGATGAAATTTTGAGGTAAATTTTGACTAGGATGTTATAAACATCATTAAACCAATATTCATCTGACTAGTAACCCATTAAATTGATAAGTTCAAATGTTTTGTCCTTTTATTGATTTTGTTATATAATATGGACACGTTTTTTATCTTGCACTTGTAGTAAACTTTCAGTCATTATACACACTTGTACAATATTATCACCATGTTAACAACTTGTTAGCAATTAGCATTCCGGCAAATAATATTCTCCAGAGTATCAATGCCAAACGCACCCAATCTAACTCCATATTGTTATGGTCAGACCTCCACCATATTGACTGTCAGTAATTAGTACCATGTTCTTACCTAATCAGTACAATCTAAACTCATAACTGTCTGGGCCAAGTGGTTATAATAATAAATACCAAACAACTTTGATGTTAAGTACTTGTGATGTCGAAATACCAAAAATACAGAAAAATACATTCTGTTTGGTCAGTGGTTATGTTGGAAAATCGTTAGAATAGGACGGGAAAACGCTGACAAAAATATTGTTTGGATATTGAAAAGGGATCGATGTGTTCAACTTTTCTGTGATATCAAGATATAAAATATTCTTTGGTCAGTGGTTATATGTATTGTGAACACAATTCCTGTTAGAATAGAGAAAACAAACTAGTACTGACAGTTGTATTAGGAATAGATGTATTGGATGTTTCTGTGGTTTCAAAACATCAAAATTACAGAAATCGTATCTGTGTTGTTCAGTTGTCAATGCTGAATATTCTTAGTTAAAAGAACTGAAAACATCGTTTTGACAGTTGTCATTTTAATATTGAAATATACAAAATACAGAAATTGTTTATTCCTTTGGTATATTGAGGACCTAGTTAGCATCTGGGAAAATTTCCTGACTGAAGTATTTTGTCAATATTGAGTGGATATGGAATATATGTTCGTCGTTTATTTGTTGTCAAAATACCAAAAATTCTGCTTTTGCACTCACTGTGGTAGTCCAAAAAATACTTGAAAGCAGGAAAATACTTCAATTCTGAGAGAAGTATTTCATCATTAATGAGTGGATATTGAATATATATACTAGTCATTTATATAATGTCAAGATGCTAAATATTCTGTTGGTTATAATCCTACTGTAGTTGAAAGAAAAAAAAATCCTCAAATTCTGATGGAAAGATTATGTCAATATTGAGTGGATATTGATTAGTATTATACGTAAGTCATTTATTTGATATCAAAATACCAAATATTCTGTTGGACACAGTCCTACTATAGTCAAAAGCCAAATTCTGACAGAAGTGTTCTGACGAGTCGCGGTTTCTATTATCGGAATGATGTAAAAGGATAAATGTGTTCTCCGTTTGTACGTCAGGATTGGGAGATATTACATATAGAAATTGATCAATTCTTGTTCTCAAGAGTGTATGTCTAATATCTGTCGTTTTGAAACGGCCAATATTTACAGACTGTTGAATTACGCGTAATACTAGGATCGACATCGGCATCAATTTATTTTCAGGAAAAAATTCACAGATAATTTTACATATGAATGAATATGAAATTGACGATTCTTTAAAGAATGAATATGAAATCAATGATAAAGCGTTTCCTGTGTTTTAAGTTTTATTGATGCAAGGCTCGTCGATTTCATTCAGAGAAGTGTCTGTAGTTTTGACGACCGATTTGACGTCGCAGACTAACGCTCTAGATTATTTGTTGATATTAGTCATTAATTGATGATAACAAAAAATCAATAGATGTGTGTTCCCGATTTAAAATCGTAATTTAGACTTCATTCAATTGTTTGTATATTCTACTACTAATTTACTGGATATATCATGTTTTAAAATTTGAATTTATTGATGCGATTTAGAAGTTGTATATATTTAGTTGCTAATATACCACATATGTTGTCAATTCATAAGGAGTGACAATATCAATTGTGAGGATCTAACAGGTTTGTGGAAATTCCGATTATCTGGATTTATTGTATTTTAAAATTTGAATTTATTGAAGCAATTTAGAACTTTTGTAATAGTAGGTTGTATATATATTTAGTTACTGCATAAACTGTCAGTTAGTTAATAAGAAGTTAAACATTTTAATTGCTGCAATCTGACAGGTTAGTGGATGTTTGGATTCATATTATGGAAAAATTAGGAGTTTGAATTTGTGATTCTGTACCGATTGAGAAGCTGTTCAAAGTTTTCATGTTTAATTGTAATTGAAGATATGTGAAAGTTTTTTCTTTGGAGTTATTGCATCACTGATTTCATTGTCAATTTCAAAAATGTATGTGGATGGTACCATACAGGTGAGTGATCTATATAAGTAATCGTTAAACTTCCTGATTGAAATGTACATCGGTACAGTAAAACCTGTATATAGAAACCACCAATGAGACCTAAGGGATATAGGCAGGTGGTCTTTCTGTAAGGGGCCTGTTTAGTTGAAATATGAAGCAACACAATGTTAAAATATTATTTTTATAGACAGGTGAGACCTAAGGGATAAAGACAGGTGGTCTTTCTGTAAAGGACCTGTTTGGTTGAAATATGAAGCAACGAAATGTTAAAATGTTATCTTTATAGACAGGTGAGACCTAAGGAATATAGACAGGTGGTCTTTCTACAAGGGGCCTGTTTGGTTTAAATATAAAGCAGCGAAATGTTAAAACACTGATGGTCTTTGAATAGATGTTTGTTTATATGCCAGTGTAAAGTGACCTAGTGTGCTTCAAGCTCAATATGCTAGTCAAAATTAAGCTTTCAAACAAAGCAGATTAAAATAATGGTCTATTTAAACTTGACCTTAGGAATTATACTTTAAAATTTGACTAGATTTTAAAATAAAAAAGTCTTTAATAAAATAGCAACATCTGTGCTTAAATTTTAGATCAAACACACCGTGTAACAGGTGTTTATGTTAAAAATAATTTGTTTACAGAATTCATAAATTTTAAATATTTTCATCTTTGAAATAATAATTATAATAAAACAATCATAAATCATTTGTTTGCTTGAAGCGAGAGATGTTGCACATGGTGCATTAGATATCACTGAAACTGTGAAATATGAAAAATTGTTTCCATGACGCCAGTAAGCAGCTTGTTCATAAATTTCAAATAGTTTACATCTTTGCTAATAAAAGCATTTGTTTGCTTGAAGTGGGAGATTTTGCGCAAAATATGATGCAAAATTTCATTGGATTGTTAAAATACGGGAAAAAATGGTTTATAAGAAGCCAGAAAGAAGCTTATTAATGAATTTCAATGAGAGATGCTGCACATGCCACAAAATACAAAATGAATCACTGAATTGTTGAAATATTGAATAAATGGTTCCCATTAAGCCAAAAAGCAAAAACAAGCATTAAATAATGAATCAATTGTTTGCTTCAAGCAAGAGGTGTTGCATATAGTGTAAAATATTACTGGATTGTTGAAATATGGAAAATATGGTTTTTGTTGGTTTCCGTGAAGCCTATAAGCAGCTTATTCTGCTGTAAGAGCGTAAGGCACCAGTGTAATACTGTTTTATGTCTGAAACAGATATATACAGGCTAATTGACCCGATAAATTGTCTGCAAGGTGACAGGCATACTAAAATGCTATGTTTTATTTTAATCTGTACAGTGTTAACTCGTTGTTTTATGTCACACTGGCATGGGATCTGGGCTGCAGTTGAACAGGGACTCAGTGGCTGAGTGATCAAAAGTGTCGGCTTACAGATGAGAGTGCCTCTGACAATTGTAAATTGTAGATTCATTATGTTATGGGTAATCAATCCAGCTGGAATAACTACATTATCTTTTTCCTTTTTTAGAAAAAACACTTTTGCAAAGTGTCACATGTAAATACATGTATTTAAATGATAAAACCTGCTTTAGCAACCATTTCTATATTAATATACAGACCACCTGTCTATTCCGATAAGACCAGTGGCCTTTTGCTTCATATTTGATTTCAAACACAGGTACCCTCTATAAGAATACCACCTGTCTTCAAAGTACATTTTGCTAAGGTCCAATGGGTGGTCTTATATACAGGTTTGACTGATTACGGATATAATACTCTCTCTCTCACTTAAATATTAAGATTGTTGCCAGGTCTCTCTCTCTCTCCCATATGTACTTGAAAGTATTTTGATTGATACTCTCTCTCTCTTTCTCTCTCCTCAAATATTTAGATTGTTTCCAGATCATTAACTGTTGATCACTGTCATACATATGATGACCTTGATAATTAGCCTACTGATGTACTCTACAGGGGGTTTGTTGACCTTCTGCTGTAAGGCCAGGGGGCAGCTTGAGTGACCATTGGTCAGCACCTACTGATGTACTCTACAGGGGGTTTATTGACCTTCTGCTGTAAGGCCAGAGGGCAGCTTGAGTGACCATTGGTCAGATTCTGTCTTAGTTTGACCATATGCATACTGTAAATACCAAAGACCCATTAATTAGATGACCATTGATGTCAATATTGATCATGTCTCAGGGCTTCATATATATATTGGCAAACAACATTGACCTGTCAACTTGACCTTTCATTAGGACTATTCATAAACCATGGTCCACCAAATTTGTAGGTAGTTTTAGGATATAATTACAAACTTCACGTTGTTACACAATTTAGAGCATTTTCATTGGTTGCCGTCTTGCAAAAACACGGGTGTTATTTTCCAATAACAACGTTTTTCTACCGGAACTACTTTGGGCCTGTTTCGGGGATTACCCATCTCTCAACAGCCATTTTAAGATTGTAAACAAACGGGGAGATCGGGAACGATTTCACATAGAAATATTAAAACACTTCAATTTTTTTTATAAATTCAATTTTGAAAAATTAATTCAAACATGTTTTGATTAATTTTCACCAATATTTTTCATAATTTACATTTAAGATTGTATATTTATGAAATATTTTTCAAAATCGACATTTTATCTTCGCTACGCTACGCGATTTTACACAATTTGTCATAATTTTCACGTTGTTACACCCCGATAACAATGTAAAAAGTGCAATTCAATTCTTAATTGCAGTACATAAACAATTTGTGTTTCCCATAATGTTGGTGAAATAAACGCCTTTGTTCCCTATACATATATAAATGTTCTGGTCCATAAATAATATTTAATTTAAAGGTCAAGCGGACAGGTCAAAGTTGTTTGCCTATATTAAATTGTACTTGAAGAGTTTACTTTTGATTGAGCAACATACAACACAATTTGTTTAATGTGATTGAGGCTCTTGTTTGTTTTGGGACAGGAAATGGAATTCTGGGATACAATAGAAACATGATTTAGATATGATGTGTGCTTATTATTGGCGATTTTTGGATGAATTTTTATTTATTAATTGTTTACATAAACCAATTAAAACCCCCATTTAAATATATTTACTAATGAATCGATGAATGGAAATGAATAATCTTTATTGGCATAAACTGAAGGATGCAGGACAAACTAATTATAAATATAAATATAAATATTGTTAAATTAGTTATACATATAAATAAATAAATGTTTTTTGTCTGAAGCTACTAGTTTATAAGTCTTTCACAGCTATGTAAATCAATTAGAGTTGTCTCCCTTTTAGTGAAAAACAACTGTTAATCGAAACCATTTTAAAAATAAAGTGTAAATTTCACACCTGAAGCATTGGTCAAAATATGGTCAAATCTAAATATTCTTTCAGAAAATATACAGAATGTGAAAGATGAAAACAAGAAAAAGTTGAAAATCAACAAATACTAAAAGAATTGGCCAAAGTTGGACAACAGGCAATATTTTTTGTGGACAAAAATTGTAACTATTGGTTTCAGTTCAATTATTCAAGAGCCACTTCTAAATCAAACATTGCAATAAAAACTCACAACAAAATCTAACCATGCCAAAAATAAATCTATTTGTTTCAAATTTAGAACACATTACATACACATCAACCAGATTCTTTTTCATGAGGGTGATTTCAACAGCTTTATTCCTTGTTTCTCAACAATATATAAAACATTAAAATCTCCTTACTGGTTTACCAAATTATTACTGGCAATTAATGATAAGTTATTAATATATATAGCAGCCTGGATTCTGGAAGATGGTTTATATTTTTATATTTATATCAAAGAAACAGATGATTATAAATCCATGTAGAACCTATAATAGTTAGCTGGTAAAGTACAGACCTGTCGAAACTTTTACATTAAGCTAACAAATTAGTTCCGAATTGGCAGCTCATTTTTGGTCCCTTAAGTTAGCAATATCTCAGCAGCTGAGCTCTATAAGTCTGTCGGCAGCTTTTCAGTCACTAGCTATCCATATCTTGGCCACTTGGCAGCCGAGCTTCGATTTCTATCCAATAGCTTGGTGTTAAATTTTAGACAGGTCTGTACTGTATATGTTTCAGCCATAACAAACCAATCAAACAAGTTATATTCTGATTGAGATATTAAGTTAAAAAGCGTTGTATTGTGTTTTATTGAGACATCTGTTTTGGATGATTTTACAAGAGTATTAGTTAAAAACGATTTGCCTTCAAGAAGAATAAAAGTACACATGGGTTTGGTTTTATTTTCTACTCGATCTGAGCATACAGCCATAATTTTGAAGGTCAAAGGGATTTTTTGTCTTTTTGATTGTGAAGATTTTTTTGATGGTGATATTTACCTGGTTGTTCATGATCAAAGTGGTATTTCCTTTAATGGATGTGTATTGTTTATATACCTATTTCAATTAACTTATTTAGAGGCATGTCTTAAAATATGAAATTGCCATGGCATTACCAAAAGTAGGTCATAGTGATCTATTTGTGTATACATGTACTTTGTTTGAAGTGGAATTTAAGTTATATATTTTTCCCTCTTTGTCAATCTTTTGTTGGTCTTCTCTGAGCTTTGTAAAGACACCAAGTCTCTAATACCATGTGAAATATTAGCTTCTATTGAGCTAAAGATAATCAGTTGATTACGAAGAGCCAGAAATTATTCTTTTTAACTTGCAGACATATAAATTTGTATAGACACAGATTCTCTTAACTAAAGATTTACTTAATGTCAGCTTTTATTGAGCTAAAGATCAACAAGTTGATAAAATTAGCCAGAATCCAGAAATTATTCTATTCTGTATTAAGTTGCTGTATAAGTATGACCTTGACCTTTGTCAATACAAATATATTTTTGTCAGGGATCTCATAAGAGACTTGTGTTAGATATTCATTTCTTCTGATTGATTCTTGTCAGTCTCCAGACACTTATCAATGCAGACAAAAAGCCATAAATCAGTCTTTGAAGCCCCAATATAAACTGATTCACTGGTTAGTTAACAGAGATATTTAGGTTATAGATTTTTGAGCCAGTCTACAGTTATTTGGTTTCTTACAATTTGACATTTTGTTGCTAAGGACATTATTGTTATCTTTGTTCTTCATACAATATAGCTTGGAGTTTGTTGTTGCTAAGGATATTAACTGTGATCTACTTTTTTTATACCCCCCAAACTAGTTTGAGGGGGTATATAGGAATCACCATGTCTGTCTGTCCGTCTGTGTAAAATCGTGTCCGAGTCATATCTCATAGCTGCTTTGGACAATGATTATAAAACTTCACATGAATAATGTTCATGGTCTAAAGGTGTGTCATGACCTTGAACCAAGGTTATATCAGAAAGGTCAAGGTCACCTGAAAACATTAAATATTGGGGCAGGGGTATTTGACTCTCAAGAAACTAATCTACTCTTTCTTTATACAATACATGTATCTATGTTTCGGTTCCTAGTTGCTAAAATCACCAGTAGCTACTAGTGTCTGAGAAATTCTTCCACAAAATAACCTATTTTAGGAAATTTGTGAAAAGACTTTAAAAAGGACTGTATTTTCATAAATTTTAGAAATTTATTTAGTGATAATTCCACATTTATGGTAACCTAAGAATATGGTTGTGTTGTACCAGGGACATTAAATCAAACCTTTATATTTTGTGACTGCCGATGTTGTGGTCTCTTTTTGATGCAATATTGCTGTATTTTGCTTGGGAATTTTTTAGTCAGATGAAAGTGATCTATATTCTTCATACAACATGGTCATGTTGTTGCAGGAACATTTAGTGTATATGCTTTAACCAGATGGTACTGTTGTCTACTTTTTATGTACAAAATTGCTCTGTTATTGCTAGGAACATTCAAGGCCCTCAAAAAGTTTTATGGTTGTCATCACAGTATTGTTGATAAGTTTGATGTCTCTGTGTCTAGGATTGCCCTGGATATATTTGACGTCTCATAGTTTCATGTTCCTTTCACACAGTTTTCATTACACATGTGGCGGGTATAGCTAGCTAAACAGGAGATGCTTTCCCTTCCGGAGCACCCAGCCTCACTTCCCTGGTGGAAGTTCACGTGTCTAACCTGACTTGTCAGTTCCAAAGTTTTTACTTTGCTTTTGAATTGTGATGTATGTTTGTTTTTGATTAAATAGGTGTTGCAGATGCTACAATGATATTTGTTCTCCATGTAATACTTTTTTGTTGCTGTTTTGTTGCTTCAATGATCTATATACAATATTGACCATTTTGTTGCTAGGGACATTATGGTTACAGATATACATTTTTTGTGCCAGATGGTACACGTACCTTGATTTATATTCTTTAAACAAAATGGTTATCGCTACAGAATCTTCATTTTTCTGGTCTTTCTTGTTATTATTTATTATCTTATGGATAATCCTGGTGCTTGAAATCAAACCATTATGACCTTACCAAATGTTCCTGGGGTCACATAGTATGTACAAAGGTCAATTATAGAGTGAACTACCATCTGTGATGGCTTTTGAATTGGACCATTGAATTGGTTGAACTTTCCTAAAATTAATAGGTTTTAGCTTTTGAAAAAAAGTTTTATTGTGAATAGAGGTGATATAGTGCAAGATTTAAAAAATATAGTAATAGTTTTACCATAGTAATAATCATGCATGAGCTCCTTTTTTCTATATCAACGTACAAGACATGATAGCAAGCTTCAGAGCTCTCTTTTAGCTAGATAAAAATTGGCTCATCTGTTTATAGCACTATAGACCTTGTTGGGTAAAATAAATACAAACAAGCAAATTTTATGAATTAGGATCCCCCACCAACAGGTTCTTTTTTTGGTTTTGCACTCAAGTTCAAAGGGCCATAACTCCAAAGAAAATAAGCAAACAGACTCGGGTTAACGATATGTATATTTCCTATCTATGTTGATACTTTGCATAAGTTTCATGAAATAATGCTTCATAGTTTTTGAGATTAGCAAAGACAAGAATTTCAGATGGACAGATGGACAGAAGGAAGTATAGAAACTTGAATTTCATATCACCCTCTTTCTTTGAAAGTCTTGGATAAATATAATGTAAATTTTAAAAATGTACAAAATTGTGGATTTGGTTTAATAAACTTAAAAAAATAATGACTTTTTAGCTGTTAAAAACAATGTGATATTATAGACAGATCACTGGCCACTCCCACAATGTTTTGTCAAAGGCCTGGCATGCTTGAATTACACACATTAAGAATGAAAACTCTGCCTGAATTGTACGGTTTAATGATGTCACTGACACTAGTTTAATGATGTCACTGACACTAGTACGTCATTAGTTGCAGTGATGCTGGTTTGGTACCATGATGGCGGCCAGTGTCAGAACATAAAAGGCATGGCCGCTATATGTCAATTGTTGTCAGTGGAAATTAACAGCAACTAATTGAATTTATATTGAACATTTTTTTTTCTTTGTTTCTGATAACCCAAGAGTCTAACACAAGTATGGGATGGTAGCAATAATCAAATTATGATTGTTGAATCCTGTGAACTCTTTGTTTCTTGCCCAAGAGTCCAGCACAAGTGTGCAATCTTGATCTCCCAGATCTCGGCATAAATCAAATTACATTTGTTGAATCTGTGATTTAGGAAACATGCTCATATGTTAATCGAAATCTGGTTCCGGAGAATGAATATAATTTTGACTACCATAATGAGTGTTTATTGGTCTGAGTCACTCATTAATATTACTGATAACAAGATTGTTAAAAATGAGGGAGGAAAAAAAAGAAAATGGAATTTTGATAGCTGATAGATTATAACCCAATGTAGATTCTGTACATGATGATCTCTGACTATAATATAATCTAGATAATCAGTCAGAATTTTGATTTTCGCAATTTTAGGGGCACCAGTTCATGACTATTTCATGTTAACATAGATCTTGTGGTTGGTCTTGGTAAAAAATTGTTGCTTTTGATTTATCTTAGTACCATATATTGGCAAAAAAATTGATGCACAATTTTCATTTCCTTGGCTGTTAATGATTTTTATACATTTGGTATCAAATGTATCATCCGACCCCTTTTTTAACCAATTATCTATTAACATTTCAAATTTAACAAATTTTAGATTTAGATCCAAACCCAACCCAACTCAGAAGATTTAGCCATATGCAGTCTAACCTGTCTATAAAGGCCATCCAAGTGAACCACTAAAAGTGGCCTTTATATGTACAAGTTCAATTAAGATGAATAAAGAACAATCAGGATACAATTTTACTGGCCTTTAAAAACAGGTGGCCATTATATATAGATGGCCTTTAAGGCAGGTTGGACTACTGGTATTCTTGGTTTTGGTGTAAAATATTACCTTAGTTTTACTTTTCCAAAGCTTTCTAGACATAAATTCTTTTGGATAACGAACCATTCTTCTTCATTATTAGATAAGCCAGATGTTACAACCCACATTATCATTATTAATTTTGACCATTTCTTTTTTTTCTGTGTGAAGTAATATGTATGCAAGAATTACAAAACCGCAAATTATGTGAATGTGCATCGTATAATGCCATCAAACGATTACCTCACTATAATCGGAGCAAATCTACAGACAGGGACAAGACAACTAATTAGGCCAAACCAATAAATTGAGTGTTTATAACACCATTTTAAATGCAAAAAATAAAGATGCATTGGAACTTGTCAAAAATAGTTTGAATAAATAAAAAATCTTTATAATCTGAATAAAGAGTGCTCAAATTTTACTCACAATTTTATCAAAATAATCCTTACAATTTTTTTTTTTTGGTCAAGAAATTATTGTACTAAACAAGATATTAGGAAGGCATTTCTAGCCAATTTGTCTAAAGCAGATCATAGTTTCTCTCACTGTCTTAGTTTTGAATTGTTCTTTGGAAAGATTCTAGTGTTAGAAAGTTTGTCAGTCTGCTTGTTGATGGTTGATTTTTTTTAAGGTACTCCAGTTTCCTCCACCATCCTTGAACTGAATGCCTTAACTAGGACATAAAACTCCCCAACAATCTTTTATTTAGTAGATTCTAAAATCACATGATAAAACATATATCACATAAATAATTAATCTTTTAGCTATATAGAGCAATAGATATAAGTAATTGGGGAAAAGAAAAACAAGAAACGCAAAAACATTTTCTTTGGCCTTAATCCATTGCTTATACTTGCACTTTATCAGGCTCATCATCTGACAGACATATGCATCTAGCTTAAACATTTTTCCTGTCATTTTGATATTTTCCGATTTTTATGGCAGTAACCTATCTAATCAGTGTAGTCATCTTCAGGCACGTGCAAGGGCTATCCCGACAAGACGTAAATTGTTGCGTAATAAAAAAAATCGCTATAATGAAACCTAAAGCTTGATATATTGTCAGATATTGTAATTTTGATTACCAGTATCATGTTATGTCATTTCAATATATGAAACAAGAAAAAAGGAATCTATTAATAAAGGGGATATCATAACTTTGATTACATTAAACTAGAAAGTGGAATTAAAAAAAAACATAAATAGAATATCATAATTTTAAATATTATGTAATGTGACTGTAAGATTTGAAAATAGAAAAATGATTATGATACCAATGTTATTGGTAGTTATAATATTTTTTATCATCTTTAATAGTCTTTTTCATGAACTGCAAGTTTTTAGCTCACAAAAGAACTCACATTATTATCCTTGGATTAATATCAGTGTTATATAGCAATTCCATTTAACAGTATTGTTAATAAAGGTTTTTGTTAAAGATCAACATTTTTTTTTTGAAAACCTTTTGTCTGGGTATATACGAGGGCACTTCAAAAAGTTTTGAGACTTATTGGCTTACATAAAATTGTAGTGACACGTATGTACAAGATAACCGGGATTGAATAGGTAAAATCACGGGTGATATACATATGAAATTTCGTAAAAAAATATTTAGTAATTACAGAGATATTTGGACTTAAACAAAGGTTAGTCATATACACTAATGATATTTTGATGTAAAATGAAGCCTGAAGAGAAGTCTGAAATAAGAAGCTATATCAAAAACCGTTGTGCTTTGTCAATACCAAGTAAACAGATATTGAGTGAACTTAAAATAATTTATGGAGAATCATCTGTGTCTAAAGCAACTGTTTATAGATTGGTGAAAGTGTTTACAGATGGGAAAGGAACTGTTAAAGACAACCCCCGTTTAGGACGTCATCGTCTGAAAGAAACATTGCTGCTGTTGAAGCCATGGTGAACGAAGACGCTAGGTATACAGTTTCTGATATAGCTTCGTGTCTCGGTATTTCAACGGGTAGTACATATCAAATTTTAACAAAGCACCTGAAATTGAAAAAAAGTATGCGCATGTTGGGTACCCCATCTTTTAATAAAAGAACAAAAAGCACAACGAGTTAAAGTTGCAAACAAATATTGAAAAAAATACAAAAATACTGGTGTTGGGCAATTAAGTGAGTTACAAACAGGAGATGAAACTTGGATACATTATTTTGAGCCCCAAAGAAGGATAAATAATAAGCAGTGGTTGAAAAAAGGACAATCTAGACCTGTAATAGCAAAACGACTTCAAAGTTCAAAAGTTCTGTACACAGTCTTCTTCAATTCGAATGGCCTTGTTGTTCAGATTCCTTCCACATCCACCATATTAACCAGATCTAAGCCCATGTGTCTTTTTCCTTTTTCCTACCTTGAAAAAAGATGCTCGCAGGCCATCGGTATAACTCTCGAAGTCAGCTTGGTAGTGCTGTGCATCAGTGTCTAAAGAGGATACCCAAGTCCGACTACTCTGCTGCTTTCAAATCGTGGATTTCTCGGATGGAAAAGTGTATACATGTTAAAGGAGAGTACTTTGAAGGATTAAAATAAAAATTACAAGCAAAATAATGCTTTTTCTTATTTTTCCTCTGTTAGTCTCAAAACTTTTTGAAGTGCCCTCGTACTAGTATACAAGTGAGCTATACACTGTTTTTTAAACAACTCAGATAATGGCAAAATTGTAATTTTACAGTATCCAATTAAAATACATGCCAGATATATGCAGGTGCAAATTTCAGAGTGTTCTGATGACCAGGTGGCTTGTCAATCAAAAAATCAATTTCAGGTACTCTTAACAATGTTGATTTCAAGGGTTGTAAATTATGAAAGTTTATTTTCTCAGCTGTTTTAATTGTAATCATGTTTATAGGAAAATATATGTTAACATCCAAAAATACTTATGTACATACTTGTCAGTTTGGGAAATAATTGCATGTGCTAATTAAAACAATGAATTCATGTAAAAATTAAACAGAAAATTGAAATTAAGTGCTCTAGTCTCTACACAACAACATTCGCTGTGTGAATTTCAAGGCAAACAAACTGCTATTCCAATCACTGCTGACTTGAGGATAGGCCCCTTTCTGTCCCTGTCTTGTGCCTCACAGGTTCCTTCTCCCATCACTTGAGCCCTGTGACTTTTAACACCCAAGAAAAGGATAATGGACAGTGAAAGACCAAAAAAAAACTTTGTATCACCGGTGTCTTAGTGAACTAGAGACTAAATTGTAGTGATTTATATTATGTGTCCCAAATGACCATTTCTTGCTAGAAGAGCTTGTTATTTCTTATCAGAGAAAAAATTCCTGCATACGCTGTCATGCTGTTTGCATGTTACGATGTCATTACACTTGTCATATCAATATGGCGAAGGAATGCCACAGCCATAAAAAACAATCTTAAGATTTCATATGTTGCATAAAATTTCCCCTTTTTATTTCCTAACTCAAAAACTACCAAACATTTTTTTAGCCATTTCTATCATTAAGAGTATTTTTAATGATCAATTTGGGGTTATTAAGACCCTAAGTGTAGTCTTAATTATGAATAAAACAATTGTGATTTTTAGTTTATAATAATTGTGCAAAAAACCCTGATAATTAAAGCATTCTTCTTGTACCCATTTTATGATGATCATTATTGTCCATGGTAAATTCATTGTGAATAAAATGTCACATTTGATACATTGATGGATGGATGGATTGAATGAATGAATGAATTGGGCTTTAAATCCCAGACAAGAATATATTATTTACATTGAGACATCACCAGCTATAGTTGAGGTGGTGGAACAATTGATAGAGGATTTACTAGTGATTGCTGTTTAATATGATTGATTGGAATGGTGTTTTATGCTCCACTTGAGGTTATTATTTCACGTAAATGGGGGGATGTCAGTTCTGGGATGGATAAAAGAAACTAAGTATTCTTCCACAAGTTAATTTCACTTACCACAATATATGAAGACAGTCAGTTCTGAAATGATGGAAGAAACCAGAGTGCCTGAAAAAAGTGGATTGAAAAACATTCGATCTGTCCGAATGGGATTTGAATATACAATGATAGGTGCTGTGATATACAAGATCATTATCTTAGATCACTTGGACACTGATATCCACTTATGTCGGAAGAAAATAAATGAATTAAAATGTTATGGAAATATATATATATATAGCTGTTAAAAAGACACGGGCCCAGTTGCACAAAGCTTAATTAAAGTTATTAATTAAACCATAATTAGTGCAATGGATTATGATAAGCTGATTACGGTTAAATTAATGATTCTGCTTTGCTTTTGTGCAACTAGGCCCTAGTTTTTGAGTAAAAATTTAAGATCTTCAAAATTACACCTTAAATTTATGAATATCTTGAAAGTTATTTATATTTCAAATTTGCCAGATATTTAAGTTTAGGAAAATCTGAGTCAAGAAATTACTGCAAAGCTGGTACCTGCTCCGTTAAGTGTTTCCAAAACCATAAAATTATGTATACAATTTCTTTTAATTCTCGATCTTAGCATGCTGTAGACAGTTTTATCTAATTCTGATCTGTTACCCTCTATCTCAAATCAATGTATGTAGTCAGTTTTCAATCAAACACGCTAATTAATACCACATAAATCGGAGGAGTTTTACAATATAAAATATCAATATGGGCAGACAGTGAATCACTGCTATCAGTTATCAATCACCACCGCTATTGGGGTCAGTCTGGATGGTCAGTTTTAATCTGGACGGTCAGTTTTAATGAGGTTCACAGCCTTGATTTATTAAGCCGGAACTCTACAATATTTGCATTTTAATTACACATTTCCAATTTTTACTACACTGGCTGGGTTTAATGAGATATTGTTTGGGGCCATGTTTTTATATTCAATTTGGACAATGTAACACAAAGTTTTGTTAATATCTTTTTGGTTTTTTTTTGTTTTTGTGTGAAGTCACTGTGAATAAAGCAGATGACCCAAAATTAATGCTACTATGAGTTGCATTTATCCCCCCCCCCCCCAGTTATTCTAAATTTGTTATTGTATTTAAAAGAAATAATTGTTTCTTTTTTTAAAAAAACCCATGGACTTTGTGAATTGATATGTCCCTAATAGACGACAAGCGTTCTTGATCAGAGTGTATCTTACTGTATTTTTTAAATATTCTTTAATATATTTTTGCTGATTTCTGTTTCTCTCTCTCTCTCTCTCTCTCTTTCTCTCTCCTTTTCAACCTCTGAAACATCTATTAAAACCAAGATTATCAACCACCCATAGAGATACCAGGACTTGTATTACATAACGCCCTTATCTTAACCAGGCCTGTGTTTTACCATTCATAAATCTGATCCAATCAGGATATCCCAGAATTACAGCTAAAAGAGGCAATGGGGGTAGTACCAATAAATACATGTGATTCTTACCCCCCAACGATTTGACTCATTGATACTGAAAGTGAGGAAAAACATTTCAATCCCGTTCATTTCAATATTGTTAATGTGATGGTTTTGTAAGGCTTTGTTTTTTAACTTGTTACATCACACTGATTTTTCAGAGTTTGGATTTATCTTATCGAAATGTAGAAATAATTAGTTTTTGTTTTAGATGTATAAATATCTTTTGTGGATTGTAAAAAATTCTGTAAATAAGTTATTGGACAAATTTATATATTGTTTTAATAGTGTTTGTGGGACAAAATTGATAATATAATTGGAGTGATTTACCTGCCTTTGGATTTAATATGTCATAGTTTAATGGAATTTTTTTGAAATTAGAAATTTATTGTGTGGATTTTGTTTTCAATATTTACGAAATGTTATAAGAGGAATTTATTTATTGTTTTGGATTCTTATTCATTTTTGGGACTATTACAAAATGGTCCTGGAGTACATTATAACCGTCTGGGACTCTGCGGAACCCAAGACATACAACACGGAGGTGAGTTGAACTATTAATATACACGAAAGTTAATTTTGGCTCCGTATTAAATAAATATTTTTTCTTTAAGTAACAGGTGTGTTATATTAGTTTAGTTTAAGAGTTAACATTTTGGCCTTCGCATGAAACACTTTTTTGGTTAAAATAGCTTTAAAGGTAACATAATTGTCTCATACTTACACTATACAGTCAAACCTGTCTATAAAGGCCACCCAAGAACCAGTAAAAGTGTCCTTTATAGGGAGGTGGCCTTTATATACAGGTTTCAAAAATATGAATGAGCAATTGGTATAAAAATTTTTACTGGCCTTTATAAGCAGGTGACCCTTATATAGAGGTGGACTTTAACACAAGTTTGATTGTATTTCTACACGTTTTAAAGAATTAACTAAGTATATTTAATAAAATATATATAAAAAATCAAGGTATCATTTTCATCATCCATCTGTTTTCTTTACTCATCTTTATCTCGTTTCTTTTTAAATATATAATTTTCATTTACAGCATTTCTCAAAATTTTATGATAAAAACATGTTTTTATATTAGTATACAACTGTTATGACACACACACACACACACACACTGAAACATTGAAACCTGCCTCTCACTCAACCATGTAGTCACACACCTTAGACCTCATATTTCAAAATTGAAGCTCCCCCCCCCCTCTCTCTCTCTCTCTCTCTCTGTCCACTCTCTCCATCCATGCAGGCACACACCCTATAGACATTGAAGCCTCTCTCTCTCTCTCGTCATCCACCACAGACAGGCACCCAAGACTTCAGATGTATATATATATAAAACTTATTCTATTACGAAATTGAAGCCTGTTTATTATGATTCATTGGAAATGCGGTGACTGCGACCTTTGCAATTTATTGATCTGCTACACATAGATATCTACTCTCTATAAATTTCATGTCATTTGTAATTCCCGAGCGATCATTGGTGTAAGTAAAATGACTGTCCATTCAAATCATTCAAATGTATATTTGTAAACATGTGTTGCATCCTGGGACAAATCAATCGGAATAAAAAAGTTGATTACATACTTGTAGCGGTATGTCACATATATGTGAGTCAACATCAAAAAGACCCATACTTATGTTTATTTATCTAATGTGATTAAACTTTTCTTCGCTGCTCATATTTCATTATTCGTCAGTGTTTTGTTCAATCATGTCGCCGACTTCTCCATCCAAGCAAAAGGTATTGTGCTTATTGTTTTATTTTTTGTCGAGGAAGTCACATCACACTTGATTTTAAGTCACTAATTTTAATAATTTTTTTGAATTTTATTTTTAAATACCAATATTTTTTTCTTTTTTTTTAATTTTATTTTTTATTTTTATTTTTTATTTTTTTATTTATTTCTTTTTTCTTTTTTTATATACAGGTATTTTTCTTTTCTTTTTTTTGATTTTTTTAAATATTAATAATAATAATGATAATATTCTTATTTTCATCGGGGTACTGAAATATAAGTTGAAAAAAATTGCTAAGTTGAAGTATAATAGGACTGTTTGTTAATTTCTGTATTATTTACTGCAAGGGACATTTGGTGATACATGTCGTACAGATGAACATCATCAAAAATTATTCAATCTTCAACCTTCAATGCTGTTGGAATAATTGAAAAGTACATTGCATGTATCTATAACACAAATAACTTGAATCTTAAAATAGTGAAAGAAATCACCAAAAAAAAAAATGAAAATGAATAAATACCGGTAATTTATATTCATTTAATTAATAAATAATGGATGATGTTTTTGCTCATTTTCATACAAGGGCAGTAATTGAATGTTAATGATATTTACCTGTGCACTTAAATTCATTTTTTATAGTTTTCTTGTTTATTTGTCATCATTTGAATACATTTTGGCTTTGTTGTAAGTGTTGGTTTTAAGACCTGTCATTTTCTAGTCAATGTCAGTCAGCCCATACCTGTTAGGTTTTTCTCAAAGCTCTCTTCTTTAGCCTACATTAAGTTAAATAATTTGTCTCTTCTTCCCCCCCCCCCATTTTTTTTCTTCTAAATATTATCAATCAAACAGTCCAACCTGTCTTAAAGGTCACCTTTATATAAGGATCACCTGCTTATAAAAATCAGTAAAATTTTATCCCGGTTGCTCATTATTTATGTTATTTGAGCCCACATACAAAGGTCACCTGCCCATAAAAGCCACTTTTACTGGATACCCTGGGTGGCCTTTATAGGCAGGTTTGACTGTATATCTTTTAATTATCAGTAACTTGATTAAAATATACAGCAGTCCTGATTAAATGACGATGGAGCAACAAAGTTAAATTCTGTCCAAGGTATTTCTAGTCCTGCCATGTGTATTATTGACAAATAGCTGAGACACACAAGTTTTCCATGAATGTGGCAGTATAATTTCACTAGATCATGTTAGGTATGCAGTGACCTAGTTTCAATCCTTTTTTTTCATTGTCTTGAATCTTTGAAATTTTGGGAACACATCAAACCCTTGTTTAATTTCACTAGGTCATGTTAGGTATGCAGTGACCTAGTTACAAACCTGGTTTTTTCCATTGTCTAGAATATTTGACATTTTAGGGAATTATGAAATAAAACAAATCCTCGGTCTTTCAAACTTTCTTTCCACCTTCCTTATAATTAATAATTGGGAATCTAATACCAAGAAAAAAAAAAAAAAAAAAAAAAAAAAAAAAAAAAAAAAAAAAAAACCCTGTACCTTGATTGACTCAGTTTCCCAATATATATGTATGATGTATACTGACTATCATCAGGAACATATGTTTAAGCTTGTAATATTGGATGTAGAATAAATACTAATGGGATAAGATACAGACAAGATATCTCTTTACGATTTATACCAGATTGCCGAGAAATCATCCCCACATTATGTCTTTAAGAACGTTTTTATGATATTAATATATTATGATGTTTAAGTACCAAATCATGTATAAGGTGAGGGATTTTCTATCTTTATGGTTACGGTAATCTTTTATTTTTATTGGGGTGGGGGGTCTGCCTGCTGTGGCCAAGTGATTAGGGTTTTATCCTTGAAACCCAAGTGATCTCATTGCAGTGTGTTTGACCCTAGTTGACCTGAAGTAAGAAAGCAGTGGCCATCAAGATTTTTTACTTAAATCGAGACAGCCATTTCTGGGATGGTGGAGAAAATCACAGACCTTCAGTAATACTCAGATGCATATAAGGTCATTGTAACCTACATTTTTACCCCCATTAGTACTTTCAAAGAACAATGGTCCAGAAAAGTATAAATACATGTACATGTACAACAAAATTCATTTTTCTGAACAGAAATTTGGCATGTGATTTTTCAAGGTCATTGTAACCTATTTTAAATATATACCAGTACTTTAAAAACAAATGACCCAGAAAAGCCAAAATGCAAAAAAAATCAAATTTTTCATGACATAAATCTCGTCACAGATGTTTCAAGGACATTGTAATTTTCTTTAATCATATTATTACATGTATGTACTTTTCAATTAAAGAAATATTATTTTTTATACCTATATCTTAATAAATTTGTTATGTGACTTTTAAGACAAATACATATTTTTTATCTGACTATATAAGTATAACAAATGTGACACTTAATTAATTATATTTAGACATAAATATTCACATTTTCTTTAAAGGAAATTTGTTTTTCATGTTACGACTTATTTTGGTAATTTACGGTAAAATTTATTCCATTTTGAATAAAATTTTGTTGTGGATTGTTAAATTGAACTTCAAGTTAGTAAGACATGGATAGTCCAGTGGTCACTCAGGATGGGCAGTCAAGCCAGCTTGTAATGGTCAGTACAAATTGTAAAATTGTGTCAGCTTTTAGTTTTTGTTCAGTGTATGGGTTGGTCCTAAAAAAGGGGGGGGGGGGTGTTGAGGGATTTGGCAGTTATCATGGATAGTCCAGTATCTGGTCACTCAGGATGGACAGCTAAGCCAGCTTGTAATGGTCAGTACAAATTGAGTCGTCTTTTAGTTTGTGTTCGATGTATGGGTTGGTCCATGATGAAGGTTTAGGAATTTGTTAGTTGTTAAGTCATGGATAGTCCAATTAGGTGTGGTCATCGACCCTGCAGAGCTAGTATGAATCCTGCCACTGTTTAGTTTGTGTTTTTTTTATGAAGTGGTGTGAGAGAGGGTGGGAATCAGAGGAGGTTTTTGCGGTTAAAACCCAGATAGCTCAGTGGCTGTTGCCACATTGGATGTAAGCTTGTAATGGTACAAACAATGACAGTCTGTTCCAAAAATTTGACCTTTGTTTGCCGAGTGGTTTAGGGACTGAGTTTAAATGTTAAGGGTGAGTTTGTATGCTAAGTGGAATAAGGGAATGTGTTTGTATGTTGAGGGGATTAGGTTTGTTAGTTGAGAGGGGAGGGTATGTGAGTTTGGATGTTTTTCTTTGCCTTATTACAAAACCTCTCTAAATTATGTATCATGTGGAACCAAAAAAAAAAAAAAAAAAAAAACACACTTTGTAGGTTAGAATGTATCCTTGAAGTCAGCCAGAACAATACAACATAAAACACATGAAGGAGATATTACTAATTGTTCTAGAACATATTTCTTACATTAGTGATTTAAGAACACCCCCTCTCGTCTCAGTAATAACATTCTGTCTCGGTAATAACTCTCTTGTCTCGGTAATAACTCCCTACTGCAAAACCAATTGTTGTGCAACAAGTGTTATACTTAAAAATTGGCACTTTCTCAGGTGAAAACAACATTCTTTTAAGTAATGCATTTTTTTTTTGCTTTTTTGGCCAGAGATCAGATATTATAGGATATACAGTTGATTCAGATGTGAATTGTATTTAGTCAGCGCTGTAAACATTTTATGATTTGAAAGTCAAACTGTTACCAAATTTATCCTAATGAAGAGTCTATGTTTTGAATGTTACTCATAGTCTAGACTTTTGTTTGGATTGCTTGTTATAATGATTGTTAAATCCTTGATTTTTAGATCAACAGGACCCAGGTGGCCCAGTAGTCAGCCCTGTGGGCTAAGACACACAATTACAGATCTCTCACCCCCAGGACCCAGGTGGCCCAGTAGTTAGCCCAGTGGGCTAAGACACGCATTTACAGATCTTTCACCCCCAGGACCCAGGTGGCCCAGTAGTCAGCCCAGTGGGCTAAGACACACATTTACAGATCTTTCACCCCATGGACCCAGGTGGCCCAGTAGTTAGCCCAGTGGGCTAAGACACACATTTACAGATATCTGACTTCCTTGGGTTCAAATACCACTTGGGAAGACCCTATAGTGTAAGAACATTTATCAGTTATCTTGCCAAAGGTCCATGGTTTTTCTCTGGGCACTGGTTTCCACCACCCCCTCAGAACTAGCAAACTGAAAAACTTTCTAACTCGAACACGTGGGTTTTCCTGAGTGGGATTCAAGGTCTATTCAGTTTTAGTTTTGTTGTAGTAATGTGTTGTTTTTCTAATTTACATCTGTGCCGATTTGTTCCTAGTTTTAGGAGTTTGCATTGAGCAAAAAGTTTTTTGTTTTTACTTTCAACATAGTCATACAATAGCGGAAACAAAAATACCTGCATACTATAGGTATGTAAATGCCTCAATATTAAGTGGTAATTACCAGGTAATGACTGATGAGGGGGCGATGTTTAGGCCAAACTAAAAAATATGTGTTTCTGCTAATGCTCTTAGTAAAATAGTGTAGGTAGGACAGGACTTTTTGAAGTTTTTTTTTTTTCACATTGACAATATGGGGAAAAGATTGTAATTTTAACAGTGCTTGTCAAAATATATTATTAAATAAAACTTTGGATTGACATAAAAATTTAGATTCAGTTGGGTTAGTAGAACACAAAATTTTTATTTTTGTTTGGGTAAGCAGCAACACACTGACTTTTTGGTTTGGTTAGGTCAGCAGAAACAAACTAATTTTTTTGGTTTGGCAGGGTTAGAAGAAACACAATTATTTTTGTTTTAGGCCTTGGCAGATTATTTCGTTTTTCTGTTATTTTGAGAATATACATACCTGTTATTGTAATAAAGATGTATTATCTATGAATTAACTAATTATAACAGCATGGTTCTTACTTACCTTTATATATGCCATGCAGGAATTGGTTAATTTCCAGTTTTTCTGCTGAGTTGATTACTAGAATTCCGTTATTGTTCTCTATGACGTAAAACGTGCATATTATCTTTTTGGCCTTGTGTGAAATATTAAATAATGCAGTTTCTGATTATTTTTTGGTTTTGTATAAAATATGAAATAATGCGGTTTCTGATTATCTTCTGGGGTTTGTATGAAATATAAAATATCGCAGTTTTAGATTATGTTTTGGGTTTTTGTGTAAAATATGAAATATTACAGTTTCAGAAATGTGATATGATTTTTAGATCTAATGTTTAATACATAATGAAGGGATATCATGAGTTTATTGCAGATTATTAGATTTATTGCATAATATTATCTGGAATTATCTGCCAAAAATCCCTAGCTGACATCATATTATGGATGATAATTTTTTTCTCAGTGTTAATCTGTATGCATGGCATTTAAAATGCTGTTAACACACTTGTCTCAAGTGTCCAAAGGAGCACATGATGAAAACAAAGAATTAAGATAGAATATCCTAATTGGTTGGAGCATCAGTGGCCAAGTGGTCTAAACATACACTTGCAAACCACATTACCTCTCACAGTTTAGGTTTGAATCCAATATGGAATAGATTCTAGTGTGATAACGTTTCTCAATTCACTTGCCAAATGTTGGTGGTTTTCTCTAAACATGCCCACCAACCCACCTACCCCTAGTGTAAGAAAGTTTGTCAATTTACTTGCCAAAAGCTTATAGTTTTCTCTGGAATATACCCACTAACACACCTACCCCTAGTGTTGCTTGAAAGTCTGTTTATGCAAGATGTTTTTTTCTGGTTACTCTAGTTTCCTCAACCATTCCAAAACTGAACACCTCAATTAAAATTATTATTAGTGACAAAATCTTGACTAGGGCACAAAACACAATTAATTCATGTTTGATGAAAATTCCCCAACCAATTAACAAGTATTATTTTAAACCAGATTGAAACAAAAAGAAACCTATATTAGCTGTTTCTCATTCACTTACCAGACCCTTTTGGTACCCCATTTTTGATAAATTTTAAACAAATTAATGTTTTATATTTTATAAACATAAAAATAAATGAATTCAGCAAAAGTGTTGATAAGGATTGATATGTACCAATTAAATGCTCAAAAAAACATACACCACTGCAAACTGTAACAAGTTTATCTGGAAATAAAAGTTCACAGCAGACCCCAGACGGCCATTACTCTTTTGGGAATGATTTTATGTGCAGTGTGTCTGTTTAATAGACCTGTTTGATTGTCATGTTTACACAAAAAACTAACAAGTTGAAACAAGTGGAATTATATAATTACTTTCAGGGTTTTGAAAAAAGGGAAAGTCACCGGGAATATGGACATGTTGTTGATTTATTGTTTAAAACCTGGCTGAGTCTGCATGGCCAAGGTTTGGGAATAAGTAGTGACTGTTTTTTCATCAAACTATCGTCATAAAAGCCATTTGGAAGAGACCTCAAAAACCACAATTTGTTTCACTGTATAGCATGCTAAAGAACCATCCCCCCTCCACATTGTCCTTGGTGCACTACAAAGGTAAAATTCTTTTGACACTTCATCTTTAGCTGGTGACATCTCGATGTAAGTGAAATATTCTTGACTGGGATGTGAAACCTCATTAAAACAATCAACTAAACCTTTTTTGTTTGTTTTGCCATAATTAATTCATAATAATGCAATGCAATGTATATCAAAACTAGTAAAAACAATAAAATGGTGTAGGATTTTGTTTTGCCAATAAATTTATATGACAATTATAAGCATTATTTGTTTTGCCAATAAATTTATATGACAATTATAAGCATTATAAGTATTAATATACCGTAACATTTATTTTCTCTATGTTGCTTGTCCTTGAAACTAGGATGTTTTAACCTATAGGTATTAGTTAGTTTTAATTAAAAAGTATGCATCTTATGAAAAAAAGGTGCAAATTGTGTGTCTTTCATCTGCCTTGCAGTTGGTATTGTACTCTCTGTTGTTGCCTCATGTCTTTGAAACTGGAATAATCAGTGGGCTGTGACCTGTGACCTGAGATGCTTGACCCTATAGGTTTTCAACAGTCTTAAAATCAAACTACACTATGCATTTTATTTTTTGAAAAAAATGCAAATTTTGTATCTTTCATTTGCCCTGCAACGATGATCTACTTAAAGATGATTGAAATTGTTTAGACATACAGTTCAGAATTTTTTGCATTTTTTCTGTTTCTTCAGCTGTTATGCCCTTTCAGTTTTTAGTATAATTTGTTAGATGCACCTAGTGAAGTTTTGATAAGTCAATTCCAGTGTTACAATTCTGTTTTAAAATAAAAACTTTAATGTCTTATTAATGATGCTTGATGCTGACAGCATGGAGGGGGCACTGTCAGGGTTGTTAAAATTGTATGGTAATCTAAAATGCAGATATTGCAATTTTCAAATGCATTTGTTGTTTCTGAATCTATTGTCTAATTTTGACTGAATTCTTCATACGTTTGTGTGAAGCTTATGATATAGTTTTTTCGTTTGTTTGTTTGATACACTTTTTGATCCATCTTTCAGCACACACTTTACTTTCATCTATTAGGACTATTCTGATGTCTTGGCTGTCGCTGTTTTCTTTTTGTCTGACCTCATTCTACTGACACAGAGATATTGTATACATTAAAGGATATTTTTTCATTTTCCAATTGTATATATATATATATATATATATATATATATACTTAAAATGTCCAGCAACTCGAGCAATCAAATGAAAAATAGAATTTTTACTCTTGAATGTTTTATGTCAAGGATTGGAGTGTAATAATGGGTGTTTTAAGCCCTAGTCAAGATTCTTTTATTTATAGTGAGGCAGTCATATCTGGAATAGGGGAGAAAACAAGGATGTCCAGAAAAACCACCAACCTTCACCAAGCAAATGTACAGACTTACTTGCACTAGGATCTGTCCTGACTGAGATTCAACCAGTATTAGAAATGAGAGGAGTTGTTATCTTTAAGCCTGTTCTCTTTAAAACAACTTGGCCACCAAGTTTGGTTTTTATCAAAAGACAGGCATAAATAAGGACATTTTGTAAAGGACATAAAAAATGTGGATAAATCCATATGTCACAAAATAGAGAAAGGTATCTGTAAGCCAGTACTTTTGAACATTTGGTGGTTATCAAAGTCTATTTTTATCAAAGGACATAGTATAAAATAAACAAAATAGAAAGGTAAACAACCCTAATTCTCAGTCTTAACGTTGTCTTTGTTATATTCATCTATGGTGATGTAATTATGTGGATGATGGATTAAGCAGCCATGTTGATATTTTGTATATGAAAGGAAATGTGTTTATTCCATCTTCATCAATAATTGTTTTATGTCAGGCCAGATAAAAAAATGTCCTGATTAATAAAACAGAGATGAACTAATGATGATGTTTTGATTTTACAGCAGATTTGTAATCATTAGTCCTCTGATACTTGTAGGGTAGTTTGAACTTGACACACTTTTGGGACTGACTCCTGGGCTGCCACGTTGAATAACAAATGCAGATTTCGCATATCAAATTTTCAAAATCTGAAAAAAGTCACATACCCCTACTGATTTGTAATCCTAGTTTTTCTGGTACTTGTAGCTTGAACTTGGCACACTTCTGGTACTCCTGGGCTGCTACTTTGAATAACAGATGCAGAATTAGCAAATTACATTGTGTAAATCTGAAAAGTTATGTACCCCGACAAACAGTCAAAATTCATAAAAGAAATTGCAAGGATTAAGATATATGCTTACCGATATTCCTTTAATTTCTGTAATAGCCAAATAAGTTTTAGTAGAATGATCCACCAGATGGGGGACAATTATAAATGGGGTAACAAAACCTGCTCCATAGAGGATGGAGTGTAGTACAGTAAAGGGTCCAATATTAGCAACTTCAGGAACAAAGTTTTTGTTTGATATAGATAGGTTATTAGTTTACACAGGTTAAAACAATTAACAAATGAATAGTCATACACACATGTTTCCAGTTCTACCCAGGGTTTGGTTTTCAAAAGTTTCATGGTAATAGGTGTCTGATTTTCATAAAGACAAAACTTTCAATTGTTTTGGTGATTCTCACTAAATTCAAATCCCATTTGGAACAGATCCCAATGGAGAAAGTTTGTCAGTTCACTTGCTGAAGATTGGTAGTTATCTCCCTGCACTCTGTTTCCACCACCATCCCAGAACTGACCACCTTGAAATAAGTGAAACAAATTTGATTCAGGCATAACTCCACCATTCCAGAACTAACCACCTCTGAATTATGACAGAGTCCTGACTGGGGTTGAAAAATGGCGTTTTAAGAGTAAAAAATAAGTTTATTTAGTACATTGTACACTATGTGATTGATGTGTTACATACATTTCATAATGGTGTATCGAATTACTTTATAATATATAAATCATCAACATCAGACAAAATGTGCCACTACTGGTAAATATCAACACACTCCTTCTCTGTGTCAACTTCTTGGCATAAGGTAAAATGTGGTTATTCTTGAGACTTGTCCTACCCTTCCAGAGCACCCAGTCTCACAGTAGACAAAATATGCCACCAACACACTCCTTCTTTGTGTCAACCTCTTGGCATAGTATAAAATGTGGTTATCCTTGAGACTTATCTTACTCTTCTGGAGCACCCAGCCTCACATTAGACAAAATATGCCACTACTGGTAAATATCAACACACTCCCTCTTGTGTCAACCTGTGGCATAGCATAAAATGCGGTTATCCTTTAGCCTTGTCCTACCCATCAGGAGCACCCAGGTCTCACATCAACATAGAAATATGCCACTACTGGTAAATATCAACACACCCCTTCTGTGTCAACCTCTTGGAATAGTATAAAATGAGGTTATCCTTGAGCCTCACATTAGACAAACATGCCAATACTGTTACATATCAACACATTGCTTCTTGGCATAAAAAACATGGGGTTATCCTTGAACCAGACATTTATTTTTCCATGTTTACATTACGTCTACTATAATTGGTAAGTAAATGCATCACACAGAATTTGTCTTTTTTTCAAATGTTCACATATTCCCTCTGCACACCAGCATCATCTGAAAACCTTTTTACTTGTGTCACTCTTTAGATTTGAAAACTGGAAAATTGTTTTTCCCTGATTATTTTACCGTATAACACCTTAGTGACACTACAAAGTTGATATTTTAAGTCGAAATTGAAGTATAACTAATTTCAAGTTATCAATGGATTTTCATTATTTGTAATTTAGTCAGTATTGGCAAAACCCTCTAAACAACAAATAGCAGATATGTTTTCTTAAGGGGGATGCCTCTTCCAGTTGACCATGGTTGCCAACATGGAATCCTTCAAAAACACCAGCCTGATGAAGGCAAATTGGTATACATTATGCATCTTCATCAATAGCTATCTGTAAAAAAGTACATTGATAATTATATTACAACCACATTAACCAAAAAATCCACATCTTCAAGTATGCCCTTATTAAGTTTTTTCTTTCTTTTTGAAATTCAGCAATTGAGGAAACATGTGGTTAGAGCTGGGTTTTTTTATGTAATTGTAAACATGATAAAAAAATATATCCATCATGTTTTGAGGGCAGGTCGAGGGTAGTTAATAATAATTACTAAATCTGGTTTTATCAGAGTTGAAGGTATAATGGAAAACCTTGACTGTGCTCTGGTCTGGGCTCTGGACCTGGACTTAGACTTTGTTCGTTTGACAATGAATACCTCCATATCACTGCTGGGTATAATTCAATTACAATCATCACTGGTAAATGACCATAGTTTACTTTATGTATTGTACAGTCCAAATCCAAAGTCCATTTCAGATTTTCCACTATGCTGCTTTAGGGTGGAGCACTCTAGTCATATTAACTTTTTATTGATTCAACATCTTGTGACCTTTACAGGAAATGTGATGTATTTAACATCAGTTTATCAAAGAAGTTGAATCACCCACTTTGAATCACTGATGTGGGCTATTACAGCCGGAAAAAACAATTTGTTTAATATTCTTTTTTCTGAAACTTTAGACACTTTGTGTGACAAAATGTGTGAAAAAAATAATTTGTTGAATTAACTTTGTGGTTTTGTATTTTCCATGCACTTGATGTGGTATTAAGATAATTACACAAAAATACATCTTGTATAATTTAGACAACCGAGAACTTAACACATTTTGGTTTTAAATTGATTATGTTTATATTTGCAATTTAGTTGTAAACCTATGAATGCGGGATTAAAGTAAAGTGGGGAAATGGTGTTTTATGCCCCAGTCAAAATTCTTTCATTTACAATGAGTCGTCAGTTCTGGAAAACAGGATACAGGCAAAAACCACTTATTTTCACCACCAAACTAACAAATTTCTTACACCTATTTCTGCCTAGATGATGTATTAAAAAATTGTGAAAAAACTGAGAAATTGTTTCCTCATTGAAGTTTGTTCAAAGTGGTAGAAGGTATCACCTTGCTATTGTTTATCTGCTTGCATAATTATCAGTACCAGGTGAGCTTAAAGGGTTTTGTCTTTGTTTTTAATGCCAGTCTCCAATTTTCACAATCCTATAAATATCTTAAACCCAACCTTGCAAAGGAATTTATTTTGGAGGGAATTGTTTTTAAATTAAGTTGTTAATTAAAATTGAAGCAGAACACTGCAGTTAGCAGATGTCACGTAAATAGGTTATGATGACAGAAGATATATGTTTAACACTTGAAATAACATTTTTTATGTCAAAATGGCTGACTTTTACAAGGAGCTTTTTAAGTTCTCTGTCATGATATTGAATGATGCCCACCCATTCTTGTTACAAACACTTACCGCTATGTTACGACATTGATACAGTGCAGTTGACGTTCTGTGTAAAAGGTGACATTAATCATTATTACGCGATGACTTGATGGAGTTATGGCACTTGACTTATGATGATTCTGATTCCTATCAAGTGTTGATCTGCTGAGATTTCTAAATAATTGGGAAAATTTTAAAAAGAAAAGAAATAGTGGTCAGTTTTGTTTTAAGCTGGAAACAACTTAGTTAAAATAATCAGTTTTTCAGTCAATTTTATTTAACCTGGGAACACTAAAGTCATACTAGGTGCAGACACCCAATCATTACATAACTATCCCTCTAATACTGTTTGTCAGTTTATTAACAAAATATGTGCCATATACTGTTAAATAGTTTGCACTCCTCTGAGAAGTTCACAAAGGTTCTGTTCCTAATTTCCTATAAACAAATGGTTTAAACGGTTGAAGGCACTATAACTTTGAATGTTAGTTTTCGCAATATATCCAACAGCAAGTTTTGAAAATTTGTGTTCAAGTCTGTTTTGAGTTTTTTGCAATGTCTAATAGTTAGACCTGAAAATTTGTGATCATACCACCTGTATATAAGGGTTACCTATTTATATAGCAATGTGATTATAAGGCAATTTATTTGAGTGATCATAGGACATCCCAAATAGATAAAAAGCACTATCCCCTTGTTCCATTGAGTAAAATTTTTAGACATGTTTGACTACATAGATGTTTTGCTGAAGCCTAATTTCTCTCCCTCCCTCCCTCTCTCTCTCTCCATCTTTAGAATATTTCTAGGTCTCTCTCTCTTCAGAATCCCCCCCTCTTTCTAAATTGTTTCCACCTCTCTCTCTCTCTCTCTCTCTCTCTCTCTCTCCTCAAGAATATTTCTAAGTCTCTCTTTCTTCAGAATCCCCCTCTCTCTCAATTGTTTCCATCTCTCTCTCTCTCTCTCTCTCTCATCTCTCTCTCTCTCTCTCTCTCTCTCTCCAGAATACTTTTAAGTCTCTCTCTCTTTTCAGAACCCCACTCTCAATTGTTTTGTACCCCCCTCTCTCTATCTCTCTCACCTTCTCTCTTCCCTATCTAACATGTGCAGTAGCAGCATAAAACAGAACTCTTTTAACTGCAAAAGGTTATTAAGTGCACCATGCGTTTAATTCATCATAAAATGATAAAACTCACATTTTGATATATTGTAAACTGTTATACTAGTTACCAGGTGGTCACCACAGCAAGATAATATAATGATGTCTCCCAATAAAATGATGTCAGATAATGATACCTCCCTTGGTTCCAGACTACCTGATGCTGAGATACAGATTAAATAATTACCATTATACTCTCCAGGATGCTATCAAAATTATCATTTTAACATGATGCTACAAGATAAAATCCATTGATAATGTCTGTAGTTTTGTTTTCTCTGTTTGATTGTGGTTTATTTTATTTAATTTTGTAATTTTTTTTTTTCATATTGAAATAGGATTGCCTCAGCATCACATCACCTGCAGACAAAGGGAGACAACTCTTTGTATCTTTATTGCATTTGACATACAGTCATTTCAGAAGTATATTAATATGAAAGATTTTACTTACTTTACTTTTATAAATAAATAAATGAGGGAAAAAATAGAATAAATAAATAAATAAAAAACACCCTTTCCAAGCATTTTCTTCAGTAAAAAGTAAATCATATTAAAATAAAGTTGATTCACATTTATGTCCAATAAATGGATCAAGATGCCTGTCTGCATTAACACATCTCATTAAAGTCTGTCAGGAGTGTGTTCATATAATGATTTCCTTGTAAAATATCTGAAAATCTTTATCTTGAAATGGTCTGAAATTTGTGTCTTATGCGAATACCTTCCTTCCAGGCTTTGATAGGGTTTTATAGTTCAGACAGGTTGATATACAGTATGTTTTTTTTGTTAACAACAAGTACAAATAGTTCAATGTATTTATACAGTTTAGTGCAGTTTAAACAGTTTTTTTAGGGTTCATTTTCATAGGTTCCACTGTAAAACATATCAAAGCAACAGATTTCTGTGCAAAAAGTTTTGAAACTGTCCAGATTTTCTTTTGCATTTTTATTTAAACTTATTTTGAAAAAGTGTTAGATATTTATTTAACCAAATGTTGCTTTTAAGAGAAATCTCTTTTTTTCTTTTTCTTTTTTTAACACTTGATATTTTGCACCAATCTTTAATTTCTATTGAAATAGGCCAGCTTATATTTATATGCATTATGGTGGTTATACAGTCAGAAAACGATGATATGTTAAAATGTGTCAAACTGTTTTTATTTAAAAAAAAATAGATAATGACTTCAAGCTATCAAGGATGTTTGGAAAATTGGTGATGGGGTTATACTGTATAAAAAAGTTTCATGGTCTTTTATCATTCAAAACACTTGAAAGTGCGGAAAGTCAAGAGGGTGTTTTGCACTTTGGGGCATCTGCATTTCAATATATTATCTTTGTTTAATTTACACCTCTTTGCAATTATAATTGTTTAATTCCATTTGTTTTTCATCATGGTTCTTGAAAGTGCAAAATGTCAACAACATGTTCTAAACTTCAGGGAACCAGGCTTTACTTCCTGTCATTACTTTATCTTTACTTGAACTTTTATGATAGTTCCTTCGCACTTTTGGAGATACCTCTATGTAATGTATATGATGTTATGTTCTGCACTTTAGAAGTAATGTCGACATTTTAGGGAGATGTTTAACACTTTTCTTAATAAATCATTTACACCTGTTCCGGTTTTATCTTCTCTCCTGGAGTTTTTTATATCATTCCTGATATTTAAACTACTCCAATAAAAACCAGATGTTAGGCAATTTTGCATGATGATTGAATTCAAATGGTTCTGTAAGAAAAATTACCTTTCTTGGGTTACCTGGCATTTAAAGTAGAACTTTGTGAAAGTGATTAGTTGTTTAGAAATAAAATTGTGTTACTGCATGGTGCAGTGATATTGCTGTGTTATGGTGCTGGTGTTTAATCTCTGGGTTGAACATGGTCCAGTGGTTTAATGTTGCATGGTGCAAAGTTAAAGAGTTATGAGTTCAAACCAAATCATGCTACATAGTGTATGCAATAGCCATTTGCTGTTTTAGATATAAAATGGTCCATGGTCCAGTTATGTTGCTGTGTTCTGATGCAGGTGTTTATTCTCAAGTTTAACATGGACCAGTGGTTTAATATTACCTCATGCAAAGTTTAAGAGTTTTGGGCCCAAACCAAAGTCATGTTTAAAATATTTATTTCAATTTTACATAAGCTGAGCTATACAATGCACATGGGGAATAATTTGGAAACAACTTAAAAATTAGTACCAATGTCTTTAAGTACCGGTAGGTCAAAGATACCTCCTTTTACAATTTTTTAAAGTAATCCCTCTATTAATGCCAGGTTGTTACAAAAAATGCTTGCTTGCTTTTGTAACAAAATAAGCAGAGTTCACATACCCGGTGCATATATACACTAAGTTAGATTAGTATCAAAGTGTTTTCAGAATAAAAAACCAAAAGTAAATGGGTCAACTGTCTTATTCAAATCAAAGCTTTGGATATTTAGTTTTAAAAGACAGAGGATCTCAAGGTCTTGTCATCATTTGAAGGCCATTGCAAGTGTTACTTCATTATACAAAAACATATTTGAATTTAAGTGTGCCAGATACTTTTGTTTTATATGTATCTATTCTTAAAAATTACGGAATTCTGATACTTTTATTAAACATCTTTCTACTGGGACCACTAAACACGATTCAAATCTCAGAATTTAAAGACATAGAGGTCTTCTGGGTGTTTTAATTGATTGAAGGTCATTGCAAGTGCAACTTTATCCTGATACATGTATAATTGAATTTGGGTTTTCCCAAAACATTCATTTTTATGTTCTTTCTACTCTTGAGGGATTTACAGGGAAAATTTCTTAGATTAACAGTATTAGAAGCCAATCGGTCAAAGCTCCCAATGGTAACTGGCCAACAGCTGTCAATATGTCTGTGTTGTGAGAAAAGAAAAAAACTCTATGATATATGTTAGGGCTGGCTATCCAAATTAATTAAAACAAAAAAAAGCTGTGGAAATGTGATACCATTGATAAACAATCGAGTCTTGTGTTTCTGAGTGGCCATTTTTCATTAAAGGTATATCATTGGATGATGGATGAGGCTTAACAACTGGATACATCAGATGCTATGCCCTATCAACGGGATCTAGATCTCTTCTCGATCTCCCTCACCACAGACTTATCTGTCCAAAAAAAAAACTGTTGAAAAATGGGCTTGATTTTTAGTTACTATAAGAAATCAAAGATGTCTTTATGAGAAAAAAAAAGATGGGAAACATTAGGTTATCATTTTAAGAGGGAAAGAATTGATGACAGATCTGATGGCTAAAGGTCATAGATGTCATATAAGTTCAAATGTATTATTGATATAAAATACTGATGTAGACAAATGTATAATGTCGTATATACAAATAAGTGTGTTACTTTCCCCTAACCTAGGGGCCTGAGTTGCAGAATGGTCTAAAATAGGCACACTTAAGGATCCAACCGTCTCTAATCACATAGGTTTGAATCCCACTAGAGACAGGTTCTTGTGTGAAAAGGCTTGTGAGTTTGATTCACAAAGATCACCGTTTTTCTGGGTTTGTGTGAGAAGGCTTGTGAGTTTGATTCACAAAGATCACCGTTTTTCTGGGTTTGTGTGAAAAGGCTTGTGAGTTTGATTCACAAAGATCATCGTTTTTCTGGGCACTCCAGTTTCCTCCATTATCCATGAGCTGACATAAGTGAAAAAATTTGACAGGGGTTTAAAATTTCATTACTTGACTGCTCTCCTTGGGAGGTAGACATCTTTATTTAAGGGACATAAGCGCATGCCTATAAAATTACATTATCTGTGCTGCAGATGGAAATTGAAGACTTAGAATGAGTTTGTACTGCAGGAAATGCCTTAGATGTATGACAAATTGCCGTAATTAACCATTATTGCCACGGAGATAAAAAGAGATATCTTAGGTGATGACTTTATATCAGCCGTTGATCTACCTTGTGTAAAGGTTGCATCTTAACTAAATTCGAAGTCCTTATCTTATGTGTTTTATCCCTATCGGTTTTATCATGTGTTTTATCCCTATCGGTTTTATCAAATTATTAGCATTTTGAATCCAATTTTAACAGTCTGGAAAACATTTACAACATTTATTTTTAGGTATATTGGTGTATAAAAAAGTCAATTTTAACAGTCTCAAAATCATAAGAAGTATTTTTAGATATATTTGTATGTAAAAAGTCAATAAAATCAAAAGTTTCAATTTTAAGTCAAAGCTTAAGTTTTCATAAAACTGCTATTTTGATATGATTTAGAGCAGTAATATTTCAAGAAAAAAAATATTTAGAATATTTAAAGTTATTGCTTGTTGATAGAGGGCAATACAAATTCTTGACCCATGCATTTAAATAAGTGATGTGATAAATCGTCTCATGTTTGTTTATGTTTGTGCCAAGTTTGATCAAAATTTCATCAATAGATAAATGGAAGATATGGGGCGGACAGGGTAGTAGGATTGATGGACAGACAGACAGACAGACAGACAGACAGACAGATGGCCTAATAGACTGCAATTCCTTTATACCCTGATAATCATTATTATTTTTTCAGACATATCGCCTGATAGACAGCGATTCTTTTATACCCCAATAATCATTGTTATTTTTTCAGACCTATGACCAGATAGACAGCGATTCCTATATGTATCATAATAACCATTATTATTTTTTTTCATGATACACTAAAAATGTTACAATATACAGTCAGAGAGAACTTACACATGATTGGATCTGACAGTTTCGTATCTAGTCAAGTGCGAAATGTGCTGCTTCTGAAGCATATAAAAAACTCCACAACTATTGACAGCTTGGTCGAGAAGATTTACACATCTGTTCAAAAGCTTTGACCTTTGATCTTTAGTAATTAAGAAAAGCAACCTCTATCCCGACATTTTTTCTCTGACATTTTTTGTGTAACATTGTATATCGATACAGCTGCCAAAACTATGTACAACATTTTAATTTCATACTAAAATAAGTAATTATTTCCCGGAGAAAATGGCTTATTCTTAATTGTTGTTTTATCATTTGGTGTTTGCCATTTTTTTCTCCTTGTATAAAATGTGGAACTAATAAATATTTATTTTAGACAAACATAATTTGATGAAAAAATATTTCTTTGGTGGTGTAATATTTCTGAAAATATACTGTAACAGATGTTTTAGACTATCATGAATGAAAGAGGAAATGATACCATGAATGAAAAAAGAATGAAAGAAGGAGATATAAATAGTTATTAAAGAATACAAAAAGATGCTCTTTGAAAATTTAAGGGTTTTTTGCATTGCATATTTTGTAATAAATTTAGATAGGAAAAATTGCTTGCAACTACCGGTAACTAATAGAATCTTCCACTACTTGTTGTGCCGGATAGAGGAATTTCAACTTGGATTAAAATTCATTTCGTCCAGAACATGGCTTGTTGAGTTCTAGACCAAATATATTACTTACTTACTTACTGCCCATTACGCCCTCTGGCGTGTGGGGCAGCAACACCAAATATATTAGTTAGGTGCAAAATGATGACATCTTTTATGAATTTCATGGATATTCTATCTTGGATGCAAAAAATATTATTCCATTACTTCAAATGTGTTATGTTATTCTCTCCCTCTGTCTTGGCCAGATAAGTTAAGTAAGATCTTATTGAAATGACATTTTCCATGGTGGTCTGTTTGTATTGGTCCAGGTGATGAAACATGACATCCCACTCTTGCTGGAACACCCTGATGATATCTGTACCAACCGGTAATCACAGTCATACCTTTTTTACTCCTCTGCAAATGAAATGGACTTACGGTACTTTATATAGGTCTCTTTCTAGAAATTTCCCATCTGTTGCCACCAGTACTGAATTGTTACTTTTAGGATTTGACCTTGACCCTTGACCTATGCACCTTAACATGGTCTCATGATGGTTTACATTTGTTCCAAGTTTGATCAAAAGAAATATTTTAATTTTGACTGTATTGTAAATCCAGAAATTCTGCTTCCTTTTTTTTTTATTTTTTTTTTTTTTTTTTTTTTTTTTTTTGGTGTAAGGGTATACCCTCATGAATGTTTCCTTTTGATATAATTCACTTGCTTGTGAGGAGATGAGATTAAAACAACACAAATTAATATGTTTAAATGACAATTTTTTGCAAAAATTTAGTGTCACTGAAAATATATTCCTATTTACAGTAATAACGTCTAGGTGTTTTACTTGAGCTTCATGTAACAAATGAATTTTTTGAATAATTTATACATAATCTCAACATCATTAGTCCAAGCCTTTATCAGATATTGATGTTTTCTGTAAACTTGTGAGAAACATGTTTTGAAAACATCATGTTTCAGACTTCATAATGAAATCTCAGACGATTGATTATCAGCCGGTACACAATTTAATCTTTCACAGATTAACATGCGGGCCTAGATTGTCAGGATGAAAAATTGCCATGTTTCCTGACATTTTGAAAATTAGCTTAAAATCTTTATTTAGCAACTTTGGACTCATTTGGTCATTTGTCAGTCTCCATGATAATTTTTCGATAAATCATTAAACCGGACTTGGTGAACTTGTAGTGAGGTAAGGAAAGTACTGAAACTGTTAATCAAACACCAGAAAGTCAAGTACTAAAAGTCCACTATCGTAGCTCAATTTGTAAAGTGCTGACTTCATGTGTGGGAAGTAGGGGTTTCGAATCCCAACATTTTTTCAAAATTTGAAAATAGGTAATGTCCATACAAACATTATAATTTAACCCCTTATAAAATGGTGACCTTGATATATTTAGGTTCAGCTCGGATCTATATACTGTTGAAGTCTTCAATATTCAATGGCGCCCGTCCCATATATATGTGTAATGCATTATCCAATTATTATTACCTTTAATGCATTCATCCATGTTGTGACCCATCAACATAAAAAAACCATAGAAAATTGCAAAAAAAATGTATTGTAACATGTAATGGTAAGTTTTTTTTATGTAGGTCTGTTTTTACTAGATACACAATATATTGCTGGGCTATGTAGTAACTCTGGTGCCTCGATGGTCGGGTTAACAATGCAGATATAGGCGGCTTCAGCAGACATAAATAATAAAAAAAAAGATAATAATGATAATAGCAGTAATTATAATGAGGAAAACAATATGTTACAGAAGAAACACAAGAGAAACCAATTAACATTTGTTATTTACATCTGCCTATGTCAGAACTTATTTATCTGCAGCTCTTTCTCTCTCTATCTATCTCTCTCTCTTTCTCTCTCTCTCTCTCTCTCTATCTATCTATCTTGCTTTCTCTCTCTTTCTTGCTGATACATCTGAAGCATTGCCTTGGCTGTAATCTTTGATTGCTATCATACACATGCTCCCTTTCTCTCTCTCTCTGTCTCTGATGCTTCTGAAACATTGCCTTGGTTGTAATCTTTTATTCCAACATACACATACTCTCTCATACTCTCTCTCTCTCTCTCTCTCTCTCTCTCTCTCTCTCTCTCAAAACATATAAACAACCAATTCAAATAAAATTAAGAAATTGCTATAGGTTATTGCTTGGACTCAAAGGATCCAGATGTTTCATTTTCCCTGGCCCCAAACTAACCATTCTGTAAAATTTTATCATCTATATCTTTCCAATCCATCAGAATAAAATGGAAAAATATAAAAAAATGATAAAACAACAACAACTTTGAGAATAAAAACAATAAATGAATGGATGATACAAATAAATGTAAAACCTGTGCCCAGTTAAATTTTGCTGCATGACACAAAGTTTGTTTTTTCTCTATATTTTATGGCCAAATCTTGCTTTGAAGTTTTGAAGTCATGACTTCTATTTGCATCCATATACTCTGTTTGTACTTTACTGAACTAGGAAGTTATAGTGATAGAAACATGTTGAATTTATTTTATTTTATTGTAGGGTACACATATTGTTTTAACTCTCTCTTTCTCTTTCTCTCTCTCTCTCTCTCTCTCTCTCTCTCTCTCTTTCTCTTACATTGTTTACATGACATATTAATTTACGATAATTCATGAAATATTAATCCAAAACAGATCATGTGTACCCAACAGGATTTGAATTTTTATTTATTTTATTCAAATATTGATGCTCATGCATATATAATGAATATAGATACAAAGCATATATACATATAGATTTGTTACATATATAAGTTTCCACTATAGTATATTAAATCTTGGCAATTTGACTATCACGCTAACCGATCTTTATGACCTTGAAAGCTTTTTGCCAGCTGGCGTATCTATTAAGAGAAGAAGATAGTTTCCATGAAACATTTAGCAGTAGTTGTCTTAACATTATATCGTAAACAATAAGTTGTCAATATTTAAATGGATCTTGTCAATTATGAGAGAGTTAGGTTTGTTTGTTTATTGTCAGTGCCAATGGTTGCAGCGTTGCATTTTACACTCCCTGTCAGAGGTGTGCACATGCACTTGCCGAAAACATATCCCAGGTGTAACTGATGACATGGCAACTTGAATTTTATTGTAAAACATCTTGTTTTTATTTCATTTATTTCAATTTTTGTTAAAAAGTGAAGTAATGAAATTAAACACAAATTAATCAGCTATACTATTTTAGTTTCAAAGTACTTCCATATAATTTAATTAAGGTTATGTTGGCCAAGTGGTTTAGGTATTACTCTTCAAACCCAAGTGTCTCGCTGCTGTGAATTTAATCTCAGTCATATGCAAATGCTGTAGGTTCAATCATGGTTGACCAGTGAGAGAGGTTGTGTGTTTTTTTTTTCTGTCATAGGTCTTTACTGATTGGCTCAGTACCATGATAATGGACCGAGTGGTTTGTGACGTTTATCTGTGGCATTGCGGGCAATTGCACTAGCATTATAGGGTATTCAACACCCAATGCAAGGTCTGACTTTTGTTTGCAACAGCTCTTTATAAATTTGCTATTTTTTTATTTGACCATAAATAATTTCACTTTTTAAAAAAAATATGAACAACATGTTGCATGTTGAAACAAGAAACAAGATATATAGTTTAGGTTAATTGAATTGGTCGTCATGTTAATGCGATGTTTAAAACAATAAATCTTATTAGGTACAATGGAAGTAAGGAATCTTCAAAGAAAACATTTTTTCCTCTGTATTAGTCTTATAAAACATGTTTTTTTATCACCTTCAACATAATTGCTTGATGAGAATTGAAACAGGGCACCAACTTCCTGTTTGGATCTACATCATTACAGTGCTTGATTTACATACAAATCACATTATCATTTGCTCAGATGGTAATTCCAGAAGCTTGTTCTAGAAGATAAATGGATGATGGGTAGTTTTATTCACCAGACTCAAACTTCCAGTTGCTAAATGGGCTGTTTTGTACCTACGATAAATTCCCAATTATTTGTCAGTTTTATGATCTAGAAGTGGTTTTGGTGGAAATAATGATGGCTTCACTTGCTGTTTTCTGAGATGATGGCTTTGAAATTATTCAAAATACAAAGGAAAAACAATTATGTTTTTACAATTATTTTGACAAGTTGCAGTAATTTTTCATGAAAAATAATTTATCTTGTCATTATTTGGTTAATTTTTCCTGTTGTTAGGTTGTGCATTTGTATGTAAAATTGGTGTTGTTTATGGAGTTCATTAAATTAAGTAAATAGACAATACATTTTGTTTTTAAGTTCATGTATAGGTAAACAACTTTGACCTGTCCATTTGACCTTTCATTTAAATATTTATCACGGACCAAGTACATCTATGTATAGGGAGCACAGGTTTTAACATCATGAGATGTACTCACCTCATAGAAACTTGGATCTCAACGCTGTCCATATATTGGATGGACCGTCCTATATGAATATTTCTAATAAAAGGTCAAGCAGACAGGTCATTGTTGTTTACCTATACATAACAATGCTTATGGTAAATGTAAGCATTGCTAACATACTTTAAGATACTGTAAAGGTATTAAGTTAGGGATTTTTTCTGGGTATCCACAGGGTCCGGTAAAGGGACCCATTCCCAATGCAAAAAAACATACATTTTTCCCAATTTTGTAGTAAAACAATTCCCAATTAGCTACGTTTATCAATTTTCTGAAAGAAAAAAAAATCACAAGATCATCAAAACCATATTCGGAGGATATCTCTTTCTGATAACGATTTCGCTCTATATTAACCCACATTTTGCTAGATGATTTATATAGAGACAAAAGAGACAGCGCTATTTTGCTGTGAAACTGATATAATTTGTTCAATTACCAGTTTTCTAGTGGTCTAGAATTTCTAATATGTTGTTGTGATTTTCCCAAAATTACATTTTTGTTGAGCATTTTCCCAATTTCATCCCAAGGTCCTTATCCCAAAAAGGTCAGAAAAATCCCTGTAAGTTAGCAATGTACATTGTACTTATTTTAGTGATGGTCACGATGATACAGTAGAACTTATAAATTCACTGCAAATTAAATATGAAGATAGTGTACAATGTGTTACATGAGATTTACGCTCATTCAAGTCCTTGTGAATGGGCTCAATCTGATATGACACCCCATGGCCAATACAAAAATACCTTATTAAAGTCAAACCTGTCTGTAAAGGCCACCCAAGGAAACCAGTAAAAGTGGCATTTATGGACAGGTGGCTCTTATATACAGGTTCAAATAATATGTATAAAGAACAATTGGGATACAATTCTATTGACCTTTATGAGCAGATGGTCCTTATATGGAGGTGGCCTTTATGTCAGGTTGGACTGTAAATAATATATAGGCATTGATTCATTTTTGTGAATGTTTTGTATAGTTTCTTGAGGAGCAGAAATTACGTATTAGACATATGGCAAAATATGTTATTATTTTTATAACTTTATCAGTACAGTTAATCACACAGTATTTTTATTGAAGATATCGAGTGGGAGTCATAATGCATTGGCATTTGTTTCTATAGTAGCTGTTGTGTGTAAATAAATCTGGAAATAAATTTTGGTTTCACAATTTTGGTCCAAGCACTACTGATGAAGAATTGGATTCCCAAATGATCATCTAGTGCTGTAAAATTAAAACTGGTATAATATGTAGTTTAGAATACCCATTAGTAACTTTGACACCTTACTAAATTTAAGTGTGTAGGTCAAAGCCACAGCAAGGTCAAATATATTGGACTTAACCCCATGGACAATGCAGAGGGGGTGTTGGATGTGGGGGGGGGGGGGGGGGGGGGTGTTATGTATCTAAAGATTGCTCTAGTTATATACCAGGTATATAAATATACAAGTTTTGTATCATTTCCGGTACATCAGTTAGGTATGTTCTGAATAGGAGGGCGTGTGAGCACTGCCATAGTATACTCTAGTTAAGGCTTTATACACCAGCATTTAAAATAAATATACATGTATATATCTTTTTCTGTTGCATCATTCTGAACATTTGCACCAGTGATGTGTAGGCCGGGGTAGTATTCCCCCAGTGTACTCTAGTTGTGTTTTATACCCCAGCTGTACATCTATAATGTTGATGTACGTCGTATCTGGTGCATGAAGCAATTACCATGTTCTGAGGATTTGTTCCATTGTTGTGTAGGCCGGGGTAGTATGCTCCCACATTGTATACTCTAGTTGTGTTTTATACCCCAGCTGTACATTTATAATATTGATGTACATCGTATCTGGTGCATGAAGCGATCTACCATGTTCTGAGGATTTGCACCATTGTTGACATTAATCTCTTTAAAACATTAGTAGTTAGAGAAAACAGCTTTGATATTGTGTATTGGCACCTTGCCAGGTAGAAAGAAATCGACATTGATGAAAGTTACAACTCCACATGTATTTTAGCAGCTGAAATTGATGTGTTTTTGCTTAGCTCTCTCAACAAATACAAATAAAAGGTACCACTTGTAAAATGAAAAGAAAAACGAGAAAATACGGAAAATGGCAAATGATTTATCTCATGAAAAGAGTAACTTTTTTATCCTAAAATTACTAAATAGTACTTTACAGATGAATTAGAAGAAGACTCTTATTGCCTCCACTAGGAGTGTTAAATTAAAAAGAAAATGTGGAAATCAACAAATGATTTATTTCATGAAAAACATAACTTTTTTATCCCAAATTTTTTCAATGAAGGCATAAGTGTAACTTTTTTCAATACCTGATTTTTTTTAATGAAGAGTATAAGTGCCTTCTCCTAATTAATCTCCAAAGTTCGGAATGTTAAGAAAAAAGTAAAAATGTGGAAATCTACAAATGAATTGTTTCATGAAAAAAAACTTTTTCAATCCCTCAATTTTTAAATGAATAGTGTAAGAGTCTTCTCTTAATTAATCTCTGAAGTACTCACAAGTGTATGATAATTGTGTAGTACATAGATCTTGATAGTATTGTTATTACTGAGGTTCAGGAAAAGCCCAAAATAACTCTATCAACTTTTATGTTGCCTTCAGTCTCTCTCGTTGCTGTTAAATGCATGTTGTATATAGGTACCTAACATGCGGCGTGTTTTTCTTTTACATATCAATCGAGTTCATTGAGCACTTAGTAGTGAACACATGTTTGTATAGGTACAATAGTATGTGTACTATCATTCATATGGAAAATACTAACAGTCATATGGAAAGTACTAATAGTTAGATTCGGATGTGGATTTTTTCTCTCTTTCTCTTTTTTTTATCAAAAATGTGTAATTCTGTGATGTAGTGATTATTTATGGATTTATTCAGTATTGGAATTACATAATATTTTATAATGGATGAAATTTATCAAAAAGCAATGGTAAGAATTGATTATATTTTATTGATTTTTGATCACTGGTTATTAATTATTGATTATTGGTAACTGATTATTGATTTTGTATTGAGTAATCTAATTTTAGAATCATTGATTTTCTGTATTGATTTTTGAAAAAAAAAAGTGAAAAATACTTTACAATCATTAATATTTGTGGGGTAAATTGTTTGTATTTTGTATTTTTTGTTTTAAATCATTTAGTGTCTATGCTTAACTTTACATTCAACTTATGTATGTTAGTACATGGAATTTTGTGGTATTTGACAACCCATGGAAATATAAAAGTTTATTCTTCCTTGAACATTTGAATTTTTTCCAGCATGCTGTTTCATGGGCATGAAAATATGCAAAATATTATAGTTACACTTTGTATGCTATTTATGTGAATTTATCTGAATTTTAAATAATTCAAAGGTTAATTGCTATGGTACTATTTTCGTTAAGAGTTAATGATAACATTTTATCAATTTTGAGATAAAATCTTAATTGTTAAATTACTCTAAATTTATAGAGATTATTATCATAAAATTGCTATACAATGGTGTCCATGTGTAATGGGGGATTGGTGAAAATAGAAGGCTTCATAAACATTGTATATACTAAGTGAGATAAGTCCAGAGGGTGTGGTTGTATTACTACATCATTGCATAATGCTTAAAGGAGTGACTGAATATTGAGGTTATATGGTTTACCAGTCATGATTCTTCTAAATTAAAGAGGTGGCCATTTTGGGAAGGGTGGAGAAAACCAGAGTGGCTAGAATAAACAGAACCATTGGCCTTCTGCAAGCTGACAGATTTCTCACACTTGTATCTAACTAACTGATATTTGAACATAGGCAATGGGAGATGCTGTGATCCCTAAGTCCAAGCCTTAGACCACTAAGGTCTCATGTCTGAGAGGGGAAGGTTCTATAGCATTATTTGATGCAAAACTTAGGTAAATACATGTAATTGAATGGGTTAACATCTCGGTTAAGCTTGTAAATGACTTATTAGTTGGAATAAGTAAACTTCTAGATTTATTTATGATGTGTAAAAACAAATGGGAAAAGATCCCTATGGGAGTACAGTCCATTAAGTCGTGTATCAGTCTCCTTTTGTTTACATTATCATAGTGCTTATTTACACCAAGATACTCTACACAGTATTTAGGTACACTATAGTTCAGACAATGCAATTTGAGAATACCTTGCTGACTTTGCCATTTTAGAAATCACATGTAGTTGAAAAAAGACCATTTTTCTACATCTTGTCAAGTATTCATTTTCAAGTTTTAGAAAAACAATACTGTTAATTGAAATCTCTTTGCATGAGTTATCTTTTGCAAGAATTGTCATTTTAAGATATGTGTGTACTTTTACTTTATTGTCGCTGCATTTAATAAAGGTTAGCTCCATTGCAAGTGAATTATACATATTTTTGTGTCTCACAATTGTTTATGTAAAAATAAAAACAAAGGTGAAAATTTCCTGATTTACAGTACTTAAAAAACATTTAGATACATGTACACTGAAGTGAGAATACCTGGTTGCATTTACCAATTTTTGTATGGAGTATTCAATTTTGTTTGCTTTAACTAAATTGTTTAAGAAAGTATTGGATTCATAGTTTAGTCCTTTTTTACACATTAAATGAATGCACTTGAATGAATTAGATGAAAGGAATTTCTCGGAAAAGGATGGAAGGAAATTAAACCAAACCAAACAGGTGATATTGACAATATCGGTCCATTTGTTGCTGGTGAAATTGACGATATATCCCCCCCCCCCCTTGTCTGTTGATGATGATAATACTATATGATAGTGCCCTGGTATCTGACTGCCCTGTAGAGACTTAAAATAATTGTTATAACAGCTGTCATAATGAGGGCAATAGATTAATTATTTAATTACGGTATTTATCTAGGCCAGCATGGTCCTAATTACAACATTTACTTAGAGCCATATACTTTTATTAAGGAGTAGAGTATAGTTCTACTGTTATTATAATTGAAAACATCGCTTCATGCATCTGTTAGTACTTTGTTTACCTGTATACCTCACCGCAAAGTACTGTTATAGGGCCTGTTACTTACAAACAAATCTGACTGTGGTACTTTATAGTAAGTAATCAGTAATAGTTTTGGAGACATTATTAACAAGCTAAAGAGTGAAATGTGTAGGAAAAAGCAGAGGATTTGGTTATTCCAAATTGGCTTTTAATTAAATAATGTCCCCCCCCCCCCCAGCTGTGGTAGCTGTGTAATTAGCATTCAAACCCAAGGTGTCTCACTGCTGTGGGTTTGATCCCAATTGACTGCATGGGGTTTTCCTTGTTGTATTAATTGGTCTCCAGTATAATGGACTAAGATATCTCTACAACATTGTGGGGGAAGTGTTTTAGCACTAAAAAGATTGTCATAAATACACAAAGCAGATCATGAACACTTGCACAAAACTTGTCATAAATACATAATAATACAAAGCCGACCATGAACACTTGCACAAAACTTTGTACATGTTTAGATTACTCCTTGAGATTGGTAAGAAAATTGCCTCATCATAAATAGCAGGATCTGAAAAAATTGATGATGCAGCATAACACAACATCCAGAAACAACCACCTATTACCACATATAAGGCAATGCAAGTCCCATTGTCACTTAGAAGTGCAAAATATTGCTTTACTGCATTTTTGACACATTTGAACATTAATTTCTTCTGCTTTGGATATCAATGAAAATATTTTGACTTTGCTTCACCCCTCCCCATTTTTTTTAAAGTTTTAAAAAATATACATCAATTTTACAGACTGAGGAACATGTAATTATACAACAATTAACAATATTGTAATTATGATAAGATAAAGTGTTATTGTATCATATAAGTACTACACAGATATAAATTTTAAGTAAAAAAGGAAGTAAATGCTATCATAATTTGGCAATGTTTTGTAAATTTTTCTGAGTAGTTTGTTACTGTTAGCTTTTAACAACCGGGTCTAGATGAAGTACCATAACATATACCAGCGTGTCCCATGCACTATAGTCCATGGGACTAACATCGTGTCTGTGTTACATAAAGTACTTAAATAAGACCCTCTTGTTCTAAGCTCTGTAATCTCAAAATGGCATTGTTAGCACAATGAATTAATATAAATGTGGCATTGTTTAAAAACATAACGAGTAAAATGCCCTCACTTGATTTTAAGCATCACTTTGAAAAAAATATATGAACCAGAAAACAAAATAAACATTTCCCCTAAATCAAATAATTTAGCCAATGAACTTTGAACAACTTGGTCTTTGTCAAGGCAGTCAGTTCTGAGGTGATGACAATGGAGGCAAAAGGAATCCCAAGAGAAAACCACTAAATTTTAACAAGTGGACAGACACATTTTCTCGCACTAGGATCTGCCCGGTTATGAGATTGAAACCTAGGTAGTAACAGACACTGATCTAAATGCTGACACTTTAGACCACTTGGTCAAAGGCTCCTTTTATGTAGTATTGACATTTTTTGAAATTTTTTCCAAGTATTTTGTCACGTTTATTTTGATACCATCAAGTGACAGTTTTCATAAGTACATGTTGGTATGTAGCTGTACTGTGGTTGTACTTTGTACATAAAGTACCACCATGTTACTGGTCAGTGTGACTGACAGTAAGTGCCCTGTGTCAAGTACAATATGACTAATTTGTTGCTGTTTATTAAACTAAATGCTTCCTATTTCCTATGTAAATTTCATGTACTTTAAAAATATATATGATTTTAATTTTCAATAATCCACTTGTGTACCAGGATATTAAAACATATTACCAGTCATTGTAGGGTAAAAATAAAGCTGCTGAAATTTTGTCCTAATCTTACCGGTAGTGATGACAACTTAAGCCCATCCCCTCACCACACCAACCCACACACCTTCTAACTTTGTGTTTCTCCTTCTCACTTGTTAAGAACCAGTTTTAAACTTTTAGTTAAATGTGGTACCAGGATATTACCAAAAGTAAAGCTGCTGAAATTGTGTCCTAATCTTAGTAGTTATGACAACTGAACCCCATCCCCCATCACACCAGCCCACCCACCTTCCAACTATGTGTTGCTCCTTCTCACTCGTTCAGGACCAGTTTTAAAGTTTTAACTAAATGTGGTACTTTTAAGGATATTACAACTCATTGTAGAGCAAAAAAAGCTGCTGAAATATTGTTCTAAGTTTATTGTTGACTTGGCAACTGCAAAAAGTTGTCTTATTATACATTTAATATGTACAGGTTTTATTTTATGTTTTAACTAAGTGTTGTTATTACTCATATATAAACATTACAGACCCAATCTAAGATTGAAACCACAATCTCCGACTTAATAAGACTTTCCTTAAACAGTATACCAAAACCTTGATTCATTGCCGACATGTGTTCAGACAAATTTTAGTGTTATAGTGGGGTTTGCCACTAAATCAAAGAACGCTTTTAACTTACAAGAAATGGATTTTTGGACTTAAAAAATGATGTGGCCGTAAGCACACCAAGGTGGTGAAATTATCTAGGGGGCATTAAAATGAGGTTTTACTGTACTTTCACTAAGCCATAGTAATCTTTTGAAAATTAACGGTAGACAACTAATGCTTTATTTTTGCTTGAACAATAAGAAATTCTGGCTGAAGTGATTATGGAAATTTAGAAAATCAATTTCAGCTTGCTCTCAGATCAATGATAGGTTCTTTCATGTAAGTTGCAATGAAACATCACTTTATTGATGGGATATGTCTTACCATAGGGCAAGACGAAAAACAGACCCTACTCAAGATCGACCCCAGCTTGTCCCACCCAAACACTGGCAAGCATAAAAAAACGCTCTCTGTTTATACCTATTGTAAACAAAACATAAATTGATTTCTCAAAACCAATTAAAAATTCCGGAACCTTTCTTTGCTTCCCCAAAAAGGTTTGTAAACTGTGTAAAATGATCCCAATTATTTTTATTGATTTTTCATTAGAACCATTTCCTCAACACAAATTTAGTATTTTGGGTGTAAATACATTTCCTTAAACATTTGATTTCTCCAAAAAAGCTTGTTTATTTTCATACAAGATGAGTTCTGCCAAATGTGAGAACATCTGTCCGTCACTGACTGATTGTTTTATCAGAATTACTTTTTTTCGTTATACCGTATTAAACATAAAAAAATAGTTCTTGTTTATATTATATTATACTGTCTGCCAACTCTCTATACAGTTCTTACAGACTGCAGTGGCCAATGCTCAAGTGAGCGGTCACTCATGCTAAAGAGTTGAAATTGGTTCACTATTCAGAAATTGGATAAATTGATTGGGGTTTTACATCCTAGTCAAGAATGTTTTGCTTATATTAAGACGTCACCAGCTATAGGTGAAATGGCTAAATCTTTACCATTGCAGTGCAATGTACAGGGAAGGTCCTTTAATGTGCTACATCTGCTGTGACACATTGGGTCTCTATGACTTTCATTTCTAGATGCCAAGTGCTTAGCTAAAGAACAGTTACTACCTATTTTTATGGTTGGGGTTTGCACCCATGACTTACAGGCACTCTACCATCATAGTGGTATCCGGAAAATAGATAAAATCGTGCAGCCATTAATTAATTGTGCCTATCCAATTTAGTTGTTTATTATTTCTTTTTATATAAAAAGTTTGTTTTAAACATTCATTGTTGGAAAATAAGTCCAATTAAACATTAATTACTGTGCAAAGTTTCATTTCTGACCATTAGGTACCAGGTCCCAGTTTCACAATCATTCCTTAGTTTAGATTTTCCTTAACTTAAATTTAGCAAAATTTGGTTATCTATTTTTGGAACTACTGATAAATATTTTTGTGAAAACTAAATGCAAATGTTTAAATCTAGAAGTGATCTTAAAAATGTCATCTTAAATTCCTGAATATCTTAAAAATTAACAAAATTATAAAGATATTAAATTTTGCCAGATTTAAGTTAAGGAAATTCTTAGCTAAGGAATGATTGTGAAACCGGGGCCTGTACTTTGCATCTTTTTTAAAATGGAATGTTGATTAGGTTTTATACGGTATCGGCCAGCCAACATTTAAAAGTCCCTGTGGAGGTTATCTATATAATGTGTCCAGAACTTTTATCAGATTCTGACTGCCCACAAAACTGCTAATTTATGTAGCTAATGGGTCTGAAACATCCTCTTTACTGCTGGTATGCACAAGGTGTTATTTAAATGGCTTTTCATCTTGAAGAAATTAATGCATATTTGATTCCAATATCACCATGGGTAGAAATTGATTTGTCTGACAGCATCTGTCTAAAATGTGATTGACATTATATATCAAATTCTACTCCTACAATATAGGGGGGTATCAGTGGCCAAATGGTCTGAAGCGTAAGCATTCACCAAAAGTAGGTCATAAATACTACCATATTGTATTTACCAAATATAGGTCACAGATACATCACAGATACTGATAATGTTATTATCCAGTAATGTCATTAGCAATAGGTAAATAAAAGAAAAAAAGTAGGTCACTGCTACCTTGTTGTTGGTATAGGTGAAATATAGGTCAGTGCCACTATTTATAAGTATACCGGTACTAAAATATTATACTTAACATCCAAAGCCAGAGTTATTTGAAAATCAAAATGCACTAAAACACAAAAATCGAAGAAAAGTAACAGCATATTGCATATACCTGTATTTTTAAAGAAATATAAATAAAATAGTAAATAAAATGGTCTAAATTCAGAATAAAAGAAATAAGGTATACTGGTATACAATATAGAGGCAGGTGTAGTGTATGGTTAAATCATCAACACAGTATACAAAACAGAAGCTGACTTACTGAATGACATGTTGATAACAGATAATACATTGTTTACATGTAACTAGGATACAACTTCAAAGTACAACTGTTTTATACATTATACTCTGGGCCCCCAGTTTCACCATCATTTCTTCATAACTTCAATCTGGTAAAATTTAATTCTGAGTATAATTTTGTTAGATTGCAAGATATGTTATAATGCCCCTCGATAACTTTGCCATCTCGCTTATCGCCACACTATTTTGGTATCCCAAAATCCATTTTGTTTACTTTTTTTTTATCCACCTTCCCCAATTTATCGCCAGACCCCTCTATAATGCCAAAATTTGACTGAACAAATGGTGGCGATGAATCGAGGTTTTACTGTACTTGTATTTAAGGTGTCAATTTGAAGATCTAAGCTCAATTTAAAGATCTATATAATATATTAATTTTGTGGAAACTTTTTATTCATAGTACCATAAAGTACCAGTATTGTCAAAATTTACCAGGTTTAAGTTAGGGAAAATCTTAGTTAAGGAATAGTTGTGAAACTGGAGCCTGGGATACACCTCTCTTTTACACGATGTTAACACCGTCTTCAACTTGATTTTTTTATTTTGTGCAAAACCTTAAATTCATTAAATTGTCATTGGTTTGGTCACATGATACTGTTTAAATGTCATGGGGCGAGTGATTATTATGGCTAGATCAAGAGTTTCATGATTTCTGCAGTTGCAACTGATATTGTTTTGCATTGCATTCTGAGTTATATGCATGATTTAGAAATTGTTAGCATGGTAACACATTTTATGACCTGAGACTTTTATGAAATATTCACAGCGATATGCACAATGCCAAAAACAATCAATCAAGGGGATGTATGATTGGTTGGATAAAATGTTGTTTTAAGCCACATCGACAATTTTTTAGTATTTATGACAATGCATTTTTTATCAATCTAGAGGAACAAAAGTTTATATGGTGCATGAGTGTGTGCAACTGTTTCTACTTTATACTAATGCACATTTATGATGACCCTTTAAATTGTTACTACACTCGCCTAAAATGCTGCAGATGAATATTACAGTTGACTTAGTCCATTATACTTTTGTACTTTACCAATCAGTAAAGTCCTACAACAAGGAAAAACCCTTCTCACTGAAGTGAACCTGTGAGACACCTTGAATTTGAATGCTAACGCCCTAACTACTAGGCCACTATAGCCAACTGGCAAGGAAATAGAAGAAATATGACTTTATTACATGTAAATACTAAAATGGTGGAGGAAACCAGAGTGCTTGGAAAAAACTATCAACCTTTAACAAATGAAGTGACAAACTTTCTCACACTATAAACTTAGGTATATACAAACATAGTAGAGGAAACCAGAGTGCCCAGGGAAAACCACCAACCTTTCAACAAATTACAAACTTCCTCACACTAGAATAATGATATTGAATTTAAGGCCGAGACATTCCATTCTCACACGTTTCAATTTAAATTGGTCAGTAAGAAGGCGGACTTGTATCTATCTATACACATCTTAAAGTGTCATAAATAAGTGTATCTTCCTTATTATAGCTCCAAAATGTCTGTATATCATATGAAGACAATTACGTTTTAATTTAAATGATTTGTGGTATTATTTTCTGAGTACTTGTGAGTTCATGTATGTATGACAATTAATTTTAGAAAAAAGTTCAGCAAGAGCATTTTCCACCATGTACTTTCTATGTACATGTGAAGGCGGATGAGTGATGGGTGAAATGATGTCTTATGCCCTAATCAAGATGATTTCAGTCATATCAATACTGTCGATTCCGAAATGATGGGGGATTCTGGAGTACCTAGCAAAATCTGACTGTCAGCAAGTGAACTGACAAACCTAGCATCTTCCCAAGTTGGGTGGAATGGTGGGGAAAACTTGAGTTTATGTAAAAAAACTACCAATTCTAGGCAAATTAACTGACAAATTTCAAAGGGGGTTGTGATTGTTCTTTTGCACCCGGGATTAGGAAATGAAAGATGTTTATCTGTCTTTGTGTGGTATTGTTGTATCTGTATCATGTAAACATGTATTTTGGAAACCCTCTTAGGTCCAGTCTTGAGACCCACCATTGCTCACCAGAATCAGGTAGATGTTTATCAGTCTGGCTCTGTGTGGTATTGTTGTAGGTTGGTGTATTTGTATTATGTACATTTGTATTATTATGTGGATGATGATTATCTTTGATGGTCGACGCATTGTATGTGCATGTTACCTTAGCTTGATTATGGCAGGGAGAATGTTGTTGAACCCGATAATGTAATAAATTCCCGATAATGTTACATCAACCGATATTGTCATAAAAATTCACCGATATAGTAATAACAACCGATAATGTAACAAAATTTAACCGATAATGTAAGAAATTTTCTAACCGATAATGTAATTGCAGTTAACCGATAATGTTAAAAAAAAATTTCTAACCGATAATGTAACACGCACTTCCCGATAATGTATTAACTTTTTTTTCAACCGATAATGTTATAAAATTTAACCGATAGTGTTATATACAACACAAGAAAGAATCTCTTACAGGTTTTGAGTCATAAGGTACAGTATATATTTATTTATTTCCCCTCTCTCTCTCTCTCTCTCTCTTCAACAAAAGTACCAATGCGTTGGGCTAAACGAATGTCCAAAGAAACAGAGAAATAGACAAATTTGAGACATGCGAACTACCAGCACGAATGCTGGAAGTGAGATCGGGTGCTCCGGAAGAGTTAGTATCTCTCTCTCTCTCTCTCTCTCTCTCTCTCTCTCTCTCTCTCTATCTCTCTTTCTATCTATCTATCTATCTATCTCTGTCTAGGTATAGAACTCCTATTCTAATTTTAGATCTTATTACGGTTTATTCTAACCAAATAAAAACAATAATAATAATGATAATAACAATAACAATTATAATAGTAAAAATATATGAAACTTTGAAAAACCTATAGATGGTATGCCATTTGTTTGTTAACTCTGTCGTCATGCGACCGCCCGGTGGTCTAGTGGTAGAGCGTCTGCATTTTCGCCTGGCGTTCGGAATTTGTGGTGCAACCTGGAAGGTGGTGGACATGTCTGCAGCATACTATCTCGGTAAGTTATCTTATTTAACATTTGTTATTTACCATTATTGAATCTGCCTTAAAGACCACATTAAAGATAATTTTGTGTTTTTCCAAGCACAATACATTTTGATTCCAAAACCATGGAAAAAATCAGTTCTGCACAAACCTATATCATGTATATCGGGGTATGAATGAACACCATTGACTTTTTCTTAATCAAAAAAATCATATATCAATGTTTTTAATGAACACTGATGTAAAAATCCGCTACAATTCCCAAACCGTTTCATTGCATAAAATAGTTCCCGGAATTATTGTCCCATGCGAAACCGTTGTCAATTCTCGTTATTATATACAATTACCCACTTCCACGTGGTGCTATTATTCACACATTTAAGTATGGGGATGTGCTATCTAGTGGTTTCTATTCTTTTTTTGTGCTTGAACACGGACATAATATATGCTTACGGGAAACGTCCCGTGTCAGAAGAAGCGTATACAACTTTGAAAGCCCTCGCCGAGGGCACCTTTTCTGTGCCAGTCGCGAAAAGAAACCATATCCAAAAAGCGGCTTTAATGAAATTTTATAGAGGTAAAAGTGACGAGGGTTGAATGAAAAGTTTTAAGTTAATTAGTTTAAATAGGCCCATATAGACCCCAATATTCGATTTGTGGATAGAGATATTTTTCAACGATCCTCTTCTCTATCTGAGGCCGCTGTGACAGAGTGGTTAAGACGCTCGCCTTCAAATTATAGGTCTCTCACCAATTGGGGATTGGGGTTCGATTCCGGGTCGGACCACTTTGAGAAAAGGGGGTTTCCTTGCCGTTTACATCACAGCATGAGCAATCCTTCAGCTATTTGCGAGGATCAACTATTTCATTTAATCCCAAAGGATTAATGCACGGCTTATATATTTGCATGTGTAAATTTAGAATTTTTGAATTCTTAAAATCAGTCAGCATTTACACATGACAGTATGTTGTATACGAGCTGTAAGGCCTGCACCCAAGTTAACGTCTCGTTTGCACGAAACGCAAGTTTTAAGAAGTTTTGTTAGTCTTAATTAAGTTAGTTTTAAAACCGCTTGAATGTATACTTATACCAGTTTTCAAAGTGCATTCAAGTTTGAAAAAGTCACAAAGTTTTAAAAGTTATGCGCACTTATCAGGTCCGGGAAAACGGCAGAACGAGCTATGTAAATGATATAGGCCGATCGAGCTATTACAGCTCGTTCAAGGTATTATTTGTAGCTCATGCAATTTTTTTCAATTTGCCCAAGTTTCCTCAAGATGAATTTTTTTGTTTGAAAATTGAATAAAATAGTACAGTGTAGTTTGAAACTCGCGGAAAGTTAATGCATTAAAATGCACAGTCAAGGAGAAGAAATCCTTACAGAAAATCGCATAATTGTAGCTTGATCCGCCGGTATATTATAGCTTGTTCGAGCTATAGTAGCTCGTTCGGCCGTTTTCCCGGACCTGCTTATAAAGCGGTCCCACAGATTTATATGTGTGTGTGAAATATCAGAACATGTATGCTTGAATATGAGCCAGTACACAAAAGAAAATCCGAAGCAAAAAATATTTAACAACACAAAAAGTACCAAGACCATTAATAGCTGCAAGTCATGGCTGAGGACTTGCACTGAGCATAGCATGTTCATTGTTGTGGTTAAACCAGTTTTATTTTTTGTTGGTGCCAACCCTTTCCAATGCAATTAAACAATATCATAACAAATCACGCAAACAAAATATCATATGTCGATGGCATGGGCAAACTTGCGCGCGTTTGTAAAAATCGTGTACATTGCACATGTTTCAGCCATTTCATTGTCATTTTTAACTGTTCTGTTTCAGCCTTAAAATGACACTTCAGATATCTGAGAATTGAGCTCCATTACTTCACGATGTTGGATGGTCAACATACCACTAGTAATATTAGGGTCGCGGTGGCCTAGTGGTTAAGGCGTTCGCCTACAAAACCAAGGTCTCTCACCGATGGGGGTTCGAGCCCCGCTCGGACCACATGTGGGAAAGAGTTTTTCCTTGCCGTTGGCCCTTACTGGTTTGCTCGGTGCCAGTATAATAGACCGAGTGGCATGCAGTGTTAATCTGCGACATTGTGTGTCAGTGTACCAGCACTATAAAAGTCGCCATCAGTGCGCACTGATACAAGCAGATCACGAACACTCGCACACACTCAGGCACCCCATGGAATGAGTATAGATTAATCCTTCGGGATTTTTTAAAAAAAGTTGATCGTCGCGATTAGCTGAAAGATTGCTGATGCGACGTAAAGCACAAAACAACAACTACAACTAGTAATGATCTGAAAATTTTACGATACAGCTTATTAAAGAATTATAACAGTTCAACTCTTTTCTCATCTATTTCATTTACTTTCAGGTCGCAATAAATACTGTGTACGAGATGGAGAACTATACTACGGAAACAAGCGCGTAATTAGAGAGAATTCTGTAAAGTCGTGTGTAAAAGACGCCTTCCGTGAAACAAAAGGAGGGGGTAGTAGGAAGATAAAATACCATATTCGGCAGATCTACAGTGGTGTTAGCGAAGACAGAATACAGTGTATACTGGACAAGTCGAAAACTCATGCACGCATGCAAGCACGATTCACAAATAATCCTGTCTTTAAACCTGTAACATCCCGAGGACTACAAGTACGACATCAGGTTGATTTGATTGACATGCGCCCGAATGAAGTTTGGGTTGGGAAAAATCAGTACAGGTACATACTGTCATTGATGGACGTGTTTAGTCGTTATATATGGTTGCGACCTTTAGCTTCGAAAAAGAGTAGTGAAATTTCCAATCACCTTGAATCCATTTATAGAGAGCATGGTCCGCCTAGGGTTTTACAGAGTGATAACGGGAAGGAATTCGAAGGATCTGTGGTAAAATTAATGAAAGAACTTGGCGTAAAAATCATTCGAAGTGCACCCTACCATCCACAAAGTCAGGGGAAATGTGAACGAAGCCACAGAACTATACGAAAGAAAATTTTGTATGATTTACTTCAAATGGGAGGAACAAATTGGGTAAACCAACTTCAAGAATACGCACATGTACTGAACAATGCAGCACGAAAAGCTTTAGGTTATAGGACATCGTTTTTGGTGTATTATGGACGGCAAAATAATCGCATGAAGTATAAACTTGGTGCGAAAAAAGCAAGCAGTATAAGAAAAGAACAATATGTTAGTGGTCGAGGGGTTCCGAGAGATACTGATCTGAAAAGAAACGAAGTAAGACGTAAAGGAATGCTTTCAAAGGTATTTCAAGTTAGCAGAAACTACAATGAACATATGAAACGTTATGGTTTAAAGAGACATCCACCCTCAGTTTATGACATTCACGATACAGTTTTAGTACGAGTTTGTCACCCGAAGAAAAAACCAAGAATGAACTATTTAAAAAAAGGCGTAATACTAAAACGTCGGCTTAAACTAGGCAAATATTATATTGCTTTCGAAGTTAATGACGGACTAAAAAATGCTTGGTTTTCGGTTAAAGATATCACAAGTTTGACCAGATCAGAGGAAATCAAACGCCGTAAAATGGATCCCAATCTTATAAATAAACAGGCAGATAAGTCGAAATACAATATTCCTCTCAGTAGGGGAGAATGGGTATATAGATACGGATTTACGGTGATATTTGACCCTCTCCCAAATGGAGACTGTCAATTTTCTGCTATAACCGACCAATTGAAACATATTGGTATACATCGATCTCCAGCCTCTCTACGCCAAGAAGTGGTAAATGACTTAAGAACGAGGCCATATCTTCTCGATGGTACAGCTCTTGAAAATTTCCTTGGACAAAACAATCTGGAAGCGTATCTACAGTCCATGTCCAGAAGAGGAACACACGGGGACCATATCACTGTAGCAAGAGTTGCAGAGATCTTTAATGTTCAATTCATTATATTCTCGTCAATTGGTCCACATGGTACAAGGATTATTTCTCCATCCGGCGTATATGATGATGATATTCCAACTCTTTTTTTAGCTCACGATTCTGAGGATGAAGGTGAACACTACTATAGCATTCAAGGAGATGCTACTAGTCGAGCCACCGCTTTGTCAATTTTTGATACTTCAAACCGAATAACAATGCAGCAGGGTGTTGGTAGGAGAAATTCTGAGAGAAGTAACGAAGGGAGTTGGCAGAATGAAGGTGACCTGGATGGGAGAGATTACCCAGGAAGTGATGGTAGGAGAAAGGAGAGGGTAGATGACGTGGGTTGTCGCAATGGGGTAGTTGTTGGTATAGGTGAGAAAGATAGAGGGGATGAGAGTGAAGATAATGTCATTAGTGCAAATAAGGAAGGAGGCGAGGCTCATGGTACAGATCAAGATGGGGGTGAGAAAGATGGTATAGATCAGGAAGAAAGCGAGATCGATGATACAGATAAAAAAAGTGGTAAGAAGAACGGTATAGATAAATCAGAAGGCGAATTGTCTGCTGGAGAGTATCCAAATGAGATTGATGGTAAGGATACGGGAGGAGGTTCTGTGAGTAGTAGAGATCAGAATAGATGTAGTAAGAGTTGGAGCGATGATGGTGGAGGCGATGTAGGTGAAAGAAATGGTGGTAATCAAAGCGGAAGAAATGGGGAAGGAGTTGAAGTGGGTGAGATAGATGTAGAAAAAGGCGAAGTGAGTGGAAGAGATGACGGTGAAATTGATATGGATAAGAGATTCGAGGCAGAGGGCAGTGCAACAGATGACAACGAAAGAGATGCTGATGGAAGATGTGAGAACGAAGGCGATATAAGTTGGAATCATAAATATTTGCCACCTGAAGTTTTAAACCTTATAATTGAAATGGTTTTGCATAACGACTGCCGGATGGCGTTGCCACTTTCACTAGTAAGTCAGCATTTTAGGGCTAGGGTAGTTCGGTTTTACCATGACAATCCAGAATTGAAAGCTCAGTTCTTGAATAGAAGAAACATTCATGTTCGCTCTAGCATTGCTTTGGATTTAGGCTTAAGACTTTCAGAGGGCGCACAAACAACCGTGTCCGTGAGGCAAATATGGAAATTAGCTGGGAAGAGTTCGGGGTTAGCCATGCGTTTAAAAGATATATTGCACCAAGAGTGTGGTGGACAGTGGTGGCATGCGTGGTTGGTTTTGGTGCCAATAGTTTCAAGACAAGGAATGTTCAGAATTCTACGCATTTTTTAGAAATACAAAACTGATTTTGATTTATTTTGTGTATGGTTTAGATAAAATCAAATCAGGCTTTATAAAAAATATTGTTTTATCTTGTTTTTTTATGAGATTCATTGCCCAAGTGCATTATAAAATTTGATCCCTGGCCTGGTCTGGCCAACTGAAAAACTCCAAAAGCTTATGATGCACCCCTACCTGCCTTTCGGAATTAAGAGGATAGATAGTTTGGCTAACCCATATCAGTGAACTGGGGGATGAAACGATGATTCGTTGGATAGTACGATGCATCATTTTGCTATTTAATAAAATTTTGTGATATCAATTTAACGATTTGATGATATCACAATAAAGAAATGTCGATATCATCAATTAGATATATTGATATATTCAAATCGAAATAGTGGCCACACCAATTTACCAATTTGTAAAGTACTGCTCAACTTGCAACGTTAGAGGGCGTCTAGTAACTTGTGGTAAGTGGCACGCAAATGCATCATCTAAGACCTTGTCACGACTGACTAGATGACCATCTCCATTATAACTGGAGGTGGTAAGGTTTGGAATACACGAAAAGTTTATTCTGCTAAGTTCATTTTTTCAGTCATTTACCTTACTTTACATTTATTAGTACCTTTAAATTGGTGGTATCATCATTATGAATTGGTTATAACAAATTTCGCAAATCTGATCCAAATGAGACAACAAACAGTATACTATGATAAAAACTTTTGTTTCGTTCGATGTTGGTGTATCAACTTGAAAGTAACACTCATTCACATCTTCCTTCGATGAATTTCTCATTTTTCATGTTGATAAACACTGTTATCAACCTCATTAAAAGTCAATATAATTGTATGTTATTATACCACTAATAAATTTGCTCGATTTTCATTGGATAATAAATATCACATTATTTCGCGTGCCGCATGCGGAGCAGGAGCTGCTCACCTTTCCGGAGCACCTGATCTCGCTTCCAGATGTCTGGGAGTTCACGCTTGATTATACCAAGTATTGCCTATGGTGTGCAAATTCAATGAATTTTCTGCTAACAGATACATTGTATACATGGGCTAAGGGATGACCTTTATCACTGACCATGGTCCAATGGCAGCTATCTTGTCACAAGATAAAATCTTTAATGTGCCCCACCTAGGGACCCTTCCACTTAAATCTGGTTCAAAATGGTCCAGTACTTTCAGAGGAGAAGATTTTCAAAGAATCGGACTTAAAATAAATCTAATTTGCATATCACATGAATATCGCATGCACGCACGGACGAACGCACACCAGGTGAGCTATAAACTGACCTGCAATATGGCCGCCACCACATTCTCGCTTCACAGATTCACAATACGTTTTGTAAATATTGCTCTACCCCAATTCAGAGAATATGTCTTCCCAATTTAACCAGTACACATTTTGAAACAGGAGAGTTGTTTTAATGCATGAAACTATTGAAACATACGGAGGAAAAACAATACTCACCCTCTCTATATAGAGGGTCTTGCAGTCGTGATGAGGCTCTGGACAATACACCTTATGTGTAGCAATTTGCCTTGTGGCAGAAAAGAGTTACAACTACGGGGGATGTAAATTTAAAGTTAAAGTAGCACAAAAATAATAAAAAGTAATGAAAATTAAGTAACAGCTTTAACTTTGATGCGCGACATTTACAGATTACGTAAATATCTTCCTCGTCAGTCACGAGTGGACGAACAGTTTATAAACCGTAAATATTGCAATTTTTCCACTTCAATTTTACGGTTCTTTAAGTATATCTAGTAAATAGTGACGAATTATCAATATTAATTATATAATGTTGTTCTTCAAGGACACTATGCCAAAATAGTACCCGGGTTGGGTGACATAGTGCCCGAGCAGAAGGATAGGGCACTATGTCATACAAACAGGGGTACTATTGTGGCATAGTGTCCGAGTGAAACAACATTATTATTATATTGTTCCGATTGTTTATGACGTCACAGTCCGAAAATTTATGACATCAAAACAATAGTGTTCAGTCTACAGGGACACTGTGCTAAAATGAGTTATTAATATTTATATAATAATATTGTTCTTCGAGGACACTGCCAAAATAGTTCCCTAGGTTGAATAACATAGGGCCCGAATGTTTTTGACGTCACAATAGAAATTTACTGATGACGTCAAGGACGGAAGGGGTGACGAACGGACGGACAGGTACAAAACAGGATCCCCGACTAGAATTTTTTATAAATAAAAAATAAATATATATTGTACCTTATTACTCAGTCTCTGTTATTTTGCGTGTAACACTATCGGTTAAATTTTATTACATTATCGGTTGAAAAAAAAGTTAATACATTATCGGGAAGTGCGTGTTACATTATCGGTTAGAATTTTTTTTTTAACATTATCGGTTAACTGCAATTACATTATCGGTTAGAAAATTTCTTACATTATCGGTTAAATTTTGTTACATTATCGGTTGTTATTACTATATCGGTGAATTTTTATGACAATATCGGTTGATGTAACATTATCGGGAATTTATTACATTATCGGGTTCAACAAATGTTCTAAAAGACATGCAACAATGTAGGAACTCTGCTATTCAAGTTTGCAAATGAAGGTATTTTTGAGGAAACAAGAACCTCACTAGACGGAGCTAAACTGTCGGTAAAGATTTCAAAAACCATGATTAAATTTCCAATTCTGTTTGAACGAATGGTGGTGATGAAATGAGATTTTACTGTTAGGCATTCTTCTTCCACCAGATGTAACAAGTCTTTATATCACAAATTGAATTATTTTATGTCATTTGTTTTGCAGAATTAGCATGATTTAAAATGGGCGTATTTTATAAATGGATTTACTAAATTAAAAAAAAACCACTTCCTTGAACACTGGGGTGCCTTCATTGCCAAGTGGTCTAAAGTGTGTACTAAAGATCTACCAACTAGGTTTGAACCCAAGTTGAGGCAATGAGTGTGAGAAAGTTTATCAGAGGTTGGTTTTATCTGGGCACTCTGGTTTACTCCACTAATCTTAAATGGACTGCTTCAACATAAGTTAGAGATTCTTGACTGGGGCATTTATTTCCATTACTTCATTTCCTAAGCACTACAGAAGATGAAAAGTAAACAGTTACTAATTACAGAAAATTGGTGAAATAGATTTTAGTAGCTGTACCGGTACTTCGTTTTGTTTGAAACAACATACATCATTGCATACACAGAGGCAAACAAAATGGGTTTTTACCCAAATAAAACAAACTCTTTATACCTCAAGCTGTACCATTTGAACACTAACTCTCTTCAGCAGATGTTTAGAAACACTAAACCCCATAAACAAACGGCTGTCATTTAATGAGTCTCTGAAGAACATCATCTTTTTTCTCTCGGCTGCCTCTATCTTGTCTGTAACGTGTATTGGCCGAGATCCAAATGTGCCAATGGTTTCATAAAACATAGGTGTAATTACCTTCAAATTGTTTTTTTTTTCTTTTTAAACTTTTAATTATAGCACAAATGTCAGTCTTCACTTTTAAATCTATTTACAACACTTAAAAGAAAAAAAGAAAATATTTATTGTATTTAGGATTTATCATAACGAACACAGTTATAATCACCAGTTGTAATTCAGAATTCCATAAATTCTGCACTAATTTCAGATCTGAAAGTTCCAACAAGTTTTAAGGTGCCTCGATGGCCAAGCGGTGTAAAGTGGGCACTTGCGGACAACAATACCTTTCACTTCCTAGGTTTGAATCCCACTTGGCACAGATCCTATGTGAGAAAGTTTGTCTATTCATTTTCTGAAGGGCAGTGATTTTCTCCAGACACTCAGGTTGCCTCCACCATCCCAGAACTGACTGCCTTGATATAAGTGAAAGAATATGTTGTTTATGTTGCAATGTTGATCACAATTCCTCTTACTGTCTGGGTTCAAATGTCATGCTGGAAGATCCCAGTACTTTGCAGTTCACTTTCTAAAGGTCAATGGTTTTCTTCTGGCACTCGGGATTCCTTCACCATCTCAGAACTAAGCACCAAGTAATGGAAAACATTTTTACTAAGGTGTAAAACAAAACTACTCCACTCTAATGTGTTGTTGGTTGAGTAAAAAATAACAATAACTTGAACATTTCTGTGTGGGTGGAACTTTTTTGGCAACTTCCATATCATGCGTCTGTGTTTCTGTATCAACCATGAAGTTACATATTTCTCTTCAGTATTTTTACCGTAATGATGTCATCATATGTCACTTTCAAGGATTGTTTGAGTTCATTGTTTGATGAGATAAAGCAAATTTTTATGTGAAGGATTGTTGGTTTAATATTTGATAAAATAGATGCGAGCGTGTTTGTAGATTGGCAAATGTAAATTAATCAGGATGACCATGGATGTCTACATCATTGGACATCATTTTATCTTTAAAATCAGTGCATGGTTCAAATACTGTGACTAGTCTTGTTCACATCTTTCAGTCAGAATAAAACTGAAATTATGGCCAGAGGAAATGGAGTCGTACCACTAAATATCGCACTGTCTGTTTTCAATATTCAGTCCAACCTGCCTTAAAGTCCATCTCTATATAAGGGCCACCTGCCTATAAAGGCCAGTAGAATTATATCCTACTTGTTCTTTATTCATATTATTTGAACCTGTATACAAAGGTCACCTGCACATAAAGGCCACTTTAACTGGTCTCCTTAGGTGGCCTTTATAGAACAGGTTTGACTGCATGACCATTATGCATCTTTTAACAATTTTTTAGGGGAGAGGTATTTGGTTGTGTCTTTGTTATTGTTATTAAGCTTGTACATCTCACAATACTCGTTCAATGTCATGTGTAATACAGTGGGTAACACACTATAGAAAATAAATGTTTATTTGTTACTGGTAGCTACATCTGCGCCAAATATATTTATTATTTCCCAATTTCACATAGAGTTATTAAAAACATTATTTTCCCACTTGAAAATTTATAAGTGCCTGTTCGTAATTAACGACATTTACCAATCAGAAAACAGCGATGTTTACAACATTTTTATTTTTGTTTATTTGTACTTTTCCGTTTATGCGCACATGTTAACGAACATTTTCCGTTCCTTACTTATTTACCAATCACTCTCTATTTCTTGCTACAGAGTTTTATTTTTGTTTTATTTCTATTTTTCAGTTTACGCACACATGTTAACAAACATTTCCCGTTCCTTACCTATTAAACCCTCACTCTCTATTTCTTGCTACAGAGTTTTATTTTTGTTCATTTCTACTTTTCTGTTTACGCATACATGTTAACAAACATTTTTCATTCCTTACCTATTAACCAATCACTCTATTTCTTGCTACAGAATTTTATTTTTGTTTATTTCTCTTTTTCCGTTTATGCGTACATGTTAACGAACATTTTTTGTTCCTTACATATTAAATAATTACTCTCTATTTCTTGCTACAGAGTTTAGTTTTATTTTTTGTTTTATTTCTACTTTTCCGTTTACACGTACATGTTAACGAACATTTTCCATTCCTTACCTATTACCGGTAACCAATCATTCTCTATTTCTTGCTACAGAGTTTTATTTTTGTTTATTTCTATTTTTCAGTTTACGCACACATTTTAACGGAAATTTTTCGTGCTTCACATATTAAGCCTTCACTTTCTATTTCATGTTTACACATTCTTAAATGATTCAGTATCGCCCTTTATCATTAAATATTATGAATGAAATATGGAATTTTATGACTTAATATCTGGATACATGCTGGTATCTGGTATCTTATCACCGTTATAGCTGCTAGATAAAGGTCACTCAGTGCATGTTTATAGTTGCAGCTGCTGAAACAGTACTAAGCAGAAGATCAGCAGAGTTATCTCCCTTATATTAGCTTGTAAAATCATTAGTCTAGTTGATTGGATTGAACAAACAATTGTAGTTTTATGACAGTATATCGAAATATCACCAAATGTAAGTGAAGTTGGAGATTTTATATGAAATTTACTTATGACAATGTTAATTCACTTATTGCAATTAGCAGGGGGAGGTGAGGGGGGCTCCTGAAAGCTTTACCTTGCAAGGGTCTTTCACTAAGGTACTTTATCTAGGTCTAAATCCCACCTGTACAGATCCTAATGGGAGAAAAATGATCAGTTCATTTGTTAAAGGTTGGCAGCTTTTTGTGGATTATACTCATAGGATTTCCTACACTTTCCAAGAACTGACTACCTTGATAACACTGAAATAATCTTGACCTGGGCATCAAACACCATAACTTCATTCTACGCTACTAAATCCCATGAAACACCTTCATACACTGGGTCTCAGAAAATAAGGTCACAGTTAGACCCAGTCAGGTTTCGAAACCTTCCTACCCTCCACTTCTAGATCTGTCATCTACCAAGGCAACTGAGCAGTGTCTTTATACAGATATTAAGGTCTCAGTTAGACCCAGTCAGGTTCGAAGCCTTCCTACCCTCCACTTCTAGATCTGTCATCTACCAAGGCAACTGAGCAGTGTCTTTATTCTTATGTAAATTAAAATCTATCAGTGTTAAGGAGCCCAGTAATGTCTTTTTATGCCCTTCATATTTTCACTTATAATTACTAATGCCATTTATTCTGAAATGGTGGAGGAAATCAGAGTATCCTGAAAAAAAAAACTATCTGCCTCTATGGCAAGATAAATGATCATCTTTCTTGCACAACGATCTGCCTTGAGTATGACTTGAACCCAGGCAGCAAAGAAGAGGCACTGGCTGTGATCCTAAATCAGAAGCTTTGACTAAGACTACTTAGTCATTAAGGCCTGTTTAAGTTTTGTCTTTTTGTGCACAATTTTAAAAACCATCGCTGAAAGCTTGGTTAAAATAAAAACATAAACACAGTAGAAACTTTAGGACATGGTCAAAGCATTGCTATGTCCATGTTCATTGTTCGAATAATATGATCAGCAGATCATTATATGTCATTTGACTCTGTATGAATACAGAATAAATCCAACATGTGACCTGACTACAATACAAAAATCATTATGTATTTATGATATTCTTAATCAAACATGCCTATCACTAGCCATTATCAGAGATGATGGTTCTTAATGACCATTACTGATGACCAGTGGTCAGATATAATACTTTATTGATTTTGTTGCACCTGACTCACATTGGAGGTCTTCACATGACGTAAATGATGAAATATGGTCATTTTAGTATTTGTTGCTGTTGAAATTCGGTAGTGAATACCTAGATATGATTTTTTTAGTGTTAATATTAAGAAAAATGTTTTATTTTAAATGAAGTAGAATATGTAATACATGTATCTTGAAGCATGCTGCATATTGCATTTAATACCCATTGTATTGTGATACAAGTTGTGTAATAAATTTTCAGTTTCCCTACACAATAATATATATTAATTTTCCCTTTCATGGACCCATGCGATAATAGCATATCTATTTTTTTCCTGTCATGGACTCATGCAACAATACAAAATTATTCTCCCTTTCATGGCCCCACACAATAATACATATTCATTTCCCCTTTCATGGCCCCACACTATGACATATAATTTTTCCCTATCATGGCCTCGCACCATATATTGATTAAAGATGGAGTCCCTTTTATTATTTTTGCATATTCTTTGTACATGTAACATGTTTTGTAAATTCAAAAGATTGTTACCCACAAATCCCCAGAAAAAGAAATCAAAGAAAATTTAATAATTCAGAAATTCTGGAGATGAAAAAAAAAATCAATTTTTAATATGAATAGCAATCCATACATGTTATCAGTATTATTTTATAACTTTCCAATATTTTCTTTGTATTAAAACAAGGCTTTTGTTTACTTTTTTCTTGATTTTTCTCTGTTTTTTTTCTGCATTTTTGCTTCCTTAAGTGAATGATGTTTTATATGTGTAGATTATTAGGACCTTATTATGGATAATTACAGGTCATTTGAAACTCAAACATAGGAGCTTTAAGCTATTATCCCTACGCTATTTGTCAATATTGATCGAATCTTAACGCTGTAACTAGTATTTACAATCGCTTGCGTTTACATAGTATTCCTCCGTGATCTGATACAGAAATAACTCTCATCCAGATTATCTATTATAACTATCAATATTCCGGATGACCATTGTTTTTCCACGGAAATCATATTTGTTTATATCGGGAAATACATGTAGCAGTTTACAGGAAATGCGAGGGATAGCCTTCAATGTTTAGGATGACCATTGCTTCCCTCCGGAAATCTATTTGTTTAAATCGGAAATAGACGTTTTATGGAATTAGAAGGACCATTGTTTTTCCAACGGAAACGTGGAAATACATTTAGCTATTTTGCGGAACTGAGGAATAACCTTTGACATTCTGGATGACCATTGTTTTTCCACGGAAATATATTTGTTTATATCGGAAATAGCAGTTTTATGGAATTAGAAAGAACTAATCTCCCTTGGAAAACTATATCTTTATAACTGATATACATGTAGCAATTTTGCAGAAATGAGAGAAGTAATTTTTAATAATTATTATGAACATTATTTCCCTCATCAAAAATGGAATCAATGATATCAGAAATTGGCAGTTTATGGACATAGAATGATCATCGTTGATCATCTTTTGTTTTTCCTCGGAGAAATGTAATCGATTTTATTGAAAATAACAGTTTTTGAGGAAATCTAGGTCAGGAAAAAGCCTGTTTTTGAAAGACCTCATTTAGAAACATGTTTTATGTTACAGAAATTGCAGGAAACATCAATTATTTTATAACGGGTCTCATTATAAGGCACGTGTGTTCATGGTAACAGATTTTTTTTTAACACGGAATTAAACCATGGGTGGTCAGTGACTGTTATTTTTTAAACATTGTTGATCAGGAAAAAGGTGTTTTAGATTGAAAAAGGTGGTCAGATTATAACAAACAATTTTTGAGTGCGATATTTTTTTGTTGATTTCCCCCAAAATGGGGACTTCTTTGAGTTAGTAACTTTTATTTTTCAAACATTATTGATCAGGAAAAAGGTGTTTCCGATAAAAAACAGTGGTCAGTTTGTAACAAATTTTGGAGTAACGGAATATATTTTTGCGAATATTTTCCCGAAAATGGGGACTTCTTCGAGTCAGGATGCTGTGCATACTGAAAATTTACATGATGTCCATGTTAATATGTTTAATGACCAGTTTAAAATTAAGGTAGGTCTAGACAATAGTAAGTTGTTTTTTCTTTTCATTTTTTTTTTATATAAATGATGTACATGGTCTCCATATTTATCGATTTAAGAAAGAGTAAAACAGCTTCTGTTAATGCTGTCATCTTGTGAATTTTAAAATGCTTGAAAAAGATATACATGTATTGATAAATGGTGATTTTAGAAAGACTGAAGCAGCTAGCTTCTGTTAATGCTGATGTCTTGTAAATTTTAAAATGCTATGATGTTGTAGTTGATAAAGATGTATTGATGAACGATTTTACAAATTGTGTAAATGCTTTATTTTAAATCAGGAATCTTTTGGGAAATGTTTTTTATCCATAAATTTAATCTTTTTCTGTCATGATTAGAGAAAATTGGTTAGGGTCTAAGAAATTGTTTTTAAAAAAATATGTATTTTAGATTTTAACTCTGGGATGATTTCAGACATTGGTAGAGTTTGAAAATAGGTCATGATCCACCTACACTTTATTCACGCTTAGAGGGTTTCTGAAAGATTGAAATCTAAAAATGGATGTCATGCTGTTATGCTGTCAAGAAAGGTCTGACAAAATTTTAAAAGAAAAGCGAAAGCACATTTAAGTTTTTTATAGAGGATACTCAATCTACCGGTATGAAAATAAATAAATAAAATAACCATGATTGTGACATGAAACACTGTTTCGGGATATTCAAGGAAACTGGAGTGTCCAAATAAAACCACTGACCTTGGGCAAGCTCAGTGACACATGGGATCTGTCCAAATTTTATTCTTCAAACCTAGGCTGAAAAAAATGCTGTGATCTGTAATTGTGCACTCTGCCACTGAGGCCACTGAGACCACCAAGGCCACCGATAAGAGATCAATGTCTTACTGTACCTATTTTTAGATCCATGTCAAGATTAAGTCAGAAAAGCACATGTTACCACAGAATTAAATTTACACCAAGTAGACATACAAATTGATTGATCTCAAAGTTCTGGGATAGCTGAGAAAACTGGAGTGCCCAAAGAAAAACAATTACCTTGGACAAGCTAATTGACAAATTTTCTTGCAATAGGATCTGCCTGACCTGTAGAGGTGCTGTCACCCCTAAATGTGTACTTCAGGCCACTCCGCAGGCACTGTGATCCCTAAGCGTGCACTTAGACTACCGAGGTCACTGATGCGGAATCAAGGTCTAACTCTACTTATTTTTAGATCCATGTCAAGATCAAGTCAGAAAAGCACATGTTACTAAAGAATTAAATATACACCAAGTAGACATACAGATTGAATTTGTATGTTACATACATGTACTTGTATCGATTAAGGATCTTCCAGATTTGTCATGTGTTTTTTAAAACAACAATGGTGCTTTATTATTCTGAGAGGTAATCCAGTACTGAACTAAATAACCTTCAAACCTTCTGTTACTTATGTTCTATCATGACCTTGAAGTTTCCAAACATGTAACAGATTTGAGTTGATTAATGGCATTTTATGCCCCAGTCAAGATTATTTTACTTATATTGAGGTGGTCAGTTTGGAGATAGTGGAGGAAACTGGAGTGCCTTGAGTAAAATCACCAACTTCAGGCAAGAGAACTGACACATTTTCTCACATTAGGATTTGCTCGACTGGGATTATAACCTAAGCAATGAAAGGCACTGATCTATAAGCCCGCACTTTAGACCACTTGGCCACAGAGACCTTTCCAAATAGCAGATGCTTTAACTCTAATATTGACACACCAAAATAGCAAATGCTTTAATTAATTTGATAATAACAGAGACTTTAGCTTTGTTTTAATATGGCAATTATTTAAATAACAATTGTAAAACAGAAGGTTTTAGTTGGAGCACAAAAATAACAAATGTTTTATTTTGCTTGATATAATTAAGCTTTAGTTGTATTTTAATATTAAAAAACACCAAACTAGCAAATACTTTAATTTACTTTGATTTGCTCAAGGTTTCTAAATAACAGAGGCATAAGCTTTGTTTTAATATTGAAGTACAAAAATAGCAAATGCTTCAATTTGCTGTAATCTTTAAGATTCTGCAAACAGAAAGCTTAAATTAACTGTGCTGTAATTAAAGACCTCCAACTGCCTGGATACTATTAGGCATTGCTTGATTAGTTTATTCAATTCTGTGTCTTGTGTACGATCAAGTTTAGCGGTTTAATGAATGTATATAACTCTTATATTGTGGAGGTAGCTTTTGTCATTTGGTGACTGTAAACAAACATGACAACAAGGTTCATAAGTCACATAGAAAACAAATTGAGGGTACATAATCCTTTGACACAGTACATGGGGTCATTTAAACTGTCAAAAATGTAATGTTCTGGACATTCTAGTTTTGTCTTGTATACAGAAAAGGTCTGAGCTAAGCTAACGAGTTTGTGACAAATTGGCAGCTCAACTCAGTCCCTAGTTAGTTATATCTTGGCAGCTGTTTACTATCTCTTGGCAGGTTTTCGACCACTAGTTATAAATATCTCAGCCACTCGGCAGCTAAGCTTTGGGCTTTGACTTCTTTGCATAAGCTCAGAGTTTAACTTTCGACAGGTCTGTGCTGCATTTGCTGTATGTGCAAAAGGTCTTGTGTTTTCAGTATAGCACCCTATGTATCCAATTTGATGTATATCGCCTAAAAGCCAATCACATTAACCATTTTATATTGAGATGTGACTGTTGATATTTATAAATATATCAGACATATTGATTCTAATCTCACTTTGACATTTTTTCCTCTCTTTTTATGCAATCAATTACCACAATGTTTTATCACCCTAGTTATTGACGTTGTTTGTCTGTATGACGATAATGGATGTTATTAAATTGATCCATTGTTCCAGAACTGTATCCAAATTATACAAAACACTTACCGGTACTGACAATTACATGACTTTTTTTACTGTAATAATGAAAACATGAAAGTTTTTTTTTAATATTTGTTAAAGGCTTACTTATGTCATTACAGTAAAAAAAAAAAAAAAACATTGTGTTTGACATGATTTTTTTTCCAAATACAGTCCAACCTGCCTTAAAGGCCACCTCTATATAAGGGCCACCTGCTTATAGAAGCCAGTAGAATTGTATCTCAATTGTGCTTTATTTTCATAAAGGCCACTTTTACTGGTTCCCTTGGGTGGCCTTTATATTCAGGTTTAACTGTAACTGCTATAATAGATGGTTGGTTGGTTGAATGTTGCTTAACGTCGCATCAGCTATTCGCGACAAGAACTTTTTAATTAATCTCTATGGATTAATCTATGAACAATTTTGTGGATGCATGTGAAGTGCGAGTGTTTTGTATGGTCTGCCTTGTTCTAGCACGCACTCAGGGCGACTTTACCGTGCTAGCTCACAGAGTCAGTACGCCGCAGACAAGCGTACCACTCCCCCAGTCCATTATACTGATACCAGGTGAATCAGTAAAGGCCAACGACAAGGAAAATTTGCATTCCCACATGTGGTCCGAGCTGGACTCGAACTCACAGCGGTGAGAGACCTTGGATTTGAAGACTGACATCTTATCCATTAGGCCACCGCTATAATAGAGTCATTACAGTAATAAAAAATATTGGTTTTGATTTGTTTTTTGTTGTTTGTTTTTAATATTTTCAATATTTTTGTGTAAAAGTTTTATTTTATTCAATATTTGCAATAATCATGTTAGCATATTAAAAAAGATGAATTTTGGTTTATGAATGATGTGATTTTTTTTTTCAATATTTGCCATAATGCATAATGGTGTCCACACAGTAAAAAAAGATGATTTTGCTTTTGACATGAAAATTTTTTTTGTTCTATATGTGTCATAATGGGGTTCACTGCTGTACCACTTAAACAATACTTCTTAAAGTTTGTGCGGAACTTTTTGGAAAATGTTGACATCGCAAATTCCCGGAATAACATCGTTTTAACAGGAGTAGGTCATCTTATGCAAATCCATATCCAATGGAAATAAGTATTTGGCACAAACATTAGAGGGTATCATATGGTACAGCGGTGAACCCCATTGTGCCATCACAGTTAAAAGATTATTCAGGTTTTTGTACGACGTTCACGACAATGAAAGCATACATTGCTATCGCTTTCTCTAAAATTGGGCTTCTTTACTATGAAATAGTACACATCGGAAATAGTGCGCCGGGTAAATGAACGTGAAAGGCATATATCCGTTTTGTCGTGAGATATGTATTCTGAGATGGGTAATGCATTTGGTTACATATGCACATTTGGAATAAATTTTGGGAATATATTTTGGAATCTAGTTGATGTAAAAATGTTGATCTTTTTTTTTCATTATTTGCAACAATGGTATCAACACAGTGAAAAATTATTTTGATTTTCAAAGTAAACATTTTTTTTTAATATTTCCCTTATAAATGTCTTCTGAAAATGAACTGCTAAATACTAAAATTGCATGAACTCAACACCCTTGAATAGTGGAGTATGGTGTTGTTAAAAACTGGATACCAAGCAGTATTCAGTAGAGTTTGAATATTATAATAAATTTTTGTAAGAAATAAATTAGATCTTAACACTTATTTTTAATCATCGACTAGTTTCGCCAGAAAATATTCTGGCATCTCCAGGACAATACATTTCGAACTTACAAGACCTAAGGTACAAAATGTGGACTTGAAACAAACATGTGATTTAATTGTTGTGGAGCGTTTCTTAGTTACGTACAATCAACAAAATGAAGTTGAGAAGCATTTTGTAGTTAAAAAAATAAAAATTATGATAGAAATTTAAAAAATTTCAACAATAAACTGAAACTCAATTTAAAGATCGATTACTTTGTACTGTACTAGAATGGTTGAATGACTTTTAAATATCATCTTGTCATCTCTGTCAACATAATGATCAGAATTTGTTATCAGAAGGAGGTTTTATGTAATATTATTTGAAGATTGCTTTTAGAGCACATTTAACCGTTTTAATGGGTTTTATTGAGATGTTTGATAAAATTGTTATGTCATATCCACATTTAAGGGGAAAATTGAATTACAGAAACTTACAAAAAATTGTCAGTTTTAATCATTCTTAAATTCATTTTGGAAGATTAAATAATAAAAATCAAGAAATTCACAGATAACATGTGACTGGCAAAAGACTTAAAATTAAAACAAAAAATTAATAATGATTCAGAAAATATGTTAAAGAATTTTGTACTTTATGTGATTTAAATAACATCATTTTTCAAATACAATTGATAACTTGAAGTCAATATGGAACCTCTCTCTCCCTCGCTCCCTCTATCTCTCTCTCTCTTACACACACACACACACACACACACACACACACACACACACATGAATTTTGTACCCCTTCTCGCTCTCTAGCAAGTGAATTCTCTCTCTCTTGAAGTCAAAATGGTACCCTCCTCTGTCTTTCTCACACACAAATGAATTGTGTACTTTATTTCTCTCTAACAACTGAATTGTATAACCTCCTCTCTCTCTCTTTCTCTCTCTCTCTCATAAGTGAATTGTGTACCTCTAACAAGTGAATTGTGAACCTCTCTCTCTCTCTCTCCCTCAGGATTCCTATCTGTCTCTGATATCTTAATGCAATCATGGTATTCTATCATTTGCATGTTCTGCAGCATTTAGATAGGACAGAAATATGGTGCGTGTCAGGAAGAATGCAAAGAATGAATAAATCATGATCAGCCTAAAGATAGTGTAATTGTCTTGAGATATTCAGAATTTGTGAGAACAATAAATCACAGGAACCCTATCAATGTGATTACTGAATCAGGGAACCAGTCATCTCTTCCTTTCATGGCTCTTCCATTTAACACCCCAATTTACAATCCATTTTAATGTTGTTTTGGTGTTAAAAAACTAAATGATGAAAGTATTAAAATATCGATAAGGACAATAAGAGAACATTCCGTCTTTTATGACCGACATTTTTATAACTTTAAGAACTGTTTTATCGGGACATTGCTGTTATGGATCTCTATAAATAATTTAAATTATTGACATTTTTAACAGATTTTGGAAAATGTTAAAATATCACAAGAGCCTCATGAAAATAAAAGCTTTCTATTCAAGGGTTTTTTAATGCATACCATCAGACTATTTAAAATCCCCAATGGGTATAGCATATTATATTGATGGCAAACTGGGATAATTTGTAAATTCTAATTTTTGTCTCACCAGCAGCAGACAGTTAAGGGAATATTTGTCACAAGTCGAATTAATTTTTGGGGCACATTTTAGCTCTATATATAAATAGTATATATTTGTTGTGAAATTAATCGTTGATCTTGTATGAATATAAATAGACCATTTGTGTAAACTGTTGGCATAACTTGGGTGATGGGAGATAACTCTAATTAATCACAATGCCCATATGAATCTACCGGTACTAGGTCTGAATAGATTGATTTCAGTACCACAGTTCTTCTTGTATTGTATTGTCTTTAGGTTTGTAATCAAATTTCATAAAACAACTTTGAAAAAATATTGAAAATAACAAAGTGGATTATTATTATTATTTATCGTAATACATTTTGTAAATACTATAGCTATAACTGTAGTTAAATTTTTTATACGGTTATAACAAGTTCTAATGTTATTACATGTATTGTTATACTTTGTATGTAGATAATGTCAATCTGTCATTGTGAACATGTATTTTATAGTATGCCCTCATGTACCACTCAATGTGAGTGGCTGAGCTGTTTTGATGAATAAAATTGAATTGAATTGATTGGACAGATTTGAATCCCACTAAATATTGCTACAGAGGTGCTCTTATAACAAAATTAAAATGACCCTCCATCAAAATTATATCTAGGCCTAAATTGTAAGATGTCTTGAAAAAATATAGAGTTTACTATGTTTATACTATGTTTATAATGTCATAATGACATCATATACTAGTATGGCAATGTCGTTATGACACTGGCTAAGTTCTAAAAAGATTCATCTATCCATTTTATATGGGAGCATGGTAGTCAAAAGTAAAAAATTCTGGGGTACCTATTGTACACCTTACCATAATGGGGTTGGCCGCTGCACCACATGATACCTTCTAACGTGTCTGCGAAACGCTTGTTACCAATGGACATGGAATTGCACAATAAATTATAACATTTTCCCGTAAAAACGACGTTATTCCGGGAATTTGTGACGTTAACGTTTTCCAAAATGTTCCGCACAAACGTTAAGAGGTATTGACCATGTGGTACAGCGGTGAACCCCATTCCTTTTGTTTTAATGATATTATCATTTTTTGTATTTGACATTGTGATATACAAATGTGTTTTTATGTCATGCAAAACTAAATTCTTTCAATAATTTATATATTTACAGATCTACACAGATTGGGCGAACCATTACTTAGAAAAAGCCCGTAATAAGCGATTTATTAGTGATTTACAACAAGATGTATCAGACGGAGTGTTATTAGCAGACGTCGTAGAAGCTGTCAGTAAGTACTGTATTACAGTAGAACCTGTGTATACCAAACACCTTTTGGAAATTTGGTTCAGATAGCCGGGTGCAGTAAAACCTGCATATAAGTACCAGAGTTATGGGAGTAATGAAATGATAGGTTGATTGATTGATTGATTGAATGGGTATTTTTACTATTTCACTCAATTCTAGACATTATAAGTTATACAGGGCTTTGGCAGGTTACACGGCCCCATGTACCCCCTCAAAGATTTATGTACCCCGAGCCGCAGGCGAAGGGTACATTAATCTTTGATGGGGTACATGGGGCCATGTAACGTGCCAAAGCCCTGTATAACGTTTTTGTCACCCTTCAAAGCGTTACCAGTTGGATCTTTTAACTTCCATTTTGTATTTTGTGTGACTTGCGTACGTTGTCGCCATGTTTGTTTACTGTAACTAGACGTCAGTGATGTACGAGCTACTTCCCTTTTACCGCTAAACGTCGCATGGGCTCATGTACCCCGGCAGATTTCCGAACATAGTTCCATGTACCCCGGCAAGTTAACCAATCGCTATGCGAGAAATTTCTTTGAAGGGTTACAACATTATCTATAGGTGGAGTGGCAGACTTTTTAACCTTTGTAGTGCACACAAGGCGAGTGCAGTAAAACCTGCATATAAGGACCAGAGTAATAGAAATAATGGAATAATTTATTGAATGATTGTGGTTTTACTTTTCAGTTAAGAATATTAAACAAAAATCGAGATGTCACCACCTATAGTTGAAGTAGGAGAAATTTTTACCTTTGCAGTGCACACAAGACAATGTGCAGGAATAGTTCTTTGTCATGCCATTTCTGCCATCACATGGGCATCAGTTTTCTCTGATCACTTCTAAAAACCTTGTGACTTTAATTTTTAAAAGTTGAGTTGTTGGTAAAGAAACACAGCCATTACCTATTTTCAAGTCTTAAATGGTCCGATCTTTTTGTATTCCACCTCTGATCTCCCACATAGGGATTTAAACTTATCAACAGAGCTACCACAGTGGGATTCAGTGCATGTATGGACCACAAGTGTTAAAATTATATAATTTATTATGAAGCAGTTACCATATAATACTGGTATAAAATTAAGAAAAAAATATTATTTTCCCTTATGTATTCTTCAATAAATTGATTAACATAAACCTCTACTTATTGATATTCTGAAAAACATGTACCAGTTTTACTGTTTCTCACCTAAAGCATAAGGGAGACAACTCTTATAGTCCTGTTTGAAATTTCTTTTCCTTGTGTGTCAATAAAATTTTGAATAATTCAAAAATAAATATATTTTGAGATTTAAGCATGTAAGCATTTTTTCCTAAGGTTACTAAAATAGTGTAAATAATTTTTTAAAATAAAAAGGTCAAAACTAAGAAAAATCATTGATACTTGAATGATCATTAGAAGATCATTTGGTTATTATGTTACCATGGAAACATCATAAAACTTAAAGATCTAAAAATGCTATGTTTAAAACCTTCAGTACGTAAGATAAATGAATTATGAAAGTAATAAACAATAATAAAATCATAATAAAATCATAATCTATGTTGATAATTATGTTGTAAAATTTTCAACGTCTTTTAAGAATTTTTTTTTTTATCAAATATCCGTAATCAAGGTGCGTGTATGACAGAACCAGAATATAAAGTTAACATAAAAATTACACCAACAGATAAGGCCAAGAAAACTAAATTATGAGTTTCTGTTGATTTAAGATTTTCTTAAGGTTTCTTTTTGTTATTTGAGGACATACACCATCAACATCAAAATTGAAATGTAGTATAGCAGTGGTATTTTATGCCCAACTTTCATTTATATTGAAATGGTCAGCTCTGAGATGATGGGGAAACCAGAGTACCAGGATAAAACTTTTGATGAGCCAACCGACAATTTTTTTAACACTAGGATGGGATTCAAACCTAGGTAGTGAGTGGTGCTTAATTATCTGTAAAGGTGTGCTTTAGATCACTCCATCATTAAGCCTCCCTTACATGTGGAAAGGCCACAGTGGCCTAATGGATAAGACATCAGTCTACAAATCCAGGGTCCCTCACTGCTGTGAGTTCTAGTCTCGCTCAGACCACATGTGGAAAAGTGAATTTTCCTTGCAGTTTGCCTTTACTGGTTCACCTATTGGCAGTATAACGTGATTGATGGAGTAGTACTCTTGTCTGTGACATACTGACTTGGTGAGTTGGCACCTTAAAGTCGCCCTGATTGTGCAATGGTACAAGGCAGACCATAAAACAAACACTAGCACTTCACATGCATACACAAACCTTGTTCATAGAACAATCCATTGAGATTAATAAAGTAGTTCTCATTGTGCATAGCTGAAAAATTGCTGATGCGATGGTTAAGCAACATTGAAAAACAACATCCCTTACCTGGGAGAATGTGCTTGAATGACAGGAACAGTATATATATTGCTAATGTTATAATTACATCATGAGATAATATGGGAGGAGAATTTGTGTTAAAATGTCTTTTATATGGTTGATTTAGTCTGTATCTGGCCTTTAGAAGTTAACACCGAGATAACACAAAAAGATGAGAAAGTTTTAAATTAAAATGAACAAGTTTTATCTTTGTTAGATAATGTTTTAATCTTAACTCGTGTTTTGTAATCTCAATGTTCTAATTACTGTAAAAATAACCTTAAAACAAAAAATATAAAACCGGCCTAAAAGTAAATGTATGTCAGAATTTTCAGGAGAAATTTTTTTAGCTCAGATGAAATAAAATTTAAAAGTACTGGGCAAGTGTCTTTTAAGCAGTTATGTTAATTTTAATGACATGAAACAAATCGTCAGACACCTGTCCACTTGCTCACACCCATTTGATGGAACATCAGTCTATTGGCATTGAGGTGTGTTTCAAAGAAAGGGATTGAGAGAGAGGGAGGGGACCTATCCCTCTCAGCCATTGCCAGCGAGAGTTGTGTCTACTCATGCCAAGAGAGATCCAGTAAGAGTTGTGTCTACTCCTCCCAAAAAAGAGCCAGTAAGAGTTGTTTCTATTAGTGTTGAGAGAGAGCCAGCAAGAGTTGTGTCTACTTGCACCAAGAGAGAGCCTATTAGCCATTGCCAGTTAGAGTCACTACTCCAAGAGGGTGAGAGATATGTTCAGCCATTGTCAGGAGTCATGTCTACTCCCTCAGAGAGAGAGAGAGAGAGAGAGAGAGAGAGAGAGAGAGACTATCAGCTATTGCCAGCAAGAGCCATGTCTACTTCCTCCAAAAAGAGAGAGTTATGATTACAGAAGTACAAACATGTAAACATGTTATACATTCATAATATTATATCATTGATAAAAAATGTGGTAAAGCTGTTATTTTATCATAAAAATAATAGAATGATATAATTATTACTGTAATCAACATAAAATGGTATTTGTTACATAGTCTTTAGCGTAATTACTGCATTATTATACTTATCAACATCAACATGCACAGCATTGCCAACATAGTCACACTCACCGCATTCTGCTGCTGGAATCTGTTTTACATCTGTCTGATAATTCAATTGAGAGAGAGTGAGAGCAAGAGAGAAAGAGAGAGAGAGAGAGAGAGCTTTAGAGCTTTAGAGCTTTTGGCCAAAAATGTCCTGGATTTTCACATAAAATCCTAGATTGTTTTGTCTAATGTCCCAGGTTTCCATTTTTGAGTTATGGCATGTATATGAGAGAGAGAGAGAGAGAGAGAGAGAGAGAGAGAGAGAGAGAGAGAGAGAGAGAGAGAGAGAGATTGTATGCAAGAGTAAGAGGGAGTGAGATAGATGGTTGTGGAAGCAAAGTTGCATAAGTAAGACAGAGATGGGGGGGGGTGTGAAAGCAAGATTGCAAAATAGAGAGAGAAAAGTGGAAACATTATATTGAATCATTCAAAAGGTATGTAGTCACAGAAAAAAAACAAATATTGAAAAGTACATAAAAAATATAGCGTAATTATGTAATTACATAGTAATCTGGATAAAATAGTATTTTGTTGTATCATCTTTTAGCGTAATTACTGCCATGTAACCAATCAACTTATAAACATCATTTTTTACGTTTTTTTTTTTACTCCAACAGACAGTACAACAGAAAGATGTTCAACTTCTGTCTTTAATTTATCGGTTATTTGGCTGTCTTTAATTTATCAGTTATGTTCTCCTGTAATTGACGATGAGCTGAGCATCAATTAGTTTCAATCTATGATGTCATTATTTTTTCCTTGCAGGGGGCCATTTCAAAACATATGTTGTATTAATTATGAGCACTTTTCAGGGTCTCTGAGACAGATAGTGCATAACTTTTTCATTGGGGAAGATGTTTGCTTTTAATTATCAAGAAGAGATATCAAAACCTTTCATGAGTTAGTTTCTAAAAGAGTCCTATGGAGTTAATTAATTACACCTTTAATAATGTTTGTTTATTATATAGTAACTTTAAAGGTAAATAAGGAAATCCCAGGGCTTTATTTTTTTTCTACACACAATTTTTTTCCTGGTAAAATTTGTTTTATCTCTTGCAAGATAAACTACGACCAGGTGTTCTAATATTATCTGGTAATGATGAATTTACTGTTTTATTTTTTTTTTAATGTTCGGTCAGATTTTGTTGTAAAATGATTATTGCTGTAAAAACCAAATTGCTTTCCAAAGTTCTGAAACAAAAGGAGGCTGAGTGGTCTAAAGCACCAACAAAAAGGGACCTGGTTGGCTGAGTGGTTAAAAGCAGGAACAGAAGGAGCCTGGTTGGCTAAATGCTCTAAAAGCACAACAAAAAGGGGCCTTGGTGGCCAAATGGTCTGAAGCACCTACAAAGGAGGGTCTTGGTGCCTGAGTGGTCTGAAGCACCAACAAAACATGGGCCTCAGTGGTTGGGTGATCTTAAGCACCAACAAAAAGGGGGCCTTGGTGGCAAATTGGTCTAAAGCACCAACAAAAAGTGGGCCCCATTGGCTGGGTGGTCTGAACTTTGAAGCTACAAATCAGTGCAGGAACAGATGTCTCTGTGTGTCATCCATAATAACACACAAAAAAAAAACAGGTCTGTCCAATCAAAATGCTTGAAACATAAAAATGTAATGATTTGTTGTTTAATTAACATATGACTAAAAGGCGACCAATCTTAACAAAAGTCTTCTAGCTCAGAAGGTGGATCCATGGCTGAGTGGTATAAAGCATAAGCTTATGGATCATAGTGCCTCCCAGTGCTTGGTTCCAATCCCACTGCATGTATATGGACATATCCTAGTCTGAGAGCTTGTCAAAGTCTTCTAGTTCAGGAGGGGGGATCCATGGCTTAGTGGTCTAAAGCATATGGCTAACAGTTCATAGTGCCTTCAAGGGCTTGGTTGGCATCCCACTATATGGACAGATCCTGGTCTGAGAAAGTTTGTCATTTCGCTTACTTATAGTTGGTGGTTTTGTCCAGGTACATCAGCTTCTTCCACATTCCTGAACTGACCTCTTTGATATAAGAGAAACAAGCAAATTCAGTGAATTAGGATCCCCCACCAGCAGGTTTTTTTTGTAATTTGTACTTATGTTCAAAGGGCCATAACTCGAAGGAAAATTAGCAATTTAACTTGGGTTAATGGTATGTGCATTTCCTATCTTTGTTGATACTTTGCACCAAGCTTCATGAAATGGTGCTTGATAGTTTGGGAGAATTAGGGCAAACAAGAATTTCAGACAGACAGAAGGACAGATGGACGGAAACTTGAATTTAATATCCTTTTCTCTGACATGTGGGGGATAAAAATCTTGAGTGTGGTGTAAAACTCTATAGCTGCACTCGACTCTGTCCACAAGGTGTTTAGTATAAACATAACCCACTGTAATAAAAATGAATGAGTAATGATTGTAAATGCTGTAATAGTATTGTTTTGTAATTTTCCAATCTTGTGCCACTCACCATCGGTGACTTAATACAATAACCATGATTAATCAAATGAATGAAAATTCAAAGAAATGCATTCCAACATTTTGATAAAATCTAAGATTATCTTAGCCACATGCTGAACATTTTAACGACAGCATTCCTTGCCTACTTTAATTTCTCAATATTTTTTGTTTCCCCTTCATTTGAAACAATCACAAACTGTGTTCAGAACATTAGCAATATTGTAATTACAAACTCGCTGTGGGTACAAAAAATACATCGGAGACCTGCCGATAAAATTACAAAACTTAATCTAATAATATTAATGGAAATTAGGGAAAGTAGCATGTTGATAAAACAGAATTTGGATTAATATTTTAACACTCAATAATATAATTCATTTAAATGTGCATATTTGCATATTGCTTTTTTGTGAATCATTGAAAATAATAAAAAATATGGGTAATACATGTATTATATAAAAAAATATTGTTAAAAAAATCCCTGGCAGATTTCCTTCAATAAAATATTTTGTTATCTGAGATTTATCTATAAAATCAAGAATATGAATTTATTATTTTTTTATTTCCTATTGTTTATTTTTCAGCCAATGAAAAAGTAAAGGACATCAAGTCGAAACCAAAGAATACTGCACAGATGGTAAGTTGACCTTAGTTAAAATTCACGACCTTCTTTGTTCATCTGCGAGGCCCCCTTATTTTCAGCTAAACACATGATTGGATACTCTTTGTTATTTTTTTCATATGTGGCATAAAAATGGCCTTGTTTGATATCACATTCATGTGTGGAATAAAAATGGCCTTATTTTGTAACACATGTTTTGAAATTGACAGTTAAATATCCATAATAATTGGAAAACAAAAGGATTTTTTGAAGAAGTTAATTATGACAATTCTGTTTGAAGTAGCCATGCTTGATCAGAGATATCAAAAGATGGCTGGGGTATAATTTTGTTATGACAATTTATGATGTTGATGCACTTCATGTGATTAGCCCTCAGTGATTTTTATGTGTGCATGTTCATCAGTGTGTGAATTAAAATAATTCTTTGTCTGGGAGGGCAGACTCTATACTGTTTATTACCAAATTATGGTCATTCTAAATATGACATTAAACAATAAAATGAAAAATAAAATAAAATAAAATAAATAAATAAATAAATAAATAAATAAATAAGATGTAATTATATAAAATTAATTAATTAATTAATTTGTAAATTAATGAATATATAGATAAATAACAAAAGGCATCTCTGAAAATTTAATTTGAAATACCATATAGATCTACATTTCTTTTAAAAAGATAAGATTGTAAAACAACTGGTGTCAGGTGCCTTTGATTCAGAGGTGGGCACTGCAACATGCACATACACATGTGCATGTATACATGTATAAAAAAAGTTACACCACACCTTGTGTTTAGTTTCCATTTTGCTACATGTAGGTATTAGATATTTATTTGAAATATGCATTGAGTAATATACGACTGATAAGTAGGGTATTAAAGTTCCCGATACCAGCTGATGAACTTTTAAACTCAGCACTTTTTTACTCCCCGTTTTTCCTCTTGACACTACTTAAGGGTTTAGGTTGATAACATCTTCTTCAATTTTTTATTGGGCTTCCTGAAAGATAAGACCATATTCTCCTGTCAATGTAAAAGATATTAGAATTGAAATTGGTATAATGATCCATGTCAGTATGGCATTTGATGCTTTCTACAACAGTGAACATGCATTTGCACATGGAAGTTTAGTGCTTGCACATGCTTTTCACACAAACTTTCACATGCTTTTCCAACACACACACTTGCATGTACACACACAAGCACGCTGCTCTGTCCCTGCACCTCAACCCCATCCAGATAAACAAGGATGTATCCATTTACAGTTCATTCTGGGTAAACTGAAAACTTACCTAAACCATTCTGTATTTTATTAGGACATGTATCGTAATCCCCCCCCCCCCCCCCCCCACTTCTCGAGCGAACATATAGTGTTTGCTCATTTTTTTCTGCCAACATATTGTCCTCCAGTTTTCTCAAAAACTATGTAACAGATCTTTCTGAAATTTTCACTGTAACAATTGTTGGGTGGGGTAGATGTACCATTGGCTATTCACATTTTTATCATGCACAACATGTATTTCCCAGTTGGTGTTAGTTTGGGCAACACTTTTTGAAATGGCATCCCTTTTTAGTTAAAACCTGTTCATATTGTTTTAGTAAATTGGCCAGTATTACCAGAATACTTCTTTGGTGCATGCATAAGTTTGCAATTGGGTTAAAAGAATTTTACTGTACTGCAATTGTATAGAGTCAAGGTCACCCAAGGGAACCAGTAAAAATGGTCTTTATGGATAGGTGGCCTTTATATACAGGTTCAAATTATATGAATAAAGAACAATTGGGACACATTTCTGCTGGCCTTTATAAGCAGGTTCCCCTTATATAGAGGTGGCCTTTAAGACAGGTTAGACTATATAAAAACACTTAAAAATCAAGCAGGCTGGCTTACACATGTTCATACAATTTTATGTATGAGCTACAAGCAGCTGCCAGTTAAGCTGCCCATATGGACCGTAAAACTGCTTCCATTAAATGGTAAAATAGGTTTTAAATGTACTGTTACATTAAACACCTTCCCTGGGATATGTTGACCACTTGACCATCACTAAGTCCATCAATCATAATGACCAGCAGGTGTCCCTTTTTCTTTAAGCATGCACAAAACAGAATTATACAAGTTAAAACCCCTACCATTTGACCAGTTGACCAGATGACAATTTTCTCAGTGGTCATCTAGCTCTTAATGTGAAGTTAATGAAATAATAATTAAATTTGAGACAATTTATTGACCACTTGTGAACTTTTGTTTATCATTTTTAAAGGGTCATTTCTGGTCCAAGCCATAAAACAATTTATAACTGACCATGGAAACCTATTTAGCAGAAAATGCTCTTAAATTCTCTGTCCCATAAGGAATTTTAACATTATTTGGTCATTTTTTTCTTGATTTTTCTGTCTTTGCCATTACACTCAAAATCGACATCATCATTTGCAAGATATTGGACAAAAAATAATATGCATGTTTTTTTAAAACAGATACAGGAAAAATTGAAAATAGCAAGTCCATATTTATTTTAAACCAAATTTTTTGCTAGTTCACATATTACTGCTAGTGGTAATATGGGCTGTTTATTTTTCTATTTACCCTCAACTAAAATATTAGTACATGTAGTTACTAAATATTTACTGAATAAAAAAAAACATTTCTGTGAAAAATTATTTTTCAAAAAAATTTCAATAAAATTTTTTACCTACCGGTATAACTTGAAAAGAAGGACATGCATAAAGAAATTTGAACTTTCTCATACAAAAGATCTAATAAATATGTACCGGTACTTATAGACCAAAATATTTGGACCTTGTACATATAAAATCATGTGGAAAATTGCTACTTGATCTAATCATGTGACTTCAAATCACTCCATGTGATTAATTAAATTTAACCAGAACCATATTTTTATTTAACTGATCAGGGTTTTCCTAACTTCGTTATGACGTAAGGTTATACCATTTCCTCCCCGAGACATACTTAAGACAGATGTGTGCGCTCTAATTGCATGTTTCACATGCATTTTTGTGTTAGTTAATTAATTACATTATTTTTACAGTGATCTGATGAAAACGAGTAAAAGTATTTCCTAAGCACAAAATTACAGACACAACTTTCCAGCTATTTGAGAACGAACAAAAATATGTAGTTATAGTATATAGAATTATAACAAACATGAATTTTCAGTTGCTCTTAAGAAATATTTAAAAAGTAAAACTATTTTCTCGACGCAAAATTACAGAACCAATTTTCAAGATATTTGAAAACAAGCAAAACTATGTCATATTATGGTACAAACATTGATTTTCAGAACATTGCTCTAAAGAAATATTTAAAATGGGTGGAAATATTTCCTTGGTACAAAATTACAGACAGAAGTTTCTAGAAATTTGAAAATGAGCCAAAATATGTCCTAACATAATACAAGCATGAATTTTCAGAACATTACTTTTAAGAAACTTTTAAAATGAGTGAAAATGTTTTCATGGTGCAAAATTTACCAACACAAAAATTGTCGGTTGTTTTTCAAATGAAATATTTGTCAGAAAATAATAAATGTTTGACCCAGTGACATAAATGTTGAGTTTAAATTGAAAATTTCAGTTTTAAATTATGAAATCTGTTAAACATTTTTAAATTTACAAGTAACTTACCTCCTTAAATAAAGTTAATGGCCATAGTTGTCTCATTTGTTACCAGTATATAAAAACAGTTTTAGAAAGATACTTAATGAACTTTTTAAGCACGTTAAACCTTGATTCATGGCCACCATTTGTTCAGTCAAATTTTGGCATTACAGTCAAACCTGTCTATAAAGGCCACTCAAGAGACACAGTAAAAGTGGTGGCCCTTATACACAGGTTCAAAAAGTATGAATAAAGTGTAACTGGGATAGAATTTTATTGGCCTTTATAAGCAGGTGGCCCTTATATAGAGGTGGTCTTTAACACAGGTTTAAATGTATAAGGGATTTAAAGGAATAAAGATGGTGGGAATTGTAAAAAAAAACAAAGAAAAAACATTTTTTACTTCAAAATAGTTGTTATTATGGGATTTGGCAATTAATTGAGGGATGTTTGTCAAGAAAAAACATAGTAAAAGAGGATTTTTGGACTTCAAAATAGTGAGACAATAAGCAAGGTGACAAAGTTATCTTGGGATATTATAACAAGGCTTCACTGTAGTATTTTCATGAAAATGGAGAAAATGAAATGAAACTTTAAAAAATACCACTAACAAAAAGATTTTTATAAATAGAAAGCTCACAGAGGTTATTTTACTTAGGGGAATAATATGCACTCGAATCAAATACTCCATTGTGATAAACCCTGATGTTGGAACTTAAATCTTTCTTTTCCATTTTATTTCCCAATAACTTTAAATTATTTTGAAATCCCACAACGAGATAGAATATCCTACACATTGTTTATCAAGCTATTCCAGGAAATATAGAATTTCTGACGCAAAGTCGTAAAACATATACTGTTTCAAAAGCTGTCAATTCTAATCCATTATATAATACTTATTAATAAAAAATAAAGATTTACGGATGAAGGATTGAATTGCTTAATAAAGTACATTAGACCCATGATTTTTTTTAAATTTTAAGCAAATTGAATACAGTAATCAATCTATAGGATAATTTTTAAGCAAAATTGAATACTGTATTTGCAAAATGATACGTGCATAAATATTAAAATCAATATGATAAAGCTTATTAAGTTATCAGCTTTATAATCACACACAACTTAAATTGAAAACATCAATAAAATATTCAGAGAGGATAAAAAAAAAATCAGCATGACAATAAAAAAAATCCTGTGTTTCACCCCTATGTGATAATAGACTGATCCACATAATGATGTAAACAAAGAGTCCTGCTGTTGCTGCTGATGCTGATAGACAATGGACTCTCCCACTCCATGTCAAAGCATGGACACCAGCTGTGTGCCGAGTTGGTATACCTTTGTATCGATATAGTGTATACAAGTCTATTTATTTGTGTTCGAAATTCAAATTTTTTAAATTTTGTGAAGAGGATTTTAAATTCATTGAAGAATTCTGGTTTTTATTTGGATTTTGTGAGATAGGTATGTATTTTTTGTGTGTTTTAAATACCCATAAAAAGAACAACATGGTTCGGTCAGTTGATTTGGCAGTAATATGAGAGTTGGAGATTACTATATAATAGTGTAGTGATTCATCTAAAGTTGTTTGCGTTCTGTGACTGACCATTTACTTCGGACACTGGTCAAGTTATAGCCATTTCTAAGTTTTTGTTAAGAAAGAGTATATATTTCTAAAACAGTTTTGAAAAGTAAACCAGTTACATGTCTAAACACAAAGTTTTTGAGAAATACCATGTGATATGAGGTTACGGTACTGTCAGATTTAATAATAGACTGGAATTTGAAAAAAAGGAAAAGAAACATGTGTTTTATTCTAGGGTAACTTATACTAAAATATTACTTAAAAATGCTGACTTAATATTAGTTAAAGATACATAATGTGGGAAATACAGTTTTTTTTTGACATTATGTTGAGTTGAGTTGAGTAATGGTGTTTAATGTCCCAGTCAAAAATATTTCACTTATATCGAGATGTCACCAGTCATAGACGGAGGTACAGCAATTTTGCCTGTGCTTTGCGGCAATGGCATTATACAGCAGGGTTCTTTATCATGCTCGAAGGCTATCTTGACACGAGACCTTGTTTATTTTTAAGTTCCCATCTGAAAGAATGATTTTCATTTCGTAATGCAGAGTGCTTGGTGAAAGAACGGGCACTACACACTATTAAGTCATGGGTCAGACCCGGTTGGGGTTTGAACACATGACCTCCCACTCACGGAGTGAGCACTCTTCTAACTGAGCTACCACAGTGGTCTCTTTGACGTTATGTGATTGATCTGATAGATGTTCATGTGGGAGTTGTTATTGGGTGGGAGGGGTGGGGGCATTATGTAGGGTATGATGATATTGAGCAGAGTATTATACAAACATTACATAACCATGGGATTACAATAGGGTCTAAGTTTCTTCATATGATAAAATTGAATTTGTCAGTTCCTGGAAACTCCCAATGCAAGAACAATAGCTGTGATTAGAGACTGTGTCAAATGACATCACTAAACATTTGATTACTTCACATAACTGACTGCAATGTGTGTTCTCCAACATCATATTTCGGGGATACTTTCATTCATCTGGTTACAAAATCAAAGACTACAGACAACCCTATTGGTAGTGATAGTCACTATATCTGCCTGATAAATAATATCCTTAAAGATCCTTGATGATTTGTAATCTCTGTAATGTCTACAGCATTTTTGGTGGCCAAGTGCCTGCTTACAGATCATGTGTTTTTCTCACAGCCAAGGTTGGGCAGATCCTAGTGTAAAAAAGTCAACTGTCACATACTGTAAAGAAACTTTAATTCGCAGATATTAAATTCTGCGATTCTCTTACCAAAACCATTTAGCAACTACAGTAAAACCTCGTTATAATGCCCCTCGATAACTTTGCCACCTCGCTTATCGCCACACTATTTTGAATTCCCAAAATCCGTTTTGTTTATGTTTTTCTTTATCCACCTCCCCTGATTTATCGCCAAACCCCTTTATAACGCCAAAATTTGACTGAACAAATGGTGGCGATGAATCGAGGTTTTACTGTATTTTTTTCGCAATATTGACTTTAGCTGAATATTTGGTATAATAATAACCATTTTCGGAAAGAAATTTGCGACAAATATGTTTTGCTATTATTTTGTCTTTGCAAAACACTTGAAAGGTACCGTAATCACATGCAAATAAAAGTTGGTTTACATTTGTCTACTGTGATCTAATTTCTTAGCTCACCTGGAAGCAATGTATTATGTCCTCAGTATTAGTTTTAGGCTGAGCGCCAGTTTGAATAAGCGTAAATATCAGGGATTTTGAAGGTCTAAATGTTCAGGCAAGTTTTGTCTTTATTGACAGCTCTTGTTGTATTGCTCAGCAGTTGTAGTTATCCCAAAGACAAGGCTGATATTCTTTTGTTTATTATGTCAACAGATATGACATCTATGTCACCATCAGTTTTTGCCCTCGGTTGAGCTGTGGAAACTAGAAGAGACATTTAATTCTACTGAATTTGTGTTTTTTTAGCTCAACAGAAGGCTGCTATGTAGTATAATTGTTTATAACGACCATTCATTGGACCTAAAAAAAAGTGTATGGACTTTATAGACAGATGAGCTTTAATATTGAGGTTGTTAATGGACAGGGGCTCTTTTTTACGAGGCTGTCGAGGCTGTCACTTATTTATTGTATTACTTCAATAATTCAGGAAATTAGACAGACAAGGAACTATTTTCTAGTTTTAAATCCATATGTAGTTTGATATTGAAACAATAAATTAAAGCACTAGTGCAGAGAGGAGATTAAAATTACCTCAGGGAATTTTTATGCCATGGTTGAAATATCAATTGCAACATGGAGCTTAATAACTTCAAAGCAGGGCAACATATAATATTTAGTTATATCCTATGAGTTTTAATGCCAGGTAAACATATTTTACAAAAACAAATATTCAATTCAATTTTTCTGCATCTGTTGAAAAATCAATAATATAGTTACATTATATAGTTACCTACTTTATTACAATATATTTTTTTTTAAAAATTAAAAAAAAAATAGAAAATGTTAATATTCATTTACATCTGTTAAAAAATCAATAGTTTAGTTGTACTTACTTTATTACGACAAATTTTAAAAAAAAGGAAAAAAGGGGAAAAAATAATATTATGGAAATTGACGTCCAACAGCTTGTTTTGATATTAATGCCTGCAGCAGTTGCATGTTCTTTAATCTTGTGCTTGTTTTAAATTCCTGGGTCAGTGTATTCTGCGGTATTGTTTGGATATCGGTGAGGTGAGCAATATTGATTTTGAGTGATAATATCATAGGTGAAAGCAAAAGATCAAAGAACAAGATACACAGTTTTTTAGGTGTTAAACATGAATATTTCATTGCAACATATGTAGGGATTTTTTGTTGTTGAAATTTTGCTGTGTAGTCGATTTTTTGTACATTTTTGGAGTGTTTTTCAGTGTTTTTTGCTTTTCTAGTCAGAAATACAGCATGTCTTATGAAATACTCAATTGATGGATTGCCCAATCTGGCCACACCCACGATGTTCTGTCAAAGGCCCGGCATACTTGACTTACACACAAAAACAATGAAAACTTGGCCTGAATTTTGCCATTTAATGATGTCACTAACACTAGTATGTCACAAGTTACCATGGCTCTGCTTTGGTATTGTGATGGCAGCCATTGTCGGAACATTAAAGGCATGGCCTGCGATATGTTAATTGTGAGGCCCATGTTTTAAGAATGGAATAAGGTGGAATAAAGGAATTTTACATCCCAGTCAGGCGGTTAGTTCAATGATGGTGGAGAATCCCAGAGTTGGAGAAAACCACTGACCTTCATTAAGGAAACTGACAACTTGCTTACACTAGGGTTGTTTGTCCCAATTGGGATTTGAACCTAGGAGTTGAGAGGTGCTGTGATCTGCAAGAGCATACTTTGACACCTCTGCCACCAAGGCACCCAATGTTGTAACCCTCTTGCTGCCACACAGTCATATGTGTCCTCTACCAATAGCCTGTCATGATAAAAAACTATTATTTACTAATGAAACCAGATGAATACAAAAAGCTTGTGATGTCATAATCCATTGTTTACGTCATATTTATTCATATTGTGAACATTAATCAGCATTGCCAATGTTGCATTGGAATCTAATGCGGCACTGTCAACACTGTTTTGAAATTTAATTTGGCTGCAAGAGGGTTAAGATACAAGCTATGTTGTTCTTTTACTGTAGACACTTGTACTCTGCATATGATACATGTTGCAGTGGTCATGCAGTTAGTATTGATAATAGTTCTTTGACTGGTTACTAAACATGAATTATCCTTGCAACAAGAGAAGTCCCAGTGGTCTATTGGTCTTTAGTGTCAGCTTATGAATCGCAACATATTTCACCACCAATGCTAGGTTCAAATCCTAAATGGTACATAGTAGCTAGGCTAGTCCATGCTTTAAACCCTTCATCACTGCAACTCCATGGTTTTAGGATCTGTCCAAGTGGTATTTCAACCAACAATATTCAATGAAAACGCACTGTGATCCATAAGCCAACACTTAAGACCACTTGACCACCAACCAAGATTCCTAGGATTTATCTAGGAGTTGAGTTGAGGAATGGGGTTTTACATCCCAGTCAAGAATATTTCACTTATATCAATACATTGCCAGCTATATAGACGAAGATGCAGAAATTTTGCCTGTAAGTTACCCTGATGGCATTATACAGCAGGGTTCTTTATTGTGTCAATCCTACCTTGACATTGGACCTCAATTATTTTAAGTTCCTTATCTGCAAGAACCGTTACTTTCATTTTGTAATACAGAGTGCTTGGCAAAAGAACAGAAACTTCCCACTTTCAAGTCTTGGATCAGACCTGCTCAGGGTTCGATCACACAACCTCCCACTTATGGATTGAGCACTCTACCAACTGAGCTACTGCAGTGGTTAGGATTTAGCTAGGACTCAATATGCAGACTGATTTAATTAAATAAAACAATCCAAAATGTAAGTCAATTGCAATAAATACAGGATTCAGAAATTTTGTCAATAACTTTCTACATCTAAATTAAATATTTAGTAATGTTTTAATCAATAAATACACATAGGTCTCGGTAAGATGCATTAAATTCATGTCTCGAAAGGCAAATTATATTGCCCCTTTATTACCAGTAAGTCATGGTAAATACGTTGGTTTCAAATCTCAAAGTGGATCTTTTCATTTTTGATTAAGTCTGGATAAAAACATCGGATTTGCATTCTGTAGGTAGAATTTATTATTACCTTGGTACCTCTAATCGACGTGTTTCGCCGTCGTCGATTGCATTTCATTAAAGAATCAAGGTATATTAACTGGTACTGGCTTGACTGATGAGTCATCTCTCCGCAGAATCAAAGGCTTAAAACGCATCTTTTTTTCACGTAGCACATGTATAGACGCATGACGGAAGTTATTAACTTGGTCATTATAGTCATTAAGTACAGATATCCTTATTTTTTTACTAGGTGATCAAATAATTAATTCAAGGTCTTTTTCCCTGAAAGATGCATGTTTGGATTGAAAACATCTTCATCTCATTTATAATGGATTTATGCTGTATGTACATAGAGGGAGAGGAGGTGTTTACTGTCTACAGGGAGATTAAAAAATTAACGTTTGTTTGAAAAAAGCTCCATCTTTTTACTCATACAGTATACAGACAGTGGGTGGGGTGTTTGTGGGGGGATGTGTACGATTGGCAATATCAGTCGTCAAATTTCAATTTTAGTGGAAAAAAAGGTGTTTTTGTCATTGTCAAGTTTCTGTTGTCAGTTTTCATATTTCTCCAACGTTATTTTTACCATTTTAGAAAGTTGAATGAAACAGGAGGTGCTTTACCTTTTTAGAGCACCCAGCCTCACTTCTCTGGTGGAAGTTCATGTGTCTAACCTAATTTGTCAGTTTCAAAGCTTTTACTTTGCTTCTGGATTGTGATTCGAACATGGATTAGTATGTTTGTTTTGGATTTGATTCCCAATTTGGGTCAGATTTTTAACATGAGGAAATTATGGGTCCAATTGATTGCTGGTGGTCACTGCAGGTTTTCTATGATATTTCCGTTTGATCCACCATTTAAAAACTGGCTACTGGGGATATGAAAGAAATAACTTTGACATGGACCTAAATCATAACGCCATCCTCATTTTACAATATAATAGTTACACAGGCCTAGGATATGTGTGTACTGTCTACAAATTAGTTTTAGTTTTGTATGATGTTGTAAATAATTCAGAAAGGAAGTTGGTATTTACACCTTTCCTATTGGAGATTGTGCAAGGGAGATAATTTATTTTGTTACTTCTTTTTGGAATGATTCCAGTTTTTCTGGTTTTGCAATAATTCTGACAGATTATAAACAAAATTCAGTGACTTAGCAGGCAAACAAATAAATATTTTAAAAAGGAATATTTTGTTTATATACAACACAAATATGTTATATAACAGACAGGAAGTCATTACATCAAATTACATCTGCAAATGTGATGCAACTTCTCCTAACTTCAGAAAAAAGGCCCATGCTCATCTGGGCAGGATTAAACTTGGTCATGTACTCTTTTCGTTTCTTTTGATATGAGGAACAACTTTATTACAAAACTACATTTTCAAATGCATTGCACAATTCCATTACTTCAGAAATTAGGGTCCATGCTTATTTGGACAGAAGTAAAACTTTGACTTTACAAAACGTTGTTTCAGAAGTGTGTGAATAGATGACAGATAAAAACCCTCATGGCAGTCAGTAGGAATATGATGGCCAAGTCATTAAGGGGTTAGCCTTCAAACTCAAGGCATCTCACCACTGTGAGTTCAACTTGGTTGATCACAAGTGAAAAATGGTGTCCTTGTCATAACTGTCTTTTAAATTGGTGGCTCTAAACTAGTATAATGAACTAAGCATTCTGCATTGTTTTTCTGTAATCTTGTGGGTATATCTGCAGCCTCAACTAGTACAAAGAAGACCAGAAACACCCACACCACATGGACTTGTTTAGATTAATCCTTGCAATTGATAAAAAAAATGTTGTCGAGAATAGCTGAAACATTGCTTATATGACGTAAAACAACATTCAATCTACCAACTAAAAACCCCAACTCATTAGTGTTAGGGAAAAAAGCCACCACACATTTTCAGAATTTATTCGTATTTTTTAAGCATGCCTCACAATTGATTTATGATTATGATAAGAATTAGTTAATTTATCTAAATACATGTACATATTATCTTTATTGCATAAACATTTTCTAATTTCATTTTTAAAGCATCAGCCATGCTGAATGCTTTATAGCGATCGTTGGATTTTTTCGTATTTAGCGCCGCTCTCATTTCACCTTGACAGCCAATCAAATCCTTCGTTTCGACTGAAATTACGGGAATTTCCATATAGGGTATCCCAGGTATGTATAAACTCTAATCTGAGTGATTGGGTCTCCCGGAAAGTTACGAAAACAATGTTTTCATCATTTACACATGTGCCGATCTGAAATGAATTCATTCGCGTAATAGTCCGTAATTGTTTTTGCTGGATATATATTTTTAATTCTTCACTTTTGTATAAAAACCATAAAAATCCATGAAGTATACGCCCCTCGGAAAGCCCAACAAAAATGACGATCTTGTCAGTTCGCGCCGACGTTCTTCTTTTTGACCTACAGTGCTGTACATGTGGTTGTTTTACAGTCACCGCCATATTGGATTTTTTTAATTTACGCAAAGTGACATAGATAAATAAACACAAAGTATGCTCATTAAACAGTTTTTAAGTTAAATAACTCCAAACATGGATCACATTTGATGATAAATTATATTTTGTTTTTAAAAATTGATTGTCAATAATATTTCGTGTTTGGGATATCCCGACCTGGTTCATTAATATTCATCATAACGTCACGAGGATTTTCCCGCTTTCATTGGTTCCTGTCAGTTTGCCGGTAGCGAAATTATGCATAACAAAAAAGTAGAAATCAAAGATTATTCCCAAAAATGTGATACGAAACTGAAAGAAGAAGTTTATTTGCAAGTTATTGGCTATGTTGATAAATCGTTTGTGACTCGTGAAGTTGTGTAGGATATCGATACCGTAGTTCGTATGCAAATTAGCCATGTGTTTGGGGGCATGGTATTTGACACCCGATGCCCCTGCTTAAAGTAGTGACTGACCTTTTTAATCCAGTGCACCCTTGCCCCTTTTAAAATGATCATGACACCCTGTCCTTTTCAGTTATCAGTTTAATATAAAAACGACATGCTTTATTCTCGAATCTCTGCTCCATACTTCCGATCTTCCGCACACACTCCACTTCTCACCATATGTCTCCGAAGACAGACAATTTCATCATCAATGTTCATTTAAATACCCTTTCCAGTTGTTTATTTTGAAACAACAAAATAAATCGCAAGAAGGAACAACTTGAAATCAAAATCTAAACAAAACTGAAAAAAACGATGTTTTAAAATTTTCAGATAAAATTTATTTACCTTGTTACAAGTCCTTATTAGATCGTTTTACAGTGGATATCCGATTAAAGTTGTTGTCAGTAGTTTAATCCATGGTTTTTACAACCTTTAATTTCCTTTAATGAAGCCATGTTACTTTATTTCACATAAAATGTGGCCACTGGACATGAAGGAAAACTGATTGTGCTTTCTTAAGTTCTTCCGATTTCTAGAGCACCGTTGGTGAAGTAGAACAGAAACTAAGGGCGGGGAAAATATGGTACCAATCTTGTGAACTCAACTCCTCTTACAGTTTTCAACCAAAAACCTTGAAACTTCACAGAATGTTTTATATATATTGAGGATGTGCACCTGACTTTATGGAAATATTTCAAGATTTTTTCCCCATTTTTCAAGACTTTGAAACTTAGTCACTTTTTAGCAAGTATTTGAATGGGGGTACCTACTTTGTGAACTCAACTCCTCTTACAGATTTCAACCAAAAACCTTGAAACTTCACAGAATGTTAATATATATATTGAGGATGTGACCTGACTTTATGGAAATATTTCAAGATTTTTTCCCCATTTTTCCAGACTTTAAAACTTAGTCACTTTTTAGCAAGTATTTGAATGGGGGTACCTACTTTGTGAACTCAACTCCTCTTACAGTTTTCAACCAAAAGCGTTGAAACTTCACAGAATGTTTATATATATTGAAGATGTGCACCTGACTTTATGGAAATATTTCAAGATTTTTTCTCCATTTTTCCAGACTTTGAAACTTAGTCACTTTTTAGCAAGTATTAGAATGGGGGTGCCTACTTTGTGAACTCAACTCTTCTTACAGTTTCTCTTAAATTCAAAGTAATTTTATTGTAACATTTTAGTTGTCTAAATAATAATCAATTAATTTTCAATTAATCCTATTCAGAAATATTTCCCCCTTTTGTACTCAATTCTTGTCAACGAACTTTTTTTGAAAGAGACAGTTGCCTGGACAACTTCTGTAATTGGGAGGTACAGATTATTAGCTTATTGTGTCAGGATGGTTTATACCAATTCAGGCTTTTGAAGCTCACTTGGACAATTTATATATATTCAACAATAATTTTAAATACATTTAAATTATTTCTAAAACAAAGGTTTTATTTTTATTTGTATTTTTTTTCAAATTAATTGTGAATTCAATGAATAAAATTAATGATTCAACAATGGTTAATCTGTCAGTTGCAAGTCAAGGGAAATAGCTGGTCATGGTGAAAGTTTTTTTTTGTGATGATGACACTATGGCGATGATGATGTGGCATGATGATCTGGTGAAGATGATGACAATAATAATGATGATGATGACATTCAGTTCTGCTGCTGCCGATGATGATGATGATATGACATGAGGAGATATAATGATGATGATAATGATGATGATGATGATGTCACCATGATGATGATGTGACACAAGGAGATATGATAATGATGTTGATGATGGTGATGACATGAGTTCTGTTGATGCCGATGATGATAATGATTATCATGATGAAGAAGATGATAGTGATGGTGGTGATGAAAATAAGCTCTGCTGCTATGAGTGATGATGGTGATGATGACGATGTGACTTGACGAACTATGATGATTATGATGGTGACATGAGTTCTGTTGCTACCGATGATGATGATGGTGGCAATGATGACATTCAGTACTGCTGAGCGCTGCCCATAGTATGATGATGATGATGATGATGATGATGATGATGAAGATGGTGATGATGATAATGGTGGCAATGATGACATTCAGTACTGCTGAGCACTGCCCATAGTATGATGATGATGATGATGATGATGAAGATGGTGGTGATGATGATGGTGGTGGTTGTGATGACATTCAGTTCTGCTGCTGTCGATGATAATAATAATTCACGATAATGATGATAATAACAAAGCCAATGTGTTCATGCTGATGATGTGACATGATGATGACATTCAGTACTGCTGCTGCTGATAATGATGATGATTATGTGACACGAACAGCTATGATGATGATGTGACCATATTAATGATGTAACATGAGGATTTCTGAAAATGATTAATATAATGGTGGTGGTGATTGTCATGGCATGGGTTCTACTGCTGCTGCTAATGACGACGACGATGATGATGATGATATCTTCATGTTGATGATCAAAATGTGATTTGAGGAGTGATAATGATGATGATGGTGGTGATTATAGATCCAGTTTGGGTTTTCTTCCAGTCAACTGCGTTTTAGTGGAGTTATGCCCCTTTTACTTTGTGAGTTTTATCAAAATGATGGTTTCTCTGGACTTTTTTCCGTTACGCTTGAGATATTTCACTCAGATTTGGGGTCGGGTCTTTAGTAGCCTCTCTTGGTTTTTGAAAAATTAAAAATTTATATTTATGCGAATTACTTAGTTTACTCAATTGATAAACATTGCGTGTCATGTCCATTTTGACCATTGTAACATATTTATACGTTAGAACCTAACAACTTGCATAAAAAGCAGACTTGTTGTTAGAAGCTTCCCGATCACAGTATCTATTATTTGCATGATTTTCATTTGTTACTGATTCATTAGACAAATCTCAGTTTCAAGTGCACATTTTTTTTATCAAATTGCTCAGTTTAGCTGATGCTTCAGTACCTTCAGTACTTTGATTATTACCTTGCTACTTGAGATAATATCTATTATTTTTATCTTCATTTTACCTTCAATTAAAAGGTCATTCCATTATCGGATACATGGATTAGCTCCCTTTATCAGATCAAAATTTATAAGAAAATGGAAGTCGATTCATGAATGTTTTGGTACTATTTTTATCTCCGACCTTTCCATCGGCCTGTCCGGAATTCTTGTCTGCACTAATTTTCCAAAACTTGAAGCACTATTTCACAAAACTTGATGCAAAGTATCAACATAGATAGGAGATGCACATATCATTAAATCAGAGTGTCTGGAGAAAACCCCAAATCTTCTGCAAGTGAACCGATAATTTTTTTTTCACACTAAGATCTGTCTAAGTGGGAATTCCCACTTAAATGGTGAGAGGCTTTGTGATTCGCAAAGAACATTTTAGACCACTCAGCCGCTAAGGCCCAGACAAAGCCCATGGCAATATAGCTTACAAAGAACACTATAGACCACTTGGCCGCTGAGACTCAGACAAAGTGTTGGGCACCACTGTAACTTAAAATGAGGCTTAATTAGCAGTCATAATCTTCAGTTCTGCTGGGATATTAATCTATAACCACATGGTGCTTTAATCATTATGATTACAGCATGAACTTTTAAATAAACTCTTCTTGCTCATTACTCTGTGGAATTCTCATTAAAATAATTTACAGACATTACTGGTATCAATAATTTTTTTAAAATCATTTTTTTTACAAAATGATCCTGATATTAGCTATAATCATTAAAATGCCATTAATTATTCATATACTATTAAAAGGATAAAATCAAGATCAAATTTATCCTCTAATTTGAATAAATCTGATACTCCCATGTAACCAGTTAATTTAAATTTATTTTATTTTTTTATTTCTCTTAAATATTGTTATTTTGCATATGAAGTCTGGTTACTATGGTTATATTTTGTTTAAATTTTTTGTACATTGTTATTTTGCATATCAAGTCTGGTTGTTTTGGTTTTTATTCTAAAGTTGTTTTTATTTCTCTGATCTATAAGTCATAAATTATATTACCGGTATGTCATTTTCTCTTCTTGTTCAGTCTGTTTCATTCACTTCTAGTTGTAAGCATCCTCTGTAGCGGCCAGAGGTGGCCTACTCTTTTTCAAACTCTACAGAGGTGATTTTATCGTGCAATGAGACACAGAACCTTGGTTTTGAAACTCATCTGAAAGACTATTTTGGTAATGAGCTTTTTATGGCTCTAGTATGGCCATAAGATGATAATCGTCTCAGAAAATTTGAAAGCCAGTGACAGTACCACTCCTTTTTGTTGGACTTACTTACTGCCCATTACGCCCTCTGGCCCCGGTTTCACAATCATTCTATTTTGGTAATCTCTTTTTGGAATTGCTGATGAATATTTTTGTCAAAACTAAATGCAAATGTTTAATTCTAGCAATTATCTTAAAAATGACACCTTAAGTTCCTAAATATCTTCAAAATTAACAAAATTATAAAGATTTGAAATTTTGTAAGATTTAAGTTAAGGAAAATCTTAGCTAAGGAATGATTGTGAAACCGGGGCCTGGTGTGTGGGGCAGCAACTAAGTCTCCATTTTTTGTCTGTTATTTGTTAGTTTTTGCAGATTTCCCCATGAATAGTGTGAATGGTTCATTTCTGCTTCCATCATGTACCTCCATGTGATCTTTAGTCTTTGATCTTTGAAGACAGAAGATCAAATTTTGTTGGAGGTTGTTATCTGTCATCTGGACTGTAAAATACAGTTGGAGTATTTTCTTCATTAGCAGTGTCTACCGGTAATAAACTGGTCAACCAAACTCAAACTCAAACCCACTCCATCACCCAAACCTTTCCAACCTAGCCCTAAGATACATTCCATAAATTATACCATGCAATTCTGGATACCTTAACGTCATCTGGACTGTAAAATACAGTAAGAATATTTTCTTCATTAACTTTGTCTAATAAACTGGTCAACCAAACTTGAACCCACTCCACAACCTTAACTTTCCAAACCTAGCCTTAAGATACATTCCATAAATTATAACATGCCATTCTAGACAGACTGTACAGTAAGAGTATTTTTCATTAACATTGTCTAATAAACTGCTAATTGTTTTTCTGTGTTAGGATCAGTTTAAATCATTCTTAATTGATGCTGGCTTTTTCAGACAAAGCTCAATAGATTTGATTGAAACACATAAACTTAGCATTTAATTACAAGAAAATCCCATTTAATGCTTCCTGGCTTGACCGATTAAGATGGTCATAAAATTAGAGAATGGCCAATTTATCTGATTTTGGTCACTTAGCTTAAGCTACTTAGAATGACAATTTTAATTGTGTTATCAAGTTTTAGCATAATTTTTAAGATACAAAGGAAAAAAAGGGAAAAATGCCAGTCTAGTGTTAGTCTTATGGTATGGTGCAGCGTGTGTATGTGCGTGCGTGCGTGCGTGCGTGCGTCGTTAACACACATTTTCGACTTCTCCTCTGAAAGTACTTGGCAGATTTCAACGAGACTTGGTCAGAAGCATGTCTGGGTCGGTGCAATTCAGATTTGTTCGTGGCATTGCCATGGCTACCATAACTAGGTCAAGGTGACCTAGGGGTGCAAAAATCTTAAAAAATCTTCTTCTCCGAAAGTATTGATTGGAGAAAAAATCTGACGTGATATTTGGCTTCTCTAGGGTCTTAAGCCTGTAGTTTGTTCATTTCGTGAAATTCGGTCGAAAAAAGGGTTACGCGTTTTTGCATTTAATTTTGAAAAAATCGTAAAATAGCTTCAAATTGTTATAACTTGACTACTTGACCAGATAATGACATGGGGTTTTCAGTTTTGACATCTTCTTGTTAGTATCTTCAAAATGAGGTCAAGGTCAATTGTGAAGGTCGTGACCTAATTTTTTTTACCTCTGATTATAATTATTATCTCTAAAACTATAAACTTTTTGTATAGTCATGTATATTAGAATGTTGTAGGTATTGATACAATAATCATTTTGATGTATAGAAAAAGGTCATGGGTTCAAAGGTCAAGGTCACAGATGCGAAACAATACCGAAATAGATAATTATCTCGAAAACTATAAACTTTTTGTATAGGCATTTATATTAGAATGTTGTAGATATTGTTACAACGATCATTTTGATGTATAGAAAAAGGTCATGGGTTCAAAGGTCAAGGTCACAGATGCGAAACAATACCGAAATAGATAATTATCTCGAAAACTATAAACTTTTTGTATAGGCATTTATATTAGAATGTTGTAGATATTGATACAACGATCATTTTGATGTATAGAAAAAGGTCATGGGTTCAAAGGTCAAGGTCACAGATGCGAAACAATACCGAAATGGTTAATTATCTCGAAAACTATAAACTTTTTGTATAGGCATGTATATTAGAATGTTGTAGGTATTGATACAACAATCATTTTGATGTATAGAAAAAGGTCATGGGTTCAAAGGTCAAGGTCACAGATGCGAAACAACACCAGAATGGTTAATTATCTCGAAAACTATAAACTTTTTGTATAGGCATGTATATTAGAATGTTGTAGGTATTGATACGACGATCATTTTGATGTATAGAAAAAGGTCATGGGTTCAAAGGTCAAGGTCACAGATGCGAAACAATACCGAAATGATTAATTATCTCGAAAACTATAATTTTTTTGTATAGGCATGTATATTAAAATGTTGTAGGTATTGATACAACAATCATTTTGATGTATAGAAAAAGGTCATGGGTTTAAAGGTCAAGGTTACAGATGCGAAACAACACCAAAATGGTTAATTATCTCGAAAACTATAAACTTTTTGTATAGGCATGTATATTAGAATGTTGTAGGTATTGATACAACGATCATTTTGATGTATAGAAAAAGGTCATGGGTTCAAAGGTCAAGGTCACAGATGCGAATCAATACTGAAATGGTTAATTATCTCGAAAACTATAAACTTTTTGTATAGGCATGTATATTAGAATGTTGTAGGTATTGATACAACGATCATTTTGATGTATAAAAAAAGGTCATGGGTTCAAAGGTTAAGGTCACAGATGTGAAACAATACTGAAATGGTTAATTACCTCAAAAACTATAAACTTTTTGTATAAGGATGTATATTAGAATGTTGTAGGTATCGATAAAACAATCATTTCGATGTATAGAAAAAGGTCATGGGTTCAAAGGTCAACGTCACAGATGCGAAACAATACCGAAATAGATAATTATCTCGAAAACTATAAACTTTTTGTATAGGCATTTATATTAGAATGTTGTAGATATTAATACAACGATCATTTTGATGTATAGAAAAAGGTCATGGGTTCAAAGGTCAAGGTCACAGATGTGAAACAATACCAAAATGGTTAATTATCTCGAAAACTATAAACTTTTTGTATAGGCATGTATATTAGAATGTTGTAGGTATTGATACAACAATCATTTTGATGTATAGAAAAAGGTCATGGGTTCAAAGGTCAAGGTCACAGATGCGAAACAACACCAGAATGGTTAATTATCTCGAAAACTATAAAATTTTTTGTATAGGCATGTATATTAAAATGTTGTAGGTATTGATACAACAATCATTTTGATGTATAGAAAAAGGTCATGGGTTTAAAGGTCAAGGTTACAGATGCGAAACAACACCAAAATGGTTAATTATCTCGAAAACTATAAACTTTTTGTATAGGCATGTATATTAGAATGTTGTAGGTATTGATACAACGATCATTTTGATGTATAGAAAAAGGTCATGGGTTCAAAGGTCAAGGTCACAGATGCGAATCAATACTGAAATGGTTAATTATCTCGAAAACTATAAACTTTTTGTATAGGCATGTATATTAAAATGTTGTAGGTATTGATACAACAATCATTTTGATGTATAGAAAAAGGTCATGGGTTTAAAGGTCAAGGTTACAGATGCGAAACAACACCAAAATGGTTAATTATCTCAAAAACTATAAACTTTTTGTATAAGGATGTATATTAGAATGTTGTAGGTATCGATAAAACAATCATTTCGATGTATAGAAAAAGGTCATGGGTTTAAAGGTCAAGGTCACAGATGTAAAACAATACTGAAATGGTTAATTATCTTGAAAACTATAAACGTTTTGTATAGGCATGTATATTAGAATGTTGTAGGTATTGATACAACGATCATTTTGATGTATAAAAAAAGGTCATGGGTTCAAAGGTCAAGGTCACATGTGAAACAATACTGAAATGGTTAATTATCTCAAAAACTATAAACTTTTTGTATAAGGATGTATATTAGAATGTTGTAGGTATCGATAAAACAATCATTTCGATGTATAGAAAAAGGTCATGGGTTTAAAGGTCAAGGTCACAGATGTAAAACAATACTGAAATGGTTAATTATCTTGAAAACTATAAACGTTTTGTATAGGCATGTATATTAGAATGTTGTAGGTATTGATACAATGATCATTTTGATGTAAAGAAAAAGTCATTGGGGTTTAGTATTTACGTTTTCTTTAAATCTATCAGCTAGCCATTAGTTATCAGGTGAGCGTATAAGGCCCATGGGCCTCTTGTTTCAATCATCTTCATACTGGAGTGAAAAATGTGACTGGGTTATTCAACATCATTACCCCATTTCCCTCTACTCAGCTTTTCACAGGGATGTGATGGGTTTCTGTGACCCCTGATGGACTGTTTTATATGTGTAGTAAAATTTTGACAACACAAAATGCACACTTAGACTTCAGTTTCGAGTCTGAATTAGAATAGCTTTCAATTTTTAGACCAAATGCCTTGAAATTTCTAATTTATTCAAAGTTTTTTTGTACCAGGTATACATATGATGCCCCCGTTTCATGCCACATTTTTGAAGAAAAGTTAAAAAAAAAAAAATTAAATTTAAAAAAAGAAATTATTTTTCTTTCAGAATTTTAAACAAGCAGAGTAATTGATATATAGAATAACAGACTTAAAAGCATAAACATTGGCAAACTGTAGACACATATTTAATATTCATAGATGTTTTAGTCAAGTTAAAGCACTAATAATGGGTTTTAGAGAGAATTGTCTGGGTCTCCTTAAAGAAATACACAGCGATTTCCCGTCTTTGATAGATTATATTGTGGAACAACATAAAACTAATCAGTTCTCATTTTCACATTCTTTAAATGAAGACGTCTGGATTTTCTAACTGAAGAAGCAGTGTTATATTAAGACGAAAATTGCATTTAAATAGGAATCGGATTGCGAAACCGAAATGGAATCTTTCTACATGCATTAATCTGACTTTTAGAAATTCATTTTCTCATGGTTTACAATATTCCATCTTGTTACGGACTTCATGCGTTGCTTTTGTTCATCGCTTTTGTTCCCATAAGCCCTCAATTACGATTTATTGTTGTATTTTTTTTTTCAAATTGAATTTAGATTTTTGGCTTGAGATAGAAATTGTGATGTATATTTAACCCTCCGAAAATGAAGTTGATGGGGTATATAAGAATTGTTTGTCCATCTGTCTGCCTGCCTGTCTGTCTGGTTGTCCATCCAAATATCATGTCCACTCCATATCTCCCATGTCTATGGAAGGATTTTGTTCAATCTTAACACAAATGTAAACCAACATCAGACGATGTGTCACATACCCAATTTATGCGCATAAGTCAAAGGTTACGACCAGAAGGTCAATGTTGGAGGGTGGGTATTTGGATCTTCTAGTTTTTTTTCAGTTTTTTACATATTGAGATGGGTAACTTAAGATTTTCTCTCTGAAAGAAATAAGAACAGCTTGAGATAGATATTTTGATGGATTTTCTTTGAGTTTTCTGGTATTTGGATGGTTAAATAAGATTGTCTCTCTCTCTTTTTCTCTCATTTTCGAGGAATAAGGAGTTAATTATCGTATTAATTTTCCATCGGAATCACGTTTTTTTGTTATGTGAGAATTGTTATAACATTTGTTGTCTAGACTACCTCGCTTATTATTGCTTCCCTTTAATACCTATCCCATAACACACCTAGGGGTGATATCAAAACCATCTGATTACATGATACAAGTCAGTCTATTGCTGTAAAAGATTTTTAAATAAACTTTAAAAATACAGGAAATTGTTATAAATTTAAATCAAAAACATGAAAGAATTGGTCTTTAAAGTACAAAAACTAAGTCTTTTCCCAACCTTATACAAGCTCTGATTTGATAATATGCCATTCAGGTCAAAATCTTTAATGAGACTCTGCTTTAAGTAATTAAAAACAATGAAGTATCATTTAAAAAAAGCCAAAATGTCTGAATGCTGGCATGTATTTGAAACCAACAGTTGTGATCCAATATGATACATTGAAACAAACCATTTCTGGTTCAGAAATGATCAAAAACTTTTACTGTAAACATATTTATTGTCACATATTTATTGTTATTTTTGCTTAATTTGCAGTCATTTGTTTTACGCAAAAATAAGATACCAAGCAATAATTATATTATGCCTATTGTGTTAAAGTGCATTTTTAAAAAAAAATACGGAAATTTAAATATGGGGATATGTCTAAATTTTATACACATCGAAAATAAATATATGAGAATTTAAATACTGGTACATTAACAGTATTCAGATTCTAGTTTTAACTCTCTTGCTTTGTTTAAGTTTGGCAAAAAGAAAAAGAAAAAGCAAACACATGAATGTCATTAATCTTTTAACCCAGCATACTATAAAACTTTCCTACAAACTACAAAAAATTAATTAATTTTATTTTCTGATACAAGCCCTCATTTGGTATAATGTTATGCATGTGTCTCTGATTAAGGACTATAAGGGTCTGTTAGATAATGTTACAATTTGAATTAAAAACTCGCTGATTGAATTTAAATAAGGCTGAAAGAACAGACAGATGGTTTATTATAGCGCAGCAAACTGCGTTTAAGTGCATCAGAATTCTTAATCTAAATTCCACTACATTTCACAGAAGATATAGTACTTTGTTTGTTTTTTTTTCTACTTTTGCATAATTTAATATTTTTTTATTTTTTCTTCCTGGTCTCAAGTTAATTTTGATTGTTTATTTTTCTTCAATAAATTTTACATAACTCCATCAGTTTTTTATACCCCCCGCTTAATAAGTGGGGGGTATATAGTGATAGGGGTGTCTGTCCGTGTGTCCGTCCGTCCTTCCATCCTTCCGTTACACCTTAGGGTACATATCTCTTATCCGCAACTCCTCCTAAACCCTTCACACCTCCTTTTTAAAAATTTTTGGATTTTTTTATGTGGGTGGAGCGGGGGGTAATTTTATGAACTTGTGGCTCACAGTTTTTCTAGTTGTATTTATTTTTCTCCAGTATATTTTACTGTCATAATGTTGCACATTTTTGTTTATTTCATACATGATATGCACTTTTTATCCCCCAACTTTTGAAGAAAGAGGGGGATATTAAATTTGAGCTTTTGTCCATCCACCCTTTCTTCTGCCCATCCTTCTGTCCATAAAAACAGTAACAATGGCAAGCTGATTAAAGTTTGTAAAAAAAAACCAACAAATCTAATTCTCAAATTTTATTGAAATTTTATTCAAAATACATGCATAATACAAATATTTACAAATATTGAAATTCTTCGGGGCCAAAAACAGTCTTATCACATACCCCCTCCCATTGTTATAAATTGGGGGTAACCATTGCTTATCACAATATCACAGTCAAGCATATCATCTAGTCCCCAGTTATGATACATCAGCATGATTGAAAAGGGGTGCACTGATAATGTTTATTTTATTAAATCCCCTGATATCCCCAAAGGGCTGGTACTTCTGATCAACTACAGAGCAGGTCCCTGTTATCTTGTCCCCGGGGACATGTATGGTGTTGATAGTGTAACCGTTCAGGTTGTAGCTGTTATCAGCTTCTTGTTATGAATGTATGAGATCACAGGCAAACAGGATTTTCTGATTCATACAAATAATGGAAAAATAATACAATCAAATATTTTTATTGGAGATTAGATTTGAATTTCGACGCACGGTAATTGATGAGACATTGAAGGAGACCTGTCCATTTGTGAAAGTTTCCATAATGATGATTCAATTGTGATGGCTAATTTGATTTTTTTGATTTTTTCTGCCTTTTTGTGTTTGGTTTCTCTTAAAAATTGAAATAATTGAGTAAAAAAGGTTTTTGAAAATTACCCAGTTTAAGATTTTGAGATATTTTTTTAGTATTTGTGAGTCAGTTTTGTTTTTTAATGGTCTTTTGGTTAACTTTGATGGTATGAAACCGACTACTAGTATTGGTCAGTTTTTGATCATTTTAACATTTCTGTAATTATTACTCATTTTTTCTCTAAGATCTTTCCATCCATATTGATGATACAGTAAAGTAAAGAAATGATGGTTTAATGGTGGAGAAACAGGAGTACAAAGTGGAGTACTCAGAGAAAACCACTGAATTTTGGAAATGAAATTGACAAATTGTCTCACATTAGGATTTGGCCAAATTAGATTCAAACTTATGTGGTAAAAACAAACTTGAGCACTCCGAGACAACCAATGACCTTTGGAAATAAAACTTACAAACTTTTTTCACACTAGGATTTGGCCAAAATCTAAAACTTTTTTCACACTAGGATTTGGCCAAATTAGATTTAAACTAAAGTGGTAAAAGTTGAGAGTTGACTTGATTATTGGGGTAATGGTGTTTAAAGTCCCAGTCGAGAATATTTTACTTATATCGAGATGTCACCAACTATAAGTGAAGGTGCAGAAATTTTGCCTGTGTGTTGGGCTGATGGCATACAGCAGGGATCTTTATCAAGCCACACCTTCTGTTACACTGAACCTTGTTTATTTTAAGTTCCCATTCGAAATAAACCATGACTTTCCTTTTGTAATGCCAAGTGTTTGGCGAAAAGAAAGTCACTACCCACTTTTAAGTCTTTGGTCAGACCGGTTGGAGTTCATAACCAAAACCTTTCACTTAGGAAGCAACACTCTACCAACTAAGCTACCGCATTGGTCTTTAGGTGCCTGGTTAGAGGTGTTGTAATATGTAAGCACACACTTTAAACAACTCAGCCTTTGAGATTTCTACTGATAGAAATGAAGCCATTCAATACATGATTCCTTAGCTAATTCTTTGTAGGTAGTACTTGCAGCCAAAAATCTGCATAGACACAGATATATTAATTAGGGACTAATAATTTTCACACAATTATTAATTGCATAATTTGGTCAGTGCAAGTCAACGCAATTATGATATTGTCCAGATCATTTTAATAGCAAATGCCAAGGATAAGAAATGCACTTGTATGAGCTATATCCTAGTGTTCACTGCTGGACAAGAGAAGATCACAATGTCTGGAAAAATCACTGACCAATGGTCAAGAATATGACATCTAATGAAGTGCAGATTTCTTTTAAGCTCAGATACGTCAATTTCACATCACATGTGCCATGTGCCTCATGTTGTTATTTCTAATATGTTTTACATCAATGTCTGCATGTTACCACGCATTACCACTTAATAGGATTATGAGATTAGACAACTAAAAAAGTATGAAATCTGACGTAAAAACTAAAAATAAAAATGGTCTGAGTCAAGTACATTAAACCTGGGATCAATTCCACTGTTTGTTCAGTCAAAGTTTGGTGTTATTTATAAAGGAGTTCGACAATAAAATGTATAGAGGTTTATAAAGAAAAACAAAGAATATATGGATATCAAAATACTGTGGCAATAAGGATGTTGTACCAAAATAATGTAAAATACAGTGACACCTTTTTTATGCCCCATGACAACTTTGCAATTTTGCTTATCACCACATTATTCTAAAGTCCCAAAATCCATTTCCTTTAGGTTCTCTGACCTTTTATCATACCAAACTCTGACTGAACAAATAGTGAAAATAAACCAATGTTTTACTATATAGAGCTCATCGGTTAGTCTCAAAACTGTAGGCTACACTGCATACAATGACATGCTGGTGTCCAGCTATATGGTTGAAGTACCTTTGGCATTTCCAATTCCCATTTCTAGTTTGGCGAGCTTAAAATCAGATGTTCAAAAAGCAAAACCAATTATTTTGCATGTATTGACATTTTTTTAGGAGAAAAATGTCTGGGTAAAGCTGTTGCTTTTAATAACAAATCACTACTTCCCATGTTACTGATTATTGGCAAAATTTAAAAAAAAGAAAATGTCTGGGTCAAACTTCTGTTTTTAAAAACAAAACACTTCCTCCCGTTCACTGATTATCGACAAAATTTAAAAAATGAAAATGTCTGGGTCAAGCATAAGGCTTCATTCAGGCTATATCATCTGTAGATTTCATACCAAAATCAAAGACTTTAAAGATGCAGAAAATCAAATTAGTAGCTTACCATGTAACTGATCATTAGGGCGGAAATTTAAAAAAAAAATGTCTGGGTCAAATTAAAATTTAGATCAAGATTTGAAGTAAAATGTCACATAGTCAAATATATGGGTTTTTTTCACCACTTTTAGCAAAATTGGCATAAACCCCAGCATTATGGTAATCTTTTGTTAAATGCAGGCATTTAAAGGATCGTCTGAGTCGTTAGATGTGACAAATTAAGTACAACAGTATTGAAACAGCGAGACATTTTGCTTAATTAATAAGGACACATTTCACATCAACAAAGTTTACGACTGAAATTGTTCATAAATAGGTGACATAGATGTACTTAAGAGGGACAATTTGAAGAAAAAAATTGTCTTAAAAAAATACTAAGACATATGTTCATTCTAGAATAGGGCCATTAATATTTATTTTGCCAAATGGCCCCATTGTTTACGCCTTATTGGACTATATTCAACATAACTTGAATGAAAAAAATATTGATACTGTGGTATTTTAGAAGTTTTCTTTTTGAAAATGGACCCATCTGAAAAAATCCTAGAATGAGCACTGTGATATGCTCGGACAATAAACAAGAGATAAAGATATACTTCTGAGGGAAATACTCATGGCATGCTTTGTTCTCCCTTTTAAGCACCACAGGTTTAAAAAGTTTGTTCTCTAAACTCTTGAATCATTGGAGGCTTGATACCCCCAAACCTGAGTCCTTAACTTTGCAAAACTAGAAATGACATAGTCCTCTGATTGTGATGATCACTTTATATAATTATTTTGAAAAAGCACAATATGAAAGTATGGTTTAACAGTTAAGAGCACCTGATACTTTTCTAGACTATATACTATGAATTATGTAAAGATCAGTTGTAAGCATAAATGTATCAAATCCAAATAAAATATTTGGTCTGTGAGGTATTTGGTCACTTGAAAAAAAAAAAGATTTTATAAAAAGTGTGTATATATACTGGAGATTGAAAGTTGTCACATTCAAAATTCAAAGTATGTAACAATACATATCCCATTTGAACTTTAAAATTGCATCCTTTTGGATTGTTTAAGCAATGTTTTCAATTTGCCAACTTTTACGTCTTTATTCTTTGCATTTAGTGACATCTCAATATAAATGAAATATAATTTGTTGATTAAGACATTTATCTACATTTTAAAAACTGTTTTACCACTAAACATGATTTTTCTGCACTCTTTACTGATTCTTTGCTACCTTAGTCAGTGATTCATCTCACTATTAATTTTTTCATCTTTTTTCAGAAGTCAGTTAAATTCTTACCTACCTACACCATCTGTCAAAATAATTATTTTTTTTAAAGCAGACCTCATCATAAAGGCAGCTAATGATATAATCTCAGTATATATTTTCATTAGGTGAAAGATACAACAGATTACCTTATGATAATGTAATTAGCAGAGGTATCCATTAAATTAGCTTTATTGCCACCCTGGGACATGTATCTGATTCTGACGGTCTCTTTATTTTATCTATTTAATACAAAAAACTTGTTTTAATCTCTATCCTGCTGTTATTTTCTCCACCCCAAGTTTCATTGAAAATCAAAATTGTTAATTAACAGAATCCCATTTCAGTTTCAGCAGCCTGCTGTTATGTCTTCCACCCAAGACTGCATTGAATCTCTCTATCCTGCTGTTATTTTCTCCACCCCAAGTTTCATTAAATCTGGCCAATCAAAATTGTTAATTAACAGAATCCCATTTCAGTTTCAGCAGCCTGCTGTTATATTTTCCACCCCAAGATTGCACCAAATCTGCTTAATCAACATTGTCAATTTCCATCAGTCAATTTTAGTTTCAGCAGCTTAATTGCTGTTATTTCTTACACCCCAGATTGCATTGAATCTGGCCAATCAAAATTGCAGAATTAACAGAATCCCATTTCAGTTTCAGAAGCTTGTTGTTATTTTCACTCTCAAAAAATCCTATAAATTACTAGAATTTAGACATCAATACCTATAGTTTGTTTATTTCTGTTGTTTAGGCCTAAAATGAAAAATAAACAGACCTTGGTTAAAACAGTTCTTGCTTTTTGAGGGGGTTGCACTTGATTTAGGATTTCGGAGGGATGTACTTGATTTAGGGATGTACCATATTTTATAGATCATGACAGTGAACCTGTCAGATGCTTCCACTTGCAATAATGGAAAAACAGCATGAAACAATATCTGTTTGGATTAACTATGAAAAAGTACCAGATGGGAGGCAAATAAAAACACTTTTTCTGGAAAATAAATTAGGGAGAAAAAGTGTTAAAAATATACAGCTTTTTATGTTTGTTTTTGAGTCATATATGATCTGTTTTATGCTTTAAGTGTAATACCTCTGTTACTGTCATATTTCATTTTTTTTCATTTGCTATATTATATGTTACATCTTTTGTATATCAAAATAGTTTTGTTTATATATTATTTTAGTATATTATTCCTAAAATAATTACTTGTTTACATAAACATAAACACATGCATTCTTCACATATTAGCCGAGATGATTTTTGTGTATTCTTACTTTTTATGTTCCCACCCAAAATTTGACCTAACCATTTTAGTTGCCCTTTGACCTTTCTGCGCTATGTTAGTTTTTATTTACTTACTATATTAATTTTTTTGCAATTCTGAAATCAAATCAAACACAAATATACTAGTCCATGGTCAAATAAATCAAAATCCCAAAAAGCATTTAAGCAAACATTTTGAAAAATGTCAAATTAAGTTAAACTGAACACATGAACTTGGGAGTAAGGCCAAGTGCTCCAGAGAGGAAAGAAACTCCTGTTTAGATAGTTACACTAGAAACCAACATGGAACTATAGGGCCTCAAGTACTGTATATCCAGGATACTGGCTCCAAGTGATCCTCTGACATTTCATCAGACCCTCTTGTTGATGTTAAGTCTTGGATTACTGACCATACTCTGTTGTGTTAATTTCATAAGTCATGCTGCTGATCCAATATTTGTAAGTGTGTTTGTTATCAGAAATGTTATTATGTACCCTTGACCAACAAACACTTTTTCTGTGACATCTACAACAAAAAGAATCTGAAAGTGTTTGTCTGAGAGTGTGTAAATACAATAAAGCTAAAAACGTCTATATCTGTAAGTTATATTGCCACTGGTCATTGATCAGGTCTTACTAATTAAAGCCCAGAATCAACAATGTCTTTATATTGAAAAGATAAGTTTTTAAGATGTATGGTATACTAGAAAACATGGACTGGACTTTATACTGGTACTCTGGGTTCTGGATTTGGACTCTGTGCTGGGCTCTGAACTTGAACTTTGGTCTCTGGGGTTGGACTTTGGGCTCTGGCCTCTGCACTTGGACATTGACTTACTATACTTTATTTAACATTTATTACTTTGTTTGTTTCACAAAGAATTCACTCTTGAATATAATCCATTTACAATCCTCACTGGTAAATGACCATAGAATACTGTATATGCTGCCCAGTATCCAGAGTGCAATCTACACTGGACTTTTGACTGGAACCCAGGGCTCTGGACTTGGACTTTAATTTAATATACTGTATTGCCATTTAATACTTTGTTTGACAATGGATACCTCCATATCACTGCTGGATTTAACTCAATTACAATTGTCACTGGTAAATGACAGGGGTATACTGTATATTATATTCAAAGCCCCAAGTCCAGTCCAGGTTTTCCATTATACATGTATCATGATGTAGATCATCCATCTTAGTGTGTGTATCAGAGACGGCTCCTAATTCTGTCAGAGATATTGGTTTCATTTGTCACTTACAGAGGGATTTATCAAACTTCCTAGTGGCTAATTATCTTAATATCTAAATATTTTGTTTATATAGATGATAGATATATATTGATAAGAAAAAATGAAAAAAAAATGTTCAAAGGTGGAGAAAATGGGCATAGACTAAAATGTGTAACCCATTTCAGCTGACCTTAGTTCATATTTTGATGACCAATTGTTGCATCAGCAATTGTTTCAGCTGTTCCAGAAAAGATAAAGTTTTATTCTTTAAGGAAAGTTCCTGTATGCATGAGTTGTGCAAGTGTGCTTTATGGTCTGTCTTACACTAGCATGCACTAACGGCGACTTTAAGATGCTAGTTCATAGAGTCAGTATGCCTCAGACAAGCATACCCTCTCCCCCAGTTACATTGTACTGACACAAGTTGAATCAGTTGATACTGCTCTCCTAATACCAAGTAACACATGGAAAAGCAGTATTTCAAATTGTAATGTATGGCACAGCCAAGGTTCAGATCAATGACCTCCCACTTAGACTTAGGAGGAGGACACTCCAGCGCTAAGCCACCATGACAACTTCTTAGTGCAAGTATGATAAAAGCTTGTTGTCAGTGCTAAGTGTAAATTGATTGAAATACATTTTAGGGTTCTGTCTATTGTAAATTTTAGGGTTCCGTCCATCAACTGTCCTTAATGATACATTCAATTCTAAAAGTCTTAAACAAAATCTGACACCCCATGTTTTACTAAACACCCCAATTATATTTCAGAAAAAAATCCATGAGAATTTCCACAGACATTTGAAAGAAAAATTCCTTGATATCATATAGAAGATTGATTACCTAAAGTGTTTATAAATGACAGGAGAAAATTTGATCTCTTAAAAGAATTTACTCAATTACAATCATTAAGAAACATTTAGAGCATTAACCCTTCATAAAGCCTTCAGGTTATTTACCCTAGCTTACTCGAAAGGACAGACAACAATGTCTGATTTTTTTATATTCTCAAAAAATCATGAAAGTCTTGAAAATAAAAACTATGGTGAATATATTACAGTCAAACCTGCTTTAAAGGTCACCTCTATATAAGGACCACCTGCTTTAAAAGGCCAGAAAAAATTATATCTCACTTGCTCATAATCCATGTTATTTGAACCTGTATTTATAAAGGGTCACCTGCCCATAAAGGCCACTTTTACTGGTTTCCTTTGAGTGGCCTTTATATACAGTGTTGACTGTATTTTAAAATACAGAAATCTCTAGATTCATTTCCACCATTTGTTATCATCTATCTTTTCAAAAAAAGAAAGGGGGTTTTAAAATTGAATTTATGTACTTCCTTCTGTCTGTCCAGACACTTCATGTTCATTCAAGATTTGGTTATGAAAGGGTTTGGCAATAAATCAAAGGAGACTATAAAAACATAGCAGAACCAACATTTGGGATTTCAAAATACTGAAATTTTAAGGTCTTTTAGGGAAACAAAACATCAAAACAATATATTTTGATAGAAACATGAGCATTAAGCATATTGTTGCATGAAGGACGTAGATAAGAGGGTTTTCCCAAAATTTTAACATGCTTTCTGAACTCTTAAATTTGAAATTTGTAGACAAAGCTATTTAGTATGAATGCACATGCTTTTTGAACTTTGAAATTTAATCTTTAGACCAGATTAATATTTAAACTCAGCCATTTTGATTTGAATGTAAACATTATGTTTTTTCTCCATTACATCAAAGAAACAAGGTTTTTCTAGGAAATTTGAACATGCTTTCAAAAGCAAAAACCGGAAAAAGAACAAAAAACAACTTTGAATGAGATATCTTAATGGAACTTTTATGTATAATGCATACTGGTAATTTTTGCTGCACAAAATGCACTTTGAAGTTGCATATAACAGACCAGGCCAACTGTTAAAATGTGTGTTACGAGAATGTTTTTGATGAGAATATGATGTGTGTTTGGTCTGATTGAAATTGGAGGTTGAATTGGATGGCAATTACCGAGTATTGTAATGTTTCGCCGATTACATCATCGCCATCAAGCAACTTGATGTGGTAATTCTCTGTTATAAATGTAATTTCATTGGAGCCTCCCATTATATAACAGCTCTTGATGGGTGAGTAACCCATTTATCTAAGTGCAATACTGGTTTTGGGAATGTTTGTTAAATACAGCGTTAGGGATTAACACCAGATAGAAATAATATAAATGATGCACAATTTCATTACCACAAATTATTATGAACATGTGCTTGATATCACAAGGGCATATAAAAGGAGTGAAGTGGACTTATGGTGTTTTACGTCCAAGCCAAGATTATTTCACTTGTATTAAGGTGGCCAGTTCAGGGATGGTAGAGGAATCTGGAGTTCCTTGAAAAAAACCACCAACCTTCGACAAGCAAACTGACAAACTTTCTCATACTAAGATCTGTCCTGAGTAGGATTCAAACCCAAGAGGCACTCTGACAAACTTTTTCACACTAGGATCTGTACCAAGTTGGATTCAAACCCAAGAGACAAGAGGCACTGTGATTTGTAAAGTGCACACTTTAGACCAGGCATAACAAAGATTAACTAGATGCACAGACATGCTAGTGTTTTTAGACCAGGCATAACAAAGATTAACTAGATGCACAGACATGCTAGTGTTTTTCAAGCATCTCTGATTGTAATAACGTGTCATAATTGTACTCATTCATACCCATGTATTTCAAGAGTATTTGTCAACAGCTGCTCAATTTTGGATTACTTTCCAATATTTGCAGTTCTGTACAAATTGCAATAGAACTGAGTTAATTTATGACATATACCATTTACTGTTTACTGGGAGAGTCTGCAGATTGGGTTGATGATGAAATTGATGAAATTGATGAAATGAACAGTTACCAATTGATCAATGCTTACTAAGGCAATTAACACAATTTACCACCAGATCGTTCATTTCATGTGTAAATTACAGCTGTTTATATTTCACATTTTCTCCTTTTTTATGCCACAATGATTCATAAATCCAATAGATTATATCTGGGACACTGGGGGAAAACTATTATTTTTATTAAATCATAAATATAAATGATTTTTATTTGCATGTATGACTAAATGAAAATAAAAATAATTGATTTTTCATATTTTAATTTTCTTTATTAAATTGGAATAATATAAAAAATTGATTTTCTATATTTAATTCCATAGTATGAATGACCTTAATCAAAAGTTATTATTCATAATTTATGATATTTCATGGAGGCAGCATTGATATCATGCTGTTATGCAACCAGGTGTAAATGGACACCTGAATCACCATCATATTTCCATATTTCCTGCGGGGATAGCTTACCTGTGGGATATCGTATTTCGCACTACAAAGAGAAATGCATTCAATTACCTTTCTGATAACAAAATGGAATCATTTCATCGGTTAATAATTAACACTTTTCACACTGTGGTTAACAAAATGAGTTACAACCGTGTTTCTTATCTTGATTTAAATATAAATTATGTACATTCATCATGTAGAATATTGAGAGATTAAACATCGATTTATTGACCAGGTGAAAATTACACTTTTTTATCATTAAATGGTGATTAATTTAATTAAAGATACATACACAAAAAAGACTGATTGTGTGTTACAAAATATGACAGTTTCTAAACAAATTTTATTCATTCTTTAATTTTAATTTAGATGTGTTTCCATTCCACAGGTATTAAAAAATGCCAAATTGGCTACCAATTTCTTTTCAGAATTATTTTATGAAGTATTCTGTTTTTGTAAATTTGTAAAGTACTTAAAAAAAAAAGAAAAAAAAAGCTAATCATTTGAAATTTGTGGATACCCAGATTTGGTATATACATGTTTTTATTAAAATGTGTTTAATTGAATGTGATAGGCCTTAATTATGATTAAAGATGTGTTTATAATGGTGTAGATTTACAAGTATTATATTATTGAATTTAGAAATAAGATTCATTGTTTTCCATCAGAATACAGAAAAACCAGTATATAAAGACCAACTGGGAGAACCGGTAAAAGTGTACTTTATTGGCAGATGCATCTTATATACCGGTTCAAATAACATGAATAAAGAGTGATTGGGATAAAATTTTACTGATCTTTTGAAGCAGGTGGCCAGAAGTGATCTTTAAGACAGGTTTGACTGTATTACAAAATGGGAGAGATTCAAATAAGATGGATATACCTGTAATTACTGCAGATATGAAAGAAAAAAAAATTACCTCAATTAGCAAGAAATGTTTCATGTAAAGTTGATAAATGGCTTATACAATATGATAAAATTAAGATATACTAGTAATGGTATATCTAACAAGTAAAAAATATATCCTCAATTAATGGCATCTCATTAGATTGATAAATAGATAAATAAAAAAACAGGTGATGGATGTTTTGTATACTAAATGGTGATGGATAGAAAATGGCCTAATCGGATGATAGATGGAAAGGAGCTTAATCAAATGATAGATAGAAAGTAGCTTGATTATGTGATGAAATGAACAGCCAAACACTATGATTGAAAGTACAGTCAAACCTGTCCATAAAGGTCACATAAGGGAACCAATAAAAATGACCTTTATGGACAGGTGGTCCTTTTATACAGATTCAAATGACATGAATAACGAGCAATTGGGAAAATTTTTTAATGGACTTTAAAAGCAGGTGACCCTTTTATAGAGGTGGCCCTCAAGGCAGGTTTGACTGAAGCTTGATGATATGGTAAAATGAACGACCAAATGATATGATAAAAAAGAAGCTTGATCATATGGTGAAATGAACGACCAAATGATATGATAAAAATATGGTAAAAAGAATGACCAAACAATATGATAAAAATATGGTGAAATGAACATAAAAATATGGCGAAATGAACAACCAAACAATATGATAAAAATATATTGCAAAATAAACGACCAAACAATATGATAAAAATATAGCGAAATGAACGACCAAACAATATGATACAAAGTAGCTTGATCATATGATGAAATGGACGAGCAAATAACATTGTAAGAGGAAGGACATCTAATTGAATATTGTTTGATAAACTCCTGTTTAAACATAACACAAAAAAATCAATGTTTAGATTGCTTTTGAAGTTAATTTAGATAGTATCATGTTTATTTTTCTCTACATTTATTACCTGACTCCATCAAAAGAGAATATCGTTAGGTTTATGTAACACCTGTGATTCTTTAGTGTCTGTTTATTACTGGTTATATATATCTTTGGCAGTTTAGGAGAACGTAATCGCTTAGGAAAATCATATTTACTTTTTTTTCTTCTTTCATGTCAGATCACTCATAAGGCAAAGTTGTACAAATCTAAAAAAAAATATAGTAACCTCATTTGATTGCTGTGTTTAAAAAAAAACTTATAGTCTCGTTTAATATTCATTTTGTCAAACCTGCACATCGAACAGTGGCTTTGATGGTCAAGTGGTATAAAGTGTTGGGTTGCCGATCACAGCACTTCTAAAGCTAAGGTTTGAAGCCCACTTGGGGAAAAATCCTTTCTTGAGAAAGTTTTTCAGTTTGTCAAAATGCCATGGTTTTTCTCTTGGCACTCCAGATTTCTCCATCTAATTACATGGTACACACTGACATTTAGCCCTTTAAACTCTATCTGTCAATATTTTTGTGAGTCTAAAAAGATCACTCTTTATAAACAATCTTTAAGGTTCCAGAATCAAATTTTAATGATTTTATATTTAATTCAAAATTAAAACTGCTAAGTATTTCAAAATCATTAAAAAAAAAATCCCCTTTGATGCTTGTATAATTTAGATTCACACACAGTAAAGTATTGGTACATATGTACTGTAGTATTTTCACCCCAGGCCATTTTTTCGTGGCATTTGTAGTTTAACCATGTATGTTTACCGCAGATTTGTTTGTGTCATACGAACATACAAATGATTTTGGTACAAAATTGTCAAAACCACAAATATAACAGAATTCTTGACATTTACATCTATTTGCGGTCAAATTTCTCAAAATGAATTATTTTTTTCTGTCAGATATTCAAGTACATTTGTATAGAGTAATAATTTTTACAGACAACCCATTTGCGATAAATGCCAGATTTTCTTACATTGGCAGTTTTTTCTCACTTTGAGACCATTTAGATGTCAAATTCTGAAAATGATGGCTTTTTATTCTGTCAGGTATATCCTATTTTTCAAGTATGGGTCAATATCTTTTCTGCAGCCAATCCATTTTCCGTAAATGCTAGTTTTTCTCTCTTAGACAATGGATATGTCAAATTTCAAAATCATGTCTTTTATATTGTCAGATTCCATTATTTTCAAGAACATGGTAATGATTTTTTCCTGTGGTGAATCCATTTCCGATAACATCTCAATTTTCTTACAACTTCAATACAGTCCAACCTGCCTTAAAGGCCACCTCTATTTAAGAACCACCTGCTTATAAAGGCCAGTAGAATTGTATCCCAATTGTTCTTTATTCTTATTGTCTGAACCTGTATATAAAGGCCACATGCTAATAAAGGCCACTTTTACTGGTTTCCTTGGGTGGCCTTTATAGGCATGTTTGACAGTACATTAATGTACCTTTAAAATTTTAAAATGGTTTCTGAATTCAAGTACATGTACTAGGTCATTATCCTTTTTTTTCCCCACTTCCATTCCATTTTTGGCAATTTCCCGATTTCTTAAAGCAAATTTTGTTTTCCGCAACATTAGACGGAGGCTAGTTATAGAATGGTTTCAAGCACATGTACGTGCATGGTCATTATCCTTTTTTTACCGTTTCCATTCCATTTTTGTAATTTCCCAATTTTCTGAAAGTAGACATTTTCTCTCCTCAGCAACATTAGATGGAGGCTAATTATAGAATGGTTTCAAGTACATGTACGTGGTCGTTATCTTTTTTCACTTCCATTCCATTTTTTGGTAACTTCTAGATTTTCTTAAAGCCAAAGTGTTTTCCTCTGCATCATTAGATGGAGGCTAATTATAGAATGGTTTCAAGTACATGTACATGGTCATTATCATCTTTCCACTTCCAATCCATTTTTGGTAGTTTCTCGATTTTATTAAAGTCGAAGTTTTCTCCTCCACAACATTAGATCGAGGCTAATTATAGAAACAAATCAGACACATAGCTTATAACATGTTTATTTGAAGACGCTATGTCAGACATATTGATTTCACGAAAAATAGAAACCAAGTCCAATTTTTAATGAAGTAGAAATGTAGCTAAAATAGTTCTTATACAATTCTGTAATGAAGTAATCACCAATACTCGATTTAAACTCGAGTGTCACTCTTGTAGATTTTGTAATTGAGAAAATAACTTTTTAAGACACTAATACAGTTGAACCTGCCTTAAAGACCACCTCTATATAAGGGTCACCTGCTTATTAAGGCCAGTAGAATTGTATCCCAATTCAATTTATTTGAATCTGTATATAAAGACCACCTGCCCATAAAGGCCACTTATACTGGTTCCCTTGGGTGGCCTTTATAGACAGGTCTGACAGTACTTATACTTTGTTTTTTTGAAAACTCATTGTATTTTTTACCAATAAAAGATTTTATCCCATATCTTGGATATATTTGACACTTCATAGTTTTGCATTCTTAGTTTGATTCCACACACGACAGGTGTAGCTAGCTAAACAGGAGTTATACCCTTTCAGAGCACCCAGTCTCACTTTCCCAATGGAGGTTAACAAGTTTGACTTAATTTGCTATCTTTATACCTTGTTTTTGGAATTGTGATTTAATGGACACAAACCAGTATGTTTGGGTTTTATTTGGACTATTGCAATTAGTTTGAAGCCGAAGTAATTGGTATCTCAAAAAATAGATTTGTTATAGAAATTAATAGTCTCCCTTTAATACGAGAAGGTGTAGTTAGTTAGACAGGAGTTGCTTACCCTTCTGGAACACCTGACCTCTCTGGTGGATGTGCTTACCCTTCTGGAACACCTGGCCTCTCTGGTGGATGTTTGTTAATGAAATTGATATATAGGGAAATAAATAATACAAAAGTGATTTTTACAGAAATAATTTTTTTACCAGAATGATAGTCAAACCACCGTACAAGAGAGATTACATTGTTGTTTGTTTGGCACATTAGAAGAACTTTGATGAATGGTGATAGAAGATCTGTTATTGAATTATTGATGTATATAAACAATGAAACTGACATTATTTGTTTATATGTTAGGTAGCCAGCACAGTGTTTACTTAGAAATGTGAAATCATTCATATAAAAGACTCTTTGCCAAAAGAAATTGTTGTCAGCAGCTTGGAGCATAAAATCTTATCCATTTAAAGATGCAAAAATCTTGTTTCCAGCAAATCTATAAAATACAAACTTTTAGTGGCATTATTTTCAATTTTAATAATAAAAAGGAAATCACCTGCACATTATGAAATACATCATATAGTGACTTGGATATACAGACATGTTGATAGGTTTAATTATTAATTGGATACTTTTCAATGTTTCATTTATCAAGCTCATTACTCTGTGACATTCTTTGGATTTTAACCAAATAAATTGTTACTATACACCTGTTTGATGAAAATACTTTGGTCAAGTTTGATTTTAATAATTCAGTAGGAGTTATTCCCCTTTTATCTGTTGGTGTTAATATTTAGCTATTTGGTAAAAAATAACTTTATTATAGTTCCATTTCCACTTCACCTAATTGGTGTCGAAAAATCTTTTTGATGAAAATACGTTGGACAAGTTTGATTTTGTCAGTTTAATAAGATTATTTGCTTTTAAATTCATTGGTGTTAGTGTACAGTTATTTAAAACAAAAATACCTTGGACAATTTCATGAATCTTATAATAGTTGTATGTTTCTTTTACCTAATGATGTTTACATACACCTACCGGTATTCTAGGTTTCCATAAATTAAAAATAATTAGTAGCCAAATTTCCAAAACTTGTGAAAATATAGTCCTTTTTAAAGTATTTTTCCACAAATTTGCTAAAATAGGTTACTTTTTGAAAAAGAATTCCTCAGAAATTAGTAGCGAATGGTGATTTTGGCTATCAGGAATGGAAACATAGCCTATTTGATAAAAGCACCTTGGACAATTTCATCAATTTAATAAAAGCTATATTTCCCTTTTACCTAACTGGTGTTAATATAAATCTGTATGATGTAAATACCTTTGACAAGTTTGATCTCCTCAATTTATAGGAGTTTTCCCCCTTTTAAGCCATTATGAATAAACATCTGTCTGGTGAAAGCATTTTGGATTCCAACACTTTGTTCTTTTTTCTCATTTACGTTAATTTACACCTGTATGATGAAAATACCTTTGACAGGTCTGATTTCATCAATTAAATTAGAGTTAATCCCCTTTAAAATTGTTTTGGGGAAATTTAAAAATGGTGTAAAATACTAGTTAAATTTTTTTCCTCATCGTTAAAATGCACCTGTTATATAAGGGTTACATTATTTATTTCATGTTCAAAATCATGCAATATAGTCATTAAGAAAAATATTTGAAAAAGAATAAAATCCAAATCAAACCCTTAAGAGCCTCACCGTGTATGATAAATGTTTGTTTATTCTTTCTAATCAAACACTAAATTACATTTTATTTTCACATAAACCTCGACACAAGTTCTTCAAATAATGAGTATGAATCTTCACAAGAATATTGAAAGATAGTAAAAAAAACAACCAAAAAACAGAAGTTGCAAACCTTTATATAACTTTTTGTTTGAATTCTAATAAAATTGCATTGATTTTTCTCGGTTCTTTTCACTTCTACAAACTCTAATGACATTGAAAGCATGAGTCACAATTCTCACATAACTCGTTGAGTGCATAATGCGAAGTTGACGAAGAACCTCCTGTGATCGTCAATTTTAATTCCTCTCTAAGGGGGAGCAACAGGTCTTCTGTCTTGAAAGAATTTCTTAATTAAAAATTGCTCCTTCTTCTTTAATTTTATTTATTTAATTTTTTTTTCGCTTTTAAATGTTTAATTTGAAAGGTCTTAGGAATTCAATTAAGAATTTTATAAAATCAATTATTTTTCCCTGCAAAAATTGTACAAGTGGTTTTGTATGATAACATGATCAATAGATTTGTCATTTATTTTGTAAACAAAAATTCCCATTTTCTCTAATTTAACCCTGTTATAACCTCTTCAAATGATTTTTTTTTTCAAATTGGATTGGGGTAAATCAGATTTATTTCAAGATATTACCGTGAAACCTTGTCTTAGGAGTGTGATTTAAACTCCGTTACCAAACTAATAAACCATACAGCAAATAAAATTGAAAATCGGGTCCTGGCAACATTGGTTATAATTGAAACACGGAATGACAATTTATTTCTTGATTTTTCGCAACTGTTGTCAGAATCGGAAGATGACTCAGCTGTGTTCTTCACCTTTTTCTATCATACTACTAAATATCACCTGTAAGCTGGCATGTGCGAGATATATATTTTTAATTTTCATAAGCGTTAAAGACGTCAGTTGTTCTGGGCGATGATTACTCCAGATGTGATGGAGGAAAAGGTTGATTAATTAAATTAATGCTCTAGCCATTTTCCTGATAAGTGGTCGTTGTATACACAAACTTGCATCATGCTGGCAGGTATTAGGAGGTTTTTCTATTCATTATTCACTGTTATTAGAATATGGAATTATATGTATTATCCGTACATTGATGTGTCATTTTTCAATGGAAGGTTACACATGCACTTTAAGTAAGTAGAGAGCTTTTCCTTTTCTAACACCCCCCATTTTTTTAATCACTGAGGGTGCAATCTGGTTGATTTCTATGGAATGCGCTAAGTTAAATTAAAGATCCCATAGTGACCAATTAGATGACCATCATCAGGTATATTAGAAATTGTCCTATGTTTACAGAACTTAATATGACCTTATTACTCTTATGCATCATGCCTCGCAAATGAACAAGGAAAAACAATTTTTTAGTACAATTTTTGAATTTTCAGTTATGATTGCTAAAGACTTTATGAGTAAAGTTGAGAAATAGTAAATTATGAACCAGTCAAGATTATTTCATTTATATCAAGATGGTCAGTTCTTGGAGAGTAGGATGAGCTGAAATACCCAGAGAAAACACTGACCTACAGAAAGTGAGCTGACAAACCCAAGTTGGATTTGAACCTAGACAGCAAGAGGTGCTGTGATCCGTAAACTGGCTTTTTTAGACCATGCAGCCACCAAGGTCCTTGCTAAAACCACTAGGGATCAGTATATGCATAAATCCCACATAACCTATCATTTCTTATTTCTAGTTCTCATGATATAGGTTCTAGTACATCATGTCTTTCTTGATCTTGTTTTATCCTTCCCATTTGTTTTTGCAACCCTGGACTATAATATATGATGTCCTTCTTGTTCTTGTGTATCCTTCCCATTTGTCTCTACAACCCTGGACTATAATATATGATGTCCTTCTTGTCTTGTTTTACCCTTCCCACCTGGACTATAATATATGATGTCTTTCTTGTTCTTGTTTTATCCTTCCCATTTGTCTCTGCAATCCTGACAGAAAAATTTAAGTTGTTTGCACCAACAGAAGAGGGTGAATATGCAACATGAAATATGGAAAAGTCTTCGCTGGTAACATTACTTACGACCTGTACTTTTTAAGTGCAGATAAATAACAACTTAAATGTGTGAATAAATGATATTTAAAAGCATGTACAATGTATTATATTTAATTTTGATTTAATAAAACTCATAATATGTTTGTTGTTTTTTATGTACTTACAGGTAGAAAACATAAACACTTGTCTTACATTCCTGGCTAGTATAGGTGTTAACGTCGAAGGACTTAGTGCTAAAGGTAGGTTGAAGGAAATTTATGAATTTTTACTCCTTTTTTTCAGCTTTCCAAGCATCTAATACAGAAGAATGGAAATGGCGTGGAGTGATAGTGTTTTATGCTTCAGCCAAGATTCTTTAACTTATATATGAGTGGTGTTTTACTTCCCAGTAAGAAAATATATCACTTATATTGCCAGCTATAGGCGAAGTTGCAGAATTTTGCCTGTGCAATGGGATTATGGCATTATACAGCAGGGTTCTTTAGTGTGCCAAGCTTACCGTGACACCGGACCTCATTTATTTTAAGTTCCCATCTAAAAGAACCTTGACTTTTATTTTATAATGCCAAGTGCTTGGTGAAAAAACAGTCACTACCCACTTTCAAGTCTTGGGTCAGACCTCACTTATATATGAAACAGGTCAGTTCTGGGATAGTGGAGTGCCTGGTATAGCCACCAAACATCGAAAAATGAACTGAAAAATTTTCTCACACTAGAATCTTACTCAAGTGAGATTCTAGCCTAGGAGTACCAAGTGGGTTACTTCCGTGTTTCAGAGTACTTCAGAGTATTAATGTTTTAGCCAATGTATTTTCAATTGATTGTGTACACTTATCTGTCCTAGTCTGTATAGTTGTTCAGCTGATATATTTTTTCTTTTCAGATATAAAAGACGGAAATTTAAAAGCAATTTTAGGCCTATTTTTTAGTTTATCACGGTATAAGCAACAACAGAAAGCACAACAACAACAAAAACAAGAACAGTTTAAAGCATTACCAGGGGAAGTAACTCCAGATAATCAAACAAGTAGCTTAGGCAGAACCACACCTCAGCTCAATGGCGGTGAAATGCTATCTAGGTTTGTGTAGTATTATCAATGGGAAAATAATTTTATATGTTTTGATTTTAATTTCAAGATTTTATACAATTTTAGAATCCTGTTGTAACCCTAATTTTGATATATGATCTGAAAACCTTGAAAAACTAAACAAATTGCAATACTGGTCCTTCACCTGGTCCTCAATATTAAGAGAATAGTGTTTCAACTGGTTCACCCAGTGTCATTATAATGTGATTGGGGAGTGGTATGCTTGTTTGCAGTGTAATGACTGTGATTTTAAGATGCTAGTTCACAGAGTCATTACATTGCAAACAGACATCTTAAAGTAACCCTGAGTCCCTGCTAGTAAAACACAGACTATAAAAATACACTCACACATTTCATGTATACACAAACTTGTTTTTAGAGATTGATAAACTTAATCCCACTGTAAGTAGCTAAAAAATTGCTGATGTGACATTAAACATATTTACAACAACAACAATCCTTCACCATAGGGTTTTAATATTAAAAGCTGTAGCTCTCCTTGACTAACAGGTTTTCAATGTTCTACTGTCAAATGACACTGTATTATTGTATGTCAAATATGCCAAGACAACTTAAGGAAATTAGGAAACATCGGAAACATGGTCTAGTCGTGTCAACATGGAGTAAAACAACACACTTCCTCTGGTCTGACATTGAAATATCCTTAGAATGAAATTTACATTTTCTTAAAGTCTACATGTCAATTTCAACAAATAAGAAATATTTATCACGAAAGATCTGCAAGGCATTTAGAAGATTCAATTAATTGATACCATCACAAAGGTCAATGAGATTTTAAATAAGTCTCTGAGAGTCTTAATTTTACGATATTTCGTCAGATTGTATCGATTACATTTTTCCCCGTAAGATATATCATTTTAATCTGAAGTTGCCTCTCCGATGTATTTCGATAATCTGCCAGCAGAATCAATTTGGTCTTGTTTATATTGAAGATAAAGATTGCAATTCTCATACATTGCCATATAAGTTGACAAATTTTCATAAATTTATTTCATAAGGAGCGTGTGTCATGCTAAGAACATATTTATTGTTTTTTCCTGGTGATGTAACACAACTTCTCATTAATACACTAGGAAAAAACTCGCCAAAATGCATTTGTTATTTAAAGAAATGGGATTTTGTTTTGGGGATAAAAGGATGGTTATATTTGCAATATAAACTCCAGACAGAATTGACACAAGTGTTAATAGACCCGTATAATTTTCTGGATAAACATTTTATCCTTCGGAAAGCCGGAGATATTAACAGTGGGACTCGGAAAAAATATTGAAAAATGTCCCTGATGAGATAATAATTCTAGTTTGGTAGAAATAAAACTGCTTATAATGACCCTCTTTTTACATCATTATATAAAATATTTACACCATAATATAGAACCTGTGCTTGCTAAGTGGTTAAAGTATTGGTGTCAACCCAAAGTATCTCAATTGTAGGATTATCCTTGGCCCCATTGGATTTTTGAATTGCCTTGGAAACAAACACAATCATACTGGTTCATATACAAAAGACAATTCCAACTTGAAACTGACAAATTAAGTTAAAGATGTCAGCTTCCACCAGGGAAGTGATGCTGGGTCCTACTTAAGGGTAAACACCAATTTCCAATTTTTTCAGTATGTTGGATCTTTGATATTTGGTTTATAATCACAACAGTAGAACCTGTTGAATTCAAACTCCTTTCAGACTAAAATTCCTTACTAAAGATTTGGTTCAGATAAGATCGGTTTAGTTTAGACAAGTAATGGTAATGAAATTGACAACCATACCGCAAGATTTGTACCCTTTAATGTTTGTTTGAATTGATTTGTTAAATGGCCACGCTACAAGTTTCTGAAATAGCACCATGTTAAAGGGAAAATTTCAACACAATGAAAATCAAAGTTCAACATAAACATTATGAGATATCATGTGGTGCCCTGATGAACCCCATTTTACTAGCAATATTAATAGTATAGATCCTGAAAGATGAATCCAGTTGACACTTTTTTTTGTACGGCATTCACGACAGTGAAAGCGTACATTGCAATCTCTTTCCACCAAGATCAGGCTTCTTTACTGTGAAATATTATGAAATAGAAGACATCGGAAATAGTGCACATGGTAAATGAATGTGAAAGGAATATATCTGTTTTATCGTGAGATATGTATTTTGAGACAGGTAATGGATTTGGTTACAATCCCCTGGGGGATTTTCAGTTATATTCATAGTCCTGCCCCAACACCATTTTCCCAACTACGCCGTACATCAGCACAACAGTGCTATGCTTTTGGTTTACACAAGGTTCATGAATGTAAAAATGTATGCAGTACTATGCTCAGCAATGTGTATGAATGGTTTTTGGGGACCTTGTTGGCCAAGTGGTCTAAAGCATGTGCTTACAGATCACAGTGCCTCTCACCTTCTAGGTTTGAATCCCACTCTGGATCCTAGTGTAAGAAACTTTGTCAGTTCATTTGCCAAAGTTTAGTGGTTTTCTCTGGGCACTCTGGTTTCTCTACAATTTAAGAACTGACTGCCTTTATTTAAGTAAAAAAGAAATTGAACTGGTGCATAAAACCCCATTCTATTCCACTCTGAATGGTTTGTGATGTTAACCCTCTTGCTGTCAAACGGACATACGTGTATTCTACCGACTGCCTGCCATACAGACACATATGTCCTTTCAATGGAATTGACAACTTTTGGTTAAAAGACCAAGAGATACTCATAATCTTTTGAAAAGTATAAGCAAAACTGCAAAAATTTGACTATTGAGATTATAATCTACAATTAACTAATGATGTCATAAGACCTCAAGCGCGTCTGACGTCATAATCTATTGTTGACGTCATATCATTTCACATTGTGAACTTCAATTTGGCACTGCCAACGTTGTGTTAAAAATTAATTTGACAGCAAGAGGGTTAATCTGCATCAGTGCAGACCTGAGTATCAGAGTGCTAATGTTGTCTTCAGCACGTTTCAGTACAGGGACATTAAAAAAATTCAATAAATACAATGTGCAATAAATTGTGTGTTACAGAAGATTATAATCATCACATGTTATGAAGGTTTAGTTGCTATATATATATTAATTTAGATTCATAGTGTGTAATCATAGGCTTCTCGTGGGTGAATCGGGAACATGTTTCTATGACATTTTATTTCATCGTCATGCTGCCTGTTTGAAATGTGATATGTATACATATTGGCTTTGAGTGTTTTGAGAAAAAATATTAAATTTTTCCTTTGATTTTATCAAAAGCTCACCTCATCCTAGCAGATACCCACTTTAAGTTTACTCAGAATTTGGATTAAACATGTTTTATCGTTTTAAGTCAAAAGTCTGTCATTGCATCAATAGCTGGTAAAATATTGATATAATTGAACTATTTTTGATTGGTTCCTTTAATTAGATGAAATAAAAACAGGGCATAGTGGTCTACAGAGCATGCATAAGGATCACAGAACTTCTCACTGCCTAGGTTTGAATCCCACTTGGATAGATCCTAGTGTGAGAAAGTTTGTCAGTTTGCTTGCCAAAGGTTGGTTGTTTTCTTCTTGTTCTCCAGCTTCCTCCACAAGAACTGACTGTTCGATATAAGTGAAAGAATAATAGCTGGGGCATAAAACTCCATCAGACCACTCCATTCCACTACCATTCAAGGACTGACTGCCTGATACAAGTGAAATTATCTTGACTGGGGTGTAAAATGCCATTGAATCCAACCAATCTTTCATGAAGAAATCAATTTTCATTTATGATCTGTTTGTCCTTTATTCCCTATATTTATCAGTTTCCATGGGGACCTTGGTGGCTGAATGGTTTAAACAGTGTGCTTACAAATCCCACCACCTCTCAATGAAAGAATCTTGACTTGGGCATAAAATTCCATTAGTCCACTCCACTCCACAACCATTCCAGAACTGACTCAAGTATAAGTGAAAGAATCTTGACTGGGACATAAAACTCCATCAGTCCACTCCTCTACCATTCAAGAACAGACTGTCCAGTATAAGTGAAAAATCTTGACTGGGGCGAAAAACACCATTGTATCCAATCTTTCATGAAGGATTCGATTGTTTTCATTTATTATCTTGTTGTCCCTTATTCCCAATATTTATCAGTTTCCATGAGGACCTCAGTGGCTGATTGGTTCATACTGTGTGCTAACAAATCACAATACCTCTCAATGAAAGAATCTTGACTGGGGCATAAAACACCATTACATCACTCCACTCTTAGATAATCTTGAAAAATTCAATCATTTTCATTCATGATCTTTTTAACCGTTATTTCTTGTATTTATCAGTTTCCAGGAAATTAGATTTATTTCTGGCAATATTATATAACATATCTCTGATAGAATTACATCACTACATTCATGTTTACTGACTATAAACATGTGGTCAGTCTGATAACTTCATTTGTGAATTTTTGTTATTACGATTACAGTTCAGTAAATGCCAATTTCACACTAATGAAATCATATTTGTTTATGTCTGTTACCATGACAACAAACAAAGTTTGAGTTGATTGCTGTTTGTTTCCCAAATGACTCAGCCATAAAGATCGGTGATGAAAAATGATCTTTCCCTTGACCAAACTGACTCATTCTGGACAGAATGACCAGTCCCGCTAGTAGTGACCGTTATGTCAATAAAAGCAGCTTAAGTGCAAATTACAAATCAGCTTACTAATGTCTGGTAATCTAACTTTATCAGTTCATAAATGATTGGCACTCATCAGATGTGAAATTTACACATTGGACAAGGTCTTAACACCCAATTGATTCTGTATTGCCATGGTAATGACCGGATAGATTAAATCCTAATTAAGGCTGTGTATTGGAATTGTAAATAAACTGTCATATTTCCGTCTTTAAATGGATTATTTGTATATAAGCAATAAATAAGTAATAATGTCTTTTTCCTTGGTAGGTCTGAACCTTCCTTATAATGGCCAATTTGATAATCAATTTCTATCCATACTCTAGGTCATTTTATTTAACACGAAAGTGTGACAAGTCAAATGTTTTGTGGTCTTCGTTGCTGAGTGGTATGAAACACACGTTTTTGGATCACAGTGCCTCTTACCGCCTAGATTCTAATCCACTCGGTGACAGATCCTAGCGTGAGAAAGTCTGTCAGTTCCCTTGGGGAAGGTCATTGGTTTTCTCTCGGTACTTCCGATTTTCTCTACCATCCTTGAACTGATTTTCTAAATATAAGTCAAAAACTGGGGCATACAACTCTATTTCTCCACTCAACTTAAATGTGGTCTCTTTTTGTAAAGACAATTCCAATATTATACAAGATTTCTTGTATGATATAAGCATGATTTAAAGAAAATATTATTTTAATTCATAATCAAATTTTTGCCCTTGCTCTATGTGATTTTAACATTCTGCGTCTAATGTATCTATAGGAGAAAGAAATGTGTATTGGTGATTTTAGAGAGTTTTGGTGGACTAGGCTCAATAGGTTAGGTGACTGGGTAGCTCAGTCAGAACAGCATCCCACTAGTATTGAGTCCAGTTTGACTGCTAAAGGTTTTCCCTTTCCGCTTCAGTATTACATATTGGTGAGCCTGCGAAATGGTTGATTAGTTTATGCAATGTGCTTTCATGGGATCTGGAATTGCTTGAACAAATTCCATCTAGATGACTTTCACATGGCATGATCTGGGATATAAAGATATAAAACAAATTTGCTCAATAACTCTCTGAACACAGTACACAGTATGAAGAAATTCATATAATTTTGGTTAATGGAATGCTAAAAAAGGGGAGATAATCCTAATTGATACAGCATGCATATTTACATAGATATCAAATTATTAACATCTTATATTTGGTATGTTCCTTTATATACATGTAGTTGACCTACAAATCAAAATTTAAAAATTTGTTAAGTTTTGACAGAGTTATGTCCCTTTGAAATTTTCACTGTTGTGATAATGTTTATTGTCTTTCTTTCGTTTTAGGTTACCTTCTCCATTCAAATCAGGGAGTAAATGTCCAACAATAACTCATCCGTCATCTAAAGAAGGCCCAAACAACGCTAACGCTAACGCCAACGCTAACCTCAATAACAACACTAGAAATAGTAGTAAATCACAGAACTTAAATGCTGCTGTAAACGACAAAGTCCGATCACAACTTATACAACATAATAACAACAACACATCATCATCATCTTCATCAGGTAAGTCTGGTTATGTTGTTGTCATCATCAACCATCATCATCATCATCATCATTATCATCATCATCATCTTCATCAGGTAAGTCTGTTATATTGTTTTAATCATCCGTCATGATACCAGTAAAAATACAGCATATCACCACAGTGTCCATTCTAGAAGGGACCATTGGTTCCTTATTTTGTCCAATTGTCCCCATTAGTAAGGCCTTATTCAACCATATTTAAGATTACATGAATGCAGAAATATTGATTTTATGGTGATTTACAGGACTATCACCACACCAACACAATCTTACCACTTTGTCACCACCATCATTGCTGTTTGTGTCCCCCTCCTCTTCTTCCTTCTAATCATCATCATGCTTGTCATTAATAAAGTTCATCATCATCAGTTTATTTCTCATTGAAAATGGTTTTACCAATATAAAGCTAAAGGAACAACTCCAACCAAAAAGTTAGTTTATATCTGAGGTATTTAAGGTTACAGCTTGCCCCATAAAGACCTTATTCATTGTGTACTCTGTGTTTATCTTCTCTAAATAAGACAAGCAGAAATAATGACCATTTATAGACAAAACAGATTACATGTCTGTATACCTTGTGGTCATCTACAAAAGGATATTTATTATGACCACACATTGTATAAATGCCAGTAAGCACCTGCTGAGAGCACCTGCAATACACAACACCAAGAACTAAAAAAAAAACCACCTTATAAAGTCACTCAGTTCATTTTCACTGTCTATAAATTATATTTTTCCCCATAATTTTTCCACAGGTGACAATCGTCACTTGTGGGGTAATTCATGTGTAATAATCATGCAATTTCTTTTACAAAAAATTACTGTATTTATTTAATTGTAACAATAAGAAAATAAATATAAAAAACCAACCCCTATTGAGCCAAGTGGTTTAAAATCATTATCTCTACATCTTATCAAAGTAGAGCATCAACTGTGAAAAAATAACCTTTATTTTTTTATCGGAAGTAATATCCTTTCTTAAGGTCCTTTAAAGCCGCATTTAAAGGCTTTCATTAAAATTAGGATTCTGTTTACAAGTGGAGGGTTTTGAAGTGCAGGTATTATCATGGATAAGTTTTTCCACTTCATTAACTACTAAAATCGGGAGAATTTCTTGATATTTTACTGAGATAAATTTTGGCAAAATCCTAAAGGGAGTTAAATGAAAACAAATACTTCTTTACAAGCTTACTGTGCAGAAATAATTATTCATAGATTAGGGGGACAGAGGTGATTGCGCTGAAGGCTTATTTATGATAGCGATCTCATTAGCCATATATGCCTGCCTATACCTAAACTTAACCTGTAAAACTGACAAGTATAAACTGTCAATTTCATGTACTGTTCATTTATTTTTTATGATATAAGGGACAGGAGACACCGACATAAAAACTATATAAGTGTTTTGTGTGTCCTTAATCTTTTGTGCAAGATATCGTGTGATTGGATTTTTAAGAGAAAACGTTAATTATTTTCATGTTTTCACCAGGGACCGTCTTTGATCGTAACAATTTATGTGATCAGAATATGTGGTTTTTTTCTGTAAATACAGGATTTTATGTGGATTTATGTGTTTGTAAACAAATAATGAATTATGCTATTTAGTGCATTGAAAAACAAAAACACTTGACCATATTTATATATATGTTTCGCTAGGACCGTCTTTGATCATAAAAATCAATGTGACCACCATAAATAAAGTGGATGTTTTTTTCTGTAAATACAGGATTTTGTATGGATCAATGATATGTGTTTATAAACAAATAAGGAATTGTGCTTTTTAATTTAGTGTATTGAAATTAATACTACTTCATCATATAAATTAGTTTTAGTGGATTTTATTAGATTATATTAGACAAAGATAAAAATCTATGGATTTATTATTTGTACACAAAAAACAGTGTTTTTAACATCGGTGAGTTGATCTTTTAGTAAAAAAAAAATCAATGACCAATACGTTTTATCAAGTCGTGCTTGCATTTGTGTTCATGTTTAATTCTGTGACCTCTGGCGTTTATGAGCCTTGTATTGATGTGTGGCAATTATAATTACATGGTGCAGTTTTAAATGGAGAAAATTTTAGTGTTAATGTCGATGTCCTTGTCGCCTTCGTCGTTGTTGTAAATACATGGATGTCAATCACGCAATCTTCGTTGCTGGCATTGTTGTGTCTGTGTTGAAGACAGGACTCCAGTCAATATAGATTTCTTCGTGACATTCATCAGTGTTTTATTCTTAAATAGAATGGATATTTTAGGATTATTTTCCGATAGATGGTGAGTGTTAAATTTGACATATAGTTGTATGTAACCCATTTGATATATAGGTACCAGTATATTTATAAATGTATCTTAAAAAAATTATTGGATAACATAAACTGGTTGGTTCACTATTTGTAGAAATAATTTAAATTTATTTTTTTGAATGTTGATGTATTAGTGGATAAATAGATAGAAGGCTATGAAATTTCTTGAGGCACAACAAAAAGATTATGTTGTGATGGCTAGATTAGGCTACAGAATAACTCAAACCATAACAATGAACATCTAAATCTGGGAGTTTTATTTCATGATCTGTGGTCCTGGTCATATTGTTCCTTTGCTTTTTCTTATTTTATTCTTTTTGTGCTCTTTGTTCTTAGTTGTACTGGTTGATGCCAGGTATATGTCAAAGGGTTGAAAATTGCAAAGTATATGTGTATTTGTGTTTTGGGTGTACATTTCAGGTAGATGTACCATAATTTGGATGAATGTTACCAGGTTCATGTCATTGGGTAGTAAATTTCAGGTACATGTCATTGGGTTGTAAATTTCAGGTACATGTCATTGGGATGTAAATTTCAAAACACTGGATGATAAATGATGACCAGTTCGATAAAGATGTATATCGGATTTATTTGAGTGATGATAATGATAGCGATACTGGTAGTGATATATGTTCCGGAAATTTTAAAGATGATACCGATCGATAGTAGTAATGATGTTTGTGTTCAGTTACAGATGATATTGATTTGATTTACAAGATATAGGATTCTTCTTTAAGTTTGGGGGGGGGGGGGCATGTGGTGTTAACTCCATTTCTTCTGCTCCTTAAACAACCAATGGTCCGGTGGTAGAGCATTTAGCTGAGGTTTTTTATTCTTGGGATTGACTATCATGCTGAAATCATCCTAAGTCACAATTACAAAGCCTCACAAAAGTTCCATGTCAATCGGATGTACTAAGTCACTTAATAACCCCTTATTATACTTGTGGCTTGGTGGCCAGGTGGTCTAAATTGTGCACTTACAGATCACAGCTCTTTTCACTGCCTAGCTTCGATTCCCATGCCAGACAGACCCTAGAGTGAAAGAGTTTGTGAGTTACATTCAACGAAGGTCGGTTGTTTTTTGGGCACTCCAGTTTCCTCCACCATCTAATTATGAACTGACAACCATAATATAAGTGAAAGAATCTTGACTGGGGTGTAAAACTCCAGTTTTTCCATTCCAATCTCCTTATGATACTGTTTATTTTATAGTTTAATGTTTTCAAGGATCATTTTATTTCACTAGTGCCATTGACTACAGGATAATTATATTGATAGCAAACCTAAACCCAAGTCAGGGATTTTAACATCAATTAAAAATTTTGACAACCACACATGTTTCATATTGTGTAAATTAAAATATTTAAAAACTGCTTTTATAAAAATGAAATCTTGCATATGGTATTTGAGCGTACCTGTCCAATTACACGTTTATATCGCCAATTAAAATGTCAACTGTTTTCTTTTAAATATTATATACTGTGTACCTCAACCATATTTTTATTTCTTACAATTTCATTTGTTTAAATTTTCCGTCATTAACTCGTAAACCTACCTGTATATCCATTACCTGCGAATTGCCTAAACACATGGACATTGTGAAAATAGCATTTGGTATAGTATTTTTATTCATTTCATTAAGTTATAAATCAAAAAGACTTTATTTTTTAAAACTGTGAAGCATTGTTCCACAATATTCCTTTTACCTTGCTTAATTACTGAATTAAGGTAATAATTACAGGTAATTGGCAAGGAAACATGCTTTGTACATTAACATTGAAATCATTTGTTTTGTTTTGAAGTTTTCAAAATAATTCACATACTTTTATTTAGTTTTAACGATGTTCTTGTAGTTTTATTAAGGACTTTTAAAGCTGTCATTAAATACATATATGTACTGTTATGATATGTACGATTTAATTTATTATTTTTAAAAAAAAATGTCAGCTCTGTCAATCATTTTTTCGTTAATTGCATTACGGCGGTAAGTGTCATTTATTTTATTAATTTGCAAAATTCATTTTGTATTGGCCACAAATGTTTCTATCTCTACCAGAGGTCTCTGTGGCCAAGTGCTCTAAAGTGTGCGCTTATGGAGCACAGCACTACTCACCACCTACTTTCGCAACCCCGCTCAGTTTCCAGTGTGTGAAATTTGTCAGTATGTCTACCGGAAGTCAGTACGGAAGTTTTCTTTGGGCACTCCAGTTTCCTCTAACACTGAACTGTCCACCTCGATATAATTGAGGGACTTTACAGAGACATAAAACTCCTCTACACACACACACACACTCTCTCTCTCTCTCTCTCTCTCTCTCTCTCTCTCTCAGTACTAGTATTCTCAAGATTCTCAGTGTGCATGCAAATAAATTTCCACGAGGTATACAAGAGTTATCTCTCTTTACTTATGTACTGGTACCCTGACCTGTTTCATTCATCTGTATGTTTGTAAATTATGGCTGGTCATGGTTAACACATGGTATAGAGTTATGTAGCTGTCCATTTCAATCACTGAAACAGTGGGTTTATTGGGTAAATTATTATAAAACATCTAAATGAGGGAGAGAAAGGAAATTATTACTATTTCTTATTAACAAACCAAAACTTTTTTAACAGTTTTAGTGAAAAAAGTCTCATAATAAACTTATATTAAATGTTCAAATTAAATGACAATACCTTTATCTAAGGGAAATAAACTATCAGGAACTGTTTTATCTCCAATCATCACCCACCCACCTTCTCCCCAACAATCATCCATTAATATGCTACACAGCATACATACACCCCAGGTAGATACTTGAAGGCTAGCTATCACAAAATTTTATGGACCCCAAGATTTGACATGGACCCCACTGGATCCCAAATCTTGCACTGTTCCATACCTAAATCCCCATTTGTCTATCATACAAAAAACCCCATGCCACACCGCATACATACACCCCAGGTAGATACTTGAAGGCTAGCTATCACAAAATTTTATGGACCCCAAGATTTGACATGGACCCCACTGGATCCCAAATCTTGCACTGTTCCATACCTAAATCCCCATTTGTCTATCATACAAAAAACCCCATGCCACACCGCATACATACACCCCAGGTAGATACTTGAAGGCTAGCTATCAAACAAATTTATGGACCTGAGATGTGACAGGGACCCCACTGGATCCCAAGTCTTGTACCACTCCATACCTGAATCCCTGCTATCCCATCATACAAAATCGCCATGCCACACAGCATACCTACTCCCCAGGTAGTTAGAGTTATCAGTATATAGATGTGAGATGTGACAGGTACGTGATGTTATAGATGTCATATTAATTGATATTTATGTATTTTCTGATTACTTTTGAAGTGACCTTATATATTTATCCTAGTGGACTAAGTTCATTACACACCCATCAAATCATTAATGTTAGGCTAACACAATTAAATTTTGTGTTTTGAGCTATTGCCATGTATCTTTGTCGGTCATGTCATGTGTAAACTTTTTTTTACTTTTTAATCAACTCCTCCAAAACTACTAATCCAAATTGAATGATATTTGGCAATAATGGTGTCTAGTTCTAATATTTGTTATGTTTGCAATAAGCTCCTTTACATAGTGGTCACAGAAGGTATACTTTAAAACACATCCGGGGTAGACTTACAAAATTGTTGTCTTTCTGGTCTTACGGAGAGTAGAATCAAGTGATGAAGTTTCATGTCTCGGCCAAGATTCTTCCACTTATTTTGAGGTGGTCAATTCAGGAATGGTAGAGAAAACATGAAAGGACATAGAAAATGACCCACATTTGAAGTGAACAAACAGCTTATCTCACTAAGTGATTCGGACCTAGATAAGCTGAAAGTTTAGAGCACTTGGTCACCTTCTATCAAAGTTGTTATTCCTGGAATCTGAAATGCAGTGTATGAGAAATATTCCACACAAATGTTATGGGGTATAGATCCAGTGGTTTACCATTGCAGGATGGTCAGTTGTCATAGAAACACAAGCTTCCATATCACTGATGTCAATTTCAATGTCATTTACATAACTGTCTCCCTCAAAAGTCTACAGAAACATGTCTTCTTCAAAAGTCTACAGATTTTCCATGACAGCCTAAGTTTCACAGAAATTAGTGTTCTGATATTGCTTGGCACCAAATGTTGATCATTGTAAAAGGTTTTCTGTCAATTTTATTCTTGTTTTATTTTATTTTCCTTGAAGTTATTGCTTCATTTGCATATCAAAATTATAATTATTGTCATAAATCATTCAGAATCTGAACAACCTGTTATTTTGTACATATAAAAAAAATATTGCAGAATGTTTTAATTAACTAAAGATAAAAAAGAGGAAAAACAAAAAAAAAACATAAAAAAATAATAAAACAAATAAATAATTGAATAAGTAAACAAAAAATAATAATAAAATAATAAAATCAAAAACATAGAAAGGTATTAAAAAAATAATATAAAAAATTAGTAAAACTTTTTTATATCTAAAATACAAAAATAAGGGGAAAACAAAAGAAAAAATGGACAATAAAAATCATTCCTGTAAGTGTTCCTTTCTTCTGATTTTCTTTTTTTATTTTTTTTCAGCCACTTTTTTTTTTCTTATCTTGTATCACCACCAACCTGTTTTCATACAACATGCCTTTTCCTTTTTCCTGTCTTCTATAACCCTATAATGAATATATCTCTTAGATCAAGACTCTAGTTGGCACAAATAGTCCTATAATTATATCCTTCAGATTCTTATAGGCCTAAGTGGTACTTAACCTCAAACAAGATAACACACAGTTTGTGTCCCTCCCCTCTACTCACAGTGGAAACCCAGGGGTCTACTCAACTGTGTAACAGTTCTTTGTTACGTTAAACAAATATTTATATATACTTTGGCCTTATCAGTGTTTTGTCTTCAGTAAGTTTCATCACAGTGTAAACTCAGGAGTCTACTCTACCATGTAACAGTTCTTTGTTACGATAAACAAATATTTATATTTACTTTAGCCTTATCAGTGTTTTGTCTTCAGTAAGCTTATGCCAACAGATAAATTGAAGATACAACACAGAATTGTATATATATAGTGTTTATAAAACCTGGCTTGATTAATAGTGTCATGTACATAATTTCATTACACGGCAGTAAACTGTTAGTGTGCAAGGTCGGACATTCCAGTGTTGTCAAAAACATGCAGTAAACATTCAGATTGTGTTTATGCAAATGACCAGATAGTTTGGATGGTCAGGGGAATTACTTTGAAGTTTTATCTGGACAACGGAATATGGCATAGTCTTGTGATGGACGGTTACCATAGAATGGACGATTCTGGGTAGATTTTATTATTGCTCTTTGTTTTGAATAAGGGTAAGCGATTGTTTTTGTTTTCAATTTGAAATATTTTGTTATTGCTTTGAATGATGGGTTATCGTTGCTATGGGAACTTCCATGTGAAGTAAAATGCCAGTACAGTATTTAACATTTACCGGTACACCAATGTAGATACATCATATCTGGAATAAATGTATATATTGATTTTTGGCAATTTGCACTCCTATTTTTAAAAAAAAACAAATGGAAAACATCCATACTTTATTTAACTTTTTTATGTTTTTATTTTATTATAATTTTTTTTAAAATTTATTTCCCTGTCCAATAACAATTTTCAAAATTCCTTTAATAATTATAATTGTTCCATGACTGAATTATTAAGACAATTGTGAAAAAATCCTCGCAGATCACGGCATCTCTAAAATAAAATATTTCACTCCGGTAGATCCTAGCCAGTAGGAGAATGTTTGTCAGATTTGGCTAAAGCTGGTGGTTTTGTCAGGATATTCCAGTTACCCCACCATCCCAAAAATGGCCACTTTGATATAAGTGAATTTTTTTCACTAGGTTGTAAAATGATTTTATATCTATGCCTCCACCATCATAACTGTCTTGATATAAGTAAAAACTGGGGCGTAAAACACTATTACTCCACTCCACTCGACTCGGTTAAAAGTGCACCTGTACCCGCCAACAAGGATTTAAATTCTAAATAAAATATAGACATGCAAATACAGGAAAAGCTCCGATAAAGGAAACCAGAATGAGCAATGAATTTTAAATATAACAATTAAAATGAAAACAATTCAAATTAAACAGGAAAAGAAAGTCACATCGTCATTTCTCGACAATGTCCTCCCAGGAAAAGTTTTTATCCATGATAGATAACAGTTACATGGATTTCCAGTTTTAAATCTCTTGTTATCGCCTACTGACGTAAACGTGAAAGTTTGAACGTCTTCTCTCGTGATTTTGTTTGATCCAAACAATGTTTGAAAATATAGATAGATTTAACATAGCTTTTGAACATTTGCTAAAGATTTCGTAAAAACCAAACAACATTTGAAAATTACACAAGGATTTTAATTTTTCCTTTTGATGTTTGCTTGCGAGGGATTTTGTTTTCACTGTTTGGAGATTCACTAATGTTTATTGCAACCAACCAACATTTGAAAATTGTAGACAGAGAGACTTTAATTTTATTGTTATGATTTTGTAAAACACAATATTGAAAATGACAGACAGAATTTTATTTCAATTGTATCGTTTTGATATTTGCTCATGATTTTGATAATACCAGTTCTGATTTAGACAGAAGGATATTAATTTTGTTTATCATTCGTGTAAAGATTTTACAAAGTCTGGGAAATATGGCTGAACAACCACCATTGCAAGGTAAACTGTTCTTTTATCATATTACCAGACCAAAAAATTGAATTAAATATGTACTGTAAATATAATTGATACTTTAAATATAATTGTTTTACTTCAGGATTGAAATTGTTCCATCTTGAAATGATTCAGTTTTAAATTTTTAATGCATTTTGAAGCAATTCCAATTTGTGTAATCAAATTCTAAGTTATTGAAAATCTTATCAATGTAAGGCATAAGTTATGTGCATAAAGGATGTCATAGCACAAATGAGATGAACACCTCCAATTAAACCACCTGAACCATGGTAGCCAAGTGGTTAAGGTGTTAGCCTTCATACCCAAGGCATCTCATTGTTTTATGGTTTGATCCTGGACAGTGACAAGATTAAAAAGATTTTCCTTGACATAGGACTTGAATAGTTGACTTGGTACCAGTATAATTGATGGATCGCCGGCCATGCCCACAATGTTCTGACAAAGGTCGCCATCACAGTATCAAAGCAGCATCACTAATGACATACTAGTGTCAGTGACGTCATTAAATGGGGCAATTCAGACAAAGTTTTCATTCTTTTTGTGTGAAATTCAAGCATGCCAGGCCTTTGTCAGAACATTTTGGAGGTAGCCCACGATACATCAAATGACTTTGTGGTCAGTGATGCCTATTGGCAGCATTAAGTGCAAGTGTACTAGCAATCTAAGGCTGCCATAAGTAGTGTGTACCAGTTAGTACTAGTACTACACTTGCACAGAACTCATGCTTTACATGAACTGAGTACATTTCAATTCTTTAGGTTATTAAGGAAAAATTGTACCTTCTATCATGAATATAGAGCTGAAAAATATTTTGGAAAAAAATTGAATTACCAGTATTGAAATTTTTTTAAATTATACTAAAAACGAAAAAATAGCACTTTATTGTCACAGTATTATTTTTCATAGAAGGGCTGTAAACATGTAAAATCATTGATAAAATTCTATTTCAAATTTGAAAAGGATGTAAAATCCATTAATTCAGTTTCCCCTTTTTCTAGTCATTAATCTAAAAACAAAAAGTACTACTCATGTGATGTCCATTTACATGTAATTTATTACCGGTAGCAGCTAAAGCCACATAAAAGCAATTCAGTATGTTTATTTACATAAAAAAGTAATAAATATTTACTTTCTGAGTTAAAAATGTAAACATTTCCTGTCACACGGCCATTTATAATTAGTAATTATTTCACAATTATTGGCGGAAAGCTAACATACCATTTATTAATGTGATCAGGACCATTTAACCAGTAGAATGTCGGCCATTGTTACGATTTAATCAACATATTTACATTTATAATGGGAAAGTTTGTGTTTTTATTTATTCAAGTAATTACACCACTATTTATCAAGTTAGAATAACAAATTACCTTTTAAGTCTACCAGTATTGCATGGACTGAGAGGAAGCATTTTCTTGGATATTTACCGATTCGATCTTGTGCTTGTGCTTTGCATAAAAATTGGAAAAACTTGATATATTTTGCCACTGAATATATGAATTATCTTTTTAAGTCAATCAGTATTGTCGTATTGTCACGGATGGATTTAAATGTAGCAAATTTTTTTCTGACAGTTTCTTGGGATATTTATGTGATTTGATCATTGTGCTTTGCTTTGTGTGAAAATTTCCAACTGGAAAAATAATGGATTTATTTTGCCACTGAATATGCTGTAAGCTAAATCCACTGGTGTTGCATAGATTGAGAAGTATGTAGTACATAATTTTTTTTTATAAAAATTCTTTAATATTTATGTGATTTGATTTTGTGGTTTTTCATAAAAAATTCCAACTGGATAAAAAATGGATAAATTTTGCCACGGAATATATAATTTTTAAAAGGTATGTTAAATATATATGATATTATATGTTACTGTGGTATTAGATTTTTTTGTGTAAATCCAAATTGGTAGGTTAACCCTAATTGAAAATGTATCATAAAGGTAGGGTTTTAGGGTAGGGTTTTAAATATATGTTTCAAATGTTTGATTTTCCTTAAATTAGAGGGAATTCAAATTTGAGATGCTTCTTTAGTTATTATATCCTTTTTCTGAATATTTGAAAAAAATGAAGGAATTGAAAGAAAAGTACAAAAATGAAATAAAGTTAAGCCTTGATTCATCACCATCATTTGTTCAGTAAAATTTTGGTGTTATAAACTGGTTTGGCAATAAATCAAGAAGAGCTTATAATTAAAAGAAAATATAGAAGAAATTGTTTTTTGGACTTGGAAAGACTGCGGCAATAAGCGAGGTGCATTGTAATGAGGTTTTACTGTATCTCAGCTATCTGACAGAGTTGGGATCAGTGCTGATTTCAAAAGTTTTGGAAATACATAGTTTTTGTTTACTGGTACACTTAATCAAACCTTTTGTTTTGTGTCCCAAAATATAAATAAAAGGGGGAAAAATGTTACATATAAAATAAATTATTTATCATATATATATATATATATATATGTCAGTCACTGGTAGAAACAGCAGTAGATCAAAAAGAGTTCAGTACAAATAAGAAAGAAAAAAAATAAAAACCATGAAATATTATGTCTGTTTCCCCAGCCATGACATAAATCTCTTAAATAGTAAGAATTTGATTAATGTCACACCTGATGAACTTTCTCACCTGTAATACATATAATAAACATACCTGACACCTACACAGACAGGTAAATGTCAGGTGTTTTGGGGGGTTTACCTCATTCTTTGACAAGATAAACTTCAGTACCTCCTTCAAATCCAGTGAATGATGAACTATAGTGTATAATGAACTTATACTGTACATTCTTGGTGGCCCCCATTGTTTGGGGGAATCTATTGACAAAATTGTTGTCCCATCAGTTAAATTTTGTTACAATGAATGACATTGACCTTAGTTGCCTCTGATTTTGTCTCCTTTCAGATCTGCAGTGGTTTTGATCCCCAATGGAACAAAAGTGTACTGGCTATAATATATCCATTCTTTCTTTGCATTGTAGACATAAAAAATTGGGAATTGGATTCTGGATTTGTAAGACAGTGCTTTTGTTAATATCTACTGAATAGAAAAGCCTATTCTTAGGATTGAGGTTAAAATATCCTTCTTTACTGTAAAACAGGGCAGACAGTGAAATTGATTTGTTTGTTTTTAAAAGGAAAAGTGCTGCCATCACTTGGACAGGTCTGAAATTTACAATGTTATGTCAGTGAAATTTACATTGTGGTGGTTTGCAAGAACAAATACTTGCATGCATTATCATGTGGCTAATGTGAATATGCACTTTCCAGATTCAAGAACAAAAGAAGTGATTAGAAACTGTGCCAAATGGGGTCAATAATCAAATAAATATATTGTTGCAATCGATGTCAATGTCTATTCTCTAACTTCAAAATGCGGAGGAGACCCTTTGATATTGGGATAAAGAATCATAAATTCAATTGCGACTTGCATACCCTATAATGAATCGAAACTCTATCAACTTCAAGACAGTAATATAGATACCACACCCTTTAATAGTGAGGTTTGTCAGACACCCAAACATAAACTACGGTACCATCTAGATATAACACTCTGTCAACTTAACCCATAGGAAGACAGTAATATCAGTGTTTCAGACCCGTTAATCGGTCATTGAGCTTATCCAGACATAAACTATTATCTCAACTAAATATTACAAGATATAAATTATAAGTTATTAAAAACTTATTGATTCTAGACAAAAGATTGATATTATCCACAGAAGGTAACCGAGTACTTTAACGAAATTCAATACATATTGAATTCTTTGTCTCTGGGTAAAAACTTTTAGTACATATATAATGTTAAAGCTAGGGGAAAAGTCAACACTACAGACATAAGCTAAGAATGTTATTATTATGACAAAAAATTGATTTTGTCTCGGGAACTATGCGACCTGTCAACGTTCAATTACAAATCCCGATTTAAATTTCAAAATTGAGTAGAATTGGGTCCTATCATTAACTTTAAAAGCATGTACTTTGATGTTTGTAGTAGTACAAGATAAGTGATATTATTAGGAATTAGTGTATTGATGTAAACATGCTTTTTAGTACCCACCCCCCTGTAAAGAAAGACTTGCTTATCTAAAGAGCATAATACAGCAGTATTTAAAATAACTTCTCAAGTCAAAATGTAATAGAGACAGAAAAATTTTAAGTTTTCATAAAAACTTGTCTGTCAATATTTGGAGGTATTTTAAAAGCCGTACCAGCCATACCAACAAAACTCTGGTTTGTCTTGTATTGAACAGGTCAAACAAGTGATTTATTGTTAAAGTGCAACATTAAAACTGTCTCGTTTTCTGCAAACAAAGAACCCTGTTTTGTACAAGGTAATACCAGAAAACTAAAGCTATAGAGTATTAGTCTTTGTTATGAGACTTAACAGGATACTTGTTCTCCAACCTACAACAAAATTTATATTTTTGTAACAAGAGGGAGACAAAATGCAGGATCACCCAGACCAGGAATCGATCCCCAGAACCCCCCTCCCCCCACTTTAGGCGAGTGTTCTATCAACTGAGGTACCCAGACCACTGCATTCCTTTTTGGTTTCCAACAACACCAAGTTGAACATTTCACACAAATTCTCTCAGATGAACTTTACATGACCACATTATTGTTAGTCCACCATTTCCCAGACCCATACTGGTCACCAAACTGTCACACAAAGGAGAAAAAATGCAGGGGCAAACTAGGACCTCCCACATTTTAGGCAAGAGCTGTTTGAGCTAAGCCTACCCAGGACACTACATTTTAACCATACAAGATTTCTTTGTCTGAAGCACTTGCTATAAGGAATATCTATGACAAAATTTGAAGTAAAAACAAAATGTATGGTGATATCGAAATAAAAGTAGCCAAAATAATGATAATAAAAATTTTCCTTTTGACCTGGTGATTACATAGTGTTAATTTTATGGTTTCTCCAGCAATAAATGGAGGTTCTTGCAGTAATAAATGTGGGTTCTCCCTGTAATAAATGGGGGTTCTTCTAGTAATAAATGAGGGTCTTATCATTATTCTTAGATTATGATAAAAGTTATAAATGATCCCCTCAAAGTATCTGGTGAGTTGTCCTGAGGGGTGCCTAGTACCTGCAGAAGATCCAGGTATGAGCAATGGTTAAACAAACACCTGTATAAACAAAAACAAAATCTTCCCCCTTTGATCTTTATAATGGTTATAATTGTCAATGGATAGTGTAAAACATGGAATGGTCTTTGAAGGTGTATGGAGTGGCAAATGTTCAAAATGGGGACAAAAGTTTGCTGTTGAATATTTTTCTATTGTTTTAATGTATTTTCCTCAGAATTTTGCGGTAACATGTATGCAAGAATAATTTGCATATTTTGAACAATATTAAATTCAAAGCATAGTTTGTCTGACATATTATAGACTGCTGTTTGAAATGGGTCAATATGGTTGAATTGGACTATGTATTAAACAAATTTTGAATTTCAACCGCCACTACAAAAAGAAATGATGTGTCACTTTTGATTTTGATAGCAAAATTTTGTAAAAGCACTTTTTACAAAAGTGTATAAAAAGCTAAACCTTAAAAATAAATAACACCCAAAAATTAAATTTCTCAAACTATAATTCTCACTTTAGATATAAACGTACTCTAAGAGACTTGGCTTCTTTTCAGAAAACAATCCATATTTTACATTACGCCTCAATTTAGATAAGATGAAGACCCTCCAGGTATTGTTATATACCTGAGTCTGAAGACCTGTCCCTGAAGACATTGTCATTAAGTCAAGTAGGGCTTGTAATAATGTGATGGTAATTTAACTTCAAGTGTTTAATTTCACACTTCATGTTAGCAGAAGATTCACTTTGTTGTTGTGTTGGAATGTATATTAGATATTATTACACAGGATGCCTATACCAGTTTTATCAGCCCTTTATACAGAAGGTATAATTTGTTTTAATTTTGAATTTTTGTTAAAAAAATGTGGTTATTTATTAGGCATTTATTGCACTTTTTGAAGGATGATTGTCAGAGTGTAGCCTGTTGGCAAACCAGTAGAACATGTGCTCCTTTTTGAACAATGTTTGTGTCTTGTTTGTATGTTGAATATGATGGAACTCGTGGCAATTTTTGAAAAGGTGAAAACAGGCTTCAGTCACTTTAATTTTAGATTTAGAAACCATAATTCTGTTTTTCATTCTCTGTTCTGTTGAATATGTCAAAAATGTGCTTCTAATTTGTTGACCTTAAGAAGTTTGGTTTAGCTACCCTTAATTTTTTGTACAGCGTTCACGATAGTGAATGCGTGTACTTTGCCATCGCTTTCTTCCAAGATATCGAGCTTCTTTGCTATGAAATTATAAGATATGAGTACACCTGAAAATAGTGCGCCTGGTAAATGAGCGTGAAAGAAGTATATCTGTTTTATCGTGAGATATGTATTCTGAGACGGGTAATGCATTTGGTTACATATGCACATTTGGAATAAATTTTCGGAATACATTTCGGAATCTAGTAAAATATTGCGACGGGATGCATCTAATAATTTCTGCAATTTGGCGAACTGATCTCATGTTTACAATAAAAAGTAGTTCGAGAAGTTGGCGTCCTACGATGTAAATTAAAATCATAACTTTTTATGAAATGAACATCAACGGCAGGTTGTTTAATTAATTCTTCGTGAAATCTACGGAAATTTAAATTTATTTTGAAGGTTATGATAACGTATTTTGATGTTGAGGCAATTGTGACATATTTTAAAACTGTTTATCGATTAGATTTTACTTTCGTGAAAGGGAGATAATTCGTACAGTTGTTGTGTGCAAATTTTAAATACAGTCTTTTTACCAGTTCCGAACAGGGTTTCATATAAGAGCTGCTGCAGACGTCATCCACAAGCAGAGGAAATAAAATTTATGTGGTGTAATAATACAAATGTTTACTGATTCCAAAATATCGACACCTGTCCTCAAAGACACGTGGTAGTATGTTTTCTTGAAAAAAGCATTTCCGTGATCACGATTTGTTTACATCGTTAAACTAGGTCACCAACAATCTGTCGACCTGTCCTGCACATTCATTTAGGAAGTGGTTGAAGTTTATATTATTTAAACAATTAATGCCCATACATTCAAGTAGAAGCAAATTGAGAAAGTTATTTTGCGATTCCTTTAATTGAACGGGATTGAAATTTTAGATTATTCGGTAGTAAAAATTAGGAACTGGTAAAACAACTGTACTTCACCATTAACTTCTTCTTCTTCTTCTTCTATGGCGTCGTTCCCTCCTCTAGCAGGAGCACCGCTATTTCTATAGAAATGGCGTATTATTAACATGAAACGGGAATATTGTGAGTGATAATCAGCAGTTAATTAAAACCCAGATTAACAGCAAATGATCCAGTTACATACAACCGCTAGAATGTACCCCCTCATAGCGACGGTAGGATCTGCAAAACTCTACTTTCTCTCTATCCGAAATGACAAAACGCCGATCGGGTACAACTTTTTTAAATTTTAATTACCGATTGTCTTTTTCATATATTTATGAAATTATTATTTTCTACCATTTAATTCAGCAATACATGGTTTGGTACATTGTTTCCTTTTCCAAAAAAAAAACATCCATCGGACTATGCATAGATCGCCCCCCCCCCCCCCCCCCCCCGAATTTTCGGTTATATTCTGTCTTGCCACAACACAATTTTCCCAACTACGCTGTACAACAGCACGACAGTGCTATGTTTAAATGTTGAATTTGCAAAAAAAATATATTGAATTTGTACTTTTGATACAGTGTGGACATTTGCAATGGTCATATAATTTGGTTCTGCCCTCATTTACTGTTTGGACATATGCAATAGTCACTTGGTTCTTGCCCCATTTGCAATAGTCAATTGGTTTTGACCCCCACCTAGGTGGTGATCCAGAGGCAATGTGTTTATCACTTGATAACCATTTTAGGCCCTACATACAATTTTGGACATCACCAAACAGATATAAAAATCTGCATACCTAGTTTTAGTTTGTAGACAATTTTCACATAATTGCCAATAACCAAACTCTTACAATGATAAGACTGCTATTAGGGTACAAATGCAAAGTATTACATCATATCACCTTGGTAACAATTTGCATCATGTCACCTCTCACCCACATGATTTACAAATCATCCTATATGCTAATTACCCAGGTAGAGAGATGCTGACACTTAGGGCACACTCGTGTGTATTTGAGGTATATACACTACAAGATTTGATAATTGTTTAATTATCACCGTGGCAATTTGTTAATTAATGCTGTATCAGCTTAAGATGATGACACTTTGTTCTGCTATGTGTACAAAAGTGTGTATAAGGAATAGATCTTACTAAGGATTGGTCTGCAAATTGGACTGCATGTCACATGTAGACATATTAATACATGTACTTTGTTGATCTGCCATCACCACATTGCGGTGGTCTGCACATTGGCTGACAGGCTACATCGTAACAAGTGCATGAAACTTGGACAATCACCAACACTACAATAAACACTTTAGTGTGGCAATTAAATCAAAATCAAAGTAATGAAGAAAAAAATTAAAATCATTAAAAAATGACCATTTTTCTGAATTGTCATTTGAATTACAATCATGAAAATGTTAAAGATTTAGGAGAGTCATAAAAGAACAAGAGAGTTTATATAATGAAGCATGGATTTGAATTACAACAACAATGCCATACTAAAATTCAGTATTAAGGAATTCGAAAATGCAGATTGAAATTACCAAAAATAATCAAATTATCGGTACATAATATTTTTCCTATTTAATTAGTAAACAATACCTTGAATAGTCCATTTAATCATACATTACCTTGAATAAGTAAAACTATTTATTTATTTATTTATTTAATTACATCATGTTGAATTTTTCCAAAGATGATTGGTAAATAACCTCAAATAAGTAATAATTTCTTCTTCCCTTCTTTTAATTCCCATCTCAAAACTTGAAATTTCACATTTTCTTTCTATCCATATTTACTTCAATTTTAATAACATTTTACACTTTCCTTCCTTTAATAAAGATAAAACTCATAATATCATTTTATTTCTTTAATCACTATATCTCAAGTGACCTAGATCTTCACTAAACATTCCTATCTATAATTATTACTGTTACATAAAGACAACATACAGGTAGGTCTTTACCTGCACAGGTGTAAACAGGTATATTTATTTACTAATTGACCCCCATTACTCATCATTTCCCCCCATTTAACCTGTTACAGGTTGTAATGTTTCCATGTGTGCTGTAATAATGAGCTAACATGACCTAAGGAAAACCATAAGTGTCTCCAACTTGTTGATTTCTGTCAAAGATTAATAAGTATTTTGTTGTTTTAATTCTTTTATGTGTATGACTCAAAATCACCATCTTCTAAACGACTTGGTAGAGGACCACAATCCATGACTGATTGAATGTACTCTATCTTAAGCATGAAATCTTTCTTTTTGTTTGCTTTAAAGTACAAGTAACACATGTTTATGATCTCTCTCTCTCTCTCTCCTCTCTCTCTCTCTCTCTCTCTCTGTGTTGAGCATTTAATTTGTATATTGAATAATTTCTTCTCTAATATTAGTTTTATACAAAATGCCTAAAAATTAATTTTTATTTTTTTTTAATTATTTAAATTTCAAAAACTATCAGAACCCTTTAAGAACTGGGGAAACATTCTTTTTATGCTTTCACCAAGTAAAATTTTATTTTTGGTGAAAATTGCGGAAAAGACTTTAAAATGACATCATAAATTAATATAAAAATTTCTATGAAATTCTTATTTTCAAAAAAGGAGGTTGTGCACTATAGGCCATTTTTGGCCCCATACCAGAATATAATGATTTTTCTGTAGAATTTAGTCCAAGATTTGGTCTTTGTAAAAACATAAAAATTTAAGTGTTCTGATATACTGTTGCTTAGCAACGGTGCATGGCAACTGACCCTTAGCAAATCTTAAATATGGACATTTCGCATTATGAATTTAACATATTGTGGCAGATTTCATCCCATTCTAATGTTTTTGTGTGAATAATCTTTCTACATTACTACATTTATCAATAAAAGTAAATATTAAGTTCGAGAACATAAAATATAACATTATTTGTCACCATGGCAACGAAATGTCCATAGCAACGGATGGTTAAATATACTTATATAGATATAAAAATAGGTACATGTGTGCCCTTATCAATGGATGGTTAACATAATGTATAAAGTCATAAAATAAAACATTATTTGTTACCATGGCAACTAATTGTCCATAGCAACGGATTGCTAAATATACACATGTACATATGGAGTGGATGGGAACGGATGATTGAAACTAGAAATTGCGTTTGAGCAGGGGTCAATCGCGTGGTAAGTCACCCCAATAAACATTGGAAAAGAACTGATAGTGTTAGCAGTAGCAATGATAGGTGTATTTGAATGAAGCTAAAGGTGTAATAACTTCTGGAAATTGTTATTTTTATATAATTATGATGTTTCCATATGCACATTCATAACAAGAATTATTAATGTTTCACTATCTAAGGTACTGCAACTTTTAAGAAAATTTCACTAGGCCATGAAAAAGTAGGTCACAATGACCTTCTTTGTGTTGAAACACATACAGCATTGAAATTGTACTTACGACCATGTTTCATCAAAATTGTCATATTAAACTTTATATTATCAAAGAAAATCACTGACTAAAAATTAAGTCACAATGATCTTTTCTGTGTTGCAATATGTAGAGCATATAAAGTCGTAGATATGAACCAAGTTTGATCAAAATCGAAGAAAATCACCAGACCATAAAAACAAGGTCACAATGACCGACTTTTAGCGCAACATGTACAACATCTAAGATTGTACCTAGAAACTAATTTTCATCAAAATTGGTCAATTAGTTTCTTTTCTAGAGTGCAAAATCAGTACAATGGAATGTCGTTATTATCTCCCTTTCTATTTCAACCAATGAGATGTGACCACCAAAAGACACAACTGCAATGCCCCGTCGGGGATCGGCTGCAAATGCCTAAATATCATCCGAATAGGGATCATTGCAGCTCATGCAAATGGAACTTGGGATGGTATTTAAAGCAAGAATGTTTATAGGCTTCCTTCCTGAAATTCACTGTTTTTCTCTGATCAGTTACTTGATGGTACAGAAAACCAGGCAAGCTGGGTGCCTCTGTATAATAGAAATAATCTTTACAGATGTCTTAATCACCAACCAATCAACGTGAGTTTAATAGTTCATCAGTGTTAAACATCCCATATGCATGTACATGTAAATAAAAATAATTACCAGGCTATGTATACAGAGTAGTCTTACTAATTTGTGAAAGGTGGGTCTCACTTCCACTTTTACTGAAAAGTAGCACCATCAAGATCTCCTTCTCCAAGTTAGAATACCATGTGTGTAAATGTTAGTGGTGCTAGTCCCTTGATCATTGTATTGAACCACCAAATGTAAATTATGCAGGATGGATCTTCTTTCATAAGACAACATCATTTTGGGAACACAGTGAAAGGATGGACAGACATAAATATTTATAAGCGCTTAAGAAGGCGATGAGGATAAAACTTTTGGGAAACAAAAAGACAGACTACATAAGTTTCATTGAGAGGGTACTAATACTAGTAATTAGTGACGAGGTTCAGTTTTTGGAGGGTCAAATTATCTTTAAAGTTCGCCATTCCAATATTAGCAATTTATAACTAATGTGTATACATGTATTTGTATTTTGAACAAGATCTAACAATACCTTATGATGAAAACTTCTGTACGTAAATAAACTGGGTGAATTATTAAAAAAAAACATGTATTTCAATAATTCCAAAATTCCCTGAAAAGATGAGAGAGAGAAAAGAAATTAAAATTAATAAATAAAACCTCCTGATTTGTGATAATAATTTTTTTTTTAAATGCTGCAGAAAAAAGGAAATAGTAAAATTTAAAAATATATATACATAATTAAAAACCAGATTAATAATAAAAGTTTAAATTTTTGAAAAAGAAAAAAATAATTAAGAGGTGCGAGAGAGAAAAAATGAAAATAATAAAAGCACCTGAACCTAATATACATGTGTAATATTTAACAAAAATTGAGTTGTGTGGAGAGGTGCGAGAGAGTTTTAATTTATCCTCATCGAATGTAATGCTAATAATTTATAAAAATATAATTCATATTTTTTCAAAAATGATATATTTAAAAAAATAAATAAATAAAAAAAAAGCAATAACGTGTTCATCGGGACTTGAACCCGGGTCGTCAGTTTCTAAGTCCACACCGCTACCTATTGCCCCACCACGCTATTGGATGTAAACTTAGGTTTTAATAGTACACCACCGTGTGTAATCCGATCTACGCTCCCAACTGGCATTCCTGAATTTTATTTTTTTCATTGCTTGATTTGCCGTGTTTTTCAAAAACCGCTTCTCAAAATTAATGGAATTATGATCGCTACATTGTAAACCATACACACAAACCGGTACAAGTGACGTTCACCTCGGTGTCACTGAACTCTGTCCCGACTGTCGGGAGTCAGGATATGTGTGCCAATTTTCGTATCACCATATTATCAGACACAAAATAACAGTATCCATGAAATAAAATGAAAAAGAAAAGTTACATAATTATATGCACATCACTGAAATCGCGAATGTGTAGCTTGAATTGTGTATCAATGTTGTTAAACGATCTACGTAGCCGGTGTGACCAGTTGTTGTTGTTGTTCTTGACGACGTCGTCGATTTCTAAAATGTGTAGCATTACGCTCTATAGCATAAACGGTTACCGGCGTTGTTTTTAAACAGTTATTTATAAATGCATAAAATTTTATCGATTCTGTTATGTTAAAATATATGTAATCAACAAAAATCACAAATATATTTTAATTTTTTTGCTTATATAACAGAAAGAAAATAAGTAAATGTTCACTTTAGCCACATTGTGCTACACAATTTTCCTTACCCCATACTTTCCCGACTTTAGTGGACAATTTTATTGACGATTTTTTCAAATTAAACTATGAGCGCAGTCGTGCTCCACAAAAATATTTTAACACAAGGTTTTTTATTCAACATTAGTTTATAGTTTAAATATCTTTTTGGAGCACGACTGCGCTCATAGTTTAATTTGAAGAAATGTACCGGAAAAACGTCAATATTTCGAAAAATAGGACAAACACCCTGTACTTTAGCGATACATGACGACAGTTTAAAATATTTTTGTGCAAAACTTTTATGGATTTATTTCATTTGTATAATTGGCAATGTGTTCGGTAACATATCAAAGATATTTCCCCCTTCAAAAAATTATTAAAATTTTGGTGCTGGGAGGGGCCCATAGCGCACAACCTCCTTTATATGCAATTTAACGTGTCAAAAATATGTGTATATTTTTTACACTCATTGATCTTTTTATTCTTTCAATCAACCATCAAAATCATTATGCAAATATTAGGTCATGTTTTGTCAGTGAAATGTAAATATTAGGTCATTTTACAAGATAATCTCTTAATCCCATTTAGCTTTTTGAATGGCATAGCTGTCTTTGCATGGTAACTGTTAACAGTTTTCTTCACTCTGTTTGTCCCTCCTATTGATAGCACTCCCACTGTTATCACTATCTTACAATCCAATTACCCAGATAACAGTCCATCCATTGTTTACACTTCACAAGTCCAGCATAGAAAATCTGAAACATAAATATTTTTCTTTACATATTCTTTTCAAAAGACAAATTAGATCATTATTGACCAAGTAGTGGGCAGTGGAATGTGGTCAAGACAATTTAGCCAATGATTGACCATTCATAGATGTTTTTATTTAAGGCGACCCTCACACACCATGACCTGTCTGGCTACTGTCCACTGTATGATTCAATATACCAAACGGATATCTCCTATAAAAATATCTGACTTTTTAACACATTGGAACATTTTTTCACTGGAAACAAGATTCTGTTTTTCGCAATTTGTGGATTTTAACAGATTAATACTTGTAATTTTTGGCATTGGTTTCTGTTTTTCCGCACAACAAATTGAAAATTTTAACGGATTAATTCATTGACAAACATGTTATTTTATTTGGTTTGGCCTTAATCAAAAACTGTTAAAAATGTAAAGAAGTACAAGTTATTATAGAAAAGGATAGGCTTAATGGTGATCGGCACAATTGTCACCAGTTGGATTTGTAAAGTAGGTCTATACTAATTATGTGATATAGACATTTATATATTTTAATCATTTATGTGATCATAAAATATTCATTATGGAATATCTGATATAAACATGCCTTGGTCTACTTAAAGGTGAGTTTTAGTTGTTTTACATTTAACAAATGAATTTATTTTATTAAAAACTTTCATAGATTTTTATTTTTTGAAAAAAGTGGTGAAAATATCAGGTGTTATATTTCCTTTCTCTTTCTGCTCTGAAGTTGATACAAGAGACAGTATTGTATTTTCATGAAAACCACTCATGGAACCTCACTGTAGATTGACAGAGTTTTACATCTACATGTGACCTGTTAGCTAATGTGTAGACTGCTGATATGGACTTTATACAGAGGTGGTCTTAATATAAAGATGACCATAATATATGTTCGAAATATGAAGCAATTTAAAGCAGTGCATGCATAGAAGTGGTCATTGTAGGAGGGTTATTGGACACTTGTGTAGTTATCAGAGTATTTTGTCACCTATGACTGTTGCTGGGGGTTGTCATTTTTTCTTGAACCTATTCAAATCGATTGAACATTGGTCAACGATTACTGCCCATCCCCACTTGAATTTACACAAGAAGCTGGTGATGGCTAGATATAAGATTGTATGTAAAACCTGATCCGTCCACTTCAGGTATTCATAATCAGAGATTATATACAATACTTCAGCTGATGACAAAAAAGGTTTAACCCAATTCAAAAGATTTTTTTTATAAAATTGTAATAACCTTAATCCAGGATAACATAGCCTTTTTCGGATCCACCATTCTGTCATTTTTTGTGACACAGGTGTGTGTAGGTTAAACTGTCCTTTTAAAACATGAATAGATTTTAGATACTTTGAAAAGATTAATTTTTTTCAATAGAGTTAAAGGTTAATTGGTGCAAATTTAGGAAAATAAAGTCCAAAGAATAATCTGACATGAATGCAAACTTCTGATACTTATCACATATACCCGTAATCTTTGAAATGCCACTTGTGTCAAAATGGACAAAAAATTATTTTTAAGGAGAACTGGATTATTTTGAGCTCAAATTTGAATAGAAGTTAGTTTATCCCTAGCTTAGTGTATTAGCAAAAAGAGATGGGATTTTCAGCTCATCACACCTGCATTATAACTTAAGCCAATTTCTTTATTTTCAGAAAAAATAAATATATATTTTTTCTTTTAAAAAAGATAGTCAAAGAAAATGTTAAAACAAAATTGATGTGATGTCATTTTCAAGGACGTATATACAGGTCGTAAATCATTTTAATTAATGAGTTCTCATAAAACCTTTACAGAACTTTTTGTGTGAACATTTAATATTTAATTACACCTTTCATTGTCCTCTGTATTTTATTTTTCTATGTATCGTTGTACCTACCTGACACACGACACACCTTTAGTTTTAACTTACCTGCCGAAGTTTGAAGTTCAAAGCATAAATTTCATTTTGATTGATAACTTATCAGGTGAAAACAAGAGACGTTATTGTCGAAGTAGGTGCTAAATGATAGGCCAGTCAAAATCTAGGTGAAATTTAATAAAAGATTTAAAATTTTCAAATATTTAAAAAACTTTTAAATTTACAAATAAAATATTTCTTTTTGACTTATATTGGGAAAAAAATCCTACAACATATAGTGCAATTTACAGGGTGGCCATATAGAGTTTTAATAGCTCAGCCATATTTATTTGATATTTAAGAAATCAATAAATGCATTGTGATTAGTATTGTTAGGAGCATTTAATTTTACAAAGTATCATAGTTTTATCGGGGAGCATAAGAGTTTCAGGTGTAAAAGGATCTCAGTTTCCATTTTCGTTAAAAACAGTCTTATTTAAACGATTTCTTAATTTGTGTGGAGGAGTCGGAAAAGTGCTAAAAAATTCCTGATGTAAACAAGCAGTTGAAGAAATTGATCATCATTGATGTTGTCTTTACTGGAAAGGTATATATAGGCAAACAACATTCACATGTCTGCTTGACCTTTAATTTAATATTTTATTAATGACCAGTAAATTTATGTTTAGCGAAGTGTTTATTTTGTCTTCATCATGGAGACACTTTATTTCTAAGAGTAAACACATGCACTGTGTATGTATTATCGGTACCTGCAAATCCTAACACTACCCATGTATTGAATGGATCATTTTATGTAAATTTTCCTAATGAAAGGTCAAGCAAACAGGTCATTGTTCTTTGCCTATGCCAGTCTCTTGATCAGTGGCGTTTGTTTCGATCTGATTGAGTTGTTGATTTCAGACAGAATGGATTGGGATGTTGATTTCAAAGAATTACTTAATACTGTATCATTGCCATCAATGTTGGAGCTGTTACCATCAGTCTTGGTTTCAGACAGTTATTGACATCAAGATCATAATCTGAGGATTTGATTTCGATAGATATTGATGGTTTTCTTTTAGCTGTCTGGGTGTTTTTTATGTTCGAAAAAAATACCAAACTAACTGGTTTGATGTATTATAGAGGGAGTAAATATTGTACTAACTGCTGTACTTGGAAAGGTTTGAGTTCAGTGCTGTGTTAATCTGAAACTTGAAAGATTTTATATATTTGGCATTTCCATTTTATAAAGACCTTGGCTTACCAAGTTGTCAAAAGAGCTTATTAAAATAATGAATTTATCATTAATTTCTAAGTAGGTATGAGTTTGTCCTAATGAAATTGTTCCCACACTTTTTAATGACCCATATTCTTATACATGTACATCCTAGTTTTCCAACAAAATAGCTTGTTAAAATTATGAATTCATCATTAATTTCCGAGTAATTGTTATAATTATTCCCACACTTAAATGACCGATATTCTTATACATTTGTATCCTAGTATTATGTAAACTTTTATGAAATGCTCAACATTTACCGGTACTCGTAATTGTTGTCATACACAATACTTAAGCTATAGACAGCACATAGACAGAAATATTGAAAATAGATCCATTTCATCTTGTAATGAAACAAAGGAAGTGTAGTGAAAATGAAATACAGAGAATTAATGAAATGAATGAAGAATTAATGAGATGAACGGTAATAGAGGAAACACTTAACTTATTTTGAAAGTATTTGAGAACGTGGTTATTGAAATCATGGGAATTGATTTGTATTGAACAGGAAATCTCTTGACCGAGATACTTTCTTAAGCAGCATTCAGGTTCTTTTTGATATAAGGGAGACAACTCTTGTTGTTTAATGTAGTCTTGGTAACCAATTTTCTTCTTTTTAACATGGGCTAATTGTTCATTCCATTTTGATAGCAAACACCATTTATAATGTTGCAAGTGTTTTTGAAAGAATATGCACGATATACCATTGATAAAATATAAGTGTCTTATTGTCTAAATGATATGTATTTATTTTTTTTCCACCAAAAAAATGTTAGAATTTCATATTTTTACAAAAAAAATAATAAATGGAAATCCAATGGTATATCATAATTTATGATAATTAAGATATACATTTGATAAAATTTAAGTGGTTTTTTTTTTCTCCAAAAGGTATTTGTATTTTGTTATTTTGGGTTTTTTTTTTCTTCAAAAAATTGTAAAAATGTCATATTTGTGCAAAAAATTGGAAGCAATACCATATATCATATCAATTTTGAAGCAAAATAAATACAGTAGTTTTATTTTATCTTAAGAAATGAACTGAGTGAAGAATTTTGTTATTTCGCAAAATGATACACTAAAATGATACACTATTATTGCACATGATAGAGTTTAAGATTTAATTTTAAAATTCACACCAAATTAAATTTTATCAAGTTGAAATCAACACCCAATAATGATCGTGTTGATCCTTATATTGTCAAAAGATTGGGAAAATATGCATTTCATATACCTTTAACAGAAGTTTTTACCAGGTAACAAAATAGATTAATTGTTTACTTTAGTTACCTGTTTAAGAAATAAAAGTAAACATCAGTCTTCTCAATAAATAGATGATGTTTCACCAAGTATCTCCGATTAAAATTAACCTGTAATAAGGCGATATTTTATCACCATGATTTGTCAAATTTAAGTCGAGGTTGGCAGTTTCAAATTTTGTTAGTGTGTAAACTTGAAGGCCCATAACCATGATTTGTCAAATTCAAGTAAAGGGGGCTGCAGTTTCATATTTTGTCAAATTCAAGTTTAGAGGGCTGCAGTTTCATTTTTTGTCAAATTCAAGTCTAGAGGGCTGCAGTTTCATATTTTTTCAAATTCAAGTCTAGGGGGCTGCAGTTTCATAGGTTTTCATATTCAAGTCTAGGGGGCTGCAGTTACATATGTTGTCAAATTCAAGTCTAGATCGCTACAGTTTAATATTTTGTCAAAGTCAAGTCTAGGGGGCTGCAGTTTCATATTTTGTTAAATTCAAATCTACGGGTCTGCAGTTTTGAATTTTGTTGGTCTTAAAATTTCAAGGCCTTAGTATAAATAGCCATGATTATGTTGGTCCTAAAATTTTCGAGGCCTTTTATAACCATGATTTGTCAAATTCAAATCTACAAGGTCTGTAGGTTGGGAATTTTGTCGTTCTTAAATATTTGAGGTTATTACACTGATTAAAGACAAGGCTTTTAAGATATTTAAAACCAATTGTGATACATTAAATATAAACAGTAGCATTGATATCATCGGGGACCTATCTTGATAACGGGGGAAGTCCCTGTGTACATATCGTTAAACTGACAAGGATTTTGTTATTGTCTCGCGTTAAGTATTGACGGTCAGGTGTGATATTTCATGGAGAGAAAATTGTTTCTCACATATTTTTGGTGAAAAAAATGGCTACCTGTCTCATGTTAGCTTCATTTTAAGTTTTAACGTGGATGATAATACATTGTGTTTTCACATATTTTTGGTGAGAAAAAAATGGTTACCTGTAGCAGTTTGTCTCATTTTTAAAATTTGAAAGTGAATGTGAAAACATATTTCCTTTGGATGTTTATTGTGTTTTGCATTTACGAGTGCATGTAGTTTTTTGTGAAGCTTTTAAAATGAATTCTGTGCAAATCATGGCAGGTAAGTTGTCTAGTTGCTTTTTTTTTTTTAATTTTTAAGATAAAATTTTATGTGTTATTTATGAACACACTTGAACTAATTTATTTGTTTTTGCAGCATACATCAAGTGCACACTTAAAATTGAAATATTTTGAACATTTAAAATTATTATAGTTCATAATTACTAATAGGGTTTTTGACTGAGACTTAGAAATTGGTAGCGACCTTTTTTTTCACCAAGCACTCAGCATTTAGAAATCAGAGTCTTTAAAAACTGATGTCTTGTTTCACAGTAGGAATGACATGCTAAAGAATCCTTCCAACATGTTGCACTGAATCCTCTGCAGAGGTGTAAAATCCTGCCACTTTACCTATAGCTGGTAAAATCTTGATAGAAATGAAATATTCTTGACTAGAACACGAAGCCTCATTCAATTAATCAATCAACTAATCAATTGATTACTTTGTAATCAATCTGTCAGTTCCTGTAGTGTACAATGATGTGCATTTCAAGAAGAATGTCATTTTAAGGGTATGGATCTGCATTTTATCGTGCTGTGCATTTCTCATGTGCATCAATATAGTGAAGTACACATTCAAGGAATGGATAGGGAATTTCTCAAAGATTTTAAAAATATTTCATTGGGGGACTGTGCATGTCTCATGTGCATCAACATTCAAGGAATGGATAGGGAATTTCTCAAAGATTTTAAAAATATTTCATTGGGGGACTGGAAAGTTTTATAAAAGTTATAAAATGTTATTGTCACCATCTGTTGATGACCACAACTTAATTGAATGTCAGACCCTAAAGTGTCCAATACAATCGTAAAAAGGTGAAATTTTCTGGTTTAATGATGGTGGTCCACTGGGTGTCATAAAGTTTAAAATGGAGAGGAAGCTTAATTGTCTACAGGAATCAAAAACTGTGTCATTACTGGTCATTTAATATGGTGACCAGGACCCTGCTGAGCAACTAAATTAATCTTAATTTGAGTTTTATTGACCAAGTAATGACCAGTGTGAACTGACAGTTTTAATACATTTTGGTTTTAGTATCTTGAAATTGTGGTAAGAGTAGTGTGTATTTTCGGTATATGTGCTTTCATGATCACAAAATGCATCCTGTACGTAGGACAGGTATGTTTTAAAAATTTTAAGTTTATTTTAATTTTCCCACTTGTTTTTAAGTGCATATTTTCAATTACATGTACCAGTAGTTTATTATATAATTTTTGACCTTGTGTAAGAAATGGGTCACTCATCCATCTAGGTGATAAAATCTTGCCATCAATTATCTGAGATTTGTCAGAGTTTTACCTGTTACAAGGAGCCATTAGCATAGTAACAGAAAAAAGTATTTTCATAATTTTGAAAGCTTTGGGACTTTGAATAATAGAAATGCAAAATTAGAATTGCCATATTGTCTGCAAAAATCAAGCAGTGTCTTTAGTTAAGCTTACATATACATGTATAGTTCAGAAAGGTATATGGGGCCTTAATTGGTAGCTGAGTAGTCTTAACTGCTAAAAAAAAAAAAAATTTTTTTTTTTTTTTTTATTTTTTTTTTTTTAGTTTAGTTCCTCTTACCACTAAGCTCGTTTCTCAATCAAAAGACTTTTGTTTTAGAAAGTTTGTTAAGTTTTTTTTTGCTGCAGATTGATGATTTTCTGCAGACACTCTAGTTTTCTCTACGATCTCAAAGCTGACCTTATCAATACAAGTGAAAGAATTTTGATATGTGCATTAAATGCCATTAAACCACTCCATTTGTTAATAAAAAATGAACGCTGATCCTCATGTATATACCCGGAGGTGAGTTGGGTAACATGGAAACTGTACGAGTGCAAACCATAGTTGACTTGTTAAACTTTCTGTAAGGATTTCATGCTGTTAAACATGTACACTGTGATAACAAGTTAGTCTTATTACGTAACACAGTTAATCACCCAATATACAAAATGTTTTAAGGAAAACTGGGTGCTTGGCAGCAAGATTTAAAAATTTTAAGAGTTTGGGTTCTTAATTTTTGTCGATAATATTGAATTAATCTGATATATATGTTTTAGTGAACTGCTAACAATATCAAGCATTTAAAAACTCTGGCTTTGTGCAGTCGTGGTGCCATCTCACTTATTGCCCCATTTCTTTGTCTTTCTTTTTCTGTCACTTTACCTATAGCCTGTGATGTCTTAATATAAGTGAAATGTTCTTGACTGGGACATAAAACAGATTCAATCAATCTTTGAAAGTGAATTTTCCTTGCTGTTAGCCTTTACATGTTCATTAGGTATCAGTATAATGTGACTGGGGGAGTGGTATGCTTGTCTGTAGCATACTGACTTGGTGTGCAAGCAGCTTAAAGTCACCCTGAGTGTGCGCTGGTACAAGGCAGACCATGAAACACGCATACATAGGAATTAATAAAGTAGTTCTCTTGCGAATAGCTGAAAAATTGCTGATGCTATGTTTAGCAACATTCAACAACAACAACAATCTTTAGAATCTGTCTTTGATTTATTGCCAAACCCTTTAATAACACCAAAATCTATCTGAACAAATGGTGGCATTGGATCGAGGTTTAACTGTATATATATATATATATGAGTACTTAAGTCTTAATTGCTAATGATAACATAGACATGCTTTGATAGGTCAATTATCATTTACTTAAATAGTATACCACCTTGTATTGCAGGTGTTAAAACAAAACACGTTAATGAGATCGTTATCAAAACGTCGTGTACATGTTGACATTTTTAACTTTAAAATTTAAAATCGATGATTTATCATTTGACGCAAAACCCTTGGTATAACCTTTCTTTAAACCCTTGTTGACCGCTAACCTTAGTATTAAGCATTGATCTGGCCTGCTTGATGGGATTTTGATGAAATATTCTTAATTTAATTAATCAATAAAATATGTACAATGAATATGACTGAGACAATATTTGCATATCGAACCATAGACGCTTTTGTGTATTAAAAGAGCAGTATAATTTCAAATACTTTATGGGGGTTTTAAAAATTGCAGGTGGTGGTAGTTGAGTTTTGGGGGACTGGAGTTTTTCGGAGATTTATCTGAACAGAAGTAGACCATTGTTTTTGTTAATTAGTTAATAAGTAGACGCTTTGTAATTAAAATAAAATTATGTAGTCATTAGAGCACTGTACTACCTTTGAAAAGATATATATAGTAAGATCATAATAAAGATGAAAGGAATCATAAATTATTTTTTTAACGATCAGAAAAATAAATATGTGCATCATCATCATTGCTTTTAAATATTTCAATTTTTATTGAAAGTTAATTCAAATTTGATAAAATAAGTCAATATTTGAAAGAATTTCTCAGACATTAGTACACAAAGCCACTGGCAATTTTGGCTACCAAGAATGGAAACATATCTACTGTAGAACAATTGAATGCAGTAGTATGGCATAACCTACTGGTAATCAACCTCAAAAAGCTCAATTTATGAAAAATCATCCTCTATAATGCAAATGTAATGGCTTTGGTATTGTATTATGCTATATGCGTATGTTTTCTTAAATTAAGGAGGCAATTTGTCTATCAATATACTTACTTACTTATGCCTGTGGTACCAGGGAGGTACATAGGCCACTGACAACATTCCACCATCTAGTTCTATTCTGTGCTAGTCTGACCAGGTCTTGCCATTTGTATCCCTTTCTGTCCATTTCTGTTTGCAAGTTTCTCAGACAGGTGTTTTCTTGTAAATTTCAGGTACATGTCATTGGGTTGTAAATTTCAGGTACATGTCATTGGGTTGTAAATTTCAGGTACATGTCATTGGCAGGTACATGTCATTGGGTTGTAAATTTCAGGTACATGTCATTGGGTTGTAAATTTCAGGTACATGTCATTGGGTTGTAAATTTCAGGTACATTATCTATCAATATAAGGGAAGTAAAAAGTTTAAGTTTGTGTTTAATTTGTATTCTTCTTCTGTACTTGCAGGTTCATCATACGCTAGTGCCAAAAATAACAATAACAACGTACCGTCTCGGGCAACCTCACCTGGAACAAGTGCCGGAGGCGGAGGATCTGGTATTCCAACACCAGGTGGCAGAGCATTATCTAGTCGAAGTTCCACCTCATCAGAATCAAAGACTCCCAGAGCTGTAAGTTCTGGCAGTACTACATCAACAAGCTCTACAGCATCAAATAAAAGTACATCTCAAAAAGTTCCAGCTGCCTCAACCAATAAAAACTCTATGTTGGACAAATTTAAATTTTTTAATTCAAAAGATAAGTCAAAATCTAAGAGTGGTGTTCCAAAAAGTGCTTCAAAAAGTAGTACCAATAGTACGATAAGTTCAACAAGTTCTCGAAGTGACACAAGTGACGCTAAGTCGTCTGCTAGCGCTCGGAGCTCCAGTTCTACAGATCCTGGAACTATCAGTAGTAGTGCTCAATCAAATGACTCAGAAAGTCCTAAACTCCCTCCGAAATCCAAGTCCCTAGGCAAAGGGCTTGGAGGAAGGCGGGAGAATTCTGGGAATTTTTTAACAGTAGATAGTAACAGTGGTGCTAATAGTAGTAAGAGTGGAACACCATCACCGTCACAATCTTCTCAGACTTTATCATCATCTGCCAAAAAGAGTAGTGGGAAATCTGATAAAAAAGATGCAAGATCTGGACAGGCAAGTCCTACACCATCAAAAAAAGGGTCAAAGATAGGCAGCTTCATTCCAAAATCGTCTTCTGGCAAATTGTCGACAAAATCGCCATCTTCTACTCAGATTCAGAGTGGTAATGGTGCAGGATCTCAAATACCAACTCCATCATCAACCAGCATTCCAAAACCTTCCTCAGGAAAATCAAGCAAAAGTAGCAAGGAAGAGAAAGTAAAGGGACAAAGTTCCAAATCCCAGTATTCATCATCATCATTGTCGTCTGCTCAAAAATCTAGTGGAGCATCATCGTCTGTAAAGTCTATGCAAAATCATGAAGGTGCTAACACCCTGCCATTGCCTCATAATCACAGTCATAACCAATCAAAATCAAGCTCACATCATTTAGAACATAATATTGACCAATCAAAATTAAGTTCTCAGGTGGATGACAAAATGCAACAGCAACACAAAACGAGATACACGGAGATAGAGTATTCTGATGGGAGAATTGAAAGGATTGGTGAAGGACATTATACAAAGCCTGCTCATTTAGCGCTCAACCAAATGCAAATGGCAAAGCCAGGATCTCAAAATATCGCTTATGCTAAAAATGTGTCGACTGCTGACACACGTATGGTGTCACAAACTGTAAACATTGTTAAACCAACATGTTCAGTGGCAAATACCTCTGTAAGCAATGCAAATCGAACCGAGAGAAATACTCACGCTCATGAAAATACTCCGCAACAAATGTCTATGCTAAACCGAGCAATTCCTCCCCCTCTTCCGACGACTGAACCTCCTCCAAGGTCAACTCACAGAGAGAACAGTAGTCATAGTATAGCTAGTCCAACGAAAAGTAATGCGAATAATAGCAATAGTAACAGTGATTCTACTCCCTCTTCAAGTAGCCACAGTGGACAGAGTGGAAACAGTGGCTCTTCAAGTGAAAGTGTTATTTTTAGACCGAGTGGAGATGAGTATTCAGGATCGGAAAAAGGAAGTGTTACAAATTCACCTCGTCTTGCCGTTAAACTTGGTTCACAAATAAATAAACCAGCCAATAATGTTGCCATTGTTCAACCAAGGCATGGAGAAAAAATGGAAACAACCTTTGATACTGAAATTAGAACTGAAACTATAAATAAGATTAATGAAGACCAGAAAAATCCCAAACAAACCACTTTTTCAGAAAAAGAAACGACATTTGTTGACGATTCTGGTGAAACTATGGATATTAAACCGATGCCTCCAATAATGAGAGCAATGCCTTATAGTGGGACAGGGTACCTACGAGGATACGGTACACCGGTCGGTAAAATATTTCATAACCCGGGATATGCCACGCCTACCACAGCTGCCTACTATGCCAGTACGAGTCGTATTGGTATGAATAGAAATATCATGGACCATGCCAAGTTCAGTTCCGGACCAATTAAGAAAACGTTCTCCAGTGGGTCCAGTAATCCGCTGGATACGGACTATAGTTCCGATTATGATACATATGACTATATATCTGGTTATATGTCCGATGGGGACATTCTCAAAAGTAACAAAGTGGATGACATGAGTAGTGGTTACCTGAGCGAGGGCGGTGCTTCACTTTATGCCAGGCGGTTGCAACAGCGGTTCCGTGAGGGTATGCAGGCAGTGAAGGAGAGTATGCAGAAAAGTTCTGGCCTCATGGATGATGACAGGTAGGACATTTTAATTTTATTGCAACTTTATTTCTCTGTTTCTATGGTTTACAAAGTTTGTGAACATTTGGCATGGGAATAGGTAATTGATATGATGGCTGTTTGGTTAAAATGAATCATGCCAAACCATTTATTAGATAATGATGTAATGACAAGCTCTTAAAAAGTAACCATCACATTTAGAGAAATATGAAATATATAAGCCACAGGTAAACATTAGGTAAACTTTAAAAAACATAGAAAGCCTTTGCACAGCACATTGACCATTGTAGCTGTTAAACTCTGACAATTATGATTATAAGATACATTTACTTACAAATCCATCATACGTTGAAGTCTTTCACAAAAATTTAGAATTTAGAAATTTTCTGATGGATTTTCTTGTATAGACTAAGGGAAATAACTCTGATGGTATTAACCATCTTATGAGAGTGACTGTAAAAACTAACAAGTTTTAATTTTACCTCATAAAATTTCACATTGATTACTTAAATAGATAAAATTACTGGGAGTGATTTGAAATAATTTATTTATGCCTGGGAGAAAAATTTCTTTTTAGTAGCTACTTGTAAAATCAACCGACTGCGAAGAAAAAATAAATAAAAAATAAAACCACAACAATGTCACATAGATAGTGATTTAAATAGTTTGAATTTGTCATCACTGACATGCTAGAATGTGTTTTAAATATGTCATATTTTCTGGTAATGGAACACAAAATTAAAAGGTAAATAGATCTTTTTGTTTGTTCATATAAAGATTATATCAGTAATGTTCGAAAAAATATGAATATTCAATGAAATTAAATTTATTTTTTATCATCATTTATATTTATCATAGATCATTTTTATCTTTCTTTCATTATAATTTTTATTTATCCACATAACAATTGATATTTTTTTTAGATTTTTTACCAAAAATTATTTATAATACATGCATATTTTCATTTTTTTTGACATGTTTTTTAATTGTTATAAATGAATATATGTTTTTTCTGTTTACGGTAATTTCACTTAATCACTTATTAAATATTTAGAATTTTTGAGTTTTGATAATAAAACCATCCATTCTAAAAGTAAAACAATTGTTATAAATGAAAATAATTTTTTTCCTGTTTAATTTCACTTATTTGCTTATTAAATATTTTGAATTTTTGATTTTTGATAACAAACTCATCCATTCTTAAAGTCAAACCTTCCCTCCAGGTTAAGGTCTAATATGATTGATAGCAATTTAATGTATTTTTTTGTTGGCCACATACTGTGGTAATAAGTTTTTCTAAAAAAGGGAATTTTTGACAGGTGTATAAATCATCATTTTGGGTACTATTAGTTTTATTTTGTATTACAATTTTTTTTCATAACCTAAACTAACCAAAACCTTTGGTTTTGAGATTGATAATCAATATTTAATGATCCATAACCCAAGACATGCTAAAGCCACTCAAGAAAACTGTAGAGTTAGGAATAAAATAAAACATGCAAATGTGGCAGTGCCACCATGAGATTCCTACAGTATGTGTCTATTTCTGGTTGCCAGTACAACATCTGAGAAATTCTTTCAAAATTTAACTTATTTTAACAAATTTATATAAATATACTTTAAAAAGGGCCATTTTTTGAGAACTTTTGAAAATTTGGCTACCAATAATTTTGTGAAAACTTTATTAATTAATAGAGTCATTCAGAGAAGAAATATAGTGTAAGGGAGATAACTCTGTAATAACTAATAAGCACCATAGGATACAATGTAATCAAATGCATTCTTTGTCCATAAAATGCCAAACATTATTTTTGTTGATGGAATTGATTATTTTTGCGTTAAAAATTTAAAAAAAATCTACACTATAATCATGTTCTTCAAATATTATGATATGGGAAGGGAACTTGGTGGCCAAGTGGTCTAAAGAACATACTTGTGGATCACAGTGCCTCTTACCACCTAGGGTTTGAACTTCACTGTGACAGATCCTAGTGAGAGAAAGTTTGTCAGTTCACTGACTGAAAGTTATTGGTTTTCTCCAGGCACTCATGTTTCCTCCACAGTCCCTGAACTAGCCATCTCGATGTAAGTGAAAGAATCTTGACAGGTGCATTAAACTCCATTTCTCTATTTTACTCCACTCTGGATAGGCCATTTTATGTTTAAACAATAAAATAAACTAATGGAACTCACCTCACCATCATTAATGGACACAAATTTTAAAAAAAATAGTTTAATCAAAACAATATTGATTGAAATTAAGTAGAATTGCTAGACACACTCGAACTAAAATACCAAAAATAGAAAACGAAATCCGATTTCCAGATATCTGTCTAACAACAATAGACCGGTTCCCTGTCTCGTAAAATAAATGTGAAGTGAGTTGGGAGACAGATTTAACAAATATTTGATTTGGTTTTATTTATAATATGGATTTGCAGAAAAATTATCATTGTGATGGTCTCCGGTTTCCAAGAGTTTTCATAACACAGATCGGATATGATATATTTTTTTCCCCGTTTGGATGAATCATCATACTCAATTAGTCATCAATGACAGCCAATCATTATTAGTATCTATCGGCAATATTTTAAAGTAGTGAAAAGCATCAAGGGTTTATCCTAAATTCTTTAATCGCAGATTTTGGAGAGAAATCGAATAAAAAATAATTTATTAACCAATTTAGTAAGCTTCAATGTTGTAACCTAGCAAATGATGTTAAATGAAAATCAATTAAATTGCAAAATGCTTTTAGGTACCTTTGTAATGCATTTATAATTAAATTGGAGTAATTTGCAAATATTGAATGTTTATATAAAAATATTCCGCATGGCAATGATGCTATAAGTAGCCACAAGGATTTATTAAATATAAACCAAATTGTGGTTAAATGCATTTGTATCCTAGAATTGATTTTTTTTTTTTACAAAATTGTTTTTTTACAAGAAATGTTGTTCAAAACCATTTATCAATCATAGCAGAAATAGGGATTTTTTTAACTGGATTATTCAATATAAACCAAATTGGACTAAAATTCATTGGTATCCTTAAATTGATTTATTTGCAAAATTTTGTGTTTTTAAAACAGTTTACCAATCATAACAGAGGCATAACCGAAATTGAGAATTGGAGAATATTTTCTCTTGAAAGCCTATTTATTACGAAATAGACGCTTAAAAATAAATTGTTCTTGAAATCATATTGATTGAGAAATTGACGCTTTCTCCTGTAAGCATATTTATGATGAAATTGACATTTGGAAATGATAGATAACATTTAGAAAGAAATAATTGGCAGATTCTGTTTTTATTCACACTGATGTGAAGTTACGACCTGACCGAATTACACAACTTGAACACGAAATCGGTTTTATCATTTTCTGGTATCATCCTTGTATCATCTTGTCATCACTCATATTACAAGATTTCAATTTTTTTATCACAATTAAAATAAGCTTCAACATTTCAACTTGATACTTATGTTTACTGTTGCTAAGCAACCAAATTTCTAGTTTAATGGTACATGTCATCGAATAAATGAGATAATGCATATAGCCATGTTAGATGAAATTTATCAGAAAAAAATATTGACTGAAATGGAAGAACTAGCTTTAAACAGTTGCAAGTAAACCATTTATAGTCACATCGATTGCAGGATTAATGAAAAATGTATTTCAAGGGATTATATTAAATGTATCTTCCATATCAAAGTCAATCTTTTCATGGAAATATTTTCTGGTTTTTGATTAAACGAAGAACATCCAATTTTCTAGCAGTTGGGAGTCCTGAAGGTTTCTACAGTATGATTAATTGTCTTTCATACACGATAATATGGAATTTTGACCCTTCCGTAGAGTTTTCCATGTCAAAAGTTTATGGCATAATAAATGGCTTATTTTCTGTTAGGGCTTAAAGAGATCTGTCTTTGAAAACATAAAGAATGGGACTTTTTGACTCATAGTTTTAAAAACATTTGAACTCTTAACATTAATTTTTCTTCCTTAGAAAAGGGGCCTTGTTGGCAAACTGGTCTGAAAACCTGAATTACAGATTAGACTGCTTCTCTTTGCCAATGTTTAAATTTTGGTCGGGCAGGTTCCAGTCAGAACTGATCACTTTCGCCATTATTCATTATAAGTGAATCTACCTTGATTGGTTGTAAAACACAAAGCTCATCTCCAATCCATCCACTTTACTCTGTTTTACAAACAAGTCTTTTGAAGGATAGAAGACGTTGCATTTTAACAATAGCTGTAAGAACAACTAAGAGCAAGATAACTTACTACAATGCAAGCAAAATAGGAACAATTAGAAACACAACACAGTACAAAAACATATTGGCATTTAGACCGCCTTAATCATGACATTCTGACTTTGGACAGGCACTGAACTTAGTGATACCATCATGTCTTGTGATGGGGTTTCTTAAAATTTTTAAAATGGGTTTTCTGCTTGATTTTTAGTTGTTGTTTTTTTTAATAAATAAAATAAAATGTTTTTTAATTTTTTAAAAGTAAAATCTACTTGATTAAGAATTTAGATAAATAAATGAAAGAAAAATAAAGTTTAAAAAATGTCCCCAGGAATGACATCCCCCCCCCCCTTTCTGTCCTTGATATTACATCACAACATGTTTAAGAGTTTTAGAGGCCATCTGACTCTAATAAAGTTTTGAAAGTGATTAATTTGTTCTCATTCAAAATGCATTTGTTTGATGGCTGCATTTTTGTCTGAACAGTGAAAGAAGACCTTTTTGTTTGAAATTGGAGGCTCTTACATAAAAGCTACCAGATTGTTTCAAAACAGGCATGGTACGGTGACAATGAAAAACTTGAGAAACTTGATCATCTTCATGACAATGGGAACAATCAATAAAGCATTGATATTCAGGGATCTTATCATCCCTAATTGTCTGTGAAATACTGGTCAACCAAAAACTTTTCTTGATAGATTTCTTTTTGCAGATACACACAGGATCGTACCATCTGCTTAGCCCTGAGGGGTGTGTAGGATGTTGTAAATTTCCAAAATTCTGAAATTTATCATGATATTCAATTAGCTTTAGTTATATTATGGAAAAAATATTTTAACAAGGAAATTTTTAGGGTTAACTTACATTTTTATTGTCTCTGGAGGAGAGAAATAATGGCTAATTAGTGTTAAGTGTAAAACGAGAAAGGGCATTTACTCCTTCAGGGTAGTATCGATACATAAATATTATTAGAATTGGGAATAACTACACAAGTCATTTACAATAAGCATCAAGATTGTTTACACATTTTTCGGTGGAATCTGGAGAAGTAGTAAAATCGTGTGCGTATACTATATACTATATAAACTACTACAAGATACACTTTATGTTCGATAGGTAAATCAGTGAGTTTTTGTGTTGTGCACTTGCCAAGTTTTTTTTTAGCAGGACGTTTTTTTTGTGTTGCTAAATTTTAAATTACATGGTGTATATGTGCACCTTTTTCATGTAGGGTTATCAGATATTGGTTTTAATGGCTTAGGATAACATAGGTTTTTACGACGATTACATTTCCGCTGATTTACAGCAAACTTTTATTTAAACAACTACATTATATCACATTTTGTGAAGTTTATTAATGTAACCTGGGATGTATTTTTAAACTTAAAGGTAGGTAAAAAAAAACTGCAGTAGTAGTAGAATAGAGAGAGAGAGAGAGAGTGTGTGTGTGTGTGTGTGTGTGTGTTTTACTATTAAAATGCAGAAGCAGAATTTCGTAATTTGTAAGTGGCCTCAGTGAAATCAGTGGCTGAATGGTCTAAAGCAGGTGCCTCTTTGCTTTAACTGCCTAGGTTTGAAACCCATTCGAGACAAATCCTATCACAAGAAAGTTTGTTATTCAATTTGCTGAGGGTCAAAATGCAGAAGCAGAATTTCCTAATTTGTAAGTGGCCTTGGTGGCTGAATGGTTCAAAGCAGGTGTCTCTCACTGCCTAGGCTTGTACCAATTCAAGACAAATCCTATCGCAAGAAAGTTTGTTATTCAATTTGCTGAGGGCCAAAATGCAGAAGCAGAATTTCCTAATTTGTAAGTGACCTTGGTGGCTGAATGGTTCAAAGCAGGTGTCTCTCACTGCCTAGGTTTGTTCCATTTCAAGACAAATCCTGTTGCAAGAAAGTTTGTCAGTCTGTTTGATGAATGTCAATAGTTTTTTATCAGGCACTCTGGTTTCCTCTACCATTCCTGAACTAACCACCTTGATGTAAGTGAAAAGAATTATAGTTATCAGTAAAACAAATTTCAATTTTCAATAATTCTTGCAATCTTATTTTTGTGGTCTGAAACAAATATATGCTGTAGACCTCGAAGATCAGTGTATATGTCCATATTTGTGTCCAGTATCATAAAATTTTACGAAGCCTTAGTGCAAAAAAGTGACCTAAAACCTCGAGACAAGAACTGACACTTACGGCCCATAAAATACAAGACTACAGGTTGTTCCTGGTTTTTTTCCTATATCAAGATTAGCATTCTCAGCCTATGTAAACATCGGTTATTCCTTTGTAAAAAACGTTTCTGATAGATCATTTATGATGGTATCAGCTGTTTTATATATATATCGGTATATATATAAAAAATCTGTTATAATGTCTATAAAAATACCTGTTTGTTATCCTAAGTTGTATATATCTAACATCACAGAGATCCCCTTAATGATGTTTATAAATGACTCTGTGATCATTTTTTTTCCTTTCTATCCTGTATTTTTTGTGTGTAAATGATGTTGGGATTATCTAGATGATTATGTGATCATTATCATGATTTAAACGTGTTCTTTCTATCCTGCATTTTTTTCTGGCAAATATATAGTGTTTATGTTGGATCATCATCATGATTTTATTTTTTCTTCTTTCTATTCCTTTTTTCGTAAAATGATGTTTATGCTGGTACTTTCATTATGTGATCATTATCATGATTTCAATTTTTCTTTCTATCCTGTTTTTTTTTTCTCTCTTTGTAAATCGATGTTAACTTTGGTACTTTGATGTTTATAAATGACTTTGTGATCATTATCATGATTTCAATTTTAATTTCTCTCCTGTTTTTTTTCTTTACTTGTAAATCATGTTTACTTTGGTACTCTGATGTTTATAAACAACTTTCTAATCATTATCATGATTTCATGGTTTTTTTCTCTTTCTATCCTTTTTTTTCTTGTAAATGATGTTTACTTACTAACTGCTACTTGTGTGTATTTAGATCATTATTTGATCAAGAAGATACTTCCAAGTTTACTTCTTTCCTTCTTTTTTCTGTGTTTACTTATCTTCCTAATAATGTTATATTTTCTTATCAGGATCAAACACGATTCTCTGATGTTGTTTTTTTCTTATTGATTTTTTTTGCTAATGTTGGTTTGATTGACTATCTTGCCATTTACTTTTTCCTATATTTTGATTTTGATCTTTCTTTTACTGTTTTTCTTCTTTTTTCATTTTTGCTTTTTGCTTTTTTCTGTTGATTGATAACCCAACTGACTTATTGATCATCACCACCCACTTGTTGCTTCTTTTTTTTTTTTTGTGAGTTTGTTCTTTTTGATATCTTACTTTCCTTCTGTTTCTCTTCGTGTTTTTTAGGGGTTTGTACTTTTTGGGTTGTACTGATTATTGGTTACTCAGTATTTATTTTCTTTTTTGAAAAGAACATTTATAAGTGTTGTCACTTGTTTGCTGTTCGCTTTAGTGTTTGTGCCATGGTATCGGCAATCTGGCAAACAGTAATCTAGCAGTAAGAGTTTCTTTTTTTTTAAAATGATGGTGAGTTGTTGAATTGAGTGAAAAATAATGTCTTATATGCCCGAGTCACAATTGTTTTTTTACTGTAAAAAGTTTTTGGATGACGGAGGAAACCAGAGTTCCTAGATAATTTTGCTTTGACAAGTTCAATAACATTACTGTCTCACTCTATGACCTGGCCAAGTGGATTTCAAACCTATTTTCGAAAATTAAAAATACTAATACTACTACTACTAATAATAATAATAATTTGAAAATAAAAAATATATAGAAAACCTGGGGATACAAGACAAGAGGTCTGTAATTTTTAAATAGTTCTCGAGACTTATCGTTAACTATTTAACTTTGTTGTACTCAGTTAACCACTTATATAACCCTCTGTTTTATATTAACCCTTCAAATCTGACATAATCTGACATGATTAAAAAAATTATTTTAATTAAATACCAGATTAGGAGCTGCCGATTAAAATTTATGAGACGCCAGATTTAATTTATTATACAGGATTAAAGTTACAGTTGAATGACAAGCGGGGTATTAAAATGTTTTAGTTTTGATTTGTGACTGTGAGGTAATGATTATTTTAATCTTTTTTATGGGACTTGGTGGTAAGTTTATATTTTGACTTCTGTGGCAGATTGAGAGAGCATGAGAGAGAGAGAGAGAGAGAGACAGAGAGAGAGAATGGTGTTTTACGCCACAGTCATGTGACTCATTCCCTTATATCAAGGTTGTCAGTTTCTGTGGATAGTGGAGTGGGGTAATGGTGTTTTTTTTACTCCAGTCAAGATTCTGTCAATTAAGTCAAGGTGATCAGTTTAGAGATGAAGGAGAAAACCGGGTGCCTGACCATCTATTTAACGAGTATGTAAAAAAATGAACCTTTCTCTAATATAAAGAAAAATCTTTAGCCCTGTAGCTGTGCAGTTAAGACAGGTTTGACTGTGCTTTGGCAAAGATAGCTTTGGTTATGGGTCATAATGTAAACTCAGAAGTAATTCAATTCAACCTCACAAACCTCTTCAAAATTATATACTAGTTTACGGTAATACTCTGTTTTTCCTGAAGAAATAAGAAAATATTAGGTTTCCACAATTTCAAAATCATCATTAGCCAAATTTCCAAAATTTGTGAAAATATAGTCCTTTTCAAAGTAAATTCACAATTTGCTCAAATAGAATACTTTTTGAAAGAATTGCTCAAAATTAGTAGCTGATGGCAATTTTGGTTACCAGGAATGGAAAAACAGAAATTTTTTGCATTTTGTCTCTGCTGAATCACAACCTCCTGTTTTCTAATTTATTTCATTGTTTTACTTTTTAAAAATTTAGCATCCTATTTAATGATTTAGCATTCTTTTACATTACCAGAAGTCTCATTAAGCATATGGTACCAATTAGATCATAAATTGGTCGGCAATCGCTACAGGGAATTTTATTCTCTTTGCTAATGCTATACTGGTGTACAAAATTGTTATAATCCTTACCAAATATTTATTTTCTTAATTAGAAATTCCAAAGGATTATTTTCTATATATAAACAACTATTAATTCCGGGTTCCTTACTTTCTATAGAATTCTGAGAGAGTTGATATATTTGACTCGGTATCTATGGCAATAAAACATATAAAAATCAATATTTGTGGTTATGTCTAGTACAGAATGAATCATCGTCATCTCCAGGACATAATTTGTGAAGCTTCTGGTACAGCAGATTGAATATGTATATATACTGGTACATGTATATATATGTATTGCAAGGTTTCCAGAATTTCAAAATTATTTACTAGGCAAATTATCAAAATTTGTGAAAATATATTCCATTTTAAAGTATTTTGCAAAAATAGGTTACAGTTATGAAATTATTAGGAGCTTAACTTTCAAAATTTGTGAAAATATAGTACTGATGAAAGTAATTTTTAAAACAAATTTGCTAAATTAGGTTACATTTTTTAAGTTATTTGGAGTGGAAAAAATTCTAGAATTTGTGTATTGAGGTATGTTTTCACAAATTTGCTTAAATAGGCTACTTTTTAAAATAATTTCTCGGAAATTAGTAGCCAATGGCGGTTTCCACTACAAGGAATGGAAACATGGATATTGTACATAGATGATATTTTGGCATTCTTTTGTCATTCTTTGTGTTAAGAAAAAATGTGATTAGTTCCAAGACACTTTGGTATTTGGGTTTTCATGTATTTTCTGATTACTAGTAGTAAATACATTTGATGGCCAAAAATGTGATTATAGCTTCAATAAACTTTGGTATTTGGTTTTTCTTGTATTTTTTGATTAATAAATTCTTTTGATGGCCAGTAGTATTTGGCAATGATATTGATGTTTAAAGAACAAAGACGAACAGTAAATAGACTATTTCATTCAAACTCAAAAGCATTTATGCCTGAATATGAATCAACATTGGTGAACCCAGAAGTTGGTTATATTTGCCAGCTTCAATATTACAGAAAATATATACAGTACAACCTCATTATAATGCCCCTCACTTATAAAGTCAAAGTCTATGTATTTCCTTATAAATCTCCCTCTATAAACCAAATCTTCTTCCGGTACAGAAGTAGGCCTCATGAATGAGTTTTGAAATCCTTGGCAAGACAGCTACAAACCTTCTTAGGCATATTTACAATTAAAAACATAAATGCATTGACTGTGTTACTGGTGGAGGAAGGCCTTATGGTCAACTGGTAGCCTGTCCAGCATGGCCCTAAATTCTTCTGGTTAAGTTATTGTTGCTGTTGTTGGTGGGAGACAGTTCCAGTCACAATGCTAAAATTTGATGGAACAAATGATGGCAATGAAAGGAGGTTTAACTGTAAAAACAAACATTGTTGCAATGCTGCATATTTGCTGTAGTAGTCTGCCTGGCTCAGTAGGTAAATCACTCGCCTATAGTTCAGGAGGTTTTGTATTTGAACCGTATTCGGCCTGATTTTTTCACCTTCCTGTTAAAAATAACAAAGATGAATACTCTTGCTTTGTTTTACCGATTTCAGCAAAAAAAAAAAAAAAAAAAAAAAAAAAAAAAAAAAAAAAAAAAATCAGATAAGTTTTGAGAACACAATTTATCTTATTAAGACAAAAACCTGTTTATTTTCTTTGACAAATAATTATTGAAAGAGCAACATCCTCTTAACCTCATCTTGACAACAGAGCCATATATAACTCAGAGATTGTTGTCTTAAGATGATGGATAGATTGACACAACTTATATGATTGATTGACAGAACGCCTTGAAATACAACATCCAATAACCAATGTTTTTATGTATCATTAAAAAGGTGTTACTGAACTAGTGCAGTGAATTAGTTTTTCAAAAAATGGCAAAATGCCGGTTTCTACCTTTTTTTTGTCAGAAAGTTGGCACGGTTACTCATTCAACATCTGTATTTTACTATGTCTTACAACTCGGTACATTTTATCCAAAATAAAACAGATGAATCTTTATTTGTGTAAATTCTGATAGTTATTTAATTATATATATATTTTTTTGGCTTAGTTTATCGTGAAATCATAATGATTTTGATATTCGCGACCTTAAATTTGTTGATAAATAAACGCAGTGTTTAATTACGCCTAATCACTTCACAACATACATTGTGCAGTTAAGTATATTTTTCCTAAATAACTCACTTAATTTTCGATAATGATATTAATTTGGTTTCATTTAAGAAACTAATTAGTAACACCTTTACAAATGGCACGGTTCCAACCAAACACACTTTATACATGTTTTTTATGGTACAAGCTCACAGGACTTTTTTGTTCGAAATTTGCACCGAGAAATCTTTTAATTTTTTTCATAGTGCAGGTGCACTTGCTGATAATTATCAATTAACGACATGGTGCGTGGGTTTTTTTTTCTTTTGCGCAAAACACAATTTCAGTGGAAACCAGATTACAGCATGCATAACACTAATGACAGCTGGATAAGCTAATAAAACAATTGTAATGTATGGTCATGTACTTTAAACAAATTTAATTTTCTGTGTATTTAATTTTCGCGATATTATAGGAAATTTAGACATGTCCGCATGGTTAATTTTTTTTTTTTTAAATATGCAGTATAACATAATAAATATAATATAGTTTCGGCTCGGTATTAATATTCACACTAAACAAATGACTGTGAAATAAGCGAAAAATAGGTACACCACGTTTACAGTATTGGAATGTTCTTTCCTCAAGTACCCTGCTCTGTGGTCCATGTAAAATAAATGGTTGTCTGTTACAAATTTTACCAGTTAATACTATTTACCAGGCGATTATTGAATTTAATTACAATATGTGATTAAAGAGTTTAAAATTCATTTCCATGACCTTCTTTGCCATGATGTGTTTTACCATATTACCGGTAAGCCATGGTTTGGACCTTTGACTTTCCGCTTAAGAGAGCGAATTTTACCAATGGTGACTTAGATACTCATACGATGGTTACACAGTGCATATGGCAAATGTGTCAAAAAACTAAGTAAGGCATACTTAGTGATAATGCACTTGTCCCTAATTGTCCGCAACTTAATTAAATTATTTTATTTTTAGACATATAATTAACATTTAGTAATTACATACAGTGACATCTTGTAGGAAAATGGGCTGCTTAAGTGCAATAAATAAAATAAAACCAAAAAATGCAAGATTATTATATTTAGTTTTGTGACAGCTCTTAACTATAGTATTGTGCATTAAGTTATGCATTTTTGCATTTTACAACTCTTAACTATACATCTACATTCTTCATGGTGTCCATCACATCCTGATGATTATAACACTTTGGGGTTATGCATGATAAACTGCATGTAATTAGGAATCATTTCACAAAAATAAAAAATAAAAATAGATAAAGAAAAAAGAAAGGGTGGTCTGACTTGTTGCTCATAGTATCATGCATTAATTTTTGCATGCAAACATGCATGATTTTGACCATTCTGACCTATAAAAGCCATCTCCTTTTTCCGCTAGTAAAATGACATCCAATGATTTAAGAAGTCATAATAAACATATAAGCGAGTAGGTGTTAAGAGTTATTACAGGGTGATTAAAAAACCACATCAAAGAAACAATAACACAAGTCATAAAAACCAAAAACCAATTTACATATTAACGAGGGCAACAAAATACCGACAATGAGGGGAACAAAAAACCGACAATGATCATAAAATAACTGGCCAGACATTCCGATGATAATCAGACAAAAAAAATAATATTTCTTTGATGTTCTTGATCACAGTTTTCATGATAACAAATTATGACATTAAATAGTTTTTGAGTTTCTGTTAATCTTAACCGAAATGCACAGAAGCATACAGGTATTACTTAGTCGGTAATCAGAGTTGACCTCTGACTTTGTATTTTAGATTTTGGTGGTTCTTTTGTAAATCAGTAGCATACATGGACGATGGAAGTTGGTAAGCATCGACCTTTGACCTTGTTTTTGGTGGTTGTGTCTTAAAGCATTAAGCATCAGTAGCATACTTAATAATGACTCAGTTTTGACCTTTGACCTTGTTTTTGGTGACTGTGTTATAATACCTTAAGCCTTGACCTTGTTTTTGGTGATTGTTTCATAAAGCATTAAGCCTCACTAGCATACATGGTCCAGAATCAGCATTGACCTTTGACCTGTTTTGTTGGTTGTGTCATAAAACATTACCGGTACCTTAAGCATTAGTAGCATACATGGTAGTTGATAAGCATTGACCTTTTGACCTTGCTGTTTTGGTGGTTGTGCCATAAAAATACAAAGCATCAGTAGCATTATGGTAGTTTATCAGCATTGACCTTTAACCTTGTTTTTTCGGTGGTATAAGTGTCATAAAGAATTAAGTTAAAAGATCAGAGTGATAAAGTGATAGTTTAATTACTAGATCTAAGTGTCATGTCTAAAAGTGATCTATAGCAGAATGGTTACATAAAAAACAAACAGATTTGATGTTGTTGTGTGATGCACTCTAGAAAAAAAACCTCCATGAATAGAAAAATAAGTTACGAAAGTCAGCTGCAATCAAAGGATTTGGGGGTTGCATGGTGTACTATAGAAAAATGACTCCTTAAATAGAAAAGAAGTTACAAGAGCAAGCTGTAATCTTGGGATATAGATTAGATTTTGAGTTTCAGGTGTTACTCCTTTGTAAACGACCTGCTGGGAAAATTTGTGAATCTTATGATTAAAAGATTACGTTATTTACTGGTATATCTTTTGAAGATAAATTATGTTGCACAATCTTCTCATTGGATGTTTGATGTTTCGTTTATTCACACCCAGTTCTTTGAGTGTATTATTGTACAAGATCGGGCTTTTTATTTGAAATTCAGAATTGCTAGATGGTCTGTAATTAAGCCAATTAAAAGTGTTCTTTTAAGATAATAACTTTTGCTCTTAAAGTCTTAAATATAAGCAGAACTGTTTTTCCACTTTCCAAAGGATTAACATGATTATCTGATTATCACTGCACTTTAGAAGATCTTCATATAAGTCTATTTATTGCCAACCCCCTTGCCCCATACCCACCCCATTTTAAATACTTTCAGTGTTTACAGAATGCAAACTGCTCTTCTGCTTATAAATGTACAATCTTGGTCTGGTTACAGAATGGGTGGTCTTTACTTTCTGAATTTCTGTGAAATTAAATTTATTTCTTCTATTTTATTTTGTTTTGGAGTTAACTTGGTTAATTTAAAAAAAAAAAAAAAAAAAAAAAAGGAAATGAGTATGTTGTTCTATATGGTTTATATGCAAATTAAGTGACCAAGTGGTCTAAGGTGCTGGTTATGGATCACAGATCCTCACTGCCTAAGTTCAAATCCTTTTTGGCATGTGCTTGTATGAGAAAAATTGTAAGCTTGTTTGTTCCTGGTTAATGGATTTCTAGGTACTAGTACTCTGGTTTCCTCTAACATCCCAAAATGTCACTTTCTTGTCAATAGTCAGTGGATTTCTGAGTTCTCTGGTTTCTGCCATTATCCCAAAATGTCACTACTTTGTCAATGCTCGATGGATTTTTGGGTATTCTCATTTCCTTCACTATCCAAGAACTGATTCCTTTGATATAAGTGAACTAATCTTGACTGGGACATAACATACACATGCATATTACTCTTCTTCCACTTGTATTTAGTGCAGATCTACAATCTAAAGTCATGCTGAATGCACACTCTAAGTTATATCTTTCGAAAAATACCATAGCTTGATCGTCTGCTCTTTATTCTGCCACAATCATGTTTATAGAAATAACCTTGAGGTATTTAAATATTTACATCCTTTCTCCTGATATTGATTTAAACATGGCTGCAGATACATGTATCTTTTTCGAACAAACTTATTAATTAGCGTTTTCCTGTCAAAGTCTAATATCAAAAGACCAATGCTGATCAATTTTGCCGACAGCAAAGACGCACGATATTCAAATTTTAAAATCCAGCTGAGCACTTTCCATTTTGTTAGCGTGTGTTTCTTACGGTAGTTTCCGAGTTTACATTAAAAATGGAGCATTGTTTGAACAATACATGTATTTATTTATGCTGCCAGCTGATGCGGATTTTAATTCGTAACAGCGTGTTAAGAGGTCAGTTTCAATGTGAAGCTTAAGTACCTTTGACATGTCTGCTCAACACTGATGAAGTATCCTTTGCACACTATACAGAATCAATATTCGATGAAAACACAGTGAAGATTCTGATCATGGTGTATAATATATTTTGCCGATCATCGGAGAGAGCAAGAGAAAGATTGGGGAATTTAACAATATTTTGTCGTTTTCATCACACTCATGCTCCTGTATAATCAATATTCTAGCTGTTTTACGTGAACTGCAGTTATTTCTCGATAATTGTGCACAAAGGAAACATCTAATTTTATTAATATTAGAGCCACGGAAGATGATCAGTGATGTTAAATATGACACTACATCTTTAAATTTTTGATGGGATTTCTACTGACTCATAGGCCAGTTTACAGGATCTGTCATGTAAAAATCAGTGAGCTCAAAAAAAGGCTGAAACATCGTGGCACTAATTATTTTTGTTAACAGCCAGTTTAATCAGGAGTCATGCCATTATCAGTTCCTTGCCTTATGTGCCAATGTTCATGGAGAACTTGATATTTTTATCTGTTTAAAGAAAGAAAATGATAAGATGTAATTAAGCACCCCTTGTGCAAAAAATGGAATAACCCGCATGTCAATAAACTTGGGAGATTTTCACATGTAGAAATGATGATGATTTTTCATTAACACAAAAAGCATTATAGGGACTATTAGATATTTAACCTTAGTTAAAACTTGGATCGTAAAAATTTATTGAGGAAGTGACTTCCATGACATGTAAAGGATCATGCACACACATTGTGAATTTGGAGTCTTTTATTGATTCATTCCAAAACATGCCGATATTGCATATTTAGAAATTATCGGAAATTTATTAATATTTTGAAAATGAAAATTGTATAATCCAGGAAATAGATAATAATCTCGAAGCAAAATGAATATGGATCGATATTACATAATTTGTGGGCAGTTTTAATTCCATCAGCAAGTTTAAATAAAAAATTGATATGTGGCATTGTGAATTTATTTGGTAAAATTGTGAATTTATTTGGTAAAAATGAGGACTAATGGTGCATTTTTACGGACCTCCTTCGAAAGGAGAACACCTCAGCCTGTTCAAAATCAAAATGGTGCTGAACCAGGCCAAAATTTCCAACCTGTGCAACCGCAACAGAATGGAACACAACAACAACAACCACAAAATGTTGTACAACAAAATGGTTCTCAACACCAACAAACAACACAAAATCAACAACAGTTGTTATTACAACAGCAACAACAACAACAGTTGCAAATTCAGCAACAACAACTTAATCAACAGATTATATACTGGACAACTTCCTCATCTTCAGGGTAGGTTGGATGTTTTTGATTGATATTGGTTAATAAATACTGGGTACTGATATATGTAGCTTTAAAATGTTTGCCTCTTTGCCTTTTATGCCCATTTTGTCATACTGCCTATAATAATAATAATAATAATAATAATTTCATTTCAAATATTATCATTTATTTATTTTCTATCAAATTCATAGCATTAGTAATTGGACTGATCAAAACAGCTGTTTTGACTGCATATTAACCTGAGAAAATTAAATTTGTGCACTGCATATGTTTTATAAATGATGTAAGGTTTCATCAAGGGAGATAATATAAATTTATAGTAACTATCAATTCTTGTATTACTGGTACCTATCCACACAAAATTAATGTAATTGTTTAGAGTAATTGGGTTTTTTGCCCCAGTCGAGATTCTTTCACTTATATCAAAACAGTCAGTTTTAGGATGGTGTATGAAAGTCTAGACTTCACAGAGAAATTAAACTTTGACTGTTGACATAATAAACAGCCATGGTTACAAACTACACGTGCTTGCACTTCCCTTACTTACTTGTTTAAATTTTGTATTGGTGCAATGCAATCAGTTTAAGTTATTGAGTTTAATACTGTAATACAAAAATGCTACTCTTTTTACCAGTAGAATATTGTAGTTTTCACCTTTTCTGGTCTATTGTACTTTAATTTATCAGTATCATTCTTTTTTCGAAAAGTCAAACTAAAATATTTTTGTCCCTGTCAGAAAATAACGAAAAATAAAAGTCATCTCATCATGTACTTTAAGGCTTTATCAAGAAGTAAATTGTGCAATTTGCATAATACGTGCATGTAGTTTTATTCTCCCCACAGTTGGTTGTTGCCTATTAATGCCAGCCATGCCTAAGCTTGTACTCTTCCTGATCTCATAAAAATGTCATCAGGGAATGAAATTATTTTATTAACTGTGTGGAAAATTAAAGAAATAGATCTTATTGCATGTGTTCATCCAAAAGCTGTCTTAAATGCAACAAAATTAAGAGCTTGTAGTCTGCTTTCAGCTCATTTTAAGTGATTACAAAGCAGACAGTCATACCATTATTCAGAATTGGTTGAAGCAGACGTTAGACTTAGTTAGTTAAAGCAGACGTTTCCAGTTTTCCGGTTCTATTTCATTGGGTGACTAATACATTTCTATCCTTTATTAAAAGAGAAATTGTCTATTTTGGTTACCATGTGAACTGTTTTGTATGCATTCACATCATCTTAATAATTGATGAAAAAACAGACTTTATGGAAGACGGATGGAATTGGATTAATAATTGTGTCTCGTTTGGTTTGGACATGTTTTGGATGTATGTGTAGAGTTCAATAAAGTACAAATGGCTTAAACATTGTTTGGAATAACAATTATTGTTTGCAAAAACATTGTAGCAATCACAATTCAAAATAAAAAAATTATATAAAAACTTAAATAGAAATATGATTCAGAACTTCACCGAGTTTTAACAATCTCCGAGTTTTATTTGCACAGCGGTTGACACATTACTGCTATCATCAATAATGTCCTCCTAGGATCAATATTAAATAAATTGGATTAAATGGTGAACTTTCATACAGAACACGATATTGCTCGTTAACTAAAATGAAACATTCTCAAGAAATAGTCACAGAATTAATTTATAGAATGCAAACAAAAAATATCAAATCGTTCTGGGTAATTGAAATGAAACAAGAAATGGCCATGAATTGAACTTATCCAAAAAATATCCAATATTTTATCGGGTAATAGAAATAAAAGTATGCATGACATGGTAATGAATTGAACTTGTGCACTGCAAAAAATATCCAATCTTTTACTGGGCAACGGAAATGCAAGTATGCAAGAAACGATAATGAATTGAACTTGTATAATGGAAAGAATATTAGATCTTTAAATTGACAGAATTTTGAAATGGAAAAATGGCCACATGAATTGAACCTGTTGAGAGCAAATATTATCAAATCTTTTAACTAAATTTAATCAGAAATTGAGCTCACATGCAGTAAAACTTCTATTAATCACCTGCTATTTTGTCAATCATATTTTGGCATTATAAAGGGGTGTGGCAATTAACTAAGGGAGTCTTATAATCATAGGATATAGATTTGATTCTGGCATTTGGTGATGAGTGAGGTGGTAAAGTTATTGAGGGGCTTTATAACTAGGTTTGACTGTATATCTGTACCAATGTGGAAAGCCAAGCATCTGAAATCTGTTGATCTCAAAAATGTTTTCAAGCATACCAAATTCACAGCAGCAATGATTCTGCGTTAGAAATCACATTCCATGCTCTCTATCAAAATAATTAAGCCTCTCCGAGATTGGCATGTAACATTCCAGATGAATTAAGCACATACAGTGTATCAAAAGCATTAACATTATGGACCTGTGGTGTAGCCGCTATTATAGACTCGTGGTGTATTCGCTGGTTTCTGATCTACCTGTCATAGCAATTAAGCAGACATATTGTGTGAGATTGTTTGATCAGTAGTCCAGTATTGAGGAGAATTGATTGGCCGTTCTTATCTTAACGAAGCATCTTAAGTACATTGTTCAGTTAAACGCATTAATATCATCTGTTATTGTCAGTCCGACATCCGTTACTGGAGAAACTTATCTTGATTAAACCAGAAATGCTGATTACTTATTTACTTATACCACAGCTTTGATTCTTCTTACGTGTCTAATTGGAAGGAAAAACTGAATTTTAACTGTTTTTCAGATGTGTTTTTCGTTTTTCATATCCTGACTTGCTGTTAACTTTCTGTTAAAAAGGTATTATGCAAATTTAAGACAGTTTGAACTTCCTTTAATTGTGAGATATTACCATCAGCAATTTTATAAAACTTGTATGTAAATTTTAATCAGAGCTGAAAACTCTAAATTTAGACAAATCTGTTAGTCTTAAAGTTTATAGAAAAGTGTATTTTGTGACCTTAAAACAAAAGGAATGGAGTATAGTGGAGTAATGGTGATTTATGCCCCAGTTAAGATTCTTTCACTGGTCAGTTCTCGGATGGTGGAGGAAACCAGAGTGTCCAGAAAAAAACTCATAAGATTGTCAAACAGTCTCACACTAAGAAGTCTGCCCGCTTGGTTTAGGTCAGGTTGTTTTCTCCTAGGTACTTCTGTTTCCTCCACCATTCTTGGACTAGCCCCTTGATATAAGTGAAAGCATCTTGACTGGGGTGTGAAACCCCAATACTTCACTCCATTCTACTCATTATGACTTCTTATAATAAGGATTGGTATCATATATTTAAGCTGCATACACAAAACTCTAATATTCTAAAATGATGTTTACCATAATTGATAGGAACTTTGTGTTAATGTATAAAAAAACACTGAATCTAGATGACAACATTTGCTCAAAATTGACCATTAGACATTTCTAGAGATGCTGTAATTACAATCAGAATAAAAGGATACATGCGGCAGTTTGGTACAATGTCATTTGTATTAGCCTGACGCACTCAGTAACCTTTAAAATCTGCCTGGATGTGTAGATAAATAATTCATTAAGGGCCTCGTTAAAGAAGTCTGCAGAGAGAAATTGATTATTTTTTCAAACTTAATATATAGTATCCTCCAATGTTCTTCTTCCAATTTATGGGTACACAAAGGCAATGAATTTGCATGTAGTCATTTTTATTCCTTGCACACTTAGATGAACTAAGGTTGTCAGGGAAAACAGATATGCTTTACAAGAAAGTAGCAAGAATTTCATTCTTTTTTTCAAACTTTATATAAAGCATCCTTCTGTGTATGTAGTAATGGTTATATTTAAATGCCTCTGATTACTGTGTAGTAATTTTTTATTTCTTGTGCACTTTAAAACCCTAAGGTTGCCATGACAAATATATTTGTTTTAAAGAAAGCAATGGGGATTTATTGGTTTTTTTTCTTATTTTGTATAAAGCATCCCTCCATCTTCTTCCACTTTATGGTTACACAATGGCCATGAATTAGAATGTAGTCATTTTTATTCCTTGAACAAACCCTAAGGTTGCCAGTACAAATATATTTATTTTAGAAGAAAGTATTGAGAATTTTTTTTTCTAACTTTATATAAAGCATCCTTTTGAGTACTTCATCCAATTTATGGTTACCAGTATATAAATGACACAAATTACTTTGGAGTATCTTTTTTATTTCATGTGTACTTAGATATTATGTTGTCAGACACAATATATATGTTTTACAAGAAAATAGTGAGAAATTGTTTTTTTTTTTTTCTAACTTTGTTTAAAGCATCCTTCGGTGCAGTTTATCAAGTTTATGGTATTATTAATTGCCATAGATTGCTGTTTAGAATTTTTTTCATTCCATATGCACTTGGATAAACTTATACCCTAAGGTTGCCACGACAATTATATATATGTTTTACAACATATTAGGGAGAAATTGATTTTTTTCTTACTTAATAAAACGCATCCTTCCATGTAGCTACATAAATGTTATGAATTAATGTGCAGTTTGTTTATCATTCTGTGTACTTAGATAGGAGGTTGCCAGGCACAAATTATATGTTTTGCAAGAATATTGAGAAATTGAATATATTTTTTTTTAACTTTGTATAAAGCATCCTTCCATAAATGCTATGAATTAATGTGTAGTGTAGCATATTTTTTTCATTCCATGTTTACTTAGATAGGAGGTTGCCAGGCACAAATATATGTTTTGCAAGAAAATATTGAGAAATTGAATATATTTTTTCTAACTTTATACAAAGCATCCTTCCATGTAGCTATAATAAATGCTATCATGTAATTATTGTGTACCATAGAAGCTTTTTATCTGTGTACTTTAATAGGAGTTGCCAAGAACAAAATATACATATATATGTTTACAAGAAATACATCAAATAAAATATATGTTTTGCTGAGAAGTATAGTCAAACATAGAAAGGCTATAAATGACAGGTTTTATTGTGTGTTAATGTGAGATTCTTAAGAGTTGAACATAGAGGCATGTGGTTTGTCACAGTTAACTTAATATTGGCAAGATATAGATATATGTCTACATCTAAATGTGATTATTAGTTTGGAGTGTTCTTTAGCATGTGTGCATAAAATAACAAACTGGGAATGATTGGTTATTTATGATGTTTTGTATGAAGTCATAAAATATAAATATGTTTATTTTGTATATAGAGTGCTAAGTTACCATTCAAACAAAATTAAAGTGCAGCAAAACATACTGCTCAAACAGCATATCGGGGCCTTTGTTGCCAAGTGGTCTAAAGAGTGTGACACTTAGATAGTAATCCCACTTGAGACAGATCATAGTGTGAGAAAGATTGTCAGTTGCTTGTCAAAGGTCAATGTTTTTTCTATGAGCACTCTGATGATTTTCCACCACCATTCCAGAACTGATTGTCTCCATAAAAGTGAAAGAATCTTGACTGGGACACAAAGCATCACTGACTCCACTCAAACAGTAACTCATGCATGCAAGATGCTTCAGGTAAAAGTGAGACTGGTTGGTATGGAAGAGTTGCACATATCTTGATTGAAACTTATTAAACACATGTCTTGCCTTGCCTTGTCTCAGATGTTGCAAAAAAATTCCTTTTAAATTATAATGCTGGTGCTGCAGCATAAAATTGCCATAAAATCTAGAGGTGTTTGATGAAGTGTGATCCCAATGCTACACAGATTTCTTATCTCTGTCTTAAATAATTACGGTAATAGCATTTGCATATTTATTTTGTGGATTTCTGGGCGATAATGAGCTTTACTAATAATTATGTAACACAGTAGGTCTTCCAACATATGTTGAAAGACTATTACAAATGTATATTATTTTTGAGGGTGTGCAGAGTTTCTTAGTCACAGGAAGTCATTTGCGGGATGAGGCATTGAATGTCGATATATATTAAAATCAGAATTGGATATTCCTTTTCATTTCTTGGTTTTGGTATTAGTTTCCACAAATTCTTAATATCTATAGGTTTGGATATATCTAAGTCATAAACATAAAGACCAATTTCAGTATAGAGTGGAGAAATGGCGTTTTGAGCTCTAGTCATGATTCTTTCACTTATACTGGACAGTCAAGTCTGGGATGTGGAGGAAACTAGAGTACTCAAAGAAAACCATCAAACCTCAGTGACCATGAAACTAATAAACTTTCTCACTGAAGGGCCTGCCTTAATGGGATTTGAACCTAGGCAGTGACAAGGCATATCCCAGTATAAAATTTAGTTTATAAGTACAAATGTATGCGATTGCCAAAATAGTGTCATTCAGTAAAATAACTTTACTTTATTCAGTAAGCTTTAAAACCTCAAAATATCATTAACATTGCATAAAAGGGAATTAAATTGGAATAATTACATAAAATTTGCACTTTGTAATCTCATAAGTGAGATTTACAAAATTGCACCATTTGAAACTTAAATTAGGTTAATTTCTTTCATTTCACTCAATTTTTCATGACCAAATTTTTAGTAATGACTGATATTTTCTAATCACATAAGTGCCATAGAAGTTTGGTAATTATTTACACTTTATATGATTGTCAGAGTGTCATTACCATTACGGTATTAAGTTTACTAGGTTTATGTAATGTACCAGTATATGAAATAAAATATCATTGATGCAATACTCATGGGTTTGGACTTGATATTACGCTTGGTGATTATGTATATATCTGAATCATATGTCAAAAAGTGCAGAAATTTCACTTTTAATGTAATTACGTTACTATGGTTACTTTGTAAATTACTCTTAATTTTGATGTTAATTCCATTTCAAGTTTCCATTTGTTGCATTACTGCAAAGCTGGATATTTTTTTTTGCTTTTGTCAGCATGGCTGACTTTTGTATTTAGATTTAGATTTGAAATCCAATTGTTATCTTTCAATATCTTCATTTTTAGTGCAGATGAACTTAAACTATACCCTATGACAGAAACAGCTGGTGTCAAATGTGAAATTTATTTTGTTTGCAAAAATGTTTTGGTTAATGAAATGGAAAACATTTGCAAGCAAGAAAGGCTATACTTCTGGCAGGTCTTATTTTATTTTTTAAAATCAAACACAAACATACCAGTCAATGTTCAAATCACAATTCTAAAAGCAAAGTAAAAACTTTCAAAAACGGCAAATTTAAAGTTTAACATGAGAGCTCCCACCAGAGAAATGAGGCCAGGTGCTCCAGGAATGTAAGGATCTCCTGTCTAGCTGTTTGACAAGACTATTTTATCTTTTTTTAAAAAACATGCTTTTATTAAATACACAGAACTGAAAGGTTTCTTTTAATTTGTGCATGTCACTTAAAAGCAAATTCATTTTCAGCTGCATTTAATTATTCAACAAATCTTTTAAAATACGGTTTGTAATTTGTCCTTTCGATTTCTGACCTGCTGCGGCAAACGGAAACCAATCTCGGGGAAACCGCGGTAGAGTATGAGACTATAGTAATGTATTAGATGAGTCATAACTCATTAATGGCATATTTCAACAGGTAAAAATTCTTAGAAAATTCCGCTGAATGTTCGTTAATTATTGATTTTGCCGCTAGGTGAGATTATAAAGCTTTTCCGATGATGGATCTTCGCCATTAAATGTCACTGAAATGTAAAGCAAATTAACTAAATGTAATTCGGTTTTCTTTGTATGTTTTTTGTCAACTCAAGAGTGATAAGATTCTGTTACAAAAACCCTAGCTTCAAATTCATTCATGATTTCATTATAGGTAGCCGTTAACATTATTTGTTGAAAATTGTTATTTTAGTGCCAATTTTGTTGTAATTGTTGCCATTTAGAGCATAAATATGAGATATTCACAATTACACCCTATTTTCTGTTAATGTCAAAAATAAGCTTTGAGGCCTAATAAGCCTTTTCACCAGTGCTACAGTATGTCTAGTCATTTATAGTGAAGGACACTTTGTCCAAATTGATGACTTCATCATGATTAACTAGATAAAGGGGCTCTAGCTGTGAGGTCTTTTTGGAGCCGATATTCTGCCCCATTCACAATTAAAACTTGCTGTAGGGTCTTTTTTTGGAGCTTATGTTTGGCCCCATTCACAATTAAAAACCTGATGGTTTTTTTTCACAATCACTTTGCCAATTTTCACAATTTTGAAAATTTCTGCTTTATAAGTTTTGAGTTTTCTTTTCACAATTTTGACCATTATGGTGCCTATTTTCACAATTGCAAGGGCCCTGGCCCCATTGACATAAAAGTGAGAGTGATCCCTGGATAAACACCTCCAACCAAACCAAAGATGAATTTTTTGTCCAATACAGGACAAAAGGTTTAAATTTTATTTCTCATTTTTATAATGTTTAAGCTCCTAAGAGTATTGACGTTTTCCAAATTCAAATGGTGCATAAACCCATTCCTCATAATAGACTTAGCTTCCATTTAGATTTTTACCAAAGTTCATGTTTAAAAGTAATTCTCCATTTTCATTATTTCTTCTAATCCCATTTTCCTGTTGTAATACAATTTTAAGCTATGAAATTCATCAAGATGTATTTGTCCAAAAACATTATTTTTAATTCTACTTCTTCCCTAGTAAAATTTGAGCCATTAAGTTTACATATTGTCCAAAAAGTTTCCTTAGATCTTTTTCCTAATACAATTTGAGCTATTTAGAGCATGGATTCATTTTTCCTGAAATTGTATTTTGTATAAAGTCATTTCACGCATAATGAACCATTTTCCATTTTAACTATTAAATAGATTAGCATTTTGCTATTTGCGAAATGAACATTATCTAAGATTTACGGCTGATTTGAGTAAACATTTAAACATGATGATAGAAAATGGCAATATCGGTAAATTAAATAAATTGAATGTTCACATAACCCAATACACAGATATGCTTAGCCGAATTCTGCTGATTAAGTGGAATGACCGAGTTGCGTAATAGTTTTGAAAAATCAATTGATTATTGTATTTTTATTCTCTTGCAAACAACCTTGAATAATAAGTATTCTTAAGTTTCCAGTATTAATGCTGATTATGTTGCAAAGCAAACTGAACTTAAAACTGACATTTTGAATACATGCTTGTGTATGCTTGCCTTATAAGTATCAAGCATTTTGTAGACCTTTTTTTTGAAGCTCAAACATTTTATAGACTTTGCCTCTCTGTGAAGCTTGAATTCCATTATCAAACATTCTGTAGACCTCTTTTTGTGAAGCTTAAACATCTTATAGACTTGACTTCTTTGTGAAGCTTGAATTCACTATCAAGCATTTTTTTGGTTTACTCATTGTGAAACAGTATTAACAGTAACCTTGATGTTATGTATGTTTCTTGTATTATGGCATACCTCTCTCTCTCTCTCTCTCTCTCTCTCTCTCTCTCTCTCTCTCAAGTAAAGTATTGGTACAATAAGATACCTCTTGCACTGACACCAGTACAAAACATTCCTTAACTAAGATTTTTCTTAACTTAAATCTGTCAATTTTTGGTAATATTTTGTACATGTTTTAACAAAATTATACTTTAGATGTTGTATGGTTGGAATAATCTTCAAAATGACACCTTGAATTCATGAATATCTTGAAAACTAACAAAGTTATTCAGATTTCAAATTTGCAAGATTTAAGTTTAGGAAAAATCTTGGTTAAGAAATGATTGTGAAACCGGGGCCTGGTGAAGTCATTACTTGGTTATGAAGTGGTTACTATTCGATATATAGTACTAAACTTGTACACTAAGTACCGTGCTGGTATACTGTACAATGTACTTTAAAATGCTAAAGTCTCCTGTACTTTCCCTAATTACATATTAATTGTTTATAATTGGTGCAGTATGGGTGTAACTGCAAAATACTTAAAACTACCTGTCTTTTTTTAATTGTTATAATTATTATGAATGGTGTTAATTACAGCACTCATTTGAAAACTGATTTATTGACCAAATTTGAATGCACTGTTGAAATTTTACGAGTTGTAGAAATTCTGACTCTTTATTTATATTATTATAATCCGGCAGTTTTACTCTTTAAATAGTCATGAAATATTATGATGCTCTTAAGTTCTAATTTTAATCTTTTCATCTTGAAATTGGAATAAAATATTGTTTGTTTTTTCTGAAAAATATTGGAAAAATTTTTACTTTGAAATGTATATGTCTGTTATTGAATGACCCAGCGACAAAAAAACTCAGCATTTGTAAGGGGCATATAGTTTAGTGAAATTTACGACTGAAATGTATTCCTGCCATTTAAATGTATTATTATCTAATTGCGAAACAAAACAATGTGTAAGAAAAGTTTCTTGTGACATTTAAGAAGATTTGCAAATTAAATTTTATAAAAGGATTTTTGGCCTGTTTCTCTGGCCTATATTGAAGTCGATGTTATTTGAACTTGTTTGTTGTTTAGTGGGGTTAATATTCTAGATAATTAGAATGTAGTTCATCTGTCAAAATACCATGGGAATTTGTCTTAAAACTTTATTTATTATATACCTGTTTTAAACTTTTATTATTAAAATGAAATGTATCTTGTCATGTCTTGAAATACTAGATAGATAGTTTTTAAAACTTTTAAAACTTCACTGTGGTCCTAATGACATTTTAGGTCAGAGCGTTTCTCTAGTTATTGTGCAACTTTTTTTTTTAGTTTTTACATAAATAAAATAAAAAGACTTGAACAAACTTTTTTTCAAGACCTGTTAATTTTGAAATCTGTGGAGTTCAAATAATAAGCCCTTTATTTTTAGGGGTTCATAGACATTTACAGGTCTTTAAGTGCTAACAACTCTGGTCTCATGCCTGTGGGCCAGAGACATTGTCAAAATATTTGAAAATTGGGAAAAAGTATGGAATGAAGTTATGGTGTTTTATGTTATGATTCTTAACTTAAACTAAGGGGTCAGTTCTGGAATGGTTGAGAAAACCGGAGTACCTGAAAGAAATCACCAATCTTTAGCTAGAAAACTTGCACTTTTTCTTACCAAAGTGGAATTCAAACTTAGCCAATGGGAGGCAATATGGAGCTAATGCTTTTAATTACCAACGATTGGTTTTATTTAATTTTAGTGTAATCAGATGTAGCTTAGATGACCACCCTGTTCAGTAATAAAAAGTAAATACAGAGAAATTGACATGAAGTACATTTAAAAATTTGAAAGATCAGAATTAAAAATTTTAGCTAATTTAGGAAACAAATTTAAATGGGTTTTTTAATTATACAATCTAAAGTTCACTTACATAATTGGAACATAAATAATACATAATAAGAGTAATTAGTAAGCGTTCTAAGTTATAATTTATCTACAGCCATCTAACATTAAGCATTACATTTACAATGCATTTGACAACTTTTACTATGGTTAGCATTTCATGTATGTGACAAGTTCTACAAATCTTGAAAATGTAAGAAAGGGAAACAACTCTTGTAATGGAATTTCTATGGATTGATTAGGTTTCAGTATAATTTGGCCAAGTGTTTTGAAATGTTTATCTGCAATATGGTAGGATTTTCTGCTTTTTCTTAAAAATAACACTTGTAGTGATGGCCAGTTTTGAGTCAGTTGCGGAAACTGGAGTGTCCTGAGAGAACTACTAACCATTTGCAAGTGAACTGACAAACTTTCTCACTTTAGGATCTGCCCACGTGGAAATGAAACCAGCAGTAAAAGGCGCTTTGAGCTGCAAGTCCACATTTTAGACAATTTGGCCACTGAGACCCAGTTACACTTGATGTAAAACGGCCAATATATCTATCTACTTTACCATTTTAAAATAATTGTGACATCAGAATTATTTACCACTTGATATGAGATGATCGTAACAGATTGGCACAGGTACAAATTAATTGAGTCACACTTGATGTTAAGTGACTGTAGATGGTCACACTTGACATAGAAAAACTATGTAATATATATATATATATATATATATATAATAATTATTCACCTGTGTATATAGACATCTGACATTACTTTGTGGTTTTGATTTTTCTGATTATCTATGTGTTAGTTACCGAGGAAATCTGATAATTCTGAAATTCTGATACCTGAAGAAATCAACAAATATTGTCTTTTAAAAACAATTTAGGCAAATAAGTACTTGTGGTAAATGTGTTTCCATTCTTGGATTTGATCAAGTTATGAATGAACAAAACTGTAAGTTTTTTGAAAATTATACTCTTTAATTTTAAAAGTTTAGATAGTTGATTGATTAATTGATATATTTGTGTACTGAATTTTGTTTTTTTTATCTAGTACAAATATTAGTTTATTTTACAATTTTTTTTATGTGTAATCCAACTCCTTTGTACAGATGAAGAGAAACTAAGGCATCACCCGTTTATTGAAATGAGTTTGCAATGCAGGATAAGAAGACTTCTACCTGTATTTGTCAAATATCTTGGTCGAGTTTGATTTTTGGATTTTTCAATTTTGATAACCAGAGTTATCCCCCTTTAAATTACTGGACTTGATAGAGGCTTTCCATCAATGACATTTGTGATAAATTTGGTTAGATAGTGATTATTCTCCAAAGCTCTCAATATATTTTTTTCATTACATATAGACTGGAAATAATTCTGCAGATTTTGGTTTTCTGATGAATGTTTGTGTCTGGAAAGAAATTTTCCAGAGAAGTTAACATTGTCTGGGTTGATACAATATTGAAAAGAAATTATACAGATCAGTGAAATAGTTTATTATCTTTTTTTCCATCTCCTAGAAAAAAAGATTAATCCCTGAAAAGCTTGTTGTGAAGAAATTCAAATACTTGTATAATGCTACATTACATTCAAAAATACTTGTTTCCATGATAAAAACAATTTGTGAAATTTCTAAAAGTCATTGACATTATCTCTAGACTAAATTTCCATCTTCAGAAGTTCAAAAAATTTTGTTGTCCACTAGGGAAATATTTTGAAAGCAAATTTCATATGATAATTTTTATTTGAATCCATAAATAGGTGCATAATCAATTACACTTTATATATAGAAATATAACGTCTGACAATATAATAGTTTTTTTATGGACTTTTGTAAAGTCTGACATTGTAATAGGTTTTTTACGGAGACTCGTAACTCAATTATGATTCGTCTGGTAATTTTCATACTTCTTCTTTAGTACATCATTATATTGCCTGTCTGACATAGTCTCCATTCTGGCTTAAGTTGAGAAAACCAGAAATAAAACATGTCACATGCCAGAAAAAAATACAATTTTATAAAGAATAGCCTTTTTTGATGTCAAAATGTCAGAAAAAGTAAAAATAAGGAATGATTGTTTGTTTCTTTAAAAATCAATGGGATTCTACAAAATAGAACTATTTTAATCTACTGTGTTTTATAAACAAGAAAGCTTTTACTTATGCAACTTAACTTTTAAACTTTAACTTAGGCAAGCTTGACAAAGCTTTAACGTATGCAGCTTAACAAAGATTTAAGTTAAGCAGCTTAACATTGAAACTTAAACTTAGGCAAGCTTAACAAAGCTTTAACTTGAACATCTCAACAGAACTTTAACTTAATCAGCTTAAAAGAACTTTAACTTAAACAGCTAAACAAAGCTTTAACTTAGAAAGCGTAACAAAGCTTTTAACTTACTCTGTTTATCAAAACTTTAACTTAAGCAGCTTAACAAAACTCTGAATCAGGCCTCTCAATGGAAGTTTAACATAAGCAGCTTAACAAAGCATTCACTTAAGCAGTTTTAAAAAACTTTAGCTTTACTGTTAAAGCATAAAAGTTCTTAAACAGGACAACATTGTGCAGTATCAGACTTCAGATTGACAGACAGACAGACAGAATTGGATATCATAGGATATTGTTTCCTTCCTATCATGCTTATCAGCAGAACATGCACATTTGTTTGTCTAATTTTGCATACTAGATAAGCAGAGTTTATCCTCTACATGTAGCCATCAGGTCAATATGCAGGCTGTGAATCTGCACAGCTATTTCACTGAGAAATACACAATACAAGTTCTACAGTACCCATGGGCAAGAAAATTACCCACCCACTAAGCAAGCTGTCTGAATCAAGTAGTTCCTTGCTTTGATATCAGTTTGATATCATACTTGTGAAGTTCATGACATATTTGATCCTGTAACAAGGGAGATAATTCAGATCTGTCTGGTCATAAGGTCTTGACCTTTGCATGGTGGTTTTATATCGTAATATCAAACATCAGATAGACAGGGATGTAATTAAGAATCAGGGTCATTTGTACGTTTAGCATGGAAATATGTGCTATGAACTGTTAATAAAAAGGGAAATCTTGATTATAAAGCATTATCATAATTTCATCTGACCATGGTATCACATCGTGGCTCCATTTCTTATTCCCAATATTACCATCAGTCTGGGATATTATAATATACAGAACAGACCTGTCGAAAGTTTAACACTGAGCTAATGAAAAGAACTTTACTGCCTATTGACCAATATATTGATAGCTAATAGCTATAAAGCTGTCATGATATATAGGGGCTGCCAAAAAGCTGCTGAGGGGGTGTGATGAGCCGCAAATTCTGCAATAATTCATTAACTTAGTGTTAAACTTTCGACGGGTCTGTACTGGTGCTTCTTATAATAAGCAGATCTCTATGGAGTTTACATTGGGAATATTGTTACCATGGCAACATGATTTTTATATCAAGTATTATAAATTCAAATATAAGTATATAATTGATAAAACATTGCCCCTGTCAATGTTTTCTTACTTTTCATCTCTGCTATCTAAAGTTACGCTTCATGGAATTTATCTCGTCTTCAGAGTTTCACTTCTGTTAGATTAATCTGAATTGTCTATTTTTTGCATCTTTTTAGTTTTAAATATTACCAGTAATCTACTTTACCTCTGTAATATTACTCTTAATTTTTTTCTCTTTTTATGTTTTGCTAACTTTTTTTCTTTTTTATATTTTGCATTTAGTTTTCATTATTCTCTCTCTCTCTCTCTCTCTCTCTCTCTCTCCTGATTTCTACTATCTCCTGTTTTAATCAATAATGTTGCAAATCAATACAGTTCAACCTGCCTAAAAGAAAAACCTCTACATAAGGTCCACTTGCTTAATAAAGGTCAGTAGAATTGTATCCCAATTGTTCTTTATTCATATTATTTGAACCGGTATACAAAAGGCCACCTGCCCATAAAGGCCACTTTCAATTGTTCCCTTGGGTGGCTTTTATAGACAGGTTTGACTGTATATGTATTTTTTAGAGTTTAGATTAACCCACATGAGTTTTGTTGTCTACATTTCTAATATAAAATTTTACCAAATGCGATTAAACTTTCTTAACTGGCTATATCTTGATATAAGTGAAAGAATCCTGACTGTCTGGGCTTGGACATAAGGTTCCATTGCTTCACTCCACTTCTGTTTTCGTCATCCATGTTTTTCAATAATTCAAACATAGAGCAAATTTAGAGGTGAATGCTTTCATTACATTAAAAGCTGATAAATATTTGCTTAAATAACGGATGAGATGATGTCATCTGTGCAATTAATTCAATTTTAATACAAAGCCAAGCTTATTACATAATATGACTTCTAATATTAAACAAATAGAATGTTTTCAATTTTCAATTTTACCGACACATATGCAGGAAAACCTGGCAACATTGTTTACAGACAAACAGTTTTAATTGAAAATTACTTATTTTTTTCCGAGATAATATTCAAGATAAAATATTAAAAGTAATAAATGAAATGGCCAAAAAATATTCATTTAAATTACAGTCAATATCACAGAAAACCATTAAGTGGCAATCCATCATAGTCTAGGGTGATCCTTCTTAAATGGAGGAAACTACAACACAAATGGATAAAATGCATCTGCGAAATTATTGTTACAAATGTGCATTCTATTTGATTAATGAGCCTTGAAATAAGGAAATAGAAATTAATTAGTTAAAGGACTTAAAAAGTATAGAAACGACAGAAAATGAAATGTAAATAATACTATGATACAAGTATTTGTGAGACGACAGAAAATGAAGGCTGGGATATTGTGATTTTCATAGAGGTTTTACTGAGAAAATACAACATAAGGAAATTTACATCTGTGGGACTGAGCTGATTGCCTGGGAAACTAACACTTTTTCCAGGAAATTATGAGCTATCAAAAAATTTTATGGGGCTCAAATCGATATCCCACACAAAGACATGTGTGAGTTTTATGCCAATCATATCAGCCCAGAAGATTGAAAGGTTCTGAGGTTTTATCATGCCAAATGTTTTCAAATTTGTTCATCTGTTTGGTGAATTTTTTTTTTTCAAAACACTTTTCAATGAGCATGTCATATAAAGCTAGGATATAAACCCTGCTGTTATGTGACTGTTTTGTTAGAAACGGTTTGTAACCGTGTTAGCAGCATGTCTTGCAATACTAAGATATAGACCCTGCTGTTTTGTTTTTGAACTGTTACAAGATGGTTTATAACTCTGTGATCAGCATGTCTATCAATTCTAGGATATAGGCCCTATTGTTGAGTTTTTTTTGCAGCTAGAAGGTAGTAATCATTTAAAAACTTAAAAAATTATTTAATTTGCATTTGAAGGCAGAGTAACTTATTTTTTTTCTATTTTTGTATTTTTCAGTTTTGATGATAGCAGTTCAATAAGCAGTGGAGATATCAGTGACACAATAAACGAAATCAGTACAGATGAGGGCAATTTAACGGGAGGATCTTCACAGAGTGACCGAACAAACCCCTACAGCAGTCTAAAACGTACACCGCAGACAGTTAGAAATATCGCCAATGGCAACTTTGGTGCTCCGTTTCCAGGAAAACGAGGGCCGACTCTTGGTACTAGTGCTTTCTTAGGTACCGATTATTCGGGAGATTCTGGACCTATATCTGGTTGGAGAAAATATTCACTACCTCAGACGAATCGCTTGTTAAGTAGCGATCCCGCTGACTATGCTTATTTATACAATGGATACGATCATTCTCAGTGGCGTGGTAATCAGGGTAACGTAGGTGCTTTGAGAAAATTGTCAAATGCTAGTCAGCCCGAAATTCATCATTATCGTGGACATAGTGCCGAATATGCGGAAAGTGATAGGGGGTGTTATTCACCAGCAACTGTCTCTCAAAAACGTGATTCTGAAACAAATACTGATCAATCTCATTTGTTAGAAACAAGCATGAGAAGAATGCAGAATGCACCTCGTCCAAGTAGTGCAGGTAGTGCTCCGGGGCAAGTTGCCTACGGTTACCGCAGACCTCTTAGTAATGCTAGCTCTTCATCTGTTGGAAGCAATAAAAGTTCAGGTTCTGGATCTACGAAAAATTCTACAACTGTTGGAAGTCGCTTAGCTAAACATGGAGTCGTTTGTGATAATAATGGTCAGAATAATAAACAAGGCCTCGAAAACGGACATGGTTCGGGAAATACCAGCATACCTCGCCCAGGAAGTGCTTCCGCCATAAGATGTACAACCCCAAATCATAACAAATCAGACATGGGTCCGGAAGCTTACAGTAGTGCTACATTAGAACGGAAACGAAAAGGAGCCGCTTCAGTTCCGGCGACAAAATCATCAAGTGGAGTTCAAACCGATTCCGAGATCTATAAATCGAATACTTTGGGACGAACTAAAAAGGTGTTTGGAAGTCGTAACAGTTTAAGCAAGACGCCATCTCAAGGTGAAAATGGAAATAATTTGTGTAGTAGTACAATAATTTCTAATCCTCATGCCACTTACAGTAAAAATGATGCAAACAGTGCTTCGAGGACGCCGCAAAGTCCTCAAAATGGTGCTTATAGTAATGGAAATTATGTTGCTATGGAATATACCAGTCCTAGAAATTCTGGATCTGGTGGCATTTGGTTAAAAAGTTCTAACGGAAATTCTAACTCTGTAGGAATGCATATGTCTGACACGGAGAGTATGGATTCAATATCGTCTCACGCTTCCAGCAGTATTCAAGCTCAAATTCAACAAGCTCGTGCTTTAAGTGGTGCTAGTGCTCGTATTCTTGCACAACGAGACCTTCCTCCTGGAAATGGAAACGTTGGGCTTCATCGCTCAAACAGTCTCAAGTCTACACAGTCTGATTCTATCTATGCCAGCACACAGCACTGTATGTCTGAAGATCTTAATCGCACAAACTCTTTCTCTCAACTTCCGACTCCTCCTCCACCTTCTTCTCCGACTCCTAGCAACAGCTCTCACTCGTCTTCACGCTTTACCTATCCTATGGCCGCCGCTGCTTACGGCAGTCCAAGTGCCTTGCTAAATGCAAGTTATTCACAGAGCATGGTGAGGTCGAGTACTCAGTCAAGTCTCCCACCATACGGCGGAATTGCCCTGTCCAAGATTAACAAAGATGAAGATGGCAGCCGTGAGTCTTGTTTTAATGGCTACCTCCACATTAAAGCAACTCCAGGGGCCATGCAATTGAATCAATTATCATTGATTTTTCTTTCCATTGAAACAATTTTCATTGATTTACCATTTCATTGAAGCATTTTTCATAATTTTCGAATTCATCAGAATTTTTTTTTTTAAATCTGGATTCAAATGTTGATGTTTAATGTGGTTTGAAATAATTATCTTTTGCTTAAACTAAAACCTTCAATTTTTTTATTTGAGTGTTGATAGTATATGTAAAATTAAGATAACTTTGGAAATACATTTTTTTATGCACCAGGGCAAAAAAAAGTTTTTTGGGGGTCAGTAAAATTATTCCATGATAAAAAATTAATTTACAATTTCAGTTAGTTCGCAATCAAATTCAGAAACTTTTTGGCATCAAACTTCTACTTTTTATTTCATTCACACATAACATCAACCTTCAAAATTATCATCAGACTTTCGAGAAAAAATTATTGTCACATCATTATACAGCACAAAAAAATCTTACTTTTACAAGGCAAAATTTGGACTTAAATGTTGTGGGAAACACATTTGAGATTATTTTTTGGTGTACATTATGTTTTATTTTTAATTATTATGCTTTTAAAAATCATATTTTTGGACCTTTATAACCAGTTTGGAATTTATATTTTTGAGTTATCAATTTATTGTTTCCCTTTTGTTGGAATTCTTTTGTTTTGAAGGACAGAATGTAATTGACAGTGGGTACAAAATTGAAGTCACTGAAAAATATGATCTGTCAGTGTGTGTCTTAGTTATGTGTTTTGGAAATAAACAGAAATTGAATTTAGATTTGGTAGGATTCATGCATCAGTGCATCAGAGATATCCAGTTTTCTCTGAAATGCTTAAGCTTTGATTGGATTAGGATACCGGTATATGCCAAGATTTGCAAACTTATGCATGGGTTCGGTGGAACTACATAGTCAAAGGGGAGATAACTTTGTGACTAGCTTTATGACTGAATGACATGAGGAGCAGTATTGTTTCTAAGTTCCAAGAGAGATAACTCTTATGGAAATTTCAAACTGGTTAAAATCAAATTTGCATGAATTTCTTAGTGTTGTAGCTTCAAATCTTTTATTATGTTTTACAAACATTTGTAAATTCACTTCTATAAACTTATTTTAACATTTTAAAATTTATTGATATTTTTCTCTTTCACAATTTACTTCTTACCTATTTCACATACTGTTAATTTTTATTATCCAGTCTTTTTTAAGTTTTTTTTTTTTATAAAATTCTAATTTTATTTTACAAAGGTAAGGGGTTGCTTTAATTGTAGAGGTACTTGGTTTTATTTTGTGTTTTTTTTTTTCATGTGTTATAATTTATTATGTTGTTTACTATTGTATTATTATAATTTATTATTATTATGTTTATCATTTTTCACTGCACAGCTAAAGATCCGAGACAATATAGAATTGAACATTTTCATCATACCTCCCCCTTCCAAACCTGTGAAAATTATCTGTGGTAGACTTGGACTTCTTTTCAAAACAAAATCTACCTGTATTTTCTGGCCAGGGGCATTGCTTTTTCCTGAAAAAAAACTTTTCCACCTAAATACATACTTCAAATTTTGAATTTTCCGACAAGGTGACTTTTATTTCCAGATTAGTTTAAAATTTTAATTTTATTAAAGAAATTTAACAAATTCATATTTTACAAGAAATTAAAAAAAAACATTTTGCTTGGATGTTTGGAGAAGAAAAACAAAAACAGGAAATTCAATATATTTTTGTTTTGTTTATAAGAAAATGTTGTTAAATTTGTAATTTTGTTAAAAAATAATTTAATTTAGGGAAATGTAATATATGTAAAAACATATACCACCTAATTGAAGAAATTTGAAAATTTTTAATACCTTTTATCTTGTATATTAGATTTGGCACAAGATGAAATAAAAAACCAATTCACTTTAAGATCATAAAAGAATTTAAAAAAATAAATAAATACAAAAATGTTGCTGTAGTTACAATATATGATTTGATTATTAAAGAATTTTCCAAAAAATATGATAAATACATAAAAAAAACTGTTGCCGTGGTTACAATATATGATTTGTCTACTACACAGGTCTAACAAAATCATCTACTTTGGATTATACATATTATTCTTCGGATTACGATTACGCGTATGCATCAGGTAAGAGTGTGTTGTCGTCGTAGGATTATGTTAAATGTACAAATATAGAGAAATTTTGTGGATTTTTCGTAAAAGTTCAAATCCAAAGTTTTCAAAAATTGTGTTGGATAATTGAAGTAAATAATAAAAAAAATTAAAAAGAATTCATTGTTTAAGTTGCCTAAAACAATATTCGTTTGATGGTGTAAATAGTAAAAAATATTTTTTTTTTTTTTTTTTTTTTTTTTTTTTTGAAAAAAAGATCATAGATATTTTTGAGAATACTTTTTGAAAGTCTTGGTTGAAATTTAAAAAAAAAAGAAAAAATTAATGGTTGATCTTGGATTTGAACCCAAACGTGTAACTATGTTAGTTGTGTGCAGTGATGTATCTCGTATATATTTTAATATAAGTTTTCTTTATTCCAGGTCATTTGTATTTTTTACATTGATTTGTTATATAAGGCTGACCAAATTTGATCAGTGAAACTTGTAAGATTTGTATTTTTCTTCCAAGTTTTTCATGTTTTTAAATGATGACTATGGAAGTTGAAAATTGTTAGGGCCAAATTATGACTTCGAAAAAATGGCATTCAAGTTATTATAAGTGTTACTGCATTGTCTGCCTTGGACTAGCACCATAGAAATGAATTTAACAAATTAGAACAATTCAAAACAATTCTTTTCTCTGTTGCTTTGTTTTTCAAAATTGTGAAATAAAAGATTGTGTTTTCTAAGAAAAACTTGATTCTCAAAAATTTCATAATTTATTTTTCTAACAAAAACTGCATCTGTCATAAGTTTTGTGCCATTAAAATAAAGCCTTGTATTCAAATGAGTTTTTGAATTGGTCAGCCTTAAGCTTTACAAAATGAATTGTTTATAATTAAAGGGAGACAAGTCTTTGACTACATATACATTGTCTGAAAATATTTTCTCTTTTCTTATTTTAGTCCATGGATCAAACCTGTCTCTGGTCTCAAGTTCATCATCAGTGTATTCAACTGTAAGTATCAGCAATTTTTTGTTGCATTAAATATTAGAATATTACATAATTATTTTTGCAGTGTTTGAAACTTTCAAGCAATGCCAGTCATGATAATTTTGAAATTTTCTATTGTGGTATATTGGAGACTTTTGAAATAATAACCTGTCATTCAGTCTTGGACTATGGGACTGACTGTTATTTTAAAAAAGGGTATTCTTTCCCTTCCCAAAAACTCATTTTCACTTTGTTCCCATAAAATCTATCAGTGTACATAAAGTCCTTTGTGATAAACACATTATTGTGACCTCCTGCATTTTTCAATCTAAACACTTTCATATATTTCAAATTCCCAGTTATCCTTGATGTCTTCTGTGTTACATAAATTTAGCCCCACAGTAAGATGTCTATACCCCCTCCTGACAATTTGTACAACACAATCTCAAAAAGGGTTTCAAAAACTCCAAAAGTGAAAGAATGTCTAAAATTACAACAGAAAAGCTATCAATAACGTCCTTCCAAGTGCATACATTCAAGGTCACCACAATAAATTTGATCCCCGCCCTGCCAGTCGCACCACTATCTCAACAAGATATCAAAAAGACAAATTAAAAAAATTTAGTATTCTTTTAAGCTATGTCCATGATGCTCTTCCAAGATACATAAATCCAGTTCCACAGCAAGATGCCACAGACCCTACACCCTACATGACAGTTAAACACACAATGCCATCTCATTATGGTTCCAAAAAAATTCAAAATATGCAGTCTAAATAAAAGCAATTTTTGTCTCTAAATATTGCATATTTCAAAGTATGAAAGATACTACTCCCCTTGAAGTTTGTCATAGTAAAACATCATGGAACCTGTCTCAACATTTCTGAAAGGCACATGAAAAAATCCAAATCTCAAAAATGTTTTATCTGTAGACTAAACATACAGCATATGATATTTGTCATATGAATATGAATTATAAGTCTGTGCCAGATTCCAGCGGCCAGGTGTAACATAAATAATCGTCTCCCCTTCCGACTGTTTATCTTGTAATGGAGGGATAAAGGTCGTAGATTTGGCAGGTAAATGCAAGGAATTCTTTAGGAAGCCCTAAAAAATCTCAATTATATCTGACCTTGTTCCACCTCACAATAAATATGCCATTTTTGTATTTTCCAATTATTCTGTATTATGATAGATCTTCATTGCAAAAGGCTTACAAGAAAACATGTCCTGGTTTCTTTGTTTTTGTTGGTGATGGGCTGAGTTGTTCACATAATGAATGGAGCAGAATAATGGCGTTTTATGCCCCAATAGGATTCTTTCACTTATATTGAGATGACAAATATTTGAATGGTGGAGGAAACTGGAGTGTCCAGTGAAAACCTACAACCTTTGACAAACTGATATACTTTCAAATACTTGGCTCTACCTGAGTGGAATTCAAATCTACTAAGTGAAATCTGCTGTGATCTGCTAGGAACCACTTTTGACAGATCTCCTAATGTAAAAGAGTCTTTACCTCTCATTGGCAATATATATATACAATTTCTGCAACTTTACTTGTAACTGGTGATACCTCAAGTGAAATAATCTCAACGTGGATGTTCAATCCCAATGTCACTAGCACTTACTACACTGTCATTCCAATTAGATACACCAATTCTTTATTTTCTAATATGCCAAATTTTTTGACATGGTAGCACTTGCAGTTATTTTTTTACTACCCAGATGGTAATAATTTGTTAATTGAATTCTATTTATTTTTCACAGGCGGAAGAAAAACAGAATCATGAGGTATATATTATATTTATATACATATTTACATTTTTTTAATGACTTTTGGAACCCCTTGTCACTTTACATATAGTTTTATAACATTTGGAATAGTGTTGCACATTCGGTATATTTTAGGTGGGATGTCTCGGAGTTGAAGCATTGACGTCTAAATTTGAAGTGTTTTTCGACTTAATTAGGCCTTATTTCAAACGAATTGAAACATGTTTTGTCTTTTCGACTAAATTGGAACATTTTTCATCGTTGATTGGAATTTTCTTTGTAATTGGATTTTGTCAACAGAATTGGAATTTATTTTATTTAATGGCTTACTAGTAATTGAAACTTTTTCGACTGAATTGAAATTTTTATCATTGTTGATAAAACTTTAGATTTTTGCAGGTAGGTCATGTTCTCTCACATAGAAGTTAATTTTAAATCTTAAGATGAATTTATGATTTTTTTTTCAAATCAGAATATTTTGATATTTAAACTTAAATGCTTCATGTTTACATATTTTCATTAAATGTATTTTCTGACGTAATTAATAACATGTGCTGAGATAATTTCATACGTAGTTAAACCTGACTTTTTACATCATTTAAGTAAAGTATACATGAATTTTAATTCTATGATGAACATCATTTAGTAGAGTGGAGTAATGGTGTTTTATGCCTCAGTTATATACTTAACTCTGAATAAGGTGGTCGGTTTAGGGATGGCAGAGAAAACTGCAGTACCTTGAAAAGAACCACCCACCAGATCAAGCCACCTAACATACTTTAGCACATGTAAATCTAGAACTTGTCCTGAGTGGGATTCAAACCTTGGCAATAAGAGTAGTTGTGATCCATAAGCACACACTTTAAACCACTTGGTCACCAAGGCCCCTGATGGACATGCATCATGGCTTTAGACACTGATCCATAATTATAAAAAAAGATAATGACTATCTATTTTAATGTTAAAAATTGTTTTTGTCACAGAAACACTGACTTAAAATTGCATCTTCACATTGTTTCCATATGAAATGAATGATGTAAAATGAACACATTTCAGTAGGAATGATATCTTGCATGATAATTGCTCTGTGCCATTTAGTTATTTTGAAACTTTTATCAGGTGGTAAAACAAAAATTGTGTATTCTGTAAATCAACTGTTTACATTTTTTTTCATTATTTATTTTCATGTGTTATCTATTGCTGTGTTTATATAACAAATTTGCCAAGAAAACGAGTAAAACTGAAACCTAACAAAAACATGGAATTGATGAAAAAGTTTATTTAATTGGATTCATTTGTTCAATGGTTACGACATTTTTGTGGTAATTTGTATCAGAAAATTTATGTTTTAAACTGTGGATTTGCCAAATAATGATTTGTTTTGGACACTGGCCAATGATGAAATTACATCTTTATAGATGAAGTATTTTGGAGTATAATATAAAATTTGGAGTGTATATTTAGATCTTAAACTATGAAGCACACCAGAAAATTTTAGAAGTTTGAAATTTAGTTTCAAGACTTGAAAGTGGATAGTGACTGTTCTTTTGCCAATCACTTGGCATTACAAAATTAGAGTCACAGTTCTTTTGGATGGGATCTTAAAATAAACTAGCTCCCCTGTGTAGCAGGAGGCTTGGCACGATAAAAAACCCTGCTGTATAATGCCATCACCACAACAAACAGGCCAAATTTCTGCACCTTCGCCTATAACTGGCAATGTCTAAATATTAGTGAAATATTCTTGACTGGGACGTGAAACACCATTACTTAACTCAGTTCACTATAGGAAGGACAGATTTTACAGGTTTTAAAATTACTCTGAATTGAATCTCAGTACGAGTACCGATACTTTATTTTATTACTAGTAATTTAATGGTGTAATGCCTTCTTGAAACTTGTCATGGAAGGTGTACTAGTACATATAATTGATAATCATTAGTGTCAAATTTTTTCGGTAAATGAAGCAGACATCAGATCAACTACCTTGATTGAATGCCAAGAAAATGCAATTACCTATAATGCAATTTGATAATCTTTGACATAAATTTCATGATTTTTTTTGTACCTTAGTAAATAGTTCAAACACTTGGTTTCTCTTTTAAACTACTTCAGTGGCTAGTATGAGAAAGTTTGTCAGTTCCCATGAACTTGATATAGTGAAATAGTGTATTCCAGTTTTCTCCACCATCCCAGAACTGACTTCCTTGTGAGGCTGCGGTGGCCTAATGGATAAGAGGTCACTACAAATCCAGGGTCTCTCACCGCTGTGAGTTTGAGCCCTGCTCAGACCACATGTGGGAAAGTGAATTTTCCTTGCCATTGGCCTTTACTGGTTTACCCAGTGTCAGTACAATGTGGCTGGGAAGTGGTTTGTCTGCGGCATACTAACTTCCTTTATATAAGTGAAAGTATATTGACTGTGCTGTTAAACACCACTGCTCATTCTACTTTATAAAAAGCGTGATGGTTTTCTCCAATCACTTCATCTCTGAAATGACCATCCCTAAATATAAGTGAAACACCATTACTCTATTTCACTCCCTTTGCCCCTTAAGTTGAGTCAAATTGTTGGTCAACATCTTCATCTTGCCAGTCTGACATTTTTTCATCAATATTTTACACTATGCTTGAAATCTGAAAGAGAATTTAGTATAAAGTATGATTGATCTAATCTTTACATACAAAAATAATATAATCATGTCTTGTCTGCTACTTTTGAATGATATAATGGAAAACCTGGACTGGGCTGTGGACTTGGAGTCTGGACTCTGGATTTGAACTAGTATATTTGAACATTTATATTTTTTTTTTGTTTTGACAATGGATACCTCCATATTACAGCTGGATATAATTCAATTACAATCGTAACTGCTTAGTGGCTTTGGTATACTGTATAGACTGCCCAGAGTCCAAGTCTGAAAAACCAGTCCATGTTTTCCACTGTACCCTTCTGTACTGTACATAAACTTGTTGCATTTAAGGAATGTGAAGATGCATTATGGTATCAAGGGCAAAAATCTTATCAAAGTATATAAAAACCAAAGATGCAACATTGTATCCAGGGAGAAAAATCGTGTCGAATTATAAACAAAATTTTTTTATTATCGATAAAGAAAATTATATAAGATCTTCCTTTTGGACCATGATTACGACCCATAATTCCAGCTGATATTTACATCGTTTTGATCTCATCAATTACAGATTCGTAAACTCCGCCGAGAACTGGAAGCCGCCCAAGAAAAAGTATCAACGCTAACCACACAGCTTAGTACAAATGTGAGTGTTTGATCTAATTTTGGAAAATCTGCATGTTGTTAGTATTTTTATTTATAGACTAAAGTTTAAAAATAAGTCTCGCTTTTTAAAAAAAAAAAAAAAAAAAATTATTTTCGACACGATGTAGATTGTATCCACTTAAATTCAGTTAGATTAAGTTGTCCTATCAGTATCCTATCATTAATGTTATGTCTGGAGAATGACGGTAAACGGTAAGTCTGGAATATGTTTTTTTTATTTCAAATATAAATTTTCAAATTTACTTATTATCAATGCTTTGATTTTTAAAATTAAGTTTTATTAGTGCTAAAAGTTTTGCTTTTTGAAGTAAGATATTTATAATGTTAGACAATTACACAGTATGTTAGTTGTAAACATTGTAAAAAATCCTTGTTTTGATTTGGTGTTTGTGTGGTCTTCCCGGTAGTTTAAATTGCTGCAATATGTTATTCTTAAATTCTGTTTTCAAAGGGTCTTTTTGCAAAGGGTCAATTTTATATTTCAAAGCTTTAATATTTATTGTCACTATGGTAGAGTGCTTGCTCTTTATTTGAAAGGTCTGGGGTTCAAATCTTGGCTAGGTATGACCAAGACTTAAAAACTGGTAGTGACTGTTCTTTTTCCAAGCATTTAGTAAATAGATCATTCATTCATTTGTTCATTCGTTCATTTGTCAGTTCGTTTGTTCGTTCGTTCGTTCATTCGTTTGTTTGTTCGTTCGTTCGTTCGTTCGTTTGTTCATTCATTCATTCATTCATTCATTCATTCATTCATTCATTCATTCATTCATTCATTCATTCATTCATTCATTCCCTGTGGAAGAGACCTTAAAAACCAATGCCCCGTGTCAGGGCAGGCGTGGCATGTAATAGAACCCTCCCTGCACATTGTCATTTTACCTATAGTTGGTAATATCTCGATATAAATGAAATATTCTTGCCTGGGATGTAATTTCAATCTATTTATTCATTCATTTAAAAGTAGAAAACAGCATACTGGTACATATGTACCTGCAAATATTGTCCAAGTTACTAATAAGCCCAGAAGTATATAAATGCCACCAAGATTGATTGCATAAAGTGCCTCCTTAAGTTGATTTGTTTTGATTGGGAAATCAGGAAAAAGATCAGATCTCTAATCTAGCCCTCATAATCTACTCCTTCTTATTGGAGCAGTCAGAGATAGATAATTCCATTAATCTGCCATTGGTTTTACAGTCCATGATAATTACAGTATTGGCTACCCTTACTTAACAGAATTGTTGTTGTTTTTGTTATGATGGAAACTGGTGTGTATGATGAAATGACTTGAGGGGTAATTGTTTTTGAGAATTGATTTGGCTTACACATGCATGTGCATACAGAATTACTTTAGGGGACATTGAAAGGATATAGAGGTAGCAATAAAAAATATTTAGTCGAAATAGCAATAAGAAATAAGTTGATTCTCATAGAAAATCTGCACAATTTCCTGGAAAATAAATGTTGTCGAGTGACAGGCTGTTGTTATGGTTCGTAATCTCTAGTCTGGTGGCAGTCAACTGTTCTGTAGAAATTGAATCCCTGACTGCTCTTCTCATACCTAGGTTTTCATCCTGCCCAGACAGATCCTTGTCAGTTCACCTGCATTTCTCCTGTTTTCTGTATTTTGTTTTCTCCAGGTACTCTGGTTTTCTCCACCATCCAAGAACTGATTACCTTTGATATAAGTGAAATAATCCTGACATGTTACTCCACTCTACCTCACTGCTAAGTGGGAGGTTGTGGGTTTGAACCCAGAGCGGGTCTGACCCAAGACTTAAAAGTGGGTAGTGGCTGTTTTTTTTACCAAGCACTTGGCATTACAAAATGAAAGTCATGTTTTTTTTCGGATGGGAACTTTAAAATAAACAAGGTCCTGTGTCACAGAAGGCTTGCTGTATAATGCCCTCAGCGCAAATCACAGGCAACACCTATAGATGGAGATTTCTGGATATAAGTGAAATATTCTCGACTACGATGTTAAACACCATTACTAAACTCAACTCAGCTCTCCACTCTTACTCCCCTCCATTGCTGGCAACAGTAAATCTAAGTTGTCTCCCTTTAACCAGAGCTTACTCCACATGATTTAAGAACATTTAAGACCTGATAATTTTCTATAAAATGAAAGTTAGACAAGCGTTTCAGTAAAACATCTGTTTTATAAGTTGATGAAATCTATCCCAAATGATTAACGATACCAGATCTCCGCTGATAAGGTTTTATATTTATTTTAAGAATATTTGGACCAGTTGATCTGTGGAGATTTGTCGGGATTTATGTCGGATCTGATATGAATTGTTGTTATTTATGATGCGCGATTTCACTTCGCACCTGGAGAATATGGGCGATACCAGCGATTTTATGTTATATATTGGAAATAAATCTCGGGTGCCATTGTTACCGAGAGGTTTTTTGATACGTTTCTTTAGATACCATAAAAATTTGAAATATTTTTTTTCCTCGTCTTAATCTTGAACTTGATTATAAGGGAGCAATATTATAAATGGATATAACGTTAAAAAATTTTGTGATCTTTTTAATCCTTGCCATCTGAGCCCCCCCTTCTCCCCTCCATGTGACTTCAAAAAAGTTTTATCTCCATAAAAAGGGGACAGTTACGCACTGTGTGGGGCCATTTGTTTGGACACATGCAAAATGCATTAAAACTTTAGTTGCATTTATCTCTGGTGCAATAAAGTATTAAAACAACAGCTGATTAAGGTTTATTCAAAATTAATGTTTTTAGGGATATAAGAAAATTGTACCACCCATTTTACAATGTTTATTAGGCACTATAAAACTGTAAGGACTGACAAGTGCAATATTTTTTTTTCACAGAAATGTTTAAAATGGCTTGAATCTGTCATTTTTAAACTTTTTTCGGTCAAAATTAAAATTTTAGTGGATAGTAACAAATGGGAGTCGTTCCCAGTTATCCACTGTATTCTAAAGTTTGAAGTTTTATTGCAGTGAGACACTGTCAAATCAACACAGAGACATGAAATGCAATGTATAAGGGGAGTTGTCTCTCTTGGTACTACCATTATTTGAACATTTTGGTTCCATTCCAGATAAATGACATATGGCTAAAAGTTTTTTTATATAAACATTCACAGATGTTTTATCAAAATTAAGTGGTTTCTTTATTTAAACAAATTATTTAGGGTACATAATTTATTTTAACTCTTACCACACTTGTATCAACCTTTCAACAGATATTTTCCAGTTAGTAAGGTAACTGATTTATCGACAAAATACTCCGACTTCGATATCAAGGAAACTTTACTTTTTAAATGTGCATATTCAAAGCTGACGGGAAACGTTATTTCAAATTCGCAAGGTTTTAGAAGTGTTTCAAAGGTATTTATTTGATTGTTTATTATATAGCTTTGAATGGTTTTAGGGTTTGAACAAAGGGTATACCGGTCTGAATTGACGAAGGTTACCAGAATTGTCTACTACTGTAATTGACTGACATTTGAATTTTTTTTAAATAAGGTACCTTGCCTTAATTTTCTATGATACTTGTATATATTGTATATTATTTTTTCTTTTAAATTCAAATTTGCAATCTTAATTTGAATTATGGTCTTTTTAATCCTTATTAATATCCCTGAATTTAAAAAAAATGCATAGCCAAATTGACAAAAAAAAAAAAAAACAAGATGTTTAAAAAAATTAAGTGCATGTAGTGACACTTGATCTATGATAATTTGATAATGAACTCATTCTAATTGCTAATTTTCATTAAAATTGTATGTTTTCTATTTAAAAAAATCAATTATTTTGTTAAGAAAAATCAACACTTGACAGTATCCATTGTATGACACTTTTGGCAGAGTATTGATTTTGTATTGTATCTTCCACCTAATTTTCAACTGGATAACCAAATTATTGTTCTGTGCTCCTATAAATCTAGTGACATGCTGTCACCATATTCAATGATATATTTCCAGCACCTGGCCAACCAATTGGACTCAAATCTCCATGTATTTCCACACAAGTACTTTCAATATTGTGTCATTGAACGGATGTCATTCCCATCGGAAATGGCTAATATTAATCAACCGAAAACCAGACAGAAAATAGCTTAAACTGACAATACTTAATTTGACGCAGACAGTTGACAATACATGACTTCGTGCAGATTGTCTCAATTCAGCACAATGATCATAAAATGTGTTTATTCTGAATTGGCATGTTGCTGTTTACAAAGACATGTTTTAACCTTTTTCATATACAGTAAAACCTCATTTCACTGCCTACACCAGTTGTTTAGTCAGATTTTGGCATTAACAAGGCATTTGGCAATAAATTGATAGAGACTTAAAGAAAAAATTATTTTGAAATTTCAAATATTGTGGCAATAAACATGGTGGCATAGTTATCAAGAGGCATTAAAATGAGGTTTTACTGTGTATATACAATAAAGCAGAAATAATTTTATTTTGATATACATAACTTATTTATAAATGTTGAAAAATAATCTTATCTATAGTAATACATTTTTATGAAAAAAAGATAAATTTGGAAATTTGACTTTTTTGTGTGAACTTTAAGTGGTAGCAAGACTAGGTTAATGGCTAAGAACTCTTAATGGATAATCCAGTGATTTCTTTTATAGAGATAACTGGTATCGGCCTTTTTGGTGTTGATTTACTGCTGGGAGGTATATAGGTCACGGAGAGGGTTACAAGGTCAAATGATTTACGAGTATAAGAAAATCATCCGGTTTTCAGGTGGTAAAATTAAGAATCATGAAAAAGACTGAAGACCTCGAATCTAAATATTTTCATTTTGGAGAAAGTTTATTGTCATGTAGGAGTTGTCTCCCTTTAAATCATATCGCATCGCCCTACCCCCAGTAGTTGCAGTTCTTGAATTTTTAGAATGAATTAAAGAATGAATTAATTGCATTGTGCCCTTGATATTGGACTAAACAAATAGAATGAAAGACAAAGTTAAAAGAAAAAGTTTTGAAAAATTAGCTTAGCAGATTGTGCCATAAATAAATTTATCAAAACCTGAAATGGACTGGTTCACCCAGTGTCAGCAAAATATGAATTGGGAAGTGGTATGCTTGTCTGTGGCATATTGACTTCATATGGATGCAAATAAAAGTTGCCCTGAGTGTGCGCTAGTACAAGGCAGACCATAAAACACACTCACACATCCCAGGCATACACAAACTTGTTCTTAGATTAATCCTTAGAGATTAATTAACTTGCTCAGGTTGGGAGCTTGTTGTATGTGCCTTTACAAAGCAGACCACAAAACACACTCACATACCCCGCGCATACATGAATTTGTTCTTAGATTCTTACAGAATCTTCATGGTGAAAAGCCGAAAAATTGATGATGCGAGGATAAAACATCATTACAACCAACCTAGCAACCAACCAACCAGCCACGCCATTCCACTTCAGGCCTCTCTGATCTTCATATGACTAATAAAGGATGATGAAAATTTGTAATTATAAAAGAAACGTCATGAAGTGTGATATAAAGATATAGAATGTAAATTTCTACTTCAAGTCAAGTTTCATTAGCATTGATATGAAATTAGACAAGTGGGTCACTTAGAACACCTGTTTTAAAGGGCAGATAACTCTGTAGATAAATCTATAACTTTTTTGGCATGAATCACGGAAAATTCAAACGTTTTTGTTATACATTATCTTTCAAAAAAAGTACTGAAGTTATATGTTATCTTTCAAAAAAAGTAGTGAAAACTTCTTTTTCATATTTTTTGATATTGTAAATAAATATATACTTTTTGGCATGAAATACGGAAAATTTTCATGTTTTTTGTTATTCGTAATCTTTCAAAAAAGTGAAAACTGTCTTTTTGATATTGTTTCTGTTGAATATTTAATTTTCATTTTTATCAGTTTTCTGCGGAAATTTTAAACGATCATCAAAGTTTCGAGGTATTTTATAAGTCATTTTATTAGGTTATAATATTGGTTTCTTGGGTCTTATTTTACCGATTTTATCAGCTTTATATTAAGTGATAAGCCCAGAACCAAAACCAACAATTTGTTAACTAAACTAAAAGAATTCTTCCCTGCTATCTTAGAAATTGGATCTTCTATCTAACTGTGTATTTCAATATTCTGTATCCTGGCCTTGTGAGGTTTGTTTAGGTCCAAAATTGAGAATCCGAAATTGACGTTTTCTGTAACTCTTCTGTTACTATGTAAATTAAGTGCATTTAGATGTTATTTGCAGGTTTTAGCAATTTTGGGATATAAAACTCAAAACATATTTTTTGCATTTCGAAATAAAACTTAACATGTGACTCTCTTTAATCCCTTATCTTGGTTGATCTCAGATGCAAGTCAGGTGGGAAAGTCGTAAACTCCCATGGGGAGCCTTGTTTTTCATAGTTAGGAGTTTTTTTAAGACGGTTTATCATTTACCATGGGGCTTTGGTCGTTGGTATATAAATATATATGTACATTTTAACTTTATCAGATTAACAAGTGTATGGCATTTTTATCTTTCAACTGTTGTGGATTAGATGATCAGCACAAATATTCCGCACTGTCTATCAAAATATTCAGCATCATAAAAACCACCATTTTTCTTGAAATCCATATTCGCCGAGAAATTTCCTCCCGACTGACATACAGTTTAAGTTTGAAAGAACAACATCATTCTGACATGATTTTTATCCAAAAAAAGCCGTTATTTTGTGGAATGTAAATTTTCATTGAAACAAACTCTCTGAGAGATTTTTGTAACAATTTGTGATTTAAATTTGAATTTGAATTACGGTAATGATGGATACACCGGCAGAAAGTCCACAACTCCAACGATGCAAGTCCATGTACGATGACGTTGAATGGAATTATGAACCTTACTACCCGTACCACTCATATAACGGCAAGGCAAGTGTTCATTAGATAGACTGCATGTTACAAAGTAAAATTTGGGTTGACAGCAAGATTTTTGAAAAAAAATTGAAAATGGCTATTGATAAGGTTGTAATGTTAAAAGATTGGGCTCAGTTAATTTTATAATTTATTTAGAAGCTGACTTTTTATTGATTTGAAAAAAAAAATTCAAAATAAAATGAATTACTTATGATTAATTGACTTTTTCCGATTGTTGATTAACTTTTTACTGAATTAACGTTAATTACATAAGCATTTTTAGGACCTTGAAAACTTTTTTTTTGTTTGATAAATTTTTATTACAGATGCCAGTTGACGGATTGCTGGCCACGCCCACAATGTTCTGACAAAGCTGATTAACACGCAATAAGAATGAAAACTCAGTCTGAATTGTACCGTTTAATGACGTCACTGACTCTAATACATTATTAGTTGCCGCGCGATGCTGCTTTGGTTCCGTGATTAGAGCCAGTGTCGGAACATGGCATGGTTGGTGATACGTCAATTCTGTCACTCCAGAAACATAATTAGGATCTTTCTATTATTAGCTTTGAAAATAAATGTTTTACGTATATAACATTATGTTTGTTCAAGGTCAAGGCCAAATGTAAAATTCAAGGTGACTCAAAGGTCAAGCTTCAAGGTTACACAAAGGTAAAAGTTCAAGGTCACATAAAGCTTAGGTCACAGAAAAAATTTAAATCCCTTATGACTTTAGCCTTGAACAGAGACTTCAATTTGCAGACATTTTATTAGTACCCTCAGCAAAATGTTTATGTAATGTTAATTTAGCGGCTGATGATTTATCGAGAATTAAAATGGAAAACTTTCTATTCTTCATTATTTCCAAATAACAAAAATATTAAAACCTTATTTAGAAGTATTAAATATCATTGATGCATGCGTAGGAAGCACAAGGCAGAAAATGTGCATGTCGTGTATTTGACCGATTAACGATCAAGAAATCTATAAACGGTCTTAGATTACTGTTATTTGAATCAATAAGGAAAATGATATATGCAGATATACAGTACAGGCCTGTCGAAAAATTAAACACTAAGCTTACAAATTTGTGCAAATCAACAGGTCGTCTCAGCTCCTTGTTAGCTCTATCTCGCCAGATTTTTTAAAACTACTTCTATGCAGTTTTCGTCCACTTGCCTACCACATCTCAGCCACTCGGCTGTGAAGTAGTTAGTTAAGTGTTAAAATTTTGACAGGTCTGTACTGTATTCATCTATCACTTTTGAAATAGCTTATGTAGTATAATTCTGAAATGAAAAAGTATAAAACTAACGAGTACTAATGTAATGATGGATGCATCATTACAAATAAGGCGCCCAAACGAATAAAAATCAAGAATTTTAAACTTGTAATATTGAGATTTAATTTTATATATAGAAGTAGTATGTGAATCCAATTGGTTGAAATTCAAACAATAGGCAAAGTTGATTGACATCACCTATACCAATATCACAACCTGTTGTTTTGATGAGCTAATGATGTGTTGATTTTAAATTAATCCAAGCATTTACCCATGTCATATCATATTGACAACTAAATGCAGCTACTCTATCGAATTGAATGAATCATGCCCCAGGGATAACTGATCATTAGTTTTGCTTATAAAAACAGACTTAGCTTGAGAGCTTTTAAACATGGATCAGTGATTACTTAAGTATCCTAAACAATGAAAATTCATGCTTATTGTTTTAATTCTTAAACAAAATGATAGCAACCATCCCATGAAGAAAACTATAGTTTGAGGGTGGGGATCTCAAAGTTAGTACCTAGACCTACCTGTCCCCAACCTCCTATTGAATGACCATATGGGTTTACTTAAGTATCAATCTATTTATCTTTTCATAAAGAATAAGAAAATACATATGTTAGGGGTGGGGATCTCAACTGATCAAAAGTAAGTACCCAGCCCCGCCTGCCCCCCCCTCCTCTGGAATAACGTCATTCGTATTTCTGCAGTATCATTCTATTCAACTTTAAAAGCCGAACCGGAAAATATATAGTTTCAGGATGGGGATATCAACCATTTAAAAGTTAGTACCAAGCCCCGCCCATCCCCACCCTCCATCAGGAATGACTCCATAGGACTTTCTTTAGTATCACATACTTCAACTTTTCATGTAGAACCAGAAAATATATAGTTTATGGGTGGGGATCGTAACCGTTTAAAAGTTAGCACACTGCCCCGCCCATCCCCACCCTCCTTGATACCCCCGGGAAAATCTTGCGATACAGACTTATACATCTTGAGACACTGATCATGAATATATATGGTTTTATAGTACAAAATATAGTATAAATAGCAAAATTGAACATTATTGTTTTTAAGACCCCGCCCTCCTGCCCCTCCCCTAATGACCTCATGGGCATTTTACCTCGGCCTCTGGGGAAGGAGATGGGGATCAACATTCCTGTGAAGTTTGGTTAAGATTGGACCAACGGTCTTCGAGAAATTGGTTGGACAAGTTCATGGCCGGAAGAAGAAGAAGAGGAAGAATAATAAAAATAATAATAATAATAATAATATAATAAGAAACGGTGCAAAAACAATAAGTCGCCAAACTTCGTTTGGGCGCCTTAATGAATCTAAGTACATTGTACTGTTGAAGAAAAATACAATTAGAATCTCAGAGGGCTTTTATGATACGGGGATCTGTAAATAATTAATTTTCATGTTTGTTTAAATTCATTAAAGACTTACCTTAAACACTTAAAACAATCGGTAAATGTTCTGTAAAAAAACTGGTTAGATGGTTAGTGTTTTCTCTTTCTCTCTCTCTATTTCTCTCTCTTTCTCTCTCTCTCTGCTCTGCTCTTTGTCCTTGAAAAGTCTTAAAAATCAGTTAAAAATACATGAAATGGTTTAGAGTGGAAAATATATCTGAGTTAAGTGAATTCCATTGAGCATGGATGATAGCAGGTTTCTTTAATGGTGAAGATAATTCATTTTGGTCTGTCGGTCTGTCGATCACCCTACACAAACATTCCAATAAAATACCACATCAAATGGTCAGTGACTTATCTAAAATGAAAAATCAGATTCCTTGTAATTCAGTTAAAGATTTAAATGACCATTACAGGCCCATCAAGATGGTTGTCAAGATTACACACAAGGGAGACAACTCAGGGATATTATAAGGATTGAGCGGTTTATAATGAAATTCTCAGTTTATCAATCATTGGTTCTTTATCTGTAATGGAATCTGTGTTTCTAATATCCAGAATTGATACCACAGCATTTACAACTGGAGGTTGTAATACATGTCAGATTGGCTATGTTTAGGGAATTACTGAAGCTGAAGTTATTGGCTTTGATGGGAGGGGGGGGGGGTCTCAAATACAATCCATGAACAACATTGTAATTTACACAAAATTATAGAAAGGGATTTAAGAAATTTATTTTTGAATTCATATAATATATTGAAATTTGATTTTCTCAGAGTTTTATTTATTCTCGAGCTGAGAGAGAGAATGAGAGCAAGAGAAAGAGAGAGAAAGGGATTATAAATATTGTCACAAGGATTACCATCTATTTTTCATTGTAATTTAGATCTAAAATCAAACTTGTATTTTAGTTCTCATAGTTCAATGTACCTTTCTGTTAGCTAGATGTAATCTCATTTTCTCTCTATTTGCACTAGATTCAGGTTTCTAGGGTTATATTTTAAGACGTCTCATATACGTCTTTTTCATGTATGTATATTATTTATAATGTATCGGCTTTCTATGTGATTAAGCAAGCATTAGATCACGGGGCGCACGTCAGAAACACATCTTAACTTGGTTTTTTGATGAGTTTTCCGACAGATTTTACCGTTGGTGTTATGTAATCCTTTTTGACAGATGTTCATACGGCGAGATTTCGCTGATTATAAAAACTGTTTATTTTTGTGTCATTATATACATTTTATTTTTGTCGGTACATAAAAAAAGACTTCAATCATTTTCAGATAAATATTGTTCTTTTGCTTAAAATAATAAATTAAGTATTTAAGCAAATTTTCCTGTTTTTGCAAATTACATAATGATATTTTCTTGCTTAATTTTAAGTTACGATAACTAAGGGAGATCATTTTATACTACAAAGTATACCAAAACTATTAAGTCTTATTTTACTCTGTTCTAAATGAGTGATTGAGTGAGTAATAGTGTTTAACGTCCCAGTCAAGAATATTTCACTTATATCGAGACATCGCCAGCTATAGGCGAAGGTGCAGAAATTTTGCCTGTGCGTTGCGCTGATGGCATTATACAGCAGGGTTCTTTAGCGTGCCAAGCCCACCGTGACACGGGACCTCGTTTATTTTAAGTTCCCATCCGAAAGAACCGTGACTTTCATTTCGTAATGCCGAGTGCTTGGCGAAAGAACAGTCACTACCCGCTTTCTGTTCTAAATGAAAATCTAGAAATGATCCTTTTATATCTTTAGGAACTAGATTACTGCTACCCCTTTTTAGGAACTTTGTTACCCTAGTAGTATCTTTGGAACCCAGTTACCCTATGTTTAAAAACTGGATAACCATATCTTGGCTACCATTGTCTTTTAGAACTTGGTTACAATATCTAAGAAACTGTTAAAATATCTTGGCTACCATTACCATATCTTTAAGAATTTAGTTGCTACATCTTTCAGTACTTGGTCACCATATTGTTAGGAGCTAGAGTGCTATATTTAATACACATTTTTAAAAGTACCACAATTACCATATCTTTAGGAACAGAATAGCCCATATCTTGGTACCATGTATTTGTTACCATATCTTTAGGAACTTGGTTACCATATCTTTCAGTACTTGGTCACCTTATTTTTTAGGAACTAGAGTACCATATTTGATACACATTTTAATAGTACCACAATCTTCCCTTTCATAAGATGTTTGTGAAATTCACAAGCTAGACAGTATGTGACAGTGTGTCTTAATTAAAACTCATTAATATATCTCATACTTACCTTCAATTTTAATCTCTTTTTAATTGATAAATTATGTTTAAAAATCTCTTACAATGCTGCAATTGAGATGAATTTAAAGTTTGTTTATTGACAGCTTAATTGACCACTGCTTGTGTGATAACCAATACTTACCAGGGGTAATTTGCCAAAGCTTGGGACAACAAAGTGGGTTCATGTTCAGTTGATTCTGCCTTTTAGCAGTCTAAATCATCAAGGTTGTAAACTGTGTTTATTTGTGGCGCCTAGAGGATAAATAAAAATTTTGGTATATTTTTAGAAAAAAGGCATGTTTGTTATTGAACTGAGAACAGAAAATTATAATTCTCGGATTTTGTGATAAGAAGCTGTTGGATATTGTAATTAATTTGATAAAAAGGATAAATAAATGATAAATGACGCACATCAGACACACATACAAATGTGTTATTTTGTTTCGATGCCAAGTAGATGTTAAATCCCGTGTAGAAAACTCATCATTTGAAACGCTACCATAAAAAAAATATTATTTGCCGATAAATTCACTTGAAAATATGAAATATCTTTATTTCCCTCATCCATATCAAATGAGTTTTTATCACATTATATTGCTAGTTTGTGTGAATTAGATTTTTGAAGTGTCTGAATTGGATTTGCATACAGGCTTCAGATCAAAATTAAACTTTGTTTTTCATGTTTGTTTTTTTTAAATAAATGGTAAATCAATTTGCTCTTCCATTTTAGGTTATTCAAATCAATCTTGTTTGTTTTTAATTTTTTATTCTTTTTTGTAACTCAAATGTTGGACAAGTCAGAAAAATATTCAATGTGCTCTCGTTAACCACCCAGCCACCAATCCCACATCATCTTTTACAGTTTTTATTTTGGCTTTTCTTTCTGTTTCATGTGTCAACAGACACTTTTCAATTTGCAGCTAAAATTTTACTCTAAGTAGATTTGGTGCCTCTCATCATCTAGATTTGAATCCCATTCGGGACAGATCCTAGTGTGAAAAAGGTTGTCAGTTTGCTCGCTGAAGGATGATGGTTTTCTTTGGACCCTCTGGTGTTCTCCACCATCCCAGAACTGACCACCACAGTTTAAGTGAAAGAATCCTGTCTTGAGTCTAAAATACCATTACTTCACTCTTAGGAAATTTTGTGAATTAAGAACATTTTTTTGTAGAACGAGTCACATTCATACAACCCAACTCTTGTGAATTATGGGATAGCCCACACAATGAGGAGACGAGACCTGTCACTACTTGTTTAGAAATTGAATCGTAAAGCTAACAAGACCATATGATAATGTGGAAATTTATTTTACAAATGAATTACGAGTTCAATTATACACATTAATTCATATTTTATATTCAGCCGTCAATCCCATGACTACATGATATTTACCAATTTGGGATGTCTAGTTTGACCGGGAATGTAAATCCTTTCGTAATTGGGGGAGATTAGTCTGACAGAGTCCAACAGACAGACAGATCCTTGTTTCCGAAGATGTCACACATACTGATGATTTTATATTAGTTTGGCTTCAGATTTCCATACCAATTAGCTCACCTTTTTATAACGCTTTTCTTTGAATTTTATTGAATAAACAATTCAATAGTTTTAGGGATCTCGGTGGCCAAGTGATCTAGAGTGCATGCTTATACATCACAGCCTCTCTCACTGCTTATGTTCGAATCCCACTTGAGACAAATCCAAATTGTGCCAAAGGAAAGATGGTTTTCTCTAGACACTCCATTAACCTCCACCATCCCCTAACTGACAGCCTCAGTATAAGTGAAAGTGTCTTGACTGGGGGTAAAACAGCATTTCTCATTTCATGAATTTGAAACATACTATGACATTGATTATCTTACATTATGGTAAAAAGAACTTGACATAACATAACCAGTTTTGGTGATAAAAGTCATTTTTCGTCATTTTGAAATTAAAAATTTAAAAATTTCTTTTCATAATCAGGAATTTTGTACACCATTACACAATCAAATGACAGACAAGTATTTTCCAAATTGTCTTCCTCTAAAAGGGCACCTGCAGACTACAAATGTAGAAACTTATTACATTTTAAAAACCAGATATGCCTCACAGATGATCGTTAACGACAACAGAGAGACATTTCTTTGTGGCGGTATTGTGTCTGTTAAACATAAATCACAATTGTAAGAGCATGAGACACCAGACAAAAATGCTGTGATGATGCAATTTCTGGCTGTGCAGAAATCGCATGTTACACCATCTGGACTTTCAGATTCCATCGAGAGTTTTTACTGAAATAAATAACTGTGATTGTTAAGATATGTTGGAATACAGTTTCTTGTCAGTTTGAATTTTTGTTTGCAAGTTTTATTTCTAACAAAGCATTAAGGTTTTCAAAGTCGTCTGGCACATAAACATTCTGATAACCCTGCATTCAGTGGGAGGTAACTTTTAATTTAAACCGATATAAGTCTGCCATTTAATTGCCGCAGACTTTCAATTCCAAAAATTGAAAGAAACTGAACTGCTAAAGACTTGCATATTTATTGTCAAAAGATAGACAGAAATTGGACTGCAAAAGACTTGCGGATTGGCCAAAAATTGAAAGAAACAAGATCTCTAGAGACTTGCAGATTGTGAAATACTAGATACAAACTGGACTGCTGCATGCTTGCTAAATGTCAAAAGGAGAAAGAAACAGGACTTCTACCGACTTGTGAATTGTCTAAAAATAGAGGGAAACAAGACTTTTAAAGACTTGTGAATTGTCCAAAAATAGAAAGAAACTGGAGTATTGCATCCTATATTTATGAATTACTAAAACAATTAATGGCATCTGCATTACATGGCATTTTACATAATGTCATTAGCTGCATATCGCCGTGGTAACTGTAGTCGCCAATAGTGAGGATTATCTTGTGACATTTGTGTTTTAAAGTCAACTCATAATTAGTATTTCCTGTCATTAGTATTTCTCTGTTTCTGGTACAAGGACAAATTTATTTGCAATTTTCATAATCCTGAGGAATAGACAAAGACGACTGTTCAGTCTTCAGAATGCGCTGAATGAATAAGTAAGTTAAAATTTTAACTTTTGACATCTTTTTGACATTTTTTTCAAATTTTGACATTTTCTTATACAAAAAATTGGCATCAAATTTTGACTTCTAATGTTTTGCAACATTGTATTGTTGTAAACTGTTCAAAGGAGCAATTTTGACATTGTCCAATGCAGTAAACACTGAACATGAACTTGAAAAGGTCCACTTAGGTGTTTGAAAATAAAATGCATGCTAAACAATTAAACAAGTTATGTTTGACACAAACTGACAAAAAAGCCACCTTGGATGCTTAAAATTAAAATTCCTGTTGAAACTATACAGTAAACCACCTAAGGGACCTAAGAAACTTTATTGACAGGTAGAATGAATCTATTTGTTAGAAGTATAAAGCAAACAGACTTTAAAACACTGGTCTCGGTGGACAAATTGGTCTCCAAATAAAACACTGGTCTTGGTGGACAGATTGGTCTCTATATACAGAGGTTGTTTTTTGGTTGAAATATAAAGCAGAGACATCTGGTCTTAATGGACATGTGGTCTTTATGATGAGGTGGTCTATATAGCAGGTTTTACTGTATATTATAATTGATTTATTCCATTTAGATAGCTGACTGTCCACAAGATGACAGGAAATTTCTATCCTATCTACAGTAACTCAATAAATCAGGAAAACATTTTTCTATGAATCATATAAACTTTTCTATATTTAGATTTTGTCAATGCTAAGCACTTATCGAACATTGTTCAAAATTATGCCATTAATGAAGACTTTTTAGACTCTGTCCCATTTCTGGAATCGAAATCTATACAAGTCATTAGCTGATATTATTGTTTCTATGGCAACCAAAACACAGAATCAATTTGTTCTTTTAGTTTTCTCTCTCTAGCTGCCGTATTCCCCTAGAGTAAAAGCTTCGGAATATATTTTTCTTGTTTTCAAAACAAGTATGTGTATTTATTTAGTCCCGGCTTGAGATACACTAATGGATAGTCCAGATACAATAACTAATCATAAACCCAGGGGTCATAAAGGTCAAATGGTCATTGATATCTCTCTGGTGAGAAAGTTTGCAAAACTTGTGGGAGTTCTGTTCCATCAGTAATTTTATTGATACTATAACACTTAGTTTGCATAATGCATGAAGGTTGCATATTTTACGACTACGACTGTCCCAGATGTTGATGTTTCTAAGTTGTATCATCAATACCAATTTTGACGATTCCCGAGATCAGCCATTATGATGTCAACCTTATGCAGCAGCTGCAGTAGCGTTTTTGTTGTTTCCCGTTTATCAGGTAACGATCTTGTACTGCATATGTATAATTAAGTTTAAGATTGATGCATTCAAGTAAGTGGCCGACTTCGCATTAATTGGCGATTTCGCATTTTATTCTCTTGTTCAATAATGTTTTCTCATTTGATTGGCATGCACTTAAAATTATTGAAGGAAATGCAAATTAAATTCCCCGGCTTGCAGGAATTGCAATCTCTGGTGTGATTATACTTAATAAGGTTTTAATTTTGATGTAAATTAAATCTGTTTATCGATTTTGCTGTTTCTTCATATTATCGTCATAATTCTTTTGATTTTAAGATCATTACATGAGAATGTCAAGAAATGGCACATATTACTTAATGTATTTTGTATCAATTAGAATTTCATTTAAAACTTGAAACAAGAAGTTTCATGTAATTTGAATTTAATTTGGTTTAAATTTTCAGTTAGATTATTTATCAACTTGAAATAGTACATAAAATATTGTAAATTATACAAATTTTTATTTAAATTTTCTAAAATTGTTATTTGCGTTATTTCTTATTTATTCTACATTCTATTTATAAAAATAAATTATTCATTATGAGAGATTTTTAAGAATTACAGACCAAACCTGCCTTAATAGCCACCTTTATATAAGAGCCACCTGCTTATAAGGGCCAGTAGAATTTTATCCCAGTTCTTTTTTTATGTTATTTGAACCTGTATATAATGGCCACTTGCCCTTAAAAGCCAGTTTTACTAGTTCCCTTGGATGGCCTTTCTAGACAAGTTTGACTGTAATTGCAATTGTAAGCAATGGCAAAAGTTCAAGGTCATTAAGTATTTTGTGTCAGCGTCAGCATTTTTTGCTCAAGTATATTGTATTATACCATTGTATACTAGTATATATATATATATATATATATAAGTTTATTTATTGCATTTATAAAAGAATGTGAAGCCGGCTAATAACACATTTCCCGAAAGCCGAGAAATTATCAAGAATCATAACCTGTTGCATTCATCACTTGGCGTTTAATCACTGTTTACAAGAAGTTGTTGTTTGTTGTAAGACATTTAAGGGTTACATATTAAGTGTTGTTATTATTACCTGTTCGACATCAAAGATGGCATCCACCTGTTCTTTACATTAACCGTTAAGCCTACTAAATGTCAGTTACGATTATAACGTTGGCCGCCACCGTTACATCAAATGTGTTCTGGTGCATATCATATAGTAATCTGTTATCTGACTGGCTTCCTCATGAATACATTTCAGAAAGTTTGGCTTCCTATGTGTCTTAGAAATAATTATTGGTAATTCATAGATGCTGTTGTTGTTGCAATAAAAACGGGGTTGACTGACTTTGTGAACATGTTATTGCCGGTATTAAAGATTCACTAGATTAAATATGGTGCCACCTTTTTATATGGCCCAGTCACCATGGTTATTTTTTTTTTTAAGTCTGCAAAATGGAATTTCCTTTGAATTTTTCCTTGATTTATAATGCTTAAAATAGTATCATTAAATGCCTGGAGATTTCTTGAGTTTTGCAGGCTAATGTCGTAACCATTCAGCCACTGAGGCCCTTTATTGGTCTTGAGCCTTTAAGAGAAAATGCCATTCTTCCCCCTCCCCTTTCTGTCATGTCTTAAAAGGGGTTATTCTGGCCTTTTCCCATTGTTCTCATTTCAACACCCCTCCCCCACTCTATGTAACCTTCATGACATCAATTTAGAATTCTTGAAAGTTTTTAACACTGTGGGCCAGTCAAACAAAGTGCTAAAAGCATATGTCTTCACATTTATTTTAAAAACAAACTCTGTGACAGTGTGTGTAACACCAGTAGTCAACTCTCCCAATCATCAAAGGAATGGATTTGGTTTCCCACACATGCTAAAACCTTTTTTATAGTCCTTTTAAACACTCTTGTTGATGTTATAGTCCCTGTAGTACCAATTAGTCAAGATATTAATCTGTGACCTCCGACCCCAAGACAGGTTCTTCACTCAAGGGGATAATTGGTGTATATTTTATGGCATTTCAAAACCAAATTTTTTTTTTATTTTTTTTAATGTTTTTGCCACCACATGCATTTTTAATCAGCTGGCAAGACACGTGCACTTGTTTCTTGGTTTTTGTCAAGCTAAGGCGCCATTTTTAGTTTATTTTTCTTTATAAATTCTTCCCAAATTCGACCCATTTCATACCTTTGTGTTTTACAAATCAAGAATTATCTCCCTTGTCACACAGTTTTGATATTTTTGACACATTGTCTAAAATTAAAATGTTATATGTTTGAAGTTAAGCCAAAATTTTATCTTGAGAAAAAAAGGACATTTACGATAATATAGCTCATTGTTGAGTGATTTTTGGCATTATTTACTTAGATTTTCTGATTGTTGAAGGTTAAAAACATTTTTTAGATCTGTATGGTGTAAAAAGTAAATGAATTTAAGCTTACTGTGAATGATATGTTTTATAAATCATCATTTACAGAAGTTTGTAAACAATTTTTTTTATATATCTGAGATTAACTTTAAAGATTATACAACAGATTGATAATCCTAAATTTGATTTTGGGGAGACTTTATTCCTCAAAAATAACAATTTTTGGCATTCTGTGTAAACTAAAATACAATTTTTGGCATTCTAGCATTTCGGTACAACCCTAAGTTGGTTTTGTGTCTTTGAGGAAAAAATGGCATTGCCATTTCTATTGTATTTCTGCTGGTATAATGTTTTGATTTAGCATAAATTCAAAATTTGAAATTGCCTTTAATTTTTTTTATTTTTTTTTTTCTCATAAAAGATCTCTCGTAAGCAGTTTTTACCCCAGCATGCATTATCTGAAAATTAGTACAATACTTGTATGTCCGTCACATCTTTTATAAGTAGTATTCTTAAAACAATTTTGCAACTTTTATAAGTCTATTCATCTTAGAGCAAAAACTCTTATGTACAGTCAAACCTGTCTATAAAGGCCACCCAAAGGAACCAATAAAAGTGGCCTTTATGGGCAGGTGATCTTTATATACAAGTTCAAATAATATAAATAAAGAACCATCAGAAAACAGTTCTACTGGCCTTTATAAGCAGGTGGTCCTTATATAGAGGTGACTTTTAAGGCATGTTAGGCTGTATCTTACAACATTTTTTTCACTCAAAATTTATTTTCAATATTGTATTTAAGTTTGTATACACAGTGCACACTACAAATACAGAATAAGTCAGTCTGCATTTTACACAGTTTTGTGGCGACTTTCATTTTTTAACCCTTAAAAACATCTGTTTATAAGATTTCTTATATATCTGACATTTTGTTTATGTCACAGTTCAAGTAATGCTAGCTAATGGTTTATTTTTGCAATTGCAAGTCGGAATCCGAAACTTTTTTCTTGTCTGATATGTCTATCTGATAAGACTTTCTAGTGACATAATTGGCCTGGCCATATGTTTTACAAACTTTATCAGAACGATGGCGCATGTTGCGGAAAGATTGCACTTGCTCAAATTGCAGTCATCCCAAAACACTGCAGAAAATTTTGCAGACATTGTCAAAGAAAAAGATGTGCATCAGTTTCAGTAATTTTTGTTTTCTAATCTGCCGTTATCAGTCGTAGATAACAAAACCTGATCAATTTACAGCTGTATAAACAGAAATAAGTGTTATGATATATACCTATGAGCTATTTTTAGTTGATGATAACTTGACCTTAGGTACCTCGTTGATTTCGACGTATATTTCATTTCTTTTATTTTGTAACATTTCTAGTTTAGTTGATAATAACTTGACCTTAGGTACCTTGTTGATGTTGATTTGGATGAATATTTCATTTCCCTTTATTTTGTAACATTTCTAGTTTTAGTTGATGATAACATGACCTTAGGTACCTCGTTGATGTTGATTTCGACGTATATTTCATTTCCTCTTATTTCGTAACATTTCTAGTTTTATGATGGCCTTGGGTGTCTTCACTGATTCATCTGAACTCGTTAGCTCACCGATTTTAATGTTCATTTCCTTTTATTTTCCAATATTACTTGTTTTATGAGGAATTTTGAATGCCGATTAACATTTAAATAAGATGGTTTTAGTTTGACCTTAGGTATCTTAGCGATGTATTTATCCATTAATCTATTAAATTCCTAGTTTATATATGAAATATGTTTCCTTTCCTGGTATTCAAAATTGCTACTGGTTACTACTTTCAGAGAAATTCTTTAATAAAATAACCTATTTTAGCAAATTTTGCATTTTTCAGGTTATTTTATTGTGAACTAAAAATTGATACATATTATAAAATTTGACCCCAGGTATATCACTGATTTTCTATGTACATGTTTAATTTTGTAACATGCTTAGTTTTATGAGGTAATTTAAATGCAGACCCAATGTTTATACCTTTTAAAACAAGATAAATTTAATGTTATTCCCAGTAATTTCAATTTATTTAAAGATTACAACTCTATCTACATGTAATATTATTATGTCACCGGATGTCTGTTATTAAGTTTTTCTTGGCATATCTTTAAATTTAAAAAAAAAAGTTTAAAGAAAAAGAAAGAAAAACCTGTCTGAAAGGCTGACAAAAGGCAAGAAGCTATTTTCTTTTTTGCTAGAAAATTTAACTGCAAAATTGTATTACAATAGCACTAGGACTCTCTTTAAATTTCCATTAAGTTTTGATAAAATGAAAAGAAAATTTGATTTGTAAAGGGAAATGTCTGTGTGAACATTTAAGTGAATTTTCTGTTCTTAATAACTCATGTGATGAGTATTACAGAAGACAAATAATTCAGAAATAGAGTCACAAGTCCTAACTAAAGTATGGGCTTATGGTTAACATCTTCTCTGACAGTCTGGAATCGAATCCGATCCTAGTGTGATAAACTTTGACAGTTTGTTTAACGAAGGGTGCTAGTTGTCTCTGAGCACTCCAGTTTCCTCCAACATGCTATAATTACAGGAAACCAACACCTGTGAATAGTGGTGTTGCCTTGATATAAGTAAAAGAATCTTGAGTGAGGCATTAAACAACATTTTAAACATTATTACTTGACTCCAATCCACCCATCAGTTTTGAACATTGTGAATTTTTTTTTTATGTTTTACTTCTCGGCAAGACTTGAATTTTGCCGATCTCTTGTTTTATTTAAGAAACGATTAGGTTTCTTTAAAAAATTTCCAACTGCAACTATTTTCTTACCATCTGTTCTAATGGTTGCATTTGGTTTTGTTTACAAAAAGATGAGGTAATTTGTGTTTTATCAAGGTGAATAAAAAAACTTAACCCTGATTTAAGTTGGCATTTGACAGTTTAATATAATCAATTAACATTTTAACAAACATGTGAGATTTGTTTTTCTTTTGCATTGTAAGGAAGTATTCAAATTCTTGTAAATGGTAACGATTATATCAGCATACTGCGACTGATGTTTCTGTAGACATTGAGGTGGAGATATTGAAATTCTTGTAAATTATTTCAGGATACTTGAGTCATTAGAATAGATGTTTTTACAGTATCACAAAACAAAAATATTATAATTCTTACAAACGGTTACAATAATTTCTAAAGACTTGAGTTAGGGTTTTTTATGTTTTTAGGTTTTTTGTGCAATGCTGTAATTTTTCTTTGAGTTAGTCAAGGTCAATTGGAGGAATTTCCCTAACGAGATGCCACTAATCCTCACAGCTTTATTTACCTTCTTAATTATGAAATTCTGCTGATCGAGACATATTTTAATGAAAATGACATGTGGGCTTCCTTAATTAACTTGTTACAGCAACAGCAATTTCTGCAGCCATTAATTGCTGCATCTTGTGCAATAACTCCACCCTTGTATGTTATAGAGTTCTGCTGTCCCCTTTTAACATTTCATTGGGTTCCTCAATCCTGTTGTTTCAAGTCCACCCTTTGTATTTCAATGGGTTCTTTGAGACCATTGTTTTTGGTCTGTGCCATAAAAAACTTAGGAGAAATGGTTAAAAATATCGCAGATTCGCGATTTTCACCTTTTTGCTTTGACCTTCGATTAGTGTCTGGAATGATGAGATTGTGCATCTATAATGCAAAAAGTTTGTTCAGATAGTTTATTTTTTGCAATACCTTCCTCTAGTAATACATGTGTTGTGTGAATACCAGTTACTTTTTTTCCATTCTGCAGGTTGATACATAGGATTAATGAGATATTTCTGTGTGATATGCAATTATAATTCCATACATGGCATACCTTAGGGATTATCCTGCACTTCTTAAGTACTTGTTTAAAATACTTGTACAAATATTTTGTTTCACCTTGATAAGGTGTCTGTAAGGAACAAATATTTAGTTTTCACCTTGAAAATGTGTCAAGTTATGGCAGCCATATAGTTGTATATCTTTTTTAAAATGCAAAATTGTATTACAAAATAAGCTACATCATTGGCAGTTTACATCCTAATGTAAAAATTTTGTTTTACCTGGAATAGTGTGTGAAGACATAGCAGTCATTTGACATAGTTCTTAGCTTCATGTTTCAAATTCAAATATATGAAATTTATGTCAAAGGTTCAAAAATTTTTGTTCAGCAAAAATCTTTTTGGGACCATTTACTAACAAACATACTTAGTCTATATCCATTGAAAACAATTTAGTCCTGCATTAAAGTTTTTGGAGTATCAGGTGCCATCCAGGCCATTGCAGTCATTTCTGAAATAGAAATTATTGTTGGAGTATCAGGTGCCATCCTTGTGAACCCAAGGCCATTGTACATTTCTGAAATAGGAATTGTCAGATATTCTTTGTCATTCAGTTTTTGTTAGGCACCAAATAACTGCAGCATAAAAAAAAACTAAAGTAAAAAGAAAATATGCAATGAACAGCTGTTTTTCTTTAATGTTTAAAGCATCTGAAGTTTTTATTTTGATATAATCTAATACACATAAGCAAACCTAGATCAGATAATGTTGTCTTATAGAACAGTTTTAAATCATGTTCTCTATCAACAGGGTATCAACGTTATCATCATGTAATCACAGACATTCCAAGATGATATTTTATCGGGAACACACATGCTTTTATTCAAAAAAGGTGTTAGGAATAAGTCATTGGTTATCAGTATTTAAAATGGACATCAGCAATTGCATCTATTGACATATTAGACCCATAACATGTAAACCTGTCTGTTTTGGGTTCTGTATTTTATAATAGTCTTTTTGAGTTTGCGGCTTTCATCAAGAAAAACTTTCATCAAATTTAATTTTTTTTTTTTTAAAAAGTCGTAGTTTATATGATCTTGTCTTTGGGTTCAAAATGTTATGGTGGTCGTTTTGAGTTGCTGTTTTCATCAATGAAAACTTTCACCGAAATTCAAATTTTCAAAAAAGACTCGAAATGTCATAGGTTTAAAATTTTATGTTGCTCGTTTTATTTGCTGTTTTCATCAAGATCATTAATTTCTTACTGATAATCTCTTGTTATAACAGGCTTGTTTTGGGGTTCAAAATTTTATGGTGGTCTTCCAGTTTGAAATTTTTCATCAATAACATTAATTTCTTGTTTTTCCTGAATAATTACCTAATTGAAAAACATTTTATTGATAAAAAACTGTAGTTTAAAACAAATTATGAAACAAATGATAAATTTAGATATTTCCTTTTGAGTATTGACAGAATTCAGCTGACATAATTTCAGCTTGCATGTGCAATTTTAGTACAGAAAACCTCATGTCATACCAACATGCAGTAACAGCATGACGTCTGCTTTTGTCTGATGCTGCTATTGTTATGTTTCACTAGCAGACATTTTTAATGAATGTTTCCCTTGGTAACATATTGTATTTTAACCCATATTTAGACATTCTGTAGCTTAAATAAAAGTTGTAATTTAATTTGGTAATTGGCTGGAAATTGTTCAAATTCAATGTTTAATTTTGCTCCAGTATGGCACTGACAGCAGTGTCTGGCACTTTTTAACAGACAGTCCCAAAAGTTTTAATTGAAATGGGGAATTGGCTGGAAATTGTTCAAATTCAATGTTTAATTTTGCTCCAGTTTGGCACTGACAGCAGTGTCTGGCACTTTTAAATGGAGGGTCTCAGAGGGCCCCAGTAGACAGGTCATCACGGATCTTAGAACAAAGCACATTGATAAGTCATTACACCAATCATTTGCAGGATCCAAATAAAAAAATATAGATCCAGGTCATCCATTATGTAACGTCTCACGGGTGCAATTAGACAATCACAAAGAAAAAAGCTTGTCATTAAGATTCGCCAGAAGAAGCCTATTGATGCTGATAAACATTTACGATTTCTCTAAGGTCCATCTGCCGAAAATGTCTGATCGTGCTTATAATGAGTTAGGATAGTCTGCTTATCGTCTTTTTGGCTGTAACTAATGTCTCGGGATTTGACCGATTGTGTTTACTTACGATAATTAAGGTCAGAGGTGTCAATTGCCGTCACACATTAACCAATTGATTTGGTAGAAAATTTCACACAATTGAAACTCTCTAAAGAACTGTTGTGTTGGATTATTGAATACTTTATGTCTTACGAATAGGATAACTGACGTCTGCTTCAAATATTTTTCTGACGTCTGCTTCCCGCATTTTTGTCTAGTTCGTTGTATGTACAAGTTCAGTATTTAATCTGCTCATTACATAAAAAAAATATTTTTTCATTGTCAAAACCATATTCTCTATAAAAGTCCATTGTTCTGTTTTTCTGTATAAACTGCTCTCACTTATTGCCAAATTCTTTTATAATGCCAAATTTTTACTGAACAATGGTTGCGATGAATTAAGGCTAATTTCCTGTATTCTATCAGATGATTTATTGCCATTTTGTTACAAAAAATTAATTAATTTCTGCTGAACTAATGGACGATATTTCAACTCTATGTTGTCCGTAAGTGATTGACAAGTTCAGGGCAACAGTACACTAAGGAATATATAACAGTTGACATTTCAGTTTTTCCGATAAATGAAAAAAAGGAATCTTTACGACTTATTTTTGACTCCGACTTATACCAACATTTGTTACATCCTATTTTCCGAAAGTAGGTGTGCGGTAATTTCTCAAAAGGGCTCTTAAAATGAAAGGATAAACTGTATCAGGAGAAAAATATAAAGAGAAAATTTACAGGATGCCACTTTTCGATTACTCAAGGGTACTGGCTTACTGAAGCAAGGTTTCATGTTCAATGACATTTGGCATTTATAGGAAAGTAAAAAATGGTAAAGCAGTAGCATTCACAATGACACTTTTTTTTTTTTTTTTTTTTTTTGACAATAACATTTTTTTTCTTTCAAAAAAGGATACAATTTTATAATAAAAGTGATGAGCACACAAAAATTTTAGCAGATTTTAAGGATAATGGCTATTATCGCACAAGAAATTAACCGAATTTTGCAATAACAGCTATAATCACAAAAAAATTAAGAGAATATCAGGTTAATGGCTATTGTCACTCAAAAAGTTCACAGAATTTCTGATTATTTTCTTTTATTACACACAGAAAACACACAAAAAAATTAACAGACATGTTAAACTATAAAGTTATCAGAAATCATATTGATACATTTATGGTCTGTCTGGGTTCCGACCTAATCATCTGTGCAGTTTCCAATTTTATGTCCCCCAGATGGAAGCATCTCAACAAAACCCGCCTTTCGTGTTTTGGCACCAAATGATTTTACAATTCCACCCAGAGGACTGGATATGGCACGGCAATTTTAAAAGAAAATTTGTTGATTTATTGCCATTTTGTTACATCAAAAACAACATTGCCCTTTTTAGAAATAATATTTGACTGCAGCACTAAACGTCCATTATTTAACTCACGCCACAGTTTAAATCATGCTTTTTTAGTTTCCGAGGATTGCCTCCCACTAGTTTCAAAATTTTATTAGTTTGAAGTTTGGTATCATTTAATAACTTAACTCTTTTGAATTAAATTATAATGCATTTGTATCCATTTTAAACTAATTTTAGCTAACTACAGCCCAGATAAGTACTTTGTAGTTTTCAATGTTCCTTTTGGGAATTGCGGCATGAAATGAACGTAAATGCGCAGTTACTAAGCATTAGATCACTACTATTTAAAGTCAAATTGCTCCCCTAACAAAGTAAGGATCTAAAGAGATAAAGACTATTAGTTACCGATACTCCTCGCTAATACAGACTCTCGGGAACTTGTTGGATTATCCTGCAAAATAAGGGTTATCACGTTTATAACTTAAATCCATTATAACAATTGCTTTTATTGGTGTTTAAACAACCATGATATTGACGTGGTAAACATGGAAATCTATTTCTAATGGCCATTCTAATGACATTAATGAATGAAAAACTAGTTCAGTTAGTGGTCTTTGATGTTGGCAGGATTTCCAACAACAACAAGAAGGTTAATGTTCTGTATCTAAACATGCACTTTAGAGATATGAAGTGCAGCATTAAAATCAAATGTTATTTTGCTTGATTGTGAAATTTTTTAAAAACTGAATGATTTTGTCGCCTTTGTTGTGGGTCTCGGAAAATTTTCATGATACATAAGTTTACTTACTTAGATTTAAGTAGGCTTGTCTCTTATTCCATAAGTGGTTTATAGCACCCAGCACCTTTCACCGCCAGGCTTTGAATCCAACTCGCCACAGATCCTAGCTAGAGTGAGAAAGCTATTTTTTCAATACCATGGAAACTGGATGTCTCAATTTTGTGCAAATGAATGGATTTTTATTTCTGAATTCTTTCAAGTCTTTTAGATAGTTTGAAGTCAAAATCAATGTCCATTGTACTTCAAGTATCATGTTCACTGTAGAGTTATCCACAGACAAATCAGAGTTAACTAACTGTGAAAACTTGAAAAGGATGTGAAATTGAAAATTAGTTTTAAAAATGAGACACCAGATGGATATTATTAGATAATTGAAAAACATATTTCGAGATTATATAGTTATTGAGCGGGGTATCTGCTGTTTTCCATTAACACATTTTATTGTAAATGAAACTTTACAAAAGAATAAATGATAAAACAAAGGGCAGATAATCAGTTAAGGGAGATAATAAGTTTTGCTAAACACTCTAAAATAGTTAATAAAATTAACTATTTTGGCATTATAAAGGGTTTAGCAACAAGTGAGGGGGTCTAAAAGGAATATAGACTTTGTAACCTTAAGAATACTGTGGTGATAAATGAGGTGGCATAATAACTTATCAAAGGCCATTAAAAATACTGGGACAATAAACAAAGTGGCATACATTCATAATTCTGTGCAATAAAGGAGATGGCATGCATTTATAATACCATGGCAATAAACGTGGTGGCATACATTCATATTATCATGGCAATGAACAAGGTGGCATAAGTTATAAAGGTGCATTATAATGACGTTTTACTGTAAATTATTTCCAAGTTGTTATCACGGTGAAAAAAAACTCTGTACTATGGTTTAGATCATGCTAATTATGTTACATAGCTGAACAAGGTATATTTATTTCATTCCTAATACATGTATATTTTTTTCTATTAAATCTTGCATATAGATGAAACGAGTAAGTACATTTTAGTCTATCTGTATATTTTTGTCGTAATTTATAAATCGCTAAATGTTGTTTTGCTTGGCAGCCCCCTAAAGTCAGGGTGTGGGCTATCCTTTGCTATTGTAACAGGTACATGTACAGGTAATACCTATCGGGGACAAAATTTATTCACTTTACATTGTTTTGCTTGGCAGCCCCTGAAATCAGGGTACAGGCTTTTTTTCTGCTATTATAACAGGTACATGTATACTATCAATTCCAGAGACAAAATGATTAAAAATTACCAACAATTCCCATTCAGTTTCAGGAAACAGAGTGATAAAAATATCAGCAATTAGTGATATTTGTGACTTTTTACATACTGGCCCACTGATTTTGGTGATTTAAAGGTTTAGGGCCTGGGTGACAGAGTGGTCAAAACTGTTGGCTTATTAATTACAACAGCTAATTTTACAACTTAAAATCCCTATTTTGAAAACTGTAGTGTGAGAAATCAATCAGTTTGCTTACCTAAGGTCAGTGTTTGTCTTAGGGTATTCCGGTTAATCCACTATTCCAATTTATAGGCAGTTTATTAGTCGTGGATTAATATTGCAAACCATTATTGGCAGATCCTAGTGTGAGAAAGTTTGTCAATTTCCTTGTTAAAGATCAGTGGTTTTCTCCAGGTACTCCAGTTTCCTCCACTGACCATTTTTAGTTAGGTGAAAGAATCTTGGCTTGGAAGTTAAACACCATTACTCCACGATTGACTGCTTGGATGTTAGTGAAATAATCTTGATGTGGTGTAAAACACCATTACTTCAGTATATATTGTACACACAATGTGGACTATTTTTAGTGTTTTACAACCCAATACGCTTCAGTCTTCATACCTGTAATTAACTATGTACATCTGTCAGGTAGAAATGCATGCTTACTGTTTTACATATCTTTAACATGTAGTAATGGACATAACCAATGTTACTGGTCAAGTGTTTTTTACGCCTTTCTTCACTATCCTCATCAGAGATTTACAGATGTGCTTGTTTTATTATTGATGGGAATTCGGATACTTTCATGACATCTGTCTACACTTTAGTTCTGCGTTTGTTGCTGTAACAAAAGGCGGAACTTTATGCATATAGAGCTTAGATAAGTTTACTATCATATAAGTTTTTTGATTTGCTAAAACTGCGTGCGAAAGGCTTGAGCAAGATGAAGATTGATGGAAACCACACAAGATTAAAAACTTGTAGTATTGAATGCTTATGAAGTGATCTGATAACCAGTATTGGGACAAAGTGTAAAATTGTGGATTGGATTGGACTCTTGGACTGGACTCATGAATTAGACTATTTGATCCAACTTGTCCAATCTGGTTCAAGAGTCCAATTCAGTCCACATTTTACACCAAAAGTCTGATCCCAATCAAAGAGTCAAATCCAATCTGAGTCCAATGCAGTCCACATTTTACACTTTGCCAGTATTGGGTTCTAGATACCCAAAACAGATACCTACCGCACATGTTTTGATATATATGTGGAGAATGCTTTTTCAATCATGTATGTAGCTTAAAATAAATAAACCAACAGCTGATTTTAAAATGTAATTTTATCCCATTAAAATTCAATGAAAACTGTTGAAACAAAACATGATTTTCTCACCAGATGAGGAATGCATTAAATGTCTTGTTACCTATTATACATGTTAAAGTTTACACAAATACACATGTAAGATTTTTTTGTGTTTATTCAATTTTTTCCCTCTTTTTCATAATTTGTCCTAGTTGTCTCTTTGAGGACAGTTTTTAGTCTCTCTCTCTCTCTCTCTCTCTCTTTCTCTCTCTCTCTCTCTCTCTCTCTCTCTCTCTCTCTCTCTCTCAGACATGCACACATACATTGCAAGTGAAGGATTACTAAGTCTTCAGATCTCTCGGTCTCTCTCTCTCTCTCCCTCTCTCTCTCTCTCTCTCTCTCATATTTGCTAGTTAGCCTTCATGCTGGTTTGATCCTCCCCCTCTCTGTCATATGCTGCTAGCTTGACATATTTTCACACAAAGAAAATTTCAAAATCTAAAAAATGATACCATGAACACAATTTAGCCTTTGTTAAACTGTGTTTATTAGCTCTATTCTACTTCTATTAATTATGAAACATATACCGTATAATTTATCAATATTCATTTCTTTTCATATTGGTTACATTATATTTTCTAGTGACAAAGAAAAACTGATTCGTCATCTAAATTCTTAAGACATTTCGCTAATCAAGTTACCATGAACAGAATTACATCACCATTTGTGTGTGCTATAATAACACGATGTGCTGCCTTTACACAAAAAACCCAGGATGTCATACATGTTAAATACTCGCCTGGTACAATTTTTTTTTTTCTTTTTTCTTTTTTTGTAAAAACGATTGAAGTTTGACTATATTGAATTACGTCTATTGACTATATCTACTTTGTTAATTTTCTTGGTCCAGAATTCCTGCCAATGATACTGGCTCACCACAACACAAGCCTTTTTAAATTACAAAAGATTTTTATCTTGCAAAAATAGAGTGCATATTTAATTCAATCAAGTCTTTTAAAAAAAACACGCAGAAGATAGCGTTTAATTTTCATGTCACTTGGACTTTATATACCGTAAACATAAAAGATTGGAGAAGTTATCCAGCGACTGAAAAAAAGAAGAGAAATATTTAGATTTCTTTCAAAGATTTTTATGAAGGTAGGACTTTTTATCTTTATGAGATAAGGGGATTACTTCAGATGCTTCGTGTCCCAATGGAACATATCCCAACATGGGGTCGGGGAGAGAGATATGGTCCCCCCAACTGGTATACTAATACCGATATACAGATGTATATACTAGAGTGATAAGGATCTCGACTTAACATGTTAAATCGCCAAAGACAAGAATAGAAAAACCGAACGCAAGAGAGAAAGATTTGAAAGGTTTTGATCATGTATCTGTAGTGCTTTGGGTCAGAGAATATCTCAATTAGCCTAGACCCACTGTAAACTTGAGCAAGATAATACTTTGCACTGTTTTTCATGGACAAATAAATTTGCAGATCACAGCTGGGATGTTAAGATGTTGCTACTGAAAATAAAAATATCTGTTCCTGAGATAGTACTGAGAAAAGGCGTATTTTAATTCTTGATTGCTTTCAAGTAGTAGTACATGAACTGACATTGTGGAAGATAGTATTTACATAAAGTTGATAGTCATTAAGAAGAGAAGGTTGCGTTTTAACTATTAGGAGCTTTTTTTACTCTGGATGAGATGTAGGGATGAGAAAAAGTCATTCACTTTGGAAAAACCTTTTTCACTGTTACTGAACTTTTGACAAATCCATTCACTGTTACTGTGACTTAGTTAAAAAAAGTCTGTTCACAGTTATGTAGGAAGCACTTTGTTCACTGTTACTTTGGAAATACTTCATTCACTGAAAAGTAGCTACTAGTGCTTACTTACTAGTATTCAGCTATTATTGTCTGTTACTCAGAAAAACTCCTTACAGCTATTAGGAAAAAAGTCTTGTTACTCAGGAAAAATTGTTTAAGTAAATTACAAAAAAAAACGACTATTTGTAAGAAAAAGACGGTTACATAGAAAAAGTTGTCATACATGTTACTGAAGAAAAAAGCTTACTTATTACAAGTTTCTGCAGCTAATTGGAAAAAAGTGTGACAGTTACTCTATATAAAAAAAATCAGAAATTCTGTGTTACTTAAGCAGAAAGTTGTCATACATGTTATACAGTACTGCTCCTGGAGAAAATAGCTTACTTATGACAAGTTTCTGAAGCTATTAGGAAAAAGTGTGGCATTTACTCTACTCTTATTTAAAAAAAAATCAGTAATTCTGTGTTACTTCAGAAGAAACTTGTTAGACATGCTTAGAAAATAGCCAGTAACTGTGAAAAAGTCGTTACTGGTACCTAGTTACTGATGTACTAACACATGTAATAGTTTGTGAATGATTGATGGAGTACCGTGTTAATTATGGCAGAACACCTGATTTCATGGCAGTGGTAATAATTTCATAGTAGTGGATATATAGATATTTATGTACCTATATATATATATATATATACATACACATATATACTAGTACTACTAACTAATATTACATATGTATATAAGTACTGATAGGTGTCGTAATACACCTTAATCTCAGATTGGATGTGAAAGGTCAAATTAAGCGAGGTGTAAGCGATCTCATCTTATCACAGCTAAGAGATTGGATAGAAGTCAGAAGACCAAATTTTTTCTGTTTTCATTAGCAGATTTTTTTTCCTCCTTGCGATAACACAAAACTTGGCTCTCATTGTCAGAAATGACTTAATGATTACGACGACGATGTTGGTGGAATAGAATTAATTTTTTTTATTCCGTTTCTAGTTGCTATCCAAGAAAGACAATATCTGTATATATATATACAGTACATTTATACATAGATAAATACATAAGTATTGATCAAAGCTTATTACCAAAGTTCGAGATATATTCCGTACATTGATTAAAAGTCTTGGAGATATCGGGAGGCATTTATTGGAAACGCCGTCAAATATATCACCATTGGATATATATACACATAACTTAAACTGGATACAGAGTTCCTAGGATTTATGTCGGATACACTGTCCTCATTAGAAGATTTAATTCAAAAGTGATATCGAAGATAAATTTGTTACTTGAAAAAGCGAAATGTTTTAATTTTCTTGAATAATGCATTATTTATGTGAAAAATTGATCAATTTTGGATAATACTTCAAATGCATTATTTCATATCTTGAATAATGAATTAGTAAATACAATTGATTGGATTTCAATTTACCGTTTTTGACAGTTGAAAAATCAAAGTGTTTATATCTTAAATAATGAATCGGATGGAAATGATTAAATTTTGAATTGTTACAGTGTCTATTTTGCCAAATATATACTGGATCTAATATTTTTCACAGATGATATTGATGGATTAAAGAAGTTCAGTTTGAAAAAAAAAAATCTCAAGTTTCAAAAGGAAAAAAAAAAATGAGAAAAAAAAATAATGTGTTAAAATTTATATTGTGATGGCAATATGATCTTAATGAAATTTTATCAGTCATATTGATGAATGGTGTGTTTACCGTCATTATGGACTGAGGCTGTCTAAGTAAATGTAAATACAGGTTGTGATTATAAATACATACATAACATACTAGTCTATCTATGGTAGAAAGTATAGATTTTTTGTTAATGTGCAACGATAAAACGATAAAAACGGGATTATAAACTTTAAACAACTTTTTTACCTTCTTTAATAGAGAGTACCGGAGGAGACAATTACATATTACACCTTTTTACTCGGAATCAATATTCAGATTACGACATTGTGTACTTTCAGTTTTTTATTCTCAATATTGAAGATTACATTATTGTGTAATTCTCGGATGACGTTGAAAATTTAAATTGCTCCTCGCTGCAGAAATCAGTAAATGTATCAGGTGTCTTGATTAATTGTTTAAATGATGATCATTAAATGAGAAACAGAATCAATACCTTTTATACGGAATACACATTTTTAACCAAATATTGAATGTTGTTTTGCAAGTATTGGATCGAGGTTTTATGTTAAATTTACTGCAATTTTAGTGCAAAAATTACAGGTGTTAGAGTCCACATGTAGCTACTAGGAGATACACTGTTTTTTTTACCAAATATTGAATGTTGTTTTGCTGGTATTGGATGGAGTTTATGTTATATTTACTGTGATTATACTGCAATATACACAGGTGTAAAAGTACATGTGAAACTGTGAGGAGATACACATTTTTTTACCAGGTATTGAATTTTATTTTGCAAGTATTGGATTAGTTAATGGTATATTAACTGCAATTAAAGTGCAATAAATACAGGTGTAATAGTCCACATGTAACAGGGAGGACAACAAACCCAATACACAATTTATAACCAAATATTGGATTTTGTTTTTTACATGGATTGGATCAAGTATATGTAATACATTTGCCTCAGTTATAATGCAAAAATCACAGGTGTAATAATACACATGTAAACAACGGGATGACAACAGACCCAATACACATTTTTTGGTGATGATTTACTAGTAATTTGGATCTATTTTTATGTCATATTTACGATTATCACTGCTCAGTTAATCACAGGTGTGTTTTTACACATGTAATAACAACGACGACTACGACCCCGACCACAACGACCCGATAATGCAGGAAAAAGCTGAATATGAGTCACTTTGTGATTATTCTGCTAATGAGGGCTATATGGTTTGTATTTAAATCCATCTGTATGTTTGTCTGTCTGCATTAGTTTATGTATGTATGTAAGTCCATATGTAAGTACTGCCTGTCTTGTTCAGGTTTATTTCCATATTATAGTATGTAGAGATTGGGCTTCTAAAGAATTGTTCTAAGAAAAAATTGACTAATTTCCTTTGTTAAATCCCACTTTTACATGCAAAAAAAATGATTCAGAAATGTCATTTAAAACCACATACATGTATGAATACAGGTAGATAGTAAAAAGACTTTCCCTTTTTTACCTTTTTCAAAATTTTAAGATTAGCATATTTGATTACAGGTATATTTAAAACTTTCAATTTTTTTAGTTTTTTGTGGAAATTGAAATATTTTGACAATCAGTCTTTCAAAATATACACCGGTGTAATTTTAAGAATTTTCGAGATATTTATCTGTTTTTAAAATGTTCATTTCTGTTTTAAAATACAAAAAGTGAGATATAAGTTAGGTAAGGAATTTTTGTGATATCTATCTATTTTTAAAACGTTGATTTCTCTTGTCAAATTGAAGGGTCTGAAATAATGCGTTTTTTATCATCAGGAAATGTACAACATGGGGATTGTTTTTGTAAGAATTTTTATTTGATCAGCTGGAATAAATGAGAAAATTATCACACCTTAAAACTGAACAATGAGGGATTTCATCGAGTGCAAGCACATTTACACTTAGATAAAATTTATTACATAAAAAAGAAAATATTTTCTTTCAACTCACAAATAAGTTATCTTTCCCAGTATGCCATTTTCTGCCGTTAATCCCATCGGAGTTAATATCGATAAGTACAAGAGTTTTAAAGATTAGAATTAAATACCTCTCCGCTCGCAAAAATAGGAACTATGGGAAAAAAATAGAATTGCTAAAGCATATATTTAATTCCATTGAGTTTTAATTTCGCTATTTTTCACGTTTTTATCTTTTGGGAATAAATAGAATCGATGGAATTTATAAAATTCCACAGAGTTTTAAAAACAGCTTTTTTTTGCATTTTTATCTCTTTTATAAGAACTTTAAAACCTATAATCCATAGATTAGCTGTTCTTTATGTAAAAATAAAAAAAATTCACAAAAAAATGGAAAAAGAGTTGAAATTGAATGATTTTTTGTATAATTCAATTCTTTGTTGCTTATCTCGTAACAGGTGCATTTGGCATTAAAATGCACAGTGTTCAACCATTTCATTTTCATTCCTTTGTTTTATTTTTTCAAATCAAAATTTTATCGAAAAAAACCTGATATTGAAAGTAATTCTCATGTGAGTCATAATGAATTAAAAGTCGCTTCATTCATGAGGAAATATTTGATTGCTATACCATTTGTCAAAGACGTGTTACGCGACGAGAACATTGCATCACTGGTTGTTCTAATTGTTCTCGGGGATTAAAATCGTGATAATAGATGGATACGAGGTTCCGGAATTCTATTGTTATAAGTTGGATGAACATGGTTAGTCATCGTCTGTGAAGCATTCGGCGAGCAAACGTACAAACACTTTCTCCGAGATTATTGAATCGGTAATTGAAAAATTTTCGTGTTTTTACATCAGTAATTGTATTTATTCTATCGTCCTTCAGCTGATATTTAGCATGACAAAATATTTGCTAACATCTCTTTATTAAAATATTGATATTTGTCGGTCAAGGACTTTTTCGAAATCTGAAAACGTGGGGTCTAGTTTTAATTTTGTGAGTTGTTAAGATATTGGTGTGTTAATTGAATTGTTTTATTGATTGTGACATATTTTATTATGTAACATTGCTGGTTAATACATGAGGGTGTCCTGGTAACATTCAGTTCACTAGGGTGGCTGGTTGTGTATGAAAAAGTCCGAGGCTATAGACTATAAATGGTAGCGAGGATGCCTCGATAATTTTCAGTTTATTAAGGTTACTGGTAATGTATGAAAATGTCCAAAGTTAGAGACAAATGGTAGCAATACTACATGGTTTATATATGAGTGAAGTGATGTGGAGTAATTGAGATTTTAGGACCTAGTCAAGATTCTTTCACTTAAATCAAGGCTGTCAGTTCATAGGATGGTGGAGGAAACTGGAGTGTCCAGAGAAAACCACTGACCTCTGCAAGCAAACTGAAAACTATCTCAGACTAAGATCTGTCTCGAGTGGGATTTGGTGAGAGGCACTGTATTAGACCACTTTGTAAATGAGTCGCCAGAGAGATTATGAGTAGTAGTATGTGTGCACTTTATATCACTTGGCCACCAAGGTCCCTGGTTTATATGTAATATTCAGTCTGTTAAGGTTTGCTCTTTGTGTATTAAATTGTCCTAGGTTATATAGACAATAAATGGTATTACATCTTGCAGTCGTGCCTTATGAGAAATTTTCACATTGATTTCTCACACACAGAGTCTATAAGTGTATATTTATCGGAAAAATTACATATTACGACTAGAATCGTCCAAGGATAATTGTTATAGATAAACACAAACATCTCAAAATGCTTCTGGAAATGTTACGCCCAAAATCCAAATGACAACGTTTTTTGCGGAAATTTGAGATGTATAAACAATATTTTACAAGTAATATAAGTAATTCTATTCTGACTGTGTAGACTTCTCATTTATCAAACGAGGATTTATGTCTTTCTCTTGAAAAGATTGTAAATTGAGTTTATTGAAGATTTAGCAGGTACTAAATCATTTATATTTAATTCTCTTCTGTCTACATTGGAGATTTGTTTGTCTTTTATACCATTTAAGGGGCGAAATAAGAAGTTTGTTATGTTGAGAATTTAACGTAACTTACATAATTCTTTGATTCTGAGAGGTTTGGGTCTGGCCGTCTGTCTCGATGATGTGTCCACTGCATATCTTTCATGTCTAGGATTGGATTTTGACTAAACTTTGTACAAATTGAAATGTAAACCATCATGACACAATGTGTCCCATACCAAATTATAATGCATCATGGGTCAAGCTCAAAAGGAAATTACAAATTGTCAATTTTGGGACCTGGGTGGGGGGGTTGTCTCTCAAAACACTGCTCTAGTTTTACTTATGGTAGTGTTCTAGCGTTCTAGTTTCATTTACAGTCAAACCTGTCTATAAAAGCCTACCAAAGGGTAGTAGTAAAAGTGGCCTTTATGGGCAGTTTGCCTTTATATACAGGTTCAAAAATTATGAACAAAGAACAATTGGGATACAATTCTACTGGCTTTTATATGCAGGTTGTCTTCATATAGAGATGAAATTTAAGGCAGGTTGGACTGTGATTAGAACAATTAGGATGACTAATGGACACTGGATGTTGGATTCTAGGGTTAAAGTTTCGGAGATAATTCTTGATTCTTGGTATATCATGTAAAATGCAAACCATGCTAAAACAGAAGGCTTTAAATCGAGTTTATCTTTACAAAGTAATCCAAGGTATCCATGCATAAATGACTTAATGACTGGAGATTATAGATTAAAGAACAAAGCCAGATTTCATGCATAACAATGGTCGTTGTTACTGCATATGGTGTATCGTAACAGAAATTTCAAATTAAAAAATTAGATCGGGAAATAAAAAACGGAATGTTGACAGTTTAATCCGAAACAGAAAAAAATCTAATTTCATTACCATTTCGCTGATATATCCCAGAGTTCAAAGTAAAAAATGTATGAATTGTTGCCAATATTTCAGGATATAACTCAGTGGTTGTCATGGAGGAAATATTACAAGATAACATGATGGATTATGGGAAGGAATAATGGCTCTTGAGATTGCTTAGATACAAAAATTGAGTAACTTGGTGTTAAAATAGGAAATCATAAATGATACGAAGGTTAAAACTCATAACATTTTAATCTCAGAGTTTATTTTATTTCCAGTATTTATCAAAAATATGTAACAAAAATAAATTATTTAAAAATAAAATAAATAAAAAATGAGGATGTACACGTGCACAATTTCCATTTATACTAAAATCTAAAATTGAATATTCTTATCTCTAACACATTTTCTGTTATTTGAAATTTTAGCTCTGGAATGGTAGAGGAAACTGGAGGCTACAGTTCCTTTGAGTTAATAAGTAAATCTTGTATTTTCGGTCACTAATGCCACAAAATTATATTGGGATTAATTCTAGTCTGATGAGCCTTTTCTTTTGTTTTGTTACATCTTGAAAAAAGTTTTCAATTGAGAAGGCATGTCTAAAGTGGTCTAAAGCATACACAGATCACAGTACCTCTCACTGTCTAGGTTAGAATCCCGCTCTGGAATATCCTAGTAATTTGAAAGTTTGTCATTTTGTTTGCCAAAGGTCAGCGGATTTCTCCAGGTACTCTGGTTTCCCCCACCTTTCAAGAAGTAAAATTTTATATAACAGAAATGTCCTCAAACTAAGTGCCTCAGTATATAAGTGCAAGAATCTTGACTGGGGCATAAAACACTATTACTTCATTCCACTTAATTAGGAATATTTCCTATCTCAGGAGTCTTATTTAAGTGCCAATAATGAAAGGTGGTGAAAGGGATACGTGAGTTTTTACATTATTAAGGTACAAATATGTCACAATATTTGACTTACAATCGGCCGCCTGTTACATCTCCTTAGATAACGGCTATCAGTCTGATGCCCTTAAATGACTGCTAAGGTTACCAAATTAAAACACCATATGTCTTATTTTCACATAAAACTGTGTCTGGTCGCCCCTCGATTAATTACTCGGCAAATTAATCTAGAGGTAATCCTGGGATTTTATAAGGAACCCTAGACGGCCATTAAATTACTCTTCTTTAGGATTAATTTTATCTATTAGATGTTTGTTTAGATTTACGTCAACCATTTAATCAGTAGTAAGATTATATATGGAGAGTAATAGATCTCTATCTCTCTCTCTCTCTCTCTCTCTCTCTCTCTCTCTCTCTCTCCAAAAATGCCATTACAACATCATATGTAAATAATCTTGTAAAGGACTTCCATGTGTACCCTCCAATAAAACTTAAAAACTAAAATATGGGATGAAAAGAAATTTTAAAAAATGATCGAAAAAAGTAATTTTGAATACATGTATTTCTGTAAAAAAGTATTTAAAATATCTTGCATACTATTTAATGGGTTGATTTAAGTTTTGGTACATAAGTTATTTCTTCTCTGAAAACATTGCACAAAAAGAGATACTTATAGTGGCAATCAAAAATTTAGAAAAAACTCAAATTCAAACAATAGAGTTCTTCAAAAAACACCATGACACACAAGCATACACATGAATGCATTCACTTCCAATGTGACCTAACAGGGTGCCAATAACAAGATACCAGGAGCATGCAAAAATCATGGCCCAATATTTACTTCTGTTTATTGGTATGTATGTAAGAAACAGAGAGATTGGTTAATCAGTAAATTGACCGGAATACAAACACAACATTATGATGTACGGTAGTTATGTTAATAATCGTGATTATAGATACTTATGTTGATTACTTAGTACCGGTACTGTAAATTATCACCATGTAAGATACATCAAGACTATAGGTACAGAGTAAGTACTTTATATATATATATATATATATATATATATATCATTGCCACTCCCTGTTAAGATGATTTCTTATCATTTAAAAAAATCCACAAAATATATATATTCCAGTACATGTGTTCTGATAGAACAAATGTTGGAATTGATTGGATTTTGTAGCCACACCCACCTATCTATCCCAGGTGTCATCATTATCATAATCTTTGATTGTTGATCGTTTAAAACAAATTGAAAAATTATTATGCCACTATTCTGGTAGAACAAAGTTTGGGCTTGATTGGATTCTGTAGTCCCACCCATTTACCTATCCCAGGTGTCATCATTATCGTAATCTTGCTTGTCGATATGTGAGATTTTGTCAGGTGTATAATGTAAGTTTCTATATAATTGGGCATGATGGTCCATTTATGAATATGTTACTTCGAATCATCCCCAAATTTTTCCCTGATCTTCTTAATAGTGTATAGGAGAAAAATGGACTTTGATTGGATTTTGAAACTTGGGACACCAGATGACGTTGACGTCATTAACATTAACCTAGGTCATTGATTATGGTGATTTTAATGGTGAACTGGGGGTTAGGATTATGCCCTAGGGTGGGGTGTAATCAAGAAAATGCAGTATGAAGATGAAGGTTTTTGCGAAGCATGGTGGTCCATCTGTATGAATTAATTTTTTGCCCCATAATTTTTATACTATAATCATCATCTAAATAGTTTTGGAACTTGATTGGATTCTGTTTGTAGTCTCCACCCACATTATCCAGAATGTCATCATTATCATAATTTTGGGGTCGTTGATTTCTCTTAAGCTCCCTGTTTTTTATACTACACTAAGATAGAAAATCTTTATGAATGTATATTTTTTGTTGTGTTACTGTTTGATAATTTCTGCTTCATTATCTGATATAATAAAATGGTGTAATAATTTTGAGTCAGCTGCTTATCAATTTTTGGGGAAAAGCCGTAAGAACTAACTCGGATAAACAGCTGCAGCTTCTCTTTGTTTACAACAGTGACTGATTACAAAGCATGATTATTTGTTGTTTTGTACTCACATTCCATAAAATTGTTTAGAATTTTGAAAACTTTTTTACCTGCAGTTGTTATTTTGTTTGTAGTTATGAAATTCCAAACTTTTTTTTCTGTAACCACGTGATCGATACGATACCTCTTAACGTTTGTGCGGAGCGTTTTGGAAAATGTCAAGGTCACCAATTCCCGGAATGATGTCATCTCATGCTATTCCATTTCCATTGGAAATAAGTGTTCTGCATAAACATTAGAGGGTATCACGTGGTACAGCGGTGAACCCAATTGTCTTACGAACATGGCTGAGTGCTATTAAGTGCACGCTAAAGGATCATAGCACCTCAAGCTCTTGCAGCATAGAGTTTTAATCCCTTTCTGGCAGATCCTTATTATTTGTGAGCAAGTCAAAGATCATTACAATTTGTACTCCAGTTTCGTCCACCATCTTAGAAATGACCGCCTTAATATAAATTAACAAAATTAACATAGGGCATAAAACATTATATCGGTACTCCATTTTACTGTCAGTACATTTTACTCCGTTACGGTTTAGATTAAATTTGTCATTTGTTCAGTTTGGAAATAGATTTGCGACACATACATACAAACACAATTGTATTCTTCAAGACCTTCAAAAGTAACACAAATTAGTGCAAATTTACATATAAATTTTTTCATTTAACCTAGTGTGTAATCTGGCATAATCAAACAAGATATTTGCATTTTTTTCAAATGAAAATGATAGTATGTTACCATGGAAACTGGAATTAACTCCCACAAACATTTAATCAAATAATTCCTGTAATGGTTTAATGAGTCTCCTGAGATGGGACATATGGTAATACATAGATTTAATTTCATTTGATACGATTTCTGATCCTGGTTTAGTAATCAGGATAAAACAAAAATGTTCAAAACTGGTGTAGCTTTAAAAATAGAGTCTTCTTTTAGAGAGAGGGAGAGAGAAGGGGGGGCAAAATGTATGAAACTTAGACATATCACATCTTTAGGGTTTTAGTCTTAAAATGACTTCCAGAGTTTTATGCTCCAGTCAAGATTTTTTCACTTATATCAAGGCAGTCAGCTCAGAGATGGTGGAGGTAACCAGAGTGCTCTTAGAAAACCATTGACTTTTGACAAGCGAACTGCCAAATTTTCTCATGCTAGGATCTGCACTTCGGAGGATTCTGACCTAGGTGGTGAGAGGCAATGTGGGATCCATTAGCTTTACACCACTTGGCCACCATGGCCTGAGAGATAAGCAGTACATGGGACATCACATCCTTTAGAGCAAATTTTAATGGCTTCCATAGTCGTAAATCGTAATGGCTGAATCTTGTAAATAGTATAACATTACAATAATTCTGTATAAGTTTACAGAGTGATTCATAATTCTAATATCAGTCAAGTTTTATCTTCAATATGCTCCTGTTTTATCAAAGTTCTGAATCAGTGAAAATTGGACATTTTATCATGATAGTTTTAAGATTTATATATGGCTGCCAGATAACGTCTGCTAGTCCAGAACTGTTAAAACAAATATGGTACACAGATCATGGTGATTTGTTGTTAGGTGAATCTGATGATAAAGTCTTGTTGTAAAATTGTCTTGTTATTAATGGTGAGGAGTTAGCTTTGCTTGTAAAACATGTCTGATGTCTGAATATTCATTGGTTGTCATGGTTTCCGGCTCTGAAAGTCATGATTTGGTATGATAATTATTTTGGTTTACCAAGTGAAGTGAAATGAAAAGGTCATATATTTGTTGGGAAAGGCATTATAACAAAAAGCCTCATGTCTCTGTAGACATTGGCCATCATTTGTTGATTTTTGACAAATTTCTGCAATAGCACTGATAACTGGTGGCATCTTGATATAAGTTAAAGTGTTAATTCTTTCAAGCAGTATAAAATTGGCAGAAGACACACAAAGATTGAAAATGGATTTCACTAATAAGGAAATAGAAAGTTATAAACTGAAGTCCAGATTGACTGACCATTGCTGATGTAAAATATATATTTTTTCTTTGGTCCATATATCTGGATACAATTTGTCCATCTTGATATCATGACAGTAAGTCAATAAGTACAGAAGATTGATTCATTCTGTTTTCTCTGATGATGTACCAAAACAACCCTGCCAATTTCTCAACTAAGACTCTATAGGACTCTTGAGTGATCAGGCCAAAACAAAAGTTTTGTTTGTTTTCTGTAACCTTATTGAATACAAGTACATGTATCCAATATAATAATCTGTTCGTTGATGTACCAAAACAACCCTGCCAATTTTTCAACCAAGACTCTACAAGACTCAAGTCATACATCCGATTGATCAGGCCAAAACAAAAGTTTTTTTTGTTTTCAGTGACCTCATTGAACCCACTTTTTTTTCTCTCTTAATTAATGTAAACCAACCCGACTCACCCCTTTTTTGTTCCTAATTAATCCATAGCCCCAATTACAAAAAAAAAGAAATTTTTACTTATCTTACCAACTCTTCTCTCTAGATTGACCATTGACAAACATCAAATATTTTGGCCTAATGTTGAGTCAAATAAGCTTGAGAACTATGACTGTGTATTTATGTATATGAAATATATCGATTTGTTCCTCGGAATGATAATGAATTTTGCGTTATTTGTCTTGGACAGTACTTAGTAAATGCCAAATTGGTAAGGATACTAGCATGAAATTAATTGTTTTGTTTGTTAATGATACATCATGAAACTAATAAGTGAAATGGACATGATAAACAGCGAAATGGACATGACCAATAACTCTGGGAGAAATATACGATTGAGCAGTGTTTTATAGACATTGTGGAGTCCATCATTAATTTAATATGAGCCCAGCTATTGCACCAAAAATAAGTTTCCTGTTTTTAATGAACGGGACGAACAACTATAGGAGAAACATACAAGGGGTGTTTGAAAAACATAGGCTATCATTTATGGGATATAAGCCGTACTGTTCTAAGAATAAGTTTTCTGTTTTTATTTACATTGTATATATTGATCGTCATGGTGATTTAACCCTTTAAGTCAGAATGTCTTATCAAAAATGATAACAAATTTTGAAGATTACCATAGAAACCATTTAATGACCGAGATTGTTTTATGTCAAAATCGTATTCCTGCTCCTGATCGACAAATCAAAATATCTCTCGAGTTTCTATCAAAAGATGGAATGGAATTCATGACAGTATCTTTTGACAAGGCTCTGAATCATCTGACTAACATCTTCATCATAATAAGCCTTTTCTTTCTTCTCGAACATGTTTTGATTTTGACATTTTCATAACTTTATCATGCGCTGTCAAACAAGTTAATTTGTACTGCATAACAAGGATGTTAAAGATTGGGCATGGGGTAGTCAAAATGTTGGGATCCATGTTTGAAAATCCAAAGTTTAGTGTTACCTGAGTGGCCAGTGTAGTCCGTGGCCAGTATAATCAGTGGTCAGTATATATTTGTCACACCTTTTTTTGTTTGCTTGGTTTATGTTCTTGGTTGTGGAATGGATTAGAGTAATGGGTTTTTATGCCCAATATGGAGACCCTCAGTTCTGGGATGCTGGGGAAAACTGAAGTACCTATGGAAAAAACCACCCTTCTTCGGCAAATGATGTTCTTGGTTGTATTGCAGAAGTGAGAAAAAAATTCAAAATTCTCTTGTAATGGAACCAAATCTTAAAATGTTATTAACTTGTCTGGACCTTAATCATACAACTTCTTGAAACAAAAAACAAAAAAAACCATACTTTTGAGGTGATTATGAATATCTGAATTTTATAATTTTCCACTTGTCCAGACATACATTGTACCAGGAAGGATAAGTTCAATGACCTGTCTTTTCTCTACCAAGTACATGTTTATTTTTTCATCTGCAAATCACTGTCTTCTCTTCTCTCTTTTTCTCCTTTCTTCTCTCCATCATTGGAGGATTTCCGACCTAATTATGTCTCCTTAGTTCTTTCCCGCTGCTATTCATTTGCATTATTCATTTTTAATCAAGAGCAATATTTTTTTTTAATTTACAAATTGGAAAAGCTGTTCAGAAAAAAATGACAATTTGAATAATTCACTTGAGCGTTACTTCATTTCCTGTTTACTGAACAGTGTTGATAATTTGGCAAACTGGTCCAGACAATTATCTGGTATTTAAGCTCATCGAAATCGTAAAAAAAATCATTAATATGTAAAAGTTTTTTATTATATATTTAGGATGTGTTGTAAAAGCTTTCTTATCATATTGAAGGCAAAATAAGCTTCCATTATCCCGAAAAACTAGGAAGATGACCTTCTTTTATCCTGAAAAGCGGGAAAATATTTAGTATGCATGGTCATTTTCTGTTGTTATTCCCTCGGTAGATTCTGATTTCTATTTATCGGCCGAGTGTTAAACACTTCAATATTGTAAATAATGTCCCTCATACATGGAAATTACATTTCCTCTATTTAAATAACGTCAATAAAATCGGCCTGGATCTCGGGATCTTGATTGTAATTCCGATTGACATAACTATTATACAAAAACATTGGCATGGTAATGAGTTATGAATTCAGAATTAAAGATGCTATTCTATTGGTTATGTTATTAGAAATCAGATTTCATAATTAGACTCAGGAAACAGACATGAATGCAATGTTGACTAAACTGTGTAAACATTTTAATACAATATCGGTTTTTTTTTCTTGATTGAAACAAAATCAGAATTATATAAAGCTTCATTATTAATTATCTGTCTATTAGAATTAAGAAATATTCTCATGATTGGAAATTTTTGTAACTTTAGAAAGACAAAAAAATATTAATATGGTAAATCGCATTAGTTAGTTTGTATCATTTATTTTGAAAAAAAGTTAAGATCCGAAAGATTTCCGTTAATTAGACGTTTGGTGACAGTTATCCATGGTATGAGCATATCATATCTGGTTTTTTATTGGCAGTTTATATTTTTTTGTCATCCATAGTAAATTAATTATCAAGAAATATTGTTTTATTGGGTTGATTTGAATGAAATATGAGCAGTGAAATGAGGATGTAGTTCAATCACAAGTCACATGTGTCATATAAAAAGTATATCGTTCAACCTAGTGATTATGTCCCTCGTTAGCTTTGCCACCTCGCCTCCTGTCACATTACTTTTTAAGTTCCAAAATTCATTTCTTCTATGTCTTTCACAATAAATGGCACAATTTATCGCCAGTCCCCTCTCTATATGGCCAAAATTTGACTGAACAAATGGTGGTGATGAAACATGTTTCACTGTAATTTAAGATTATTGATGGTTTAACCACACATTCTTTTATTATAGATCTCTTGTTGATAGATTGGTCAAAAGCTTTGGTTTATGGTCCATAGCATCTTTTACCATCTTGGTTCAAATCCCACATCCAAATCCTAGTGTGAGAAAAAAGTTGACAGTTTGCTTGATTAAGGTCATATGGTTTTCTTGGGATACCTTCAATTTCATCCACTATCACAGAAGTTAGCAGAAGTGAAATGCTATTTGATGATAAACTAAATTCTCCATTTAACTCTCTTTTATATTATAAATGCAATGAGTGCTAATTATCACCAATTAAATTCAATAATTTTCTGAGATGCACAAACCGCTTGGCTGTAAGCAAACATGACAAAAAATGATTTACACGATGTTATTCCGGGAAAACCGATAAAAAAACGAAACATGATTAAAATGATCACAAATAACATAAATCGGAAAATTTAATTACCAAAAAAAAAAAAAAAAAATTATTATTCTGATGAATTAATGATGCTGAAAAATGTTTTTCCTTATTAAATGACATAAAATGATTTTATCGCAAAATGGGAGCTTAAAAATGGCGGAATATTATCTGGTAATGCAATTAATTATTTATTTATTATCTTTATTACATAATGATGTTTGTTTATCGGTTATAATTTGGTAGTTATTGCTGTTTTTTACATCATAGCATTTTCATAATGACTTCATGTTTTTTGTGCAATGACTTTTGCAGATATGTTCAGCTTCAATGTATATACATATGGGGAAGCTTGGAGTTTTTGTTATGCCTCAGTCAAGAATCTTTCAATTATAAAAGAGTTGGTCATTTCAGGAATGGTATGGGAAATCAAAGTCCCTAATGGGGAAAAAACTGTAATTCAGCAAGCAAACTGACATACTTTCTTATATGAGGATCTGGGCAAGGGAGATTTAAACCTAGGCTTGATCATTTAGCCTGCATGTTAGAACCACTTTGCCACTGAGGTCCCCATAGTAGAGGCTATGGTCATAATATTCAACTGCACTTCTCAATATTTCAGTGACGTTTCTGGTCTTCCTATGAAATCATATTCCTTTTAAACCATATTTGTTTTCAAATTTATACCATATACCCACAGAATACACCTGTTTTATCAGATTTTTCTTCCGCTTTCGATCTCGGAAACATAAAGAAAAGATTATCACCATACCTAATCTATAAATCCCTGGATAATCCACTAAACTTAATGCTCTCAGTGACTCAGTTCATATAAATTTTACTTTCTAAAAAATTGTTTTGATAGTGTTATCTAAACTTGTAATTTATTGTAAAGTGTACACATATATTGATCAGTGAAAACAGGATTTTTGAAGGGATGCCAGCATTATTATATAACCAGAAAATTTTATTTATTTTTGTTGTACCAGGGTATTTAAGTAAACAAATGATAAATCAATTGGTGATGATGGTGGCACATATATTGTTTCATCATTATTATCATTATTTTAACATTCATAAATGATAGGGACATGTTTTCTTTGACCTTATTATTATTATTATTATTATTATCATATTGATTACCGGGGTAAATGATAGGGACATGTTTTCTTTGACCGTATTGACCATCTATTGAGTTACAATACAGGCATAACACATAGTTAACAAACTATAAGTGCAGTATCAGCGCCGGTAGTTCATTTCAGTAACTTCTTAGCTTATCTTTATAGCTTTTGGCAGCTAACTATCTCCAGCAACTTTTCGGTCACTAGTTATCCATTTCTCAGTCTCTTGGCAGTGGAGCTTCAACTCTTTTTCATTAGCTCAATGTTAAATTTTCGACAGATCTGTACATTAGGTTTTTGATGAAGGGAAAAAACAAGTGAAAGCACTTATGGTGTATGAATTAAAAGTGAAAATCTACATTGATTATCGGCCATTTTGTATTTGACCTATTTATACTTTTTTACGGAGCATAATGAAATTTACATAGAACTTTTATGTATTTAGGTGAAACTGTTGATTTGGAGACCAATGGTGTCCCAAGTGGTTAGAGCATTTATATTAAAATGGCAACACTAATGCTGTATTTTGATGGTTAATACAAAGTTTAAGACCAGATTTCATTAAACCATTTTCTACATTATTGCTGATTGCATGTTTGTTTGATTAGAGTGAAATTTTCACCAAAATCCAGGCACATGCTACACAATAATTCTGTCTTGTCAGGAGCACCCTTTGAGTAAAAACCTGAACTGACACAAAATGTTTACATGAGGTCAAGTTTGTACCTGTGTTTTGCTTTGTGCTTTGATTTGAGCTGTATTGTTTTAATTTACAATTAATGTTCCATAGGAAAATAATCTGAAACCATTAATTAATCTACGATTGATCCTTGATGCTCTCAACCAACGTGAGGATTCTCGCACATCTTGTGCTACCTTACAACATGAAACAATGCATATTTCAAATTTGCAAAACGAAATAATTCTTTCACTACCAACAAACACACACAACATGCATATTTATTAGAAAACAAGGCTTAAGAATTTTTTATGTAATCGTCTTTTGTCTAAACACCTGTGTTATACAAGTAATAATGAGATTCTGATGGAATTCTTCAGATGTGTAAGAACCGAGATGAGGCCATGTTGTCAGTGAAATAGAGAGTTTGCGCTGTTACGAGATGAAAGGGAATAATGTTTTTATTCACACAATAGAGATGTAATTTGACTGTATGTCCCGTCGTGAGAGTAAAAAAACGAAAGTAATGTTATTTGCACAATGGAGATGTAATTTGACTATTTGTTGTAACATTATAGGAAAAAACTGAAAGTATGGTTATTTAAACAATGGCATAACGCTGCTTCCAACATCAATAAATTATCTCCCCACCATTAGCAGAGATGAATGCTTCTATCAATAAAATAAAAGTATCTCGAAAGCTAGAAATGCTTCTATCAATAATATAAAACTCTCTCGAAAGCTAGAAATGATTTCGTAAAACTAGAAATGTATTTGAGCGTTATGGTATATTGAAGTAGGTTTGATTTATTGTTCTCTACATAAGGGGTCCTGGATAGAGATATTGCATGGTGATGTAAGGGGCCCTAAATAGAAACATCACATGGCGATAGAGTAATTTCTGTAGTGTTAGCAATTTACTTTAAAGTCTTTATTTATTCTGTATTTTTAGGCACATGTTGTCGCTGCATTTGAGCAAAGCTTATCCAACATGACGGCTCGGTTACAACACCTTACAGCTACTGCGGAACAAAAGGTGGGTGTTAATTTATGATAATTTTTAGTATTATTGCTCGATGTTTTTGTAAATTTTTATTCATCATGTAACAGTGTTACGTTGTGGTGAGGCATGGACTTTTAAAAATCCTTTAGGCTAGAATATATTTTTTAAGTTTTTTTCTTAAAAAATAAATAAATATTTGATATTTTATCCTGATAAAATATAATATGAAACTAACCTTGAGCAGTAAAAATTTTAAACAAAACGGGTCAAAAATTTTCTAATATGAATTTACCTTGAAAATCAAAATTTTGAAAACCAAAACCTGGGAGAATAATACTTTTAACAGAAGTTGGATTTTAAATTAGTTTTCTGGCTCCTCTGTTTATTAATTAATAGACCAGTGGAACACAGCAAATAACAATAACGTTAATTACAATTAATTATATCCCAGCATTCAATATTCCCACTGGTGCGGAATGTTTGTTTTTCTGTTGCCTGATCTTGCGATACAATGTCTCCGTTTTTAATACTTTCATCGATTTTTCCTACGTTTGTCATTTAAATGTTAAAATAGTGCTTAGTCAGCTAAATGTAATTTGGCACTAATAGATTCTCTAAGCAATTTTCGGAAGAAGAGAAAAAAATGTTTCGTTATTTTCTTTCCAATTGTAATCACATGGTAGATTTCACCCATTTATAATCAGCAATTTTTAGCACTGAAATCAGCGACTATTTACTAGTTTTCAATAGATTCAGCCTCAATCTAATCTGTGTTACAGATATTGCATAACCATGTCAAAAGTGCTAAAATGTTTGTTTTGTTGCTATCAACAGAAATTTCGAAGAATATTTCATTCTTACAAAGTCTTCATATTATTTGAATTTATTTTTCTTCACCCAAGCATGTTTAATGCTAAATTAATTTCTTTCTTAGTTCTTATTCTAGAAAAGACAAAAAAGTAATACTGCTTTTGGCCAAATAAGCTATTTTGGCAATATTGGCTTAAGATACTAGTGCTAACGTGCTACTTAAAATGTATCGTGTTAACTACAATTTGATTTGCTGTTTTTGTAATAACTGCCCGCCATTTTAAGTTCTGAAAATGTACGAATTAAACCTCATTTTGATGTTGTGGGATATGCAACTTTTAGGAATGCAAGCCAATGAAGATTTTTGTGTTATTTTATGATTTTTTTTATCACACCAATTTTTGTTGCCATGGAAATGACCTTTAACACAAACTGACCTAATGTTGTTATATTAGCGCACTGTCCAGAAAGGGGAAATAACTCATTTATCATAAATCACATGGGGAAATACAAAGTGTTAGGATAAACACTGTATAATGTATAATTATTTATAACTCTCGGTGGTAAGTTATAGAGGTTTCTTAGCAACCCATAAACATTGGATATAGCTTTGAAGTGAAAATGGTACATTTTACTCGGTTTTGTTTCAAAAATGTTGTCAAATTATTACCATAATCATTTACATAAATACAGTTAAACCTTGATTCATTGCCACCATATGTTAAGTCAGATTTTGGCATTATAAATTGAGGGCATTTAAGGATAAAATAAGGAAGGCTTAGAAGAAATAGATTTTGCACTTCAAAATACTGTGACAAAAAGTAAAGTGGCAAAGTTATCGAGGGGCATTATAACATGGTTTTACTGTAGATAATATGCAAGTCTCTGTGCAATATCCCTATGCATTCTTTACTTTCTCTATAAATGTACCATTTTAAAACTTTTAAACTATATTACTACAGAAATGTTATTTTGGGTGCTAAAAGTTTCATTCTGGAAAAAAAATTGTCAAAGCTAGCATTTCTATAATATTCAGAATTCTTTGCTATTGCTATGAAGCATTACTACTTTGAAGGACTTAATTTTCCAACAAAAAAAAAAAAAAAAAAAAAAAAAAACTTTGCTTTTTAGCTTTTTATGCTTTTAGTATTTTGCTTACTTTCTCCTTTTGTGATTCATCATTTTGTCATTTGATGATTGTTTCTATTCTTTTCCTTCAATTGTTCATTCTTATTTCTTTTTCATCATGTTTGCCTATGATGTAATTATTCAGTTTTAGAGTTTTTTCGTTGCTAACTGAATCACATAATAGTTAATTTGTTTATCAATTTCTGCTATAAGCTAATATCCGTAATATGCAGAAACTTTATAAAAATGAAGTTAATGCAATTTAGAATTCACTAGAAAGTTAATTTGAGAAATTTATTGATTTTAATTATTGTAATACTAAAGTTAATGGTTGTAGCTTCTTTAATTGTCGTAAGTTTTAGAGAGCGGTATTGTCTACCACACATTTTCAAAGTGATAATGCTTCTACTTAGCAAAACATATTGTGCTTAAATGAAATAGGACATCTAAGTTGTGCTTAACTATTTCAGTGCCTCACTTTCGTATCCAGATAGTCTAGGCCATTAAGAAAAAAACTCAAAAGAAAGTCCTGGAAACTTGCAGAAACAGTTTAATTACCAGTGCAAAATTTTAGCTGAATCCCAGTACTTTGAATTTTTGGGTCTTTTGACATATATTATAATTTTATGTTGCTTCAATTTATTCGGCCAATAAAATTTTTGATTAAAAAAAAAAAAACAACACTGTATCTTAGATGTCCTAGAAACACTTTATTTTTACTATACAAGAGAAATTTTCTGCTAGTTGTACTCGGAGATATTTATTAATCAGAAATTATAAAAATGATAAACCCTTTCTGAGACTGACTTTTAGATATGTGACATGCTGTGACATTTTTGGGCCTAAATGAGACCAAAATATTATCACCAAATTATAAATTAAGAAACTGATGTTGCATTCATCATTTGAATTTATCAGCTATTGAAGCCATTTTACTATTCAAAATACAAGGGAGTAAAAGAATTAATCTTATATGTGTCAAGGTTTTTTAAGACCATGACTTTCTGCATTATTGACTTGGTTGCTAAGGTCATAACCTTTTAATTTGACCTAATTACAAATGATTGCAATCATGGATTGCAAGTTCCACCTGAAAATTGCAGTTTTGTCTATGGTAAGAATTTTTGACCAAACAATTATATAATATTCAATCAAAACCATTGCTCTTTCATGAACAATGACCACTAACCTGTGATGTCATCCACTTTCCCGCCAGTTAAAAATTCAAGTCTCAATCTGCGAAAAAAAACCTCATTTTTGGTCCAAAATTGTCACGTCTGTATCACATATGTTAATGCATGCCATATTTACTTGATGCTTATATTAATATTTTCATTTTTGCTCCTCTTTACCTTCTGTCCTCCACCAATACTACTACCTGCTACCATCATGTGACTGTCATGTGACCTAATTGGTAAAAATAACAGGCATGGGAGAATAACAAGTACAATTCAAAGGTATGTAGCATATAACACCTTTAGGGTGATATTTTTTGGGCTTCATTTTGCTTTTATAAATCTTAAATCCTAACTAGAGCCATCTCTTTAGAGACAAACACCCGCTACCCCAACATCTCTTAATGGTGGCCAAATTTTAGACCTTTACCTTTGACCAACATACCTAACTTTGCTTTATTTGTTTCAAGTTTGATCAAAATCCATCCATAGATTTGAAAGTTATGGAGCGGACACAATATTGAAACAGATTTAGTCATTGACCTTTGAACAACATACTTAAATACAGTATGCAAAACATTTTCTCATGTTAGTATACATTTGTTCCAATTTTGATTAAAATCCATCCATAGTTGTGGAAGCTATGGAGCGGACACAATATTGAGACAAATGGGCAGGGTGTAAATAAAATAAAATAAATCCCCATGCTTCAGTTTAATGTCAAACCTGTCTATAGAGGCCACTCAAGGGAACCAGTAAAAGTGGCCTTTATGGGCAGGTGGCCTTTATATACAGGTTCAAAAAATATGAATAAAGAACAATTGGGATACAAATTCTGTTGGCCTTTATAAGCAGGTGGCCATTATTTACAGGTGGCCTTTTAAGGCAGGTTGGACTGTAATTTCAAAATCTTTCTCCTGTTTTAGATGATTACAGTACCCATTCCAGAGCACCTGGCCTCACTTCCCTGGTGGAAGTTCATCAGTTGTTTTACTAAATTTGCCTGTTTTCAAAGTTTTTATTTTGCTTTTTTAATTGTGATTGGAAAAATTAATGTTTTAGTTGTGTTTGATTTGTAGAGCTTGAGCTTTGAGGTTTTATTAATCAGATCTGGAGAGTAGAGCTAGAGTAGTAGAGCTGGCTATATGCAATAATGATTAAAGCTAGCTATGCAATAATGAGTAGAGCTATTACTGCAATGATGCCTAACACTGAGTAAAAATAACTACAAGTTCGAATAATTGTAACACTGACTTTGATTATCTGAGTGTGATGTAATGTTTTCACAAATAGCATTGATTTTTTGACCCTGATGAATTTTTCATTATTGTTTAAAGAAGATCAATTTGAAGTCTCTTGATATTCTGAATAAAGCCATCATCAAAAACTGCAATACATTTTGAAATGAATCATTGAAGTTTTATTGTAAAATAGGGTCACATTGAAAAACTGAAATTTTATTGTAAATGGGGGTCACGTCTAAAAACTGACATACTGAAATTGCTTCAAAATTGGAAAAATAATGAATTTAATATAGTGTAAACAACAAAAAAGGAAAAGCTTTAGTGCATCAAAATGAGAAAAATAATAATTTTCTATGGTGCAAAAATTGCACCAAACCAGCAAAAAAAAAGCTTGTTTCATTGTTAAATCTGATCGTAAAATTGGCTTTGTAGATTCTGTGAACAAGGGATTGATTTTAACTCTGTTGTGTTAAAATTCTTTCATCTCTCAAAACAAATTATGATTGAAAAAGTCCATCCAAAAAATTCCAATATTTTGGTTATGGCTTCCTTTATTGGAAGTGCAGATTCCAAAAAATCCAGTTTTGTTTAAAAGTTTTTGTTCAAAATTATCCATCCCATCAAAAACAAAAACGAAAAAAATACTTCAATGAAACCAGGTTTAGCTTAAATAACTTTTTAATCCAAAAATAATTTTTTATTGGTTTAATCTATTATTCTTTCAAATAATGCACAGATCCACACAAAAATTAGCATTGTTTAAAACTTTTTGTTCAAAATTATCCATCCCATCAAAAACAAAGATGAAAAAAACTTCAATGAAACATGGGTTAGCTTAAATAACTTTCTAATCCAAAAATAATTTTTTCATTGGTTTAACCCATTATTCTATCAAAGAGCTAATTATGAAAGACATTTCACTCTCCATTGATAAGTAATTGATTCAATTGAATAAAATCGCTGCATGACATTTTAATACAAAAAGCAAACGGGTCTGTCGGCTTTTATAAATATCGAATATTATGATGCATCATGGGAGATAAATCAAAGCGTTTTGTTTTTATATTAAACTGATTTTTGATTGTCAAACAGCACTTAGCATACCAACAATACATTACATATGGATTTATTTTGCGTCAAAAAACATCTAAAACAATTCAACAATGTCAGAAAACATTTAAACAATGACAACTCGCGAGTTAAATTCTCCTTGAAAATCATTCTTTATTTTACGTCAAAAAACATCTAAAAACGATTAACAATGACGGAAAACGATTTAACAATTGCAGAAAATGTTCAAACAATGGAGATTGGCGATTAAAATTCTTTTTGGAAATCATTCTTTATTTTATGTTATTTCTTCCCAGTTTCAATAAAATATAAATCTTAAATATAAGTGTTTAAACAATGATGAAAAACGCTCAAATAATGGTAATTGGCGAGTTAAATTCTTTATGGAAATCATTCTTTATTTTACGTTTCTTTCTTCCCTATGTCAATTAGATATAAATCTTATAAAGCTAAACAAAGTTCAGCTGGTGATTAGTATTGGCATATTGATAAATCACTTTAACACCTAGTATTAAATGTTTTATAATTTTTTATTTATTTTTTATTTCCTTGATTTTTTCCATTTTTACCAATTCCAGCTTAAATGTCAAAGTTGGGTTTTTAAATTTCATCTGATTTTGGTCAACATTTATTTTTTTTCCTTGTGCTGAGGTTAAATGTTTAAACATTTATGCATCAATGTTTTAATTTTTTTAAGTTTGCAAACATTTCTATCATGAGCATAACACTATTTTTTATGAAATTTATTTTAAACTTAAAAAAGTCCCTTCCAGCATGGAAAAAGCCTTGGTGCCTCTAACCATCTAGGTTTGGATTCAACCTTGGCAGATTCTAGCGTGATAAATTTTGTAATTTTGCCTACTGAAGTTTGGTAGTTTCCTCCAGGTATTCAGGTTTCCTCCACCATATAAGAATTCACTACTTTAATTGAAGTGAAAGGGTCTTGAGTGGGTTGTAAAATGTAACTTAATTAACACCTTCTAACAAAGATAAGATAACAGCATGACACCATCTCTACCATTGCAGAACAAACTCAAAATTTGGCAAACACGGCTTAGAATTACCATTATAATGTTTGGCAATGTCTTCAAAAATTTCTTAATGCATCTTAGATGGATAACATATTTCTTAGCATGACCAAAAAAATCATGCTATATACCGCATATGAAAGATAAATTGTTTTTTGATTTGTTACGATAATGATTTTCATTATCTTTTTTTATGATTTTCAAATAAACATTCTCAATTTTTTACATTATCAGTAAATAAATAATCTATTAAGTTAGAATTTTCGTTTTTGTTTTCTTTTTTTTTTTTCTTCTCCTCAATCTTAAATTTATATTAATTGTATTCAGATAAGGCATATTTAATAATAGATTTAGGTTATAAAAAATTCTCATCTTATTTTTTCTCCAAAATCTTGAATTTAAATGAACTGTATTCAGATAAGGCATATTCAATAATAGATTTGAGTCACTAAATATTCTTTTCTTTAGTTTTCTTCTAAATCTTGAATTTATATCAACTGAATGTAGATAAGAAATATTCAATAATAGATTTAGGTCATTAAAATTGAATTAATCTTTAGTTGTAATTTTTTCTTCTTCAGCCATTAAAATACCGGTCTTAGGTCACAGCGCTGAAAAAATCCTCTTAAAAATTAATCATTGTTATCAGAATGTTTGTAAATAAGTAAAATCTCATCTATCTTTAATCATAACAAAGTAGTTTTTAAGCAGAAAGAATTTTTAAAACATCGATTATCTTTCCAAACAAAATATTTTGAGATAATTTTTGTTTATTTTGATTGACGAAATTGACGTTGTTGTTATCATTACATATAACTACTTGTTCTAAAAAACTTGCACAACCGAAATCTATCTCCAGACCACCAAAGAAATTTTTGAAATAAAGTTAATTAATGAGAATTATTTGAACTTTACAAAGTTAAGGGCCATTTATTATACGGTAATAAATTTAAAAAGCAAGCGACTGTCATTAATTTCTTAAATCTGTTTTTCAGAATGTTCGAAGTTCTGGGATATGATATTGTAATTAAGATAACATGTGGAAGCAACTGTTGCTAATTCTTGATGATGTAATGTTGTTTAACGTAGCATCAGCAATATAAGTTTATCTTATCTAATGTATGACCCATTCAGGGTTCAAACCCATGGCCTCTTGAGACAGGTGCTCTACCACATAGCCATAGTTGGAGTTAAAACTTAAAAAAAAAATGTTTGTCAACCTTTTATGTATCATACATGGGTTAAAAAATGTTCAGTTAAGTTTATATCAGTAACTTTTAGAATGAAAAATAAAAAATTTTTTTTTGAAAAAACTTAAGTTGATAATTTTATATTCATTTTTTTGGGGAAATCGTCAGAAAAACATCAGACCCATGAGGAGACCTTGGTCCTCACCCCTGTCTCTATTGTCAGGGGAAACAATAAACCCATTTCTTAATTTGTTGCATGATGCTCTATTATGAGTACTATTAGGCCATTGACCAAAGTTAAGAGTTCTTTAGTCCTTTCCTAAGCCATGGATACTCAAAATGTCCATAGCAATGCGCCGCAAATGAGAAAAACCTATTAGCTAGCATTACTTCTACTTCAAATAAGTAAATGGCCTCTTTCCATTATAATCCGGCTGTCCTATCTGTTTTTAGTCCCATATGTATTATACATTTCCTAAATAATTATCTAGACACAATGCGTACTAAGGTTTATCAATAGTAGATATTATTCGGCCGACCTATGATCACCATTCTTTTTACAAATTCAAATTCATTGTCATTGTTTTTATATTTATTTTGAATCGGAGATCTGTACCAGTTATTGGACTTTTAATAAGAGTTGCAGGAAAAATGCAACCTTCATTTACAAATTATTGATATTTTAGAATTAAGAGTTGCAGAAAAAATGCAACCTTCATTTACAAGCCATTGACATTTTAGAATTAAGAGTTGCAATAAAAATGCAACCTTCATTTACAAGCCATTGACATTTTAGAATTAAGAGTTACAGAAAAAATGCAACCATCATTTACCAGTTATTGATATTTCAAAAAGAATTGTAGGAAAAATGAAACCTTCATTATCATCATCATTCAGTTATATTGAATTTCTGCTTAAAGAGAATTGCAGAAAAAATGGAACAGAGTATACACTTTAATTAAATGGGCATTTGAATTGGAAGAAAATTTGTACTGGAAGCTGTTGACTGAAAAGAGTAGCAAGAAAAATGCAACCTTCTAAACTCAAAAGAATTTAGATGAACTTATAATTAAGTGGTTTTTTTTTCAATTTGTGCCATTTTGAATCACAAAGATTTTTGCATAAGAGGTGCAGGAAAAATGCATCCTTTTAAACTCCAGGAAATTTAAACTTTGTGATTAGGCCTTTCATGGGCTTTTCAATCCAAATTCAAGGAGATATCGGAAATTATTGATGTCGGTGTTTAAAAAAGCATGTTTGATTACACTAATGGATTAATTGACCTTGAAGAAATTTGTTCTGATATGCAAATTATACTGCAGAGTCCACCGATCACAAGTTTTAATGGAGTCGGAATTTATCAATATCTATGGTACCATGGATACAAACAGTGATTAGTTATATCCTTAGGACATAGCAGTTTTCTAGACCCAATCAGCGATATATACTTATTTATGATTTTTTTGAAAGCCTGAGGTTGGCCATAAATTGTTTGATGGTAAAGCATTAATATCAACCATAACACCTCAACACATAAGTGTTTAAGCTCTAGGAACTTAACACAATCATTTAAAACATCTGTCTGACCATGATAGTTAACCAAGATGGCCGTCATTTAAACACACATATTGATTGTGATAATTGTTTTATTTCTGATTTATTTGATCATTTTCCCTTTTCTTAGGGCATTTGAATATCATTTTTCACAAGGGTCTGTCAACAAGGAGAGAAATCAGAGAAAAATCATAGCACACTTGTGCTAATTATGTTTGCTTTTTCATTGAAGATCTTGGAGATATTCAAACAAAAAGTCCTGTTCCACTTCAAATTATTCTAGTTTTTCTCAAGGCAAATATTTTCTCTTCACTTAATAGAACATTATGCCGTCTGAAGCTGGGGATATTTTCTGAGGGGACAACATTAATTCTTCCTGTGAGAGGCCATAAAAATGATTTTTTTTTCCTTTTGCATTGTCGGATTGTAAATCTGGTTTGGATTGGATACAATTTAAATTTGATTACCAGTGAGAAAAAATAACTTGTTTATTACAGAAATGAAATGATTTTTTTTATGTCAAATATAATTTTTGTGACAATATTGATTTCAAAAATAAGCTATAATGATTATGATGTGTGGTGTGTGTGTGTGTGTGTGTGTGTGTGTGTGTGTGTGTGCTAATTGATTCTGCATTTTGAATGTTTTACTGGTAGTTTGCATTAATAAAGCAATAAGTATCCTTGTCATGTTAAGTTCCTAGAGATGATATTTGCAGGCAAGCCAGTTGAACCCGCAAACATGAGTTTTCTGGTAAAAAAAATGGTTTTACTTTCAAAAATTTATTCACAAAGCAAAATTTTGAAAATCTTGGTATTCTTGATCTTCAAGTACAATGATGCAGGCTAAACATGCAAAGATCTTATTAAAATTTGTTTTCTTTTCTATTTCAGGATTCTGAGCTGAATGAACTCCGTGCAACGATAGAAGCGTTAAAAAGGCAGAGCGGGCTGAGCATACCAGACCCGATTATAAGTCCCAGAATAGACAGACGCCACACATCTCCTGGTATGGTCCCAAACAATACTCCAAATCACCACCACCATCAACAACAACCACACCACCACCATCCTCACCATCTACAAGGAGGTAACAGGGCGTTTCATACCCTGCCAATGCCCACTGGTAATTAATAACATGGACTTATAGATTAATCCATATTGTGTGATCTTTGTTTTCTGTCCTTGCTATAAATTTATCCATGTTCTGTGATCTTTGTTTTCTCTCCTTGCTATGTATTTATCCATGTTCTGTGATCTTTGTTTTCTCCTTGCTATATATTTTTCCATGTGCTGTAATCTTCATTTTCTTCTTTTCTATATATTTGTATTGTGTGATCTTCGTTTTTATTCTTTTTATATATTTATCCGTATTGTTTAATCTTTGTTCTTCTCTTTGCTATACATATAATGCATACTTATTGTGATTGTGTTGTCAATGCTCTCTGGCATTCTACAAAAACAGATTATTTCAGAAAATCAAATGTCTGATTGCAACCAGTAGTATTATTGTAAAACGGAAATTTTTCCCGTCAGTCAATTTTTGCGAAAATAGTCATTTCAAGACACTCATTTACCGTCATTAGATGATGGTCAGCACAGAATGGAAGTGAAATATCATAACAGATATTTGCAAAAGGTTTTTTTTTTCATGTCTATTTAATCTTGCAAAGTGATGCTAGAATAAAAATGAACATGAAAATTACTTGATTAACAATATTCAAATATTATGTAGGAAATGGTCAAGAAATCACTTTTCAGTTTACGATTGTGGAAATTTATAAATATCTGGTCTGAAACATTCCTGGACCAGCCTGAAGGGATCTTTCTTAAACACTTCTCGGAAAATTTGATTTATGATGGATATTATGACTTATAAGGAATTTTTCCCAGACAGTTTCTGAAATTGCTTGAGTAATTTTTGGATCAGAAATAGGAAATATCATTTGATCCGATAAATATTTCATGAATGGAATAATCTGTATTGAATGTCTGTTTTTTTTTTGCACCTATGTTTCTTGCTGCCAGTACAGTGTCATTTATTGATAAAAACAATTTTAAAACCACTCTCGTTCACAAACACCATGTACAATTTTCGAATTGTATTGATCTTTTGTAAATAAAAATGTTGTACTATTTTTACTCTTTTTTGCACATAATTATATACACAGTTATTGTACCTCATTTTTTATGTATGTACACTTGCATATTCATGCAAATGCACATGCACATTAATCTCAGTCATACAAATGAGACTCGATGTTGTAATTTTGTTGTAAACTTTGTTCCAGTTTCTTAATTGTTGTTAAATACTTTATAATTGCCTCAAAACACATTTACATTTATTTAAATTGAAAATGGAGTCATTCCATTTAAACCCTAATACAGCGCCAATTGATAACGTCATGGCACCCAAGTTACCATGACCTTCAGCTTTCGGATTATTCATAGATGCGATATTGTTTGTCCGGAAATCATTCATATTTTGATTGGATGGTTTATAAATGCAACTCTATCCCAGCTGTCATTGATTTGTCGTTGAATATTTAAGAGATAATCATCGGATGTTTCCACATCGTTCGGCATTTTCATGTAACCATTTATCAAAATTTGACATTGTATTGACATTTTTATAATATTTAAATAGATCCCTGGTAGATACCCTCGGCCATTTTGCTTGGGAATGTTAAACTAGTTAGTGAAATGATATCTTTTATCTTAATTGCATATATTAGATTGTAAATTTAGAGTTTTTTTTTAAAGAGAGAGAAGCATACTTTTCCGAGCCATGACTCAATATGTTCTTGTAATTCTATTCTTGTCTGGCTCCAGTGGTATCTCTCGGGTTATTGAAAAAAATTAGATTTATACGATTGTGTCAAAAGCAGGTGACTCGCTACAACTTATTTTGTTTTTCTAGATTTAAAACTACATAATTTGGATGTAACACATCGATATGTATCTATCAGTCTTTATAATTTCAGACTAATCTTTATAAATGTACCAGTACATGTATTATTTTTGATGAAATCTATGAACTACTGAATTAAAAAATTAAAAAATTAGATTTTTTTTCTGAAATCTAAAAATTGTATACATGAAGCAAGATAAAATTGACAAGTTATATAATTTTAATTTTTCGGAACTTATTCTGAGGATTTTTTCAAAGATTATTAAATGGATCATTCTGTATTAATATTGAATATAGCTGCATGTGTGCGTATTTTGTAACAATGCTTGCATGCATATTTACTTTTTTTTTTTTTTTTTTTTTTTATTACAAATATTTACTTTTTTACCGAATATGGACTGAGTTTAACATATTTTTCATCTCTGAAATTATAAAAAAAAAATATGGCTTAATTTCTTGAAACAAAAATAATTTCTGAACTGTTTTTCTTTCTCATGCAAATTTTAATTTTGATGATTTAATTGTTTTTAGATTCCCTTTCAATTATTTCATCAGTTATTTGTCTTCATTTCTATTTCATTTCAAATTGCGCTCTTTTATTTAGTATTTCTTACTCATTTCAGTAAATATACTTATATAACTATATGATTGCTCATAACACTTTGGCTTTCTCATAACTTACTATTTGGTGACTATAATACTCTTAGTTCAGTCTTATAAGTCCATATATCCAGTGTGTGGTGGTCAGTCCTACCCTACTCCAATTTGTACCCATCTTACATGCACCAATATTTGATGTACCATAATTATTGCACTGATATATATATATATATATATATATATATATATATATATATTTTATTATATAGCAATATACGCTTAGCATACAAATTAAACGTAAAAACCTGAGGTGTTAGTGTGCAATATGGATCAATATTTGCATGCAAACTTTGTTCAAATCCAAGGTTTCCCGAATATTTTTTTCAAATTGCACGCTTTGTCACATAACGCTGTTGTTTATAACATCATGCTATTGTTGTTACATGGCTGAAGACGTCATCACTGTGCTGTTGTCATATTGTTGGCATATTGTATCCATTTACAAGAACTAGTGTAATATTTATGTATTGTATGACAAAATGGTGTTTTAGATGAAATACTTGACGAAAGTAAAAGAAATCTATCTTGCTATATAATAAAAGGGTTATTGAACTGATACTGTGAAATATTGTCCCTCGTTGACTCGACATTTGCATTCGCAAGCTTGTGCAAATGTCGAGTCAACTCGGGACAATATTTCACAATATCAGTTCAATAACCATATAGTATTGTGAAATCCAATCTGCCATTTTGGTTTGAATTACATTGTGAGGGTTTTACTTCTTTTTAGTTTTAGACAGATTTGTTTATTTTAGATTAAAAAAATCACCATATACAGCTTACTTACTGGTAGTTGCCAAAATTTTCAATTTTCTTTAAATTATATTTTGTTGTGGTTTGTTTAATATTCATGTATTATTCAACTTTTTTGATTTTTTTTTTTTTTTCAATTTTAACTTAGTTTTGACAATAACTTTAGAAAGAAAAAAAATATTCAAAAATAATTTTTAAAAATACCATATTGAGGATTTGACATTGAATGTATTTTAATGTTTTATTTAGAAGCTCGTATTACAAGACAAATGTCCTCGGACAGTGTATCCAGTATTAACAGTTTGTCCAGCGCATGCAGCGCGACTAGCCAACAATCAGCAGCAACTGATGGAGACATTGGTAAAAAGAAGAAAAAGAAAGGATGGGTAGGTTAACATGATAACAAAAAATGTAATATTGTACACCTGCTTAAAAATAGTAATCTTTCAGTCGCTTAACGCCACCGAAACCGGGATAAGCTCCGGCCGGATGGGCCTAATGGCTCGGGACAGACTTTAACTTTAACCTGTGGTGATAAGCAAGGTGGCATTGTAACAAGATTTTACTGCAAAGCACTAAGTATTTTAGACCTGCATGCCACAAATTTTAGATATTTTTCAAAAATATTGATGTCTCAAGATTAAAAAGAAACCAGAAACCATTTTTCTGGAAAACCCCAAAGTGTATTAAGAATTGCTAAAGAAATTACAGTCAAACCTATATTGAAGGGCCAGCTGGTTTTAAAGACCGGTAAAAATTTATTTCAATTCGTGTTATTTGAATGTATATATGGGCTACCTGTCCATAATGTTAATTTATACTGGTTTCCTTTGGTGGCCTTTATAGACACGTTTGACTGTAATGTTTAATTTTAGGTTGGGTCCAACTGCTGTAGGCATATAATGGCCTTATTTGTTTTGTTTGTCTTTATCATAATCATGATCAATTTAAGAAAGAAATCAATTTTTGTACCAGCCTTCGTCCCAAACTCTGACTTTTATTCAGAAATTTTTATGCCATTTGAATCGGTTTTGATTGTTAGGTTGGCGATCATATTGACCACCGGGTTCATGGAATTCTGCAATCAATTATATTGTTGATAATGGAGTTTATTTATAGTACATGAATTTATTGGGAAGTTGGCGTAAATGTAAACAATACAAATTATATATAGGTATTTTGTTTATATATCTGCGGAGGTCATAACATCATCAGAAGGTCACCTAGAATTAATGCCAGACTGATACATTTAACAGCCCGGTAGGCTGTGTATTATCATGTTATTATTATGAAATATTAACATATTTCTATAATCAAGGAAATGGTGTCTGCTAAATTAGATTTTACTCTGAAAATTTAAAATACAGTTAAACCTTATTATAATGCCCCAAAATAGCTTCACTCCTTGCTTATCATCACTTTATTCTATTTGAAAATTTGAAAAATACACATACAAGTAATTGTAAAATTGACAAATGTAAGCAAATTTTAAGAAATCAGGGCAATCATGTGATTAATACTGAGGTTGTAAATATTGGCCCCTTATGCTTTAGACGAGTGCGACCAATGCTGTCTTGAATGAAAACCACCAGGTTCAATCAACCTGAGAATTGATGTGTCACCGGCCATGCCCACAATGTTCCGACAAAGGTCCGCCATGCTTGAATTACACACAAAGAGAATGAAAACGCAGCCTGAATTGTGTCAGTTTAATGACGTCACTGACATTAGTACGTCATTAGTTGCCATGATGCTGCTATGGTACCGTGATGGCGGCCAGTGTCTGAACATAAAAGGCATGGCTGACAATAAGTCAATTGTGCCACCAAAAATAGTGTAAAAGTTGCTTTCAGGACTACTATCTCAACTGTGCAGACCCCTAGCCCTAATTTGTAGATGAGTGCTTTATCAACTGTGTAGCCAATTGCATTTTGAATGAAAACCACCAGGTTCAATTAATCTTAGAAATATGCTACAAAAACAGTTTAATAGTACTATCTAAACTCTGCAGGAATTTGCAACTACATGTAAATTAAAAAATATGTACTTTCATTGAAAATTTGTTTTTTTTTAAATTTCTGCTATTACATGGGGTCTTCCGGTACAAAACGTTATGGCCACGATTATATTTGGGTACTTCAAAACATGATTATATTCTGATAGTTCAAAACATTGTAATGATCATGATTATATATGGATACTTCAAAACATTGTAGTGATAAAGATTATATTTAGTGCATTTCGTGTTGCTTAATTACTGCGAAGTTGATAGTTTAATTAAAAATAGATATTGAAAACTTAGATTGGTCTTGTCTCTTACAACTTTGTGATAACGGTGAATTATTTTTAACATACACGTTTATACTCAGTGACTTTTACAGCCATTTTTAGAACATCATTACTTGATGGATATAATTGATTAAATTGGTATTGTTTAGAAATGTTGACCTTATTACTTAATGACCACTATATAGGAAGATTTATAAGAGAGTAAATTAGTCAGTCCTTCTATTTTTAAAATCTTGAAGAAGTGATTACAGTAACATTTTAATAACGCTTATATTGTTTTCTTTAATACCATTGAAATTTTGACATGGTTTTGTTCAAATAACTTAAAAATAATCAACATTTCAAGTTCAATGAGATACATATGGCGGGAAACAGTATCAGGACCGCTTTGTGTCTGCGGGTCAGTGAATTGCCACAGACTGTTCACACTTCATTGTTGATTACGTCGCTGATAACACCAATCAAAAGATGTACATGTATCTAGATCTTATAATTTTAATCTTAAATTATAAGATCTAAATAGATTTTTACTGTTTACGCATGAATTTTTAAGAAATATGCTTCCCGGAAAACCGAAGACATTGTGACGTACTGTTTCCCGCCAAATGTATCTCATTGCTAAAACATCTTGATAATTCCAAGTCAATAAATGTTTGAATACCTCTCAAGTAAAACCTAGAGTAAAAATGTTTGTCAGTTCTCTTCAGTTTGATTAAATCAGGTTAATGGTTTTCTCAGGGCATTTTGATATTTTCATCATCCTAGAACTGAATGTCTTGATATAAGCGAAAAAATCTTGACTGAATGTCTAAGGTGAAATAAGAATTTGGACTTTGAAACACCAATGCTCACTCCTCTGAATACATGCACTTAAAGTGATTAAAGTTTAATTTTGTTTCTTCATTTTCGATACATTACCAATTTCATGTACAAGTAATGGTTACTCCATAATCGCTGTAAGAAGAGAAAATGATTACCCGTATTTAAGATCAGTTGCATTCTTGCACTGAACTACTAATTACTTTATTATATTATTTAACACTTAATTGCCTTTAAGCGTGTATTGATTTTTCTCTCACCTTGCATAACTCTCTCGTCTCTTTTTTTTTGCAGTTGCGAAGTTCATTTAGTAAAGCATTTTCAAGAAAGAAAAATAAAAATGGATCGATGTCTGATTGTGAAATGGATATGAGATCCAATATTTCAGCCCCGAACTCACCGTTATTACAGATTCATATGCAAAATGGTCCTAACTTAATCAAAGGATCCCACTCATCAGGGGCGTAAGTATTTAATTTCAAAATAGAAATTTTGTGAATGAATTAGGAATTGTAATTAAAAAAATCAAAAGTTTCTAAACAATTTGACAATAAAAATAATTTAATAAAGCATTTTCAATTCATGTGTGCATATGTACATATAAAAGTTTTGTAATTGTTCCATTAAGGTTGCTAAAGGTGCATGCATGGTCAATCAATGAAAAATAAAAATTCAAATGTTGATGTAAAGATTGTAATTAGAGGAAATCAAAAAAAAAAACCTTAACAGTTATTTTACTTTGCATTTCACATGACCATAAGGATATGACTGTCTTCAGCAATATAATTTTTGTTTCTTAGAATTTCTTTGTAAAACAGGATTTTTTTAAAAGGATTTTCTTTATTTTATTCACCTCATATTTTCACCAAAATTAATTTTTGATTTGTAAATTAATTAAAAATCACCTCAAATTTTCACCGAAATTAATTTTTGATTTCAAGTTAATTAAAAAATAATTAAGCAAATTGTTTTCAAATGGTTTTAAAAATAATTTCAGATTGTATGAAGCAGAAGATGCCGGAACTGTGTTAGAATTACGAAAACAATTACGAGATAAAGATATGAAATTAACAGATATACGACTAGAAGCATTGTCTTCCGCTCATCAACTCGAGCAGTTACGAGAAACGATGAACAAAATGAAAGTAAGTACAATGCATAATGGTCGTCATATCGTCGACAATTTGTACCATCATAGTGGTGTGGTTAAATACTGTATATCATGACTTACAGTGGATTTGAGTGAAATAACAGGAGTTTAGTGCCCCGCTCAAGACTGTTTAGACCTGTGGTGAGCGAACTAACAAACTTTCTCAAACTATGATGTGTCCCAAATTGGATTCAAACATAAGTGATGGTAGGTGCTATGATTCACAAGCATGCTATATATAGATCAGTTCGGACCTGTTTTAAGTGAACTGACAAATTTTCTTAAACTATGATGTGTCCCAAGTTGGATTCAAATCTGGGTTGTGAAAAATGCTGTGGTCCGCATGCACTTTAGACCACAAAGTCAACAAATCCCTTTCAAGGCCTAGATACTGAATTTTAATTTTGAGGGTTGGAGTGCAGCAAAATGGTGTTTTATGACTCCAGACAAGATTTTCTCACTTATATCAGTGCAGTCAGTTTTGCAGTGGTGAGGAAACTGGAGTGCCCCAAGAAAACCACAACATTCTGCAAACAAACTGACCAATTTTCTCGCACAAGGATCTGTCCAAAGTAAGTGATGAGAGTGATCCTTAGACCACTCAGTCACCATTGGGGTCCCTTTTATATTACAGGTCATTTTTCAAACATTATTTCTTATATTTTTCAGAGTGAAATGAGTGCCTTGAAAGCTGATAATGATAGATTACATCGAATGGTCAATACCGGTGGTAGACCTGCACTGACCAATTCCCAGAGTTCCTTACTCCACACACGTAGTAGTAGTGATACGTTAGAACGTTCCCTTAGTGTTCAGGAACAACCTAGTTTAGGTAAGTCACTGTTCTGTAGTGTTCTAATTTATCATAGGCAATTTTTCAGAAATTTTACAAGGGGATTTTTAATTCCTGCAGACAAATTATAAAGGGGATATACATGTAGTAATGCTTTCCATCTGTTTATCATACTTTTTGTCCAGACCAGTCGTGAAATGGTAGAGAAAACCCGATTTTTTAGAGAAAAACAAACAAGTAAATTTGTAAACTTTCTCCCACTAGGATCTGTGGGAATTAATAATCCCAGGCCATGCAACACACTGTGGTGTCTGTAACCTGGTACTTTAGACATAAAGTCACCAACGATTATGTTGATAATTACAAGGACAGAAATATGAAAGTGACATTAAAATGCCATAAATTTCTAAAATCACAGTTTGTTTATTTTTATAATGTTTTTATCAAAACAGGTGCTTAGATAAATTGTCATGGTATTGTGGGTTTATTTTCATGATGTTTTGATCAAAACAGATGCTAGAATGTATGGTCATAATTTTGATGATGTTTTGATAAAAAAAAAAGTTGCTAAACTGTATGGCCATAATTTTGATGATGTTTTGATCAAAGCAGGTGCTAAAATGCCTTTTAATGAAATGGAAGGAAATATCAGTCAAATCCATTATATTAAATATGCCTTTATCTTATGGCGCAATCAGTCTATAGTTTGTAGTTAAAATTTAGTATATGCTTTCATGCTGAGATTTAGAAGTTTGCTGATAGTAATTGTCAGAAACTGTTATAGACCTGACAAGATTACCAATATTCTTAAAAATAGTTAAAACTTTATAATTTGCAGCAAACTAGTGAATTCCTGGTAGAAATGGATTCAAAAATTATAACTTATTTTCCTTTCAAGTTGAAAATTTATTAACAGTTTTACACTGAGTTTAATAGTCATTGAATTTCATAAAATTTGTCAATTGATGTTACATGTACCACCCAGTAATAGCAGTTAGTTGAACAATTTGTTCTCATTTAACTAAACTAATGAATATTCATAGATAGTTGCCACATTTCAATTGGTTAAGATAGTGTTTTATTTCTAACTCATGAATATTCATAAATTGTTCCTGTATTTTAATTGGTTTCTTATCAAATTCCATTTCAGAAATGATATTAGCAGATAGTCCTGATCAGAGGGAAGGTAAAAGAGTAACAATTACAGTTTATCTAGGGTCTAACCCTGATCCCTTAAGGGATTGTTTAGAGGTAAGTTTATTTACCTTGTACAGTAGATTCCACTTACGATAATTGCATTTCCGTTAATGGCATAATTTTTCCCCGCACCAATCTATTACCTGGTACATGTATTAATATTTGAGGAAAATCATCCCATGGGTGACTATTTTCCAACCACTTCATACATTCAGAACAGTTATATACATCATACATATATTGGCTGACATAACCTTTTTTCAGCTTTGTACCCACTGTAACTTAATTATCTCCTTATCTAAAGAAAGCTGTTAAATGGAAATCAATAACTGGTTACCATAATTACTGATATAAAATTGGATGAAAATATTTGTTGGCACAGATTACTGTAAATGCATTAGATTATTACATACAGTAAAACCTCGATTCATTGCCACCATTTGTTCAGTCAAATTTTGGCATTATAAAGGAGTTTAGTAATAAATTGGGGGAAGTGGATAAAGAAAAACATAAACAAAATGTATTTTGGCACTTCAAAATAGTGTGGTGATAAGCGAGGTAGCAATGTTATCGAGGGGCATTATAATGAGGTTTTACTGTATGTTAAATTCTCCAGTTTGATACTAGAAGTACAGGTAGTAAGCTAGTTGTATTTAAGTACATGTACATGTATTACCGTAAGTGAAATGTACAGCCATCATGGGGTGAAATAAGTGAATATAAGTCAAATTGTGCAATACACATGTATTCACTCGGTAACCTAGTGCACCAATTTTCTGAAATAAAAATCAAATTTATTTCTTTTTTGAAATATGAAATGACATTAATAAAAGTGTATTAAAATATTGATTCTGTCAAAATCCAAAATTCAACATTTATTTATCATCGGAATTTGTCGTTCATTGTCGTAAAGACGAGTGTGAAATCAGGATGTGAAATTGAGTAATAATTGAAAAAGAGATTAAAATCTTGATTTATTGGCCGTAAAACACATAAACTATCTAGGCAACTCGTAAAACAATGAAAATAATTATCGGAATGTATCCTAAATCAAAAATATAAATGTGTTATAGTTTGAAATTATTTGTTCCTAACGTGAGGTTTTGATTTTAATTGGGGAAAAATTGTGTCAGTATTTAAAAAAGATGAGATTTTTAAAAAGAGAAATACATTTTTTTCAATATTTCAGAAAATTGAGATTTTTTCAGCAAAGAAGAGAAAAAAATATAAGTTTTTCAGAAAATTGAGATTTTTTTTTTTAGCAGAGACAAGTGGGAAAATAAAAAAAAATATTATGAATTTACAGAAAATGAGGTTTTATCATCTTTAATAAGGGAAAATAATTTGTATTTTTCTATTAATGAGAATTATTTATTTTTATAATTTTTAGAAACCTGGAGAAGTGTTAATAGGCTCTTTGTCAGTTAGTGGTAAAACGAAGTGGGATATATTAGATAATATTGTCCGCAAAATACTGAAGGTATGTAATATTTTGGTTAATACTTTAATATATTGATGTTTCACCTTATACATTTCAATATTAAGGCCACTGTGTATGATTAGGAACCTTTTCCAACTTATAGAAGAGTTCCACATCCCTGAAAAACTTTTCACTGCATAAATCTAAATCCCTCTTGAGCAGGGGTCTTAATTTAAAGAGTTTGTCTGTATACACTTGCTGAAGGTTGATGGTTTTCTCTAGAAACTTTGGTTTTATCTTTCATCTCAGAAATGACCACCTCAATATAAGTGACTAGGGCACTAAACACAGTTATTTTACTTTATTTCCACTAAATTATACTTACAAGTTTTTCCACGATAGAACTCTAAACACCCTAGGTTTAAATTTCATTTGAGTGGATCCCAGTATGAGAAAGTTTTACAGCTCTTTTGCAAAAGGTCGGCAATTTTCTTTGGGCACTCAAGTTTTCTCCATGATCCCAGAAATGACCGCCTTGATATAAGCAAATGAATTTTGTCTGGAGCATAAAGACAACCATTACTCAACTCCACTCTACTCCATGTTATTATGGAATTTTTTTTGCTAGATTGAGTTATTTTTAGCACATTTAATACAACACCAATCTCAAAAATGCAATTAAATATAGCCATTTGTAAGTAAAGAGTCATGTCCAATTAAGCATCAGTAATGTTTCATTACATGATTGTCAGTTATTATAATATAAATCCCGTTTCCATATATCTGGGGATTTCTCCCATTTCAGACATTTTTTTTCTTCTGTAAGTAGACCTTGTAAGCTTAATCTAAATGCAATATAATTACATGATTGATAATTTGATATCGAGTTTGACATCCTAATCAATAAAACATTAGTTATATATGCTGAGGTCATCATGTTTTGCCTCGATTATGATGGATTGAGTCTGCTGATGTCAGCTTATGCAGGGAGAGAGATGATTTTTTCAAGGTCTTTTTTTATCTATGTACACTCAAAACAACAGTCTGCACATTGGCTGACAGGAAACATGCAGATTTTTAAGTCTGTACTAAAAGAACCAACTTACAGATTACTGTCCCTCTTACTACACAAGACCGACACATCCTAGTGCGAGAAAGTTTGTCATTTTGTTTGTTGAACAGAGATGAAGTTTTCTGGACACTCAGGTGTCCTCTACCTATTGATGTGCCAATAGTCAATTATAATCAATAATTGATTTTGACCAGAATGTAAGCAAAACTTTTTATACTTCTGATGATTAGCTACTTGAGTTGCTCTGATCATCAATTATGAAAATCCAACCAATTCCTACCGCTACCTCTACCATCCCAGAACTAAATTTTTATTTATTTTTTTTTTTTTTTTTCGAAATATTGAAATATGAAATATCTGGAAAGCTTATACAATCAAAACAAGACCTGTATATTTTGAGTACATGATGTTCACTATACATGTATATATGATAGTATTTTGTCATATTTATTGAATTTTTTCTCCGTTTCATTTAGGAATATGTATTACGGGTAGATCCAGTAACAAACCTTGGTTTGAGTGCAGAAAGTGTGTTTTCCTATCATATAGGGGAGATATGTCGAACCAAAGGTGCTGAGTTACCAGAGTTACTTCCCATTGGTTTCCTTGTTGGTGATACTATGCAAATTGGTATCTGTTTAAAAGGTATGTTATTTATCAAGTATACATTTTGAAATTAAAATTAAAATTCACTTAAACTATTTTAAAAGATGATCTTAATGTGTTTTTTAAACATTTCAGAGTTTAAATTTCAGAAAACAGGAAGTTTAGGATGATAATCTTTTGTTCCTCAATTATCTTTTAAAAAAAAAGGTTAGCCATGATTTTCAAAAAGTTAAATGCTCACATTTTTAGCATACTAAAAGAAAAAAGAATATTTTAGTAAAAAAAAATCGTAATTTTTAAGTTTACTTTGAAGAAAATAAAATCTTAATTTCACGAAAAAAAATATTCAGGTAAAGTTAAGTACTGTAAATCTCATTTTTGAAGTTTACTTTGGAGAAAATAATATCTTAATTTCCTGATAATAAACTTCTCTCTTGTTTGATATTTCAGGCACCAAGCAGAACAGTGTAGACTCGTTATCCTTTGAAACACTTATTCCTAAATCAATAGTCCAGAGATATGTATCTCTGCTTCTGGAACATAGAAGAATTATCCTATGTGGGCCAAGTGGTACCGGAAAGACTTATCTTGCTCAGAAACTAGCAGAACACTTAGTATTGAGGTATGATAATTATTTTGTTTGAAGTAAAATTTACGAAAGCTTGTTATGTCCGGTTGACGTAATCCGAATATTAGCTGAACACTTAGTATTGTGTACAGTAACTTTCTGATTAAATTCAAAGATTATGAAACTTCTGGTTGGCGTTATCAAATAAAATGTTATGAGAGCTCTTTCTAATGTATGTAATACTGGGAATCAGAAATTAGTCGAACACTTAGTATTGAGGTACGATAACTACTTTGTTTGAAGTAGTTTATGAAAACTTTTTTATTAAACATTGATGCAATACTTTGATTGTAATCAATTTTGTAATGTAAACTTACTACAGCCCTCTAAGACCTTTTCTAACTACTGTGGTAACTCAGTTAGTAGATTGCTCTCTCCGTAAGTGGGAGTTTGTGGGTTGGAACCCCAACCAGGTCTAACCCAAGACTTGAAAGTGAGTACTGACCGTTCTCTCGCAAAGCACTCTGCACTAAATGAAAATCATGTTTTTTGGATGGGAACTTAAAATAAATGAGGTCCCATGTCAAGGTAGGCTTGGCACAATATAGAACCGTGCTGTATAATGCCATCTAGGCAGCACACAGGCAGAATTTCTGCACCTTCCCCTATAGCTGGTGATCTTTCATTATAAGTGAAATATTCTTGACTGGGACATTAAACATCATTACTCTACTCAACTGGAAGGCCTTTTCTGATGAGCTTTCAATATACAATGTATATGCATGTACAAGTATGTTAAATCATCCAGCTTATGTAGATGTTTTAAACACAAAAATGTTATGTTAGTTTCTTTTTGTTGTCTTTTAAGGTACCGGTAGGTCTGTTGCAATTTATTTTATATTCATAATTTTCGAAAGTTCTGAAAAATTATATTTGATGTCAGTCATATTATTGTTTGATGATAATGATATTCTAGACTAAAAGTATATGCCCAATAATGGTCTCCTGGACCAGCAAGCCACTAATAACTACAATAATGCTGACCCAGTTTAACCAATAATCCACCGGTTCTCACTCTTATAGACTCCAAAACATTTTATGCATGTGTTTTTCTGTATTTTGAGAAGTTTGATTAAACTTTCCAAATTCAAAATACAATCTTATAATTGTGTATTCTGTGATTCAAGTCCCCTTAAATCTTAATATGTTTTAGACACCGTCCACATGCATCTATTAAGAATTTCTTTGTCCATTTTAGATCTGGTAAAGAACTGACTGCTGGTTCAGTGGCTACATTTAATGTTGATCACAAGACTGCCAAAGAATTACGTCAGTATTTAGCCAATATCGCTGACCAGTGTGAGAATACAAATGCTGGGGAGTTACCGAGCGTTATTATACTGGACAATCTACATCATGTAGGGTCACTAGGAGAAGTGTTTAATGGTTTCCTCAGTGTGAAATACCAAAAATGGTAAGTTTTTACAGAAAATTTATTTTAAATTTGAAATTGTAATTTGTTGTTCATATTTAGAGGATGCTATGTTTTATAGAGATATTTAGAGAAATTACATTTTGCTTCAAAAGAATAAACATGCAGTTTTAAGGTTAGTAAGGTTCGCCAGCCTACCACATGGAAAAATTTCCTGAAAAGTATGTATTGAATGTTTTGGAAAACCTCTTGTATCACAAATTTCTAGATGAAGTATTTTATAAATGGGGGAATTCCAACTTATGAAATTCCATATCCATGAAAAACAGTTTAGTGAATTTCTTATAATGTACCTGGTATCTCAAAGTATGATGGCAAACTCCATTATACAATATTTTCTTTACTGCATTACATCTACTTACAGAACATAATTGTCAATTTTTGTTGAAAAATAAATTTTATTTGTTGATCAGTAATTCAATTAAGTTTCTATTTTCTTTTCCAGTCCCTACATTATTGGTACAATGAACCAGGCTACCTGTTCTACAACCAATCTACAGCTGCATCACAACTTCAGGTACGTTAAAATGTTTTAATCATGGTTAATCTAGAGTTCAAAGCCAGTCAAAGGGGAGATAACTGTAGTCTGCGAAAAGCATTACCTCTTTTTTGAGAAAGAATCAAATCTAAGTAAGATAGTGTGACAGATTTAATGTAGGGTTCAAAGCTAGTTAAAGGGTAGATAAGTTTAACACTTAGTCAGTAAGTGACCTATAAGCATTGCTACTCTTTTGAGAAGAAATTAAATCTTAATTAGAACGATTGAGAAAAAAGAGGGGAGCAAGCATTGCATATTTTTGAGGGAATAAAATCAAAGAAAGTAATATTAAATGGTTATAACATAAAAGAAGTATATTGTTTTCTTGCTAGATTGGTGGTTTTTTTTTTCACTTTTAAGCAATAATTTTTACCATTATATGATATTTATTTATTTATTTAGATGGTTATTATGTGTCATGCATTTTATTTATTTATTTGTTTTTTTATTTTTTATCTTTTGTTATAGATGGGTGCTCTGTGCTAACCATATGGAGCCAGTGAAGGGATTCTTGGGTCGTTACTTACGGAGAAAGCTGGTTGAAGCGGAAGTTAGAACAGGAATCAGAAATAATGACCTAAATAAAATTATAGATTGGGTACCAAAAGTTTGGTTACATCTCAATAAGTTCTTAGAAACTCACAGCTCATCTGATGTAACAATAGGTAAGAATTTTCTTAATGCAATATCTCGGATACTAAAAACTCAACAATTATTCTTTTAATGAAAATTTAAATACAACATGTGTTAATCATATGATTCCAGACGTGAATATGCATAGAATTGAAAATACAGTAAAATCTGTTATAGTGACCACCTCTTTATAAATACAACCTGTCCATCAAGACCAGTATTTCAAGGTTCCTTTGTAAAATATTGCATAGTAAAAGAACAATTATTTGCCAATATATATATCTTGGGTCCCTTAAATACAGGTTTAACTTTATATAGATTATGTACTGGAAATTAATGGATTTTAGAAATATCTATTCAGTGTCAACAAAAACAGAGAGTGGTTTGAAATAGTCTTTAAAAGAACAAAGAAAAATTGTACTTTTTTGTTGCCATGATAACAAACATATAATTTCAATTTATTTTCATACTTTACAGGTCCACGTTTGTTCCTGTCATGTCCCATGGATATATCCGGATCTAAAGTTTGGTTCACAGATTTATGGAATTACTCCATAGTACCTTACATGTTGGAAGCTGTTAGAGAGGGACTCCAGGTAAAACTATTTGATGTAAAAATTTGACTGATGTTTGATTCAAAATGCATGCCTTTTAATATGCTGTAAGTTGAATACTGCTTGATATGCATTTAAACTTCTTTTCTATTGACCGTTGTATTCATACATCACAGTGTCTCTCAACACCTAGGTTCAAATCCCATTTGGACAAATCCTAGTTTAAGAATGTTTGTCAGTTAGTTCTTTTGCCAAAGGTTAGTGGTTTTCTCCATCATCTAGAACTGGCAACTTTTAAATAAGTAAAAGAATCTTGACTAAGATGTAAAATGTAAAAACACCTTTACTCAAATGCTATCTCGATCGTTTTTGCAAAATGATTGCCATTGATACATTTACCAAGTGGTAATGAAAGCACAACAATAAATTACCCATTTAACCATTTTTTTAATTTTGCTTACATTATAATTTTAAAACAGGTGTATGGAAGAAGAGCACCATGGGAAGATCCCACTGATTGGATAATAGAATCCTACCCATGGCCGACTTTGAAAGACGAAGATCCAGCCTTGCTTAGGTTGAGGCCAGAAGATGTTGGTTACGATAGCCAGGGTGTGATTACGACAGGAGTTGGCAGTCCTCAGCCACAATCAAAATCGCCCACGAGTACCAAAAACGAAAGCGATACAGCAGATCCATTGGTTAGTGATGTTTAATGATCAACTAGTAGATATCTAGAAATAACCATGGCAACCGTTCAGTTTGTCATAGTTTTCACCTGTTTTATCATCGTCATTTTGTTGAAGTCTACTAAGTTGTGTTTTTTGACGTCCTTTTTTCGTGTTGATAATAGTCAGATTTATGTTTGAATTAATTGTTAATTAATTGTGTCAATTTTCAATTAATTAGTTCAAGAACCCCCTCTGTTGTCCGTATATATGATTTCAAAATACAAGAAGTTTTGCCTCCAAGAATATTTTTTTCGAACTGTCTGTTCAGATTTAAAGCGGAAATTGATTTTTCAAATAACATATTTCATTGGTAACTCATATTTAAGAAGTTAGTATACAATTTTCAATCGGTAATTAATTTTTGAATAACATACATATATTTTATTTCAACCTTATTTTCAAATACATTTCATTTTGCTTTTAGATGTGTTCAAAAAACTCAGGACATTATCAGCTATAACATATAAATACTCATTTTAAAAAAATATATAAAAAATATTCAGAATATCATCGAAATGATATTTAGAATGTTGTCAAAGTTCATATTCAGAATGTCATAAAAAATCATTCATCTTCTACATATATTTGGAGGCATTACTTCTATTTTAGTTTCACTAGATTGAATGTGTAGGTTTTCGTTTATATATATATGTTCTGATGCTGTTAGATACATGTGTATTTGAGTAGATTTAGACATCAGGATGGAGTAGTCAAGATGCCAAGATATGTCTGTAATTTATAAGTTTATGTGGAGTTCATGAGCATCATGAAAATTGAATGCATGTGGATGACTGCATGAAGCATGACTTGTTGTACATAAAAATGATTTCTGAATCAGTACTGCTATTTAAAAATAAACTAAAAATAAAATAATTTGAATCAAACAAAACAGGTTTACACATAAAAGTCCACCTTGCTTCCCCCCCCCCCCCCTTTTTTTTCAAAAATAGATTTTTAATTTAAATTATTTTAAAAATGTGCTGTAAATAAATTCTTTATCAGTATATAATTTTTCTTTCTGTCAACCTTGCTGAATCCCCTTTTCAAGATTATAATTTAATTTGAATTATATCCATCTGGCTTTTACATTCTATCTGATGTACCAGTGTATCATTTATTGTTTTCTAGGTGCAAACAAATATATTTAAACCAGATTTTGCTTAATATTTCTAAATTCTAACAATGTTTTTAAAAGCATTAAAGTATCATGAGAATATGTGAATACCTTCACAGTCTACGATTTGCAAAAATGAAATACTGGTATGATAAGATTTGAATATTTAATAATAAATTTTGAAAACAAAACTCATTTCAGGCAAATATATTGTCTTTTTTAAAACATTTATGGTGAGATTTGAATCTTTAATAATAACATTTTGAAAACGAAACTCATTTTAAGCAAATTAATACATTCTCTTTGATAAAAAACATTTATTCTATGAAAACATCAAATTTGCAAGCTTCAAATGACTTTTTCTAAATGAAAAAAGTTCTAGAATGATAATTATAACTACAATGTATTTGGGAAATAAATATTAAGTACATTTTTAAAGTGAAATTTATGAAAAATAGACTGTCATTAGGGGAAGAAAATAAAAGAACAAGTAATAGAAATTAAGTTAAAGAGTCCAAATTAGACTATATCTTGATAATTTCAAGCCTCTAAAAAGACTTGATACAGTTAAACCTGCTATAACGACCATCTCTATATAAAAACCACATGTCTCGCAGTAAAACCTGCTATAATAATTACCTCTGTATACAGACCACCTGTCTAAAAGCAACACCTACTATGGCAACCACCTTTATACAAGGACATGTCCTCTCAAAAGACTAATAAGAAATTTCATGTTATCAATATTTCAATTTCACAATCACAAGGTTGAGAGTTTGGCAAATGAGTGTACTGAGATGGGCGGATGCATCTAATTCTGTGTGTGTGTTACGTAGTATTAACATTGCATTTTATCACAAAGACCAAGGAATATGATCACAAAATTAACGGCAGTCCAAATTTCACTTCACAGCTTCAATAATGTTAAATTTGCTAAATGAAGAATGCTTTTTTTCTCTATATGAAATTTTGATAATTTAGAAAGCTGTACATTTGTAATTTCAAATTTTATAATAAAAAAAATTAAATTGAAATTTCATCAAATTTGCTCTGGCGACCAATACCAACTATTTAAATATGTATAGTATTTTAGCTGAAAATTTAGCCTGAAAAATTAATTGTGTATGATCAGATATATCAAACACAAACATACCAGTCTATGTTCCAAACCACAATCCCGAAAGGAAAGTTTTTTTTACTTTGAAAACAGGCATTTTAAGTTAAATATGTGAAATTCCACCAGGAAGTGAGGCTGGGTGCTCTGGAATAATAAGCACCTCATGAATAGAAGTTAATCAGAACTGAGGCTGATAATGATTAGAATTTGAAATGTCAATATTTATTGATTCCACTTATATCATTTGTTGGTCATTAATTTGAATATTACCTCATTATAATGCCCCTTGATAACTTTGCCACCTCATTTATCCATCGGCACAATATTTTGAAGTCTCAAGATCCATTTCTTTTATGGTTTTTATGTCTTTATTGCAAAATTTCCTCTTAAAATGCCAAAATTTGACTGAACAAATTATGGTCATGAGTCAAGGTTTTACTCTGTATATGTTCAGACACTAGATCAAAAAATTATATATTTGCTGCAAATAGTTTTGTATTATATTCCTGGGTCTTTATTTCATATTACAGATTTTTGCATCTATAAATATATACGAATGCTAACTTGCATATGACCTTTTTCAGCTTAACATGATAAAGCGGCTACAGGAAGCTGCCAATTCTAGTGCTCAGAGTCAGGAAAGTGATTCAACCAGTCTGGATAGTCGTAGCAGTAGCATACAAGATATATCCATCTCGAGCGTGGACTCAACGCAGTGATGATGTCATCAGCCACAAAATCGATATTATTACTGTTGACTCTTCAACTAAAGAGTTAGAAAAATGGTGCTGAAGTTAAAATTAGAAGGCCAGAAAGGAAACGTGCAATTAACGCCTTAACGATGTGATAATCCGTATTCAGACATTTTGAGATTAATGCCAAATATATCACTGTAAATCCAGTATGACATGTACATTTCATTTCAAATTTTCTCACTTTGCCAATTTTTGAAGTTTAAGAGATTTTTTGAAAGAAGTTGGTTCTGTTTTAAAGTTTAATACTCGTTAAAATAGTATCTATTTTCTCAAAAAATGAAAATACAGTTAAACTGTTAGTTCTTGATTGTTAACCAGTATTTGAAGTACTGGACTCGTATTTCTTGTTTTCAGAAACGGTTACCATGGAAACCATTAAAGTCGCATGGAGAACTATAGTCTATTTTCTACTTGTTGAGTAGTAGTTGTACAGCTACCTTGCCATTTTTATTTTTTATTTTGTGTAATTTTGGCATGTTTACCTGCATGAATGTTGTATTCTTATGATTTTAGAACCTCCATTTTTGATTTCTTTTTATCCATGGTGGATCCTCGTTATTTTAAGTTTTTACCTAGACTGTGATATCAGTGTCGTCAAATGTGGTGTGAAAAATTTCTTCTCCTTTTTATTTTTTTTTATTATTGTAACTTTGATAACCAAAAAAAAATTTGATCTTATTTTACTTTTTTAACTTAGTAAATTTACAGAAAAAAGTTGCATTGTATTTTTAGCGTATATGACTTTCATTTTTCCTGCAATTTTAAGCAACAAATTGCCTGTTTTTTTCTGTTTGAGCAATATAAAATAGGAGCATTACTTGGATACTTAAATTTTTGGCTTAAAAACTTAATTATTAATGTTACTATGGCAATATTGTTTGAATATTTTTTTCAAGTTTTATATGAATAATTTATTTTAATTATTTCATTTTCATCCAGAAAAAGTTATCATCTGAAGCTATTGAATTGAAAATATTTTTGATAAGAAAAATTGTAAAATTTATGTGATTAAAGTGTAATTTTTGATTGATTGTTCATCATTTTTTGTCTCGCCTTCAAATCATATTTTTGAAACTTTCGTGAACAGGTTGTACAAGCCAATAGATCGTCAGAAGGACAAGCCTGAAGATTGCAGAGCAAAGATTGGAAATTCAGAACAACAATTTGTATATATATGGAAAAAGTCCAGGGGGAGATACTTATAGGGAAAGGGGACATAATTTATAAATGTTTGACTTGTTTTAAATCTTAACTTTATTCTAAAATTAGAATTTAAAAGAATTTGAATTCTTTTAAATTTTGGTTGGTTGAAAAATTTGAAGATTTATTTCTGATGGTTTATTATGTTGTGATTTTGTAAAAGAAATTGTTTGATTTGTTATAAATTGGATATATTTATATCGGAACGATGATGTATTTATTGATTTGAAAAATACAAAATTATCTATAAATAATTAAAAGATTATTGTATTTATGAAGATATTAAATTATTAAAAAAGTGCAATGTTTATAGTTTACTAGACTAGGACAGTGAATTAATAACATTTATGTGTATGATAAATTTTAAAAATTATTGTCAATATTTATGCCTTCTAGAGAAAATTACTTCCTTTCATTTGAAAGGAAGTTCAATATAGACTGCTGCATCATGGGAAAAGAGTAACAAAATTAACTTCACAACACCAAAGATCTTCTAGTCATTTCAATTATCTTTTCCTTTTTCAAAATATTTTTTTTAAACACCAATAATCTCATTTTTTTTTTTTTTAATTGAGTTTGGTTTATTGGAAAAAAAGAGGAGAAAATGTGAAACCATTTACTTATGGAAACTTTTGTTTGTATGTGTTTACAAATTACAGTTAGAGCATTTTTTACAAAATAATAAAAAATCAATTTTTTGAAAGCTATTTCATGTGTACAGATGAATTAATTTAGAATTTTAAGCAATGCAAAAGCAAGTGAACTTTAAAATACAATTTTTACGAACAACAGATTACCTCTCTTGTATAGGCTACTGAGCTATAATATGTCTTGCAATTTTTACAAGATGATTTGTTTGTAGTGACTAAAAGGAAGATCTCTCTAAGTGTTATTGGCATCAGCAGCGAACGTAAAGTGAAAGCAGCAATGATAGACAAGGTCATTACTGTAGACAAAAATATGAATAACTTTTTTTGCGGAAATTGTAAAAAAAATGTTTTGGTTTATTTTCCCAACATTTTTGAAAATTATTAGATTTTTTTTTCATTCTTGCATTCTTATGTAGTAGTTTCTTAATATATAAGTAATTGGAAATACTTGCATCATATCAAAAGTTAAATTTCAATTGAACCAATTAAAAATTAATTTTGAAAATTATTTCATCAAATGAAAAGAAATTGTACATAAAATAAATTAAAATACCTGCATTATATAAGTTTAAATTTGAACTTAGCTTAATTTAATCAGGTTAATATGAAAAATAAAATGTTTCTCAAAAAATGAATAAAATTAGTTATGCCCCTTGAAAGAATTTGGATTTGTTAGATTCCGAAACTTCTTTTCTTATAAAGACTTAATTTGAAATTAATTAATTTTTTATGAAAATTATTACCATTAATGTTGAGTTATACCCCTTGAAAGATTCAGATTCGTAAACTACTGTTTTTATGATTTTGAAATTCTTTTTATTATGGAGGTGAATTTTAGTAGTGCTATTTGGTAAGGGTTTTTTACCATTCTTTTATATTTAGAAAATATTTTTCTCTATTTCTTCCAATTTTGAGGTAATGGGTTATTCATATTACTTTTGTCTTACAGTTTGAGCGTTTGAAAATATGTTGAGTATGTGTCAGTAATGTTGAGAGTACTCGGTAAATGGAAAATCAGTATTGTAATTTAACTTTGTTTATGTGTATTAAAACATGTAATATCATACATTATGTTGAAATACCCATAGAAGTTGCTGTATTAATTTACCAACGCTTTTGTCGTCATGTTGTTGGTTTTGGTGATGGAATTTTTCGTTTTAGTGATGCTATAACGCTTGGATGTTTTGTAGTAATGTCTTCCTGTAGCAGCAGTTTTGTACATTTTTTTCGACGAACCCTGTAGAGGGCATAAATTTGAAATTGATTTGGTGCATATACAATGTATATTCAATTGTTACAAGTATTCATGGTGATTGATTGTAAATTTGTTATTATATTAATTAAAAGTTATGGTCTTTCAAATATTTATTTTACCCATAACACATAGATGTGTGTGTTATGCCAGAATGAAGATAACTGCTCTTGCTGCGTCAGGAATTATGATTTATCTCCCTTTAGGTTCCTCTTGAATCATCAGGAATAATCAGTTATCTCCCTTTAGATTCTTATTGAATCATCTGGAATAATTAGTTATCTCCCTTTCTTCTTATGTGTCTCAGAATCAAGTCACTATTGAAATTTAAGAAACATACACTTTGAAACAAATTTCTTATTAATCATATTCATAGTTCACAATCTTAATTATGTCCCCGCAATTAAGTCAGGGATACATATAGCATTTACTCCATCTCTTCTATCAATATTTGCCTGCCAATTATGAAATGAAAGGTAGAAAAGAATTTCACAGAGGCTAGATTTAAAATTTTAGCTTTTCAAGATTTAAAGCCAAATTTTACACCAGCAAAAAGAATCTTTGTAGTTTTTCACAAAGTGATCAATCAAACTTTGGTGATTTTTCACCTTCTTTATCTGAAAATGTGATCATTTTTTGATAAGTATACTTGAGTCACTAGACTCAGTTTTTGAATATATTTTCTGGTATTTGTAACCACGAAATGAATGCATGCATTTGTCATTTAATCACATTGAGGTGAAATAAACTTTTTTATATCATGGTCACCATGGTAACAGCTGTCAATCACTCCAATTTTGGCTAAAAGGTAGTTTTTGTCTGATAATAGCATGTGCTTCAAGTAGTCCAAATATATATTGTTTTGGCTTTGTATGGCTTTAAATGTCATGAAGTGTGCTTTTACAAACTAAATAAGTTCCAACCCTCTTCGTTCAAATGAGCATCTTATTTATTGTTTCAATAATTTGTTTAAAAAGAAAAAAACTGTGTTGCCATGGAAATCAGAAAAGATATCTCTGTTGAAACTTTTAATTAAACAACATAAAAATATACATGTATGAAATATTGGAATTAAGTTGTTTGAAAGGTAAAAGATCTATTCAAATTGTGTTGCCATGGAAACAGGTTTTGCATTTAGTTGTATCTTTTAGTCAAACAACATAAAAACACTTATACAGAAAATAAAGAATTGAGATCTTTTTAGAAAAGGGTTGGAATTATTTTTGAGGGTTTATTGTAATTCATTTTCTTTGCTTTAAAACAAAACTTGGTATCTGGTTTTTTGCAATGTCGTCTTTTTGAAATAAAGATTCAGAACATGTTAATGGTTTTTATTTGAAGTATTTTCAATTGTTTGAAAGTTTTTAAATATAGTAATTTTATGGTATGATTTTATCATTAATTCACAGTTTTAATTAAAAATTATTGAAAATTTGTTTGTTTTACTATGTATCTTATTATACTACCGAACATGAAATTTAAAAGCTTCCAAAACACATATTTTCCTTGCACTGAAAATTTTGAGTTTCAAATTTTTGGGTTGATATTTAAGAGTTATTACCGGTATTAAGTAAAATGCAACATTGAGATGAAGTTTTGTGAGCAAATAAATTAAGAAAATATCAACATGTAAGTTAAAACAAAAAAAAAACAAATTTTAATAAAGTTTGGCAAAATAATAGTGGAAATTAACAATAAAAAAATTAGCTCATCTTCAACAGGTACAGAAGAACTATCTTATGTCCCCATGATATTGACATCTTTTGGTAAAACCTTTTTAATAGACTAAATATGTAGGTGAGCTACATCTTTGGAAGGCCCTTATTTCTTCAAAACTTTAAAGAGTAATACTATTTATGTTATTGTATTTCCAATTAATTTGTCAAATCAGAAAGAAATCGATTATCAGGAACCAGTTATTCAACCAACTGAATTTTTATTAAAGTCGGTCATCGCCCCACAACTATCCGAAACACCTTTTTCTTTCAATTGGAACTATTTTCATCTTTCTGTTTACAAATCCGTACAATTGATATTTTGGTAAATAACCAAAATAGAAAAACATCATTATTTTAGTGTTTTATTATTGTTATACATTTTAATATATAATAATAATAATTACTGTTTCACTTCATATGTTTTCATTTTTTAAAGGTCACATGCCACATTTTTTGTTTCACATGTTTTTGGGATGTGCAAACATTTATAGGTGCTTATAAATAATTAACAGTTAACTTTGTATATATAAACATTAAACAGAGTCTAATTATAGACTATTTACACATTTACAAATTACTAACGCTCAAAAGGGTATAAATTCATCGTTACTATGACTACTGTAAATAAACTATATTTGTCTCTGCAGAGATGCTGCCATTTTGAAATGTGCTTGTCTGATTAGGTCAAGGTCATAGGTAAAAGGTCATAGCCTCTTTCTACTAGACACTGATCTGACAAGTAGGCTGATTATGTATAATTATAATGTCTAATGTGGAAAATGTTTTGTAAAGATAGAAGATTTGGAAGTTTTCCATGTTTGAATAAAATATTTATTTTGAACATTGTGTTATGAGTTTTGTTATATATGTAAAATATAAGAAATACTAAAATCTGGTCAGAAATTATAAATAAAACAAAAAATCTGTAAAACAGGCATTATTTATCTGAATTGTTCCAAGACTGCATATTGGTATTTGAAATCGACACATTTTTTTCTATGTGAAGCAGACTGTTGAATGCAGAAACCTTGCAAACTTGTATAGGAATATTAGAGCCAGTGGTATTAAAAATATTTTTCCTAACTACATGTTGATATTGTCAGTCATGATGAAAATAAATAGAAAAAACACAGATTTATTTTTTCTGACCAGACTTTACTTGTCAACTATTTACATTTATGCCTAAATTCATTTCATTGCCAGCTATAGGCAAGGGTGCAGAAATTTTGACTGTGCGTTGCGCTGATGGCATTATACAATAGGTTTTTTAGCGTGCCAAGCCCACCGTGACATGGAACCTTTGTTTATTTTAAGTTCCCATCCGAAATAACCGTGGCTTTCATTTTGAAATACCAACTTGGCAAGTGCTTGAAAGAACAGTCACTACCCACTTTCAAGTCTTGGGTCAGACCCAGCTAGGGCACACACCCACAACCTCCCAATTATGGAGCGAGTACTCTACCAACTGAACAACTGCAGTGGTGAGGTGGCAAATGAGGCATGAAAACTAGGTTTTACTGTCTGATTCAAATTGTCTGTGTTGATTTTATGTCAGTAGCAATACGAGGGTCATTTGGATGTGATTTCCATGTCAGGGTAAGTGTGTCTTAAAAATTAAAGAGCTTATGCCTTACTTCTCACTGTCATAATAACTTTGACAAAGGTATAAATTTCTGCAAATGCATTAAATATTCAACAGGTTGTATCTAGATACAAGTGGAAAAAAAGCAGGAAATTTAAATGAGTGCTAAAACCAAGCACATAGACATTTGCAAGTTAAACACTCTGAAAGACTTAAATTTAATGTCAGGTCTTGATATCAAATACTTGGCCTCAGTTTCACAATCATCACTTAGCTAAGATTTTCCTTAACTTAAATCTTGCAAAATTTCAAATCTTTATAATTTTGTTAATTTTTAAGATATTTAGGTATTTAAAGTGTCCTTTTTAGATCACGTCTAGATTAAAACATTTGCCTTAGTTTTGACAAAAATATTTAACCATCAAACTGTCTAGAAATGGCGTTTATAGTGCTATAACTTCCATTGCCGTGCAAAGCAAACCGAATAATGTGCACTAGCGCATTATGACTAGTTGCTTTGCACGGCAATGGAAGTTATAGCACTATAAACGCCATTTCTAGACAGTTCAATGGTTATATTTACATTTCGCATTTTTTGAAAATCTTATTTTTGTTTTTGAATCCTGAAATAAATTTAAAACACTGTCATGTACGACATGCAATTCCAATTCCTGGAACAACCTATCAATGACGTCACGAGCATAGGTGTCAGCAAGAAATGAGTGACGTCACATTAGCAAATGTAATTATAGTCCTATAACTTCATTTGGTCTAAAACAGAGTTTAATACAATCAAACACCATAAATGTAAATATTTATCTGTAGTTCCAAAAAGTAATTAGTATAATTTGCTAAATTTAAGTTAAGGAAAATCTTAGCTAAGAAATGATTGTGTAACCAGAGCCTCGTCTCTTATCTTAGGCAGTGAGAAATTGTAGAATTTGAATGAAAACTGAAATTATACCATCAAGGCAGTGAGAAATTTGAAAGAAAACTGAACATATAACTTAATGTTATGTAAATGCTGACATCACCAAATGATAATGTTGGCACCATTACAGCAAAGCTGATGTCTAACTTTGCCTCTTTCTCCACACAGGACAACAAGAGTTCTCATTTACCGTAAGTCAGTGAAGTTGTGTTCTCAAAATAGGTCTCCCTAGCTGTGTTTTGTGTAAGGGAAGTAACCCTTGGTTGTTTCTGTGTAAGGGAATAATTCCCAGTCCATTCTGAAGTTATTTTCTCAAAATATGTCTTATCCTGGCTATGCTGTGTAAGGGAAGTAAGCCCTGGCTGTTGCAGTGTAAGGGAAATAATTCCCAGTCCATTCTGAAGTATGTTCTCAAAATAGGTTATCCTGGCTGAGTTGTGTAAGGGAAGTAATCCTTAGCTGTTGCTGTGTAAGGGAGATAATTCCCAGTCCATTCTGTAATTATTTTCTCAAAATAGGTCTTATACTGGCTGTGTTGTGTAAGGGAAGTAACCCCTGGCTTTTGCTGTGTAAGGGAGATAATTCCCAGTCCATTCTGTAATTATTTTCTCAAAATAGGTCTTATACTGGCTGTGTTGTGTAAGGGAAGTAACCCCTGGCTTTTGCTGTGTAAGGGAGTAATTCCCAGTCCATTCTGAAGTAGGTCTTTTCCTGACTGTGTGCTATGTAAGGGAAGTAACCCCTGTTCATTCACTGTTTCTTATGTGGTTGTAGGTTAAATGATTCAAAAGGTATGATATTTAAGTGTTTATAAAGTTATACAGCAACACTAAACATTGGCCTCACTCATTCCTTCAATTATTGGGAAAAAGTCATTAATCCTTAATTAAATCATTTTTAAGCTAATATTTACTTAATTTAGTTGCATTTTAACAATCGGAATGGATTCCAGACCCCAAAGCTCTATAGTTAGACAAATCTATCAGTCTGCTTACTAAAACAAGTGTTTTAAGAAAATTAGTAGCCTGATTACTTAGGTCAGTTGCTTGAAGCCTGATTAGTTTAGTCAGTTGATTAGTCAAAACTTTTTGCATAATTTCAGATATATTGTTTCACAATCATCCCTTAAATGAGTTTTTCCTTAATTTAAATTAAGCAAATTTTAAATCTTAATAATTTTGTTATACCTATTCAAAACGTTAATCTGTTATTTTCAAGATCACTACCAGCTTAAAACATTGTACATTGTATTTAGTTTTTCCGAAAGGTATGGGATATTAAATTCAAGTTTCTGTTGTTCTGTCTGAAATTCTTGTCTTTGCTAATTCTCCAAAACTATGAAGTACTATTTCACGAAACTTGGTGCAAAGTATCAACATAGATAGGAGACATGCATATCATTAACCCCAGTTGGTTTGATAATTTTCCTCAGAGTTATGGCCCTTTTAACATAAGTGCAAATCACAAGAGAAGAACCTGCTGGCGGTGGATCCTAATTCACATTGCTTGTTTCATAATAATTCGTAGTTCTGAAAAAAATTGTAGAATATGCTAAATTTAAGTCGGGACAAACTGACATTGAGAAATGATTGTGAAGCTTAGACAAGGCTCCAATTTCACAATCATTTTTAACTAAGAATTTCCTTAACTCTGAAATCTGAATAATTTTGTTACTTTTCAAGATTCATGAATCTAAAATGTCATTTTGAAGATCAGTCTAAGCTTATTACACCTTTATTGTAATTTGGTTAAATTTTTCATTTTCTGTACCATTAAATAGTTTAAAAAATGGCCTGATTTAAGTTAAGGAAAATCTTAGTTGAGAAATGATTGTGAAACTGGGGCCAGGTACATTAACCACCGAACCCCTTCTTCATTACTTAGTACATGTGCACTCTTTTTTTCTGCATCTTACATGAACAAAATACAACACCCATAATACATGTATAAAATTTCTGTTTACTCAAATAGGCAAATAAGCAAGTAAAATTATAAACTTAAATACAAATGTATAAGGATTTCATTGAAAGTATATAAAAATATCACAATGGATTTGTAAAATCTAACAATAAAATAAAATGCACGATAATATAATTAGGTTAATGAAAATCTAATAAGTACATGTATATGTATAAAAATTAAAATACAAAAATATTTTGAAAAAATAAATAATATCTCCTATTCATTAACTGAATAACTAATAAAAATATTATAAATTGAATCACATTTTACTATTTAATTAAGCTTTTGAATATAAAATACATATATATAATATATTATCAAATTATTACTAAACAACCTGTTTAGATTTTGAAGCACTAGGTGACAGTTTGAAATAAAATTCCTTATCAGTCGTGCTAAAATAAAAGTGTAGGAAAACAGTTCTGAAAAGTGTGCTTAGCAGAGTGCCACAAGAATTATTTATCAAACCTTTATCTCTGGTTTGACTGGAGATGTTCATCTAGTCAGTCATTACAATCTTCAATACTAGTATCAGTATAAGTGCAACACAAGTGACTAGATATCAACTAGCAATGCAGTTTAAGCTTAAGGAGTATTATGAAAGATTAAAAAAATTATAGTTTTAGTCTTTATTTATTTTTTTTTTTTTTTTTGAAAACTAGCATGTAAAAAAACCTGGTAGCAAGACAGAAACCATTAAAGAAGAATTGGAACATATTCACATGCTGTATTTCAAATACAGATAGCCATAAAGAGACTGCCAGAAAACTCGTCAAAGAGACGGTAAAAATGGGATGAATGAAAATTATATTAAAAGGCTGAGTATGTTTTTGGAATGAAAATCATATTAAGGCTGAGTATGTATTTGGAATGTTAAATGATATACCTTTTAAGTAACAGTGCTTATTTTTTTAAAAAGCATAAATTAAAATAAAAAATTATAAAGAAACAGTAAATGCATAACAACCATAACAAATCAAAATAACAAAATTTCCTTTTCAGACCATTTTTTGTCAAAATCACAACAAAAACGTAAAAAACTTTCCTTCACCAAGTTAAAATAAATAACAAATATTCTTTCATGCCATTTTTTGTCACAAACACAACAGACCTTAAAAGTTTGCTTCACCCAGGAAAAAAAATTCCATCAAATCGTTTTTGTCACTGTCACAAAAAAACTTAATAAAGTTTCCTTCATCCAGTTAAAAAATAACAAAAATTCCCTGTCAGGCAAATGTTTGTTAAAATCAATAGATTTTTCTTCACCGAGTTAAAATAAATCACAAAAATTTTGTCTGGCCATTGTTTGTCACTTTCACAACAGACCCTAAAAGTTTGCTTTACTGAATTTAAAAAAATTACAAATATTCCATCAGACCATTTTTGTCAGAATCACAAAAAAACCTTAAACAAGTTTCCTTCACCCAGATCAAAAAATCACAAAAATTCTCAGACCATTTTTAATCACAATTGTCACAACAACTTAAAAAGTTCACCAATTTTCAAACAATTAAAATACATTGGACCAAAATCTTCCATAAAAAAAAACAATGTCAAAATATTCATTTAAAATCAAATTCTTGGAAATATGCGATTTAAAAATTTCCAAAATATAAGATTTAGATGTGGCTTTTTTGTACTAGTGTTATTTATTTGCTGTGTACTAATTTTTTCGCTTATTTCATTGTCCAAAAATTTTTACTTACATGTCCATAGTAACGACACTTGAAGTGGGGGTTGATTTTGGGTGTTCGGGAGGGCCAGGTACCTTTAAATCGCTCATTTCAATGTAACTTATTTATTTATTTATTTTGATCAGTATATTTACAACCATTTCATATCAACACCTAATTGGCAAAATTCAAGGGCTTTTTAGGGCCTTCAGGATAAATTCAAGGGCTTTTTAGGGTCAGACTTGTTTTTAGGGTCTTTTTAGGGCAAACCTCAAAATTTAAGGACTTTTCCAGGCCTGTAAGAACCATGTGAATACATGTATTTCCAATTGAAATGAATAAAGGGTAAATAGGTAAAAATGCATAAATAATTTTTTTTAAAAAAGTTAAGAAAAATTAACTAAAAAGAAATATATAATTCTGAGTATATCAAAATAGGAAGATATATGTACTAAGCTTCCTGTGTTGAAAAAAGTATTGTATAAAAATAAAAAAAATCCCTTTAACAGAAAAAACAAAAGGATAAGAAAGAGGTTTTATTCCATCATTCACACCATACAGCACTGTTTGGCATGGAATCCCAGACTACAATGCATACAAAGCTGTCCGTACATTCCTGCTATGTCTGTAACTTTTCCATCTTTATCCTTAGGCACCATATTTTTACAAACGACACATTTCCCAATTACTTTGTTTTGACCTGACTGGACGGAATGTGACATGCAGTAATGTCCTATAACTTGTTTGTTGTTTGGAAAGACAAAGGCTCCACAAATAACACACACAGTCTTATTACGATCTAAACGTGGAGAGAAACTGGACTTTTGGAACGTACAAGATCGACACATAACAACTGGCATATTGGCGGCAATCACAGGATCTGCTAGGTTTTTGCATCGGAATTTCTGTGGAAAACAAGCAGAAAGTAATATATAAACACTTGTAAGTGATTTTGTTCCATAAAAATTTGTTTGAGAGGAATTATGTGACATGTTTTTAACCATAAATCATTTATCTTACTCTTTCAGTAACTATGTATGTCCTGATCGAACAATAGTGTTTTAATATTGTTTCAGGATTAAAAACGTAAATAAAATTAGAAGGATTAGTGATGGAACTGTCTAAAAATGTCTTTTATAGCCCTTTTCTTGAAAGTTCAATAGTCAAGTATTAAATAACAAAATATGTAAATCACTTTACCATGAAATCAGTTATTTTCAAGGATTTCATTTTATGTGGTTTTAAGAAAAATACCATTTTGCAGACCTGTATATTCTCTGTTCATGGTTTCTTTTTAAGGGAAGTATGTGGTATATATTGTTTTGATGACATGTAAATTCATGAGTGGTACTAGTCAAGAAAACAACGAAAACTGAAATATGATAAAAACTTTTAATTTTTATAGTATAATGAATCTTTTGCAAATTCCAGATCTGAATATATGAAATGGGCTTGACTGGTGCATAAAATCATTAAAGTCAAAATATAAACAAAGGGAGACAACTTGTACTGTTATCAAAAAAAAAAAAAATTACTTATGTCAAAAAAGACCACAATTGTTGATAACTCAGCTGGTAGAAAGCACTCTACAAATTGAGCTACCGTAGTAGAAATCTTTAGAAACAATTAATAATAATATACATACATCAAAATATCTGCTTCTGTTAAAATCATGAATGTAAGTAGCTTCTTGTCTTTTGCGTAGAAATTCTATTAAACTAATCAAATACAAGAAATAAGAATGTTAGTCAAAACTAAATATCATTATACTGTAAAAGTATTAATTTTAGAGAGTAGTATTTAGGGCAAATTCTAATTTAGGTAAATTTTTGTGGACTTGAATTTGCATAAATATCATTGACCATCTTGTTTATTATAATCTGGTGATGAATTTAAATTAATGGTAGTGTCATCGCTAAAATTAGTACACAACTAAAATTAATATATTTATTATATTACTGTAAGTGTATTTTGAACAAATTTCAGCAAAAGGATTCAATGACATCTCAATATTTATTTAAATCAGCATCAAATTATTGAGTAGACTTGAGTTTTTCACTAAAAGTTGAAATTCCTCTCTCTTTATCTTTGTCTTTATCGCAAGGAAAGAACTGATACTGTTTCACCCACATGAGTGAAGTAATGGTGTTTGAAAACTCAGTCAAGATTCTTTCACTAATATTCTTGTAAATTTGTATATCAAGTTTAGTACAAATATCTTCATTAATTTTGGAGGAGTAACTCAGACCAACTATTAGATTCACAATTCTTTACCATAATATGTCCTGTTTCTAGAAAAGAGGCATTTAAAAATGTAACAAAATTATTGCTATTTCCTTGGATTGAAAAATCTTACATGGGTAAGATGGAAGATTTTTCTGTCTAAAGTCGGAGAAATTAAGTCAGAAATTATTTCATACCTGTCCTTCATGCCTGCCTCCATACAATGATATGGTACATTATCCACTATAGTAGCTAAATCATCACACCAATTCAGGAAATAATTAGCCAAGTCCTGATGGACATCTTTTATATCTCCATATTTGGAAAGTAAATTATCCCATACAGCCTAAAATAGAAAAAAACAAAGAAATTTTACCAAAACAGTCACTACAACTGTCTCTTAAGAGCCAAATTTATCCCCTCTTCACCTTAAACAAAATATTTGACCTTGTGACCTTGACCTTTGACTTACACACATGATTGTCATATTTGTGCCAAGTTTAAGCAAAACCCATTCATAAACCCATTCATAAATGTGAAAGTTGTGAAGCTGCACCATTTTACCTGGAAAGACAGACAAATAAACATGGTGATTTGTATATACCGTAAATCGGGAAATTTTGGCGTCGGGATAATTTGGCGGTTTTCTCCCAAAATGTGGATGTTTAATTTTGGTGTGTTTAAATTTGGCACTTCACTGAATAAGGCGTTTTATTTTCGGCACTTCACTGAATAAGATGTTCACAAACAGCCACAAGACGAACGGATTATGCTGATTGAAAACCGGAAGTGTTGTAATTTATAAATTAGAAAATGAAATGGAATGCACTATTAAGCCGCCGGGTTTCATAGAATAACGATAATACAAATTGAAATACCGATATATACTATATATGCAAGTTAAAGACAAAAGTACTGTATAAGGGGACAGTTCATTAATAATGAAACAATTATGAAGCACGTAGTAGTGAACACCCCGCGTGGAACCTCTGTAATAACAAACCTCACCCTTGACCGACACTCGTTATGGCTTCTGTAATCAACACATTTTACAATTAAACAAACACATATGATGATTCTGACTGGGAAACAAAAGAAATAGACACGCGGCTACTTAAGTCCATAGGTATTTACTGATTAATAAACAATCACCTGATTAGATGACAGGTAAACACGCAGTAAGGACAATATCATAGGATATACTCAGTAAAGTCGGGTAGGGTTTTTTAAAAGACCGGCAGACAGACCAGCGCTAGTTTACTTTTGTCGGACCGAAAACTGATTTGTCCGTTTATATTCCAGTTGTACAATTGAAAATGTCCGAAAACAAAAAATATCTGACTGGTGATTTTTCACGTCGGTCAAAATAAATTTTTATCGGACAAGTCCGGCAAATATGACCGTTTTCCGGGATGTTAAGATAAAAGTGCTCTATTAAGGAACATCAATTTTCAGGTAAATATTGGCATTTCTTTTTTTAGAATATGTATTTTTTGGTGTGTTTAATTTTGGCACTTTTAAGTTGGGTGCCAAATCAACCAAAATTAAACTACAGCCAAAATTTCCCGATTTACGGTACCCCCCTCAAAATAAATTTCACAACTTTGGACAGACACTGAATTATAGTGCATCAAGTTTGACCTGACTATTTGACCTTTAATATGGGTACTTAAACAAGCAGGTAATTTAAGGGCTATATAAAGCTGATATATAAGGATAGATGGTAGTAATACTGGTAACTGGTAGTTTATGGTAATGAAACATGCTGTCTTACCCAAATCACACAGTCTATAAGCCCAAAATTGACATTAAAAGTCAAACGGCCAGGTCAAACTTGAGACGCTATAAGTATCCTATGGTTTGTTTATAGTACTATCTGAAGACCATAACAATCCCACTTATTTTACAACCAGTGGTCCATAAATATTTTTGCATTTTTAGTGATATTCTTTGCCAATAACTCTTGAAAACTTGGTCAAACTTGGAAATCCATCATAATTTGATTTAACAAACATTTAGTATATGTGTTCCCAAATAGGAATGAAGTACAAGATTCTTCACTAATATTGAAACTGTAATTCCTGGGATGGTGGAAGAAACTGGAATGCCCAGAAAAACCCTACAAACTTTCTTACACTAAAATCTGCTCAAGTGCGATATCTAACCTAAGTTTTGAAAAGTGTTGCGTAAGCATGTGTTATAGACCATTCTGCCAAGGTGGTACCTCCCAAGCAAATTAAAATAACAAACATTTTCTGTAGTATAAGGATCGATACCCAAATTTCTGTGTTCGATAGACTGTCATCTCACTACCATTTACCTGTAGTATAGAAGAATGAACAAAGACAACATGCTCTCTATGTCCCACAAATCTGAGGTATGGTTTGAGTAATCTCCGGATTTTGGACCAGTAGAGCTGAGGTAGAGGTTCTTTGTTTTCTGGGTCTCCAGTAACTTTGAGTAGGTCCTGTAAGGCCAATCCTCCTCTTGAAGCAGCCAGAAGACACAACATCTGAAATATACAGTAAAGCCTGCTATAGCAACCTCCTGTTTATACAGTGAAAAATGCCATAGCAAGTTTTACCTCTTTCTCATTTATAGTTTGTCTTTGATTTAATACTGATTTTTAAAAAAAACAACAACATAAAGTTAAGTTATAATCTGAATTAATTTTTTTGTTAAATATGGCCACTGTATTTTCAGGACCTGACACAGGATGACCCCCAAACTAAATTTCTGGATTGAACTGTTAAACACTAGAGACTTGGAACCTGCAGATCCCATTTTCAATGTGATATACCTTCTTTATCAAATCTGTGTCATCCTCTTTAATTAATCTGTTGATAATATCTGACAAAAGATTCTCCACAGAATCAGAAATATTGCCGATTTTCTCCGCTAACATCCTATGATCACCAAATATCCTCAGTTCCTCCATGAGCAGCCATAACCAAATGGGATTCTGGGAACATGGCCGAGATATAATCATCTCAATCTGCTCTGCTTCTAGTTTCTATAAATAAATGAGATATAATATCATAGAGAAGATGCAAAAGATTTTGTAGATTAACTGCACATCTACTGTTAGAATCACTCTGTTTATGACAGTGAAATATTCATTATTTCCCTAGAAAATTAAATAAACTTGAATAAAAATTTGTAGAACCTACAGGGCTTCGATTATTCACTCGTCTACTCGTCCTGACGAGTGAAATGTGTACTGGGACAAGTGATTTTTTTATTGCACTCGTCACGGTGCCGAGTTAAATTTATCAGACATATACATCATGGGCTTGTTACAATTAATAAACAACAAACAATTTAATGTAGGTCGGGAAAATCATGTATAAGGAGGTCAATTGTAATGATCCCGGCCCCTTTGTAAATATCTTGCCGTTCTGTTACAAGCGTTAAACAAAATCATTTGAACGTTTGCAACATATGTGCAAACCGTTTCGCATTCGGAAGTCACTTAGTGTAACATAAAATCCAACCGATATTCCGAGTGTTTATATATTTGTCAGTCCTTTTACACTTGTGGTGACTGTGCCGAGTTAAATTTTCAAGTGATGAGTGGTTTTCTTATTCAACTAGGCACTGTGCTAAGTGGAATTAAAAAAATCTATCTAAGGCTGACCTAGTCATTACAGGAAATCTGTATGCATATCCGCGAATATCCTAGAATATATCTGCACTGAGTAAAACGTTGGCGTTATAGGGTTTTACCATGTTGAAAAACCAGGCAAATGGCAGATCCTGTTGCGCATGACGTAAAACGTCACCAAGGATATCACTTTTAGTGTAAAAACATCACCATTTTATCCATGTAAAATCACCATAATGCCAACATTTTCCTTTCTACAAAAATACTCCATGACAATTGCGGATGCACATACAGATTTTCAGTTACTAGTTACAAGCGAGTGAAAAATATGAAAATAAAGAGTACTTTACTGACACTAACAGGGTGGTTTCAACAGTAGTTCATCAAAGTTATTTAACATGTTTCCATAAAAACCTGTTACCAAAATTTCAAAATTGGTTGACAGATCACTTGTGAACATTGAAGATTACCGGTATTTTTCTTCATCAGAGCTACATTTTTTTTCAATATGACATGCTTAGTTTGAAATCCAAGTATAATTGGAGTTCCCCCTAAATCCTTGATTTAAATTAAAATATCTGTGGTAACACTGATAGTGTAACAGTTTATTTTATCTATTTTTCCTAGTTTCCTAGGAGAGTATTTTTTGTGAAATTTGTTCCATGGATAACATTTTATAGGTAAATATTATCCATGTATAATATTTTACGGAATAAGTCATGACATTTATTCCGCGAGAAAGATTTAACCATGAAATTATATCCTCCCGGACACTTTTCAACAAAATTATCGATTACAATGGCACGTCAGTTTATGACAATAAGGTCAAAAGACATTGAACTCAAACCTTATAGAATTTAGTTAGGTATATTTGTATCTACAGGTTGAAGGTATTTTCAGTGTATACAAATTTCCATAAAAATGTTCCACTGAACATTTATAGTTAAAAATTACAGGAAGATTATATTTCCATTCAATATCAACTCTACCTATTCTAGAACTGCAGTAGATGCCTGTCAATACATGTTTATTAGATATTCTTATCAATTTTACCCTTTCTAGAACTGCAGTAGACGCCTGTTGGTTTGAGACATTCTGCTCTGTATTTATAACAGTTGTGCTAAATTTCAATGGGGTTTGTCAGTGGACAATGTGAAGATACCCATAACATTTATACAGAACAATTATTTCCATTGAAGATGGAATTGCTTCAGTTCACATTTTTCCCTGTAAAAATGACATTTCTCTGGGAAATTTCAACAGAAACATTCCCAAAACATTTCGCACAAATGTTAAGAGGTATTGATCATGTGGTATGCTATCAACCTCCACTACAATGACTAATTGTATTCATCAAATTGAATAAATTAACTGAAATGATTAATAAAATTCATTAAACAAGAGGCCCATGGGTCTTAACGCTCACCTGTGACCTTAACCTTTGAACCCATGAGCTTCATTCATAGATTAAAATGGTAAATAGGCCAATATTCTAATATACATCATGCCTATACAAAATGTTTATAGTTATAAAGACAAATATTCATTTCAGTACTTGTTTGTATCTGTGACCTTGACCTTTGAACCTATGCTGTTTATTCATATATCAAAATGACCATTGTGCCATTACCTACAATATTCTAATATACATGCCTATACAAAAAGTTAAAAGTATTGCAGATAATTAACTATTTCAGAATTCATTTGCATCTGTGACCTTGAACTTTTAACCCATAACCTTCATTCATATATCAAAATGGTCGTTAGGCTTATATCTACAATATTCTAATATACAAGCATATACAAAAAGTTAATAGTTTTCAAGATAATTAACCATTTAAGTTTTTATTTGCATCTGTGACCTTGACCTTTGAACCCATGACCTTTATTCATATATCAAAATGATCATTAGGACAATACCTACAATATTCTAATATACATGCCTATACAAAATGTTTATAGTTCTTAAGACAATTATACCATTTGAGAACTTGTTTGCATCTGTGACCTTGACCTTTGAACCCGTGACCATTATTCATATATCAAAATGACCATTGTGCCATTACCTACAATATTCTAATATACATGCCTATACAAAAAGTTCATAGTTTTGCAGATAATTAACTACTTTGTTATATTTGTACATCTGTGACCTTGACCATTGAACCCATGACCTTGATCTATGTATCAAAATGATGGTCATGTCAATACCTACAACTAACTGAAAATCCTATGCCATTATCACCAGAAATGTTTAAAAAATAGCATTTTTTATCAAAGGTCAAAAACTGGGGCATGACCTTGACCTTTGACCTTGACATCAATTGGAAGAAAATCGCAAGACAAGATCAACAGTGAAAACTTTATACAAATATCTTCGGCCGTTATGAAGTTATAATAGTAAATGTCTCATTTTAAAAATTATGTATTTTTACACAAAAAACGCGTAACCTATTTTTCATCCAATTTTCATAAAAAACATAATTTTAATGGTCCTAGGCATCCTGAATCCAAATATCTAATCAAAATTTGTCTGCACCTTTTGGTTTCAGAAAAGAAGATTTTTTTGTCTTTTGGCTATTTATAGTAACGGCAGCCATATTGTTGGGCGTGGTCAAACCCCGAACACAATTTTAAAAGGCTGTTACCCAGGCATGATAATTATCAAGTTTCATCAAATTTGGCTCAGCAGTTTTGGAGGAGATGATTAAAATGTAAAGTTTACACATGACGGACGATGCACGATGCACAATGATAGATTGCAATAGCTCAACTGAGCCTTTTGGCTCAGGTGAGCCAAAAACTTGTTTTTCTAAATAGATTTTTTAGTATTCTGTATAATGCCAATAAAGGTTTCAGACACAGGAATGGATGCCCAGGGAGACGGACAGACAGACAGACAGACAGACAATGAAAACGAATGACAGGACGATTCCTTACCTTCATTTGCAGAGGATATAATGAAGCTGAAGAACATTGAACACTAACCTTGCTATACTGTTGGAAGTAAATTCTGATCATTTCTTTAGCCGTTTCCGTATCGATAGGTCCCACATCAATTACATAACTTCTATGTTCCTGTAACCTGTTAATGGTGGGTGGGTGGTTGTTAGCTGTGCTGACAATACATCTGACTCTACCAGGAAACTTGGGAGGCAACCAGACTAGATGATTATGAGTTTCATACTCTGCAAGCTGGAAAATAGTTTTATTATGCATTAATCACTAAATTAGATGCCTTTAAAAAGATGTCAAGACTTAATTGGGAACATTGTAATATTTTGCATTATGGTGCTAGTATCAATGCGATCACACTAGGGTTCCCTGATGGTACCATGACTGGCAGTGTGTGTTATGTTTGTGTCTGCTTTGTATTAGTGCACTCTCAGGGCAACTTTTAGCTGCTAGCTCACCAAAACAGCAGTGCAGATATTGCAATCCCACATGCAGTCAGATTTTTTTTTTAAACTTTAATCTCAAAAAGTTTTCCTTGACTTGAAATGCAAAAAAATTGTAGAATAATATAAAACACACCACTGAATGTTCCGACACTGGCTGCCATCACGTTACCAAAGCAGAGTCACGGCAACTAATGATGTACTATTGTCAGTAATATCATTAAATAACACAATTCAGGTTGAGTATTCATTCTTTTTGTGTGCGATTCAAGCATACGCCCCACCTTTGTCAGAACATTGTGGGCGTGGCCGGTTATCTGTCAATTTAGCTGACAACAACATGAATGCAAAAATTTCCAAATTCATACTATTTTCATTTTCTTTTTACCTCATTGACACCATCTATAACCAGTAGATACTCCAAATCTTTTTCTCTCATTTTTGGAAATTTATCTCGGAGTAATTCCATGTAAACTTGTACAGGACTATCCGTGATTTCTTTGTCTAATATATCTGTAACTTTAGAAGAAACAGACTATAAGTTAAATTTCACCACATATACGAAAACTTGTTTTTTCACTGGTTACTGTGTGAGTTTAATTAGAATTGACAAATTTGATTTCATTGGTGGAGCAGTAATAAAATGCTTATGTTATTGACCTTCTGAACATCCTTATTGCTACTGTCAGAGCCGGTCTGTTTGTGACAGTGAAGTTATGCTTTTTTCCATCAAATAATCAAATAAATCTGAATAAAAATTTAAAAATAGATAATACTCACTAACTTGCTCTGACAGTAATAAGTCATGCCAATTCGCATGCAAAATGGTGTAAATTACCATTATTGTGATGTCAACAGTGAAAATGCTGTCGTGCTGTCATTTTCTAAGACAGTTGGTGTGGTAAATGTATCATTGCACATTTATTATTTTATGATTTCATTTTTTTTTTAAATACAATGATTCAAGATGCCACAATAAAATAAAATGTTCCATTTCATTTCAGAATTTAAATTATGAGCACTGAATTTTATTTTCATTTAGGTCATTCAGAAATACCAATAACCTGAATGGACATTATGCACAATTTTTATGTAATTTGCGAATTATACAGTGAGCATGGCATCCATTCACGTGGTTTCTCAATAACCCAGGTGAAAATCCGATTCAATGCTTCATTCTAAAAATACAAATTTTCTCTAAAATAACACCAACTTTTTAAAATATTCTAACAATAAGGTAATTAGTCTGAATAGTTATAAACTTGCTGCAGCCCACAGTCCAGTTAATATTGCGTAAGACTTTATTTTAACCAATTAATTTCTAAAGCATGGGCAAGGAAGCATGCAGTCAACTGCGTAAAGTCTATAAAGAAAGAAAGACCCCAGATACGGCTGAAAGTTTTTAGTTGATTTGGGTTTGGTTTTACCAGCCTTTACTGTATATGTACAATCAAACCTGTCTATTAAGGACACCCAATGGAACCAGTCTATAAAGGACTCCCAATGGAACCAGTCTATAAAGGACTCCCAATGGAACCAGTAAAAGTGTCCTTTATGGGCAGGTGACCTTTATATACATGTTCAAATAATATGAACAAAAAACAACTGGGATACAATTCTACTGGCCTTTATAAGCAAGTGGCTCTTATATAGAGGTGGCCTTTAAGGCAGGTTGGACTGTATGTTTATACCAGTACCTGTGCCACATCCTGTAAGTGTGTGTACCAGTCTTTGTACCAGGACCTCTGTCTGTCTACTGTTACCAGTACATCCCACAAAATGGTAAAATACTGGAATACCTGTCTAATATAATACAGAAAAAAGATGCAAGTTTGCACATTTAAAGCATTGATTCTATTATTGATTTGTTTCATTCAGAATTAACAGGCTGACCATTTCGACAGATTTATCCGTTTTTGATGGAAAAACCATAAAAATGGATAAACGGACGGATAAAATGAAAATGTCAAATTACACAGATTTTCTTCATTTTGGCGGTATATTAATTAAAAGTACTAAAAATTATTAGGTTTTTTGTTTGGAAATTGTACCAAAATCAAACACTTAACAATAAAAAAGTATTTAAATGGCAACCTTGCATACTAAAACTGTACCAATCTGGACAAATACATTAATTTGAGCGGTCAGCCTGAATTCATATGAATGGACTCCCATACAAAGCAACAGCTAAATAGCTGCAAGCATTTAGAAAAAAGTCCAGAAAACTGTTATTTAAAAAAATCATCAAAAACTTAGTCATTATTTTCATAAAAAAAACAAGACAGGGAAACCAAACATCAATGTTGTACATATGGAATGGATGGAAGATTATCATAAAAAGATGCAAAATATTTTCCCATAATATGGATAAATTGGATTTTGTCAACTGATTTTTCCCAAATTCATCCCAAGGTTCCTTTCCCAAAGTGTCAAGAAAAATACCTAAATTTCATAATGTATTCTTGTAACAAATTATTATACTGCTGTGTTTAATCTAGAATTATTCAGAAGGGGCTATTTTCAAAAAAATTCATCTACAACACCATCATACATCAATATAGTAAAGGGGGAATTATTTGCCTGGGTAAAATTTTCGCTTATTTTGCGTTAAAGAAATAACATATATTAAATATGACAGACAAAGGCCTTAACAAAGGGGTCATATGACGAAATTAGGGATCAATTGCCCACATAATCCTTTCTAGAATGAACGCTGATACTGTCATAATTTACCTTCAGTGCCTCTCTGACTACTTTTGCCATAACAGAAGTCTTTCCGTGTCCAACAGCACCGGTCACACACATAACCATATTGTCTTCATCACAAACCTTCCAAAATTCTGAATCTCCTACATTATAAAAAAATACACATTACAGTAAAATAAAATAAAATTTATACAAAAAAAATTTTTGATTTACCGAAGAAGTTTTAATGCTGACCCATTCAAATTACATATCTGTGCACATAAAAACTAATAAATGGAATACAATTTTGAAGAACATCAATGCTATTTAATGAAATTATTTGGAATTAGAAAACTTGATAATTTGAATTCAAAATTAAATTGAAGCCCTCAAATAATCCAACTTTGTGTTTCAATAAAATGTAATCAAAATAACGAAGTTTTGCTTTGTGTTCCAATAAAAAAATTATTGATTCCGATTCAGTCCAATGTCTTGCTATATTTGCATTCCTGATAACCAAAATTGCCATTGGATACTAATTTCTGAGAAATTCTTTCAAAATATAACCTATTTTAGCATATTTGTGGAAACTAATTTTAAAAAAGACAAAATTTTCACAAACTGGGAACTAATTTCTCAGAAATTCTTTCAAAAAGTAACCTATTTCAGCAAATATGTTAAAAAATACCTTAAAAAGGAATATATTTTCACAAATTTTGCAAATTTGGCTCATATGAATTTTAAATCTGGAAAATCCAGCCTTATACATGGTCTTTTTAGTTGTAATATGTTCTTGGTGGCTCAGGATCTTACTACAACTCTGTAACAATTAATTTTTTAAAATACACATGTATTTTAATTTCACAAGACTTAATTTTAGACTTTAAAGGATACTTACTTACAAATGAGGTAGCTGGATCTGAAAGTTAAGTAAGAAAAAAAAAGTTCAATTATAAACTACATATATACAGTGATACACATACACATATGTAGACGATCTTACATGAGTGATTATGTAATATTGAATAAAATTTTATGCAACTTGCCTTGTGCGAGTTGCACAAACATTTTATATAACATGTTTAATAAATTCAATATTACATAAGCACGAATGCAAGATTCTGTTTATTGTAAAATACAGTCGACTCTCGTTATCTCGAATTTGTTGGGTCCGTGGAAAGTAGTTCGACTCTGTTGTACTTCTCATAACTGTTGACTTCCAGTCCATAATCGGCAATTTTTTATCATTATTTATTTCAATATTTATAACTTATGTTTATACTATTAAACAATGTAATGACAAAAATAAATAATTTCAATATTTATAACTTATGTTTTTACTATTAACTGATAACATCGTCGTTTGCGATTCTTTTTATTGGCAAGTTGTAATTTACTCAAACCATAATCTCTTAATCGTTTGTTAATCTTTCAGTTAAAATTAAATCACTTAGCTTTGGTTATTTTAGGCATGTTTTCACCCAAACTTCAAAGATTCTCGTTCCGTCATAATTTACTAAAAAATATTAAACTTTGGGTATTAAGTTTTCATTTCGCATACTTCAAAGGTAATCATTTTGTAAATTTGAACGACCCACACGGGAGGTAACTGTTTGTGTGTACATGTGAACACTGATCGACCGAAGGTGCGTGGATGTAATTAAAGATCAATAATGCTGATTATTGATTATTGATTCATGGTCAGGTGATTAAGAAAGGGTTTCTTTCTTCACAGGTAAAGGTAACAAAAGGAAGGACTTCAGTTTATTCCGACAAAGGGAACTCAATCATGCATGCACAAACGTGACAGGTGACAGTTAAGACATCAAAGAAGTTTGCCGGTTCGACTCATGTGTATCAAATTTAGAATGATTTAATGTCAACGGACCCAAAAATTACTTCGACTCATCTGGAAATTCGACTTACATGATTTCGACTTAAACATATAATTCCAGTATATTATATAAGAATAAAATTGGGACCGCAAAACTTACTTCGACTTATCCGGAATTTCGACATATCCGAGTTTGACTTAACGAGAGTCGACTCTATAGGAAAAACTTGATTTTTTGTATCTGAAAATTGTTTTTTTTTTTTCAGCTATAATAGAACGACCAAAATGGCTGCAAAAGTCAAAGAGGATAAACGACTGCATATCCAAACAAGTGTTAATGGAATTCGCCAGCTTACTAAATGATAAATACCCCTTAACATTTGTGAAAATCATTTTGAAAAACTTGGAAAACATTTATGTGAAAATTTCCCGTGATAACATCATTTTTACTGGAAAACATGAACTGAAGCGATTCTGTCTCAAATGGAAATAATTATTTCGCAAAAACATTATGGGGTATCACATGGTACACTGCGGAACCCCATCATATTGGGATGCCATTACTATGTGCCAAGAACAAAACCCAAATTGGGGTCCAAATTGAGTTCAAAAATGAATCAAATAGACCCTGATCCAAGACAGCTATTTATTACTGTTCCTTAGAAGTCTCAAAAATATCCAAGAAGTAATCTTTGAGAAAAGCATAATGAAAATTTAACAGAATAAACGATGATACGTTAGAGCCAACTTTTTCAAATACATGTACCAATATGCAGTTTTGGATGAAGATAAATGATGCTCTCCTTACTCATGCAAAACACAGATTTATTATTTCTGGCCAGAGTTCAGATGATCTGAGTAATGATGTTTAACATCCCAGTCAAAAAAATGTCTCTTACATCGAGACATTGCCAACTATAGGTGAAGTTGCAGAAATTTTGCCTGTGTGTTGCGCTGACAGCATTATACAGCAGGGTTCTTTATCGTGCCAAGCCTACCATGACATGGGACCTCGTTATTTCTAACCAAAGTTTAGTAATATCCTGCATTTCATTATAAACCTAAATACCTGATATTTTGATGTTTTCAATACTCTCTCCTTTAGCATATGACAGTAGAGTGTCCACTAATAGGTTTCGACCAATCACAAACTCTGATTTTTTCTCCATAAATAACCTATGATATTCAGCTTCTACAATATAACAAAAATACAATAAATGTATTTTGGACCTAACTCAGGTTATTCAAAGTTTTAATTTAACATGTTTAAGAACAGTTATTTTAAAAAAAATATGAATAAAACATCATCTTTTCATTTTGGATGAAAAAACGATAGCAATGTACGCTTTCACGGTCGTGAATGCCGTACAAAAAATCCTTTCATTTTGGATGAAAAGATAAATCTTCTCATTTTGGATGAAAAGATAAATCTTCTCATTTTAGATGAAAAAAAATCTTTTCATTTTGGATGGAAAAAACCCACAAAATTTCAATCTACTGGTCATGGCTTTATGCGGTATTTTGTCAATAAAGACACTAGCCTATGTTCCTGAATACTTTATAAAAGACAGTAAAAGAAGCAAAGAAAGAGAGAGAGAGAGGGAGATTGAGTTTCAACTTTGTGTGTGTTAAAGTGACCTTCAGTGAAGTCATAATGAAAAGACAACACATGACAGCATCCAGTGGGGAAAATGGCATCATCTTGTGAGAAAATGACATCAGTCTTCAAAATAAAGAGATTTAGTATGTGCTTTAAATGTTAAATATGGGTTTTAAAATAAATTAACTTTGTCTTTTGCATGTAATTAAAACATTCTGTCATACCAAAATTACCCTAGGTACATTCTTTTTTAAGGTCAAATATTATTAGATGTATAACATTGAACATTGCTGTTTAGAATTTGTTACAAGCTGTTACTTTTTTACCAGAGTGATATTCAAACTACCGTACAAGACAGATAACAGTGCCGTTTGGCACATTTGAAGGCCATACTTGAAGAATATTGAATAGCAAGGATAGATTTTACAAATATAATGTGGATGTATATTCAAATTTTAAACCAAATATTGGCATTGAAATGAAAGACAAATAACTGATTATGCAGATTACACATAATGGATTCTTATAGTATATCTTTACATGTATATTGCCCGTGTTTCAGAATCTATAAAAAAGTGACATGAACATAGGTCAGAATAACAATAAACCTTGTTCCTCCTGGCTGAGGTCTTTGACTGATTCTTGATCTGGATATGCCTGCGTTATTGTTTTCTTCATCCATGTTATCACATTTTCTGCAAACTCTTCCAGACCCGAGAGTGCTACCTATAAGAAAGGAGGCCGAAACTGTTATATATAGATACCAAATAATTAAGAAATAAGGTAATTTTCCAATGTCTTTATGAACTGGCAAAGTATAATGGGCTGTCACAAACTGGATAAAAGGCGAAGCCTTTTGTGCAAAAATTTGAGACAGCTCATTATACTTTGCAAGTTCATAAAGACATTGGAAATTTACCTTATTTCTTATATTTACAATATTTATAAAAAATAATTTTATTGCTGTCTCACATTTTCCATGTTAATTTTAAACCAATTTTGAAATGGGCCGTTGGTGCACCTTTTCTTAAAAATGTGTCTTCTCCTGTCAGTATATGAGAGCCTTAGACATCTGACATCATCACGTCAGCCCGTAGAGCAATGTCGCTATGAAGTTGCAAAGTATAGTCGATGTCAAATACTTTATTTAACCAAAGATATTGTAATTGTAAATATGTGTTGATAAAAGTCAGAGAGTCCAGGCAATTTGAAAGTGGATAGGTTTATCATGTTGAATATGAGTTAGAAGATGTGAAACTAATGTCATAAGCTAATACTTTAGTAGTACTTTAATTCATCCATTCACTTTGCCCATGGGTCCATTTCGGTTATAAGCATATTCCAGTTATATGCATAAAATTGTCTGACAAACAGTTTAATATGCAATTAAGTGGCATCTAAATGTACTTAAATAAAAAATTTTACAACAGTTAAAATAATTGAAATGATAGACAATCTGTATAGATAAATCATTTTATAACAGTTGCGCACTACACATGACACTGGACTCTGATGATTAATGCAGATGATGATGATGATGATGATGATGATGATGATTGTGATGATGTCAGTGGTATGACATTAACAATTTTATGGAAGCTAATAAGCTTAGTGATTCCACCTGATTTAACTTTTTACTATTACAAATATAATCTGAATGGATTATTTAAAACAGTGTTCTCAATCATCCACTCTCATCAAAAAATCTTGTTAGATAGGTTTTTTTTTCATGCCTTTAAAAGTCAAAAGTCATTAGAAAATCATGCAAGTCAAGTAGTTTCAAAAATCAAGCTAGCCTAAAATTTGAACTCCTCTGACAATAAATATTTCTATAGAAGAAAATTTTAAAAATATTACAGGTCTGACTGAAAATTCTTAGACCTGTGAACTGGACTAAATTTTGAACCCTGACAACAATTGCAAATGTTTCATTTTTATATTCGTATATTATATACTAACCCTCTGTCTGCCATTGACTTCTGTTACCCCAGTCACATGACAACTATAAGGATATACTTGACTCGGAAAATTTTGTTTCAGCTTCTGTTTCAGAACCTAGAATATATAAAAATAAAAATAACCAGCAAGTTGCAAAAACTTCTACAATAACAATAATACTTATCACATACAAAGCATACTGTAAACATACTTATTTTCGTGATGTACTAATTTTTTCACTTATTTCACGGTCGTTTGTTTTGTGGTAAAATTGATACTGAGCGAAAATAACTGGTATATTATTCTTATTGTGTTATAGTGCATATTTAAAAAACACAAAAAATTCAACTATCAGATATGTCTAAATGTCATATATCTTGAAAATAAATACATGCAAAATTAAATACTGTTAACCAACTTTTATTCGCGTGTGATTAACTTTCGCGTGTTTCAAAAGGACAAAATAATTGCAAAAGTTAATCGTCGCAAATTTATTTCCGAAAAATGGTTTTGCACCAATGCAAATATTCAGCTAAAGTCCATATCACGAATGTTTATAGTTGTGAAATGGGTTTGGTAAGAGAACCACAAAAGTAAATATCAGCAAATAAAAGTTGGTTTACAATACTTTATAGTATTTCCTGTAGGGTAAAACCTTGTTATAACGCCCCTCAAAAATTTGTAACCTCACTTATCATCATACTATTTTGAAGTCACAAAATCTATCTCATGTACATGTATGTTTTTCATTACAAGATTCCCTTGATTTCCATGTATCTTCATACCCCTTTCTAGTGCCAAAATTTTAAAAAGCCAACATTTAAGTGTTTTGAATGCAAACAAGACCTGTCAATCAAAAGAACAGTGTAGCTTACCTTCATATCTTAGTTTATCTTGCTTATTATCACAATATGGTCAAACCTGTCTATAAAGGCCACCCAAGGAAACCAGTAAAAGCAACCTTTATAGACAGGAGGCCCTTATATACGGGATAAAAAATATGAATAAAGAGCAATTTCTTCAAAATTTTACTGGTCTTTATAAGTAGGTGGTCCTTATATAGAGGTGAATTTCTCACACCTGTGACATGGAAATTCCGCGTTTTTATCCATGTGGGATTTCCTTGTCTCACCCTAGGATTGAGACAGGCTACACGCCAAATTTCCCGCTTAGTTATACCTGCTCTGGATTTATCGTTGAAAGGACTTAATAAGCTGAGAAAAGTTCCGAAGTCAACCAACAATTTCTCAACGTCACAATCACTTACACACGCTTAATTGATGACGTCACAATCATTTTACGTGAGAACGTCAACAAAAATTGATTACGTCATTTTCAGCAGGCATGGATGGTGACATGAAAACTTAACATTTTATGTAATTTTATGTTTATTAATCATGTTTTATGTTGCAAATGTGTGAGAAAAAGAATCCTACACCAGTAACAGGGTAAGACAAAGATATCTCAAACTCGGATGAATATTTTAAATGTCCAGAACTCGCTAAAGCTCGTTCTGGACAGAAAAATATTCATCCTCATTTGAGATATCTCTGTCTTACCCTGTTACTTGTGTAAGATTCTATTAGTAAACACAGGTGTGACTGTATGTTGAAGTCACAAAGGCTATTTCTTTTGTTTTTATTTTCAAATCTCCCTCGATCTAATACTAAACCCTTTAATAGGGTCAAACTCTGAGTAAAAAAACAGTGGTGATAACTGACAGAGGCTTACACAAGATATTGAATTTTCAGTAATTTTGTTACAGTTTTTTAAAAACTACCTTGGGAAAATCTGATGTTCTGAAAACAGGAAACTTTTTATAGCCAAGGATCCTCATTGCAAAGGTGTTAAATTGTTACAACATCTAACATTTTCTGGAAAAAGACAACTAGATTTAAACTGCTAGTAAATCACTGTTGTTTTTGGGAAGTTTAATGCAGACATTGTGAAAATTTAGTCATTTTTCACCCAGGGAACTTACCTTTATTCAGTAGTAATTTTAGGCGAACAAAATCACTGGTTTGGGACTTGAAAACAGTTTGACAATAAGCAAGATGGTAAAGTTTTTAAGGGACATTATAAAGAGGTTTCACTGTATATTTGCTTTGTTCTATACCTTTAGATGTTGCTTGCTTGCAGGTTTTTCATCACTAAATCTTCGCATATACTCTTTAGGTATATCTTTCAAAAACTTTCCATCTCTGACAAAAAATGCAGCATTTGGGTTCTTCGTTCTGCAAGAATAATAACGTACATGTATGTAGATATATTTTAATTAATTATTTGCTGATAACTGTTACAGAATAAATTAAAGAATTACTGCATGCATAATAATGGTAACTTGTCAAAAGATTACTTGCAAGTAAGGCCTAATGAATAAGTCGCCAGTCTACAAATCGGTTGCCTAATGGATAAGACATCAGTCTATAAATCAAGAAAATCTCACTGCTGTGAGTTTGAGTCCCACTCAGACCACATTTTCCTTGCTGTTGGCCTTTATTGGTGCTTGTCTGCTGCGTACTAACTTGGTGAGCTAGCACCTTAAAGTCGCCCTGAGTGTGGGATGGTTAAAGGCAGACCATAAGAAACACTCGTACTTCGCATGCTGAACGAAATTGTTCATAGATTAATCCATAGAGAATTATAAATTAGTTTTAATCGGGAATAGCTGAAAATTTGCTGATGCGACGTTAAGCAACATTCAACATTTGTCAACCATGAAAATGAATACACTGTAAAGGTTTCATGTAAGATTTGATGATTACTATATACTTTACAAATTTTTTGCAAATGAGTCTACATGTACCAGAGACTCATTTACAAATCAGATGAAAAGTGCAATCCATCAGGCCCCAATTTCACAATATTCCTTAACTTAAATCTGGCAATTTTTGAAAATATTTATGACACTACAAATAAAATGTTTTAACAAATTTAGAATATAGATGTAATATGCCTACAGTGAACTTCAAAATGACTCCTTAAATTCTTGAAAAAAATTCCCAACTGCTCCCAATGTGCCAAACCTGAAATGACATGGGGCATTAGTTTTAAAGGTTTCTTCAAAAGGACAAAAGAACAGTCTCTACTTATTTTCAAGTCTTGGTCAGACCCAGCCAGGGTTCAAACCCATGAATACCCACATAAGAAGCGAGAACTCTACCAACTGAACTACTGTAGTGTTTGACATACATAATCATCGAGACAATAGCTGATTAACTATATGTTACCTGTAAGCACCATGTAATATTTCCATCAATGTTATAGAAGCTCCCGTCACCCAGTTATATCTGGTTCTGATGTCCTCTGGAACTTCCGTCTCCGTGGGAACCCATCCAAATCTGAGTAAGAAAAATGTTTTATTAAACACAATATACAAGTACAACAGTAAAGTGTTTTATATGTCAAATTGAGGTCAAGATCTTGTATACATGTATACGCTATGGTAACAAGGGCTGCCATCAGTGTCAGAAATATTGCTGAAATTTTAACCAGCTAAAATCTCAAAATTTTCATGTTTTTTACAAGAACATATGAGAAAAAGTTACAGGTTTGTCTGAAAAATTAGAGGTATTCAATTGGGTTGGTAGAATGGGCTAATTTTTAAACGGGAGTGTCAAATGACCACTATTGCTTGCCTGCACATGAAGTCCATTAAAACAATTTAAATAAAATCCAGAAAATCAACTTTGTTACATACATTTAGATTCTTAATGTAAGATTTCACTCAATAACTTCATTATTTGTATTCTATGAATGGAATTTGACATTGCGGTGTGATTAACATGTAAATCTATGGAAATATAACTAGAATTGTCTCTTGAGAGCCAAATACCCGCCCCATCATCTACAAGGGTTTAATGTTTTCCTGCAACCTTTCCAATATGACTTTGGTTCAAGGTCATGACACACCTTTGGTGCATGAAGATTATACATGTGAAGTTTTATGACAGTTGTCGGAAGCAATTATGACATATGGCCTGGACACAATTTAACATGCACAGACTGACAGATGGACAGACAGACATGAAGATTTCTATATACCCCTTCAAACTAGTTTGCAAGGGGGTATAAATATGTATAGTTATTTATGGATGAAAGTGTTATTATTCCTAAAATATAAAATGTGATACCTCTCAGATAGCAGATTAAGGAAGAATGGCTGTCCATCATTTTCCTGGAAGCATCTATCTAACTCTTCCATACAGGCACATATCGTGTCCCGAGTATTGGAATCTTTAGGGACACCCCATCTTAAATCACATTCTATCAGCTGGATCTTCCTCTCTTCACACCATTCTCTGAGTTCTGGAAACACCTTAAAATATTACAGAATTGTTTAAATCCATATTATAATACATCACACATGTCAACATTTACAGAAAGGTTTGTGTTAGGTTGTAATTACCATCAAGAAGGGGAAGCTTACGTAGTCAACTTTTGTTCATGTGAATTTCATGTGAAATTAACAAGAATTTCACATGAATTTAATGTGAAAAATTTCAGATGCATTTCAGGTGAAATATATTTTCCCATGAAGTATTTCAATGTACACTTACATGAAAAAAGAAATTTTACAAAAAAAGTAGGCAATTACAGTCAAACCTGTCTTAAGGGCCACCTGCTTATAAAGACCTGTAGAATTGTATTTAAATTGCTCTTTATTCATATTATTTGAACCTGTATATAAAGGCCACCTGCCAATATAGGCCACTTTACTGGTTCCCTTATGTGGCCTATATAGACAGGTTTTGACTGTACAAAGAAGATGTGAAACGTGCATTGCCAAGTATAAAATTATTAACAAAAGTTTAACCATGAGGTTAATTTTTTTCAACTTGCATAATATTGTACCAGGGAGTAGGGGTAAGTATTAAGTAGATAGAGTGGTATGGATTTATTGTATTTTACGCCCTAGTCAGGATTCTGTCACATAAAAATATTGAGGTGGTCAGTTCAGGGATCATGACAGAAACAAGAATACCTGAAGCAAATTACCTCCCTTGTAGAAAAAAAAATAGAGCAGTCTCTTGAAAGCAAAAAAAAATTCTTCCACCAACATACATGTTTGTCCTTTTTTCTTTTACCATAAACTTTTCTTTATAGTGTTTAAGTTACCTTTTTGACCAGAACGTCTCGCTCATTGAAGAAATCAGTAAATGTTGAAGATACAAAAACTCTCACAGTTTTCCATGCTCCTACTGACACAGATTTTTCTCCTTCAGGTAAAATCCTTGTTTCGGAAGGTTTCCCAGTTTGGCTGTCGATAACTTCCCAACATTTTTCAACTTCTTTCACAATCAATTCATCTACAGCCTCTTCTTTATTCTATAACAAGAATCAATCAACAAACACTGTGTAGTTATATGTACATGCAAAGAAAAAACCATATTTATTTGTTTTAATGACATTCCGAGAAAATAACTTATTGTTTTTCACAATCACTTTGGTTATTTTCAAAATTTTGAAAACTTTAATAATGGTACTTTGGAGTTTTCTATCACTTGAATTTTTTTTTTCTTTTTCATAATGTTGGCCATTATGGTGCTTATTTTCACAATTGCAAGGCCCCCAACCCTATTCACAAAAGGGTCGGAAAGAGCCCTGTGGCAACCCTTTAGGGCAAAAACTATAAGAAGATTTCTCTATCTGGCACCATAAATAGCAATAGAATCTATTAATATGTTAATGTAACACATCACCTTGTTTGATCAATATGTGTCAGTGGCCGAGTGGTTTGATGAATAGACCTAGTGGCCAAGTGGTTTAATTCTCCTGTTTACAGATCAGTGCCTCTCATCACCTAGGTTTGAATCAAATAGAGGCAACTCATTGTGTAAGAAGTTTGTCAGTTTTCTTGCCAAAGGTTGGTGATTTCTCTGGACACTCTTGTTTTCTCCACCATCCCAGAACTGACCACCTCAATATAAGTGAAGAATCTTACCTAGGGTGTTAAATATAGTTGTCATTGATTTCAATTTGAATATTAATAAATCAACTGAAAAATATATCAATATATGGAAATATCGGAAAAATTATTAAATTAGTTTATTTTTTGTTGAATCTTTTATAGACAGAATATTTGGCATGCCTGGTGTTGTCTTAAATGTTTCTAATATTATATGTACTCTGTTTTGTATGTCAGTTGGTTTTGAGATACATTAAAATGATAGGTTATCAGGGATTTTTCTGGGTATCCACAGGGTCCGGTAAAGGGACACATTCCCAATGCAAAAAACATATTTTTCCCAATTCTGTAGTAAAAAATTCCCAATTAGCTATGTTTATAAATTTTTTGAGAAAAAAAATTTCACAAGATCATCAACATCATATTCGGAGGATACCTCATTCTGATAACGATTTCAATCTATATTAACCCAAATTTTGCTGGATGATTTATATAGAGACAAAAGAGACAGCGCTATTTTGCTGTGAACACCGATATAATTTGTTCAATTACCAGTATTCTAGAGGTCTAGAATTTCTAATATGTTGTTGTGATTTTTCCCAAAATTACATTTTTGTTGAGCATTTTCCCAATTTCATCCCAAGGTCCTTTTCCCAAAAAGGTCAGAAAAATCCCTGGTTATACATGTAATTATAATATATCTACAACCAGTATAATCTATATGTCACTGATTACTCCAACCTTGGCCATGAACTGGCGGCCATTTTTGTTGATATGGATACTTAACCCTCTTGCTGCCACACGGACATATGTGTCCTCTACCGACAGCCTGCCATACGGACACATATGTCCTTTCAACAGAATTGACAACTCTTAGATAAAAAGACGAAGATATACTTATAATCTTTTTGTAAAATTATAAAAATGCAAAATGTTGACTATTGAGATTATAATCTACAATAAACTAATGACGTCATATTCTATCGTTGACGTCATATCATTTCGCATTGTGAACTTCAATTTGGCACTGCCAACATTGTGCTAAAAAATTAATTCGGCAGCAAGAGGGTTAAAAAATGTATTGACATATCGTACAATGGCTTTTATTGATGATATATCGATATATTTATCTTTCAATGACAGCCCTAGCATCAAACACCATTACTCCATTCTACCTTGTTTGAAGACTCATTAGTTTTCTTTTCCTCAGGAGTACCGGTTTCACCACCACTTCGATATCTCTTGTACATGGTAAGGGTAAAAATTCAAAATCATAGTACACCATCTGAAACATAAAAAGTGGGTACAAAGGTAGCTTATTTTTGTGTAAAAAATATTTTAAATAATGGTTTTGATATTGATGTTATATTTTGTAAATTTTATTCAATTTTCCTATAGCAGATTCAAATGTTGATTGTTTACTGACGATCATCTATTAGAGTTTTGCAACAAACTGTTAGTACCACAAACTTTGGTGACACAGGGTTACAAGGAAGTTCTGATAGTTCATCAAGAAGACATGTTTACACGGATGATGGATACAAAAATGAGGAAGATATCATAATAAAAAACAAACATACTACAGTCAAACCGATATTTATAAAGGCCACTCAAGAGAACCAGTAAAGTGGCCTTTATTGACAGGTGGCCATTATGGTTATATACAGGTTCAAATAATATGAATAAAGAACAATTTGGATACAATTTTACTAGTACTGGTCTTTATATAGAGGTGGTCTTTAAGGCAGGTTGGACTGTAATCCATTTCTGAATCACAATCCAGAAGTAAAAATAAAAACTTTGGAACTGACAAGTTAGGTTAGACACGTGAAAATCCACCAGGTAAGTGAGGCCGGGTGACCTGGAAGGTTAGGTCCTTCCTGTTTATCTAGCTATATGAAGGAACATACCCGCCACGTGTGTAATCTAAATTGTGTGAGAGAAACATGGAAGTATGGGACATCAAATGTATCATTGGCAATCCTGGACAAAGAGACATCAAGCTTATCAACAATACTGTGATGACAGCCATAAAACTTTTTGAGGGCCTTGATAAGCCTGGACTTGCTTAACGCTCCTGAGTATCGTCTGGTTCATTCGTACACGTTAGGATCAGGATAAAGTTGCATGATAATTTGTTTTTAAATGTCTAAAGCAGCTGATTCACTTACAGGACTTATTTTAGACCGGTCACTACAGTTTTTTTTTCAACCCACTTGCGATTTCACGGTTTCCTTGATAAACAATCATATCGGATACACGCTTCAAAAAATACTGTCAAATGCTTATTTATCAAACATTTCAACTACTTAGATGGGTTTAGAGAGTTATGTCCACTTAAAATTTACGGGTTAAAAATAATTTCCCGCCAAATTTTAAACCTCGTGGCTACATAATTATGTTTTCACCTAGGCCTTAGTCAAAATACTTAAATTAAGTTTTTTATGTAGAAATATCAAAACAATAGATTTCAATTAAACTATTCAGTGTTGGGACTGACATACTAACTTGATCATCATAATTGTCTGGTTCTTTAGTGGTTCTTCAGTGTTATATTCTAAGTTGAAGTCTCTAATTTTTAGAGCAAGCCTAAGATGTAATGATTGTAACTCTCTCTCTCTCTCTATCTCTCCGGAAAATGTTTTACTAATAAATGATACAATTTACTTTTAACTTGAAAATTAATAAATTATAATTTGTAGAAAGTATGAATCGAATAATTGATAAAAATGGAAAAATAGATCACCTGAGTTTGATAACCGTAAAATATCATGATCAATAATTACTGAATCATCATGTATTTCATTTTTTTTTTCAAGTTCCGTGTATGATGAGACATGGAGCGATACCAACTTGCCCAAATGATTTGACAAAATCTGATGAGTATTTATTATTATTCATGATTATTATTTGGCACCCAACACACATTTCAGGACTGTGCATAACAGACAATACCCAGGGTCTTCCGAGGAGGGGGAATGGAAGGCCCAGCAAAACAGATACACTGGCGGCAACAAAATGGCTGGTACACTGACATATTTCCGCTGAAACCCGATGTCACTGGGGGAAGGATTGCAAGAACCCTAGAGAGCTGGAAATTTACCAAGCAAGATCAAAGTATGGGCCTGAGACTGAGCAGCAGGAAAAACGCACAGGTAACACTGGCCAGACGTTGGAAGACCACAACCAGGATGGACACCACAGAGTTTATATTTGCTTATGCCTCTCAGATCAACATAGAGAATGAGCCCAACAACCAAAGCTCATCAAAGGGAAAACACTACCAGATGACCGCGACATGGAAAGGGAAAGTGAAATGGACACCAATGGATGATAAGTGATGGTAGAGTTGAGTTGAGATGAGTAATGATGTTTAACGTCCCAATCAAGAATATTTCACTTATATCGAGACGTCGCCAGCTATAGACGAAGGTGCGTTGCGCTGATGGCATGACACACTACATTCGGGTTCGCCACACCTACTGTGACACGGGATCTAGTTTATTTTAAGTTCCCATCCGAAAGAACCGTGACTTTCAGAACAGTCACTACCCACTTTTAAGCCTTGGGTCAGACCAGGTCGGGATTCCAACCCACGACCTCCCACTTATAGAGCGAGCACTCTACCAACTGAGCTACCGCAGTGGTCGGGAGATGGGAGACATTTGATGATGGCCTTGATAAAATCCTGAACAACACATTGGTTAGCCTGAGATGTGGAGAACTGTCAGCAATCATAGTAGAATATTAGTGCATACAGTTGGACTAGCGGCGATTTGGAGCGACAGAACACAAGAACAAACCGTCAAAACCACAGACAACACCTAATAGAAGGAAACAGAAAATCCAAGAATTGAAGAAAGAGAAAAAAAAAAAAACAGGTCGCCAAACAATACAGAACAGCATCAGAGGAAGAAAGAATAGGCTTCGGAGAGAACTAAGAAACACCTTAAGAGAGCTGTGAAGATGATACGGAGAATTTTAACATGGGATAAATTGCTTTTCCCAATTTTAATCTGATTATTTTCAATGAAGTACCAAAGGGGCCACACATTTAAAAAAAGAGAATTCTTTTAAAATGCACTCGATAGCGGATCTCAGTCAATGCGTGTCTCGAGCCATTTTTCTTTGTGAAAGTTTTTGAACCGGCTTCAGCATGACGTTTGAATGATGTCGCGTTGTAAACTTTGCTCATGCATATCAATGAATCACGGCCACGTGATAGTTAGCCTATAAAGAAATGTATCACTTGTCAGGGTGGTTAATACCATTTCATGTTTTAACCAACCTGATGTCGCGTTGTAAACTTTGCTCATGCATATCAATGAATCACGGCCACGTGATACTAGTAGTTAGCTTATGAAGAAATTTATCACCTGTCAGGGTGGTTAATACCATTTCATGTTTTAACCAACTTAAAGAGCTTTCCAAGGTCAAAATACCGACCAAAATTTTATAGTTTTATGCCACTTATCATGAGTTACATTTGAATAAAAGTTTAAGCCAAATAGGATTTGCTGATGACGGCAGCTAAGTACTAAAGACGTCAACGACACAGACCGCACACGGCTGCTATGTGACATGTCTTGCACTTTTTAGGCAAGAGAAAAAAAAGAATTTTTTAGCTGTTCCTAAATCCTAAAATCTCATATATAATTGACAACATTCACATGTCGCTAGGAAAGAAAATAATATCTTATACAATTTTAAGTTTTCGATAATTTTTCGATGATTTATATTCCCAAAGTGACAAAATTTATACTTTTACGGCGATAACATTGTTTGTTATCAGTGAATAAAATTCAATTTCACAAGGTTTTTTATTTAATTTTTAAATTTTATTTAAAAACTCAATGTCGAGTCAATTAATACATAACATAATAAAATAATATAATTATGGACGGATGTCTCGGAATTGATTTATGCAAGGTTTTATTCGTAAAATTAATAGAGCAAATACTAATACACAACTTCTAAAAAATAACCATGAGCCATATACCATGCGACCCTTTTGGGGACCCACTCCTTATGGAGCCCTCTACTGACAACAAACTACATATGTGCAAACAGTACAGACACGTCGAAAGTTAAATACTATGCTAACGAGAAGGAGTCTTCAGAAGCTCGATTACCGAGTGTCCGAAATATGGATACCTAATGACGGAAAAGGTACCGAGAGATAGACATCAGCTGCCTTAAAGCTGCCCAGATATAGCTAAAAAGTGTCGAAATAAGCTGTCGATTTGGCATTTATTCGCTAGCTTGGTGTTAAGCGTTCGATATGGCTGTACTGTACAACATTTAAATACATAAGGTTACAATCGATGACAAAATGTCAATAGCAGTATAGACTTAAATCCAGCTGTCACCAGCTGTAACAATGTGAAATGGATTTTATTTCTTTTAATTTACATTTTTCTTAAAAGAATGTAAGGGGTTGGGAGTACACGTGTTTACAAGTCAGTCAGGATGAATTCTGAAAATAGCAAAAAATCTGGAACTTAAGGAATACTCTTCTGTATTTATATAATTATAACAAGAATGAAAGTAATTTTTGTTTATTGAAACCTAGGTAAGATCTCTCTCTCTCTCTCTCTCTCTCTCACACACACACACACACACACACACACACACACACACTCTCTCTCTCGCTCTCTATATCTCTCTCAAAAACATCTTTCTCATATGAAGACCCCATCTCTCTCTCTCTCTCAAACATCTAATGTATACATTTAGATCCAATCTCTCTCTCTCTCTCTCTCTCTCTCTCTCTCTCTCTCTCTTAAAATGTCTAACGTATTAAGACTCTCTCTCTCTCAAACATGCATAAACTATTTCAGAGACACATATGTACTCTCTCTCTCTCTCTCTCTCTCTCTCTCTCCATAGTGCTTTCAGAGAACCCGGTCTCACTTCCCTTCGCTCAGCTAAATTTGCCAGTTTAGAAGTTTTCAATTCTCTTTCACTTTTATTTGCTAGTATCCTTAGGCTTTCAAAGACAATTTTTACGTGAACCAAAATTCTAGAAAACAACCATATGAGAAAAATAAAAATCTGGCTCAACACTAAGGGAAAAAGAAGAGCTAAGTTGAGTTGAGTAATGGTGTTTAACGTCCCATTTACGAATATTTCACTTACATCAAGACATTGCCAACTATAGGCGAAGGGGCAGAAATTTTGCGCCGATGGCATTATACAGCAAGCTTGTTAATCATGCCAAGCCCGCCATGACACGGGGCGTCGTTTATTTTAAGTTCCCATCCGAAAGAACCATGACTTTTATTTCGTAATATCAGTGCTTTTCGAAAGAACAGTCACTACCCACTACCCGCGTAATGTCATATTATAATTTTTTTAATTTTCTGAATGAAACATTCAAAAATTTATAATATGACAGTAATCAAAAGCGTTTGAGGAGACTGGTTGATATATACAGAGTAACGCTTTTGTTTCGGGATCCTCTGTATATATTGTAAAAAAATGTTCACTGTCATGTATAAAAGAAGACCGATGTCTCGTGTCATGTCATGGTAGGTGTGGCACGCTAAAGAACACTCCCTGCACATTGCAAAGGTAAAAATTTCTGCCATTTCACTGAAAGCAGATGTCGTACCGATATAAGTTGATTATTCTTGACTGGGATGTAAAACATTCATTCATTCATTCATTCATTCATTCATTCATTCATTCATTCATTCATTCCATCAATCAATCAATCAATCAATCAATCAATCAGTCAAATTTTTGGAAATCGCTGGTACTAATAAAATGCATGTAAATTATGTGATTCGCCTTTTAGAAACAAATGACGAATTTGACCATGTATTGGTATAAATTTGTTGAATATGTGCCACTCAACAATGTTATTTTGTGTGTTTTTAAATCATGTCATATATACATATTAGTTTGTGTATGTGTACTTCTAGATAAATCCTTATTATTTCTTATAACAACATCTTGTACAATATTGATCTCGACTTATAAACAGATGTTTTTCAAAATTTTTCCTACAATAACAAATCATTAAATCTATTTGAACATCACTGTCGTTGTCGTCGTCATCGTCGTCGTCGCCGTCGTCATCATCACAATACTCTCCACCTCCTCCTCCTCATCATCATCATCATCGTCGTCGTCGTTGTCACCACCACCACCATCATCATCATCGTCATCGTCGTTGTCACCGCCATCATCATCATCATCATCATCATCATCATCATCATCATCATCGTCATCATCATCATCATCATCATCATCATCATCATCGTCACCACCACCATCACCATCATCATCATCATCATATCATCATCATCATCATCATCATCATCATCATCATCATTATCGGCATCACCACCACCACCATCATCATCATCACGTTCTCAGTCTTGGTTTGTCTTTTTTGTTGTTTTGGTTTTTGCTGTTTGTTCTGGGTTTTTTTTTGCCTTGGCTATAACTTTTCACCTAAGCTAAGCTAAGCATTTCATAGTTGGTATTTTCCCTATTAAAGTGAAGAATTATTTATTTATTTATTTATTTATTTATTTATTTTATTTATTTATTTATTTATTTATTTATTTATTTATTTATTTATTTATAGACATTTAAAAGCAATATCATCATGCATGTGGTTGAAAATTTGATATTAGTTTTGGCACTGTTCGTGTTTACAACATCTGGAGAATCTTGTGGAAAAGAGACAAAATACAACGATAGATACATAGACATTGAAGAATTTGAGATTGAAGAGCAAGATCGAGCAGGCGAAGGGAAATTCTTAGCACATCTAAAACTTAATTTGGAAAATTGTACGAGAGCGTGTTGTGAAAATGGTTTGTAAATTTAATATAATGCTATTAATTAATTCCCATTCAATCACTCAATGCCTTAAATGTTGCTATGTTTACGCCCATGTAAAGAATATTTCACTTGTATTGAGGCATCACTAGTTATAGGTGAAATGCCACAAATGTTGACCTTTGCAGTGCACTCAGGACAATGTGGAGGGAGGGTTCCATTACGTTTGTTGAAGGTTTGTGGTTTTCTGGACTGGTTCTATTTTCAAAACAATTACTCTATTTTATACCAAAGAATTTAGGGTTAAAACCTCACAATTGACACCAACTCGGACGCTCGCCCTAGCACGTAGGTATGATATGAGCAATGTAATTCTTCGGTACTGCTTTATAATTAAGTCGAGTTACTAAAGTGTCTAGTCCAAAAGATTAGTTTTAAAAACACTTTTGTAATGTAGATGTAAATGTAACTTGCATTTTGTTCAATTTACAAAATAATCACCATTTTCCCATGGAATAGTCAATGATTTACCACGGGTTGATGTTGACTGATTCTTCAAGTTCTGCTTCACATTTAGACCTCAGTTATGACGCTAATGAAAGGCTACATTTGAGGCTGTATGACAAACAAGATGACATAAGTTTTTTTTCAACTTTCCTTTTCTATGCAGTTATGTAGAACATGTTTCTCCTGTTTCTGTTATATTTGTTTCACAATAGAGTTTTTTCTTTTACGGGAATCTTATATATAACACAGCAAGGTGCTTACTAATAAATCGTTGACACAAGGGTATTGCAATCCTAGGCTGACATGATGTCTTGATATCCAAAACTACCATTGACGTGTTTGACTCCCATAGTTAAATGTTCCTTTTATTCCTTTTTACATAACACACGTGGTGGGTGTAGCTTGCTAAACATGAGGTGTTTACCCTTCTGGAGCACAGGCCTCACTTCCCTCGTGGAAAGTTGTTCACGTGTTTAACCTAATTTGACAGATTCAAAATGTTTTACTTTGCTATGGGATTGTGGTTTGGACATGGATTGGTATGTTTGTTTTAAAAATGACTTATACTCTCACACGGTTTAAATCAAAAGCATTGAAATGAACACTGATAACGATTTCCCCGGAAGGACATTGATACAAATTGGCTGTTGAGATTACCTCCATTGACATCAATGATATTTATGAATGAAAATGAAACCACAACTATTGTTCGCAACACACACATACATGTAACTGAGAAAGGGGCGAGTCAGTAAAACGGGACAGCCACATGTATATGGTTTGTTTAACCACGATTGGCTTTCATCATGTTTTACATGGGGGGAAAAACGAATGGCTTTTTAAAATTGAAATAATAAACAATATCTATTCAGCATTTTTCTCATTTTAAGGAATTTTATATAAAATCATAAAGTGAATCTAATTTTAAGAATTCATCTATAATGTTGAACCATAATGTGAAGTATCAGCATACGAGGTTAAATAATATTTTATTTTTTATTTCAGAAAAATGTAACGTTATTTCATATGATAATAATGAAAAAGACAAAATAAAGAAAAGATGCTACCTATACGAGTGTGTTCCTCTGAAAGACTGTGAAGGCAATCTTGTTAGCAAAGCAGGATTAGAAACAATTTTTATTGATAAACCTGAACAACAAAGTGTTAACGATGACGATTCAAATATAAATGGTAATTCACAAGGTTTAAATGGACCCATATATTCGAAAAACAAAGATAAGGGAGTGGACCTTGCAGTACAAGATTCAGATGCGGGAACAGCGTCATTAAAACCTACATCAACGCCACCATTACCATCATCATCGCCGTCATCACCGGAGTTAGGTGTAAATAATGATTCAAACATAGGGCCACAACTTGATTCAAACGTAAATTCTGAAGAGCAACCACCGCCATTGTCATCAGAATCAGAAACAGGTGATTTAAATAACGGAACAGCTAATTCAAATGAACAGATAAATTCGGAAGAATCGCCACCATCATCACCCGCATCACCATCACAAACAATGTCGTCTGCTTCTGTTGCTATACCAAACAAGGAAAGTTTGCAGTCGTCTGTTCATACCACAAATTCTTCTACTGCCACTAATACTACTTCGACATCGACGACATCAACGACAACGACGACGTCAACGACAACTACGACAACAGCTAAACCACAATCAGCAAAACAACCAGAAATCGAGAACCCACAAGACACGGAAACAAATGGAACAGACAATAACGACAAAGGTGAGATATGGGAAACAAATTCGTCAAATCCGCAGCTAACAACAACTACTACCAAAAAACCAACTACAGTTGCACCAATATCTAACAGTACAACAACAACATCGACAACAACTACAACAACACCAGAATCAGTAATGAAACCAACAACAGAAGCTAAACAGGGAACAACAACACCACCAACAGCTACGGCAAAAACAACACCATCAACAACAGTTCAACAAAAATCGGAATCGAATACTGGGACAGAAACTATTTCTCCAAAAGAAAACAACAACGCCGAAGGTAATTTTTTTATATTAAGATATTAATACGATATTATCTATTCTGTTATATGTTTATCAAAGTTTGTTTGTCTGTCGGTGCAGCCACATGTCGGTACCGATAAACAACCTGTATACCACATATGGAATCTTTGTCTTCTAGCAGAACTACTGCGGTAGCTTAGTTGGTAGAATACTCGTTACGTAAGTCGGAGGTCCTAGGTTCGAACCCCGACCGGGTTTGGCTCAAGAATTAAAAGTGGATAGTAACTGTTCTTTTGCCAAGCACTCGACATTACGAAATGAAAGTCACGCCGGTTCTTTTGGATGGGAACTTAAATAAACGAGGTCCCGTGTCACGGAAAGCGTGTCGCGATAAAGAATCTGCTGTATAATACAATCAGCGCAACGCAAAGACATTTTTGCATCTTCGTCTATAGCTGGACGTCTCGATATAAGTGAAATATCTTAAATGGGACGTTAAACGCCATTACTCAACTCAACTCTTTACTAGCAAACCCGTTTTCATTCCCAAAGACCATTGTCGTCATATTGCAATTATGTCATTTCTGACACATTAACGACGTATTGTGAATAAAAAACATCATATTACCGATATGGATTAACCTCATGCGTTAACACAATCATAGTAATGCGTCTTGTCGACAAATATGTTTTCAACCACTAGTATGATTTATATTGTAAACATCTTATTCTAACATAAGGGTTAAAATCATTTCATAATATAACCACATGTTACATAGATTTGATGCAAAAAAAGACAGTGATATTTTATCAATAATCAATATTATCATTATTTCGTCATCATTTTTAATAGGACAAGGCTAAAAAATCAATCTGCGTTCTATTCTTGTAAATGATATCATTTTTCAAATATTTTCATGTACGTCATATCCATTCATTATTTCAGAATCTACTTCAGCAGAAATTCAACATACAACTGTTCTTTCTGAGTTTTTTAAACCAGACAACACTGATGCCACGTCACAAAAACAATTAAATACATCTCTTTTAACCACCGAACAACCCCAAAATTCATCCACCCCTACAACGAGCAAACCTTTGACCACATTAGGTACAGTTTCTCAAACGAATGCCAATCAAATATGGAACCAATCAAACGCATCCATGGAGTCGGTAGCTACGACCTCGCAGAAAACAACTATTAAACCCATTACAACAGCTACGCCCTCTGAGAAAACAACCATTAAACCGGTTACAATAACTACGCCCTCTGAGAAAACAACCATTAAACCTGTTACAATAACTACGCCCTCTGAGAAAACAACCAGTGTACCTGTTTCAACACCTTCAAAGGAGACAACTATTAGTAAAGTTACAGATGTAATAGTGGAGGGAACTACAACTCAAATGGCCTTGCTAGCATCTGAAACGGAAATGACATCAACAAAGGCTGCCGAAATACAGACTGTGACGTATAAACCGGAAGTAATAACGTCGCCATTTGTTAATTCAGTGAACAACACGAACAGTGAGAATTTGAAAACTTGTTTATTAGAAGTAGACTACTAGTATTTAGTATTACCCCGGATATTCTATAGTGCTGTAGACTTGTAGTTCAGTTGTAGTGCCCTTAGAGGGATGTTGGCTTTTTCCTGTCTTCACGATTACTTTTATATGGTTCATGACTCTCCGGCTTACCTGTCTTCAGTAGTTAGCATCGATACATCATCTTTCACACACTTTCACGCATCAAACTTTGTTCCACTAGCAGCATTAGTTAAATTTTGATTTTCAACCATTGAACAACAAGTTCTCTTAGGTAATTAGACCAAAAGCAACAATTGCAGCACATATTACAAAGTTCATTTCAATTAGTTATTTGTTTGGCCTACCATTTAGTTTAACATGTAGTCAAACTAGATTGGTGTCATAGAATTTCTTTTTTAATTGTTTTAATTTTATAAAATTGTAAGCTTTTATAAGATGTAACGTAGTCATTAAATTTCACTCGATCAGACATTTGACATATTACTAGTATGAGTTTAAGAAATGTTTTAATGAAATATTAACTGAAATTGCAATATAACAACTACTCCTTATTTTTCAAATTTTGAATATTTCATCCAGAAAATTAAGAATGCATTGACAAATCATAGCTCAAGTTTTTTCTTTACTGTGGAATAACTGATTTTCGTAATAAACAATTTTCTTGGCTCGTAGACAAAAATTGCGTGGGGTAGTCTATTCGTGACTTGTGGTTGTCAGTTTAAGAAACTTCGTAATATACACTTTTTAGTTGACATGTAAATTCGCGAGTCGGGATGACCACGAAAACAACGGAAATTGGGAAACCAAGAAAATCAAGGATTTCACAGTAATTTATGAACTATAGAAGTCATAAACTCCATTCGAATAGTTTCATATATGCTATTGTTGAGTTGTCTGGAATATTTGTCGAGAATTAAACACAGAGGAAGCGAAAACGAGCCTGTACTGGCTGCCGAGTAACATAGATATGGATACCTTGTGACCGAAAAGCTGCCGGGAGATAGATAACAGCTGCCGAAACAAAGCTAATGAAGAACCGATTCGGCACTAGTGCATTAATGTTAAACATTCGACAAGGCTGTACTGTAATTTTTTATTATTGAAAAAGGAAATTGCGATCATTTAAAATAATTTTAAATCAATGTTTACAAAAATGCTAATACTGCAATACTAGAGGTCATCTACTTGTACATAACTTTTCATTGACTGACTGGAACTGAGGTTTGGTAATCAATTAGAAATTAATCTTCCAAGACCAATTTAAGATTATTATTAAAATTATACAAAAACGACCTGCTTTAAAAATTGTTCACTTGGGGATATTGCAAGCCTTGGCTTATCACAAGATCTTGAAAAGATTTATTGCCGTCTTCACAATATTGTTGTTAAGTATGTCGTCTCTGCTATCCCTGGATATATTTCACGTCCTGTAGTTCCATGTTTCTTTCATTCACAGCTTTAATTTCACACATTTCAAGTGTAGCTAGCTAAATAGGAGATGCTTGCCGTCCTGGAGCTTCCGGTTTCACTTCCCTGGTGGAAGTTCTTAATTTTTAACTTTATTTGCAGGTTTTGATAGTGTTTGCTTTGCTTTTGGGATTGTGATTTAGACATGGACCTGTATATTTGTGTTTCATTATGTATAGCAAATTACAAGATATCTCTTCAATTTACAACTTTATATTTTAGGTACACAGCTAGAAAATCTGCTAACCGGAAACAAAGGCGGACATCCTTCGCATGCGTGGTCGGCTGCTCTTATTGCAGCGTTGTCGTTTGGAATTTTGTTTTTCGTGTCCGTGTTAGCAATCATTGCTAAAAGATGTTTTGATGGATGGCAAAGAAGACATTATTCAAGAATTGATTATTTAGTTAATGGAATGTATGGCTAGTTTAAACTGTGACGACATTATTTTTAAATGGAATGTATCAGGCTCCGAAACAGCGGCTACCTTTAGCTCCGAATGTAATAAAAAGAATCGCTGTTTGAGCTCGGCAATGTATAGCTAGTTTAAAGTGAGACAACATAATTTGGGGAAAAAAAAAGAAAAAGGAAAATCATGCATCATTGACATTTTATAAAATTTATTTATTTTTAATGTGTGAAAACTGAAGTCGATTTTGTGAACAAAAACGGGACATAATTTTTATAAGCAAAATGACAAATATAAATGACATGTAAACATTTTATATGCACGTGTTGGAACTTTGGTTCGCCATCTAGTGAAATAGCGACAATGCAGCTCTCACAAATTTCATATGTCATGTACAATTTTGATTAAGTTTAAAAACCGGCACATGGCACTGTACCTTGAGCAATTTTCAATCACCAAATTCCACATGTTCTTAATGTATAATTTTGAGGGGGAGGGGGGGCGCATATGATATTGTGCCTAGAAATATTTAATAACGTCTATTGTTGTCGGTTACGTGTTGTTTTTAATGCACACTTAAAATAAAACAGCACATGGCATTGTACTTAGAAAAAAATTAATAACGCCTTTTATTTTTGGTCACGTGTTTTTAATGCACAATAAAAAAAAGTACAGCACATAACATTGTACTTTGAAAAAATTGCAAACGTCGCCTAGCATTGTTGTATACCAAGCTCCGAACAGCGGCCAGCATTCGTATCTCTTTTATGACATACGGAGCTAGGAGGTGGGCGCTGTTTCGGAGCTTGGTTGTATACATGTGTTGCATAATGCATTATGACGGTAAGACGATACAACATTACATACCGGAATTAATAGCACTGATTACCGTTAGTGATGCATGCTGGAATTTTATGAATTTATCAGTTTACGAGAATGATTGGTAAAACCAAACACACATGTACGCATTTATTAAAATCAAGCATTACATTTTAACTTTGGTAACTAAATAAAAACAATTTTATTATAATTTGTCTATTTCTTGTTTACTTTTTTGTTTTAAGTGGAAAGTGTCCCAGTATGTTTTTTTTCCTTTTTGATGTCTTTTTCTGTTGTCTTTTCGGCCTTTTTCTGGCGCTTTCTTTGTGTTGTCTTTTTGTGTTGTATTGTACTTCTTGTCTTTTTCTGTCTTTTCTTGTGTTTTTTCGGCTCTTTTTCTGTCTTTTCTTGTGTTTTTTGGCTCTTTTTCTGTCTTTTTTGTGTTTTTCGGTTCTTTTTCTGTTTTTTCTTGTGTTTTTTCGGCTCTTTTTCCGTCTTTTCTTGTGTTTTTCGGCTCTTTTTCTGCCTTTTCTTGTGTTGTCTTTTTTGGCTATTTTTCTGTCTTTTCTTGTTTTGTCATTTTCGGCTATTTTTCTGTCTTTTCTTGTGTTGTCTTTATTGCGTTTTTTTGTCTTTTTATGTTGTCTTTTTTTGTTCTTTTCCGTCTTTTTGTGTTGTATCTTAGGTTCTTTATGGTTCTTTTTACCCTTTTTCTGTCTTTTTTATGTTGTCCAATTAGGCTTTTTACCCGTCTTTTCATGTGTTGTCTTTGGTTGTTTTTTGTTGTTGTCTTTTTGGCTCTTTTCTGTCTTTTCTTGTTTTTTAATTTGTTTGTTCAAGGTCGATGTTCTGGTTGCCGTTTTCAGCAGCAAATTTCATTCTCCTATTTCAAAATGTGCTCTCTATGCTTCTCTATATCACCCTGTTTCATTTTCTGCTGCATTAGTGTGCTGTATCTTATTATGAGTTATTTTATGCAACAAAGCAACAAAGCCAGCTGCTTACAAATAAATTGTCGACACATGGACATTGCAAGCCTATGCTTATCAGGGCCCTCAATTTTTTTATGGCCGTCATCACACTATTGTTGATAAGTTTGAAATAAAAGACACGACTTATTCCGCAAGTTCTGCTTCATATTTAGACTTATACCTGAGTTATGCCGCACACGAAAGGCTACATTTGAAACTTTATGACAAACGTGATGACTTCAATTTTTCTATTGTCAACTTTCCTTTTCTATGCAGCGATATATCTGCTTCTTCTGCTTATGGTGTATTTGTTTCCCAATTAATACGCCATGGCAGAGTTTTTTCTCACTACGTGGACTTGTTCAACGCAGGTTGCTAACAAATAAATTGTTGACACAAGGACATTGCAGGCCTATGCTCATCAGAGCCCTTATGGTTTTACGGCCGTCATCAGCCGTATTGTCGATAAGTTTGATGTCTCTGCGTCCAAGATTGGCCTGGATATATCATCACAGTATTGTTGATAAGTTTGGTGTCTCTTTGTCCATGATTGTCCTGGATATATTTCACATCCCACAGTTCCATGTTCCTTTCACTCAATTTTGATTACACACGTGGTGGATGAATCTAGCTAAACAGGAGATGCTTACCCTTTTGGAGCACCGGACCTCACTTCCCTGATGGAGTTGGTAGAGTGCTCGCTTCGTAAGTGGGAGGTCGTGGGTTCGAACCCCGACCGAGTCTGACCCAAGACTTGAATGCCATCGGCGCAGCGCACAGGCAAAATTTCTGCACCTTCGCCTATAGCTGGCGACGTCTCGATATAAGTGAAATATTCTTGACTGGGACGTTAAACACCATTGCTCAACTCTCTCAACTCTCCCTGGTGGAAGTTCACGTGTTTTTACAATTTTTTACTTTGCTTTTGGATTGTGATTCGGACATGTATTAGAATGTTTGTTTTTATTCATATTCTTTATTAATTCTTGGTTCATAACAGATGAAGTTGTACAGACAACCAAGTTTATTCATCGACCTCAACGTAAATGATTGATTGATTGATTGATTGAGTAGGGTTTTACATCCCAGTCAATAATATTTTACTCATATTAGACGTCACTAGCTGTAGGTGAAGTGAGAAATTTAAACCTTTTTCCGAGACCCTGCCAGGTCCCGGTTTCACAATCATTCTTTAGCTAAGATTTTTCTTAATTGTAATTTAGCAATCTCTTTTTGAAACTACTGGTGACTATTTTTGTCAAAACTAAATGCAAATGTTTTAATTTAGAAATGATCTTAAAAATGACACCTTAAATTCCCCAATATCTTGAAAATTAACAGAATTATAAAGATTTGACAATTTGTAACATTTAAGCTATTAGGTGGAGCCTGGTTATACAAAAGCTTTTAAAAATTTTATTACTCCCTCGCCTGGCGCTCGGTATATATATTAAGATGCCTGGATATCGACTGGTTCAGCCGGTGACTGGTAGAGGGATATGCTTGTCTGTTGCGCACTGACCTAGCTGACGTGAGCTAGCTACGGTGTTCTGTTAGGACCAAGTTTGCAATATCGTCCCTTCGACTTGAAAGCGAAGTTGCGAAGATACGATGGCGAAGGAGCGAAGTTGCGAAGATGCAAAGTTTTGAAGGCGAAGTTGCGAAGTTTTGAAGGCGAAGGAACGATAGTACTATAGTGTGATAGTACTATCGCTCCTTCGCCATCGTCTCTTCGCAACTCAGGTAGAAGGAGCGACGGAGAGATATATAATAGTGCAAATTTGGCCCTTAAAGAACACCATAGCTAGCACCTTAATAGATTCTCTCTGGGTGCGAGCTAGTGTTTCCGTGAGTCTAATTGGAAAACAGCCTACATTCAAATTCTTTTTAAGGAGATTTCTTAGTAACTTAAAAAACTTTCAAGTTAAAAATTTAATTATATTATTCATTGTATCATTTGGTTATCCATGTGTTAAAATTGCGCTTTTTTATTTAATCATGTGCTAGGCAGTTGGATATAAATATCCAATGTGTTCTATATAATTAAAATACTACTACTAATAATAAACCAACACAGATTTTTTTCATGGCCAGTTAGGCCTACTGTTAATTTCAGTCGGGATGAAAATCCCAAAATAAACCACTTAATATAGATACATTTGTATCATTTCCCCCCATTTTATTTAATTTTTAAAAAAAACTGGTAAAAAAGTAAAAAGTAATAATAAACAAACAAAATAAACACATTCTTTTTTATTTAATAAATAGCTGCGTTTTGAAATGTAAGGAGAGAGAGAGAACGCATCCATGGGCTTACGATGTTGGGTAAAATATAAACAATGTGTATATTTATTTAAACCGAACATTGTTTATATATATATATATATATATATATATATATATATATATATATATATATATATATATATATATATATATATATATATAACACCAAAATTTGAAATAATGTCTCTTGCTTATATATATATATATATATATATATATATATATATATATATATATATATATATATATATATATATATATATATATATATATATATAAGTAGGCCTAACTGGCCATGAAAAAAATCTGTGTTGGTTTATATATATATTATATATAAAAATATATATATATATATATAAAATATATATATATATATATATATATATATATATATATATATATATATATATATATATATAAACAATGTTCGGTTTAAAACAATTGGTTTTCCAGGTGTGGGAATTTTTAATTCACAGAAAAATCGATGTCTATTTTGATTCGAGTTTTAAAAAGTTATAATAATAATAATAATAATAATAATAATAATAATAATAATAATAATAATAATAATAAATAATAAATAAATAAAACATAAATAAATATAAATAAATAAATAAATAAATAAATAAATAAATAAATGTAAACACAATCTTCTTGAAAGCATAATTAAATAACTGCGTTTTGGAATGTCAGGGAAAAACATGCGCTTATTATAAAATAATATATGGATTGTATGTTAATTATACAATGGGTCCTATATATCACAGAAACATTGTTTGATTTAAAATAATCTGATAATTGGTTTTCCAGGGTTTCGTAATTTTTAATTGAACAGAAAACCAAAATAATATCTAAATATAAATATATATTTTCATATAATTGAAAAATAAATTAAAAAATAAATACCAAAAAAAAAAAAAAAAAAAAAAAATACCCACTAAGTCACGATTCATAACTGTGTTTCAGAAAGCGTATTTTTTTGGCAACGTTTCAGAAATTCTACCTATCATGTTATTGTTTAGATCAGTCAATTATACGTTCCTACTGACTCGTATTTCATAAAAAAGACTGAGCAAGTTTTGAAAGCCACGTAGTAATAATATATCAGGTTCCATCTCAATTCCCATTCAATCAATGCATAATGTAATACACCCACTTATACTAACAATACATTATGATTAATAATCTTGTGACCATAACCTTTTGTATTAAACAATAATCCGTATCGATCAACCGATTCGTTATTATCCGTAACCAACAACGTTGGTATTTCCCATTCTAAAAATAGCTTTTACATTAAACACTATTCATTAACAAATACATCTTTAGGTTTTCCCATTTCTAAAAATACCTGGTCTAAATATAGAATTTACGTCAAAATATAATTTTTATAAAATTGTCGGTGCACACAAAGTGGACATATTGACAAAGTTGAGGTAAGTTTTTTAAAACTTTAAAAGTTTATAAAAATGGTGGAGAGCTATCAATACGGGGAAAATTGTATCGATACAGAAAAAGTAGGGTACGTCTTGTTCACGGTTGCCTGGCAGAAGTCAAGTTCACACTTTTAAGTTAAAAATGAGAAAATGTAAAGGTTATAAAGAATGAGTGGAGTTATGAAGTATTACGCCCAAGTGAAAATTCTTTTTACTGACATCGAGATGGTCTGTTCTGGAATTTATGGAGAATACCAGATTGTCCAGAAAAAATCATGCACCAACCTTCGGCAACCTTTGACAAACTTTTCACAATAGGATCTGTCCCTAGAGGGATTCGGACCTAAGCGATGAGAGAAACTGTGATCCGTAAGCACGCGCTTTAGACCACTCGACCACCGGCGCGGGGCCCCTTATGATTAACAATGGGGTTTAGGAGAATGAACCACAAAAGTATCAATCAGTTTTCGTATCGCATTCGGTTTATTTGGAGATGTTCATCTAGTCGGCCACTTGACACAAAATGACACCCGCTAGATGCCCTTTGGTATTGCAGTTTAATAATGTAATTTTAGTTTATATAAAACCACAGTGGTAGCTTAGGTGGTATGGGTGCTCGCTCTCCAAGCGTAGATTGTGGGTTCAAACCCCGACCGGGCTGACTGAAGACTTGTCCCTGAAAGAGGGTTGCTACTTTTCTTTCGCCAATCACTCGGTTTTACGAAGTGAAATTCTCTGTTCTTTCGAGATGAGAACTTAAATTAATCTAGGTCCCGTGTCACGTAAACACCATTACTTGACTGAACTATAAACGCACATCTTTATAGAGCCATTAAATGTTCCAACTAAGATGCATAGTCTCATTTAATCTGGTCAACCACAAACATACTAATTCGTGTCAAACAATCCCAAAAGCAAAGTAAAACCTTTAAAACTGTAAATAAGATAAAACACGTGAACTTCCACCAGAGAAATGAGGTCAGGTGCCCCGGCCGTAAGGATAAATACTTCCTGTCTTCACCTGCCACGTGTAAAATTGCAAACACAAGTTTGATACAGATTCAGCATAATTTAACCTCAGTGTGTTTATTTAATCCCATTGGTTTTTTTTATTAATTATTATTTATTTTAGAACTTTTGAAATCTGAAAATACCCTATGTCATGGAAGTTCATCAGTCACAATTCGTCACAGCTGTGACACCATCATTTAATAGTGGTGTGCAAAGCTTGCAGCTCTTGCTTCAAGTTTTAGTGAATACACAAACATCATGGAAGTCCCTTAGTAACAATGACGCAAACAAGATATTAACATCTCTATCCGGGCACGCGCAGAATGCATACGATTATTTTGGAAAGGCGGAAGAAGTGGCGTCTCGACACAAATCAACTGTAGACAATAAGCTTCAAGATTATACATTGCAAGAGAAACTTTACCAGCAAGAACTTTATGATATAAATTCTAAAATAAAACAAGGCGAAGCCGGTATAAACGCTAAAAAGAGGGAAATTAAAAGTTCTGAAAGTCAAATACAGGACGCATCCAATCAGGTGAAACAGGCGAACCATATCTTAAGTGTTGCCGTAGATGAAATGCACCACGCCGAGAACAAACGGCGGAGTGGAATATTCGGAATACCTCTAATTGGTGATATACTTGCTGAAGTTAGTGGCCTAAGGGACAAGGTTAGAAATACACGAAACAACGTTGCAAATGCTGGAAACATTTTGCAAAATTTCCAACGTAATTTTCAGCTTAGAGTCAAAGAAATGGAATCATTGCAGCACAATTTGAATGAATTGGAGAGGAAAAGAGACGAAGAAAGTTGGAAACTTGACAAACTGAAAAAAGACGCAAAGAACCTTAAGCAAACTCAATCAGATATTAGCAAAATTAGAGAGAACCTGGGCAGATGTACTCATTTTCTGTCTGTTATGTTTGGAAAAACCAAAGTTCTTCGCGATGAAGCTCAGACTGTTGTAGCGCGCAATTTAGAACCTTTGGTAAATGTTATAGGGGATATTTCAAAACATCTGAAAACTAATTCTGGAATCACCACATTTGATAGTCATAAGAAAATAATTGGAGAGAGACTTCAGCTCTTATCACAGAAAGTTACAACCAGAAATCTAATTGATGAATTGTGAATTTACTATTTTTAATCTTTGATTTTCAATTATTTTTTTATGATGATCGCATAAGTGTTGGAATCTTTTTAAAAAAATAAAAACGTCTATGTGTGTGTGTGTGTGTGTGTGTGTGTGTGTGTGTGTGTTTGTGTGTGTGTGTGTGTGTGTGTGTGACAGAAACAATACCCCAGTGTTGCTTTTTCAACTGTGAGTACAAAACGTATTACATTAAAATGTTTTTTAATAAAAACTCTAACAGCTGTTGTGTTTTTCTGTGAAGATTGTAGATTCTCTAGGTCTTTGAGTCCCAAAGAGGGTTTGGTACCCATAGACTCTTTCATTTTGGCAATCATTAGTTTCATAAAAGACCTAACAACTATTATCCCGTCGGATAAGGTGTCAAGCTCCATATCTTCCAATTTACCCCAACGTCTAGCGGACCCTTCAATCGATTCCATAATAATTATGAAATTCTGTCTCCAAGGAAAAGGTTGATCTTATCTGTATTTAGGACTTTTTAAAAGTAAACATCTCACTTTTGTGGTCTTGATGATATTGAGGTCAAAAGTCAGATGTGCAGCTGGTTCATAGGGGAAGACGAACAAGAGATGAGTTTAGTAATGGTGTTTAACATCATAGTCGAGAATATTTAACTTAAATCGAGGCATCGTGACTTTTTTTGGTCATGCCGAGTGCTTGGCGAAAAAATCACTATACCCACCCACTTCCAAGTCTTTGGTCAGATCCAGCCGGATATCGAACCCAAAACCTTCCAATTTCAACTGAACTACTGCAGTGGTGTGACGAACAAGAGATATTCGAGGATATCCATTTTGATATAAATGTGTGTTTTGTTTCTCTGATTGGTCGATTTCAATAGAACATGTAGCGATATTTACTGAAAAATGTCTCATAAAGTCCATAATAATTAACAGCGCAGTTAAACACAATTCAGAAACAGAAACTTGACTGAACAGATTTCCCTCAAAATAAAATAAGACATTTTGGAAACTATGTCATCATATGTTTGAAACCACCCGATTTACCCCTTGGTCAATTTTGCAATACACAAAAAATTATTTAATTACGAGCATCTCATACACTTTGCTTCCGAGGAAACCTTTGGGCTAGATTCAAATCTGTCTTTTAAAGAGATCAACAGATCTGTCGTAAAAGAAATCTACAGATTGTGCAGTGAAACTAATAAGAATTTAATTTAAGAAGAATGCTTTACCGACTTGTTGAACATCTCCAATAATGCCAATGTTGAGACCATTGAGTCGATTACAACTGGAAGTGCCATATAGTAAAACAATCAATGTCTTATTATATTGGTGGAAATGGGATTGCGAGTATCTGACCGAATCAAAAATAAACACACAAATCTATGTCTAAATATAGGTCTTTGGCCACTTCCATATAATCAAATACCCACCTTCTCAAAAGTCAATAATAATGGTTTAATATAGGATATCCAACGTATTGGAATTAATTTGAAAAAATGATTTAATATTAACTCCTTTTATCAACATATATCAAGAATTTAACACATTTCACACAGATACAGACTGACCTGGACAGAGGCTATTTTTATAGTTTGGGTTGTACTTTGATGTCTTTAACTCAGTAATTGCACTAAAATCAATAATTTAATATGATTATATTATATTTACCTACTTCTAATAGTAAAATAATATACAGATAACAGATTTAATTTTTAAATAAGTTAACTATCATTCGATGTTAAGTAAAACTTTGTTACAAAGAATGATTTGACAAATGTCTGAACTAGTATTCGAATCACTTTGTTTGTGACAATGAAATACGCTTTATACTTAAAGAAAATCAAATAAACTTGAAAAAAATGTTGGTATTTGTCACATACATGTACCAAGTCAAAAACAGAAAATCTGTATGCTTATCTGTGAGTAGTGTAGAATATTGCTACATGTGTACATAGAGTAAAACGTTGGCGCTATGGGGATTGAACATGAAAAACTAGACATTTCCCACTTCAATATACTGCTAACTCTGACTGTATACGGTATACGATTGAGTGGGGTTCGTTTCAAAAGAAGTTATTGAACTTATATATTGTTGATACAGAAACGTTTAATACAAACATGATTTACCAGTAAAACATTCTTCATGTTTCTCCTATAAATTAAAGTGACGGTTATTCACGGTTTTATATCTGCATGGTAGATGACGTCAAATGTCATGCAGTATTCTGTACACTTTTATGTCACTGTTGAACATTCTACGGGAATGAACATTGTTAATTATTCTTTATCTTTTTTGAAAATAGAGTGATTTTATTTAAATTTTTATGTGTGTAAGGATACGTTTTGTCACCCCGAATACTTTAGTCGGAGGGATATTGTAACGTCATTTCTCTGTGCGTAATTTCGATGTCGCAAAAACGCGCTATATAACAAATTAGCCTAGCGTGTATATAAATAAAAGATTTAGGAGAAACGTATTCATATATCCAGATTCAGTTTTGCTCACGTAATCTCGTATAAATACCCAAGTCCAATGTCCAGCAGTGCATGGCGAACATCGGGTGTTTGAAGCTCTGACTTGTCCCGACAAACCATAAGAAATAGGAAATTGTTGTTTTTCCAAGTACTCTTTGAAAATGAAATAAATAGGGTCATCCAGATACTGTAAAATTAAAATTAAAATGTCCAGTTGCACGGTAGGCGAAAATAACGTTTGTAGTACGAAGAACGCTACAAAAATTTAAATCTCATTTATGGCTGGTAATGTCTTGATACAAGCGAAAGCAATTCATGTAAAGAACATAAAACAATATCCAATAAGTCAATTTATTAGTTTTGCTAGCATAAATCATATAATGATAAAAATATTAATATTATTGACTTAGAGTTACAGTAGCATAAAAAAAACGAAAGTATACTCCATGTGTCAATGTTTATTTTGTGCCCATATTAACAAATTACGTCATCCTTTACACCGGTCAAGATATATATTATTCACATTAAGCAGTCAGTTTTAGGGTTTTGATGGAAAATAGATATCATGCTACTACAAAACTGATTAATTGTTTTACTGATTAAACTGTTCTGAGAAAGGATTCCAATAAAGTGTTAGTTGGGTTTATGTTAAGATGGATGGGAAAAGGCGCGAGAAGGCGTGAATGTATACGCCTGATGACATTGTAAAATTGTGAAACGATCCCTCAACAGTATAACGTACACAGTCAGAGTTAGCAGTATATCGAAGTGGGAAATGTCTACTAGGCCGGTCCTGTTGCAAAACGCAAAACGTCACCAAGGACTAACGGTGTAAACATCCTAAACTTCGCCATGTAAATTGTCTATAGCGCCAACGTTTTCCTTTCTACAGAAAAACTTTATAACAATCGTTGATGGGCAATCAGATCTTAAGTTACAACTAAGCACACGTTAAGTGAACAATATCAAACATTATTTAAGGTTATTTGATTTTCTATGGGAATTACTATATTTCATGTGATACGATTAAAAGTTGACCGATGGTTTGACTATTAAATACTTTACAGACAGTCGATTGCAATAACTATAGTTAACAGTTGAACATAATGTCTATGGTAATAAGCATAATAAAATCTAATAAATAGTTATATGCAAAACAGCAATGCCATGTCCGCTTGACCTTTTATTAAAATATTTATCAATGACCAGTACATTTATTTTGTATAGGTAAGAAGTTAGTATTTACTACGTCTGTATCATGGAGAAACACTTATTTTAACAGAAATAATGGTCGATGCCTTAAGATAACAAGGAACCTCTAAAATTAACGTTGGATGCAAAACCAGCAATCAGATTTTAAGTTACAACTAGGCACACGTTAAGTGAAAAATATCAAACATTATTCAAGGTTATTTGATTTTCTATGGGAATTACTATATTTCATGTGATACGATTAAAAGTTGACCGATGGTGTGGCTATTAAATACTTTACAGACAGTCGATTGCAATAACTACAGTTAACAGTTGAACATAATGTCTATGGTAATAAGCATAATAAAATCTAATAAATAGTTATATGCAAAACAGCAATGCCATGTTCGCTTGACCTTTTATTAAAATATTTATCAATGACCAGTACATTTATTTTGTATAGGTAAGAAGTTAGTATTTACTACGTCTGTATCATGGAGAAACACTTATTTTAACAGAAATAATGGTCGATGCCTTAAGATAACAAGGAACCTCTAAAATTAACGTTGGATGCAAAATAAGTGCAATTTTGTGCGTTGTGTGAGTATTTACGTGAAACCCTACTACTTCCCATGTACTTGGAGGATTCTCCTATGTGAATATTCTTGATGGAAGGTCAAGCGGACAGGTCAATGTTGTTTAACTGTAATTTCAACCTAAAACCTGAACCAATTTGGACCTGAAAGTGGCGAGGAATCGTAATTTTAACCGGCTGGTGGCTATTGCATAGATTATATTACACACTCAGTTGGCAATAATTGTGCATTATTGCCAGAAATATATTATTGTCTAAAATAAAGCTACTTATCATTTTAAATTCTTCAATTACTAATGAATACACCCGCGTGCAAAGTATCTCCTTAGCTTAATTTGGTAAAATATATTGTGTTCTTTTGGGTATCTATTCAACATCTTGAAACAATTTTAGTTTCACAATTTTGGTACAAGCACAACTGACGAAGAATTGTATTCCGAAACGACCGTCTAGTACTGTAAAATTAAAATTGGTATAATATGTAATGCCAAAGGTGTAAGACCCCATAAAGTCTATGAAGTTGATGCATTTGGAGTAAAATGATAACTTAATATGTAATTGTGGAAAGCACAATGACGAAAGGCTTCCATCGACCACTTTAATAGTACAGGAACCTATTCTAACAATTTGAATGAAATTGATTGATTAGTCATGTCAGTAGAATCCCATATCCACCTCATTAAAATCGATAATTGTATTACATGTTATTCCAGTTTTAATTTGACAGCACTAGACGGCCGTTTTGAATACAATTCCGCTTCAGTAGTGCTTGGACCAAATTAATTAAACCAATATTTTTCAAGATGGTGACAAAATTTCCAAAGGACCAAATAATATTTACCAGTTTTAGCTAAGAAAATATTTTGCATGACGGAGTTCACCTCAGTGCTTGAGGGATTTCATATTGTAACTATAATATAGAACATAAAACCGATTATTAAACTGTTTTACTGTTATCTCACTTTATTAGCATATATTATTTTATACAGATTCACAGACTATTTTTATAGATTTGCTTATGTACTTTGATACGTTAAACCCAGTAATTGCACTAAAATTAATGTTTAAATATGATAAAACAGTGGCAATATATGTAACTATTTCAAATAACACACAGGTCCGCATCATCAAAGATGTTGAAAAAATAGGACCGTATTTATTTACTAAATTCAGCTAAGGAAATACTTTGCACGAGGGAGTATACCTCAGTTTTTGAGGGATTTCAAATTCTAACAATAATATAGAACATAAAACCGATTATTAAACTGTTGTACTGTAATCTCAATTTATCAGCATATATCAACGATTTAACACAGTTCATACAGATTCAGACTGGCCTTGACAAAGACTATTTTTATCGTTTTGCGTGCACTTTGATACGTTAAACCGAGTTATTGCACTAAATTAATATATAAATATGATTAAAATAGTGGTTATATATGTAACTATTTCAAATAACATACAGATAACAGATTAAACTTTTAAGTTAGTAAAAATAAAAAAAAACCCATATCAATCAATATCCAAAAAATAATCCCAAAAAAGTTTGAACGATGTTGTGACTAATAAATACTTTCAAGACAGATAATTACAATTGCTATGGCTAAAGTTTGCATATAATGTCAATGATGTCAATTCTTAAAAAGTCAAATAGTTCGTTATAGGCAAACAACATTGGACTGTCCGATTGAACTTAAATTAAAATATTAAAAAAAATATTCCCAAAATGTTATTATGGCAAGCACATTGACTAAAGTCCTCTATCAACTACTTCAATAGTACAGAGACTGAAAATTGTATGAGATTGATTGATGAGTCTTTGAGAAAACACTGGACAAAAAGTATCCCGGTGATGAAAACTTATAACGAAGAATCAGAAACGGATGAAAAGCCATAATGTTAACAACTAATAAGTGAAAAACTTAACTATGTTGGTACGGATGCAATTTCTATACATCTGTTTAATAATGCTTCCGAGATAGCGCTCTCGTCGCATGTCATAAACTCACTTCTTTTAATCGATTCACAAAGTTTGCTTAATATTTGATTTCTCAACTCCTTTTCTCTTGTATTGTGGTATGACAGAAATAATAAAACAAGGCAATACACTTTTGGGGGTATAAATGTTACTTCTGGTAAGAACTTGAGGTTATTCTGTTTCACCTCACTTTCTATCTCTGTAGGATAAAACCCACAACTATGTAAACACACATATGACCTAGCCACTGAAAATTTCAGCTTATCTTCTATACTGTAACCTTTACCACACATTTGTTCCCGGTACATTGTTTCATTTTTATGCTTTTCTAGGCGTCCGTAATATAATACAAAGTACTTGAATTTTGTGAGAACTTCCTGCAGAATAGGAACAACCTGTTTGTATTTCCTGGTCAAGTATTTTAATGTAGCGTATTGCAACAGTCCAGTACAGATATCATGATTGGTACAGTTCTGTCGTATGTGTTGTGATAAATTGGCAAACTGGTTGTATTTCAATGAATTTGAAATGTCAGTTGAAACTATACGCTGATACAGGTGTTGTGTTAAATACACATGACATTGATAAAAGTGCATTTTCAAATAGATTTTGTCAACTGGACAGATCTGTGGTAGATCTACAAACCTCTGTGTAAATTCAATTCCGGTCACGGTGTCCTTAATTTCGAAGTCAACCAAATGAATAAATAATAACATTATGTCACATTGGCATTCAACGTCTTTTAAATGATCCATTAATACGTAGTCGTTTAAAAGGCCCGGGCGATATCTATCTCGTAATAACGTCGACAAAACAGGGATTTGTAACAAAGTTTCTACTCCTGATTGATATAAACTGAACAAATGCTCGGTTAATTTTTCTTTACTTTTTCCAAAGATTTTACTTTCGAACATGTTGTTTGTTTTTATGAAATAGCTAGGACAGTAGCCCTGTCTAACCCAAACAAAAATGCGTTTAAAGCAGGTCCAAAAACAATTAAGCAAGTTATGTTTTTCCCATACTATGCTGTACTCTTCGATGCAATAGAAAAGAGCAGTTTTCAAGAAATAAGAGCACAGTAAACCTTTACACTCTTCTTTGGAGTCAATGACGTGCTTTAGATATAGCTTAAGTAAAGCGTAACAAAGCATTTGTGTATGATTCATGGAGTGAATAATTTGTTTCTCAGCCAGTGAAAATGAAATTCTCCACTCCATGTAGCTCTGCTGAGATAAGGGATTTCCTATAGGAACTAAAAGACATCCTTTGCTAACAATGTCTTCGACTAAATCTTTTGAAGGCCAGTTATTTATCCGTCGTCTATGGATCCATTCATTAGCTTGAAATGGCCAAACTTTACATTTAAGGCAAATCATATTATCCATTTCTAAGCCATCAATATTAGATGTTGCACAAGGACCATGGGGTTCTGCTCTCTTTAAAAAAGGGTTGTCACGTAGGATTGTCTTGACTACTATATCACGGAACAACAAACTTGAAAGATATATGTCACGGCCAATTGGGGTAAATGCAGTAACGAAATCGCCAAATTTATCATTGTCTATTTGTCTTTGTTCTACTTTCAGTTTCACAAATCCTGGTTTTACATTAGTCGTGTCAAATATCAAATCGGAATTTCCAATTTCTCCATCTTCTTGTGGTTTTACAATTATATTGTTCTCAATCAACATCAAATCCAGATCGCTTCCGGGTAAGTTTAATCCTTCTGCCATGCTTCCACTCGATTTAGTTGTCATTTCATTTTCCTGAAAGTTGTTTTTTATTAAATCACGTATATGAAACCATCTTTGTCGGGTGTAAATCACTTCTCTACTACCAACAAATCTGCTTAGTTTATCATATAAATTTGATGCTATCCTTTCCATAATTTACGTTAAAATTTAACTTTAAAAACAAAAACAAAATGGCGACTACCGTGAGTATCAACATGTTAAATCCAGATATGACTGATTTTAAATGTTATCATAATTGCGCATACAACTTTACGTTATCTTGCTAGGTTCATTTTGCAGTTATCATTTTTAGCCAATTATGATTGTTCATCCATGGTTATATCACGCGTGTTTTGTTTTGTTTGTTCATACGTACATTTTCTCCGATAAAGTAGATGAAATGTACTGTTACAATATATACTTTTGGGACATTGAGGGTAATCATACTTTGAGGCGACATTCCTTATAGCTTTAGAAAGAAAATGGCACTAGGATATATTTAGCATAGTGAATCTTAATTAATATGCCTTTGTCAATTACTGTTTACCTTTCTGAAAATCTGTAAATCATTTTAGTTTCGCGGCACTTTTTTTCGCGATCCCGTGATGAAAACAATTTCGCGACATGAAATTTTCGAGATATACCACGTGGAACCCTAAAACTAAAGAAGCTTTTTTTTATAGTAACTGATTTAAATTTAATATGGTGTTCATAGTTACTTGGCCTTTACCCAATTCATTCATTTTTTGCAAAAAAGGTGATTTACAGTACTGAGTAATGTTGTGTGCCTTTAAAACTCCAAGATAGAAACATGTGGATATCGATCCAGAAGGTATTTTTGCATTAAAACTTTAATGCTTTTTAAGTTTGTGTACTGCAGTGCCTATTTCAATCCCACAAAAGTGAGCATATTTTGTGACTATATTGCCTATGGATAGTATTATAAAATTAGTCCGATCTTTTAAACCACTGCGGTAGCTCAGTTGGTAGAGTGCTTGCTCCGTAAGTGGGAGATCGTGTGTTCGAACTCAGACCGGGGCTGACCCAAGACTTGACAAAGGGTAGTGACTGTTCTTTTGCCAAGCACTTTGCATTACGAAATGAAATTCATGGTTCTTTCGGACAGGAACATAAAATAAACGAGGTTTCGTGTCACGGTGGGGTTGGCATGGTGAAGGACCCTGTTGTATAACGCGATCAGCGCAACGCACAGACAAAATTTCTGCACCTTCGCCTATAGCTGGTGATGTCTCTATATAAGTGAAATATTATTGACTGGGACGTTATTTTTAAACACCATTACTCAACTCAACTCAAATGCGATCATTTTGACGCATTAATAGCTTCATTGACCCGAATCAATTTCTTTCCAAAATATGATTCTTTTATCTACAACTTTAATAGTGTTGTCATAATATACCATCTTTTAATGTATTTTATGATTAAAAAAAGTATATGACAGTGTATATTATTGGAATTTATTTTCCTAATTGGAGGTTTCTTACTTATTGCATTATTAATTGTATCCATGTTAACCGTCACTACTATACTGTATTTAAAGCAAAACATGTCTCCTTCAAGCGAAAAGGTGAGAAATCAAAAACGGATGACGTTAACAATGTTCATTGTTGACCATGCTGGCCTATTTAATACACAACTACAAACATGGCATTATGCCAGTCATTTATGTAATAATGTATCAAACTGCAATTATTAGTTTGCAAAGAAAGTTACTTATTTTGCTCAGTTTATTACCATCGCTTCTAGTTGTGAGGGACCTCTGTACATAGCGGCCACAGGCGACTCTTTTTCGAACGCTACAGAGGTGTCTTTAGCGTCCACTGAGACACGAGAACTCAATGTGGGGTCTCTCCCAAGAGAATACTCTAGCAATGAGCATTTATTAACATCTAATATCATTTCCCGAAAGAGGTTCGAACACATTCTTCACTTCGTAAGCTAGTTACAGTACGACTCGGCCATGTTCAATACTTAACTATAAAGTTTTTGCAGCAGAAATTATGCTAGTATTTTCAAAATAAATATTGCTTTATAAATGGGGTACTTTCGTGACAAAGAAATTGAACGGAGACTGGAAACAAGACTATCTACAAGAGTGCTGAATCATGTTATAGGCAACCATTTTAATACGCAACACGAGATTAACGACTTATCATGTCTTCTTGGATTTTATTTTTTCATTCTTACCCTGATTATATTTCATTTCCAATTTTGATTGAATGTAGCTCAACAGAAGGTGTTTACTCTTATCGAAAAGCATTGTTGGCATCAGTTATCGCCTCGTCAGACAATGCTTCCTCGAGGTGACAATATGTACAGTAACCCTTTCAGAAAATTAATATTTCTGAAATAGCATATTATAAATTCGCGACCAGTTGCTAAAATATGAAAAATAAGAAACCACAAAAAAAAAAAAAAAAAAAAAAAAAAAAAAAAAAAAAAAAAAAAAAACAATTGCATAGGGGGCTCGTTTCGCGAATATCAAATATCGTATATCAAACCGATTGGATTTTTTTAATTATTTCATCTCCTGAACTTAACACATGTTATAAATATAAATACTGTAATTGACATGCTGTTTATAGTTTGGCATGCATATTGATAACCTAAACTTACACCAAAATCAATGATTAAATATAGATAAGATAGGAGTGATATGTTTACCTACTTTACTCATTGTAAAGGAAAACGGATTCATCTTTAAATAGTATACAGCTATATCTGTATTCAGCTTATATTCAGTAGTCAGCAATATACATAAATCATATCAATAGTCAACTATATATACTACGTAAAATGGACCTTTAAATGCCGGATACACAATAAGATCTAATTTAAATCTCTGATCCAATGCCCACCTAAATCTGGAAAATTATGATCATCCGTTTCAATATGTGTTCATTGTGTATAATAATAAATTAAAAACTAACAACAGCAAATTTTAGGTCTTCTACATAGAGCCTATTTAGTTTGTTCATCGTGGTTATCATTTAACGAAGAAATTGAAAAAATATAAAATTTTCTTATTTCTAATGGTTATTCAGAAGATTTCTTTTACAACATTGTAAGAAAATTGATTTCGGACAAATTTTTGGGAAATCATAATATATTCAGAACTAAAAACAAAGAGGATATTAAATATACTTTTCTTTTACCTTTTAACGGGAACCCTTTACTTATATTAAAGATAAAACTTCAAAACATTTTCCATTGTAAAAACATACAGGTCAATATAGTGTTTTCATATTTTAAAGTGAGAAATTACTTCTTGCTTAAAGACAAAATTACTGATAATAGCGTCCCCCCGGAGGCATCTGTTATCTATAAATTTCAATGCTTGGAGGATCAAAGTGTTATCTATGTAGGTAAAACTAAAAGATTCCTTCAGAGACGCATTACTGAACATAATAAAATCGGTAGTACCATATTCAATCATGTAGAAAATTGTAAAAGATGTAATGAGTTCAGGATCACCAAGTGTTTCAAAACACAGAATAAAGGTTATTCCTACTTTGACTTGGTGATCCTGGAGGCTTTACATATCAAAGAGGAAAGGCCCACCCTAAATAAACAATTAGCGGGTGACAAATCTCACTCTCTCAAAATTATTTAGACGAAGTTAAACTCGACTACTAAATTGGTAAAGTGGATGGACGGGAATTAGTTTTCCAAACGTTTCCAGATACATGTATTGAACTTATATTTTGTATGTGAGTCTAATAACAAATTAAGTTTTAGTTTCGTTCTGGTTGATGGTCATTCATTTGACCTTGACATTTCTAAAATAAAATAGTTTTCAACACCATTTTTAAACGCCAGTAACTATTGAACCTCAAACCTAATCTGCAGTTCATGACGGTAGACTACCATATCAAATATCAGTTCCAAATTAGCTGAAAAGGGTCCGGAAAACCAATTCTCGTCCGTTCGATCTTGCTTAATTTTGTTTTTTAATCATAGATAAAAAAGAACGTGAACATGCAATTCTAGTTGTGCACTCTGGTGCCTATTGATTTTATTTAGAATGCGTCAATTTTACAACGTGTCAGTGTTCTTTGAGTCAACATGTAATGATTTAAATCTTAAAGAATTACTACAATACCTTGTGCGTATTTAAATACTAGTATTACATTCAGGTGGGTTTTTGGTTTTTAACAATGGCATGGTCTATAAATATATTTCAAATGTGTTTTTTCTGGTTTTCCATATTCTAAATATAGCACTGACGTTTTGTAAGCTAATATATATATATATATTGTAAATCATTTGATTTTGAAGTCAGAATTTCAAATGACAACTTATAAGGTAGGTTTATATAGTTAAGTTAAAATAACTTATTAGACAGTATGTACTTATTTAACCCTATCGGTGACTTTTTTTTTAAAAAAAAAAACATTAAATGAAATTAATATTTAATTATTTGATAAGAGTTGAGTAGTGGAGTAATTAGGCGTTATGATGTATTCACTTCGGTATTCATTTTATGAATGGAGAATCCACAGACCTTCGGCAATCGAACTGGCAAATTTATTCACACTAAGATCTGTCACAAGTGAGATTCGAACCTATGTGATGACAGGCGCCGTGATCCTTAAACACGCGTTTTTTTTGATAACCAATTTTAAAAATGTGGAATCGAATTTATCTCTTACTGTAGAAATATGGTAAAGACCATGAGAACAATTCACACATCTGAAAAATTGGCCAAAATATAATTTATTGAACAAATAAGACAAGAGGAATCAAAGTCATTGAAAAAATCCACGAAGAAAATAAGTACATGTAAGTAAGTGAGTGAGTGAGTGAGTGAATGGGTGAGTGAGTGAGTGGGTAAGTAGGTAAATAAGTAAGTAGATAAGCATGTAAGTAGGTAGGTAAGAAAGTAAGTAAGTAGGTAGGTAGGTAGGTAGGTATGTAAGTAAGTAAGAGAGAAAGTAAGTTAGTAGGTAAGTAAAGTAAAGTAAGTTAGTCAGTTAGTCGTTCAAGTACGTAAGTAACTAAGTTTTTATTAAAGTGTACAAATACATATATAATGCTAAGTCATAAACAATACATTGGGCGTACACGCAGCAATTTTCAAAATACCAACATGATAACGACAGACATTTCAACAGTTTGTAACAATGTCTTTTGGTTGACGCACATTCGTTGTTATACCTAATCTCACAAATAGTTTTTAATATGTTAAGTTGATTTGTGGTTAATTAACTTCCTCTAGACAGGCATGAAACAGTTCAAGAACTAATTTATGTCAGAACGAACGGCAAAAGCCCTCAAACGTATATTATAATGAGTAATTAATCAAAATCTGTTTTATTTTTAACCTTTAAATCCACGAAAGGCTACATTTTAAACTGTATGACAAACGTGATGACTACGATTTTTCTATTGTCAACTTTCCTTTTCTATACATCAAAATGCCGGCTTTTCCTGCTTATGGTGTATTTGTTACCTAAATGTTAAGCTATAGTAGAGCTTGTTCTCACTATGGGAACTTTATAGAACGACACAAGCTACTTACAAATAAATTGTTGAACCAGGAATATTGCAAGGCTAGACTAACCAAGGCCTTCAAAGAGTTTTATGGCGGTCATCACAGTTTAATTTAATTTGTCAGTTTCATAGTTTTTACTTTTGCTTTTAGTGTGTTTTTGTCCTATATTAAAACACAAAGCTCTTCTTAATCGTAAAGTTGGTTAAATAATTTTGGTTTCAGTACGAGTGAAGATAAATGTTTTAAATCTGAAACTGTCGTTTATTGCTGCAAAATGAAAAAGTTAAATAATAATTAAGTCTCAATAAAAAATTAAGATTGGAGGTTTTAGCTTAAATGTGTTTGTCAACAAAACTACTATTTACTAAACTATTGTTCATGATTTTTGCAGGTACATATCAAACTCGTTGCTACTTGTTAAACATTTGATGATGGAAGCATATCAGTCCGAGTTCGTAACAGCTGTGACGCCATCATACAATAACGGTGTACAAAGTCTTCATCTTTTTTTTCAAATTTTAGTGAATATACAACCATCATGGGACTCCTTAAATAACAACGAGGTAACTAAAAAATTTAAACTTTTATCAAGACATGCACAGGATACCCAAGGATATTTTGAGAAGTCGGGAGATATAGCATTTCGTTTCAAAACCAAAGTAGACAATAAACTACACGAATTTGTTTTACAAGAAGAACAATATGAACAAGATATTTCTTGGATAAAATCTGAAATTGCAAAATTAAATACAAGTAAACGTGCAAAGGAAAAAGAAATACGAGACTCTGAAAAAGACATAGATTTTGCAACAATTCAAGTTTATGAAGCTAACTATGCATTAAATCTTGCGAAAGCTGCAGTGCGCGATGAAAAGGATAACGAGGAAAGGTTTTTCATAGTTTCCTTTATTACTAATATACTAAAAAAATTGAGTGGAGAGGGAGACAGAATCAGAGATGCGCGTGGTAACGTTGCACATGCGAGAAAAGTTCTTGAAAACTTTAAAATTGAATTACAAGCTAGACAAAATGAATTATTAACGTTGAAATTGAACTTGGAAAATTTGGTCAAAGAAAATAAAACCGAAACTATGAAACTTGAAAAGCTAAAACAAGAATATCGGGATTTAAAAAAAACACAAGCAACAATTAATATAGTAAAAGATGGACTGACACAGTGTACCAGTCTTTTGTTTGACATTTTTGGTAAAACAAAGATTCTCCGCGATAAAGCTAAAGACATTTTAGCACATTACTTGGAACCGTTGATATTAACTGTAGAAAATATTTCAAAACATCTGAAAACAAGGTATAGTATCAATTCATTTGGCAGTAATAAGAAATTGATTGTAAAAAGACTGGATCGTTTATCACAGAAAGTTACAGCAAGATATTTGATTGATGAGCTATGAAACAACCAACTTACTTTTATCTTATAATCATAAGAGTCCGGTATATAAAAATGCAGTTAAAATACAAGAAAGGCATTTTTACTGTTTTAAGAATTTTTTTTCATGAATGCGAGATTTTGTTTTTTTTTATTTTAAAGTTATAAAAATTTATTACTTCAATCTAAGCACAGCGTTGCCATTCACATTTTTGAAATTTAATTATTAAGCTGTCGGTTATTTAACATTTTACTTTCTTTTTATAACTTTTGTATTATCCTATTTTACAGCTATTATAATTGGAATTCATGTCAAACGGTTTTCATGGGTTTAGTTTTAACCCAAATATATGGCAGTACAGTGCTTACAGTAGTAAATTGATTTGGTTTTGGGTCGGCAATAAAAGTTGTTTTGCAGTACAGTTCCTCCCAGAATTAACCTTCGTAAAATAGCAGTTCTGACGGTTTAAGTACTTGATGTTTTGTTACATATATTTTTCAAAGGACTATTTGAAAATACAACATAGAATGTTTTTTTTTCAAATGGCATAATTGTTAAAATATTCAATTTTAAATGTGGTGATCTGCGAGTAAAAAAAAGCAAATCAAAAACTAAAATTTCTTCAAATATGAACAAAATGACTAGAAAATACTGAAAATGGCTAAAAAACCCTCAAATTTATGTGATAACCAAGCACTTTCGAAGGTAAACAGGCACTTTTATCAGCTACAATTTATTCTGTATTGAAAATATTAAAATATTTAGAAATAAAGTGAAATTGGAATTTTTGTGAGCGTATTAAACGATTATTTATTTTTCGTGTATAGCGCCCACTTCCTACTGCAAAAAGATGTTTCATAGTATCGTGACGTAGGAAAATGTATTTATGTTTTGGAATATATGCTTTGTTCTAGTGTCTGAATTTTTTTGCAAAAGAACAACAGTGTTTGTGTCTAAAATGTATAAAGGGAGACAACCATGTCTTTTGAGATTTTATTGTATCAAATTTACATAGGTTAGATCTAGTGGTCTATCACATGTCAGTAAATTATTTAACAAATGTCAAAATTTGTTATAGCAACAAAAATTTGTGCCTAGCTATGAACAGCTTTTATGGGGTGCTTCAAACTTTCTGGACGGATCGGTATGTTGTACAGTTGTTCTGGATACTAAAATCCCAATTTTAATTACACACGTTGCGGGTGTAGCATAATAAACAGAAGAGGCTTGTCCTGCAAAAGCATCCGACCTCACGTCTCTGGTGGAAATTTACTTGATTAACTTAATTTGTCAGTTTCAAAGTTTTTAATTGCTCTGGAATTGGGATTTTGCCATAATATAGTATGTTTGTTTTTGATAATTACGCCTTGTCATTACTTCACGCTAGTGCACATATTCCGTATAGGCAAACAGCTTTGACCTGTCTGCTTGACCTTTCATTTAAATAAGTACAGCTGCGTATAGGGAACACAGATGTTGATTCTGTATACAACATGAGATATACTCACCTCATAGAGTATACTGGTGCGCTTTGTATGTGCTTACTTGGATGTTTACAATACCCATTTATTGAGTGGACCCTTCTATATGAATTTTCCTAATGAAAGGTCAATCGGACAGGTCAATGTTGTTTACCTATAAATTCTAAGATTGTTTTTTATTCTACGTCTTGTGATTAGTATAAAAAAGTACACGTAAACTGTAAAGATTTTGAATTTATATTTTTGTGGTTAATAATACTGCATTTATCATGTAAATACTTACAATTCATGTTTTTTCTGGTATACAAATACTGCACAAGTACTGTAAATTCTTATAGAATTTATATTTTTGTGGTATAAATTAGTGTACATATTGTATAAGAAGACATAAGGCGGTAAGAAAATTTCACGGTTATGATCTTTCGACCTATTTCGCAGTAAGATATGTTCACGGTTCCAAAAGTAGGAAAAGTGCACCATGGGAAATTGGAAATTTTCGCCGAGAAGATATATGCGCGATATAAAAGTTACCGTGAAAATCGCGAATATTGTTTCCTCGGGAATGTTTCCTCTGATACAGTACGTAAATACTTAGAATTTATATTTTGGTGGTATAGGAAGTACATAATAGTATAAATTATAAATACTCAAATGCATTCAAAACAAATGACGAAACGACCGTCTAGTGGTGTACAATTACCACTGGTATAATATGTAACTGTAATTTATATTTAACTAAACAAACATCCTATGAATATATATAACTTACTTATAATTTTGTAATTAGCATTAAAAATGCACATGAACAGTAAAATAAAATCCTTAAAATTTATGTTTTTGTAGGATTAAAGTACATATAGACTATGATTTCTTATAATTTATAATAATTTATATGGTGGAATTAGTTTACACTACGCACATACCATGTGAATAGCAAGAACTTCTTACTTAAGCAGAATTTATGCAGAACCTTGTTAAATCTGGAGAGAAAACTGTCGCCAAATCATTCAACTCAACATACAGATATATAGATGACGTTCTGTCTCTTAACAATCCTAAATTTGGAGACTATGTAAATGTCATCTATCCTAGTGAGCTTGAAATTGAAGACACGACTGATTCCTCAAGTATTGGATATATTTGACGTCTCATAGTTCCATGTTCCTTTCACACAATTTTGATTACACACGTGGCGGGTGTAGCTAGCTAAACAGGAGGTGCTTACCCTTCCGGAGCACCCGGCCTCACTTCCCTGGTGGAAGCTCACGTGTCTAACCTAACTTGTCAGTTCCAAAGATTTTACTTTGCTTCTGGATTGTGATTCGGAAATAGATTAGTATGTTTGTTTTTGATTAATAAATTTAAATTATTGCACGTATACTGTATATACGTTCAGTCTGAAAATATCAATATTTTTGCACGATTTATTTCAGCATAACTGATGTAATTTAAATCTGACAACTGCACGCTCAAATAATTACAATAAAAATATTTTGTTTTATGGCCGTCATCACAATATTGATGATGATTATGATGTTTCTGTATCCAAAAATTACTCGGGGTATATTTGACGTTCGATAATTCTATGCTCCTTTCATTCTTTTATTGATTATGCACGCGGCAGGAATACCAAGCTAAACAGGAGACTCATATCTGTTTTGAACACCCGATATCAATTTTCTGGTACAAATTAACTTAATTTGCAAAGATTTTACTTTGCTTTTGGGATTGTGATTTGGAAAAATATATATATATGGTGATATATTTAGATTGGTGCGATTTTTTATTTGTTATTATCTTCGTTGCCGCTCAAATGTAAAAAAATATCATAAGCAGCATGATAATTGATTATCGTACGTCTGTTTTTACTACAACGTCAATTTGTATATTTAATTATAGGCGAGTTCATTGTACATTTTAAAATCTGTGATTCAGATCTTTAGATACTGCATATATCTGTTTTTTGTGTATATTGTTCACAGCTGGTTGAAACACAATAAATACTGCAAATTATTGACCCTTACATTTCCGGAACACCCGTCCTAACTTCACTGGTGGCAGTTTACGTGTTTAATCTTATTCATCTGCTTCAAAACCTATACTTTGATCTTAGATTGTTGTTTGGACATGGATTGGTATGAATTATTTTTTATTATTGTCCTACGCAAATGGTTGAATTGTGACACCTCAGGTTGATATGATCCAGTAAAGCACCAATGGCTATAAATGTTTGAAACCATTTGTTTTAAAAATTTCCCCTGTGTCATTTTAACGTGGTTTGTTATCCTGGTTTTTGGCAAGTACAAGTTTCCAGCTAAACATTATATTATATTATCCAACTTTCGTGGTGAGTAATTAAAGATACTTTGACATTCAAATAAAATTTATTTTTTAATCTTCAAAATATTTTATATAAAACACATAAAACTAGCACAAACAAATAAATGAAATTTATTACATATGAAAAATTTGTATGAGATGATTGAAAATTTAAAACATAACAATGAAATGGTGACCGACATAGCTACTTAACATATTTTGATTTGAATTTATCAGATTGTTTGAACTTTTATCTAGTGTGTTAAATTTTGTAAATCACAACTCAAAATTCTTAAGCGTAAAATGTAGCCAAGATCCATGCTTGCTTGAAGGATATATTGATAACATGATTTATCAATAATTTGTGTCTTAATGCATATTTACAGACTACTGGTTGTATAACAGGTGGAAAGTTTGGCCCCACCAAAAGTACTACTGCCACATCACTCGACAGTATTTGTGATTTCAATCCAATGTTAAAATTCTGGAGTTGTATGAACATTGTTCCTAATCGACCGTCTGTCTTGTTTCGTGTTCTTGGATCATTGTTTTTTATCCGAATACAAAGTTTTCAATTACAAATATTTGTTTTTCCATCTTAAGGTCAACCAATTAATTTCAATAATATCTTCTATTTTAAAAGTCCAAATTAAAAAAAATAATAACAATTATTTAAATAATATCGAATTACAATTTGCAGAAAAAACAACCAGGTAACCTACATCACATATAATTTAATCAAGACATTGTCATAAAATATTCCCTAATAATTTTAAACAATGGTGTAATGAAGATTATGTCAAACAAGATTAAAATATAAAATTCCTCAATCTTTGTATAATAATAGAAACAAAAGTCTTTCTGTGTTCGAAAAAGTCAAAATAAAGAACAATTCTTACAATTACATATAGTAAACAAAGTGAAAATACCAAATAAAATAATATACATAAACATCTAACATTACCAAAAGAATGTCGGTCATTCTGAAATTGTTCCATATTTTGGAGATGCTATTGCCTTTGGAATGACTGTAAATAGAAAATATCACATTTCGTTGTTTTAACAACGGCGTTACCTCAAAATGAACAACTGTTTAATAACACCGTTAGCGTAATTTCGATGTTTTCAAGAAAAATGAATGTTCCATTGGTGTAACTGTCGTTTTTTAAAAACCGTCAACTTGATATCGATATCAGCAAAGTTAAAATGTTCGAGTAACGTCATAACTGTTTTTATAACGCCGTAACCTCTATTTCGATATCTTCAGGAAAGTTAAAAGTTCCACTCGTGTTATCACTGATCTCGGGTTTCAAAAAATTAGTAGGAGAATTTATTTCCTCATCAACACGATCAGACTCATCCATATGATCCGATGGGAATTTAAAGTTAGGCTCATCGTTGTCATCACTTTCTAAAAATATCGGAGGAGGAGGTATGTTGCTACTGTCTTCTTTTGATGATTCAGCTTCGGAGTCAGATTCTTCACTTTCCTTCTTTTGTTTAAGTTTTTCTTCTTTTAGAGGTTCAATTTTGTTTTCATCTGTATCCAACACTTCACCAGAAAACCTTACTTGTTTGACATTGTAATCAGGCTGTGGTTCATCGCCTTTTGGTTCCGTTTGATTATCCGTATTAACCGAAGCATTTGTATATTCATGTTCCCCACTTTCTTTATTTTGTGGTGTAGCTGGAAGAAACAATGGCACATTTTCATAACTAGAACCGACGTCTGCGTTCTGCTCAAACAATTCAACATTGTCATAATTTTGCACTAAAGGTGGGGATGCGTTTATTGACTCGTTTTGTTCATTACTGTTATAATCCTGGTTAGGTTCTTCAACTTCTTGTTGTATAACACTTTCCTCTTGTTTATTTTCATCAACATTATCACTTCCATCATAGTCTTTAGCAGGGTCATATACAATGTTGTCAGTATCTACCGACTCGTAATCTGGTTTAGGACCCATATTTTCCATTTCTTCTTCATTTTGGTAAGCATGATCCAAGCTAGAAATTGCCTCATTTATTGCTTCTACCGCAGATACCGATGCTTTTAAATGCGTCTCGTCATCTGCATAAGCAGGGTTAGTGAAAGCATTCATTTCAATCAGATGGTTGCCATTTCCGTTTCCGTTCTCGTCATTTGTATTAAGAGAGCCGGTGTAGTCGGAAGTTTCTTCTTCTACTTTAATCTTTATTTCTTGCGATTCGTAAAGTGAACTTCGTCTAGTTAAAGTTTCATGCAGTCGAAGATACTTTTCTTTACTAAAAAATAGAAATAATACAGAATTATGTAAAGCGTTATAAACACAGTTTTTTTCTAAATACAGTCAAACCTGTCAATAAAGGCTACCTTAGGGAACCAGTAACAGTGGCCTTTATTGGCAGCTGGCCTTTATATACAGGTCCAAATAATATGAATAAAGAACATTGCGATACAATTCTACTGGTCTTTGTAAGCAGGTGGCCCTTATATAGAGGTGGCTTTTAAGGCAGGTTGGACTGTATACAGCAATTGATAAATAAAACATTTAAAAGTGAACTGATATCTTTGCTGGTGGACTAAGCATCCATTAAGAATATCGTTAGCCCAGGGGCAATACCTAGTATTGTCAGATAAACATTGCTCATCAAAATTAACTGCTTCTCAAACTTTAAAATCCCCCATTAACTAAGCTAAGGATTGCCTTAGGTGGATTTGGTAATATAAATTGTACATGTTTGTTTTTTTTTCTCATTACAGCATCTTAAAAAATATTTGGATTTTCAGAGTTTTGGACTAAAAATACAGATGAGAAATATTATTCCGTAACAGTAGTGAAATTAAAAAAATTCAGCAATTAGTATGTAGTAAATTATAAGAGATTCTTTCTTTCAATTTTTAGTGTTTGGAATATAAAATGATACGACACAGGAGAGAAAAGGTGTGACAATGTCTAAATAGACCAAGTTTTAATATAGAAATACATACTTGTCCCAGAGACGGCGAATTATCAATATAGCAACCACTGTTGAAATAAGGACAATTACGGCAATCACTATCAAAGCTATTTCAGCAGCTCCAAATCCAGCGTCATTGCATCGTCCCGTTTGTGGTGCAAACAATGCCTCAATTTCATTCATGTGACTAAGCACCATTCTAGAAATAGTAATAAATGTTTAGTAAGATAAGATTTATGAAGGTAAACATGGTTTGTATTTAGTCACCAATGAAAAGATTTGTATCCTATTTGGAAAGTCAACATTCCCCTAAAGCACTAAACGTCACTTGTTTTTCTTAATCTGTCAGTTTTCAAAGTTTTACTTTATTTCTGGATTAAGATTTGGACATGGATAGGTATGTTTGTTTTATGCAATCGGCCGCTAATGGAAAAGATAATTTATCAGTTCAAACTGCTTATAATGTAAAAAATTGGTGAATTCGGTATTGCAGCCATAATATATCTTTAATTTTTTTCAAATTAAAAAAACACTGATTTTCAACATGCTAGATGGATTTCTGAATAAAGTATGAATAAATTTGTAAATTTTAAAAAAGACCTTCGATATGATACTCATTTTATGACAAAGGGTTACTTATAATTAAAAATATATGGTACTTCAAAGTAATGTAAAATTGCACTAACCTTTCCAATACCTTAGCAGGTATGTCACTGTTATTTGAATATTTTGCCGATATATACATATATGATCTGAAAATTAAAACAACATCTCAATTGCCAGATATTTTTGCACATCAAGTTGAGAGCATTGAAATGGGATATTATAAAAAAGGAAAAGACTTATGCATAAAAACCTGATGCTGGTGCTATTCATTTTATTCGTTTTTAAATAAAAAAAAAAGGATAAGAAGCATTGGGGTTATTATACATAAGTTAATTATCTTCTTAATTATCTTAAAATTTAAAATTCTGAAAAAAATGTACATTTAAATAGACTTCCAAAATAAATTTTCTGCGTTGTCTTTATTATTCGAATGAATACAATGGTAAATGTTGAGATCTTATGTCAAATTTAGACAAGTTAACTGGTATAGTTTAAATTTCTAAAAAAAAACTTACTATTTTGTTTACCAAAATTACTTTAACCACACCTCGGGACTTGTGTTTGATTTTATATCTAGTGCCCAATTGAAATCATGAGTTTTGTTATCGGTGGTCTATACACTGTATATGTTTATCCTTTCTTGTCTATTACTTCGTTGTTTTTGTTTTTTTTGTAATGTATGTTTTTTATTGTCTCAGATATTAAAACGGGATGGTCAAGTGCCAGGATTGGTGCCAATGGGCTCACTTGCCGGGTAACAAAAGAACAATTTTGAATATACAAGACATGTATATACAATTGTACAAAATTTAATACACATTCTAGCGATTCTAGATTAAGTAGTAAGGCGCATTTCCGATTATGGGGGGGGGGCTTATTCTAGTAACTATAAAATGAACTTTTGAGATAAGTTAACTACAGTATTTGAAAAAGAAACCATACTTCGCTGTTCTTGGTTTATACTGGTTTGCTACAGCCACACAGAGGTACAGATTACATTACGTCATTTGTATTGATACACAGATAATCAGGAACTTACCGTACTGATGCCGATGGATATGTTGCTTTGTCCGTTCTTTCTGTTGAAACGGTAACTTTTAGAAGTTTACTTATATCCTGGATTACAAAAAATAAAAAAATAAATAAATAAATAAATAGTACTATTTTTTAAAATCTCTCTCTCTCTCTCTCTCTCTCTCTCTCTCTCTCTCTCTCTCTCCGGTCTCTATATTTTTCAACATATCGGTTGATTCTCAATACAAACATATCGATTGACATGTAAGTCCAAGTCTCAATTTCGAACGTCTTGAGAGTGAAGGCTTGTAGTATTCCTGGATTAACAATTCATTTTTGAGCTGCTTGTTTTCGTATAAAAAGTTTACACAATATTTTGCTATTATTTTAATACCTCATGATCTCAAATTATTTGTATTTTTTAAAGTTATAATCAGTGTATGAAATTAACTAGAAAGACATGATGGCCAGCAGGGCTCTTAACTTTTGAAAGTTGGTAGCCCAAATGAAAAATTAATGGCACTGAAATATGGAAATTTATGTATCCCCTTAATTGTGTAAACTTCATTTTAACTATACAGATGTGTTGCTGTGTCTATTGCTCTATTGCCTGTTGTACCAATGTAAAGTATGGTTCATTAATGAAGATTTCTTATCATACTGACTACATCTATGATCTATACACAGATAAAAACATTTTTCGGACTCAAACTTCGTTATGCAGTATACTAAAATGCTAATAAAGTAAACTAAAAGGCCGATACAAATTCGAAAACGGAATTCTTTCCTTTTTTCTGAACTTCCGCCTATTATAGGAGAACCGCCGGTAAAACGAAAGAGCCAACATGACTTGAAATTGTTTGAAGTTGGTGACCCGAACAAAAAGTTAATAGCCTCAGGCTATCGAGCCTGCAGTAAATTCGCACACTGATTAGAATACTGCTTTCAAGAGAATTGGAGGTGGTCTAATCGCTTGCTATTGTATGTGTGTAAGTTCATTGAAAACGATTACAGTCAAGTAGGAGACCCTTTAATATTGTAAAATCTGAATTCTTTTTTGAATTATTTATATACGGGCCTTTGTCTGATGAAATACAAACAAATCGGTCCATGTCCAAATCACTAAACTAAAGCAAATGCGCCGACTCACTTCCACGGTAGAAGTTCATGTGTTTCACGTGTTTGTTTTCATAGTTTTATGGTGTTCTTTGAAAAAGGGAATGTTTGTGTTTTTGATTTAAAATGTCCTAAAATATTCATCATTTTAGTTCTATTCTAGTACAAGGCAAACGTTATAACACATTTGCACTTCACATGCATACACGAATTTGTTCATAGACGAATCGATAAAGATTAATAAAATGGTTTTCGTTGCGAATAGCTGAAAAATTGCTGATGCGACGTTAAGCAACATTCAACAAATTAAACCATATTTTAACTTTATAAACACTTACAAATCCAATTGTTTTTTACGCTTTTCTAATTCATCAATATCTAATGGAGTACCAATAAACACCAGGTTTTTCGATATGGTTACTCTTGAAATCTAAAAGAAAGTAAAACAAATCAATTGGAAATGGCATCTTTAGATCAATAAAAATGGTCACCAAGTAAATAGTCAAACAGGGTTTACGTTGATTAAATTCACTTGACACAGTACAATGTATTCAAAGGAATTAGTAACTTAATGCCATTTATTAAATAGATTACATATTATTCCAGTTTTAATTTTACAGCACCAGACGGCCGTTTCGGAATACAATTCCTCATCAGTAGTGCTTGAACCAAAATTATAAAAAAATGTTAACAAACGACCAAAAAAATATTTTACTACGTTTAGCTCAGGAAGTACTTTGCATTAGGGAGTATACCTTATAGTTTGAGGAATTAAAAATTTTAACTATCAGCACATTTAGACATAAGTATATTTCTGACAATAATACACAACTATTTCCTCCAGGGTTTGTGATGTCCGCAGGGCACCAGATACCAGCAGATAAAAATATAACTAAATAGAAGCCAACACATCCAAGAATAGAGAAAAAATAAAGAAAATAAAAGAAAGTGTTAAACAAGAAAAATGGTAAACTGGGATAACTAACCCGAATGCACTGGACTAAAAATTAGCGGCGAGGCAATAATAATATTGGCACTTTTAACTACAAATCACATAGAAAACTAAACCAAACAATATGCCTCAATGTTTGCAATAATACTAGCAAAACTACCTACTTGGAATGAACACTTTATTTTATGTCACTAAAATTAAAAACAAGAGATGCAAAATATAATAATGATATAAGTGTATTAAATTAAAATATTTGAACAATATAGAAGAAAGTATTAACTTCAAATCTGTGAGCTACTGCTCACTCAGTATACCCCGGCTTTTAACTTTAATTAACTTCAACCTTTGGCCGTAAATGTCGAAAATAAACTAAGTCTGGCTTACTTGCAGTACTCGCGGAATAGGACCTCATACTGAACCCGCACACCAAATTTCAAGTTCATTTGTATAGTTATTGCCGAGAAAACTTACAATTTATTTTGTTTCGGACGGAAAAAAATAAACATCGAAGAAGCTGAACTTGCATATAAAATTCCAAGTGGCTTTGTTTGGTAGTAGCTGCGAAAACTGTTACGATTTTTTTGTTTTGCACAAACAGGTAAACCAGTATACATCCGCTTCGAAGAAGCGGCTGTGTTTTGTAGTCGCTAAGAAAAAAAACTGTTTCGAAAACTTTTGTTTCGCACGGACAGTCGGGAAGACAGGTAAAGCAGTATACCAACTATTCTTTTAAGCGGGAGTAAAAGTATTATTATACATACATAAACTGTCGTTGATGATGATAAAACTGGGTCACCACAATCCGAGGCCATTACTGTCAACTGGAAGTAGGTTTTTGAACCAGGCATCGCAGTGTCTGATAATGATAAGTTGCCGCTGTTCTTGTCAATAAGGAAATATCCCGAATCTCTGAAATTAAAAACAAAATGAATTTGTATTTAGCAATGGTGGAAAACTCGATTATTTTTTACAGTTCAAAATGTGTTAGTTCCTTTTATTCATACTGCAAATATAGATAAACTGTCCATGTGACAAAATAAATTTAATAAAAACTGTTCATTAGCTAAACAAATTTTATAAATTGTATCATATCCACACCACAGAAAACAGTTCTGGATTAAATATTTATAACAGTTTCGTAATCCTTAAATTAATAATACAAATTTCTATATAGAACTAGGGATATGATATACACTTCGTATCTGTTTTATATATTGGTAGGTTAAACAAATCATTTTCGCTGTACTTTGTTGATTAAATTAAACGAAAATACGGTTTTTTGATACACTAAGCTTTTCCATTTACACAATTCCATTCCATAATAATATATAAACAGTGTGTGTGTGTGCGGGTGTGTGTGTGTGTGTGTGTGAAATTTTCTTACACAGTATCTTTCAAAAAGTATTCAATTTTCGAATTGTTTCCTTTTTCATCTTTGTCTTGTGCCTGTGAAATAAAATAACATACAAGTAAATTGAAATTAAATATATGGATAAATATAAGTTTATACTCAATACAATTTCTGCAAGGAAAATCAGTGAAAAAAGAATGAAAACCATGTTCATTAATTTGGTAACTTTGTGAAGTATCAATTTGAGTAATAATATATATGTTGTTATTTCAAAACATCGAGCTATGTAAAATGTCGAATAACTATTCAGTTTCTAAGGTGAAAATTTTAAATCAGAATTAAAAACCATAGAGATAAGATAAAGAAGGAATTACAATGTGTTAGAACTTTGATTCTCAATAATTTTAAAATTTAAAAAAATTTCTTCAGTTTTTTCTTCTAAGTTTTCATGAGTTTTTCAGAATATTTGAACAAAATACAAATGTAAAATTATATATGTTGAATGAATTAGTAAAACGATTCTTGCTTACCTGTACATTGCCAATGAAAGTACCCGGATTTTCATTTCCCATCAGTAACATATTATATATGTCCTCCGTAAACTGTGGCATGTTATCATTGGCGTCAAGGACTTTTATATACATGGACACATTTGCAAATAACTACAAAGATTTTAAAGAATTTTTATAACAATATTAAGATTAATTTTATGTATAATACATTGCCCTAGCAAAATCATAATTAAATGAAAATGAAAATAATTTGTGTGTTTCGTTTATCCAATACATTAATTTCTAATGAAATACAAAAACCTGAAAGATATGTAATTAATTTGACAAGTTCTATATCATAATTTGGTCAATTTCTATTAATTTTCATAATGTGCAAAATAGACCTTTGTTTAAGTAATTTAATGATATAATGTAAAATAAAACAGAAAAACAGAACAGATAGTATAGAGTATAATAAGTTTTGTTTATCATTTAAAACTGATCATGTTGCTGAAACCTTCATTGATAAAGTAAGAATGTGACTCGTGTATACTTAAAACCTAATTGTCAAAGATTCCTAAAAAAATCAACGGGTTTGAATTATAGCAATGTTTCTTTAACATTTGCTTTGTGACACATTTATTACATATGATCACATATCTTGCATTTCGCTATCTACATGAAAAGACTATTTATCTTAACTCGATCCGCATTAATATTAGAATACAAATACTTGTGAAGGAATTCCTCTACATCTTAAACTTGTTCGTGTTTGGATGAATCACACGCTTACCCGATTTCCGAATCCAAAAATATATACAGAAATATTAAAATTGTCTTCATCTTCTCTGTCCAGGACTCTTTTGGTTTGTAACAAACCGCTTAAAACAAAATAAATAATTTTATCAAGAATGAAATGATTTTCATATAATTTTGAAATGATCTTGATTAAATTACTCTAGTATTAATTTATTAAACCAAACGTTTGAAAACGGAAACAATTAGCAATTCGTATTTATGAGCCTGTTTATAGATTTACTGAATAACAAACAAACGAAAGCTTAACTTATAATTTTAACATTTATTTTCTTAATGCGTTATATATATGAGTTACAATCTAAGCACATCGTGCAAAGTTTAAGTAAAATTTAAGCTAGTCGATAAATATGGTATGGTGCCTCTTATTTCAAAATTATTCTGGATATATTTGACGTTCCATAGACATAGTTCCATGTCCCATTCATATCCAAAATTTGTCTGAACACTTGACTAGTGTAGCTAGCTAAACGGGAGGTGCTTTCCCATTCGGAGCAATCGACCATATTTCCTGGTAGAAGTTGACGTGCTTAACCTAATTTGTCACGTTCAAAATTTACTTTGCTTTGGATTGGATTGTGGTTTTCGTTTGATTGAAATATGTTAAATAATTGTTTAAAGTATAAATATCGCGTTTTAATAATAATCAGCGCCAGCAAGTGGACCAGCTGGTACTCAATGACGTCATATGGGAATATGATTATGATGCCATACGCCTTACTTCCCTGGTGGAGGTTCACGTGTCTAACTTGACTGGTCAGTTCTAAAGGTTTTACTTTTCTTCTGGATTGTGATTCGGACATGGATACATATGTTTGTTTTTGATAATATATCAACTGGTATTGAATGCGTTTTTGGAAAAAAAAAAACATTTGGGCTGGGTATATTAATATTATGCCATTTTATGTTTTCCCGAATATCCATATAGATTGCGTATTACGTGAGAAATTGCAAGACACCATTTTAGGATGAAAACGTTACTTACCTTTCGGTAACAGAAAAAGTATCATTTGGGATTACCAAAAACTTATTGCCATCTCTCTGCCAAAATAAAAATGAATAACATTTATGTAATGGAGATATCCGTAGATAATGGAGATAGAACCGTGTCAGATGGAGGAGAGTTGTTGCGGCCCTTTGTTTCCCAGGGAATCAAGAGGAATAAGTTAAGTTAGTAATTTATGTAAACAACTAATGTTATATTGATTTAACTTTTGATCTTTTCTTGACGGATTAAGTATAATTTTGTTTATAAGAATATAATTGAAAAAAAAAATTATGTTTATATGCCAGTTTCAAATTTTTTACTTTTGGGATTGCGATTTTGACATGGATTGGTATGTTTGTTTTTTAATTATATAAAATTCATCATCACCATACATCCCCGTGTTAAAATAATTGATCAAGTAAAAAATATGGCGTTATTTCTATTCTTGATTTTCGAATTGAAGTCAATTCGCCCCACGGTAAATTCGCCCCCACTTTCATCAAATTCGCCCCCATGTCAAAATCGCCCCCTTTCAAAATCGCCCCCACTTCTTGCAAATTCGCCCCCATTTTTTCCAATAACTTGATGTTACCAGGAAGAGAGAAATTGTTGCGAAGGAGCGCCTGGTATGTTGAAAAAGATGTTCTCTCAACGGTACATAATCTATCAATACTCTAATGTTATTCTTTAATAAACGTTACTGAAGTATTTTGTTTTTACTGTACCCACTGTTATGATTATAGCAAAATCTTACAAAGGACTTTTGATTTGAATGCGCGACAAAAAACATTGCAATAAAAACAATACATTACAAATAATTTGTCTGCCATGAGTTATTTAGGCATATCCGAGGTCGTAAAAAATAATTTTATGTTACTTTTACAATCTCAATAAAAGAAGATGGGTTTTTTCAAAAATTTGGGGAAATTTGACAGTGGGGGCGAATTTTCAAAAAGTGGGGGCGATTTTGAACGGGGGCGATTTTGACATGGGGGGGAATATGATGAAAGTGGGGCGAATTTGACGGGGGCGAATTTACCGTGGGGCGAATTGACCTGATACCTGATTTTCATTAGAAAATTATGATGAACAGAAATTTTCTTTTATTATTTTATTTATCATTATTATTATATGTTATTATTCACAAGTACAACGTTTTATTTATAATCATCTGATACCTGTATGTTTCTTTTTTCCTTGAATTATACTTACGAAACTGTCCACAATTGTCCCTTTATTTGCGTTTTCCATTACTTCTGCCGAACGTTCCTGATTTTCAGATGTAAAATTTCCCGAAGACGTGACTTCGACAAGGGCTTGAGAACACCGTCTACAACGATACGCAAGATTGAACTATTTAACATAGTCAAATTGTTTTGATAATTTCTTAATATTCATGCCGTGAACAATAAAAGAAATTATTATTGATATTATGATTATAAATAAGCTTAATGGGGTGAATCCATATTTTCATCATGTCATTATACTGGTAAACATTCTGTTTTGTCAAATTAATCTGTCATTTGGTTAACGGGCTACATTTGTGATGAATGTAAAAGTTTAATGAACCCACTAGAATATTGTTCATAGTTTTGATGTTTCTGTATAAAAACTTATTCTGAATTTATTCGACACCAAATACCTCATTGTTCCTTTCATTTCCATTTTTGATTTCACACATTGCAGATGCAACTAGGTAGGCACGAGATGCTTTACCTTCCGGAGAACCATACCCACTTCCTTATTAGAAGTTTTTCGAATTTAACTAAATTTGCTAGTTTTCAAAGTTTTTTCTTGTTTATCGGATTGTGTCTTGAATTCGTTTTTTATTTGACGATTAGTTCAAATAAGTTGAGATTGTATCTAATGATATTGTTTTCGAATTTAACTACATTTGCTAGTTTTCAAAGTGTTTCTTTGTTTATCAGATTTTGATTTGAATTCGTTGTTTGTTTGATGATTAGTTTTAAATAAGTTGAGATTATATCTTATGATATTGTCTTACGGATATTCTTACCTGCTGTTAATGGTGTCCGGGTTATCACATGCTTGAACAAATATTGACACCTCTGATGTCAAAATTCTTTGTAATGTCAGCACACCTGTTATATTATTAATTTTAAATGAAGCAGAAGCTGGTGATGGAACTAAAATATATGACACCAGACCGTTTCCTTCATCGTCTCTATCTATTGCTTGTACCTGGAAAAACAATGAATTCCTTTGATTATATAAAAGAGCATAATAGAATTTAAAACAAATTAAGATAAAAGAATGTCTAATCATAAGACGAAAATTGTTGCTTCAAGATGGCTTAAAGGTAGATAAAAGTATATGTTTACCGACATATTGTGTTATTAATGTAAGAAAACGCATGTTATATACATTTCTGAACACCCCTTATAGTGTAAATTCTCCTCTTGAAACGAGCTAAAAATTCCGGTGCCATTAAGCAACATTTTAGCTAGAGCTTAAAGGAGCTTAAAGGTGGCTTAAAGATAGCTTAAAGATAGCTTAAAGGTGGCGTAAAGGCGCTTAAAGGTGGCGTAAAGGAGCTTAAAGGTGGCGTAAAGGAGCTTAAAGGTGGCGTAAAGGAGCTTGTTATGTCAAAGTTCAGATCACTTTTATACTAATAAAGAAAATAAAGATAAAAAGAAAGGAAACAGATATAATGAAGTTTAAAAATTACAATGCAGATGTAATAAGATGTAACAATAAAGATCTTGAACCGATACCTTAAATTCACGAATATATTCGTTATAATAGTTCAAATTCAAATTTAATTTAAGGAAAATCTAAGTCAAGAAACTTTAGTCAACACAGTACAAAACTGTGAGTCTTAGGCCAGAACCTCAGCTTATCGCATTTACCAAAGTGCTAATGAATATCCACGTTCATATGTGTAACATACTATAAACTATATGATAGTTCTAATAATTTGATAAAAATAATATGTATAAGCCATACCTGACCTACATCCATCCCTAATGCTGTAACATTCGCATGGAAAACATAAGTGTTTTCAGTGAACTGAGGAGAGTTGTCATTCATATCTAATAATATTATTGTGATGTTAATTAAATCTCCCGTTTCATTTCTAGCTTTGTCAACAGCCGCCACCTGTCAATACAAATCATCCATAAAATAAGTCATATATGCCATACATCTTCAGAATAAAGAGAATCATTGGACACCGCATAAATCTTTCAGCTGAGGAATCAAATTTCAAAACGATATTTTTAAAATTAATCACCAACTTTACAAGGTTACAGCCATAGCCTCAATATGTATTTTTATTGCTATTATTATTATTATTTTTAACATGTTTAATTTTGCAGCACTAGACTGCCATTTACGAATAAAATTTCTTATCAGTAATGTTCGAACCAAAATTACAGAAACCCAAATATTTTAGAAAATGTTTTCACTATGTGTGTACTAACTTCAAAATAACAACATTGTTTTGGGAACAGTGGATTCCATGGATATCAGTGAATATCTTTTAAACCATACCCATAGCTTCAATGTGGATACACTACGCATGTAGCGATGTACTTCAATTAGGTTCTTGAAAAAAATAGTTAATTATTAATTATAAGAAATTAATTATCTATGGTCGACCGATCGTTGATCACGGTGCTGTAAAGTAATACGTATAAAGTAATGTAATACTTTATCAATATTTTTTTTAATTTTGAATAAAACAATTTTATACGAGTAATTAATATTTCTTTACCTGTAAATCTAAAACATCTTGTTTTTCCCTATCTAGGAGATTGGAATCTTTTACCATGATCACACCAGAAGAACTGTTTATATCAAATATATCTTTATGGTTTTCTAGTCTGTAAAGTACTTCTGCATGGACTCCCTTAAAGTAAGCAAATATATAAGAATTAGAAGACAGTATACTTTTAAAACTTTCCACATCATTTCCCAGTCAAGTCAAAAAGATCCAGGGATTTGAGTTTCAACTAAACATTTAGAGGTATGACAATAAACACTCTTCCTTCTTACATTTTTTCGCATCTGATTGTTTTGATTTATTTTACAAAGTATAATCTCCAATAGTTAAAAACAATTTCTTAAACACTGATCAATTGACAGACCTTTAAACCTTTTTAAGAGGTATTACTCTGCCACTGGTCATATACGCCAATACTCGTTCAAAGTTGGGGTTTTTATAATCTGTGGTTTCAATATTTGTTTATCCTTTCCAGTTCTGTCAGTTCTTGTTTCTATCATTTAATTTTATTTCTCAATGTTCTCAAATACTTTGAATGGTGCAGCAACTTTTGAGTTATAAACTCGTTATTCATATATGGTGTTGTACCTTTGATGTGCAAGTGCAAAAAAAAAACGTGCAGAAATATAAAAGAACAACGTTGGAAATGTCTTCTAACTATTTTAAGACATTAAACATTGTTTTCTTCAATCAAAATACCTTAAGTTTAAGAACCTGACCGCAGTTTCACAATCGATCCTTAAATATAGTTTTTGGCCAAAACTTAAATTTAAATTTAAATTTAGCAAATTTTGTAATCTATTTCAGGATCTAATAATAAAAATATTTTTAACTAAACTAAACAGATGATACGAGCTTGACATGGTTTTCAGAATGGAAATTTGTTTTTCTAAATATCTTAGTAAAATTAGTAAGATTTCAAATACGCCAAATTTAAGTGAAAGGAAATCTTATTATTAAAGTTTATGATTGTGAAATTGACGTCCGGTCTATCCCTGAAAACATATGACATAATTAAAAGTTCTGTAACTGTGTAGTGCTTTCGATGTTTGAAACATAAAATCTGGCTCGCAATAATTAATACTAATAACATTTTCATCCGAATACATGACTTACAATAATTTCAGACGAGACGTGACCAATGTCGCTAAGTAGAGAGCTGCTTACCCTCCTGTAGTACCATTTATACCATAAAATGACAACAATAAATAACTGACTCAGATAAATATTTCTATCTGTATTCAAGCATATTTTTTTCGATAAATACCTGATCCTTATCCACTGCTGATACTCGTGTGACGCGAGATCCAACGTGAGAATGTTCCGTTATTTTTACTCCATGGGGCTCTGTTACAAATTTTGGTAAGTTGTCATTGATATCCAACACCCATATATTAAGTGTTGCTGTAGCACTTCTTAGTTCAGTATTAACCTGTACCGCCTGGAAAGAAAACAAATATTAATATAGTACAAATTGCAAGATACAAAAAATGATTTTGTATTTTAAAGTGGTATTGTGGCAATTGTAAAATTGTTATTTGCATGTTTCTTACACTCAATTTGATTACACACATGACGGGTGTAGCTAGCTAAACAGAAGGTGCTTACCTTTTCGAAGAACCCGCTCTTACTTTCCTTGTCAGTTTCAAAGTTTTGACTTTGCTTCTGTAGCGTTATTTTTATATTTGATTGCACTATGAAATAATATAAATAATTTTTATTTTTATTAAGAACGAGACACTGATACATGAATAATGTTTATTCTCGAAATTCATTATAGATTATATGTTTTCTAATGTAAATCGTACTTTTAAAGGAATTATGTAACCATACCATTTTCACAGTTTAACTTTAATTTGGGATTAAAGTGTAGACAAGGATTAGTTTGATTGTGTTTGATTGGTCAATATAATTACATATTATACCAGTTTTAATTTTACAGCACTAGACGACCGTTTCGGAATACAATTCCTCATCAGTAGTGCTTGGACCAAAATTATGAAATAAAAATTATTTTGAAGATGTTTAAAAGTTACCCAAAGAACCAAAATATATTTTACCAGATTAAGCTAAGGAAATACTTTAAATAATTGATCCAATTTTGGATATTATTATTGTGTAAATCACTATTAAACCTTAAGTTCGCAAACATACTGATATATCGAACAGCAACAGGAGAAACATTTTGTGAAAAAATAAGGAAGAAGAATGAATAAATAATAAAACCTACTATATTATTGACATCAGAATCTTAAATTTTCTAGGTTTTTCTATATGAAAAATTATAACATATCATATTTATATATACCAGTGTTTATTTTACAGCACTAAATGGCTGTTTCGGAATATAATCCTCATTAGTAGTGCTTGGAACAAAAATTGTGAAACCAAAATTTCTTCAAGGGGTTAAAATAAAATCCAAAGTTTCAAAATACATCTTACAAAATTTAGCTGAAAATACCTTGCAACCTCAGTGCATACTAGTATATTTCAAAATATTATATATGTCTCAAAAATGCCAGCTGCTTACAGATAAATTGTTGACCTATGAACATTACAATCTAGGCTCATCAAGGCCCTAAAAACGTTTTATGTATGTTATGATAAGTATTTCGGATATCCATTTTTCTAGATGTTATTGACGTAGCATAGTTCCATTTTACTTCCATGATTATTTTTTCATTCGTGTCGCTTGCTATCTTAACCTTCTGGTTCACCAAGCCTCTTTTTCTTGGTCGAAGTTCATTTATTTAACATTGCTTATATTCAACGTTTTTCCTTTGCTTTTTAGATTGTGATTTGAATATGGACCATTATATTTTTTTTATACAATACGAAACCGATGTATGAAAAAACGTATCTTACTTCAACAATAAATATATAACTGCCTTTTACTTCTCTGTCTAAATTACTTTCAACTTTTATTTGTCCGCTTGCGTTGTTAATGGCAAATAAATTGCTATACATAGAACCTGTAAAAGGAAATTGAATTTACTTTAATTTACGAAATAAATACAGTGAAGTAATAAAGATTTAGGTCCGTCTCATTGAAGTCTCTCTAACTGTTAGCGAGGTGGTCTGGGATTGTGTAGGAAACCGGAGTGCAATAAAAACACCACAGAAAATTTCAGGAAGTGAACTTTTTCCAGTTATGATCTTCCAGGTGGTATCCGTATAAAGGCGATAAGTAACACTGTGTCCGAGATTTCTTTATTTAACTCAGTCACCGAGACCTTTCTTATTTAATAATTGAACATTTTAGCAGAAAAATATGATTAAAATTGAAAAAGTATTCAATTTAAATAAGTTGGCAATAAATGTAAGTATTGAATGTATTCGTTTTATATTATCAAATGTGTCAATAAAACAACTAGTATATTGAATTTCAAAAACAAAATACTAGTACATGATCTTATAATTATTGGTCTGTATTCATGTGGGAAAGTCAATTGTCCTTCCCTTACCATTGGCCTTTATTTGTTCACCTGGTTTTATTAAACTGTGACTGGTGGAGTTGTACGCTTGTCTGCGGCGTACTGACTCTGTGAACTAGCACGTTAAAGTCGCCCTAAGTACACGCTAGTACAAGGCAGACCATGAAACATATTCGCACTTCACATGCATACACGAATTTGTTCATAGATTAATCCATGGATATTAATAAAAATAGTTCTTGTCGCGAATAGCTGAAAAATTGCTGATGCGACGTTAAGCAACATCCCACCAACCAACAAACCATCATTCGTCTGTATAAAATATCGATATGTTGTTTATTCCAATTTAATCTATAGGTGCAGCGTTTGAATTTGGTTTAAAATTAATATTATATAAAATATTTAATATACATAGCTGTACCTCCTCCTCTGAATCTATAAAAAACATCGTGTTTTCCTTCACCCCTGTCTTGGTCTTCTGCATGCATCTTAGGTGTTGTATCCAGCCATGTATTCAGGTTTGTTTGATTCTGCATATCAATGTGAAAAATTATATTACGACATTTTACAGTTTGAATACTTTTGTCACCGTATTTAAGTAAATTAAATGGTAAATCTTGTTCCAACTTCATTGCGGAACTTAACACAGCAGCAAGACACTTATAAATACATATTTTAATATCGAACGCCTAGGCTTTTTAAGGCCATTGAAATAAAAAACAAACATACTAATCCATGTCCGAATCACAATCCAGAAGCAAAATTAACACTTTGGAACTGACAAGTTAGGTAAGTTCCACCAGGGAAGTGAGGCCTCTGTCTTGGTAATTCTTTTTTTAAAAGTATTTGATGCCATCACAATGTTGTTTAAAAGTGTATCCAGAATTATCCTGGATATGTTACATTTTCTATAGTTCCAGGATTCTTTCATTATTTTTTTCACTTTTTATAGTTCTATGAATCTTTCATTCTCTGATTTTAAAATGTTTTGTGGAATATGTAATATCTTATTATTCTTCTTTAGGAAGCATATCAGTAACAAATGATAACTTGAAGACCTAAATGACTTTTTGTTTTTTTTTTAAAAAAATAATATTAACAAAATCGTCTTGTACACGTACACTCGTTACGTTCGGCTCGGGGAGGAAATAGCTCTTTACACACATAGCGATTGTACCTAGCTTAACAAAAGTCGCTTACTCTTCAGAAGCCCCCGGCTTTATATTAAAGGTGTACGTTTAAATGTTAAATTTTATTAGCGAATTTTAAAGTTTTTTCTTTGCTTTGGGATTGTGATTTGGTAATGAATTTGTTTGTTTGTTGTTGATCAATTATGGAATTCAATAACATTTATTTTCAAATAAATAGTTGATTTGAGCTATGGTGTTTAACTTCCAAAACTAAAAAATTAATTCCAAATATAGGCGAAAGTGCAGAAATTTTGTCTGTGCGTTGCGTTGATGGTATTATACAACAGAGTTCTTTACCCCGTCAAGCCTACTGTGACATGGAATCTCGTGTATTTTAAGTTCACATCCACAAAAACCATGGTTTTTGTTTGTAATGCCAATTGTGCTTGGCGAAAGAACAGTCACTACCCATTTTGAAGTCTTAGGTCAGACCCGGTCGGGATTTGAACCCACGCACCTCCAACTTATGGAGCACGCACTGTACCAACTGAGCTACCGCAGTGGTTTTTTTTTAATAAACACCTACCCCTTCTGTAACATTAAGGTTATACACATCATGGTCAAATTTTGGATCCATATCATCAACATCTTCAACATGTATAATTACTTTTGTTTCTGCTGTTCTGTTTTTGTCATCCTAAATAACAACAATATAATTTTAGTTATCAAAATAATTAAGAAAATAATTATCTTCAATCGGGATAAGCGAACTATGCATCAATACTTAAAATGGAGTTTATACAATAGACGAGAAACAAAAAAGTTGAAAAAACGAGTTTAGCAAAAATTGTAACAAAAATATCTATCAAAATATACTTGTATTGATGACCTAAGGATATTGTAAGCCTAGAATTATCAGGCCCAAGTTTTATGGCCTTCATCACAGTATTGTTGATGTCTTTGTGTCCAGCATCGCCCCATAGTTCCATGTGTCTTTCACTAGATTTTGATAACACACGTGTCGGGAGTAGCTAGATAAACAGAAGGTGCTTAACCTTCCGGAGAACGCGGTCTCACCTACATGGTGGAAGTTAACATGTTTAACCTAACTTGTCAGTTTCAAACTTTTTACTTTGCTTTTTGATTGTGGTTTGAACATGGATCAGTATGTTGATTTTGAATTTATGTCCGGTTGAATAAGAGATATTTTTCATGTTTTACATGACAACATTTTCAAAATGACACTCAAGTGTCCTTCATCAGATGTCCACAACAGTAGTATAATTGTAATATTATACAAAATGAAATAAAAGTTTTAAGGAAATGATTGCCGAACTCGTCATAAAAACTGCTTAAAAATGTTTAAAATAAATATGATGCGTAATAACATGTCTGAGTTGTAATTGCAAAAAACTGTGTTCACGGATGGCGGATTTAAAACAGAAAACCCATTGTTCCGGAGCACGTGGCCTTACGAGTGATATGTCTTGGTTTGACAGATTATCGTAGGGGTTTTGTTTTAGTCATCATTGAAGTTATATATACATGTGTGCGGTAAAGGTCATGGTTTTGTGATATAATTATATCACATAAAAATAAATTTGTTGCATGCGCTTGACAACAGCCAATACAATCACAAATATGGAGCAATGAAAATTATAAAAACAGGACCAGAAACGATACACATGACTAATGATGAAACTCTCGACTTCGGACGAACTCTATAAAAATTGAACATATAATAATTTATATTTATCTTTTATTAAATAAGATAAATAATAGTTTACCTGTAAAACAACATCCAAGTCATATACTGTGGTGTTACTTTCATAATCTAGCTGTTTCAATAATTGAATTTTACCGCTATCGTCAAGTTGAAAAGTATCATAATAGTTGTTCTGCAACACAAGAAATAACTGTTATACCAATCTGCGTTTGGAATTATATATAATTAAATGTCTTAAAATGTTTTTGCATCTGTAATTAGATACAATTAGGGCAAAATGTGTTTTGGTAATGAAATGGTGTATAACGTACAATGTTTAAAACGTGCACTTTGTAATTTCCATGGCAACAAACAAAACTCCGCTACAACAACGTCAACCAATGTCAAATTATGTATTTAATAAAATAAACCGATATTAAGATATGTAGAGCTTAAATTTCAACCGACAACATGTCCTAAGTAACGTCTTACGACCTATAGATATAAACAGGGAGTTCGTTATTCTTTCTGGGGCACCCGGCCTCACTTCCCATACGGTAGTTCGCGAATTTAACATGGTCTGCCAGTTCCAAAGGCTTTCTTTGCTTTTGAATTGTGATTTGGACATGAATTAGTATGTTTGTTTCTGAATGACTTTATATTACTGTAAATTCCGAACAGGTCATCAGCTTTGTGGTTGTGACAATGATTTATAAATACATTGTACTTTAGATGAAAAACAGAAACTTGTATATAAAAAGGTATTTAGCAATATCATAAACGACCGAATTAAGATATCAAAATTATCAAACGAAAGATCACATGGATTTTAGAAACTCAACTTTGAACAGGTACTGAACATAATGATTAAATGGTTTCTAGTGATGTCATTAAAACCTTTCTAGTTTTTGCAATGTAATTGGTATGCGTATATTGTTTTCGATTTTCTAATTGAAAAAATCGACTTAAATACTTAAAACTTTGCACAATACCTTTAAGGTAAATGAAAATTGGTTTGCAGCACAATCCCTTCTTTCGAACTCTGGGTTCAGGTTTTTTACCAATATTCCTGATGGAGGAGGTTCTTCAAATGACTGATTATAAAAGTAAATAATTTAGATATGATTTATTAAAAATATTGATACCATTTTTTATAAAAGTATAACATTTAAGATGCTTATCTACAATGAGGAATATGTAACACTTTATTTATGCAATTTAAAATATATATATATATATATGATTTATTTTCCGATTAAATTGTGTGTGAAATCTTTATAAAAATACATCTTAACTTAGTAATGCACTGTAACGCACAAAGCATGCGAATCACATGACAAGTAGTATATTGATAAACCCGTAATGCACGCCCTTATCGTTTCATAAGATAAAGAAAAGTTAGTATAACCTTGAAAAAATTCTCAAATATTGCCCCCTGTTATTCAATTTATGCATTTTTTTAGTTAGTCTGAACAATATAAGCTAAGATATAAAAAAACCCTATAAGATAGTAAAAACTTGAATATTATCACCCTTATAACAATTGTTTCAAGTGAGTGAGTGAGTAATGGTGTTTAACGTCCCAGTCAAGAATATTTCACTTATATAGAGACGTCGCCAGCTATAGGCGAAGGTGCAGAAGTTTTGCCTTTGCGTTGCGCTGATGGCATTATCATCAGGGTTCTTTAGCGTGCCAAGCCCGTGACTTTCATTTCGTAATGCCGAGTGCTTGGCGAAAGAACAGTCACTTCCCACTTTCAAGTCTTGGGTCGGACCCGGCCGGGGATAGAACCCACGACCTCCCACTTACGGAGCGAGCACTCCGACTGAGCTACCGCAGTGGGAGGTCGTGGGTTCGATCCACGGCCGAGTCTGACCCAAGACTTGAAAGTGGGTAGTGATTGTTCTTTCGCCAACTGTTTCAAGACTTCAAGACTAATTGTAATTGATTGACTTTATTAGCACATATAGTGCGTTAAGTTTGACCTGGCCGTCTGAACTTTAATTTGAATATTCAAACAGACATATCAATTATGTAATCTAAAGGCTATATAAAGTTGATATATAAGGATATATAATAGGATACCAGGTGTTTATAGTAATGATACATGCTGTATTATCAAAATCTCACAGTCTATTAGTCCAGTCTATTATTCAAAATAAAGATCAAACGTCAATGTCAAACTTGAAGCGCTATTTAAATGATTTAAATTTAGGCCATACTTTACCTCTTTCAATTTTACGGTGTAATTGCTGTTTTTGAAAATAGGTCCCTGTAATAGTGTATTGTTCCTTGTTAACCGCAAGGCGTTTGCCAACTATAAAAAAATGAAAAGGTGTCAATACCGAAACAATGTTTCATTACCATAAAATTTACTGATTTTATAACGTTATTAACGTATAAGACTCATAGTAGATAAAGAAAAGCGGATGGAGAGACATTGTTGTAGCTAGTACCAGTCGGTATGATCCTTAAGTGTCTGCCTATGACCAAATGGCCGACGAGCAAAACTGTTGGACTAGTTATAGGCACAATGTTCCGATACTGTGTAAAAATAATTTGAGTGGAAAATTGAAATAACTTGGCCTTAAAATGACTAACTTAAAATAAGTTCTTTTTAAAAAAAAATGTCACAAACATCAAAATCTTTGACCCTGTATATCTGTATTATGTGTTTATTAATGAAATCAAATGTTAGTTTTGAAGAAACCTGGACAACCAATGTAAATCTATCTCGACTGACGAACGTATGGACGCGGTAAATTAATATGCCACCCTTTTTCATCGACGTGGATGACATACTTTGGAACATGACTTCTATGTATGTGTTTTATTTTACTTACATCGACACCATCCGATTTGCAATTCACGCCACATACGATTTTAGACAGCTCCTTGAAAATATAGAAGTAACAAAAGAAGGTAAATTTAAATTTACGATATACAGTCCAACCTGCCTAAAGTCGACATCCATAAAATAGCGACCTGCTTAAAAAGGTAAGTAGAATTGTATCCCAATTGTTCTTTATTCATATTATTTGAATCTGTATATAAAGGCCACATGCCCATAAGAGCCACTTTTACTGGTTCTCTTGGGTGACATTGATAATAGACAGGTTTGACTGTATAATGAAAACGGAATAAAAGGATAAAACAAAACAGCAGTATAAAAGCAACTATTAAACGTAATGGTAACTGAAAATAAAATTTAAACATGATGTTAAAATTGAAATTTATAACTTATCAAACCCGAGAATAGGACAGGACGTATGAATGGAAAAATATAATATATATTTTGTGAATTCTTTTTCTATTCAGCAACTTTCTATTTCTGCTGATTATAGTATATCTGTTTCAGCGTTAATACGCTATGGTATAGTTTGTTCCTACGACGGAAACCTTAAACAACGAAAAAAGATGCTTAAAAATAAACTGTTGACGCAAAGACATTGCAAGGCTATGCTTATCAAGGTCTTCAAAAGGTTTTATGACCGTTATCATTACTTTGTTGATACGTATGATGTCTTTATATAAAACATTACCTTGGATACATTATTTATTTTTCATTTAATTGTACAGTTAAGAAATGGATCAGTTATAAATGGTACTCGATTGGTTTTAAGCCCAATTACTTGTTTGTCAATTAAATGAGAAAGATAAAATGTATGGCTACGAATATCCTGAAATATTTACAATTTTAATATCGTTGCTTGAATAAAGTATTTGACATCGACTACACTTTAAAATTTTATAGAGATACTGCTCCACGTACTGACGTACTGACGTCAGATGTCAAATGCTCTCGTTGACTGACAGGAGACATGCTCTCGTTGACTGACAGAAGACAACCCATTTCCATGAGAAGCTGCAAAAACAGCACATTTTAAATTCCTTTCAAATTACCATGGAAAATGTGAAACGGCAATAAAATTTACTTTTTATAAATATTATAAATACAAGAAATAAGGTAAATTTTCGATGTCTTTATGAACTTGCAAAGTACATGTATAATGGATTGTCTCAAATTTTTGCATAAAAGGGATTTCTTAAATAAACTTACGCATTCCACCATTAGATCCTTCATAAGGTATATATGGATCCCGGTAATATTGATCAATTCTTTATGTAGACAGTTTGATGCCTTTGTGAGAGTTGCATTTTTAACTCTTCAGGATAACTAAAAATTATTTGTCCTAAAAAGATAAAATTGGATATGTTAATGTTTTGATTTTATAGCACTAGACGGCCGTTTCGGAACTCATTACAATTCCTCAACACTAGTGCTTGGGTTAAAATTGTAAAACCAATTTTTTCCAGATGTTGAAAAGATTATAAAAAACATGTTTTTTTACTTTGAATTCATAAAACACTTTTTCATTCAATTCTTTATAATTGTTTTTCATAAAATAAACAGAAATATTGTGTATGGGATCTAGACATGACTAATAGTCAAAAACAAACATACTGATCCCTTTCCAAATCACAATCCAGAAGCAAAGTAAAAACTTTGAAACTGACAAGTTAGGTTAAACATGTGAACTTCCGCCAGGGAAGTGAGGTTATATTTATTATAAAATGACAGAGAAAGAACAGTTTCAGAAAAAAAGAAAACATCAATCAAAATGTTTATCATCTTTAGTGATTAGAGGGTTTTACCTAGGCAATCAGGATGTTTTTAGTGAACCATTCCCCACATGTGACTAGACGTCAACGTCCCCAGCAATTAAAAAGAACTTATTTTTTTAGCTATAGACAAATGCAAATTAGAATAGCAATACACTATTTTGTAGGAATGGTTGATTACTATTTCATTTCGTCGAAGTGTATGTTCCGGGATGATTGCAGAGAAGAACAAAGTTTGTTGATCCGTACCGAGAGAGACTGAAAATGTAGCGATTAAATGTACGGTGATCCGTAGGCCAACTTTTAGTCCAATTGGTACAATTAACCATTCAGGTTTTGGCATAACAACCTGTCTACCAGTCAAGGGAGAGGAACGTTTTCATAGTAATGACCAATTAAATAATTTTATATGGGGTTGTTAAATTCTGACAAAAAGTCTCTTGGAGAAAAGATAAAAATAAATAAGGTTAAAACTTACCAGGTTGAATATTATCATTGAATGCAGCATCTGTCGGACTTCTGAAATATTTGTCACATAAGTTCGTGCTCTGTAGATCAGCTAGAAAAAAATTTATTTGCAAAAAGTTAGTTAAAAGTCAGGTAAAATAATTACTGTTCATTTTTTATAAAGGTATAAGGATACAAACTGCAATTTTTCAGTACATATTCTTGTTAGAAGTTCAAATGTTCGGATCCTAACCAAGAATATTTGAACTATACCGAAAATTTACACAATTAACAATAACTGATGTATTTTAGGGAAAATCGGAGCGCCAAAAAAAACCATATCCTCGGTAAACAAAACTGACAGTTTTTATGAGAACAGAATATATTCGAGTAGGGTTCGAAATTAAGCGGTGATAGGCACAATTTACACAGAATGGACCATTTTATTGAAAAAAACCAAAACATCTCAAATAACTGAAAAAGCAGCCGTAAAGAGCTGCAATATTGCTGATGCGGCTTTAAACAATTATTCACTCAATCAAATAACTGAAAATACGAACAAAAATTTGTGAATGCCAATTTTAGATACAAACTGTTCATCTTTGATGATCAATAACAATAATAATAATAAAAGTTAGAACTGAAGCAACTCCTAATGAAGTCCAACGATTTAGGTAAGAAGTAAAATACTGTCGTTCAATTTGAGAATATTTTTTTTTTACTTCGTAATGCCAAAAAGTGTGGAGCATTCATCTTTTTACTTACCCATATGTAGTCCAATCATCAAAAGAAAGAGATAGGCCAACATTTTACGTCGTTCTGTATAACACATAAAACATGAGAGTAAAGATGAATATCTGAAATATTCAATACAAAAATGCAATGTTAAAAAGTGATAATTTTAAGTTGAATAACTTTATGGCCGTCATCACAATATTGCAGATAAATATGATGTCTCCGTGTCCATGATTATCATGGATATATTTGGCGTCCCATAGTTCCCTGTACCTTTCACTCAATTTTGATTAGACACTGACCGGTTAAAGCTAATTAAAAAGAAGATGCTTACCTTTCTAGAGCGCCCATCCTCATTTCCCTGGTAGAAGTACACGTGTTAAACCCAATTTGTCAGTTTCAAAATTTTACTTTGCTTTTGGATTGTGATTCGGACATGGATTGGTGTGCTTGTTTTTTGATTGAATAATATGCACGGTACAACAATTGTCAAAACAAAAAATTATAAAATTTGAAATATGAGACACAATATAAACATAATTATAAAATATAAAAAAAATAAGAACGTTGCAATTGAATAATTTTGAAAACGGAAAAACGCAACAGAATGCAAAAAATAATGATGAAGTCCATATCACCTAATCCATTTAAAAAAAATCATTATTTTAATATTCCCACTTACAATTTCAATGCATATTACTTTACTTAATAATTTTTGTTTCAGGATTGGAACGGATTTTCTTAATTTTTGGTCGGAGCACTACAGATTGGGGGATATTGTTCTAAAACGACCCTCTAGTGCTGCAAAATTAAATCAGGTTTAATAATAACAAATCAAGCAAGAACATACTGGTGCATGTTTAAATCACAAAATCACAACCCCAAAAAGACAGTAAAAAATTCGAAATTGGCAGATGAAGTTTAAAACGTGAACGTCCACATGCAAATTAAGGTTGGGTGCTTTGGAAAGGTAACCGCACCATGTATCCTATTTAGCTATCTACACTTGTAACCTGTGAAAACTGAAAATGCACGGCACATGGAACTGTGGGATGTCAAATTTATTCCAATATCATTTGGAGTAGCTGATGTTTTCCTGGAAAAATGAGAATTTGACTTTTTTAAAAAGATATTAGTCGTTATTAAAGTTATTATTGAGGCTTATCAAGGCCCTCAAAAAGTTTTATGTCCGACATCACTGTATTGTTGATAAGTTTGATGACTCTGTGTCCAGGATTGCACTAGATATATTTGACGTTTCATATTTTTTTTTACCAAATTTCGATTTCATACGTGGCTAGTGAAGTTAGCTAAACAGGAGGTGCTTACCCATCTGGAGAACCCAGCCTTATTTCTTTCCTGGTGAAAGTTCACGTGTTATCCTAACTTGTCAGATTCAAAGTTTTTACCTTCCTTCTAGATTGTGATTCGGACATGGATAAGGATGTTTCTTTTTGATAAACGTCTGGCGTTCAATTGTTAACTAAATCTATTTAGGGCATAATTTAGTCATAATATTTCAAGTATTTCATATACAAAAAAATGTATAGATCTTAAGAGATTACTTTCGAATTTATTTTTTTTTCAATCAGATTTTCGTTTTTTATAAAATGTATTTAGGGCATAATATATCTTAATGTTTTATCAAGTTTTTCATATACATGTACAAAAATATGATATAGACATCTAAAGAGATTATTTAAGGATCATAAATTTCTTATATGAGTTGTAGCAAGTAAACAGGAGGTACTTACCCTTCCGGAGAATCAAGCCTCACTTCCCTGGTGAAAATTCACGTGTCCATCCTAACTTTTGAGTTTCAAAGTTTTTACTTTTCTTCTGAAATGTGATTCGGATATGGATAAGGATGTTTGTTTTTGATAAACGTTTGGCGTTCATTTTTTAAACTACATGTAAATCTACATGAGTTGTAGCAATTAAACAAGAGGTGCTTAACCTTCCGGAGAACCAAACCTCACTTCCCTGGTGGATGTTCACGTGTCCATCCTAACTTGTCAGTTTTTACTTTACTTCTGTATTGTGATTCGAACATTAGTAACATGTAATCTGACGTTCATTTTTAACTAAATCTATTTAGGTCATAATTTGTTCATAACATTTTCAATTTTCAAATATATCATAAAAAAATAATGTATAGATCTAAAGAGATTACTTTCATTTTTTTTTACAATCTGAGGTTCATTTTTTAAATGTATTTCTTTATTATTTTTCGAGTATTTCATATACATGTACAGAAATATTACATAGACATCTATAGAGATTATCTAAGAGTCATAAATTTCTAACATGCGTTGTATACATAGGATACTCTAGTGACGGAAGAAATGTGTGTCGATCTTGGATACATGTGTCATTTTTGGAATTCGTACCTGGTAAACAGTAGATATAAATCTTCAAGTACATAGATAACGGTATAAAGTGTTTATATATTTGTATTTAATGGCGAGAAAAATCAACACAAATTTTTCCCCTGCTGCCGAATTTTAAAACATGTTTATAAAACCATAATGTTTTTGTTATAAATTTAAATATATATTTAGCTTGTCATGGCGATGGTATAATGTCAATGTGTAGTTAAACATTTTCTGGACGGACACGCCCAGATACCCATTATTAGCTAGAGTATCTAGAAAGCCTTATGATAAACTTTATTTTGCCATTAAAGCATAAACTCCTTTTCCTACAATATTAATTATCCAAGTTTGTTTATTCCAAAATAATATGTAATTTGCTTAATATCTAAATTTTCCATGCCCGATTTCTGTGTGGCTGCCATTTTTAAACATTAACCCCTTTTCTTCAAATATGGTTAGTGGTTACTGGTAATCCATAAAAGTTTATTAGAGAATTTTTCTAAATCAAATGTTTTTTGTTTTATAACTTATTGCTCTTGAATGGTTGTTTTGGAGATCCGTGTCCAATTTCTATGTGACCGACACAATATGTACGGGCATGGGACGAGTTCAAGAGTTTCTTCGAAATGTGTAGTACCTTCATCAGCATTGATTGTCATTTTCACAATGCAGTCAAGGTTTCTGTTAACTTAAAATGCAATGACTACAGCAATCCGCAAAAACAGACAAACCAATCCATGACCACAGCAGAGCAAAAATCTTCGAAACTGTCACCCCCCCCCCCACCAGGAAAATGAGTCCGGGTGCTCCTGAAGGTTAAGTACCACTGGCTACACCCGCCACGTGTAAAACAGAAATTGAGAACAAAAGAAACACGACACTATGGGACGTCAGATATAGGCAGGGTGATTTTGGATACAAACACATCATACTTATTAACAATGTTGTGATTTTGGCTTTAAAACTTTATGCTTGTATCTAAGATCGCATTAATTAATCTACATAATGTAATTATATAGGCTACTTTCATGGGGTCGCCATCTGTATTTCAACCATTTTCTACAATTTTGTTTCTTATTGCTATTATTGTTGATCCAAACCAGGTCCACTCTACGGTTACTCATAATCCAGAAGCGATTTATTGTGAACCCCAAACCCTTTTCTACAATATTATTGTTGCTTAACCCAGATCATATCAAGATTTGTTATGTTACTATAAACGTATTCAACTTAGCGGTAACTTATTTTAGCAATTTTCGCTATGATTAGCGCTAATTTAAATCAACCGCCAAATTAAATATGATTAAAGTGCACGATGTAATCTATGTGATTTATGCTAATTCATGTACATGTGAATTTACCCAAATACAATTTACGCAAAAAATTCTTACACGCTAAAACCAATACGTTTACCGTATGCCATTTGTAATACAATACATGCATATTATATCTACGTCTATGTCTCTTATAAAACATATATGATATACAGTCAAACTTGTCTATAAAGGCCGACCAAGGGACCAGTAAAAGTGGGCTTTATATACAGGTTCAAGTAATATAAATAATGAACAATTGTTTAAGGTGGTCCTTATGTAGAGGTAGCTTTTATGACAGGTTGGACTGTACTAGTAATTGAAGTTGTACAAAATAGTTAAGGGCGATTTGTTTAACCCTCGTTGTCATTTTCGACTATTGACAACGAAACAATTTTGTTTATCTCTTAAGCATTAATCTTAACATAGTTCATGGGGTGCTTGATTCTGATATACCTTGTCCAAATACCCGTGTAAGGGCGAATTTTAGTACACCAAAAATATCATGGAATAACAGGGCAAAATACCGAAACCATGCTGATACCATGCTAACCAGTAAAAACACCAATACCCTGTTACCACTTCCAGTATTTAACGGTTTAAGTTACCAGAAGTTCTGTTTACAGTCAGTTACGAATATTAAATGTCTATGCAGTTTATAGCCGTTAAGTATTCGTAACCATGAAGATAACTTGAAGCTATCCAGCCTAAATCAAAACTTTGATATAACCTTCAAAAATGTCAATGTTTATCAATGCTTCTAATATTGGTTTTTTATCGTAATCTATTTAAAGATTTTTTTCACAGTATTTGTATTTAAAACAACATTGTATGCGTAAAAATTCCCACAAAGCTATTAACATAATTATCTTAACGTTAGCCGAATAAAAAGTGGCGCAATTGATCGATAGCGCGCCGAACTGCAGATCCAAGGACCGGGGTTTGAATCATGTTCAGAACACATATTGTGACATTTCATTTTTTCATTTTCATTTATTATAACCAAAAGCATACAATGTTATTTATATACAACACAATATATATTACATGTATGGCGGCTATGTGCACGTCGCTTTATTCCATAATGCTGCTGACAGCCTCTGCAAATGTCATACCATTAATCACCCTGTGGGTGCACAGTAGTACAAAACAGACACACATACATCACTAAGTGAATCTTTCGCACATGTAGTATGACCGAACTGGCACTACAAAGTACAGGTACACAAATAATTCACAGTCAGCCATAGGTAAACCGGGGTAACCTAGCTGCGGCACGAATATCACAATGCAACAGTGCGTTTATAAAGAAATCTCACATGCATTGCAAAGTAAATGACCTAGTTATTACTTAGAGCAATAAAAGAGCAAAACCAAACAAGAACACACAGCATAAAAACGAACGAAATAAAAAATCAAGAAACAAGACGAATTATAATTGAAACCAAAGAGCACAAATACTTTTTAGTAAGCTCTTAATTAAGAATGACATGTGCTACATACTTTTGAAGTTTTATAAAATAATAAAAAATAACACGTGACAAGAATAACTAGCTGACTAGCTAAACAGGAAATCTTTCCTCTTCCTGAGAACACGGTCCGACTTCCCTGGTGGAAGCCAGCGTGTGTAAATAATTTGCCAGCTTCAAAGTTTATACTTTGCTTTTGGGATTGTGGTTTGGACATGGATTGGTATGTTTTGTTTTTTTTAAAATTACAATGAAAAAGTAGAACAGGACAACAGATTTAAGAAAGTTGGTTATCGGACTTGTTTCGAAAATATTTTTCTTTAATTTATCAATAAGTAGACACAATGTGGCTAATAACGGAAACCTTAAGTTATGTTTGAAATTAAATTGCGTAAACTTAAGATAAATGTAGACTTCTTTCAAGATGATTGTTGACAAAAACAGATAACCGAAGTGCCAAATAAAGGCCAACACAGGATTATGAACTGGCTAAGTGATATCGGCTTTTTGAAATAAGAATGAATTTCTTTTCTACAATTTTAATTTTGGTATTGTTGTTGAAATCATTAACGTTTAATTTCACATAAGCAAACTTTCAGCTATTCGCGACGACAACATTTTATCAATCTCTAAGAATTAATCTGAAAAATGTTCGCGAATATGCCTGATTGCGTTTAATGGCCTGTCTTCCTCTAACGCGCACTCAGGGCACCTTTACGGTGCTAGCTCGCCGAGTCAGTATGCTGTTGACCATCATACAAGCTTCATGTCATGAAGCAATATTTAAAAGTCTTATGTATGACCCGACTCTAGACTAATAGAATCTATCACTTGTTTGTGACCGATACCGGTTGATCTCAGTCGAGGGTGGTGTGATGTAACATATATCCCAATCGAGGCTGTGCCGAGATTGGGATATGTTACATCACAGCACCCGAGACTTCTATTTCTCGTACCATTTAAGTGTTTATAACTGCGATACATACAAAACAAAACACGTACCCTTATGGGGCCTCTTGCATTCCTTTGGGATTGTACAAATCCGCCCTTTGAATATAATCCCGTCGACAACTCTTCAAAACTTCGACTCTTCGACAACTCTTCAAAATTTTAAAATATCAACGATTTGTATTCAATCCAAATATAAAAAACTTTGGCAATGAAATATTTTAAATAAAAAGTAAAATAAAACACACATGTGAAAAATAAATAAAGAAATGCTTTGTTTTGATGACGTCAAGCGCAATGATCGGTTACGTCATCCTGATTGTTCAATTGTCGCGTGAGGCAGTACCAGACAAACTGGACAAGACAGAAAAATCAAGCACTGGTGTGCGCGTGAGATTTTTCTGTCCGAGGTACGAGAAATACTTTTCTGTGATTTGTCGCTTAAATTTTAGTTTATTAAGTTAGAGTATCTTTGATTAGCGTATAGAATAACCCAAGCTGAATTCCGTAATCCAAAATACACCCATTTCAATTTTTGGGTGTTTCGTCAAGACGTTGACTAAGAAATCTTAAATAAACAATATTAGTGTTATCCTATATATTAGCCTTTTATTCTTTTATCAAAAAGAGGGTTTTAGAAAGTTTTTTAATATCATAATATTATATTTACGCTTATCACGAAAATTATGAGCATCTCTGCACAACAAGGAAAAGCAAGGCAGATAAAAGAGAAAAAAACTCTAAATAAGGTACAACTTGTTCCAACCACGAAAACTTTATATAATACATGTATTACTAAGCAGCTACTTGCAAATAAAAGACCCCAAAAAGTTTTATTGTCGTCATCAAAATTTCGTTTTGTCACTCTCTATATCGTTGATAAGTATAGGGTTTCTGTATCCAATGTTGCCATGGATATATTTCACATCCCATAGGTGGTTGTTCCTTTTATTCTCAATTTTAAATTTACATATGGTGGGTGTAAGAAGGTGGTAGAGGCACTTGCTTTTCCGGAGCACCTGGATACATATTGTTTGTGGAAGTTGACGTGTTTAACGTAAGTTTCCAAAGTTTTTACTTTTTCATTTATTGATTTATTTATTTATTTATTTTTTATTTTTTTTTTTTTTTTATTTTTTTTTATTTTTTTAATTGTGATTTGAGCATGGACAAGCATGTTTCTTTTTATTAATTTTAATCCGAAAAGTGGGGATCTTTATATTTGCCACTAGGGGTACATTTTTGTTTTAACGTTTTTGATAAGTTTTATTAAACAGATATCGGATCAGCGGTATTGATCGTGTCAAATACTATATGTCTTTACTTAGAATCGATAAACACGTTACACATAGTACAGATCTGTCCAAAAGTTAACATTTAGCTAAAGAATTAGTGCCCGTTATTTCGGCCCCTCGATAGCTACATTTTCAAAGCTTTTAGGCAGCTGTTATATATCTATCTCTTGACAGTGTTTCACCACTGCGGTAGCTCAGTTGGTAGAGTGCTCGCTCCGTAAGTGAAAGGTCGTGGGTTCGATCCCCGACCGGGTCTGACCCAAGACTTGAAAGTGGGTAGTGACTGTTCTTTCGCCAAGCACTCGGCATTACGAAATGAAAGTCACGGTTCTTTCGGATGGGAACTTAAAATAAACGAGGTCCCGTGTCACAGTGGGCTTGGCACGCTAAAGAATCCTGCTGTATAATGCCATCAGCGCAACACACAGGCAAAATTTCTGCACCTTCGCCTATAGCTGGCGACGTCTCGATATAAGCGAAATATTCTTGACTGGGACGTTAAACACCATTACTCAACTCAACTCTTGACAGTTTTTCGGTCACTAACTGTTTATATTTATGGCCACACGGTTGCCGAGCTTAATCTACTTTTAAACTACTTTTTGTTAGATAAGGGTAAAATTTTCGACAGGTCTGTACTGAATATAGTCTAGTATTCTTTATCTTTCTATCATCAGCTCAACCAGGAAGAACTGATAAGTCACATACAGTACAGACCTGTCGAAAGTTTAACACTCTTATAATACACAATTTCATGAAAATTACATTATGAAATTCATTGTTATAATACCGGTAATTGGTTTCTACATATCTAGAGAGAAGCCATTTAACTAAACAATATTCTGTATTAATTTTTTTAGTTTTCTTATTTGAAATGTAAAATGCAACAATGTTTAGTGAATGATTGTGAGTAAATATGAAACTTTAGTTTAAAAAAATCAAAATGCAGTCCGGTATTTTTATGGTTTTTTGTGTGTTGTATATGTTCATTTTGTACCAGAAAGCTAGTCCGATTTCCAGAGTAGACAGGCTCCGGTTTATAGAGGTTCACGATATTTAGAATATGGAAGGTAAAATTCGGGACTGAACATTTTGTCCAGTTTGCACTGGATTCCGGTTTTCACAGTTTTCACTGTATAACGAAAAGGAGTACACGTTAGACTGCCAATTGTCCAGGATAAGGATAGCTATAGAGGTAGAAAAGGCTACCGAGAGATAGATAGCAGTGGGATTACAAAGCGTTGAACCCGATTTTAAGAGGTGCCTTGAAAAAGGTTTAATCATATTTTGACATGAAAAAAGCAAAGTTGCACTGAAAATAGAACTTAAAGCCTCCTGCAAATGCTTAACCAACTAATTGACCCCGATTTTCTCATGTTTTCTAAGACTTTCCAACGGTCAAACATGAGGGTATCTCAATTGCTCTTTAATATGGCCGCAATTGTCAGTCTTCCTTTACCAAGGCGAAATTGTAACAAATTGTAACAGGAAGGAGAGAAAATGCCGACCGAGGAAAGAAGCTGGGTTCTCCCGTAATTTATAGTGGTCTGTCAATGGAACTACGCTATTTCTATAATGTATAAAAGGTACTGATGACATAGCATGTACAAACAAGTTATTTGAGATTATGCACTTACATGTTGTTTTCAGATAAACACATATCGGGTATAAATACGGTACCGACCTGTCCAAAATTTAACATAAAACTATTTATTCTCGGCCGTTAGTTAGCTATATCTCGACAGCCTTTAGAAATGAATATCTATCTCTCAGCTGTTGTCTGCCACTATGTATCCATGTGAACATTATATATATATGTGTACACCATATATGGTGTATATGGTTAACTTACGTTATTATGTGTAATATATAGTGTACATATCTGTTAAAATTATGTTGCTTTTTTCATACATTGTATTTCTAATATAGAATAAATAAATAAATGAAGCCTACACGGCAGCTGAGATTTGCTTCATTTACCTTAGCTCATCGCTGTCACTTCACCTTTAGCTGGTGACGTTTCAATATAAGTGAAATATTCTTAACTGGGACGTAAAACCAACCAACCTCAGTTCGTTTTTACATTTTTGACAGGTCTGTAACGTGTACAGTAACGGTGTCTCATTTACTTTTCTCAGATATGTAATAATCCCACCCAAACATAAAATACTTTTGACAGGTCCCGGTTTTCTTCGGATATCAAAATGCATTTATTAATCTGAGCATAAACGAGCTTTTAGATAAGTCCCCCTTCAACGGAGATAAATTCAACCACTACAGTTAAAATTTAAACTTGTGGTACCTGTCAACATTACTCCTCTGATAATTTTTAAAAGTTTTATCAATGAATAAATACAATATTAATCTCTTTTATTGTTCGCATAATTGCATTTACTTAGCAAATTTATTTCTTGTAAAATCCTGTTTTGGGATTTTTGTTATGTGGTTTTTCGTTTTAACTTTAACTTTGTTTTGGAAATGAAATTTGGACATATGGCATGTGGTTACAATTCCTGTGCAACTGTTGGTCGGACTCTTGCATTGCGCATTTAAAAGAATCATTCAGTCTTGCATTTTTGTGTTTTACTTCCACATACCCATTGCTAGATAATAATAATAATAATAATAATAATAACAACAATCTTTCCTGTTTTAAACATTTACATATGACTCACGATGTAAAACGATTATATTTTCGATTAAAGTCTTAAAAATCCTAAAAAATCTGCAACTGTTTGTCGGATTCTTGCATTGTGATTTTAAAGTGTACATAAATATACCCATAGTTAGATGATAATATAATAATAATAATAATAATAATAATAATAATAATAATAAATCAATAAAAATCTACCCTGTTTCAAACAGGAACATATGACTCACAAAGTTTAACGATTATATTTTCGATTATAGTCCCAATAAATTCCTCTGCGTATCATTTTTACTAAATCACTGGCAATTTAAAAATTACATAATATGTTTCTCGAGATAACGGCCTCATATATTTATCGATTGAAACTTCAATATAAGTGGAAAAATTTTAAATGGGTAGTAAAACCCCATTGCTCCACACCACTGTATCTTCTATTTTAAACGCATATGTGTTGTAAAAAAATTTCGGCTTTTGGAATAGTATCGCATATGACTGTTATTTACTATGCATCTGAATTAATTATGCAGCTATATTATATGCATACACATGGGCATTAAATGTTTCAAATTTGTTCGACATAGGGGGTAATGTTTATATTCTTAAAACAATTAACAAACATATTTCTAAAATGAATGTATTTCACATTCATTATAGGTCAATTCAACTTTTACAATCAAAAACAAACATACTAATCCATGTCTGAATCACAACCCAGAAACAAAGTAAAAATTATGAAACTGACAAATTAGGTTAAACATGTGATCTTCAACCAGAGAAGTGAGCTCGGGTGCTCTGGAAGGGTAAGTACCATCTGTTTAGCTAGCTACAACAGCCACGTGTGTAATCAAAATTGTGTAAAAAGGAACATCAAATAAACCCGAAGCTTAAGCAACCATGTACATAAAGATATCAAACTTATCAACAATACTGTGATGACGACCATAAAACTTTTTGATAGACCTAGGCTTGCAATATCCCCCGGTCAATAATTCATTTGAAGGCAGCTTGCTTCGTTATATAAAATTCCCAAAGATATAAGGGACTTTTATTTCCAATCAAGATCCTTGCGGGAAATATAAAACAAGAACATTACATATACTTCTTGGTCTCACTAGGTGACCAATGAACCTAATCACTCAATGCAGGTCCATGGTGGACAAACATAAAAATGGAATACAGTTAAACCCTTCCATAAAGAACACCAAAAGGAATCAGTTATATTGGTCTTTATGGACAGGTGGTTCTTATTTATAGGTTTAAATAACATGTAAAAAAGATCAACCGGGATAAAATTTGACTGGTCTTTTAAAGCAGGTGGTCCTTATATAGAGGTGACCTTTAAGGCAGTTTCGACTGAAAAACATTGAAAACAACCGAAGAAACACAATGAAAACAACAAACAGATAAAAAAACAGGCATGTGCATGGATGTAATCAGACTAAAAAAAGACTCATCATTTGAAACAAACTGAAAAAAAAATCATGATCATATGCGTGTATAGGTGGGAAACTATTCGCGCGAGGAGGGGCAATAACCCACCTTTAAAATCAATTTTGTGCTAAATTACACCTGAACGTTCCATGGTATTTCAACAATTTTTCAGTAAATTATGGCTGTAATATTTTGGATAGAAACAAGAAGTGCGTAATTGCCACCAAAGAGTAAATAAAAAATCTCGAGTACCATTATATACCCTACCGAGAATTTGCGATATTCAATGTATCCAATGGTCACATTATAAGAAAAAAAATCAATATTTTAAGTGTACTTCGTTAAAAAATTACGAATACTTGCACTATTTGCATATTTGTTATTATGCAGAAATATATCACAGTTCAAAACACGGTACACAGTTTACGGACTAAATTGTAGACACCTAGATGTTGTACATAAGAATAGCATTATTGTGTACACCATTTGTATATACAAAAATGGGTATGCTTTTGCACAGTATTCAATATTTTTTGAATAAGTCGCAGACCACTGGTACACAATAATGACACCAAACCAACCAAAAAAAAGCTTACGTCAAGAAGAAGCACTTTCTCGTGAACTTATGTATTCATGTGTCAATTTCAATATCCTTTATCACATTTTTTATTCATTTTGCCAATTGTATTTGCAGAACCCAACTCAGATCTGGAGTTTCAATATTGTGTATCTTTGTATGTGTGTACTATTTGTTTTTTTTTCGTTTCATGGCTTATTTTTTGCATGTTTTTTTACATATTATCCTGGATATACTTAATGTTCTAAAATCCCATATTCCTTTCATTCTCAATTTTGATTTTACACCGGACAGGATGTGTTTACTCTTTCGAAACACCGGTCTCACTTTCTGGATGAAAGTTCGCTTTTTAATTTTAATTTGTCAGATTTTGCTTTACTTTTGTGGTTGTGATTTGGACATAGATTGATATAATTGTGTTTGATTTATAACAAGTAATGCTAAACTGTATGTAATAGAACCTGAAATATAGGGTCTTTAGTTCAGTTTTGTGCGCGACAATACCCCACACCAAATATATACAAGCCCCCTCCCCGCCCCCAATATATACAAGGTGCGTTTTCTAATCTGTACTAAACAGTGACTAACACAAAAAAGACTTAAGAATTTAGATAACGACATAGAAGTCGTGTCGGAACATAAATTAAGCTTAGATATGAAATATACTTACAAATAAAACTACAGAAATCTACAACACGTAACCAGTGGTTCTATATGAAATCTACATCACTAGTGGGTGGGAATAGTGTCCGATATTTCCAATATTCCCATCCTAAGTACGGTACAGTCCTGTCGAAAGTTTAACATACAGCTAACGAACTTGGTTCGGTTATCGAGTGGCTGAGACATTATTAACCAATGGCCGAAAAGCTGCCACGAGATAAATAACAGCTACCGATCGAAAAGCTGTCGAGATGTAGCTGGCGATGAATCGAGGTAAGCTGTTTATTCGGCACTTATTCGCTTAGCTAGTTGTTTAGTGTAAATATTTCGACAGGCCTGTACAGTATAAATTATATATAAATATATATAAAGTTTTAGATATAAATCTATACTCACTAATAAAACTCCAAAAACTTTCTATATTACGTTGCCGGTATTTCTGTAAAAGTTACATGTTGGTGTCAATAGAGTGTCCGATATTTCCTATATTGCCATCCTAAGTACAAATTAAGTTTTAGATATAAATCTATACTCACGAATAAAACTCAAAAAAATTCTATATTACGTTGCCGGTATTTCTGTAAAAATTACATGTTGGTGTCAATAGAGTGTCCGATATTTCCTATATTCCCATCCTAAGCACAAATAAAGTCCCCTCCTGGATACGAGAATTATCCTGTTGGCTATCAGTATGTAACAATCCTACGCCATTAAAACTGTTAACGTTGTCTTTCAAGTAGGAACTATGAATAATACCAAATACCTTGGCTACCCAGATTTAAAATGTATAGTTTATTATCACATATCTTCATGATCAAGACGGGATAGGGTTAAAGTTCTTATGAATACGAAATTTTACATATTCAAATTGATCAATAGTAATATATGCAATAAAACAAAGTGGTGTATATACCTGTATTTTTATCTTAGCTTTAGCTTATAAAACAAAATTGATAACCTTACTTTGACAGGTGCGAATTCCATTTTATCAGTTAGGCATTTTATCTCTGAAGACGAGGCTAGGTGACAAATGAAGAATAAATGTTTTGGTTTGACTGAAAATTAAATAAAAACAATTTTGATAGCCAAATGGCTTTGGTAAAGTTTGATTGCAAGCTGAAACAGGAAGAAGCCGGCTCTTTTTTTCAAAAAAACGTTTTTACTTTTCTAGTCGTCATTTTAATATAAATACAAAGCGAAAAGAGTAAAAAGTTATATTTTTCCCTGATTAAAATGTTTCATTCAAACACAGCAGAACCTGTTTATAGAGACTATCAAAGATGACATTAAAAGGCATGTGGTCTTCATATAGAGAAAGGTTTTCGTTGAAACAATACAAACCTTAAAACGCTGGTCTTAATTGACAGGTAATCTTTAAATACATTTTGTATAGGTTGTTGCTATAACAGGTTTCACTGTATTGTATTGAAATAAAATCTTATCTTTTCATATTGGGAAACAGACCCTGGTTTCAGAATTATTCCTTAGCTAAGATTTTCCTAACTTAAATTAGACCACTGCGGTAGCTCAGTTGGTAGAGTGCTCGCTCCGTAAGTGGGAGGTCTTGGGTTCGAACCCCGGCTGGGTAGTGACTGTTCTTTCGCCAAGCACTCGGCATTACGAAATGAACGTCACGGTTCTTTCGGATGGGAACTTAAAATAAACGAGGCCCCGTGTCACGGTGGGACTGGCACGCTAGAGAAGCCTGCTGTATAATGCCATAAGCGCAACTCACAGGCAAAATTTCTGCACTTCGCCTATAGCTGGCGACCTCTCGGTATAAGTTAAATATTCTTGACTGGGACGTTAAATAACCATTACTCATTCACCCCCCCCCACCTAACTTAAATTTAGCAAATGGTAATCTATTTTTGGAACCACTGATGATTATTTTTGTCAAATCTAGACGTGATCTTAAAAATGGCATCTTAAATTTCTGAATATCTTGAAAATTAAAAAATTATAAGTATTTAAGTTTGAGCCAGATTTAAGTTACAGAAATGATCGTTAAACTGGGGCCTGTGCATTTTACTTTCCTTTTTTCTAAGCGACTTAAAAGAATGGTCAGCAGATGGCCGATACAGCAGGTTTAACTGTATTGGTTTTTACCTTGATACGATACAGACCTGTCGAAAGTTAAACAGTGAACTTACGTAGAGGAATCTGTCAACTGACCGAGATATGTGGATTTTTAATGTGCTACAAACTGCCGAGATGTTGATAGCAGCTGCCTCGAGGCTGTCGAGATATAAATATAGCTAATGAGGCGCCGATGTGAACTGCCTATTCGGTATTAATTCGTTAGTGCAGTGTTAATCAATTACTTTAGACAAGTCTGTACCGTATGGAATCTTATCTGTTCGTATGAGGAAACATGACCCTTTTACTTTCCTTTTTCGGCTTAAATATTATCTCATACTTATTAATGTATATATGGGCCAGGCACGTTTTCACAATTTGTCCTTATTAAGATTCTAAATCTGGAAAATTAATAACTTTGTCAGTTTTCAAGATTTTCAGGAATTAAAAACGTAATTTTGAAGATCAATATAATCTTATGACATCTAAATTATTAATATTAGACCAACACAATATAGTACAGGTCTGCCACAGGTTTATCACAAAGCTAATCCGCAGATAATCTTATCCGGCTTTAGTTATATATCTCGACAGTTTTAACTGTAACTATCTCTCAGCAGCTTTAACACCTTACTATCCGAATATCGTCCACTGGGAAGCCTACTTTCAGCTCCTTTTTCGTTAGCTCAACAATAAACTTTTGGCTGTAAGAAAAAAGTTTTTTTTTTTAGATTTTTATTTTCATTTGTTCCCTTTTTAATCAAGAATTATTGTGAAACTAGGGACTGACACTATTTACGATTTTTCCGGCATATTGAAACAAAATAATATTCGTTCAATTGAGGAAAGTAAAAAAAAATCCCTCTTACTTTCAAATATCGTTTCAAATACTTTTTAATTATGTATAAAATCTTGCCTATTTATTGCAGTACCTGACACTATTTGAAAAAGATTTGACAGGAAATTTAAACAATCATATTTCATTTTTATGTATATTTCATGTGCCAGTTTCTACCTATAACTGCACTTCAAAAGGAAATCTACATAAGAGTGCAAGTCAGAGTAAGGCTTATCTTTATATAAGAGCCTTTATATCGTGTTGGTCACAAATCATACACTTGACGCTACTTCGGCTATCTAGGGGTCATTCTAATAATTTCTTGACCAATTTGACAATCAATTAAAATTTTGAAGTAGTGTCCATGGCCATGAAAGTGGATGTATGTTCCCTGTAAAGGAATGCGTTATCTCGATTCTCCAGTGGTTTATTAATTTGGACCGCACCCATTTTCATTTTTCGTGTTTACTTCTTAAATTTTCATAACTTTTCACAACTTTATTAATATCCTTTCATTTAGAGTGTTTCTAGGGTCTAGGGACCTTTGTGACCGATAACACGTGGTCGAAATCACCGGCTAACGGACCACAAGTACTGTATTTCCACAAATTCAGTGCACATGAAAAATGCTAGATTAAAGTAATATTTTAATATTTTCCAACAAACTCACAAAAAAATTGTCAAAACTTGATACAAAATACATGTATACTGACTTAATAGGGAAAAATATTTTCCATTCATCCAAAAATGAATTTAATTCTGTACATACAGAAATTTTTGAACTTTTTTAAAAAAACAACAAATATAACTATGTCAAAATTATCACTTCTGTACCTTCTTACTCTGAACAAAGATAAATGTTATGTCATAATTGGAATAGTCATGATAATCACACCTGGAAAAACTCCGAACAACAATGACCTACCTGACCCTAAATACCCTGATGTAACTTTGAATGAGGCCCAATTGGTGTATAAACTTAATCAAATTTCCAAAATTTTCACAAAATTTCTCGATGTACAGTAGAAATGAACAATGATGCTTTTATTTAAAAGTATAACTTGGTAAGGTCAGTGTATTTTAAATGCATTTGATTGATAGTTTAATTGAAATATTTCTTATTAAAAGAAATAGATAATAAAAACCATGTGCACTCAATTTATGGAAAAACTGTTCAAACGCTGGCTTACTGATCGATCACATCGTCTCTCATATCTTTCTCTGTTCAAATATCTTGGTCAAACGTTTGTCAGTTACCTTTTGAAGTGATTGTTTTCTTGTATTCTTGTTTTTTCTACATCACCCAAGAAGTTATCGCATCGATATCAATGAAACATATTGATCGGTACATAACGCCCAATTTGAAACATTCAGTCTTAAGATATTTCGGTATGCACTCATTGCAAGAAGAAAGTTCAGTTTAAAATTCAGTTTTCATTTTATTGTATTTTCTGTTCTTGCTAATATTTATTAACGTCATGCTGGAATTTGTGTATTTTTTAAATACGAGCCGGTCAAAAATGTAATTTTATTATTTGACTAATTGGAATTTTGATGTTTCCACAAATATCAGGATATCACAAACTCAGTTGGCAATACTTTTGCAAGGTTAGAAATATACTATTGTAAAAATTTCCTGCTGGTTAAAATCTAAAAATCCTCAAAAATTAAGGTATACTCCCTCATGCAAAACAATTTCCTAGCTAAATTTGATTAAATGTATTTTGGTTATTTTTTTAACCCTTTAAATTTTTTTTTGGTTTCACAATTTCAGTTCAAGCACTACTGATGAGGAATTGTATTCCGAAACGGTCGCCTAGTGCTGTAAAAATAACATTGGCATTATATGTAAGCTTAACACAATTCATACTGTTCACATAAATACGACAGATTAGAATCAGTAGTTTGTTTTATAAGACAAACCATTTCATTAAGGGACCGCGGTGGCCTAATAAAACGTCAGTCTACAAATCAAGGGTCTCTTACCGCTGTGAGGTCGAGTCCCGATCAGACCACATTATGGAAAGTGACTTCTCCTTACCGTTGGCCTTTACTGGTTCACCCGGTGTCAGTATAATGTGACTAGGGGAGTGGTACGCTTGTCTGGGGTGTACTGACTCGGTGAGCTAGCACCTTAAAGTCGCCCTGAGTGCGCACTGGTACAAAAAAAACCATAAAACACACTCGCACTTCACATGCATACACGAACTTGTTCATAGATTAATCCATAGAGATTAAAAATAAACAGTGTTAGTCGCGAACAGCTGCAAAATAATTGCTGATGCGACGGAAAGCAACATTCAATTTAACTCAACTCATTTCATTTAGATAAAAAAGGAAGACAGAACAGAAACCGATCTATAATTATAAGATGTGCCATAAAGATTTGTGCATTATTCGTAATTGCCTATACATTTTTGCTTATACTGCCAGTTTCGAATCTGTGTAATTTCTAATGAGTATATGTTCAATGAAATCCTCGTCCAACGAATTGAATGTTTTGTCAACTTTGCAATAATGTAATTGGATTCCTAACTTTAAAAGTATACCATAAGCCTTCCTTCAAAGACATCGCTGAAACAATTATGTTGACCAGATCTCCTTGGCAACCTTTTATGATTCAATTGCAGCTTATCACAGATTGAAGTAATCCAATTGTATAAAGGTACCATATCAACGTTTACAAAAAGGTGTCCTTATCACCATTGAGCTTTAGCTATGCTAATTGCTTCAGTAACACCACAAAAAGCTTCGTTTACTAAAAAGATAGTGCTTGAGAGTTGTGTAAACAAACCAATGACCAATCTGTGTGATAACAGTTGTATTTTATAGATTTTTTTTAATAAGAAATACGGTTTACATGAAAAGGACACGGCACCGCAAATTGAAATCGATCTATATTCAATCTAAAATAATGCAACATTATGAAAATGATTTTAGCCTTATTTTTGAATTTCTCGCATAAGAAATATTTTCCTAGATTGTGAAGCCGCGTCAGTTTCTAATGACGTTGGTGTCTAATGAAAAATTCAACACCTATACATTGCGTCTAAATGGTGTTGTCAATTTTGCAACAGTAAGCTTTGATTCCTAACTTTAAAAGAATGCCAACGGCCTCCTTTCAAAGACATCACTGAAACGGTTTTGTTGATCAGATCTCCATAGCAACCTTTCTGATCCGATTGCAGCATTTCAGAGATTGCTGTATAATCCAATTGTATAAAGGTACCATATCAATATTTATAGAAAGGTGTCCTTATCAACATTGAGCTTTAGCTATGCTAATTGCTTCAATAACACCACAATAAAAATCTTTGTTTACAAAATGTTAGTACTTGAGAGTTGTTTTAACAAACCGATGACATTCTGTGTGGTAACAGTATTTTTAGAAAAAAAATTTATAAGAAATACGGTTTACATAAAAAGGACACGGCACCACAAATTGAAATCGATCTATATTCAATCTAAAATAATGCAACATTATAAAAATGATTGTAGCTTTATTCTTGAATTTCTCGCAAAATTAATATTTTCTTAGATTGTGAAGCCGCGTCAGTTTCTAATGGCGTTGGTGTCTAATGAAAAATTCAACACCTATACATTGCGTCTAAATGGTGTTGTCAATTTTGCAACAGTAAGCTTTGATTCCTAGCTTTAAAATAATGCCAATGGCCTCCCTTTAAAGACATCAATGAAACGGTTTTGTTGATCAGGTCTCCATAGCAACCTTTCTGATCCAATTCCAGCTTATCAGAGATTGCTGTATAATCCAATTGTATAAAGGTACCATATCAACGTTTACAAAAAGGTGTCCTTATCACCATTGAGCTTTAGCTATGCTAATTACTTCAATAACACCACAATAAAAATCTTTGTTTACTAAAAGATAGTGCTTGAGAGTTGTGTAAACAAACCAATGACCAATCTGTGTAGTAACAGTTGTATTTTATAGTAAAAAGTATGTCATATTTAAGATAACCAGAATTTAATCAGATAATGCATTAGAGGTTTATTATTTATTTAAAGGAATGCAAATAACAAATTTTAAATTAAATGAATAACTGGTAAATTTAAGATTTTAATTTTGAAAATCCGTGTGACTTTATTTGTGTTATTGTCGCTTATTAAAATTAAAATTACAGTGACTATTAATGTGGATTTGTGACAATAACTTATGCAAAATTTTCATAAGAAATAAAATAAACTTCAATAACTATTTATAATATTGTTTAATTATCTTAAACTACGGTTAAACAGTAACTGGAAATTATGCCGCCACCGTTGAATTTTACATATAGATAAACAGGGAAAGTTGCGTCCTTGGTGACGTATAACAGAATTCATCAAATTCTTGTTTCAACATAACGGCAATGTTTTCCTCTGTGCAGAAATATTCAATGGTAATTGCGGATGCGCATAGCAATATCTCAAATAAGAGGAGAATACTTCAATCATGTTTACTTACTTTCTATGAAAATTGCAGATATTTAACTGTCACAAACACAATGACTGCGGTATCATTGTAGAAAAAAACAGCATACATCTGCACATTTTTGAATAGTGAATTGGATAATAAAGGGTTAGTGGTTTTCTCCTGAAACTCCAGTTTCCAATAGGGTGACAAATCAAGTGAAAGAATCCTAACGGGGACATAAAACAATTCTACTACATTACACTTTTCTTATGATAACCTTTAGAATTATTATACACTCGCCCGTCATCTCGCAGATAAACATCGCATACCATTTACACTTGATGTCGACCAGGATCGTACCCACAGCGGTGAGATTCTTAAGGTTTGAAGACTATCTCCTTAAGCACTCGACAACCGCCGACCTTTTTCAGAGGTGGAGCCTAATTTTCCATATTTCAAAATTTGAAGAAAAAACTTTAATGAAGTCCATTTATATTTCAACATTGTATACGTATCTATAGCGGGTAAAGAATTTTGGTTTGAAGCTAACACCTTTACCACTTGGCCACCGCGCCCCTTCACAAGCAGTGGAACTTAAACACATCTAAAAATTGTGACGAAATTAATTCTTGTGAAGCTGAATTTTATTTTAATTTCAATAATAATGAAAACATCACAGATGTGAACATGATAAAAACGCATTACATATCAAAAATAATATATGCAATGTACATGTACAGTATGATGTACTTAAGATTGTCTGAGAGACTTATGTAAAAGGACTGAATGTTTACTTTCTAAGATTTACAGCTTTCTTGTTTACAAGTACTGACTGTTCTTTATAAAAACTACTTGTTAAACTATTTTAATAAAATATATAACTTTTTATATACGTGTCAAAAACGAAGGATTAAAAATAACACACATGTGATAGCATATTGATTGCATTCACAGTCAATAATATAATTCAATGAATTGTATATCATTAGTACAGTACAGACCTGTCAAAAGTTTAACACTGTAAAATACGAAAAAATTATAAGAGTTGAGTTGGGTAATGGTGTTTAACGTCCCAGTCAAAAATATTTCACTTATTATAAAGTTATATCGAGATGTCGCCAGCTACAGGCGAAGGTGCAGAAATTTTGCCTGTGCGTTGCGCTGATGGCATTATACAGCAGGGTTCTTTATCGTGCCAAGCTAATCGTGACACTGGACCTCGTTTATTTTAAGATCCCATCCGAAAGAACCGTGACTTTAATTTCGTAATGCCGAAAGAACATTCACTACCCACTTTCAAGTCTTGGGTCACACCCGAAGGGGATCGAACTCACAAACTCAAACTTACGGAGCGAGCCCTCTACCAACTGAGCTACCGCAGTGGTTAAAAGAAGTAGAAGAGTCGAAGCCCGGGTGAAGTTGGTAAGAGATATGGAGTGTAAAAAACCGAAAAGTAAACCGAGAGGTAAAAAGTGCCAAAAAACTGTCGGGGTGTAGAAAACAAGAGGCCGATTCAGCACTTATTTGTTAGCTAAGTGTTAAACTTTCGACAGGTGTGTACTGTAATTCAGCTTGTCGCGGTTCCTCGTTTTCTACATCTCGACATCTTTTTCAGAACTGCTATTTATCTCGGCAACTTTTCGACCACTTGCTATCCCTGTCTCGACAGCTAAACTTCGATTCCTTTATGTTAACTCAGTGTTAATTAACTTTCGGCAGGTCTGTACAATAGAGGGTTATATACAACACCAACAAAAAACGACCCATTACGTGCTTAAAATGATAACCTTTCATTGTGATTTTATGGCTGCAATGTGCATTTTAGTTTCTGATGAAATACTTGGACCTATATAAATTTTGATAACATATTTGACTGAAGAACATTTGTTCCCCTTTTGTTGGTAGACTAGACATTTTGAAGAAAAAAACCCATTCCCAGTATCGACTTTTGGCTAGCGCAACCTTTTCACACCAAGGTCTGTCTCAATTGGGATTTCAATCTAGAAGGTGAGAAACACTGTGATATGACTCTACCATTGATGGTCCTGAAGACTTAGAGGTTATCCGTTTTGTTTAGGCCATTGTTTGTCCTGAAGACTAAGGGCGGCTTATTCGTTTTGTTTACAAATTAAATATAATATTATATTGAATCTTTAAGTATGGTACTATTGTTTTTAGGTTATGTAGGGTCACGGGTATATATTTGTTTCAGTTGCCTGTATCACGAAAACTTATTTAAACTACACGCATATAAATATTTGACCTGGGGTTAAGGTACTACATGCATGCCATAAGTCACTGTAAAATGACATTCTAAAACATGTACGTACAATTTATGAGAGAGAGAGAGAGAGAGAGAGAGAGAGGGAGGAGTTACTGCTTGCAATGTTTTTTTTGGTACATGCACTTAATACTAAAGCGCATCAGATAACGTGGGTGTGTTTTACAAAAAATATTGATGTTCTGTCTGAGAGTGAAAATTCTCCCAATACGCAATATTTTTTAACGTTTTCGGATGTAGTACAATTAATTCGTCTGATTTTGATAAGTTAGTTGTATTTTCCCGGATTTTGTAGGTTGTGTTCTCCGTAAAAGAACGGATTGGTGCTTTTCGTTAAAACAAAGCGCATCGAAGGCATTTTATTACTTTTTCATCGTAAACTACAAACTGACAAGAGTAGTTTCCCTTTAAACGAAAAACATGTTCAAATCATAACAGGTTTGGTTTTGCAGAAAATTAGTGATCTTGCGTAACGTTTATCTATGTAATTAAAGTCGTGCTAGGACAGATACATGCAAATAAATAAAATTGTTGTTGCTCAAACATTGGAAAGAACTGCATGTACCTCTAATAGCAGAATCTTCTAAAATTTACACAAAAACATCATTGTGGTAGAACCTTTTCCATTAAAATTACATACGTAAGAAAAAAAAATGTAAAAGATTAAAAAAATAATTCCATACTAGAATAAAAAAAATAACAAAGCAAACTTTTGAATATTGACAAATTAAGTTCTACCAGAAAAGAGTAAATGTCGCTGGTAGCGTCCTCTAGTGATCACAGCTTGTCTCCTTCCAATAACTTTAGCTTGGAATGATCCTCATCTGAAAGATTATTGTACTTTCTGATAATTTTTTCATCTTTAGAGTTGTGTTCTCTAATTATGATATTTTTTAATTTTCTCATGGATTACCTAAAAATAATTTAAAACTAAAACTAAAAAAAAGTTTGTTCTATTTCCAGAACAGATAAAAGTTTGTTATCTTAAGTTGTGTAATGTTTCGTCATGACACCCACGATGTTTATGAAACACACGTATGTCTGTTAATAGTTACGCCTATATATATAGCGTATACCTTTATCTTGGATGACAAAGAAGCTTCATGTACATTTTTATGTATTGATGCAGTATACAGTCCAACTTGCCTTAAAGGCCACCTCTTTATAAAGGGCACCTGCTTATAAAGGCCAGTAGAGTTGTATCCCTATTCTTCTTTATTTATATGACATGTATTTGAATCTTTATATAAATGTCACCTATCTATAAAGCCCTTGGGTGGCCTTTATAAACAGGTTTGACTGTATTATGGTTAGTGAAAAATATTTTTGTGCGTTTAAAATAAGGAGATTTAGAAATTGATTCAAGGAGACATGGTGAAATTAAAAATATGAACCTTAGATTTTTATTAGATGTCCATTTCTTGCACCCCAGATAGAAAAATCCACAAAAAGATAGGTGCAAGATATCTCCATCTTGTACCCCCTTGTGCAAGATAGCCTACCCGCCGTTTTTCCGGCAAAATTTTATGAACAAATCCAAAGGTGTATCGAAAGTTGGAATTGATTTTAAATTGAAAAATTGTACTTTCTGATGCAAGAAATAGAATCAATCACTACTTGCACTCGTTCTAATGTATTTGGTCCAGCCTCGTTCTGGACCAAATATATCAGAACTCGGGATGAGATTTCCCTATCTGGCACCACAAGTTGTGATAGATTCAATTAATCCAGCTTGCACAGGATCTGGAATTCACGTTAAAACAATGAATGCTGAAAGAAGAGTCACCTATAATTTTGATATTAAATTCGACTTTACAATAAAACGCTTTTCAAAGCTGTGAGGGATTGTTTTAAAAGATGTTGTTGTATTATTCTTCCTTTTATACAGTTGGGGACACAATACCCAAGTGTAATAGAGGAACAAAAGACTTTATGACATAACTACAGCTTTTATAAAGTTCATCCTGTCAAAAAGGGGATGTTTTACCACCTGTGCTTCGTGCACACGCCTTGTCTCTTTGGCATAGTGCTCCAATAGTTAAAGTGTTTATGTCAATTTTAAAATTTTCTAGTGCGTGTCAACCCTTTTAACATGGAAATAAATAAATTGAAAATTGAAAAAAGACAGAGAAGCATTAAGTTTTCATATTTGTAAATGAACCAACGTTCGAACAGGAAATTAAACATGCATGGATATCACACCGGATTATATTTCCGAAAAAGCTCAATGTCAAATGAGAAAAAAATCACATGCTTTATTACGCAATATTGCGCTTTTTTGTTGAATAAAATAGCATTTGTTGCGTTTCTAGAAATTCTTAAGAAATCTCGTGTTTCTAGAAATTCTTAAGAAATCTATCAATCATTCAGAAAAGTGCAATATTTTAATCTTTATTATCTGAGATATTTGTTATTTATGATAGCATGACACGTCATCCTTTGTAGCAATGACAAACATATAACAAATAAATGATGATTATATGATAAATAGCTTTATGAATGATAAATGGATATCGGGTTGTTTAGTGAGCAGGTTTTTGGTAAAGTGATGCCTTTTAATATTTCAAAAGTGCAAATTGAGGCACCAACGTGTGTGTGTGTGTGTGTGTTGTGAAACGCAAAAATATTTAATTTATATTAACACATCTCCAGCTAGAAATTTTCTCAATTTTTCTTCTAGTTGCAACAAAGCCATTTTTCAGTTTTTATTAAACTCGAGGTTTAATTTAAAAACAAGTTCGTTTTGTATGTTTTTGAAATCATTTCTCATCTGTTTTGTACTAATGTGCATTTATTGTAAACTTTAGAGCGCTTGCACACTCGATTGTGTTGTCGTATGTAAACATGTACGTTTTGTATACAGTACAGACCTGTCGAAGTTTTAAAACTTAGCTAGAAAAAAGTCTTACATTACTAAATGTAAGTGTGTATGAATGTTGTCTTTGTCTTTCTCATATTTTTGTAAAAAAAAAATTAAAAATTAAAATAAATAAAAAAAGTAAAAAGTAGCCAAAGCTCGACAACCGAGTGGCCGAGATATATATAGTTTGTGACCGAAAAACTAAAAGCTACCAAAAAGCTGTGAAAAAGAGCTAACAGGGGCCGAGATAAACGACACTTATTCGTGAACCTAATGTTAAACTTTCGATAAATCTGTAATGTATATCCACTAAATGTTAAGGGCAATGACAACAAATGCAGCATGGTAAATATATATATCTTTTTATTTCATTTTTATCATATATAAGGATTTAATGTGACTTTTCTACCGCAGTAATAAAGATCAATTGATGAAGTAATGTTCAATACATATGTCATAATATAATGAAAGGGTGATTAATGCAGGTACTCTTTTCTTCTATGTCAAAATTAAATAGGCAATCCACGATGCACTATGATCAGTCATTATCTTGAATGTTTAAAATTATACTATATAATTAAGATTGTTCATATAATTCTTCCTGTGTAAGAAATTAGGTTGCGTCCGTTATTTTTTATTTTTTTTTATTTTTTTTTCATTTCTCCAGCTGCCTGCTAGATTAGAAAGAACCATAACCTTTGTATATGATTTCAGAAATTAGGTCGCATCAAACACTTCCAGCTCACAAAAGGTCAAAAGGCCCTGGTTCCAAATAACACTGTCATATTATAGGATTTTTTTTATTTTTCTAAATGAAATATTAAAAAATTATAATATGACAATCATATTATAAATTTTTGAATATTTCATTCAGAAAGTTCTAAAATTTTAAATATCACAGTACCTCTAAAGCATTGGTTTAGGCAATATGCCATTGTAAATTAGAAGATAGTGGGGTGGCCTTATGTGCACACACGCACGAAGAGGACTAAGTAAGTAAGTAAGTAAGATATATGTGCATTGTCTAGTAAATCCGGGTTAGGGAGCAGTGAACAAGTGTTTACCACGTGGTTCGCATATATAATTCTTTTTAGCGGGGAAAAAAATCAACGGTGATGGTACCATTTTTACAACTGATTATTGAAGTGTTTTTAGGTGTATGATTTAATTAATATGAATATTTCGCACAGGAACTCACAGTGACGTCATACAACTGAACTTTTCAACACGGGATCCTGTAGTAAATGGCGATGTCTTATGAGACCTTAGACAGAAAGTAGTATTCAACAACCACTAATATTAATGCTTACCTGAGTTCATAAAAATAAAGTTTCTGAGAGTTTTGATATCAAGATGGTGACCCTACATCAAACATAAAATGAGTAAAGAGTTTTTCACATTTTGTATATATTTTCTTATAAGGCACATTGTTAAGGCCATCTGTCTGGAATCTAATATTGACACTCTTCAGTAGCTTACCCCTGAAAAATAAAATAAATATTTTTCATTTGGTGCACAGAACACAACCTTTCATCTAAATGTCATACCAGTCAAACCTGTCTATAAAGGCCACCAAAAGGAACCAGTAAAAGTGACCTCTATGAACAGGTGACCCTTATATACAGGTTCAAATAACACGAATAAAGAGCAATTGGATAATATTTTACTTGCCTTTAAAATGAGGTGGTCCTTATATAGAGGTTGCTTTTAGGGCAGGTTTAACTGTACTATTATTTATTTATTTATTTATTTATTTATTTATTTATTAGTTGATGTAGCTTATCGGTAACATTTTTCAGGCAAGATTGTTTATTGACGGATACCTGTTGCTTACAATAATAATAGCATCATTTTTATTCCGTTTTCTTAAAAAGTAGCATATATATGTGTGTGTGTCATACATCCGTTAAATGAATGAGAACCTCTTGGCATTTACAACATTTTTTTCCGTATGTATGTGTTTTGTAGACAAATTATGACTGAGGTCATAAATATGCGACTGGCGTAATGGTAATCAAATTAAATAGAGTTTTCAGAAATCTGTTAATGTCATCATTTTTCAAGATGTCTATTTCCAGCCCGGATAGATAATTGTCTTCTTGTAATTGGATTTGTCTTCCAAAATAATGCAATGCGAAATTGTGTAGAAACAATGGCGTATTTTATAGGGATATAAATTATGAAGGCCTTGGTATAAAACTTAAAGTTTTGAACAATATGTTGCGTTCATCATGACTAGATGAACAACTCCAATACTCCAAAAGGCTATAAACGCGCGTTTTCTGGTCAAAGAACCCCTCATTTCCTACGGGAATTTAGTGTAAAAAGTTAGATGGTTTCCACGGGAACCCGGTTTCCACCACCATCAATAAACTGATCGCCTTAATACAAGTCCAAAAATCTTGTCTGGACCGTAAAACTAGTACGCTCACTTCACTTCAATACACTGGAGTTTTGATCAATACCATTTGTGGCACATTATACCATGCCTATTTATCTTCTCTTCCTCGAAGTTACAACGACAGGGATATTGCAAGCCTAGGCTTATCAAAGCAATCAAAAATTTTATGGCCGTCATCACAGTATTGTTGATAAGTTTGATGTCTATGTCCAGAATTTCCCTGGATATATTTGACGTCCGATTGTTCCATGTTTCTTTCACATAATTTTGATTACTCACGTGGCGGGTGTAGCTAGACAGCTAAACAGGAGGTGCTTACTCTTCCGGTGCACCTGGCCTTACTTCCCTGGTGGAAGTTCACGTGTCTAACCTAACTTGTCAGTTTCAAAGTTTTTACTTTGCCTCTGGATTGTGATTCGGACATGGATTAGTATGTTTGTTTTTACTTTGCTTCTGGATTGTGATTCGGACATAGATTAGTATGTTTGCTTTTACTTTGCTTCTGGATTGTGATTCGGACATGGATTAGTATGTTTGTTTTTTATCACAGCCGTTTGTCCTAAGCTTGATTGCTATATCTTCTGATTAAACATCTGATAAAACAATAAAACTCGGTACCTGTCTGTAAAACTAGATGGTCTCCTTTTTCTATGTCTTAGCATCTTGTACCGTGCTATACTGGATGGAGGACGTGTAATTCTAAGACCAGACAACAAAATTCTGAAATATGAAAATTATATTGTCATTAATTATTATTTTTTTTACAAATAATAAATTTCAAACCCTTAACATATGACACATCTTTAATTTATTTAAAAATAACATTTTCTATTGCAGCTCAAAAAATAATGTCATATTAATGTAGCATGTTTAAAACCAATTTAATTCAATAATCTATTAATTTTATTTATTTAGATTAAAAACAGAAATTACAATTTTAATAAAACAGTTGTTGTTCTGAAAATTGAATATTATTTTGACAATTTCGGCGCTGTATCACCGCCTAGATTCACCAAAATGGCGGTTTGCAGACTGTACAGTGTAATTATATACTAGCACAAATGTGTTCAAAAACAAAGGAAGTAAGGATATACGAATTACTAGCAAAGGAAAACGGCCTCGAGTCCAACCCATAAGGTCGCACATTACTTAGATAAATGGAATTAAATTTTCTTCAATATATTTACCTATAGGCCATGTCGTCGTCTTCACCACCCCAGCCCCAATAATTATTGGAGTAACCATTCACCATTTCAAAATGTTCTTTTCTCATATTTAACACACCGCCCACTAACAATTCATATTTCAATCTGAATTTTAAATTTATAAAAAAAAGAGTTAAACAAAATTACTTTTTTCTTTATCAAAATGATTCTAGTCGTAAAAGTTGATTAAAAATCCAATGTTTGAATCTAAATGCTAAAATGACAAAATCAGGATAATGACTTTTTTCAGATGTCAATGAAAGATTCTCGACGTTTGAAATTATAGGACCATTCTGTATAATAAAAAACATATAAAATTTTAGAAACGACTGTTTATAACGAAGTTACAAATGAACTTTCAATTAAAATGTTGAAAGTTTCATTTTTGACATTTTTTACTCTATAGTCAGGCTTGGTTTACCATATCCTAATAGGTCAAAAGGGTAGACATTATTTTTTCTTGCGCATTGCAATTGTAGTTATAGAAATATGATGGATGTTGTTGGCTTAGTCTTATTTTCACAAAAAGGTTTCCTGACATAAAGATTAAGATTGCCATGTTTGTGAAGGAAACTGTTAGCAAAGGCATCATGTACTAGCACGTTGCTTAAAAACAATGTTCAGTGAAGAAAAAAGAAAAGAAAATAAATCTGTATGATAGCTTCACGTTTATGTGAAACTATATAAACCAATTTCAATTTAATATGGATTTTTAGATTCTTTCTATAACAATAGCGTATCTATGAAGAAGTTTTCTTTCTGCTAAAGCATGCGGGTCAACAGAGGCCGCGGTGGCCTAATGGATAAGACGTCAGTCTTCAAATCCAGGGTCTCTCACTGCTGTGAGTCCCCCTCAACCTTTATTGGTTACCTGGTATCAGTAAAATGTGACTTTTGGAGTGGTACGCTTGTCTGCGGCGTACTGACTCTGTGAGCCAGCACGGTAAATTCGCCCTGAGCGGTAGTACAAAGCAGACCATACAACACACTCGCACTTCACATGCATACACAAAATTGTTCATAGATTAATCCATAGAGGTTAATAAAATAGTTCTCGTCGCGAATAGCTGAAAAATTGCTAATGCGACGTTGAACAACATTCAACCAACCAACCATGCGGGTCAACAGTTCTCCGAAAACGTTAGCAGGTAAAGCGTAGTATACAGGCAAAACCATCTCTTTTTTGTGAATTTGTATGGATATGTTTGTAAAGAAACCTTTGTATTGTTCGTACAATTGTGCAAATGTCATTTGTTCTAAAGATCTAATGAATCTATTTCAGCACATAATTCAAAAGAAGGCTTTAAATACAACTTGACATGAATGCAATAAAATGTGAATGAGAACTTACTTGTAATTCATTTCATCAATAGCGACACTTAGGTGTTTAGGTTGCCATGGACACGAGTACACGTTTCTGTCATCTTCCGGAACTAAATCTACGTCATGAAATATAACGCAGTCGAAATTGAATAGCTTTTTAGCTTCCAGGAAAGCAGCGTTCATCAATCTTCCTTTGTTAAAAATATCATCACCATACTGAAATTAAATGGTATAAGAAAATAAATTGGCGGGGAATTATTATTGAAGTGTACATCTCGAGGAAGTGGTTGTGATTTACAATTAAGTTCTGACCATCGTCTGACCCTGTCAGTATATATATATATATAGAATTGGTTGCTGTTTGCTGCTAAAAAGTAATGTCAATTTAAAATGATTTCGGTTTATTTCTTGTCATGGTAAAATTCCGTTTTCTTTTTTAGTATGTTGTATTCGCACTTGACTCCGTTTTCAATTTTCCAATAATTTTTTATCTGTTTATACTGTTTGAACAATGCATAAATTATTATTCCATGAAGACACCATACTAAGATCTCGTTTTCAATAACGTATCTCACCTCATCTCACACCTCACCTATCCTGCACATAATGCCCCCTTTTTTTGGGTTTCCATAATCATAATGATTTTTACTCTACCTGGTGATTAGCCATGCAGAACCCACCCCACCCCCTGAACTCGGAGGACAGGGGTATTCTGTTGGGGTTTTCCTTCCCTTAGCCACGGGTTCCAGTTATTTAGGGCGCCGGAGACTCGCCTATCACCACTGCCACTCAGCCGCAATTGCATTCCAAGAGCCATTAGACGTTGAAGAGTGACATATGATTCGCTGGCAGAACCTTTTTGAGACGATTGGCATTGCTCAAGGTTTTATGAGGTGAAACCTAGTGACATTGGAAACACCCCTCGAGACAGTACCAGTATTTGACTCCATTTCTTTTACGTATACAGTGCCATATATACCATCTTGATCGATTTAAAACAAGTATATGACAATAATATTGCAATATCAGAAAAAAGGAAATATATCAACCAGAAACATTATGTTTATTGGATTTGAAAAAGCGATAGGGCGAATATTATTTTTTTTTTCTAAATCGGCTCCATTCAACTGATTTTGGAAAAAGTAGAAATGTGTACTACAATAAAAAAAGTTTGAAGTTTTAGATTTTGCCTCACACGATATACGTTTGTCTTTGTACGTCCATATTTATACTCTGCAATGCAAAAATATAATTTAATTGTTCTTGGAGGTTCATTTTTTACGTTATTGTCTTAAATAATAATGTCAAAATGCATCCTCTACAATTTTAAAAGAAAGTGGTCGTCTGGAGTAAGTAAAACAAAGTATTGCACTTCAAACATAGTTGGAGTTTAATATTTTCCCTAAAAACTGCAGACAACTGTCTGAGGAAAAAGTGGCATGCTAACAATAGTTATACATGTATATGACCAAGTGAAATGTTCATTTCCCTGATTGTAATCAATGAAGGATATATTTCAAGCCAAAAGGTAACAGAAAACGACCACAGTCAGCGTAATGCACGTTTTGTTAGTGTAACAGATGATCGATAACGCTTACCTTACGTTATTTTTAAAATCCAGTGTTTATAGTGCGCATAATATAAAAAAACTTCAAGGAAATCAGTTTAATAATTTTAGTGGAATAGAATTATGACGTTTTACTATCCAGATTCTTGCATCTATTCTTTTATATAGAAGGTCAGTTTGGGTAGGTGGAGGTAAGATTATAGTGCCGGAAGAAACCACCCTCCTTCAGCAAGCGAACAGGAAAAACATTAGGATTTACCCAGTGGGATACTAATCTAGGTGATAAGGGGCACTGTGATATGTGAATCCGGTTTCCAGGCAATGTTTTTGCACTTTGATCTGTGAACCTTGACTGTTCTTAACAATTAGGTCATCAAAATTTTCGATCAGTAATTAGGTTCAATTTATATTTAAGTCATGATAATCCATGTCCGAATCATAATCCAGAATCAAAGTAAAACCTTTGAAACTAACAAATTAGGTTAAATACGTGAACCTCCACCAGAGAAGTGAGGCCGGGTGCTTCGGAAGGGTAAGCGCCTCCTGTTTAGCTTTCAACACTAACCACGTGTGTAATCAAAATTCAGTGAAAGGAACATGGAACTATGGGACGTCAATTAAAAAAGAGTTAAAACTTCTTATTGGACCCAAAACATTAAATTCTATGTAAAATATTTACAAAATATTTTTTACCAAAATGTTAATAAAACACTATTCCGTCCATTTTAAGGCTTTTCCCGTTAAGTGAAGAGTGCAAATGTCCTTCCAAAGAAAAAAATAGGATCTTATTTCCTGCCTTTATCTTGCCTTTATACTTGACTTTATTTGAAACTACTTATATTTAGGTCTATAACCCTCAAGCCGATTTATTGAAAATGGATGATAAGGGAAGATAGACTAATTGATAATAAAACACAATTAATCTTCTATTGATGTCTACAGACACATCTAGACCTTAAACTCGACCAGCCAATTCATTGACACGCATTCAGAAGATTCTCTTCTGATTCACAAATGATTGAATAGCCATATTGCACAACATACAACGATTTATAACTATGGTAGTCATGTCTTCTTATTTTTATATAGTCAAAATTGAATGGTGAAATTGGCCAAAAAACCAGTGCCTTTCATTCAAAATTTGATTTTCTTTCGATTCACAAATGATTCAATAGCCATATTGCACAAAGTATAACGATTTATAATGATGCATATCATGTCTTTTTATTTTGATTTAGTAAAAGTGAATGGTGAAATTTGCCATGAAAATTACCAGGGAGGTCAGGCCGGGTGCTACGGAAGGGTAAGCATTGCTACGGAAGGGTAAGCATTATCTGTTATTTAGGTACATCCGCCACGTGTGTGAAAGGAACACGGAACTATGGGACATCACACATATCCAGGGCAACCCTGTACACAGATACAAAAAGTGATGATATATCCAGGGCAACCCAGGACACGGGGACATCAAACTTATCAACAATACGGTGATGATTGCCATGTATGGTGTTCTTATGAGGAGTTTAAATATTCGTTACCTAATTACAATTTGCAATTTAGTATCAATAACTGACATGTATTCAACCAACAAGAGTCAACGCACGTGTTCAGCGTGCAATATAACTTGACAACATGATATTCCAAACTTTATGCATATCATCTAAGTTTCGTAGAGATGTACGGTGAAAACCCATTTGTGTGGAATCTGTACGTTAATGTTTATATGTCAACAATAACTTTATATTATAGAAATTCGGCGGTTGTAGTTTGATAAGAATCACAACAAAATATTTGCATAATATAATTCAAAAATGTCTTATTTTACTAGCTAAAATTGATTTAGTAGAAACTAATATTTTTTCAAGGTTGAAACTGGCGCAAATTCATTATCGTACTGGATTTAGAAAATAATTGAAATTACCACAGATACAAATATTTGCTTGATAGATTGACTACTAAAAACAGCAAAATGCTTTTCTCATTATTTTACATGCTTAGTGACTTAATTATTTTTTTTTACAAATGGTTAAAAGTCAACTGTGTTACGTGATTCAATTAGAAGCTACTGTACAGACCCGTCGAAAGTTTAACACTTAGCTAATGAATTTGTGCCAAATAGGCAGCTCATCTCTGCCTATATCTCAACTGCATATTAGCAGTTGCTATCTATCTCTTTGAAACTTTTTTTACAAGCGATTCATGATTCGGCTGTTCAGTAGCCGTGCTTTGACTTCATTTCGTTTTGTTTAGTATTAAACTATCGACAGGTCTGTGCTGTAGATTGCTCGATGAAATTGAATTTTATTAATCTCTATGGATAAATCTATGAACAATTTCGTGTATGCATATGAATTGCGATTATGTTGTATTGTCTGCCTTGTACTAGCGCGCACTCCGAGCGAGTTTAAGGTGCTAGCTCACCGAGTCAGTACGCCGCAGACAAGCGTACCACTCCCCCAGTCCATTATACTGCTTCCAGGTAAACCAGTAAGGCAAACTGCAAGGGAAATTCACTTTTCCACGTGTGGTCTGAGCAGGACTCAAACTCACAGTGGCGAGAGACCCTGGATTTGTAGACCGACGTCTTATCCATTAGGCCACCGCAGCCTTTTGATCCATAATTCGGTAACTCGGTAGCCCTGATTTGACTCCTTTGAATCGTTTAGCTTAATATTAAATTTTCGACAGGTCTGTACTTCAGATTACTTGATGAAATTGAATTTTATGTTTTGAAATGTTGCCGTTATTAGGGGAAGTTTTAGGAAATTAACATGGCTAATTCCAGTATTTACGCAATCACAATGGGTTATTAAGATATTGTACATAACACATAATAAACTCGACATGTTACTGAATGACTTCAATCTTATGTGCGTTAAATGTAATAAAATTAGGTTTATGTTGAACAGTGTGTAATATTTTGTGTAAACTTAAAATCCCCTGACATGTAACAAAAATTGTCTTGCAAGATGTTATAACGAAATTATCAGCTCAAATTATGCAATTATGCATGTTTGATTTTAGTAAGTTGCTGGTATAAAGGGACACAACTCTTGCCAACTACAGTCAATCCGTCAATCCACATTACCACTTTTCTGTCAAATCCTCCAACGAAAATCCATTTGTAATTAATTACATATTATACCAGATTTAATTTTACAGCACTGGATGGTCGCTTCGAAAAGAAGAGCTTGGAAAAAATTGTGAAACCTACTGTTTTATTAAGTTGTTGAAAAGATACCCAAAAGGATCAAAATATATTTTACAAAATTTAGTTAAGGAATGCAATTCGCGGTTGCATTGTGATAAGAATTATTACATCATGTTTGCATAATATAATTAAAAAATATTATTGTACTAGGCATAATTGATTTAGTCGAAATTAATATTTTTTCAAGGTTGAAACTGGCGCAAATTCATTATCGTACTGGATTTAGAAAATAATTGAAATTACCACAGATACAAATATTTGCTTGATAGATTGACTACTAGAAACAGCAAAATTCTTTTCTAATTATTTTACATGCTTAGTGACTTAATTATTTTTTTACAAATGGTTAAAAGTCAACTGTGTTACGTGATTCAATTAGAAGCTACTGTACAGACCCGTCGAAAGTTTAACACTTAGCTAATGAATTTGTGCCAAATAGGCAGCTCATCTCTGCCTATATCTCAACTGCATATTAGCAGTTGCTATCTATCTCTTTAAAGCTTTTTTGGTCACAAGCGATCCATGATTCGGCGGTTCAGTAGCCGTGCTTTGACTTCATTTCGTTTTGTTTAGTATTAAACTATCGACAGGTCTGTGCTGTAGATTGCTCGATGAAATTGAATTTTATTAATCCCTATGGATAACTCTATGAACAATTTCGTGTATGTATATGAATTGCGATTATGTTGTATTGTCTGCCTTGTACTAATGCGCACTCTGGGCGAGTTTAAGGTGCTAGCTCACCGAGTCAGTACGCCGCAGACAAGCGTACCACTTCCCCAGTCCATTATACTGCTACCAGGTAAACCAGTAAAGTAAACTGCAAGGGAAATTCACTTTTCCACGTGTGGTCTGAGCAGGACTCGAACTCACAGCGGTGAGAGACCCTGGATTTGTAAACCGACGTCTTATCCATTAGGCCACCGCAGCCGTTTGATCCATAATTCGGTAACTCGGTAGCCCTACTTTGACTCCTTTGAATAGTTTAGCTTAGTGTTAAACTTTCGACAGGTCTGTACTTCAGATTACTTGATGAAATTGAATTTTATGTTTTGAAATGTTGCCGTTATTAGGGGAAGTTTTAGGAAATTAACATTGCTAATTCTAGTATTTACGCAATCACAATGGGTTATTAAGATATTGTACATAACACATAATAAACTCAACATGTTACTAAATGACTTCCATCTTATGTGCGTTAAATGTAATAAAATTAGGTTTATGTTGAACAGTGTGTAATATTTTGTGTAAACTTAAAATCCCCTGACATGTAACAAAAATTGTCTTGCAAGATGTTATAACGAAGTTATCAGCTCAAATAATGCAATTATGCATGTTTGATTTCAGTAAGTTGCTGGTAAAAAGGGACACAACTCTTGCCAACTACAGTCAATCCGTCAATCCATTTCTGTTAATTACATATTATACCAGTTTTAATTTTACAGCACTAGATGGACGTTTCGAAAAGAAGAGCTTGGAAAAAATTGTGAAACCTTCTGTTTTAATAAGCTGTGGAAAAGATACCCAAAAGGACCAAAATCCCATGATATGTAACAGAAAATAGCCTTACAAGATGTTAAAACAAAGTTATCAGCAAAAATAATCATGCATTTATGTATGATTGCTTTTAGTAAGTGGCTCTTGTAAAAAAGAGACATGACTTTTATTCATCTCTAGTCAATCCACATTACATAGCAAGAGTTGTCACCTTTCTGTCAAATCCACAACAACGAAAATTCATTTATAAATGTGAAATATGGTAATTTGACATTTTTAAATTTTGATAGGATCTCGAAGACATTGGTTACTTTTGTAAACAAACTGGTAACTCTTCAACTTAACATAGATACAAATAAAAAAGTTTAACCTTACTTGGAAGTTTCAAACTATGAAGCGCAATCTCATGAAACATCAACATTGTTAGGAGATGCACATACTATTAATCCGAGTGGGTGTTCTCACTTTTATTTGAGTTATTGTCCTTTGAACACAAGTGCTAATCACAAATTAATGGGATTAATGTTCACTAAATTTACTTGTTAATTTGATTTCAACAATTTCCATGTATTCATATTTTTATCAAGGTTGAAACTAGCAAGAATTCATTATTGCACAGGATTTAGAAAATAATTGTAATTACCACAGATACAAATATTTGCTTGATAGATTGACTACTAGAAACAGCAAAATTCTTTTCTCATTATTTTACATGCTTAGTGACTTAAAACTTTTTACAAATTGTTAAAAGTCAACTGTGTTACGTGATTCAATAAGGAGCTACAATACAGACCTGTCGAAAGTTAAACACAAAGCTAATGAATTAGTGCCAAATAGACAGCTTATCTCGGCCTACAGCTCGACATCTATCTACCCTTGGAAGCCTTTTGGCTACAAGCGATCCATAATTCAGCAACTCGATAGGCGTGCTTTGAATCCTTTGAATCGTTTAGCTCAGTGTTAAACTTTCGACAGGTCTGTACTTCAGATTACTTGATGAAATTGAATTTTATGTTTTTAAATGTTGCCGTTATTAGGGGAAGTTGTAGGAAATTACATGGGTAATTCTGGTAATTACGCAATTACAATGGGTTGTTAAAATATTGTACATAACAATTAATAAACTCGACATGTTACCGAATGACTTCCATCTTATGTGCGTCAAAGGTAATAAAATTAGGTTTATGTTAAACATTATGTAATAGTTTGTGTAAACTGAATATCCTTCGACATGTAACAGAAAATAGCCTTGCAGGATGTTAAAACGAAGTTATCAGCAAAAAAAAATTATGCATAATTGTGTTATGTTATAATTAGTTGCTGGTGTAAAGGGACACGAGTTTTTGTCAACTCCAGTCAATCAAGTCCAATCAATACAGTATAAGAGTACTTTTTTGTCAAACAACGAAAATACATTCATAATTAATTACATATTTTACCTGTTATAATATTATTGCACTAGATGGCGGTTTCGGAATACAATTCCTCATCCGTATTACTTAGACCAAAATTGTGAAATTGAAAGTTTTTACAAAGATGTTGAAAAGATACCCAAAAGGACCAAAATATATTTTACCAAATTTAGCTAAGGAAATACTTTGCATGAGAAAGCATACCTTACTTTTTGAGGAATTTCACATTTTAACCAGTAGCATATTTAGACATTTGTGGCAACAACACACAATTATTGCCTATTGAGTTTATGATATCTTCTGGGAAACATCCACCAGCAGAGATACTTGCTCAGTGGTTTTTATTACATTTTATATCAGTTTTAATTTTACGAATGCGTTATATCGTATTTTGACAATTTTTAATCTTGAAAGGATTTAAAATTCATACGTTAGATTTATAAGACAACTGTGCTACGTGATTTAATTGTAAACAACAGTACAAAACCTGTCGAAAGTTTAACACAAAGCTTATGAATCAGTGCCAAAAATACAGTTTATCCCAGCCTATTTAGCAGTACCTATCTATCTCTTGGTAGCTTTTTGGCCGCAAGCGATCCATAATTTGGTAACTCGGTAGCCGTACTTTGACTCCTTTGAATCCTTTAGCTTAGTGTAAAACATTCGACAGGTCTGTAATTTAGATTGCTTGATGAAATTGAATTTTATTGGAAATGCTGCCGTTATTAGGGGAAAGTTATTAGTTGTATGAAATTACATGGCTAATTCTGGTGATTACGCAATCACAATGGGTTAATAAGGTATTGTACATAACATGTAATAAACTCGACATGTTACTGAATGACTTCAATCTTATGTGCGTCAAATGTAATAAAATTAGGTTTATGGTAAACATTAAGTAATAGTTTGTGTAAACTGAATATCCCCTGACATGTAACAGAAAATAGCCTTGCAAGATGTTAAAACGAAGTTATCAGCGAAAAATAATAATAATGCAATTATGCATGATTGCTTTTAGTAAGTTGCTGGTATAAAGGGACACGACTCTTGTCAACTCATTTAAGTATACACAGCATGGCAATTCATTTATAAATGTGTTATATGGTATTATCTCGATAGGATCTGAAATTCATTGGTTAGTTTTTGTAAACAACATAGACACGATTAAATAAGTAAAGATTATGTTTGTGTCAAAACGAAACTATCATGAAGTATTGAAAAATATCTCTAAAAATGTCTCGTTGGCAGTGATCTAAGACGGACTAAGTGCTAATATCACGCAATGATGCTTCAATCAATGACTACAGACAGATCAGGGCTCTAACCCAGTCAACCGATTTACTGACATGTGCTTAGGGGATGAACACGTAATTAAATGAGCATATAGCGTATCGAACACTAATTGAAAAGATATTGAAAAAAATATTGCCCCAAATTTCATGTCAAGGCCCCAAAACGTTTTATGGACGTCATCACAATATTGTTGATGAATCAAAAACAAACATACTAATCCATGTCCATATCACAATCTCATAGCAAAGTAAAAATTTTGAAACTAAAAACATAGGCTACACGTGAAATTCACGGATGTGAAACCGGTGCTCTGGAAGAGAAAAGATATATGAGGTATCTTGATCCAATAAAATTCTTGATATAGCTCTATGTTCCTTTCACTTTGTTTTTGGGATTGTTGTTTCAACATGGACAGGTGTGTTTATGCTTTGGCGTTCTCTTTCAGGAAATGCTAATCTTAAGAGCTGCTTTACAAGAGTGAATGCATACTGCCATTTATTTAACATTGATGGCCGAGTTTTAGTTTCTTTAAAATAGAAAGAACTATGTTAGTGTCAAAACGATACATTTATGAAGTCACGGCCTTGCATATTGAAAAATCTCTATAAATAACCAAACATACCGATTAAATCTCGTTGGCAGTGATCTGAATGATAAGGTAAGATGAACTAAGTGCTAATATCACACGATGATGCTTCAATCAATGACTACAGACAGATTAAGATTCTAACCCAGTCAGCCGATTCACTGACATGTGCTTAGAAGATTGTCCTCCAATTTACAAGTAATTGATTGGGTATATTGCGTAATAATGAATGATTATAAAGATATGATTCCAAACTTGTCGAACTAGGCGTATCAAGTCGCTTAGAAAAAATTCTATTCGTTATCGCATTATTGTTAATAAGTAAATATAACTGCAAATTTATGTCCCAACCACAACACCAAAATAAAAAATTAAAAACTAAAGGTAAATCAGGTTAAACACTAAACTCCCCCCAGGGAGGTGAGATCGGATGCTCCAGAAACTCCTGTTAAGCTCGCTACACCCGTCACCTATGAAAATATGACGTCTCTTTATCCAAAATTAAACTGGATTTATTTGTCATCGCGTTTTTCCATGTTACCCGTTCTTAATTTTATTTTACACGTGGTGGATGTACTTAGCTTGACAGAGGGCGACGATTCCTGAACACCTGACCTAACCTTTCTGGTGAAAGTTTGCATTTTTTTTGTTGTTGCTAGTTTTCGAAGTTTTTACTTTTTGGTTTTTGGAATTCTATTTTGGACACGAAACAGTATGATCTGTTTGATTATTTTACGTTGAACATATTCTGTAAGTGAAAAGACGATACTTTATGAAGTCATGTCATTACATATTGTAAAAATCTCTTAAATATCTAAACCAGCCGAGTAAGTCTCTTTGGAAGTGATCTGATTAATAAGGTTATATGGACTAAGTGCTTATATCACACAATGATGCTTTAATCAATGACTACAGACAGATTAAGGCTCTAACCCAGTCAACCGATTCACTGACATGTGCTTAGGAGATTGTACTCTGATTATCAAGTAATTTAAATGTGCACATTGCGTAACAAGCAATGATGAAAACGAAATAAGCCTAAACCTACTGGCTTATCTTTATAAACGTGTGTGAATCGGAACAGATAAACTAGATTATGACACCGTATAACAAATGGAAAAGTGAAAAAAATGATATATTTCATTTTCGTTTTCTTCTGAAATTTGATGTCACACATAGAGGATGTAGTTAGCTAAACAAAAAGTTATTAACCCTTACGGAGTACCTGGTCTCACTATCCTGTCAAAAGCTCTCATGGTTAATTTGATTTGAAAGATTTAAAGTTTTACTTTGCTTTTTTATTGTTATTTGAACATGGACCATTATGTTTGTATTTGATGATGATATTTATTTATTCTAACTCCGAACTAAAAAAAACTCTGGTTTTCTATCTAAAAGTAAAGTAATTGATGTTTAGCCTATGCTACGGTGATAAAGACATTATTGTACTAATGCCCAAGTATGTTTTTAATTATTGTCCTCATAACAATTTTCTTGAGCATATTATAACCATTTTACTATCATTGGAGATTTGAGATACACAAACTGATTATAGATTTTGTTTCAGAGATCATGCTTTTAAATGATAATGTCAATGCAAACATTACTGTTTTTGAAATTCACTAAATCAACCACATGTTGACAAGTACAGTACAGCTTTCAGCAAATGGGACCAATTTTATCATGTTCTGACTGAAATGAATTTACAAAAAATACTATGCATGCAACTTGACATTAGAACGAACTCATTATTGCACTGGATATTTTTACATTGCACCAAATGATAATCGTTTATAACAGACTGCCATCAGGTACAGTTAAACGATTTTCTTATTTTCTAATATGCTTAGAGACTTAGCTCATGGTTAAAAGCTAAATACTTTACGTAATGTAATTTAAAGCAGGGTGATGAAATTGAATTCAAGTAAATTGTTTTCGATATGGATAACTGCTAATGATGCAAGCATATTACGTTATTAAGTGACTCTACATCGCATGTAATGCTGTTTACATTAGATTGGACAACTTCAATATCATGAGCATCAAATGTAATGAAATTGGGTTCATACTGAACACCGTGTTTTGGTTTTATAGAGTTATTGAACTGATATTGTGAAATATTGTCCCGAGTTGACTCGAATCAACTCGGGACAATATTTTACAATATCAGTGCAATAACCTGTTAATTATAGAAAAATAAATTTCGTTTACTCCCGTCAACTATTTAATCTAAAAGTCTATTTTGTCGTACAAAACATATATATTACACTAGTTCTTGTTAATGTATATAAGAACTAGTGCAATATGAAAACATCACAGCGATGACGTCGACAATTGTATGACGTCATAAACGACAGCGTCATGGGACCAAGCATGCAGTATGACAAATAGATTCGGGAAACGTAGGACTGGAACAAAGCTTGCAAATATCGATATTTATTGCACACTAACACCTCGGGATTTAATAATTTTATGCGAAAGTATATAGCAAATATATAATATTGCTATATAATAATATCATTTATTGTGTTGTGTTTTTTATATATCATGATATGTTTGAATTTTGAATATCTTAAAAATAAATACCCAGCTACTCGTCCTGAATGTGAAAAATGATAGAAATTGCATTAGAACCTACCCGTACACCCCCCCCCTCTTTTATGGAAGCGTATTTGAGCATATTGAAGCTTGAATGTTTGAATATTTGGTATCAGTGGATGCAGAATTGAATATACTTCTTCATCATGATATGTTTGAATTTTGAATATCTTAAAAATAAATATACAGCTACTCGTCCTGAATGTGAAAAATCATGGAAATTACACTTGAACCTACCGGTTTTAGCATGGCTGTTGTCTTATGCATGTTTCCAGTTACAAATTTATTATTTTACTCTCACGTACAGATCTTTTTGTATAACAACTCGAATATTTACAACTGGAAATGACTTTTTGATTTGAACCTATTTTTCCCCTGCCATTTAATTGCCCATGAATACTGTGTTGGTCATTACCTCTGATTACGTAACATTCAACAATCCGATGACGTCATAGAATGCCATCCTAAACTACGTTATGCATTGTTTAATTGGTCAACATTCGAACCTAGTCCCGAAGTATCTATCTCTATTTGGAAAAAGGCTGTTCAATAATTACCATATGATTGTTTGAATCTTGAATCAAATAAGTTATTGTAGCGATATTTTTTATAATTCTGTTATGCTTATTGTGTTTCGAACTCATGCCTTAAATGTAAGTAACAACATTCTATTTAATACCGAATGAATACAGTCAAATAGAATGCTTTCATTGATATTAATAAATGTATTTGATCAAAATATATATGCATTAGGGTCTTTTTATACGCCTCAATATCATAAACTGCAAATCATAAACGCGTTAAAATGGTACATTAACAATGGTTGAAATCGTAAGATTGCTTTGAGTAAATGTAACTGATCGATGCCTAAATCACCTATAATCATTATCTACTTCCAGAAGAGAAACAAATTGCACATTTCCAATAGTTGTGTTATGTTTAAACTGTTTTGGTCATTACTGAGTTGTGACAATCGACAGAATAGGAGTCAAGATTTACCACTAAAAATATATTTTATTACCATTTAATCGAATAGTTTTTGGTCACTTAATGTAATTGTAAGTACCATAATGGATTATAAGAATGGTTTCTGGTTAATATAAGCATGTCAATGAATCGACAATACCCATCAATAAGGCGAAACATTAGTGCTAAAGAGTATATTAAATTTTCCTATATAAAGCCATAAACACCATAAACTGGTTTTTGTCTTGTCTGTCTTGTCAACTTATTGCCCATAGCTTTTTACATTTTATATCAATTTCTTTTTGTCGAAATATTTCTCAAATAAAATTAATATTATGCTCAATATTGCAAGTTACACTTATTATATTTAAAATTATACAACGAAACAACTTTCATTAAAAAATAATGAAAAATATTTTCTTGAGGGATTATTATTTAGCGATAAAGACAGAGACAATCTTTTCGAGGGGAGACAGTCCTTTACATTATCATACCGAATATCGTCGACATTTTGATACAAAAAGTTTTTAACTTCTTGGTTCTTTTACAAGATCATGTAATCAAAACAATCATACTAATCCATGTCCAAATCACAATTCAGAAAAAATGACAAGTTAGGTTAAACACGCGAACTTCCACCAGGAAAATGAGGCCGGTTGCTCCAGAAGGGTAAACACCTGGTATTAAGCTAGCTACACCCTTAATAATTAAGCTAGTATCCATAATATGTAATAAAAATTATTTCATTACTACCGATGAGGTGCATTCTGTGACATCAGATTGTCTGTCGAAATTACAATCTCAAAAGCAAATCGAATGATTGAATAAAATAGAATAAAAACCTTGTTCTTTGAATCACTAAAAGTGTGCTATATTATCATTAAATCATTTTTGATATTCTTAATGTATTTAATTTCGAGTGTACTTATTTTCGAAGTATATTAAATTTAGACATATCGCGATTTTTTTAATTTAACACTATTACACTATAAGCATCATATGAAATTCGTTCGGTATTAATTTCGCCAAAAACCAACGACTGCAAAATAAATGAAAATTAGTATACTGCAAAATCAATACGTTTACAGTAATCTAGTTGTCTACATGAAATTTGTTTTGAAATCCTCGAGTAGTATTTTAATTTCAAAAACTCTTTACTAGGCTGTAGCGATTACATATAAAAACGAAAATTATATAGAATTTCGTCTGCAACACTTTTTGTGGTAATATGATAAAATAACAGAAACCATAATCGCCCCAATAAAAAATTGACAACAATAACTCAGAGAGTGTATATGTTTGATAACACAATATCGTGTGGTTTGATGGCACATTGTAGTTTTTCTGTCTAGGATTAAAAACCAATGATTTTATAGTATGTATTGGTTTCCATCAAACTCGTCGTATTAGCCATATCTTATACTTTTATAGAACTTAATATCACATTTCTTTACGTTTTTATACGAACTGGCCCTAAATAGTCTGGGATGTGTTGTATAAAAAGTTTGATTGTATTACACAGAGCTTCTCCAAAGAGTTTATCATTTTTACGCACCAAGTTAAGACATTAAGACATATCTCTAAGTGAATTTTTATTTCCCAATGACAGTATGTAACATGCTAATGAAATAAACTTTACGTCCCATCAAATCACATTACTCCCACAGATATTACAAGTATCGTATAAACAATTCTTATAAAGATATTGTGTCTGATAGTGTATGAGATTATCGTTATACACTATCCAGTTGTCTATGCGGCTTTTAATGTCTCAATTTAAAAAGTGTTTTAGAACATAACCATAAGTCATATTAATACAAACCACATTTTCTATATTTTTTATTGGATTTGTATCGAAAAAATAAATATACGAGTCCATGTATAAGAACTGATCAAGACTGTAAAATTGATAGCAATGATCTATGATCTATGCCAAACGTGTCTTTATTTAATATTGCAGTATAAACTTTCCCAAACATCTTTAAGTAAATCTTTCAGGCAGGAAAACAATAAAAAAAACTCCACATAATTAGGAAAAAATAGTTCAAAAGGCAATCATTGCTGACAGTAATTGCTCATAATTTTCAGTCAGTATTTTAAATGTTTATAATCAATTCCTTTAACATCAAGTATTGAAAAATCACACACTCTTACGTTTTGTTTAATTTTATGCCTTGTATAACTTTTATCGTTAATTAGTTGTGGCATTGCCATTTATCTTTCCAGAATTGATAAATTTAATGCTATATTTTTCTAGATTTTTTGGTCGTTTTCGAATTTTGCTCATGTAATTACGTTCAATGTCGTTGTACAGTGATTGTTCTTTAATAGCAATTACAGTCAAATTGCAAATTATCTATAGTAGTTATTGTCAAAGGGCAAATTATCGCGTCATTCTGTTTGTTAAAGAAATGGTCACACAATTTTGGTCTCAGCACTACTGATGAGGAATTGTAATCTTAAACGATTGTCTAGAGTTGTAAAATTAAAACTGGTATAATATGTAATCTGTTGTTCAAACCTTTATAAACTGATTTTGGTCACATCAAATTATTTCGGAATATCGAATCAAAGTTATTGATTATGTTTAAAAAAAGCCAAGTGGGGCTTACCCCTTGTGGAACATCTGATATCTCTTCCGTGGTGAAAAAACGGGCGTTTTTGTTATGCATTTGCGATTGTTGTTTTGACATAAAGTATATTATGTTTCAATTCTGTCATGCTCTTTGAAGACATTTTTTTTACAAAAGATGAAATAAATAATAATTCAATTCATAATAATTTAATCTTGATAACTTAACAGCGTGGTACTTTACATTTAAGTTTGTAAAGGACATGTAAGTGTCATAATGATACATTCATGAAGTCACGTCCTGACATTTTAGAAAAAAATCTCTGAAAATGTCTCGTTGGCAGTGATCTGAATAATAAGGTGAGACGGACTAAGTGCTAATATCACACGATGATGCTTCAATCAATGACTACAGACCAATTAAGGCTCTAACCCAGTCAAACGAATGACTGACATGTGCTTAGAGGATTGTACTCTGATAATCAAGTAGTTTGAATGTGCAAAATTGCGTAACAAGCAATGATTAAAACGAAATAAGCCCAAACCTACCGACTTATCTTATAAAAGTGTGTAAATCGGAATATACGAATCCAGATTCTGACGTAAATATAACAAAAGGGAAAAGTGAAAAATGATATATTTCATATTCGTTTCATTCTCAAGTTTGATGTCACACATAGAGGATGTAGTTAGCTAGACAAAAAGTATTTACCCTTCCGTACTACCTTCCTCACTTTCCTGTCGGAAGCTCGCGTGTTTAATTTGATTGGAAAGATTTAAAGTTTTACTTTGCTTTTTTATTGTTATTTGAACATGGACCAGTATTTTTTTCTATTTGATGATGCTATTTATTGATTCTAACTCCGAACTAAAAAAAACTCTGGTTTTCTATCTACAAGTAATGAAATTTATGTTTAGCCTATGCTACGCTGATAAAGACATTATTGTACTAAAGCCCAAGTATTTTTTAATTATTGTCCTCATAACAATTGTCTTGAGCACATTATTACCATTACACTATCATTAAAGATCGAAAACACACATCCTGAATATAGATCGCTAGCGCTGGCATTTGGTTTAAGAGATCATGCTTTTAAATGATAATTTTTAATAGAAACATTACTGTTTTTGAAATTCATGAAGTAAGCCACCCTTTGACTGGTACAGTTTTCAGCAAATAGGACTTATTTTTATCTTGTTCTGACTAAAATGAATTTACAAAAAATACTATGCATGCAACTTGACATTAGAGCGAACTCATTATTGCACTAGATAGTTTTACATTGCACCAAATGTTAAGCGTTTATAACAGACTGCCATTAGGTACAGTTATACGATTTCTCATTTTCTAATATGCTTAGGGACTTAGCTCGTGGTTAAAAGCTAAATACTTTACGTAATGTAATTTAAAGCAGGGTGATGAAATTGAATTCAAGTAAATTGTTTTCGATAAGGATATAACTGCTAATAATGCAAGCATATTACGTTATTAAGTGACTCTACATCGCATGTAATGATCTTGACATTAGATTGGACAACTTCAATATTATGAGCGTCAAATGTAATGAAATTTGGTTTATACTGAACACCGTGTTTTGGTTTTATAGAGTTGTTGAACTGATATTGTGAAATATTGTCCCGAGTTGACTGAAATCAACACAGGACAATATTTTATAATATGAGTGCAATAACCTGTTAATCATATAGCAAGATAAATTTCGTTTACTTCCGTCAACTATTTCATCGAAACTTCGCTTTTGTCGTCCAAAACATATATATTACACTAGTTCTTGTAAATGTATATAATAACTAGTGCAATATGAAAACATCACAGCGATGACGTCGACAATTGTATGACGTCATAAACGACAGTGTCATGGGACCAAGCATGCAGTATGAAAAAAATCGATTCGGGAAACCTCAGACTGGAACAAAGCGTGCAAATATCGATATTTATTGCACGCTTACATCTCGGGATTTAATAATTTTATGCAAAAGTATATAGCAAATATATAATATTGCTATATAATAATATCATTAATGTGTTGTGTTTTTGATACATTGGCTGTTGCCTTGTGCATGTTTCCAGTTACAAATGTTTCCAATTTTACTCTCATGTACAGATCTTTTTGTATAACAAATCGGATATTTACGACTGGAATTGACTTTTTGATACGAATCCATTTTTCCCCTGGCATTTAATTGCTCATAATACGATATTGGTCATGACCCATGATTACGTAACATTCAACCATCCGATGACGTCATGGCATGTCATCCTGAATTACGTCATGCATTGTTTGATTGGTCAGCATTCCAACCTAGTCCCGATGTTTTTATCTTTATTTAGAAAAAGGCTGTTCAATTAATACTATATGATTGTTTGTTTCTTGGATTCAATAAATTATTGTAGTGATATTTATACATTTCTGTCATGCTTATAGTATTTTAATTTTATGATTGTAAATATAAGTAATAACATTCTATTTAATACCTAATAAATACACTCAAAAAGAATGTGATTTCTTGCACACTTTCCTTGATATTCACAGACGATAACCCAATAAGTAGTATATCAAAATTTATATATGTATTAGAGTTTTTTTATAAGCCTCCATATCATAAACTGCAAACCTTTACACTCGAAGACATTGTACATTGACAATGGTTGAAATTTATAGATTGCTATGGGTAAATATAACTGATGCCTAAATCATCTATAATCATTTTCTTAACTTCAGCAAGAGAAACAAATTGCACATTTCCAATACTAGTGTTATGTTAAAACTGTTTTGGTCATTACTGAATTGTGACAATCGGCAGAACAGAATCAAGATTTACCACCAAACAATATATTTCAATGCCATTTATTCGAATAGTTTTTGGTCACTTAATGTAATTGCAAGCACCATAATGGATTATAAAAATGGTTTCTGGTTAATAGAAGCATGTCTATGAATCGACAATACCCATCAATAAGGCGAAACATTAATGCTTAAGAGTATATCAAATTAGTCCGTAACTTAATGTTTTTCTAGATAAAGCTATAACACCATGAACTGGTTTATGTCAGTCTGTCTTGTCCATTAAATGCCTATATTTTGTTTTTTACATTTGAAACCAATGCCTTTTGTCGAACTATTTCTTAAATAAAATTTGCATTATGTTCAAGATTACAACTTAAACTTATTACATATTAACATTTTATAAAACGAAGCCAGCTGCATTGAGAAATGGCTTCCAGATGGATGTTTATTTAGCGATGAAGAAAATGTTCTTTAGGTGAGACATTTTTTTACATTATTACACCGAATATCGTCAACATTTTTTATTCACAATGTTTTTAACTTTTAAGATCATTCATAAGATCATTAAAATGGTTTGAGACAAGTTCAGACTAAATTCTTCATCAAAAACTTAGAAACATTGATTAGAGTGAAGCGGTGAACATTTATAAGTGGTTTTTTTACCAGTTGTTCAGGTACAATTAAGTATGGTATTTAAATGTTAATAAGTGTATGTCTTCTGTAATAGTATATTCCAAATAATGAGTGGTTTCTTAATATGTAATCAAAACTATTTCATTACTACCAAAGAGGTACATATTACGATGTTCAAAGACATCAGAATGCGACTTCCAAATCACAATATCAAAAGCAAATCAAAACGTCAGAATAACACGTACTTTGTGTCACTATAAGTGTGCTATATTATCTTTATGTTATTTCAATTAGACTATATAGTTGTCTCCGTCTCCTTTCTAAACACAATAAACGTGTTTTGAAATCCTGAGACGTATTTTGATTTCAAATATACCCTTTACTAGGCTGTATCAATCACATTAAAAAACTATAAAAATATATAATTTCGTCTGCCATAGTTTTTTGTGGTAATATGATAAAATAACAGAAACCATAATCGGGCCAATAAATGTGATCTGTTTAATGTTATTTTATGTCGAATTTGACCACAATAACTCAGAGTGTATATGTCTGATAAAACATAATCGTATGGTTTGATGGTACATTGTAGTTTTTCTGTCTAGAATTAAAAACAATGAATTTTATAGTGTGCAATGGTTTCCATCAAAGTCGCCATATTAGCCATTATACTTTTTATAGACTTGATGTGATATTTCTTAAGGTTTTGATACAAACTGACCCTAAAAAGTCTGGAAAGTGTTGTATAAAACGTTTGATTGTATCACACAGATCTTCTCCAAAGAATTCATCAGTATTCACGTATCGAGTTAAGACATTAAGACATATCTCTAAGTGAATTTTTATTTCCCAATGCCAGTATGTAACATGCTAATGAAATAAACTTTACGTCCCATCAAACCATATGACTCGCACAAATAATACAAGTGTCGTATAAACAATTTTTATAAAGATATTGTGTCTGATGGTTTGTCAGATTATTGTTATACGCTATCCAGTTGTCTATTATGCTTTTAATGTCTCCATTTACAAAGTGTTTTAGAACATAATCATAAGTCATATAAATACAAACCACATTTTCTATATTCTTTATTGGATTTGTATCGAGAAAAGAAGAGAAATATACAAGCCCATGTATAAGAACTGACTAAGACTGTAAAATTGATAGCAATGACCTATAACCTTTTACAAACACGTGTCTTTATTTTAATATTGTAGTATAAACTTTCCCAAACATCTTCGAGTAAATCTTTCAGTCAGAAAAAAATAAAGAAACTCCACATAATTAGAAAATATTAGTTCAAAAGGCAATCCCTGCTGATAGTAATTGCTCATAATTTTCAGTCAGTAGTTTAAATGTTTATAATCAATTCCTTTAACATCAAGTTTTGAAAAATCACACACTCTTACGTTTTGTTTATTTTTATGCCTTGTATAACTTTTATCGTTAATTAGATGTGACATTGCCATTTATCCCCGCAGAATTGAGGGTCAATAATCAAGATTTACAGTCAAATTGATAAATTTAATGCTATATTTTTCTAGATTTTTTTGGTCGTTTTCGAATTTTGTAATTATGTTCAATGTCGTTGTACAGAGATTGTTCATTAATAGTAATTACAGTCAAAAGGCAAATTATCTATAGTAGTTATTGTCAAAGGGCAAATTATCGCGTCATTCTGTCTATGTTTGTTAAAGAAATGGTCACTCAATTTTGATCTCAGCACTGCTGATGAGAAATTGTATTCTTAAACGACTGTCTAAAGTTGTAAAATTAAAACTGGTATAATATGTAATCTGTTGTTCAAACCTTTATAAACTGATTTTGGTCACATAAATTATTTCGGAATATCGAATCAAAGTTATTGATTATGTTTAAAAATAAAAGCCAAGTGGTGCTTACCCCTTCTGGAACATCCGATATCTCTTCCGTGGTGAAAAAACGAGCGTTTTTGTTATGCACTTGCGATTGTTGTTTTGACATAAAGTATATTATTTTTCAATCCTGTCATGTTCTTTGAAGACATTGTTTTTACAAAAGTTGAAATAAATAATAATTCAATTCATAATAATTTAATCTTGATAACTTAACGGCGTGGTACTTTATATTTAAGTTTGTAAAGGACATGTAAGTGCCAAAATGATACATTCATGAAGTCACGTCCTGACATTTTAGAAAAAAATCTCTTAAAATGTCTTGTTGACAGTGATCTAAATAATAAGGTGAGACGGACTAAGTGCTAATATCACACGATGATGCTTCAATCAATGACTACAGACAAATTAAGGCTCTAACCCAGTCAACCGATTCACTGACATGTGCTTAGGAGATTGTACTCTGATTATCAAGTAATTTAAATGTGCACATTGCGTAACAAGCAATGATGAAAACGAAATAAGCCTAAACCTACTGGCTTATCTTTATAAACGTGTGTGAATCGGAACAGATAAACTAGATCATGACACCGTATAACAAATGGAAAAGTGAAAATGATATGTTGTATATTTGTTACATTCTCAAGTTTGATGTCACACATAAAGTATGTAGTAAGCTAGACAAAATGTATTTACTCTTCCAGAGTACCCGACCTCACTTTCTCGACGAAAGCTTGCATGTTTAATTTGACTTGAAAGATTTAAAGTTTTACTTTGCTTTTTTATTGTTATGAACCTTTATGTTTGTATTTGATGATGATATTTATTTATTCTTACTCCGAACTAAAAACCACCTTTGGTTTTCTATCTACAAGTAATGAAATTTATGTTTAGCCTTTGCTACGCTAATAATGACATTATTATACTGATACCAATTTATGTTTTTAATTATTTTCCTCATATCAATTGTCTTGAGCATATTATTACCATTACACTATCATTGAAGGTTTGAGATACACATACCGATTATAGATTTTGTTTCAGAGATCATGCTTTTAAATGATAATTTAAATGCAAACATTACTGTTTTTGAAATTCACTAAATCAACCACATGTTGACAAGTACAGTACAGTTTTTCAGTAAATGGGACTAATTTTTATCTTGTTCTGACTAAAATGAATTTACAAAAAATACTATGCCTGCAACTTAACATTAAAGCGAACTCATTATTGCACTAGATATTTTTACATTGCACCAAATAATAATCGTTTATAACACACTGCCATTAGGTACATTTAAACGATTTCTCATTTTCTAATATGTTTAGAGACTTAGCTCATGGTTAAAAGCTAAATACTTTATCTAATGTAATTTAAAGCAGGGTGATGAAATTGAATTCAAGTAAATTGTTTTCGATAAGGATATAACTGCTAATGATGCAAGCATATTACGTTATGAGGAGATTGTACATCGCATGCAATGCTCTTGACATTAGATTGGACAACTTCAATATCATGAGCGTAAAATGTAATAAAATTTGGTTCATACTGAACACCGTGTTTTGGTTTTATAGAGTTATTGAACTGATATTGTGAAATATTGTCCCGAGTTGACTCGAATCAACTGGGGACAATATTTTACAATATCAGTCCAATAACCTGTTAATTATATAGCAAAATAAATTTCCAGTACTCCCGTCAACTGTTTCATTTAAAATTCCATTTTGTCGTACAAAACATATATATTACACTAGTTCTTGTAAATGTATATAAGAATTGGTGCAATATGAAAACATCACAGCGATGACGTCGACAATTGTATGACGTCATAAACGACAGCGTCATTGGACCATCCACGCAGTATGAAAAAATAGATTCAGGAAACCTCAGACTGGAACAAAACGTGCAAATATCGATATTTATTGCACGCTTACACCTCAGGATTAAATACTTTTATGCGAAAGTATATAGCAAATATATAATATTGCTATATAATAATACCATTTAATGTGTTGTGTTTTTGATACATTGGCTGTTGCCTTATGCATGTTTCCAAATTTCTCTTATTTTACTCTCATGTACAGATCTTTTTGTATAACAAATCGGATATTTACAACTGGAATTGACATCTTGATATGAACATATTTTTCCCCTGGCATGTAATTGCTCATAAATACGATGTTGGTCATGACCTATGATAACGTAACATTCAACCATCCGGTGACGTCATGGCATGTCATCCTGAATTACGTCATGCTTTGTTTGATTGGTCAGCATTCCAACCTAGTCCCGACGTTTCTATCTTTATTTGGAAAAAGGCTGTTCAATTATTACCATATGATTGTATGAATCTTGGATTCAATAAATTATTGTAGTTCTGTCTTGCCTATACAGTATTTTAATTTTATGATTGTAAATATAAGTAATAACATTCTATTTAATACCGAATGAGTACACTCAAATAGAATGTAATTTCTTAAAAAAACAATCACTGCATTTTTATTGATATTCACAGACGATCACCTGATAAGTAATTTATCAAAATATATATGTATTAGAGTCTTTTTATACGCCTCCATATCATAAACTGCAAATCTTTACAGTGGAAGAGATTGTACATTGACAATGGTTGAAATTTATAATTTGCTATAGGTAAATGTAACTGATCGATGTCCAAATAAGCTATAATCATTTTCTTTACTTTAGCAAGAGAAACAAATTGCACATTTCCAACCCTAATATTATGTTTAAACTGTTTTGATCACTACCGAGTAGTGACAAACAGCAGAATCGAACTCAAGATTTACCACCAAAAATATATTTTATTGCCATTTAATCGACTAGTTTTGGTCACTTAATGTAATTGCAAGCACCATAATGGATTATAAGAATGTTTTATAAGAATGGTTTTTCTGGTTAATATAAGCATGTCTAGGAATCGACAATACCCATCAATAAGGCGAACATTAGTGCTAAAGAGTATATCAAATTAGTCCGTCACTTAATGTTTTTTCTAGATAAAGCTATAACTATAACACCATGAACTGTTTTTGTCTCGTCTGTCTTGTCCATTTAATGCATATATTTTTTACAATTGCAACCAATGCCTTTTTGTCGAACTAAATCTCAAAAAAAATTTGAATTATGTTCAAGATTACAACTTACACTTATTACATTTTAACATTTTATACAACAAAGCAAGCTGCATTCAAACAATTATTGAGCAATGGCTTCTAGAGGGATTTTTATTTAGCGATGAAGAAATGTTTTCTAGGGGAGAAATTTATTTACATTATTACACATAATATCGTCAACATTTTTATACACAATGTTTTTAACTTTTAAGATCATTCATAAGATCATTTAAATGGTTTGAGACAAGTTCAGACTAAATTCTTCATCAAAAACTTAGAAACATTGATTAGAGTGAAGCGGTGAACATTTATAGGTGGGTTTTTTACCAGTTGTTCAGGCACAATTAAGTATGGTATTTAAATGTTAATAAGTGTATGTCTTCTGTAATAGTATATTCCAAATAATGAGTGGATTCTTGATATGTAATCAAAACTATTTCATTACTACCGAAGAGGTACATATTACGATGTTCAAAGACATCAGAATGCGACTTCCAAATCACAATATCAAAAGCAAATCAAAACGTCAGAATAACACGTTCTTTGTGTCACTAGAAGTGTGCTATATTATCTTTTTGTTATTTCAATTAGACTATATAGTTGTCTCCGTCTCCTTTCTAAACACAATAAACGTGTTTTGAAATCCTGCGACGTATTTTGATTTCAAATATACCCTTTACTAGGCTGTATCAATCACATTAAAAAACTATAAAAATATATAATTTCGTCTGCCATAGTTTTTTGTGGTAACAAGATAAAATAACAGAAACTATTAATCGGGCCAATAAATGTGATCTGTTTAATGTTATTTTGTGTCGAAATAGACCACAATTACTCAGAGTGTATATGTCTGAGAAAACATAATCTTATGGTTTGATGGTACATTGTAGTTTTTCTGTCTAGAATTAAAAACATTGAATTTTATAGTGTACAATGGTTTCCATCAAAGTCGCCATATTAGCAATTATACTTTTTATAGACTTGATATAATATTTCCTAACGTTTTGATACAAACTGACCCTAAAGTGTCTTGGATGTGTTGTATCAAACCTTTGATTGTATCAGACAGAGCTTCTCAAAAGAATTACATCAGTCTTTACGTGTGATTTACATTGAGACATATCTCTGAGTGAATTTTTATTTCCCAATGACAGTATGTTACATGCTAATGAAATAAACATTACGAACCATTAAATCATATTACTCGCACAAATAATACAAGTGTCGTATAAACAATTCTTATAAAGATATTGTGTCTGATGTTGTATCAGATTATCGTTATACACTCTCCAGTTGTCTATGCTGCTTTTAATGTCTCAATTTACAAAGTGTTTTAGAGACATAATCATAAGTCATATAAACACAAACCACATTTTCTATATCCGTTATCGGATTTACATCGAGAAAAGAAAAGAATTATATCAATCCATGTATAAAAACTGCCCAAGACCGTAAAATTGATAGCAATGATCTATGGTCTATGTCACACAGTGTCTTTATTTACCTATTTCAATATAAGCCTTTCCCAAACATTTTCAAGTAAATATAAATATAAACCCCTCATAATTAGGAAAAATTAATTTAAAAAATCAATCCCTGTTGACAATAATTCCTCAAATTTTCAGTCAGTTTTAAATGTTTATAATCAAATCCTTCAATATCATCAGTTTTGACATATTACATTCTTTAGTTTTGTTTAATTCTACGCCTTGGGTTAGTTTGATCGTTACTTAGTTGACATTGGCATTTATCTCTGCAGAATTAAGGGCAAATAATTAAGATTTACAGCCAAATTAGGAAATTTAATGCTATATTTTTCTAGAACTTTTTCGCCGTTTTTGTAATTAGTAGTTTTATATTGGGATTTTGTTCATGTAATTACGTTCATGCCGATGTACAAATAGTAATTATTGTCAAAAGGCAAATTATCGCGTCATTTTGTCTAGAATTGCTATCAATTTGTTTTGCCATCCTTTATGCAATTCTAAGCAACCTCATCCTATTACTATTATATTAAGGCATATTATTACCATGCCTTGCTTTTGTTCCTGGTATATATATCTTTTAAATTGAAAGGAAATTATCTTTGACAAAAACGTGATATCTACCGATGACAAACTTTTAGAATTAATTTGCAAAATACCTTTCTCAAACATCTTTCAGATAGATAAATTAAGAAAATCTTCACAATTAGAAAACATGTAGTTAATCAAAAACAAACATACTTATCCATCTCCGATTCACAATTCAAAAGCAACGTAAAAACTTTGGAACTGACACATAATATAAGACACGTAAACTTTCACCAGGGAAATGAGGCTAGGTGCTCTGGAAGAGTAAGCATCTCCTAATAGTGTTTGAGTTTGATAGCACAATAACTTGTGGTTTGATGGTACATTGTAGTTTTCTATCAAGGATTAAAAAGCAATAATTTTTATAGTATGTAATGGTTTCCATCAAAGTCATCGTATTAGCCATTCCTTATATTCTGATAGACTTTTCTTTTACTTTGTATATCTCTTACATTTTGATAAAAACTGGACCTAATTAATCTGGGATATGTTTTATAAAACATTTGATTGTATCACACAAATCTTCTCCAAAGAATTCATCAGTTCTTACGTACCGAGTTACATTAAGACATATATCTAAGTGATTTTGTATTTTCCAGTGAGTGACAGTATGTTACATGCTAATGAAATAAACTATGCGTCCCATTAAATCACATTATACTCGCAGAAATGATACAAGTATTATTTAAACGATTCTTATTAAGATATTGTGTCTGATTGTGTATCAGATTATCGTTATACACTATCCAGTTGTCTATGCTGCTTTAAATGTCTCAATTTACAAAGTTTTTTAGAACATAACCATAAGTCATATAAATACAAACCACATTTTCTATATTTTTTATTGGATTTGTATCGAAAAAATAAATATACCAGTCCATGTATAAGATCTGTTTAAGACTGTAAAATTGATTGCAATGATCTATGGTCTATGTCACACAGTGTCTTTATTTACCTATTGCAGTATAAACTTTCCCAAACATCTTTGAGTAAATCTTTCAGTCAGAAAAAAAAATAAAAAAAACTCCACATAATTAGGAAAAAATAGTTCAAAAGGCAATCCCTGCTGACAGTAATTGCACATAATTTTCAGTCAGTTTATAATCAATTCCTTTAACATCAAGTATTGAAAACTCACACTCTTACGTTTTGTTTATTTTTATGCCTTGTATAACTTTTATCGTTAATTAGTTGTGGCATTGCCATTTATCTTTCCAGAATTGATAAATTTAATGCTATATTTTTCTAGATTTTTTGGTCGTTTTCGAATTTTGCTCATGTAATTACGTTCAATGTCATTGTACAGAGATTGTTCATTAATAGTAATAACAGTCAAAAGGCCAATCTATAGTAGTTATTGTCAAAGGGCAAATTATCGCGTCATTCTGTCTATGTTTGTTAAAGAAATGGTCACTCAATTTTGGTCTCAGCACTACTGATGAGGAATTGTAATCTTAAACGACTGTCTAGAGTTGTAAAATTAAAACTGGTATAATATGTTATCTGTTGTTCAAACCTTTATAAACTGATTTTGGTCACATAAATTATTTCGGAATATCGAATCAAAGTTATTGATTATGCTTTAAAAAAGACAAGTGGTGCTTACCCCTTCTGGAACACCCGATATCTCTTCCGTAGTGAAAAACGGGCGTTTTTGTTATGCATTTGCGATTGTTGTTTTGACATAAAGTATAATATTATGTTTCAATTCTGTCATGCTTTTTGAAGACATTGTTTTTACAAAAGTTGAAATATATAATAATTCAATTCATAATAATTTAATCTTGATAACTTAACGGCGTGGTACTTAATATTTAAGTTTGTAAAGGACATGTAAGTGCCAAAATGATACATTCATGAAGTCACGTCCTGACATTTTAGAAAAAAATCTCTTAAAATGTCTCGTTGGCAGTGATCTGAATAATAAGGTGAGACAGACTAAGTGCTAATATCACACGATGATGCTTCAATCAATGACCACAGACCAATTAAGGCTCTAAACCAGTCAACCGATTCACTGACATGTGCTTAGAGGATTGTACTCTGATAATCGAGTAGTTTAAATGTGCAAATTGCGTAACAAGCAATGATTAAAACGAAATAAGCTTAAACCTACCGACTTATCTTTATAAAAGTGTGTAATTCGGGACATATAAACCAGATTATGACACCGTATAACAAATGGAAAAGTGAAAAAAATGATATATTTCATATTTGTTTCATTCTCAAGTTTGATGCCATATATAGAGGATGTAGTTAGTTAGACAAAAATATTTACTCTTCCAGAGTAATTGGTCTCACTTCCCCGACGGAAGCTCGCACCGATTTTAAAGATTTAAAGTTTTAATTTGCTTTTTTATTGTTATTTGAACATGGACTAGTATGTTTGTATTTGATGATGATATTCATTTATTCTAACTCCGAACTAAAAAAATATTTCTGGTTTTCTATCTACAAGTAAAGCAATTGATGTTTAGCCTATGCTACGGTGAAAATGACATTATTGTACTAAAGCCCAAGTATGTTTTTAATTATTGTCCTCATAACAATTGCCTTGAGCACATTATTACCATAACACTATCATTGGAGATTTGAGATACACACACCGATTATATATTTTGTTTAAGAGACCATGCTTTTAAATGCCATGCTTTTAAATAATGATTTCAATGCAAACAATACTGTTTTTGAAATTCACTAAATGAACCACACGTTGTACAGTTTTCAGCAAATGGGACTAATTTTTATCATGTTCTGACTAAAATGAATTTACAAAAAATACTATGCATGCAACTTGACATAAGAGCGAACTCATTATTGCAATAGATATTTTTACATTGCACCAAATGATAATCGTTTATAACAGACTGCCATTAGGTACAGTTAAACGATTTCTCATTTTCTAATATGCTTAGGGACTTAGCTCATGGTTAAAAGCTAAATACTTTACGTAATGTAATTTAAAGCAGGGTGATGAAATTCAATTCAAGTAAATTGTTTTCGATAAGGACATAACTGCTAATGATGCAAGCATATTACGTTATTAAGTGACTCTACATCGCATGTAATGCTCTTGACATTAGATTGGACAACTTCAATATCATAAGCGTCAAATGTAATGAAATTTGGTTCATACTGAACACCGTGTTTTGGTTTTATAGAGTTGTTGAACTGATATTTTGAAATTTGCTCTCGAGTTGACTGAAATCAACTCGGGACAATATTTTACAATATGAGTGCAATAACCTGTTTATTATATAGCAAAATAAATTCCGTTTACTCCCGTCAACTATTCATCTATAATTCTATTTTGTCGTACAAAACATATATATTACACTAGTTCTTGTAAATGTATATAAGAACTAGTGCAATATGAAAACATCACAGCGATGACGTCGACAACATAAGCATGACGTCATAAACGACAGCGTCATGTGACAAAGCGTGCGATATGAAAATATGATTCGGAAAACCTCGGACTGGAACAACGTTAACGTGCAAATATCGATTTTTATTTCCTGGATTTAATAATTTCTTTGCGAAATTATTTAGCAATAATAATATCATTTATTGTGTTGTGTTTTGGATACATTGGCTGTTGCCTTATGCATGTTTCCAGTCACAAATTTCTCCTATTTTACTCTAATGTACAGATCTTTTTGTATAACAAATCGGATATTCACAATTGGAATTGACTTTTTGATATGAACCTATTTTTCCCCTGGCATTTAAATGCTCATTAATACAATGTTGGTCATGACCTCTGATCACGTAACATTTAACTATCCGATGACGTCATGGCATGTCATCCTGAATTACGTCATGCATTGTTTGATTGGTCAGCTTTCCAACCTAGTCCCGACGTTTCTATCTTTATTTGGAAAAAGGCTGTTCAATTAATACCATATGATTGTATGAATCTTGGATTAAATAAATTATTGTAGTGATATTTTTACATGTTTGTCATGCTTATAGTATTTTAAATTTATAAAATAACATTCTATATATTACTGAATGAATACACTCAAATAGAATTTATTTCTTTTAAAAAATAATACTACACATGCATTGATATTCACAAAAGATCACTAGAATTTGTCAAAATATATATTGTAGTCTTTCTATACGCCTCCATATCATAAACTGCAAATCATAACCGCTTGAAGAAATGGTAAACTAACAATGGTTATAATCTTAAGATTAGTATGGGTAAATGTAACTTATACAAGCATAAAACACCGAAAATCATTTCTCTAATTCCGCAAGAAAAACAAATTGCACATTTCCAATAGTATTGTTATGTTTTCACGATTTTGATCATTACTGAGTTGTGACAATCGGCAGAATCAAAGTCAAGATTTACCATCAAAAATATATTTTATTGCCATTTAATCGAAAAGTTTTTGGTCAGTTAATGTAATTGCAAGCACCATAATGGTTTATAAGAATGGTTTCTGGTTAATATAAGCATGTCTATGAATCGACAATACCCATCAATAAAGCGAACATTGATGCTAAAGAGTATATCAAATTAGTCCGTAACTTAATGTTTTTCTAGATAAAGCTATAACACCATAAACTGTTTTTTGTCAGACTGTCTTGTCCATTTAATGCCTATATTGTTTACATTTGAAACCAACGCCTTTTGTTGAACTATTTCTCTAATAAAATTTGCATTATGTTCAAGATTACAACTTAATTACATTTTAACATTTTATACAACGAAGCAAGCTGCATTCAAACATTTGTTGAGAAATGGCTTCTAGAGGGATTTTTATTTAGCGATGAGGAAAAAGTTTTCTAGGGGAGAAATTTATTAACATTATTACACCGAATATCGTCAACATTTTTATTCACAATGTTTTTAACTTTTAAGATCATTAATAAGATCATTTAATGGTTTGAGACAAGTTCAGACTAAATTCTTCATCAAAAACTTATAAACATTAAATAGAGTAAAGCGGTGAACATTTATAGGTGGTTTTTTTTGACCAGTTGTTCAGGCATAATTAAGTATGGTATATAAATGTTAATAAGTGTATGTCTTCTGTGATTGTTTATTCTGTTAATTCCAAATAATGAGTGAATTCTTAATATGTAATCAAAACTATTTCATTACTACCGAAGAGGTACATTTTACGATGTTCAAAGACATCAGAATGCTACTTCCAAATCACAATATCAAAAGCAAATCAAAACGTCAGAATAACACGTTCTTTGTGTCACTAGAAGTGTGCTATATTATCTTATTATTTTCAAATAGACTGTATAGTTGTCTCCGTCACCTTTCTAAACACAATAAACGTGTTTTGAAATCCCAGAGATGTATTATAATTTCAGATATACTCTTTACTATGCTGTATCGATCACATTTAAAAACTTTACAAATATATTATTTCGTCTGGCATAGTTTTTGTGGTAATATGATAAAATAACAGAAACCATAATCGGCGAAATAAACGTGATCTGTTTCATGTTGATTTGTGTCGAAATTGACAACAATAACTCAGAGTGTATATGTCTGATAAAACATAATCGTATGGTTTGATGGTACATTGTAGTTTTTCTGTCTAGAATTAAAAACATTGAATTTTATAGTGTGCAATGGTTTCCATCAAAGTCGCCATATTAGCCATTATACTTTTTACAGACTTGATATAATATTTCCTAACGTTTTGATACAAACTGACCCTAAAGTGTCTGGGATGTGTTGTATCAAACGTTTGATTGTATCAGACAGAGCTTCTCAAAAGAATTACATCAGTCTTTACGTTTGATTTACATTGAGACATATCTCTGAGTGAATTTTTATTTTCCAATGACAGTATGTTACATGCTAATGAAATAAACGTTACGAACCATCAAATCATATTACTCGCACAAAAAATACAAGTGTCGTATAAACAATTCTTATAAAGATATTGTGTCTGATGTTGTATCAGATTATCGTTATACACTCTCCAGTTGTCTATGCTGCTTTTAATGTCTTAATTTACAAAGTGTTTTAGAGACATAATCATAAGTCATATAAATAAAAACCTCATTTTCTATTTTCTTTATTGGATATGTATCGAGAAAAGAAGAGAAATATACAAGTCCATGTATAAGAACTGCTTAAGACCGTAAATTGATAGCAATGATCTATGGTCTATGTCACATAGTGTCTTTATTTACCTATTGCAATATAAACATTTTCAAGTAAATATATATATAAATTCCTCATAATTAGGAAAAATTAGTTAAAAAATCAATCCCTGTTGACAATAATTGCTCAAAATTTTCAGTCAATTTTAAATGTTTATATTTAAATCCTTCAATATCATCAGCTTTGACATATTACATTCTTTAGTTTTGTTTAATTCTACGCCTTGGATTAGTTTGATCGTTACTTAGTTGACATTGGCATTTATCTCTGCAGAATTAAGGGCAAACAATTAAGATTTACAGCCAAATTAGGAAATTTAATGCTATATTTTTCTAGAACTTTTTCGCCGTTTATGTAAGTAGTAGTTTATATCGGGATTTTGTTCATGTAATTACGTTCATGTCGATATACAAAGACTGTTCATAAATAGTAATTATTGTCAAAAGGCAAATTATCGCGTCAATTTGTTGTGCCATCCTTTATGCAATTCTAAGCAACCTCATCCTATTACTATTATATTAAGGCATATTATTACCATGCCTTGCTTTTGTTTCTGGTATATATATCTTTTAAATTCAAAGGAAATTATCTTTGACAAAAACGTGATATCTACCGATGACAAACTTTTAGAATTAATTTGCAAAATACCTTTCTCAAACATCTTTCAGTTAGATAAATTACGAAAATCTTCACAATTAAAAAACATGTTGTTAATCAAAAACAAACATACCTATCCATCTCCGATTCACAATTAAAAAACAACGTAAAAACTTTGGAACTGACAAATAATATAAGACACGTAAACTTTCACCAGGGAAATGAGGCTGGGTGCTCTGGAAGAGTAAGCATCTCCTGATAGTGTTTGAGTTTGATAGCACAATAACATGTGGTTAAATGGTACATTGTAATTTCCTATCTAGGATTAAAAAGCAATGATTTTTATAGTATGTAATGGTTTCCATCAAACTCGCCGTATTAGCCGTATTTTAATTATATTTTTATAGACCTTTCTATTACTTTGTATATCTCTTAACATTTTGATAGAAACTGGACCTAACTATTCTGGGATCTTTTTTATAAAACATTTGATTGTATCACACAAATCTTCTCCAAAGAATTCATCAGTTTTTACGTATGAGTTACATTGAGACATATCTCTAAGTGAATTTTTAATTCCCAATGACAGTATGTTACATGCTAATGAAATAAACTTTACGTCCAATCAAATCATATTACTCGCACAAATAATACAAGTGTCGTATAAACAATTCTTATAAAGATATTGTGTCTGATGTTGTATTAGATTATCGTTATACACTCTCCAGTTGTCTATGCTGCTTTTAATGTCTCAATTTACAAAGTGTTTTAGAGACATAATCATAAGTCATATAAATAAAAACCTCATTTTCTATATTCTTTATTGGATTTGTATCGAGAAAAGAAGAGAAATATACAAGTCATTGTATAAGAACTGCTTAAGACTGTAAAATTGATAGCAATGATCTATGGTCTATGCCACATAGTGTCTTTATTTACCTATTGCAATATAAGCCTATCCCAAACATTTTCAAGTAAATATATATATAAATTCCACATAATTAGGAAAAATTAGTTAAAAAATCAATCCCTGTTGACAATAATTGCTCAAAATTTTCAGTCAATTTTAAATGTTTATATTTAAATCCTTCAATATCATCAGCTTTGACATATTACATTCTTTAGTTTTGTTTAATTCTACGCCTTGGGTTAGTTTGATCGTTACTTAGTTGACATTGGCATTTATCTCTGCAGAATTAAGGGCAAATAATTAAGATTTACAGCCAAATTAGGAAATTTAATGCTATATTTTTCTAGAACTTTTTCGCCGTTTATGTAATTAGTAGTTTATATCGGGATTTTGTTCATGTAATTACGTTCATGCCGATGTACAGATGCTGTTCATTAATTGTAATCACTGTCAAAGGGCTAATTATCGCGTCATTCTGTCTAGGATTGTTATCAATTTGTTGTGCCACCCTTTATGCAATTCTAAGCAACCTCATTCTATTACTATTATATTAAGGCATATTATTACCATGCCTTGCTTTTGTTTCTGGTATATATATCTTTTAAATTGAAAGGAAATTATCTTTGACAAAAACGTGATATCTACCGATGACAAACTTTTAGAATTTATATTGCAAAATACCTTTTTCAAACATTTTTTCAGTTAGATAAATTAAGAAAATATTCACAATTAGAAAACATGTAGTGAATCAAAAACGAACATACTAATCCATGTCCGATTCACAATTCAAGAGCAACGTAAAAACTTTGGAACCGACATATATTGTAAGACACGTAAACTTTCACCATGGAAATGAGGCTGAGTGTTCTGGAAGGGTAAGCAGCTCCTCAGAGTGTATAAGTTTGATAGCACAATATTATGTGGTTTCATGATACATTGTAGTTTCTTCTGTCTATGATTAAAAAACAATAATTTTTATAGTACGTGTTGGTTTCCATCAAACTCGTTGCATTAGCCAAAACTGATACTCTGGATAGACCTTTATTTCGTAAATAGTCTGGGGTGTGTTGTATAAAACGTTTGATTGTATTACACAGAGCTAATCCAAAGAATTTCATCAGTTCTTACGTACCGATTTACATTAAGACATACTCTAAGTGATTTTTTATTTCCCAGTGACAGTATTATACATGCTAATGAAATAAAGTTTACATCCCATCAAATCACATTCCTCGCTAAAATAAAACAAGTATAGAATAAACAATTCTTATAAAGATAGTGTGTCTGATTGTGTATCAGAATATCGTTATACACTATCCAGTTGTCTATGCTGCTTTTAATGTGTCAATTTACAAAGTTTTTAGAACATAACCATAAGTCATATAAATACAAATCACATTTTCTATATTTTTATTGAATTTGTATCGAAAAAATAAATATACCAGTCCATGTATAAGAACTGATCAAGACAGTAAAATTGATAGCAATGACCTATAACCTTTTACAAACACGTGTCTTTATTTTAATATTGCAGTATAAACTTTCCAAAACATCTTCTAGTAAATCTTTCAGTCAGAAAAAAATAAAGAAACTCCACATAATTTGGAAAAATTAGTTCAAAAGGCAGTCCCTGCTGATAGTAATTGCTCATAATTTTCAGTCAGTAGTTTAAATGTTTATAATCAATTCCTTTAACATCAAGTATTGAAAAATAACACTCTTACGTTTTGTTTATTTTTATGCCTTGTATAACTTTTATCGTTAATTAGATGTGGCATTGCTATTTATCCCCGCAGAATTGAGGGTCAATAATAAAGATTTACAGTCAAATTGATAAATTTAATGCTATATTTTCCTAGATTTTTTTGGTCGTTTTCGAATTTTGCTCATGTAATTACGTTCAATGTCGTTGTACAGAGATTGTTCATTAATAGTAATTACAGTCAAAAGGCAAATTATCTATAGTAGTTATTGTCAAAGGGCAATTTATCGCGTCATTCTGTTTGTTAAAGAAATGGTCACACAATTTTGGTCTCAGCACTACTGATGAGGAATTGTAATCTTAAACGACTGTCTAGAGTTGTAAAATTAAAACTGGTATAATATGTAATCTGTTGTTCAAACCTTTATAAACTGATTTTGGTCACATGAAATTATTTCGGAATATCGAAGCAAATTCATTGATTATGTTAAAAAAAAGAGAAGTGGTGCTTACCCCTTCTGGAACATCCGATATCTCTTCCGTAGTTAAAAAAGGGGCGTTTTTGTTATGCATTTGCGATTGTTGTTTTGACATAAAGTATATTAGGTTTCAAAATCTGTCATGCTCTTTGAAGAAATAATTTTCACAAAAGTTGAAATAAAAATTCAATTCATAATAATTTAATTTTGATAACTTTACGGCGTGGAACTTTATATTTAAGTTTGTAAAGAACATGTAAGTGCCAAAATGATACATTCATGAAGTCACGTTCTGATATTTTAGAAAAAAATCTCTTAAAATGTCTCGTTGGCAGTGATCTGAATAATAAGGTGAGACGGACTAAGTGTTAATATCACACGATGATGCTTCAATCAATGACTACAGACCAATTAAGGCTCTAACCCAGTCAACCGATTCACTGACATGTGCTTAGAGGATTGTACTCTGATAATCAAGTAGTTTGAATGTGCAAATTGCGTAACAAGCAATGATTAAAAAGAAATAAGCCCAAACCTACTGACTTATCTTTATAAATGTGTGTAAATCGGAATATACGAATCCAGATTCTGACGAAAATATAACAAAAAGGAAAAGTGAAAATGATATATTTCATATTTGTTTCATTCTCAAAGTTGATGTCACACATAAAGGATAAAGTAAGCTAGACAAAAGGTATTTACTCTTCCAGAGTACCCGGCATCACCCGACGGAAGCTCGCATTTGATTTGAAAGATTTAAAGTTTTACTTTGCTTTTTTATTGTTATTTGAACATGGACTATTATGTTTGTATTTGATTATGATATTTATTTATTCTAGCTCCGAACTAAAAAAAACCTCTGGTTTTCTATCTACAAGTAATGAAATTTATGTTTAGCCTATGCTACACTTATAAAGACATTATTGTTCTAATACCCAAGTATGTTTTTAATTATTGTCTTTATAACAATTGTCTGAAGCACATTATTACCATTACACTATCATTGAAGATTGGAGACACACATGTTGAATATAGATCGCTAGTGCTCATTTGGTTTCAGAGATCATGCTTTTAAATGATAATCTTAATGCAAAACATTACTGTTTTTGGAATTTACTAAATCAACCACACGTTTACAAATACAGTAGTTTTCAGCAAATGGGACTAATTTTTATGATTTCTGACTAAAATGAATTTACAAAAAATACTATGCATGCAATTTGACATTAGAGCGAACTCATTATTGCACTAGATATTTTTACATTGCACCAAATGATAATCGTTTATAACAGACTGTCATTAGGTACAGTTAAACGATTTCTCATTTTCTAATATGCTTAGGGACTTAGCTCATGGTTAAAAGCTAAATACTTTACGTAATGTAATTTAAAGCAGGGTGATGAAATTGAATTCAAGTAAATTGCATTCTATAAGGATATAACTGCTAATGATGCAAGCATATTACGTTATTAAGTGACTCTACATCGCATGTAATGTTCTTGACATTAGATTGGACAACTTCAATATCATGAATGTCAAATGTAATAAAATTTGGTTCATACTGAACACCGTGTTTTGGTTTTATAGAGTTATTGAACTGATATTGTGAAATATTGTCCCGAGTTGATTCGAGTCAACTCGGGACAATATTTTACAACATCAGTGCAATAACCTGTTAATTATATAGCGAAATAAATTACGTTTACTCCCGTCAACTATTTCATCTAAAATTCCATTTTGTCGTACAAAACATATATATAACACTAGTTCTTGTAAATGTATACAAAAGCTAGTGCAATATGACAACATCACAGCGATGACGTCGACAATTGTATGACGTCATAAACGACAGCGTCATGGGACCAAGCATACAGTATGAAAAAATAGATTCGGGAAACTTCACCATGGATTAAAGCGTGTAAATATCGATATTTATTGCACGCTAACACCTCGGGATTGAATAATTTCTATGCGAAAGTATATAGCAAATATATAATATTGCTATATAATAATGTCATTTATTGTGTTGTGTATTTGACACATTGGTTGTTGCCTTATGCATGTTTCCAGTTATAAATTTCTCCAATTTTACTCTCATGTACAGATCTTTTTGTATAACAAATCGGATATTTACAACTCAAATTGACTTTTTGATACGAATTCATTTTTCCCCTGACATTTAATTGCTCATAATACGATATTGTTCATGACCCATGATTACGTAACATTCAACCATCCGATGACGTCATTGCATACCATCCTGAATTACGTCATGCATTGTTTGATTGGTCAGCATTCCAACCTAGTCCCGATGTTTCTATCTTTATTTAGAAAAAGGCTGTTCAATTAATTTTATGTGATTGTATGAATCTTGGATTCAATAAATTATTGTAGTGATATTTATACATTTCTGTCATGCTTATAGTATTTTAATTTTATGATTGTAAATATAAGTAATAACATACTATTTAATACCTAATAAATACACTCAAATAGAATGTTATTTCTTGCACGCTTCCATTGATATTCACATGCGATCACCCAATAAGTAATTGATCAAAATATATATAATTATTAGAGTCTTTTTATACGCCTCCATGTCATAAACTGCAAATCTTTACACTCGAAGAAATTGTACATTGACAATGGTTGAAATTTTAAGATTGCTATCAGTAAATGTGACTGATCGATGCCTAAATCACCTATAATCATTTTCTTTACTTTAGCAAGAGAAACAAATTGCACATTTCCAACCCTAGCATTATATTTAAACTGTTTTGATCATTACCGAGTTGTGACAATCGGCAGAATCGAAGTAAAGATTTACCACCAAAAATACATTTTATTGCCATTTAGTCGACTAGTTTTGGTCACTTAATGTGATTGCAAGCACCATAGTGGATTACAAAAATGGTTTCTGGTTAATATAAGCATGTCTATGAATCGACAATACCCATCAATAAGGCGAACAATAATGCTAAAGAGTATATCAAATTAGTCCGTCACTTAATGTATTTTTAGATAAAGCTATAACTATAACACCATGAATTGGTTTTTGTCTCGTCTGTCTTGTCCATTTACTGCATATATTTTTACAATTGAAACCAATGCCTTTTTGTCTCAAATAAAATTTGCATTATGTTCAAGATTACAACTTACACTTATTACATTTTAACATTTTATACAACGAAGCAAGCTGCATTCACACAATTATTGAGAAATGGCTTCTAGAGGGATTTTTATTTAGCGATTAAGAAAATGTTCTCTAGGGGAGACATTTTTTTACATTATTACACCGAATATCGTCAACATTTTTATTCACAATGTTTTTAACTTTATAGTTCATTCATAAGATCATTTGAATGGTTTGAGACAAGTTCAGACTAAATTCTTCATCAAAAACTTAGAAACATTAAATATAGTGAAGCGGTGAACATTTATAGGTAGTTTTTTGACTGGTTGTTCAGGCACAATTAAGTATGGTATATAAATGTTAACAAGTGTATGTCATTGTGATTGTTTATTCTGTTAATTCCAAATAATGAGTGGATTCTTAATATGTAATCAAAAGTATTTCATTACTACCGAAGAGGTACATATTACGATGTTCAAAGACATCAGAATGCGACGTCCAAATCACAATATCAAAAGCAAATTAAAACCCCAGAATAACACTCTCTGTGTCACTAGAAGTGTGCTATATTATCTTAAAATTATTTCAATTAGACTGTATAGTTGTCTCCGTCACCTTTTTAAACACAATAAACGTGTTTTGAAATCCCAGGGATGTATTATAATTTCAGATATACTCTTTACTATGCTGTATCGATCAATTTAAAAACTTTACAAATATATTATTTCGTCTGGCATAGTTTTATGGTAATATAATAAAATAACAGAAACCATAATCGGCGAAATAAACGTGATCTGTTTCATGTTGATTTGTGTCGAAATTGACAACAATAACTCAGAGTGTATATGTCTGATAAAACATAATCGTATGGTTTGATGGTACATTGTAGTTTTTCTGTCTAGAATTAAAAACATTGAATTTTATAGTGTGCAATGGTTTCCATCAAAGTCGCCATATTAGCCATTATACTTTTTATAGACTTAATATAATATTTCTTAACGTTTTGATACAAACTGACCCTAAAGTGTCTGGGATGTGTTGTATCAAACGTTTGATTGTATCAGACAGAGCTTCTCAAAAGAATTACATCAGTCTTAACGTGTGATTTACATTGAAATATATTTCTGAGTGAATTTTTATTTCCCAATGATAGTATGTTACATGCTAAAGAAATAAACGTTACGAACCATCAAATCATATTACTCGCACAAATAATACAAGTGTCGTATAAACAATTCTTATAAAGATATTGTGTCTGATGTTGTATCAGATTATCGTTATACACTCTCCAGTTGTCTATGCTGCTTTTAATGTCTCAATTTACAAAGTGTTTTAGAGACATAATCATAAGTCATATAAATAAAAACCTCATTTTCTATATTCTTTATTGGATTTGTATCGAGAAAAGAAGACAAATATACAAGTCCATGTATAAGAACTGCTTAAGACTGTAAAATTGATAGCAATGATCTATGGTCTATGCCACATAGTGTCTTTATTTACCTATTGCAATATAAGCCTATTCCAAACATTTTCAAGTAAATATATATAAATTCCACATAATTAGGAAAAATTAGTTAAAAAATCAATCCCTGTTGACAATAATTGCTTAAAATTTTCAGTCAATTTTAAATGTTTATATTTAAATCCTTTAATATCATCAGCTTTGACATATTACATTCTTTAGTTTTGTTTAATTCTACGCCTTGGGTTAGTTGACATTGGCATTTATCTCTGCAGAATTAAGGGCAAATAATTAAGATTTACATCCAAATTAGGAAATTTAATGCTACATTTTTCTAGAACTTTTTCGCCGTTTTTGTAATTAGTAGTTTATATCGGGATTTTGTTCATGTAATTACGTTCATGCCGATGTACAGAGACTGTTCATAAATAGTAATTATTGTCAAAAAGCAAATTATCGCGTCATTTTGTCTAGGATTGCTATCAATTTGTTGTGCCATCCATCCTTTATGCAATTCTAAGCAACCTCATCCTATTACTATTATATTAAGGCATATTATTACCATGCCCTGCTTTTGTTCCTGGTATATATATCTTTTAAATTGAAAGGAAATTATCTTTGACAAAAACGTGATATCTACCGATGACAAACTTTTAGAATTAATTTGCAAAATACCTTTCTCAAACATCTTTCAGTTAGATAAATTAAGAAAATCTTCACAATTAGAAAACATGTAGTTAATCAAAAATAAACATACTTATCCATCTCCGATTCACAATTCAAAAGCAACGTAAAAACTATGGAACTGACAAATAATGTAAGACACGTGAACTTTCACCAGGAAAATGAGACTGGGTGTTCTGGAAGGGTAAGCAGCTCCTGAGAGTGTATAAGTTTGATAGCACAATTACATGTGGTTTGATGTTACATTGTAGTTTTCTATCAAGGATTAAAAAGCAATGATTTTTGTAGTATGTAATGGTTTCCATCAAAGTCATCGTATTAGCCATACTTTATATTCTTATAGACCTTTCTTTTAGTTTGTATATATTTTGATAGAAACTGGACCTAATTAATCTGGGATATGTTTTATAAAACATTTGATTATATCACACAAATCTTCTCCAAAGAATTCATCAGTTCTTACGTACTGAGTTACATTAAGACATATATCTAAGTGATTTTGTATTTTCCAGTGAGTGACAGTATGTTACATGCTAATGAAATAAACTTTACGTCCCATCAAATCATATTACTCGCACAAATAATACATGTATCGTATAAACAATTCTTATAAAGATATTGTGTCTGATTGTGTATCAGATTATTTATATACACTATCCAGTTGTCTATGCTGCTTTTGATGTCTCAATTTACAAAGTTTTTCAGAACATAACTATAAGTCATATAAAAGAATATCACAATTTTCTATATTCTTTATTTGATTTGTATCGAGAAAATAAAAGACATATACCAGTCCATGTATAAGGACTGATCAAGACTGTAAAATTGATAGCAATGATCTATGATCTATGCCAAACGTATCTTTATTTTAGTATTGCAGTATAAATCTTTCTCAAACATCTTCAAGTAAATATTTCACGAAGGAAATTAAAAAACTCCTCATAATTAGAAAATATAGTTAAAAAGACAATCCCTGTTGATAATAATTGCTCATAATTCTCAGTCAGTGGTTTAAATGTTTATAATCAATTCCTTCCTCATCACCCGTTTTGGCAAATTACACTCATAGTTTTGTTTAATTCTATACCTTGTGTTATTTCTATCGTTTTTTAGTTGTGCCATTGCCATTTATTTCTGCAGAATTAAGGGCCAATAATTAAGATTTATAGCCAAATTAGGACATTTAATGCATTACCTTTTCTAGATCTTTTTGACCGTTTTTATAATTAGTTCATACCGTTGTACAGAATCTGTTCATTAATAGTAATTACTGTCAAAGGCCAAATTATCGCGTCATTTCATCTACGCTTGTTATCAATTTGTTGTTGCATCCTTTATAAAATGATTTTGGTTACATGAAATGACTTTTGGCAATCTCATCTTGTTATAATAAGACATATAGATACCGTGCCTTGTTTTTGTGCCTGGTATATATGTCGTTGAAATTGAAAGAAAATTGTTTTTGACAAAAACGGATTTTTTGACGATCGATAAATTTTATAATAAATATTTTAGAACACCTTTCTGAAACATCTTTCAGTCAGATAAAAAAAGAAAATCTTTGTGATTAGAAAAATATCTAGGTAAACAAGCAATACCTGCTGATAATAAATGCTAATATTTTTCAGTCAGCTTTGGTTCCCGGTACATGTGACGTATAAATTGAAAGAATATAATATTTGGCAAAAAACGTGTCTTTTACCGATGACATTCTATCATTCTTTAAAATTGATATTAAAGAATGGCATAATACCTTTCTCAAACATCTTTCAGTAAAATAAATAAAGAAAGTTTTCAAAATTAGGAACAATATTGTTAAAAAGACAATCCCTGCTTATAATAATTGCTTATAATTTCCAGTCAGAAGTTTATAATCAGTAAGAGGTATGTTCTGCAATATCAAATTGTCACGTCCAAATCACAACCTCAAAGGCAAATCAGAACGTATGGATAACGTTCTGAATATCACAAAAGTGTATTAAATTATCATTAAACATTTTAAATGGACTGTGTAGTTGTCTATATCACATTTTTAAACACAAAAACCCGTTTTGAAAAACCCTAGAGACCGATAATATTTTAAAATCTCTTTACTTGGCTGTAACATTCACATTTAAAAACTATAAGAATATAGAATTTCGTCTGGAAATGTTTTTTGTAGTATGATAAAATAACAGAAACCATAATCGACACCAGTCCATGTATATCAAACATACTAATCCATGTCCGAATCACAATCCAAAAGCAAAGTAAAGTAATGACTTATGCCAAACACGCGTCTTTATTTTAATATTGCAGTATAAGCTTTCCTAAACATCTTCAAGTAAATTAATGAAGAAAATCTTCATTGTTATGGGAAAATTTGTTCAAAGGCAATCCCTGATGATAATAATTGCTCATAATTTTTAGTCAGTAGTTTAAATGTTTATAATCAATTCCTTCAACATCAACAATTTTGGCAAATTACATTCGTTAGTTTTGTTTAATTCTATGCCTTGCATTATTTTCATCGTTACTTAGTTGTGACATTGTCATTTATCTCTGTAAATTTTAGGGCCAATAATTACGATTTACAGCCAGATTAAGCAATTTGTTGGTACTTTTTTACCTTTTATAGAATTAGTAGTTTTTATCGGGATTTCGTTCATGTAATTACGTTCATGCCGATGTACAGGGACTGTCCATTAATTGTAATTATTGTCAAATGGCAAATTATCACGTCATTCTGTCTAGGATTGTTATCAATTTGTTGTTACATCTTTTATAAAACGATTTTGGTTAGATGAAATGACTTTTGGTAACTTCATCATCTTGTTATGGTTAACCCTAAGTCTAAAATTGTCATTACACCAGAGTCACTTTCAATTCAATTAAACATATTTTTAGGACCTTGCTAAAGCTTATCATATTAATCAAAGTGGATAGTAGGACACCGACATAACTACATTGTCTTTCTAGGAAAATATGTTGCTTGTTAAAGATAAAGTTTAATCAGCTGAAAACCATCACAAACTAACGAAAACAAATACGGTATTTTTAAGCATAATTTTGAGAATAATCACCGCATTTTTGTAATGCAATTTACCACTAAATTAGTAGCCCTGAAAACAGTTCTCACACATTTAATCATAATAGTAATCTATTGATACTTGAAATAAACAAAGTGATAACAACAGAAAATTAGTCTGAAAAACAATATTATATGAGTTTGTGTTTTTTTTAAATATCGCACTATTTTTGCTTTTTGAGGTATTAAAAATGCATTTTGCTTGGTTTTGTTTCTGGAATTAAGACCGTCGTTTTAGTAATAAATTAATAAAAATCATTAATCATTCCAAGACCTCTAGAACGATAAACGTTGAAAATGTCAATTTAAAATTATCATGCCCTGTGGTTCTATATATCAATTTACAAACCACCATATGTTTTGCTGGAACCTAACTGTAATCATTCAGGTAGAAATTATAAAAAAAAAACAATGACCAAAAACGTCTATCGGTTTAGATGTTACAAATTCACTTTGGGTGACTTTAAAAAGCAAAGATAATGAAAAATCTTGACTGTTTAATGAGGTTCATTGTTCAGCAAAATGAACACTAAAGTTGAGGAATAAAATGTGATGTGACATGACCTAACTCAACTAATACAATTTAATTTATAAAAATTAAATTAATTTATTATATTGAAGTAATTTGGTCAATTTTTCGTCTGCTATTATTTATCTAAATCATAAGAGGCTCGTCACGTATGATTTCATTCATTGTTAAGCGGCATTCACGCATATAAATCGTGCACGTTCCTCGTGGTCACCTCACTTTTGATTTTGACCAGAAGGCAAGCAGATCGAAAAATCCCTCCCATAATCCCACCCATTTTAGATAAAATTTCTGCTGTTTTTCATTGTATATTTTCAGCTTTTCTCACATGACGTCATGGATTTGGAATGGATAGTGTTTAAACCGTTCATTTTATATTTTGTGGATGGAGAGATTATAGCATCAGCGGAATTCATCATTTATGTGTTGTGCTCACTGGTTGCCCAGTTGATGTATCCAGAAGATGCATATGTTGGTGGCCCTCCATATCTCTTCTTAGTGACAATTCTTAAATGTCGACGATTTTATTTATCGTTGATCAGTTGTATAAAATTACTTTAATTGTCATTATCTGTTGTTTAATCCTATTATATTCAATAAATCCATGACAAAAAAGTGCCAAATAAAAAATACTATATTGTTGTTTTTATTTGCTTTCAAGACTGAATATATAATAATACGGTTTTACCTTACTAGAAAGCATTTGGTAAAAATGTTAGTACTTTCTTCACTAAAATGCACGCTCATACGTTTTGGAATTCAAAATTCGATTGGCTTAAAGAAGTCAGAATTTTTTAACTGAAGATTTTTTATTGGCAACAACGAGCCACCTAGCAACCAGGAAGAAACACGGGCATTGTAAAATAAACGACAGATCAAGACAGAAATATACCCTACGACTGCTTATACTAACACTGCCGTCAAGTGGTGGGTATAGTATTACTAGAGAGCCCCTTTTATACCATTGGATGTGGTTGTGGTTCCATAAACAAACAATTTAATAAAAATTGTAAATCAATGAACAATAAACCCAACAATTATTAGGTTTCAATAAATATTTTTAAAAATTATACAGCATTTTTTCTTTTTGCTTTATTTTTATGGAAAAATAATTGGTTTCATAACAATGTACAAGCTGGACAATAAATCGCAAAGATCTACAACATTTGAGGAGCATAGATGAGGAAACTGCATCAACGTTCTAGATTTATAGCATTGCAACAAAGCATAAATGATAACACACGATTCTGATTGTGAAATGTTCGATTCATTGTAGCAACAAATAAAAACAAAAATAATCTTGAAACAATTTATGTACTTTATTTATATTTCTACTCAATATGAAAAAATGCCATAGAAGCAGACACGCATATAGACAATTTTTGACAAAAAATTCGAATCAACTTAAATCTGAATCAATGTAGTTTATCATATATACTTATGGATAACATAGTCATATATGTAGGGGTTGTTGTTTAATTGTTGAGTATAAAAAGATTTTGTTTAGCATGCGCGTATAAATTAACCGCTGGTTTGTAAACTGGTTTAATGCCCTCAAAATAGCAATAAATCTACAGCAATTAACATGTACACGTATACGTGTGTGTCCTTTGTTGACTTGTTTGGCCAATTCCATAGTTTTCCTGCATTGTAACGTACTGCAATCGGGTTTTCTTATAATATTTTCCCTCTATTTCATGTTTTAAGCTTGAAGTATAATTTCAAATATGATCGAATAAGTCGCAAAATATTGATTTAGCTTTTTCAGGAAATTGAAGTATACATGTTTAAACCGTTTTAATGAGGTTCTTAATTGAGCATTGAAGTAACATAATTTGAAAAGTATTTTCTATTCAAGTGTGAGTTATGATATAGCCATACACTTGAATTTAGAGCGTCCGGAAGGTAAAAACACAAATTTGGCTAGGGAATAATCATAAATCGTACATAATTTATATATCAATGCCTCAAAAACTAAAGTTTACTCTCTCATGCAAAGTTTTGCCTTAGTTAAATTTGATGAAATATATGTTGGTCCTTTGGGTATCTTTGGAACATCTTCAGAAAACAAATATGATTTCATAATTTTGGTCCAAGCACTACTGATGAGGAATTATATTCCGAAACGGCCGTCAATGCTGTAATATTGAAACTGGTATAATATGTAATAGCAATATTGATTTACGATATTTTTGTTAAATTATTCACTTTATTATATACACAAAATTGCGTAAATTTTAAGGGAATTTCGAGGTTATTACACAAAGGAAAATGGGTATTATTGTGTTGTCTTTAACAAAAAAGATTGCTTCAGATCAAAGTGGCATTCAATTTTTGTATGCATCCTATTGAAGTATTCCCTTACGTGAGTGTAGGTATTTATTGTTAGAGATTACAATAGAATCAAATTGAAATAATGTATTTCTTAAGAAAACACGTGTAAATAAACAATAAAGACGGAATCACAAAAACAAAACGCCACGATATCCATCCAAGGACATTGGCCGCGCTGCAAAATAAATATATTTCAGGACAACGGAATAGAAAAGGACGAACAATACACGTCTTTGCCTGAAGAAAATCAGCAAGCAAAGCAACAAGTTAAAAAAACTAAGCATGACTTAGGTAGACAATTTTGTGTTTTGACAGATATAGATTCTCCACTTTTATTAACGTTATTATTCCGACAATACAAGATGACTACTAGGGGCTTCTTATCACAAAAGAAAATAAAGGTCACTGAATTAAATGACTTAAGTAAAGTGTATTTTGCTTTTGATTGTTTTTCTTTCAATATCCTAAAAATATTTGTATATTTTCTTTTATTTTGATCCGAACACCACAGTGGAGAAGTCTTATTAGGGAAAGACCGTCTAGTGCTGCGCATTAAAATAGCTCTAGTGATAATACAACGAATATAAACTACCAATCATAATGTTGCCTTTCAACACCAAATTTAGATTCAAATGAACAATGATTATAGAATTACGTGTCAAGAAAACATTGCAGTAAATTTTAAACAAATTAGAATTTACACTCATGCTCTGAGCCTTAAAATCAATCGCTTTAATTTAATTCAAATCAAAACGAATGGAGCTCATAAGAAATATAATGTGATTTTTATATATTTTTATTTCCCCAAAATATTATCCGGAAGCAATGTTTTTTTGATATCAGCAAATACATCGCATATACTTATTGATTTGTAATAGGGAAATTGGTCCTTGATTTCGTTTTATAGTTTATTATTTTCAAAGTACATGTACATCTTGAAATATGTTATAAACTTGCTGATCAAGTGTATGTTGTGATATTATTAACATTCATATGGTCATATGAAAAGAAATAAGATAAGAAGTATATTTGAACAATACACGGAAACTACTGTTTATAAAACTGTAATAGGCTATTTAATTGTTAGTAAATGAACACATACATTTCATAGTGTTTGATGAAGTGATGATGCATTTTTTATGATAAAGCAATATATGCTTTGCATAGAAAATAAACGATAAATCTCGAGATGTAAGCGTGCAATAAATACCGATATTTGCACGCTAACTTTGTTTCAGTCCGAGGTTTCCAGAATATTTTTTCATAATGCACGCTTTGTCACATGACACTGTCTTTTATGATATTATATGATTGTTGTCGATGTTATCGCTGTGTTGTTGATAAATTGCACTAGTTCCTTTATTCATAAACAAGCCTCTAACTTAAATTTTTCAAAAATATTAGTATCAAAGTAAAAGAAAAAACAATATTGATTAAATTGTACAATTATTACAAGTACGTGCTTGGGAAATTGAAATACTACAATCAAAATTTGATTTGAGTTCACGCCATGATTTTTACAGTTTTAAAGAAATTCAATTCAATTAACCAACAAATAAATTTACTTCATATTGAATAAACTTGTTTTCTTTGTTCCAAATTTACAGCAGGATTTAAAAAATCTGTTTATTTAGCTGTTTAAATTGCACTTATAAACATAAAAAAAGTCAAACACGCGTGTTGAAACATCTCGAATTGAAACTGATTTTGTTAAGAAAAAAAATTGTTTGTTTATTGGTCATATTTCTATAGTTATGTGCAAGAATATTAGTTGCTAATACTTTTATTTTCCTATCGTCCGAAGAGTGGACTATGATGGTATGTGAGGTTTACATTTTTAGCTATGGTTATGTATTATGAAATCTTTTACAACACCTATCATGTAAATCACAATAATATAATTTAATTCTCATTTTCATAAAGTGTTTGATTGGTCAGACCTTTTCTGTTACGTTTGCATAAATGTGTAAACTCTCATTGATGTCATCTTATTATGGATGACGCACAGAGGCATTTGAATTCCTACGCCATAATGTTGATATATTTTACTTGCTCTCGCTATTTTGTTGTTTATTTGAAATTGTTGATTTGTTGTTGAAAATATGTTTAAATTGAATTTTAAGAAATAAAATCAATTTTTCATTTTGTAATGGAAGTATTAAAGAATTTGGACAATTTGCACACGCAAAATTCAGTGTCCAAAATGCCCGATTCTTTCATACTCCATAACAAAATGAAAAATTAATTTCATTCCTATAACCGGAAAAAACATTAAAATATTTACATCGTTTTCAATTATACACGCTTAAGCTCAAAATGTGATCTCGTTATCGTGAATCTACCAAAACAAAAACATTTAACTACAATAGTTAAAGTATCAAAAACATGCATAAATGAACATTTTCCAGCAAAATCAGTCATTTGAAAAATTTTCTTGCTGATTTAAAACAAAACTGTCTAAAAATAGTTTTGTTTGTTTCATAGAGCGTAATACGTTACTCAATTATCAAACCAGAAAATAAGAGTTTGGAATTCGATCGAATGTTTCTCTACTTTGACAAATCTGTTTTGTAACTTATCTACAGTAAAGTACTTTTTTATGATTAAAATAGTTTAATTGTTTAATTGTGTGAATGAAGGCATTAATTTAGGAATCAAAAGACGCATGAATAATATCAGCTCAATAAATGAATTAACGAGAGAAAGAGAGAGAGAGAGAGAGAGAGAAAAAAAGAGAGAGAGAGAGATGATCGTAAAATTTAAAGGCAATTGAAAAAGTTGAAAAACTATTGTGAGACAGTTTCTTTCACTTTAATTATTGGACATTCTTGCGTGCGTGTTCTGTTGCATCATATCTACAAATAAAAATACAGCTACACATCTTGTAGAGTCACATAATTGTCTGTCCTATGGTGTACACTTGTGGGCTTTTGTTAAGCGCTAGCTCTGTTGCATGTTCCTTTCACCCAATTTTCATTACACACTTGGCGGGTGTAGCTAGTTAAACAGGAGGTGCTCAGCCTTTCGGAGCAACGGTCTCACTTTCCTGGTGGTAGTTCATGTGTTAACCTAACTTGTCAATTTCAAAGTTTTAACTTTGCTTCTGTATTGTGTTTCAGACATGGATAGGTGTAATTGTTTTTGTTCAAGTTTTAACTTTGCTTCTGTAGTGTTTCAGACATGGATAAGTATAATTGTTTTTGTTCAACAATATAAAATAGTGGCGTCATTTAACGCAGCTGTCATATACACTCAGGTTTTTTATATGATCGTTGCACATCTACTAAAGATGTACAAAGATCATCATGCATATTCTGTTGCATACTTTTCAGCATATAAAAAAATATAGAAATACATCTGGTAGCGTCACATAACAAAACTAAGTTGGCGTTTCAATGTTTAACACTACTCTCCTCAAAGGAATAAAACTGATGTCTTAATTTTTTTTATTAGTCGTAAATGTGAAAATTTTTGTCGTGTGACTAACAGTATTTCCTGAAATGCATATTAATTTGTTTAGGATTGAGAATTTCTAGACTCCCTGTGCTGGTTTTACATCCCGCATTTCAGAATGGTGTATTTTTCTTGACATTACATGTTATGTCATTTCATCCATTTAAACAGCTGATGCAAGTTCCATGGGAATAGAGGATTTGCAGTTCATAAAGCATGTTCTGCTTTGCCGAAGCCAACGCAACCAAGATCATGTAGATAAAATAAGTAAATCTTCGGTCTATAAGGATTTATGTAAAAATATATGACAAAATGCATTACGTTCGTTTACTGGTACGTTTCTTTGAAATATTTGAAGCTTAATGCCAGTTAGAATTGATGTGGCTATCATTTATAGCATATCTAGTGTATATCTAGTGTATTTTTACAAAAATATTAAAATAAATAGGAAACTTATCTATCAGTAAAATGTAAAAGCATAAATACGACTTTAGACAAAAACACAAAAATATTTACGAGGATTGTTCAAGTGAGTGACTATGATTTCAAACAATGATTACGAAAAACTATTGAAAAAAGAATTGAAAAATAAAGGAACAACAAAGAATTGAAAAACAATTATGTAGCCAGTTACTAGTAGCTAACTTTACCTATCTTTATAATTGCCAGTTAAAACTTACGACTAAAAAAAGAAATGCCAACTTCCTCCAATTCGAGCAAAGGGCAATGTGTAAATACTGTCCAAATGTGCAAGAAGGGGATCCAGTGTTGTACATTTGACAGACGCAAACAAGAAAACGAAAACAAAAACAAAAGATAATAATGAAATGATTAAAACAAGAGAAGAAAATGGCATAATAGGGCTATTGATTATAAAATTCTTGACTATGTATAGGAAAAGAGCTAATCCATCCGATTTGGTTGAAAGAGAAAACGCGATTCTTTTATACCACGGACTCGAAAGGGGTTATTTAAATAATAGACCAAAAATCTAGGCAGAAAAATAATAAAAACACATATTGCGATTACTAATTATAATACGTTTGGATTGGCAATGGAATTAATAAATTTATTTCACAATATTTACCTGTTCTGCTAAAAATATCCTGAAGTGAATCATCTGCCTCTTCAGCATAGGTATAAGAAAGTATAAAAATGTTACTAAGTGATGATATCTATGTCGGTATGGTATCACTATGGCAACTGTATGACGTGATGAACAGTTTAGTGGCTTCCAAGATCCACCATGTTGTAAGTCCATATTAAGAAGGATGACTTTTGTAATCGTAAAATTTAATTGATGAAAATCTTTTACTTCTCTATTCATATCTGAAACATAAGGAATTTATTTTAATAACTTATTATAATAGGTGAACATGATAGCGAATAAGATATTAATGTTGTCAATTAAAAATGTAAAATCAGATGTTTTACCTGATTTGCAAATCCAAAATCCAATATCGACTCTTAACTATAATGTGTTATACTGGGTGCAATGGTTGGTTTGATTCCTGACATTTCCCGAATTTTTGCCTGGTTGTAAGATAATATATATTTATATGATCCAGAAATGGATGTTTTGACTTTCTTATCTTAATACCGTCATTCGCCATTACGTTTTGTGTTTGCAACATCAATTAGGGATATGAGTCAGTACAATATACCTGGATGTAAATCATTCTCTGATAGTAAAAATGCAATAATGTGTCATTTGAATGTAGACTTAAAATGCAGTTAATATCTAAAATGTACTTAACGATTTGCCAGTACTACTGAGAACAAGGGACAACGAATGGAGAAAACAAGAAAATTATACAGGAATAAGATATACCTCTGATGTTTTCTACAGGAAGTATAGAAATTATCGTTATTTTCATTACTTTTGAAAAAACATGGTTGTAAAATCGAGCATGTCAGATTCCTTGTTGTATATGCAGCTAAAAGAAAACATCATTGGTTTCTGTCTGGATTGCTTTCGACAGAAGTGTACTTAAACATGTAGAATCAAATCAAACAAAACGTTAAATCAAAATATTTATCAGTTTTGACTTAACATGGAACATTTTTAAAATATAAAATTCCTCCTAACTAAGGTAGACTCAATCATCCAAAGTATTTCCTTAGCTAAATTTGGTAAAATATATTTTGGTCTTTTTGGGTATCTTTTCAACATTTTGGTAAAAATATTTGGTTTCACAATTTTAGTCTAAGCACTACTGATGAAGAATTTTATTCCGAAACGGCCGTCTAGTGCTGTTAAAATAAAACTGGTATATTATGTAATTTACTAAATAATACTTTAAGCATTAGAACATTTTAATAAGAAAAAGCATAATTAAACAACTATAAGATGTATTGGTTTCAGTCTGTCAAATATTTTTCAAACCTATTGATTTCATAATTCTTAAACACATTTAAGCATCGATACAAATGTCAACTTAAGTATTTTAAACTAAATAGCTTGTTTTAAATTGTTGCAGGAATTGAAATTAAATCTCATGACATCGTTATATAATGAATAAATCGTTAGACTGAGATTGACAAAAACATTTTCTCATGATGACAAGTATTAGTGATGAAAATAGCTTGGTTCAATCTCAAATACAAATCAATAGAGAATGGAGATTAAGAAAATCCCATGAGAGGAACAATGTAATGTAAAGCCCCAATAACTTATTACAATCACGAGGGGGAAAACTCATTATCCTTAGACAAATGATCTGTTAATTGTCATAGTGAAAATAACCTTTAGAGACCTATTCAATTAAAACTGCTCTTTCACTACTTTGCTTTGAACCTTAAGATAGATCTTAGATGGTCTGTTAATTGTCATAGTGAAAATAAACTTTAGAGACCTATTCAATTGAAACTGTCCTTTACTACTTTCCTTTATAATGCGTTTTGAACCTAAATATAGATCTCAGGTGGTCTGGTGATTGTCATAGTGAAAATAAGCTTTAAGGATATATTCAATTAAAACTGTCCTATACTATTTTCTCTTTATGACTGCATTTTGAACCTAAACATATATCTTAAAGGGCAGTTTAGAATGTTGTTTTTGTATATGTGAAAAAGACGTTTTCTAAATCATGATAAAAATGATCTTTAGAATTTTTTTTCAATACAACCAGGCTGCTACTAACAAATTATTGTATAGTTAAATTCGTTTTTGTGCCGCACTTACGCATTTTCAGTTATTTGCGATGGGAGTTTCTTTCATTTCTTTATGACTTCTTTTTTAACCTAACCATAGACCTGATAAAGGTTTATTGACATAATAAAGTTATAAGTGTTCATTCACATTTTTATTTTAGTAGCATTAAGAAACATTTTAAGCAAAAAAATTGACGCCAAACATGACAATATAAATTATCACTAAATCTGTTTTAATTTTACAGCGCTAGACAGTCATTTCAGAATGAAATCTCATCCAAAGTGCTGAAATGATGCTTTCCAGGTTTCACTTTATGCGTAATTTTTGTTTCCTTGTCATAACAGATACTGAAGAGATCATTTTCAGAGACAAATCTAGGTCGCTAATTAAATGATTGATTTACAATAAACAGGGATGATTAATTTCTAAACCTGTCCATCGTTATCAATGTGTGATTAATGTGTAACTGTCTAGACATAAACCACTCGTCACTCATGTTTACGAACTTTTAACTACGACAAAGATTTGGTACAATAACGCAATATAGTTTTACATATATTGTTGATGTCTCTGCACTCAGAATTATCATGCAACAATCAAAAACAAACATACTAATCCATGTCCGAATCACAATCCAGAAGCAAAGTAAAAACTTTAGAACTGACGAGTAAGGTAAGACACGTGAACTTCCACCAGGTAATGTCTATTTGCCACCTATACAGAATTACCTTCTATGTATTTGAAATTTCAAAGTTTCACATTCTTTTCATTCTCAATTTTGTTAACACACCTTGCGGGCATATAATTCGATATATTTAACTTTTATATCTAATGCTGGACGCCGGTGTGATGTACATTTGACATATTAAAAGCGGGTTGCTCACTCTTCAACTAGTGAACTATAATACCGGATATTCTGTTCATAAATCAAATTAATCTTCAATAAATCTATAAAGATTATAAAAATGACCAAAAAATGCGATAAAGGGATATTAATTGCAATTAAGTGAATATATGAAAGTTTGGACAAGCGTAGGAATGAGTGGAAAGTGGTATCCAGTAGTGTGGATTATCAAGCTTCGTGAGCCCGTTCACTTTTTCATTAAATTTCAACCAATTTTGTATCAAAGAAGCTAGAAATTAATACAAATTATTAAAAAAATACACCATTAATCCCTTAAATGTGACCACTTTCGTTCATTCGAGAAAATATCAGAATCTAAATCAAGAACGATGGATTAAGATCTTAAGGACCACAATTTGCAGTGTACTCAGTCTGAATTTATTAACACAACATCCTTTTCTATTCTTGTTACATTACTTGTCCATATGCTGGGGTGCTACAAGAAGTGGTTTTGTATATGTGTTTATTTCTTTATTATAGTTTCCTTTTACTTGTATTGGCTATCGTAAAAATCATGTTTTCAGCTTCAGATTACGTCATTATAGCAATCAAGTTAATTTTTTCATTTTGTTATGGAAGTATGAAAGAATTTGACATTTTGCACAATGAATATTTACGTAGCGAATTATGTTACGTGTGCAATGTTCAATTCTTTCATACTTCCATAACAAAAAAGAAAAATTAAGTTCATTTCTTATGATTCAATTAATAGATTTTTGTCAACACAAATCAACCATTTAAACAGCAATATATTCGTAGCAAGTAGAAAAATAGCAACTCTAAGGCAAAGGAATTCAATTGCTTCTGTACGTCATTCATAATAAGATGACGTCACTGAGAGCCAATTCTTTCATGCAAACGTAACAGAAAAATCTGACAAATCAAAATACTTTAAACAAATGAGATTTGAGTTATTTAATTATACCCTTACTGTAATAACCTTATTGTTATATTTTTTGCCGTTATGTTTTTACCATTAGGTCATTTTGGTCATGCAACATAAATCGCTAAATTTTTTCACTGATTTATACATATAGATAAATGCAAATATTTTCATTTTCATAATTATTTGATTTTTATCGCAAGTATGCAGTTTGAAATTCATAAATAAGAAGAAGAGCAGGTATTTTGAAGATATGCTAGTTCCAAAGTTTTAACTTTGTTTCTTGATTGTGATTCGGACATGGATTAGTGTGTTTGTTTTTGATTAAGTCTTAAGAGTCTGCTTCGTTAGACGGACAATACACATGATACAAATGAAACGAATATGTAGGAATCTTGGGAATGGCATTATGAAAGGATATTAATACAACTTTAACTAATGACATAAAACATAAATCAACCGTATCCCATCCTAGTTTGAAACGGTATCTTTGAATCCGTGCAAGGAATAAGACATTATTTTATTTTCACAGATTCTGAATCAAAATCAATATTTTTCTGTTTTTATAAATACAAACGTTAATAAATGGTAAAAAGTCCAGATTGTTGTCTTTTCCCACAGAACAAAAGCAAAAAAATTTGCTATATCAAATAACAAAGCATAGATGTCTGTGTGAACAACTCGAATTTCATCTTATATAAAACCTATTTATTTCTCCAGACAACTTATATAATCTTTTTGTCATTTATAAGTATTCTCTTTATATCCACATGTCTGTTTTTCTAAGGGAGAAAATAAAACATATACATTTCACAGACGTAATTATAAAAGCACAGCTAAATTATAAAGGCAGTTTCAATATACAGTTGTATTTTCTTGGGCTGTCTTGTTTGGCCGTTTTAATATTGATTTGCATATAAGGTTTTTGGTTGCCTTGATTATTATTAATTCCATTTGAAATACAAATGTCACAAGTATCAATAAAGGCTGTTGATTAAGGTTAACGCATTACCTATACTTTACAAATACGACAATTATACGCATTTTCACAAATCTTAATTTACTGTTATTAGTAATATTCATGCCGAAGTGCTTTAAAACTATTGCTTACATCGCTTAAAGTGAAGTAAGTGTCATCAAATAGATGAAGTGTAAATAAAACAAAATATCAAAATGTAGAAAATATATGCGATTAGTAGAATATACGTCGCCACTTACTTTCCCATTTAACTTCAAAGCGGATACAGATTTTTCAGCAATAGATATCAACAAGTGACAAGGTTACCAATTCAACAAAGAAGAATTGCGAAAAGGCAAGATGTATAAAAAGACAAGGATTTGATAAAAATAAAGCATAAGTATGCAATATAATACTAAATGGATTATATTGATTTTACATTTAAATATTTATTAAATATTTTTATCCTTGTAATATATATTTAAAAATCTTAAAATCATTTGACAAACAATAACTCTACACATATTGAAAATATACAAAACGTTGCAACCTGACCTAGGTATGTAGGCAGAAAGACCAAAAATATAGTCCTAGATGTATTATTTCTTCTACACACAATAAACTGCAGACAAGATTACATTTACACCGCTATAATATGTAATATTTTAAAAAAAGTAATTACAGAGGACAAAATGAGCAAAGAAAAACAGATAATAGGACTTTCTGAATACCTCCCGTAATTAGAGATGTCAGGGTTAATGGCTGTGATAGTACTAATAGAGGTCATAAACCATTTCACTTTTTCAAATAGTATTCCATAGTACATGTAGGGAACAACTAGCAAAAAGACAAGAAAAAAGACATATAGCTCTGTAGAGTATAGACAGTATCTTTAGTTAATGTCTTATTATCTCAAATGGTCTTGTTTAATTACTATTGGAGATCCTAGGTCATCCCATTTATTTCACATCTTGTGGTTAATAAATATAACTATCAAAAACAAACATACTGATCCATGTTCATATCACAATTCCAAAGGCAAATTAAAAACTTTGAAAACTGGTAATTAAGTTACACACGTAAACTTAAACAAGACATGCGAGGTCAGGTAAATGAACATAAAATTATTTGCACGGATTTGCGAAGCTTCTTAAAAAACTATGAATACTATGCATTTATGATATATAAACCAGTTGTAAATTGAAACAGTTTTTCGTTTTCGAAATGTATTATATGGGTAATTTGCAATGACAGGTACAGTTTAACAACCATGTTTAATTGGTTCATTTATTCTAATCAATTCCTTCGGTCAAGAGATGATGGAGTAATGGTAGAAATTAGATCGGTTATTATATGTTTTCTCTTGTCAGAATGACAACTGGATCACAGGGTTGTTTTAATAGCCATGTATGTACTTTTTTGTTGAATGGTTCAATCAATAATCTGATTTGATTTTCATGTTGAACTTTTTCTTGTGCATTTTTGAATGGCAATAATCTTTATAATTCCCGTCGCAAACTTATCAAAAAAACTTTTATTGACAACGATGACCAACTAGATGCAAATCTGCAATCTAATCCGTTATGGTAAACTCTTCACAATGTAGTTAATGTATCGACCATGAATCAATTTTTTTTCAAAAAAAACAAGCTTTTATTATTTATGTAAAGAATTTAGGTCGTGGCTGTGTTTGCTTCTAAGGCAATTTGTAAAGTTAGCACTAGTTTCCAGTAAGTTTGAATTTGACTTGTTGCACCGTGTTTTGACACGTACAAAGTACATTTTATATAAATTACATATTTCTGCCAAAAGAGGTTTCTAATGGTATTTTGTACAATGAATCACTAATTGGAATAAGCATTTCGAAGTTGTGAATTATTTAATAACATTCTCTTACATCTCTTACGTTTGTTGTTTATTTTTCAATTCACAGGCTTATCAAGGCATTTAAAGAGTTCTATTGTTTTCAACAAAATATTGCTGAATAATATGCGGTATCGCATCTGTACACTAAATTACCATATTCTTTTAATTCTCAATTTTGATAATACACGTGGTGGGTTTAGCTAGCTTTACGCGATAGTTTTCTTTTCGGAGAACCCGGTCTCACCTCTGGCGGAGGTTCAAGACTTCATTCCAGTTTCAATATGGATTATTATGGTTGTTTTTGGTGATAACTGAAACCCGGTGACAGATTTCTGACTTTCATTCATTATGAGATACAGCGTATTTGTTTACCCTTCCAGAGCACGCGACCTCAGTTCCCTGCCTGTTCGAAGGTCAAATGTTTTACAAAATTTGTCAGTTTCAAAGTTTTTACTTTGCTTTAGTGTTGTCATGAAGGCATTGATTGTTATGTTTGTTTTCGGTAGTTGTGTTTTGACCTTCAAAAAATAGGTTGTTACAATACAGAGCTAAAAATAATGTAATTCCTAACCATATGTACAGTGTCTCAAACACGAACGCATTATATAGTTGTTTCAATTACAAACATTGTTGAGAAGTAACCATGTTATGTTGGTTCATTAATTCATATCAATACCGATGGTCAACTGATAGCTATCAGAATCGGTTTTTATATTACTTGTTTCCTTCAGTCGTTATATCGGTAGAATGACTAGATAATATTAGGAAGATTTTATGACTGGGACTGATCAATTAATTGTTTGTTCATAGTTTGTGCCTCACAAAAGTTCTTTTGTCATAAATATATAAATATATAATATATTTTTGTTAATTTTAAGCCGTTTCTGTAGCAAGTTTAGTATTAACAATTTTTTGAGTATGATATCAATAAAGATGCTTTTTTGTTATTTCTCTAAAATAGATATACATTGTATGTTTTCTTTGTATTGAAACTCGACATTAGATCGTATCTTGGTTGTTTTGTGTATTACCAATTGTCTCTAATATTTTACTCTCTATATTTTAAATTACTTTATATTTATTTTAATAAAATAAAATAATTTAATTCTAAGATTTGCATAACGAAACGTGTGTTCAACGTAGTGTTTAAATGATAACGTTATGATAGTTTTTGCAAGACCAACATATTTGTCTCTATTTTCTAAATTTGCTGCTACTGTGCATAAAGGCTATTTTGAACATTCATATATTGCGATTAAATTTTTATTTGTATCTTTTTGTCAACATTTTAATTATATTTCAACAAAGAAAAGAGAGACCGAAAGTGGAAAAAATAACGTTTTCTTTTAAATCAGTCTATGTGAGTGTGCATACCATAAGTTTTGCCACTTTTTCAATAAAATCAAAATGGTTAAGTATAAATACTCCTATTAGGTACCTCATTGGTTATATGTAGGTCGTCCAGGTGTGAATTGTCTTGATTCAATCACGCAGGTAAAAGGTACATTCATTTGTAATTTGGGGCCCAAATGGATAGCTGGAATACATATTTTCTGTCACAAATGTGATTTTTTCTATATACAGACGTTAACCAAAACATGCAGCATTGACAAAAATATAATTTTTAGTTAGGTATCTGAATAGTAAATAAATATCCACTGTTAATTTGTCCGAGCAATTCTTTATTAAAATGTAATTCACCATATTCCATGTTCAAAATAGACTTTATGCACAGTAGTATTCCGAAACGGCTGTCTAGTGCTGTAAAATTAAAACTGATATAATATGTTATTTAAATCCCTGAGTCGGTATCTCTGCTGATGGCTGTTGCCCCGAGAACATCATGAAATCAGTAGGCAATAAATGTGTATTATTGTCAGAAATATACTATTGTCTAAATTTGCTGCTAATTAAAATTTGAAAATCCCCAAAAACTAAGGTATATTCCCTCATGCAAAGTATTTCCTTATGTAGTTTTAGTAAAATATAGTTTGATCATTTTGGTTGTCTTTTCAACATCTTGAAAAAAAGGTTTTGGTTTCATATTTTTGGTCCAAGCACTACTGATGAGGAATTGTATTCCGAAACGACCGTATAGAATTAAAACTCCTACATGTATATGTTATTTCTCTTTCAATGACATATTCTGTATAGTATTCATGTAAAGTTGGTTCATTAATTCATATCAATACCAACGGTCAAAGATAATATCTAATCTGTCATTTATTTTGTGATTCCAAGCAAATTTATGATGACAGCTGACTTAATAATACTCATGAAAAAAACTTGTTTCACTTCCTAATTGGATCAATATTGGATTTTAAAAAGCCCCGATATAAAAAAAACCATACAAATCTATGTCAAAGCCCAAATCCCAAAGTAAACTAAAACCTTCGAAGCTCGTATACTGTCGACAATAATTTAAATAGCATTTCCTAAAATTATATTTATTTGTTTTAGATTAATATTATTAACTCTATTTTTCAAAAAGCTCTGAATGTCTAGTTTTTAAATTTCTCTCTTTATTCATTTTTAAGGGATACGTTATTACATTATCTAATGCGTGTATGTGAAACATCTTACTTCAGCAATTCAATGTTTTGTGATCGTGTACAGGTTTAATTATATGTTTTACTTGCTATAGATATAGCTTATCTAACATTGTTTTGAGATTTCAAACATCTATTAGAATATCAGGTACATGTTAAGAATTTTGAACTTTTTAGCTAGTTTAGTTCAGTAATGGTGTATAAGTCCAAATCGAGATTTTTTCACCTATATACATGTATATCAATGCCACCAGTTCAAGAGTGGTGGAGGAAACCGGAGTGAACGAAGAGCCTCTAAACCCTCATTAAGCAAACTGAAAAACCTTACCGCACTAGTATTTAGGAAAGTGGAATACAAACGTATCTGAGGAGTAGACCTGTGATCCGATGGCTTACGCTTTGGACCGTTTGACTAAAATGTCATCTACTTGGCAACATAAGCAAATCCATCATCTTATTTTTAACGAATAAAATTATATATAGAGATAACATACGTAACTTAAAATGTTGTGATGCCCTAAGATAATTGATATAACATGCCTACCTTTAAACAAAAACGATGAAATATCGATAATGATTACTTACCTAAATTCGGTGGTTCTAATGGACACAAATTCCTTTTAATAACGGTATTCTGTTTTTTATAATTATCCCTTTTCATAACATTGTTAACGTTTTTAGTTAAAAACTTTCTTCTAAATAAAACACCTCCAGATGAATTCTTTGGTACACTTTCCAAAATTAATTTTGAAATTTTCTTTCTGAATAACTCAGTCCTGGCCATAATTTTAGAATTTCTAAAACTTGATGCAAACACAGTTTCCTTAATTTTTCTTTTATTTGTTACATTATTTTGTTGTTGTGTTGATTGTTGTTTGCTTGTTGCTTTAGTTGAAGTATGTTTGCTATTTTGTATATGCATTTCATATCTATGAACTACTAAAATCTGACAAAGTGTCAATAAAAGCATCGTTATGACGGTAAATAAGAATAAGAGTGATGGTAAATCCCGACGTCTAAACATAGCAGGCATAAAAATGTTTCAAACATCAATAAAAGTGCTTCTATAACCATTTTGTAAAGTTATTCGTAATATAATGTTTTAAGCATACTCCTGTTCATGATTAAACATCAACAATAACAACGTGCTAATAAAGTTGTCAATCTATTGTACTGGAATCTTTCAGTCATACTGCTTTCTTACGATGTATTACTTGATACGCCATAATTAGTCTTCCAGCTTTCCATGCGGATGCTTTACCACTGAGCCACAGTATCAATTCTTAATTAATCCAGTTTGCTCCAACCAATACAAAAACAACACTTTTTGTGATTTGAATATCATCTCTTTAAAACAGCCTGTAAATCAGCCAGTTGAAATATATACACAACGATTCACTATATTTTCTTGAGTAAAAATTTCGGTATGGTCACATTGATAGTCATGTAGGCCAAAATACCGTTTATACCATCCAGAAAAAAATAGTGCTACTTTAGTGAAATCACTGCACTAATTTTTCACATAGTTTAATCTTATCGTTTCTGATAAACCATATTTCATTTCAGGGTTTCCATGTATTAGAATGTTTTTCTTTCATTTTTTATCACAAGTAGTATAGTATCACCACATACATGTAGTTAAAATCCAAACATGTTCACCTAAGGGAAAGCTTAATGTGTATTTAATTTTTTGTGTACCTGTATTAGAATCGGTTCACATGTCCCATCAACAATTTTGTCAGTTCATAAAGTATAAAATCCGTTTTGATAACATAAATTCAAGTAGAACTTTTACAGCTGTAGAAATACTAGTTTTGTAGTGATGGTGAACACACAATTTGCGAAAAAAAACAAAGCATCTAATATTGTCTTTCAATCTTTCAAAACACTGATACGGAAACCAAGTCTTTGTTCTTAGTACTTCAACATTTTGAAAAATAAAACTTCCCTCAAGATTTCAATTTCTTTTAAGACAAAGTTTGCTCACTACTTTACACAAGACCAAATTCGATAGACATTTTTTAAACTACAGTTTCTAAGAATCGAAATCCATACCACTCTATAGAAGCCTTAAGTTTAGAAGACAGGTTAGGTTGATGTCACTCCGTATTTGAATAACTGAATTGGAAAAAACGGTTGTTAAACTGAGCTGTCGTTGTATTCCTTGAGAAATCATTAATGTGTTAATCTTGCTGTTATCAAAGCAAGTTGATGGATGCTGATAGGAACGAGTTTTTCATCACAATAAGGAAGATGAACAAAACTTGTTAGAAGATATTGAACTGTTAATAGAAATCTGTGCTCTCTGATAAGATGTTTCTGTGTGCCAAATTCTTGTGTCCACTCTACTTCAAACACATATAATATATATATCTTTTTAATAGCATGTTCAATATTACGAAAAGAACATAGAACTTTGTTATTTCGGACGAAGCATGTTTTTAAATATCTATATTTTCTTTATTAAATGACCAAACAGAAAAATTACACATATGTGTATACGTATATAACTATACACATTTTCACACAAGTAAAAAAAAAAATAAAATAAAATAAAATAAAATACATATAATGAATAATAAAAGTGAAGAGTCGCCACAATTACATAAAGCATTCAATACTTCTTCTTCTTCTTTTTCTTCTTCTTCTTCTTCTCTGAGAAGAGAGAGAGAGAGAGAGAGAGAGAGAGAGAGAGAGAGAGAGAGAGAGATTATTTCTTTTGGAAACTAGCAAATATCAGCAAATCTTGGACATGGTCAAAATCAATTTTTGTCATGTCACCGAGGTAAAAGTAAAACACGTACTGTCAATATTGATTTTCAGTAACTGACAACTCGGGACACGCTGATAATCTTTCCTCTCTTATTCGTTAATACTAGATCTAATGTTAAGCAAATTAAGCACATTGCTATGAAGATATTTTCTGCAGTCTCCTTATTCGGTTACTGACAACTCTGGACTCGCTGATAATCTTTCTTCCTTTTTTCCTTACTACTAGATCCAATATTTAGCAAATTAAGTACATAGCTATAAGGATATTTTGTACAGCTTCCTTATTCCAATTTATTACAAAAGCTAATGTTTATGACTCCCAGAACTCTTATTCTTTCCAGCATTGTTCGCAATTATGATGATAAGAACAATTTCCAAATGATAACCTTGTTTAACTTTGCTTGATTGTGGTCGTAAATCTTGTTTTTTGATTACAGTTCAATCCGTTTTCGGTAATGAAAGGTCATTCTTTAATTTCATCTTATTTTTGGAAAGGTGTAATTTACTAGAACACTGAAATCGATAATTGTGGTAATGACAAACAATCAGAGCAGATGTATCCGTTCCTCATTCTTTATGCCATTAAACAATTACCTAAATCAAAAACTAACATACGTATCCATGTTCGACTCACAATTCAGAAGCAAAGTAAAAACCTTGGAACTGACAAGAAAGGTAAGACACGAGATTTTCTACATTGGAAGTGAATATATTCTTAAAGAATATATTTCATCAATTCAACTATTTCAAAAGTTTATTGATGGAAATATAAATATGTTTGCTAAAAACAAATGAAATTTATGCTTTCAGAAACGCTAGGGAATATGTCATGAGTAAATTTAGGAATCTAAAAAGAAATAAAATAACGCCAATATCAACAACGTATACAATATTTCGCTGACGTTAAGTTTCTAGTTTTTGACATGTTTAATAAATGATTTAACTCTATAACGTTATAGCATAAAGATTCAAAACACCCTCAACAAAAGAAACAATGGCAACATTATTTAACTGTTTTATTTTGAAATAAGGTCATGGTCAACATAAAAACCGTGATTTTTTAAAAAGGTTAGGTGTCAATACATTTAAAAATATTGATTATGATATACAATAGAACCTGTGTATAAAGTCCACTCAGGAAACTTGGCAATTTCATTTGAATAGACAGATGGACTTTATATGAAGGGTTACCTCTTACGTACGAGTAAACATATATCATTGATGTACAAAAGAGTGAAAAATATTAAGTATTTTAAAAAAAAGATGAAATTGTTATTATATTTTCTTGTACTTTTCCCCAAAGATTGATAACTCAAAATTAATTGTAAAAAATATTTGAAAAGTGAACTTCAATCTGAGTAGACTGTAATCGGTTACAGATTTTACACTATATCTATCAATGTACGCTTAAATTATTGTCTTTGATTTCTTAAGTAGCTAAGAATACAAGAATTATTTGCAAATGCAAAATGCTTTAGAAATTAGGAATTAAAAAATAAAACAGTGGACTTTATATGTGGATTAAGAAGTCATTTAGGGTTAAAAAGGATGGTCCTAATTTACATTAGACAGGTGGACTTTATATAGATGGTCGTTATATAGTAAATTCCATTTGGGATACTTAATACCGGTTGTTCTAGACAGTTGGACATTAAATTACCCATATATATTATTATATATATATATATATATATATCCTAAAATATAAACAAATTCAAAAGCAACACTTTATTAGTCTTAAAGAAGTATTCCTACTGGATTATTATTCAAGTATTGGAGAGAAATTCGATGAAAACAAGTTTTTTACTACTTTGACAATACACAATAAATACGTACAACTGACGGGGGATATTCAATGATAAGTTTGATTTGCTATTGATAACCTGAATACAAACATAATGACAATGATTTATTTCTTAATATGATTACTTCTAAAAATCTCTTTTTGCACTGAGATGAAACCTGTTACTGACGTTTTGTATATATAGGACAATATCGTAAAGGAAACAAGTCACTCTATATCTCAAAATACATTTAACAAGTTTATTCAAGCCATGGTATTTATCATACATGTTCGTGAGAATGACATGGTTGTCATAGACACAAATTTTATTTCCGTTCTAGAAAATTCATAATGGACAATGGTTATATGACCAAGAAGGCAAACTACATTGTACCATGAACAGTTATGCATATCGTTGCCCTTAAATTTCAATAGATTTTTTCTTCTGTCTTAACCAAAAAAAGGACGAAGCAAAGTCATTAATAAGATATCATTACTCTTATTTATTTTAAGAAATATTCATCACAAATGTAAATTATTCTCTGAAATCAAGTTGATCGATGACAATGCGCTTCTTGAGAGCAGTACCATACAATAGTGTCTAGTGATATTTTGTTGAATTTTAGTACTTTTTCGTTAATTTACACGTCTTTTAAAGGACGATTTTTGTGATTTGACGAAACAAGAAATATACAAGCGATAAAAAAAAACAAAGGTGCCGTACGTAGCAGCGATATACAGGTAGAAGGGTTGTTACTTTGTCATTTGTCTTTGTATTAAATTTGGGCTACAAGCGGTAGGAAGGACTTCTGAAACCTGACCTTTATCAAACGCAGTATATCTAAAGACAAATCTTCTAGCTAAGGTCGAAGCTTTCTGTGATCGTGTACTTGTTTATGTTGGAATGCCTACAACTCTCTCCAATACGTAAAAAATATGAATTTATATGGATTTTACGAAGGATTTCCGTCAGAGATAGCGTACAAGAAAAACAAGCACAATGATCTTGCAAGGATTTAATAATAAACATAATCATATTATGCAAATAAATAACAGTCAATTTACGATCAACACTTTGGACGTAAATTTAATATAATTCAATTTTCAGAAGCCTTAGAATGTTTCAAAACGCCAGTGCATTAAGGTTGTTTACATCTTGTAAATCTAATTAAGATATTTTCATGTTTATAACATTTTTCTGGTATACATGAGCAAATTTCAATTGTATTAACTGAATTTAAAATGCACGATCAAATAGTTCAATTTTGAAACAAAGCGGCGCCGTAGATTGGGAAAACATAGTTAAAATCTGCAGCATTTGTTGTGTATGATTGGTGGTGTTTTCAATCAAACCAATACAGATATTTAACAAAATCTTTAGAAACATTTATGAAGTGTCCAACTGCAGAATTTTAAGAATATTGGCGTTGTAATTGATGTATTGAAATTTTTATAGATATTTCCTATACTTTAAAACCACTTGTGCTTTGGAACGAGATAATGCAAATAAAGAAAAATAAAAGAGAAAAATAAATGTTGATGCACCAGAAATACTACATAGTTTAGTAATCTTACAAACGGCAGTTTGATTGATGGTATTCATCTTTTTGGTCACAATAAAATGATAAATACAGTTAAGTATATCTAAAAGAAAGTTTCATTACAAAACTAAAATTGGATGTTTGTGCACTAAACTTAATATCGTAAAATGATAATTGAAGCAGTATCCAATGATCATAGGGAAATATCCAGTGACGATAGATCATCTCTGGTAAATGGCATTTGCCAATTTCGTAGAATTACAACTTCAACACAACACGTGGATAAATGACACAACACGTACACAAGTGTGGTATTAAAATCATATTTATATCACTGGCCTACATTTAAACATTAAAATGCAATTACTAATTTAAAATAACACTAGACCAAGAATATTTAAAAATGAAAACATACATTGATTCATTTATACAAGATATCCAAAAAACAAACTTTGAGAATTTGAATTTTGAATGGAGGTATTTACCCTTCCGGAGCACCGGGCCTTACTTTCCTGGTGGAAGTGTTTTACCTTATTTTTTGTTTCAAAGTATTTACCTTGCTTCTGGATTTTGATTTGAATATTAATTATTATGTTTGTTTTCGACTGTATCAAAGGAATACAGAATAAGTATTTTTTTTTTTTTTGCTGTAACTGATACTTTCCCTGCGTTTGTTAGTATTAAAGACAATTGGATAAAAGAGTGTATATCATCATATGTATTGAATCATTATCTAAAATCTTGACAAAACACAACCTTGTTTATTGAAATAATAACCCGTATCATAGCCGGCGTTAATTACAATCAGATAAACTGTATCTCGTAATGGATGACACTTATCGGATTCGGAAATCGATCCGCCTTGAATCTGTCACCGGGTTTCAGTTATCATCTAATAAATAGTCAATCTAGAAGCATCGGAAGAGATTAGTAGATGGGTGAAGATTATGAAGCAGAAAATTATGTTATTTTACATTGGTCTTATTCAATTTGAATTAACAATTATATCTGAACTTTATAAAAACATGGCTAGTCTAAAGTCTTGTATCATATTAGAGTTAATTTTTTCCATATTAATATGTTCTTTTTTATGAATTTATTTTAAAGAGTATGATAAACAATCTCCTGCCTCTAAAAGACATCAATTATATAGGTAATCTATTCGTACAAATACATGCATTCTTTGGGATAAATTTACATCTGGGCGTGCAGAGGTTTTTTAGTTTTCAAAAAATTGCTGACATTTCAGCATGGATACTAAGAATTCATAAGATATAACCAATTTAATGTTGACAAAACGATATCAAAAGTCTATGCTAATCAATATCCTCCAAAAGGTTATGACTGTCATCACAATATTGTTAATTAGTATTATGTCTATGTATACATGTAAAAAACAAACGCACTAATCCATTTCGGAATCACGATCCAGAAGCAAAGTAAAAACTTTGGAACTGATATGTAAGGTTTGACACGTGAACTTCCACCAGGGAAATGAGGCCGGGTGCTCCGGAAGGGTAAGTGCCACCTGTTTAGCTAGCTACACCCGCCACGTGTAGCTTGCTAAACAGGAGGTGTTTGTAAATGAGAGCACACATAAATTTATACGGTGAAATTACAAAAACAGTACATAATACAAGCGGCATCTAGACATAAGTTGCTTCTCTTTCGGAGCACCCAACCTCAAACCCCTGATTAAGGTTCACGTTTTTATCTATTTTACAAGTTTACAATTTTTACTTTGCTTTAGGATTGTGATTTGGACATGGATTGGTATGTTTGTTTTTTATTTTTACTTCAACTGATAAGCCATCTGAAAAGCAACATACAGCAAATGAGTGCAGTATTCTTCAACAATCGGAATAAATGTGCCAAGTTTCCGGAATGTAATTTCATTTACACATGTAATTTATATCGTATAAAGTACACAATGGGCACGCACAACTCTACAAGTATACAAATCAGAAGTCCGTTCTACAAATGTAAACTTGAATAGAGACATAATGATTAGGATTTATGTCTTAATATGATTACTTCACATTTTTCTTTCTTCCCAATGGAAGTACTGTCATTTTGTATACACAGAACGTCAACACAAAAGAACAAAGTCTACCGACAGCACAAAAATACATTTAACAAGTTTATTCAAGCATTTATTGGATAAGTTTCTGAAAACGGCATCGTTGTCATAGAAACAGATTTTGTTTCCTTTATAAAATGACCATTGACTTTGAAGAGAAAATAGATATAAAAGTAAAGTAGAAATGTATATAGTGCCCTGTTCTTTTTACTCATTCTGCCTCATCCTTGAATTGACAAAACAGAAATAAGCGATAAAATTAAGAAGCGACTAAACGAAAGATCAGTTGAGAAGGTAGCTTTGTGTAATAGTGTTTTGAATGAATGTTTATATCGTCTGCTCCGTCAATGAATGATTTCTACTTCCATTTGTGTCGTCTGTTTATGAAGTATTGGTCTTGCGGCGGTTCTACTATCCTGCTCAGACATTCTAATTTGTCCACTGTAGTATCAAAGTACTATTCTACTACTACCCGGATTACCAAAATATTTGGAGAGCTCAATACAAAGAAACCCTGTTGCCCGCAATTAATGGCGTGAGCCCCTAGCTTTGTATAACAGTGATAAACTCTTTGCAGTAATAATAATATTATCAAACACTTTTAGTAAGCCTAAGCCTTTTGTCTTTTGTTTTAATCTTTCCACTGTGGTTCTAGTACTAGCCACAGAGATGTGAAAACGATTGCCAGTGTGTTTTCTGCGTATATGTCTGCTTTGTACTAGTGTGTACTCGGGGCGACATTTCTGTGTTAGCTTATTGCGATAGCTGTTACAAGGATAGACACCCAAAAGGTCCATTATCCTGACACCGGTTACGTCAACAGCAATGCCAAATGGGTTACACAACTTAGGGTCGCAATATGCCTTTGTCGGAACTCGAACCTTTGCCTTTTGTAAATAGAGTCCGACTCTCTACAAACGAAGCTACATACTCGCCTTTTTTCTTCAACCTAGCTCATTTGTAGTTACTTTTCGTTGTACACTAAAGGAGATATTGTTGAAAATCGTAGATTCTAAAGAGCCAATCATCTAATTATATAAAACACAATTCTTCAGGTTAACGACAGATTTAAGTCGACATCTGACACTGTCCATATACTGAGTTCCTAGTACAGTCAAACATTAATAATCTGTCCACTTGAACTTTTATTAGGAATGTTAATATAGGAGGTTTCCGCCGAATATGTAGTTAGTTTCAGAATTTGCAGTTAATACATACACTATATAAGTGTTTACTTTTAAAATGGTAATAGTATTTCCCAATATATACTTGCGTTCCCTATACAATAATGTACTAGCTTATTGTAAATGTTAAAGTTCAAGGAAACAGGTCAATGTTGTTTACCTCTACCTATTTTGTGAAATATCTGTCTACAAATCCCACATAAACTTAGATAATTTGAATATATATGGATTCTTTACTGGCAGGGGCGTAGCCAGGCGTACGTTTGTACGCAAAAACGTCCACATCGTTTCGTTTCCAAATACAAATATATTTCCTCTCCTCCGTTTAACCTCACCACTACATTAATTGAACTCCCATTTTAACTTGACTTTATCAATTATTGAGTGTTGTTTTCGTAGTGCTTATGCCATACAACATCAGATCCCCTTGTACCTCGTCTTCAGGTTTAAGAATGAACCAGTCCTCAAAAGAACGACAAAAACTACCACAGCATAGCATAAAATTATAAGAAAAATTCTGATAAATAGCGCCCTGCAGGGCCAAAAATTCGCTTCAGGGCGGCCCCCAAACCCCCTGCCCTCTTTAGGCGTCCACATCATAAACACCCCAGCTACGCCCCTGACTGGAGATTTCGGTTGATGATGGCGTTCAAGAAAACAAGTTCAATGTTCTTGTAAGGGTTGACAAGGTTATCCAAAATCATATAATACCATTTAACGACAGAGTCAATCTGTTATCAACACTTCTCAGTCTTCGAAAATAAACAAGTCTTAAATTTTAGTTTTCACATAATGCAAATGTAAATAAAGTTTGATGCATTGAGGTTTCTTTACATTTTTGTATTTGTATTTAAAAATGCTTTTTTAAATTTTTGTATTGATTTTTCTAGCAGAATCCTTGCAAATTTTACATTATTTTTTATTGAAACGTAAAACTGGTTCATTTTCATTTAAAAATAAAATCACTGATACAGCATTGAAATTTATCATTGCATGTTATATTGATGTTGTACTGGACAAAATCTCCCCCCTTAAATCAAAGAGTTAAATGTTGTATTTAGATGTTGTAATAGAACTTACATCCAGAAGTTTAAAGAACTTTTTTAACCATTCATATACCACTGTTTTTATGTATTTTAAAATGCGAATAAGCTGCTATCTATTTTTAATGGAAAAATACAATATATCAATCAAGAATAGAAATGAATTCAGCAATACATAACAATAGAATTTGGGATGAGTCATATAAGACTCGAATGATGTTCAAAGTAGTTTATGAAAAAGGAAAAAAAGCTACAGATTCGCAATGAAACCTGTTTCGTGATATGAAGAATGTTTTACCTCCTCGATCTAGTAGTCATAAAGATATTAGATGATGGTTTTTCTGATTACTGAACATTTGCATCAATGCCGTTAACGTTACGCCAAAGTAAGAAAAGTTTTAATTAAGGATTACATGAGTGGGTTTTTATCAGTAATCTTTACCGGCATGTTTGTGCTTGAAGGATGCAGAGGAACAAGTACAACTAGATGATATAGTTTTAATCTTTACTTATTTACCACACTACTAAGAGCTACAAACATCACAACCTTATCTATCAAATAAATCCGGTAGGAATGTCGTCGTTAGTAAATGTCGGAAGGATTGTAATTTGTAATGGATTCTAAAATATTCGTAGAACAGGATGAAAAAATGAAAAACTATTTTAAAATGTTGAATGTCACATAATGCAAATGTATACAAACTTTGATGCATTTTAAAAGGTTTCTTTATATGTTTTTTATATTGACTTTTCTAGCAGAACATTGTAAAATTCACGTTAAATTGAGCTTTTTGATTAAAAAAAACCCAGGTTCATTGCATGATAAAAACGCTGAGAGTATTGAAACTAGTGATTTTATGTTATACTACTGCAGTATTTGGCGAAATCCCACTAAAAAGTTAAATATCTTATGATGGGTCTTGTGGTAGAACCTGCATAAAGATTTTAATGAAGTGTCATAAAATGGTTCATATATAATATTTGAGATACTGAAAAATTGCATGAAACAACTATAAATATGTTCAACAAAAAAAAAAAAAAAAAAAAAAAAAAAAAAAAAATATCAATAATATCAGTATAGATTTTTCTTTCTCATTTTAGCAACCAAATGTTGAGAAAACATTAATAACAATACGTTGTGAGATCATTGATAAGAAGCTTTAAAAATGTACAAGCTTTCTTATGGAAAATGTAGTAATAAAGCGACGTATTTATGAAGAAACCTTTTTTCGGGATACAATCCAATCTCTTAAAGACCACATCTGTAATAGGGCCACATGTTTAAAAGGCCAAAAGAAATGTATCCCGATTGTTCTTTTTTCATATTATTGAATGGGTATATAAAGGTCACCTGCAGATAAAGACCACTTTTACTGGTTCCTTTGGGTAAAAGGGTTTGACTGTACATAGAAAATGTTTACCTACATAAACTTTAGACCATGTTGCGACTACAAACATATTGTTATTTGTTATTTTCCATCACTGGACATTTGCATCAATGACGTTGACGCCAAAGTAAAGGAAAATAGCAATTAAGGATGACATGAGTATGTTTTAATCAGTATTTCATACCAGTAGGCTTGATTAAATAAAACCAGTTCAATTGCCGTGGTGAGAAAATATCTGAGATACAGCTGTAGATCGTAATTAATGACACTTATCAGATTCAAAATTCCGGAAAACAGGCTTCAGTTAGCAGATATGAAAGAGCTAGAATAAACATACCGGTAAATTATGGTTCGACATCATACATTATACAATATATTTTTACAGACACAATCAAGATAGGTCTTAAAACTATATACAATAAACATACACAAAGGTTTAAGTTCAAATCAAAATCCCAAAATCAAGTGAAGCCATTTAAAACTGGCTAGTTAAGTTAAACGTGTATAAAAAACAAACATACTAATCCATTCCCGAATCACATTTCAAGATCAAAGTAAAACTTTGAAATTGACAAATTAGCTTCAAAACGTGAAGTTACACAAGGAAGTGAGGCCGGGTGCTCGGAAAGGGTAAGCACAGAATATTTAAACTGAAACGGTTTAAGGACTTTTAAACATTTAAAATTCTAACTGAGTATTGCCTTTTAAAATAAAAACAGAAGAAATGTTGAGTTCAAAAGAAAATATTGTTTGTCACAAACATCAATATTTTATCTGGTTACAACAAACCCTGTTCTTTATTAATTTTACCGCATGGTTTGCGTCCTCAAAATTAGAGTTACCCAATAATTAATTCATCCACAGAATATAGACGATACCAGAAGAAATATATTAATGTAATATTGGCAATGGCCGTTTTCTTATTCTTTAAGTCGTATGTAGAATTTCTGATTCACATGCATGCTTCAATAAGCCTTTCTCTTAAGTGTAAAAGGGCAGCCGATTTTATTAATGTTTTATTGCTGAGGGTTATGACATCTATGCGACGGTTCATTATGCAGTCCGTAACTCCAGAACAAATTCAATTTGTAGAACACTGAATCTTAACAAAATTAATTAGTATTCCTAACCGTGAATCTAAATAAGAAGTTAATCTTCTTTTATGTGTAGTACTTGCACGGTAGGATTTGCAGAACAGAGAGTAATAAATTTCATGAACTTGTTTTTATTAAAACGATGTATTATCCATTTATTACTGTAATTTATCATAAAGATTGTATTAAAAGAGTGTATTTCCAGAAAATGGAATCCTTCTGGTCTAAAAGATAATACGTGTATAGAACACGCTAATAGGTAGTTTGTGTGTTCCTATTTTAATTTTAATTTTTATTTTCTAGATGGAACTGGATTTACATTGCATTATTATGTGTTTTGTATGTGTGTTTTGTTTTGTATAAAGAACTATAAATATTTATTATACATCAGTAGTTTTTACATAAAAACCAACAATTACATATTATACCAGTTTTAATTTTACAGCACTAGACGACCGTTTCGAAACACTATTCCTTATCAGTAGTGCTTGGACCAAAATTATGAAAACAAAAGTGATTTCAAGATGTCGAAAAATACCAAAAAAGACAAAAATACATTTTACCAAATTTAGCTAAGAAAATACTTTACTTGGAATGTCTCTGGGTCAACAGTTTATTTGCAAGCAGCCAGCTTCGTTGAATAAAGTTCCCGTAGTGGGAACAAGCTCTACCATAGGTTATTATCTGGGTCAAAATATAGCATTAGCAGAAATAGCAGGCATATTGCTGTATAGAAAAGAAAATTTGACAATAGAAAAATTAAGGTAATCACGTTTATCATAAATTTTAAAATGTAGCATTCCGTAGGCGTCATAACTTAGGTATAAGTGTAAATATAAGGCATAATTTGAGGAATCGGTTTAGCTGATAATAATGTCAATGTAGCATAGTTAAGCGGATTATTCTTGATAGTGTTCTAACATATGCTAACTGAAACTTTTTTTACCGGACTTTTGAAATCTGACAAATGTCATCCGTTAGGAGTTTCAGCTAATTCTTCGACATTTATTCACGACAGCGATTGTACAGGGTTTTTTTAACCAAGAAACTCTGTTTTATCTAGATCTTGGTAGTGCAGTTAATAACGAGAGATGTCAACTAGTTCTGTTTGGTCTTATTCATTCATCAAGCAAATATATCGGTAAAAATACTGATTGAAACCAACTCGTGTGATCAAATATTACAATTTATATAATATACAATTATATAGTATATTTCTGACAATATAAAAGTATGTTTATTTGATATGAATAACTTTTATTTACGAAAAATACAGAACGAAAATTAAATAGCACACAAATACATTAAGATACACATTTTGAACTTGCTCGGTGCACTTTAATTATGAGCGTTTGATGTGAATCAAACGTCAAGATCTCAGTCTAGGTTTTATTGTAAGGAACAATGCATGGAAGTTCAAACACGTATGCATCGAACATTTATGTTTAAATGTCATCCTACTCGAGCCAAGAAAAACTTGGACAAATGACTGGGCCAATATAAAATACCTGAATTATTATACATAACGTGATAAATCAAGTGAAAGCTAAATTTTCTGGGAAAATTAATTTGTACTTGCTTTTTTTCAAGCTGTTGAAGATAGGAATGCTTTTACTTTTTTGTTTAGAATTTTATAATTTGGTTTGCAAAATGATTATACCAAAGGATGGTATATTTGTTACATTTGTTGCAACCTTTGATCTGTAATATAATGTTTTTTCGTATTCAATAATTTTCATCAAGGGATGGTTTGTTTGTTTATTTTATTTATTGCAACCTTTGCTTTACAACAAGACCGATTTTTCTTCAAAGCAAATATCTGTATGTATATAACTATATATCGTTATGAATTTAGCTACCTACGGTTTTTAATTTAAAGATGTAAAAAATTCAAAAAGTAACATCTTGAAACTTATATTAAGATTTTTAACAGATGGTACAAACCATGTGCCAACTCACGTTATATAAACAATGCAACCGTGTGAAACATCACATCGATATCCAGGTGATTAACAGATAACACCACTGCCAAAATATACACGAAGAAAGATGAAGAATGTATTAGTATACCTTGCGTTGTTTTTGTTGATTCAAGGTGAGTGTCACAATATATCATTTTCACAATGTTCAAATCAAAATTGCAAAAGCATCGAAAACTGGTAAATTAAATTCAACATGTAAATTACATATTATTCTAGTTTTAATTTACAGCACTAGACGGCCGTTTCGGAATAAATTTCCTCGTCAGTTATGCTTTGACCAAAATTTAAAAACCAAACTTTTTTACGAAAATGTTGAACATCCGTAAAAAAACTAGACTGCTTCGCAATGGTAGGCACTTCCTGTCTAGGTAGCTACACTAATCACGCGTGAAGTCAAAATTGAAAGTTAGAATGAATGGAAAACAGCACTAAATAATACGGGGAACGTTATTTTTATTTGTTTTTGAATAATTGAACACCTTAGATATTGAGGGTAATAAGTTAATATGTCAATGTAATCGATAAAGGAAAGTACAGAATGCCGACAAATTTACAGAATTGTCCTTACGCATTACACTGTTTTTCTGGATTAATTTTTGACCAATAAGGATGAAAATTTCACTGTTAAACTAGAAAAAATGTTACCTTTAACATCAAACGACACGGCAAAAATGACGATAAAAAGATCAAACGAGACTAAACACACACACACACACACACACACACACACACACACCGCTTCTGTTCTTTAAAATAATAGATTTCCATCTGTTTCGACTTCGTCGGGTTCAACTTAAATCTGGACACAAACTTAGATGAAATGTAAAACTTTAAAAACAGAAACTTTTTTACTGTCAAAAAAATTAAGAAATTAATAAGTTGCAAAATTCTCATAAAAACTTTTGTCGATCTTATACAATTACAGCACCACTTTGAGATTAATAAGACATATATTGACTTCAAATTTTTCCTATAACTGTTTGATTATAAAATGGGTAAAAAAAATTAAAAAGGCAAAGCTAATTGATTTCAGCTATTGAAAGTGCTTTATTACACAAGATATTGAACATTGACAACTTTTCAACATACGGTTATAATATGACTTCACTTTGAAAAAATGTTGTAATTTATTGCAATATTTTGACAATTGTACAAAGCTTGAGTAGGAAGAGTATTCTGCACCTGTATAGTTTTACAAGTAGTTGAACTGATGTCAATGTTTCTGATGATACAAACAAAACTATCATTCATCTAAGGCTTAATTAAAAGTTAATTTTCCTTTGAACTTGTCAAAGGTTGCAAGTCTTAGTAACCAAATCATTTAAAGGATCAAGATCAGCGAATGCCCGAGACTCATTCTTGGTCTTTTCACTAATGACGGTAGACATAAACCATTTTGTATTTTCAACTGTTTGGCCAGTATATGATTTGAGAGATGATTCCGATCAATGCCCAGTGACAGACATGATATGGCGACTTGGCACTTGTGCATCATCTAAAATGTGCAATGTTGAACGACATGAGTTGTTTGAATACACTAATGGCAAACCTGCTTGTTTACGTATTTCAGACATGAAATTTTCTAAACTGGTGTGTCTTAAAATGTACACCATCATGTGGTAATTTCTTTACTTGTTTAAAAAGCTTTAAGCATGGCGGATTTAAAAGCCGTACATACTTAACAAAGGATCCGACTGAGCAACGTATGTGTCCTAAAAAAAAGATAAAGTAGTTAAGTTTAAAAAGATTAAATGTTAATACTCTGTGTTAAATGTTTTTATTCTTTTGCTATCATCCTGGTAGTTTTTGGTTCGTTCATCTTTTGTTAGGAAAGCATATATGTAGTGCTCCAATACCGTCAGTTGTAACAGCAATATCAGACTTACGGCAAGATTAGCCAAATTCTCTCACCCTCGTCTGCCAAAATGTAACATTATATATTTCAAAACACATGGTAATGTAAACACAGCACATCTTCTAATTCTCGTCGACATAAATAAGTGTATATCTTTTTAAAATCACCATCACCAATGGGTTGGTGGTGTTCAACGTCAGCGAATCCTTGACATTTTAGTTCTTTTGTCATACTTTTAAACGATTTCATTCACCATTAAACTGATCATTTTTGACAATGTTAATAACTGGATTAGATTTTTTCAAGTGTTTTTGCAAGGAGTGTGGATTTTTGCACATACCGCCACTTTTGTTTCGCATTGCATATAAAAATGTGACAGGCTTTAGTCCAGTTCATCGTTCTTGAAGTTTTCAAAATTACTTGACAGCTCTCTGGAGGTCAAATATTCTCTAAATAGTTTTACCGTTGTAACAGTTGCTTTCTTTGTGTTTGAGGAATTGATGTTTTTAATCAAAACGTCTTTTTCTTCAGTCGACAATAGCGCTAACCTTCCATCGTCTGCTGCCATTCTTGCTACGATTTGTTGTCCTTCCAAAACTTCCTCCTATTTTTGAAGCACCATTAACCCGAGTAGAAAAAGAAGCGTCTTTTCAAATCTTACATAATCAGTAGAAGATAATTAAATCTTCGGTCAATAACAAATTTTCTTGCACGTTCCAGGTCATTACATTGTTTAATTTATTCACATGTCAACTTTTTGCCCAATAAAAGTGCATTTAGATATTATTTGATATAATTATCAATAAGAAAAACTAATTTTCCTGCTTAATCCAAAAATTTAAAAAATAAAAATAATAAGCCTCTTTTATTAAACGGTCGTTGAGGAATCTTTAATACTATTATTTCAGTTCCCGTCCAATGTCGGGAGGTTTATTATCAATGGACTGTTATGTGTTTGCCTATTGTTGTCGTATCTCGTTTAGCTATTTATACCATTCTATCGTATCTTACTTTAGTTACTTTTTCTATTAATTTTTTTTATTCATAACAAATATATGTTTACAACTTCTTTAATATCTTGTATAATATTAATTAACATATACATATATTGAATGGTTTGAGAGAGAGAGAGAGAGAGAGAGAGAGAGAGAGAGAGAGAGAGAGAGAGCAGTTACAATCTACAGTATGTGGCTGTTATAAATAATTAATTGTACCTATTAAATTTATTATTATATTTTATTTCACTAATTACAAACCCTTATTTTTTTCCTATTATGAAATATTTGGTGAAACTGTTTCCATTCTTTTTCTGAATCGTTCTAGTTTGTTTTTACTACCAGCACTGTCTTTTTCAATGTTGTATAAATCAAACAAGATAAATTTAAACTTTTCGAGCGATAGCTGTGTATCAAGACATTTTGTTTTATAAATATAGTGTTTGCTTGTATAACAACAAGGTTTTTTTTAACTCTATAAACGTATGAAAGTTTCCAAAAATAAAATACGTACTTTTGGTTGCGTTGATTTTTGTTCAGTATATATGTTTTATTTACATTTTTATATTTATAGATACTATGAGGTATTCTGAGATAAAAGCAATGCCGATGCAGACAACTGCTGTGATTGATTTTACAACAAGACTACCTGATGCGACTATGCCGCCCCCAACGACTATACCTACAACTCCAGGTAAATGAGAGATCTAGAAAGAGAGAGAGAGAGAGAGAGAGAGAGAGAGAGAGAGAGAGAGAGAGAGAGAGAGAGAGAGAGAGAGATATTTCTAATACAGTCACATTACGTGCCTCCATTTACTTTATGATGAAATGCACAACTGGTCATATTCGTTCTTTTTTCGTGCCCGAGTCCAATCGTTGTCTTCTTTTTTCATGGATCTTCTTTAAGTCTGTTTTGTCTGCGACACACTCATTATATCAAATAGGAAAGCAACTTACACTGACATCATCACCATATTGGCTATCACAACAAAACAACATATTGCATCAAATACACTCACTAATTACAACAAAAGCATTTCCATCAACCATTTTATTAAAGCGTCTTCCTCATCATGACGACGCGGAAAAGGTCAATAAAACAAACATACCAATCCCTGTCCAAAACAAAATCCTAGAGCAAAGTAAAAACTTTCAAGCTGACAAATAAGGGTTCATATATCAACTATTGTAACGTTTATTTTCAGATGCAACAACATCTAGTACAACATCAACAACAACAACAACTACGCCTTCACCGCCAACTACGAGGAAGGGGAGAGGAAAAAGGCTCAGAGACAAGACTCAGGGAAAAAAGAAGTTATAATCGATTATTTAATTAAACAAAAGTTCAATTCAAATGGTGTTTAAATGTATTAAATGCCCTGAACTTTATTTAATAAATCTACATCAATGAACATTTATGTACTTAATTTGCATTCTTTAGTAATCAATCAAATACAAACATATAATCCATGTCAAAATTAAAATCCAGAAGCAAAATTAAAACTTTGCGAATCACAAATTATGTTTAACACGTGAAATCCTATCAGGGAAGTGACGCCAACTGTGTAATCAAAATACAGGGAAAGGAACATGGAACTATGGAACGTCAAATAATCCAGGGTAACCTAGTACAAACATACTTATCAACAATACTGTGATGACGACCATTAAACATTTTGAAGGCCCTTATAAGCCTAGGCTTGCAATATTCCTTGGTCAACAATGTATTTGTAACCAGCTTGATCAAAAGCTCAAGTAATATTGATAATGTCATTTAGAAGCTTACGTTTACGTAAAGTGATATATATCCTAAGTTTGAACCCTGAAATCCAAGGAAGCGATGCATTATTATTTATTTTCGTTTTTTTTCTATACCCTTCCGGAGCATCTGGCCTCTCTTCTCTGATATAGTTTTATCTATTTATATTCCGAGTTCAATGAGTTTAATTTGATTTTTATGATTGTGATTGAACTGGTATGTTTGTTCTTGATAAAAATCAATTATGTCTCTGTGTCCAGGATTGACATAGACATATTTGACGTCCCATAGTTCCATGCTCCTTTCGCACAATTTTGATTACAAACATGGCGGGTGTAGCTAGCTGAACAGGAGGTGTTTACCCTTCAGGAGCACCCGACCTCACTTCCCTGGTGGAAGTTCGCGTGTCTAACCTGACTTGTCAGTTCCAAAGTTTTTACTTTGCTTCTGGATTGTGATTCGGATTACTTGTTTGTTTTTCATTATATTTAATCTTCACTTGTGGCACATCAACCTTTATCAACAAACAACATTATTTTGACAAGTTTTTAATTAATCTATCATACTTTAGCTATTTGTCAACATCAGTATATAGTAAAGTCTGTGAAACTATACGTTTAAACCACGGCAATAATTACTAAGATGTTTTAAGTGCGACAACTCTAGGAAGACCGTCATATAAACATTGTGAACCCAAAAGCGAAAACGTTTTTATTTACTTAAATGAAAAACACTCTTGCTAGAAACACGACGGTATTCCCTCCATACCATATGTTTCTATAATCTATAAACCAGCTAAAAATGTTAAACCACTTGTCTCTATATACATTTCACATTTTCTTGAAACTAACGTCTAGAGCTGCAAAATTAAAACAGCTTTAGTAATATTTTCCTGTAAGGGGTAAAATCTGAAAAACTTAGTATAATGACCTTTCCACTATGCGAACGCATTCTGCTAAACCATAGTTTGAACTATCCACGTTCAAATTTGTGGATTTATCGCCTGATAATATCCGTACGAATGCTTAGCAAAAACAAAAACTACAATGTACTTTAGAATTAGTTTTATCTGCAAAGAAGTTAGACAACATCAAAGTACAAGTAATATTTATTTATAAACAAACACAGTAATGTTTGAACTTTCATAATTTTACTCCACCTACCTGCTCTTGCTCGTCTTCTCCCTATATTTATGGATCTGTAAATTAAGATCTTTACTTTCAAAAGGTCCTAAATATAAAGAAGCTCAACCCTTTACTTGGGGACAGAATTTCAGAATTCAACTACTGTTGAAGGGTGCGGTAGGCTAAATAGAGAGATGTGAAGCTCGACATCTTAACCGACTGGATAAGGCTTGTGAGATCTTTTGTTAGAGCGAGGATTGCCAAACCTAAAGGGTCTATGAGTACTAAACAGTCCTAAGTACTCAGAGATAAAAAAATTAAGCAATTCTAACAGACATACACAACAAATATGTTGTCCCAGCTGATAAGGCTTCCAACAACATTATTCTCGTTTGTAAGAGGTTCTACCTTGAATGCCTTAATAAGGAGCTTGGTGAAGATGGTATACCAGATAACCCTGCATATACTAGAACTAATTTTACCAAAGATAAAGTTCTTTCCTACCATAAGGGAGTTCTTGAGTCTTTCGACATCAATCTAAAAAAGGAAGAACTTTACCTTACTGGTAATGGTTTCCTAAACTACATAAAATCCATCCAAGTAAAGATATATAACAGGCTCATCAAAATGTACTACTAAATCATTATCGGTAACTCTAACACAAATTTTGACAGTCTTAGTCTTATTAAAGTATATTCTACATCTTGCATGAACCAAATGTGGATTCTTAAAAATTCTAAAGAATAACTTGAGCATCTTGCTTTTAATACTTTATCTTATGTTAAAAGTATAAAAAACATTTCATTTTTCTACACAATACACCATTAACCCTGATTCTAAATTGAAAGAACGTCTTAAAGAAATTATTCATTTTTCATTACAAAAACGGTAAGCCAAGATCTATACATACACTGTATATCTGGTGCTGAACAGGGAGTCTGGTTATTTGTCAAGCATCATACGGATTCCAAACAAAAATATAGTGAAGATACCATAAAAAAAGTTGGAGTTTTTAAAATATAACATAGTTGATGTGTTTGATATTATATTTTCCAAAAGATTATCGGTACACTAATGGGTACAGACTGTGCACCATTGCTTGCTGATTTGTTTCGTTATTCTTATGAAGCAGAATTTATGCAGAACCTTGTTAAATCTGAAGAGAAGACTTTCGCCAAATCATTCAACTCCACATACAGATATATAGATGACGTTATGTCTCTTAACAATCCTAAATTTGGAGGCTATGTTATCGATCTTAGTGAGCTTGAAATAAAAGATACGACTGATTCCTCAAGTTCCGCTTCATATTTAGACTTACACCTCAATTATGACGCCCATTTGAAACTTTATGACAAACGTGATGACTTCAATTTTTCTATTGTGTCAACTTTCCTTTTCAACGCAGCAATATACCTGTTTCTCCTGCTTATGGTGTATTTGTTTTCAAATAGTAAAACGAAGCAGGCTGCTTGTTAATGAATTGTTGACTCAGGGATATTGGAAGCCTAGACCTATCAAGGCCCTCAAAAAGTTTTATGGCCGTTACAACTGTATTGTTGATAAGTTTGATGTTTCTGTGTCCAGGATTGCCCTGGATATATTTGACGTCCAATAGTTCCATGTTCCTTTAACGCAATTTTGATTACAAGCGTAGCGGGTGAAGCTAGCTAAACAGTCCAACCACCCAGTCTCAACTTCCCTGGTGGAGGTTCACGTGTCTAACCTACTTTATCAGTTCCAAAGTTTTAACTTTGCTTCTGGGTTGTGATTCGGACATGGATTTGTATGTTTGTTTTTTATTTTATTATAACAAGTTGAATCATATTGAAGCTAAAGTTAGAATATTAAAACGTAATGTTTCTCGGCAAGTTAAGATCAAGTGAGGTTGTCTTATTGAAAGTGATTGTGTAGGTTAAAATGTTGATATACTTGTTATTTTATCGTCTCCTATCTCCTAGTACTAATTTTTGGGAGCATGTATATAATATCATTTATAAATACTCACAAAATATATGTGATTCATTTGAAACATAAATAATACATGTAATCCAATGTCTGGAATTATGATGTTATTATATTTAAAATAATTACGGTTTTGAACATGGACCGGTATGTTTGTGTTAGATTTAATTTTCCCTAATTTTGACTTGTTTACACACTGTTTTTAGACATAAAATGAAATCTGTTTTGGTAAAAGTAAGAAAACAGATTTTATTTTATTTTTTTCTGAAACAGTGTGTAAGCAAGTATAATCTACAACTGTCTCTGGAGAGCCAAATACTTTCGCCCGTACATTAAATGTTTTTCCTGCGACCTTGACCTTTCCGATATGACCTTGGTTCAAGGTCATGACACACCTTTGGACCATTAAGATTATTCGTGTGAAGTTTTATGACAATTGTCCAAATTAATTATGAGACATGGCCAGGACACGGTTTTACACGGACAGACAGACAGACTGACATGGTTATTCCTATATACACCCTTAAACTAGTTTGCGTGGGATATAATTATGGGACATTAAAACAAACACAAACGTACCGGTCCATGTTCAAAACTACGATTATATTAAATCTAATGACATCATTATTCCAGAAATACTAAAAACAGCTTTAAATTGGACACCAACATGAAAAAGAAAGCCTTGTAGACCTCGTGCCACCTGGAAGAGAACTATTCAAATAGAACTGCAGGAGCTGTGATACACCTGGGAGCAAGCCCAACATATGACAAAGGACAGAGAAAAATGGAGGACACTTGTTGATGCCTTATGTCCTAGTGGGGATGAAGAGGATAAGTAAGTAATTAGTATTCCAGACATTTAATTATTCTTTATGTTTCAAATTTTTCAAATATATTTTGTGAGTAAATATTAATAAATGATGTTATATACACAATGAATACAGAATAGCTTTGAATAGCCATTGTTGTCTACGCATGTTACTTGCAGAAGTTGTCAACATTGCTTCTATGACTGGTACTTCCACTCGGAAAAGGAGACGATGAAATAACGAATAAATCAAAATTTTAACCAACACAATCACTTTCAATAGACTTAAACAACCTTTCTAGATCATAACCTGCCGAAAAACATTAAGTTTTCATATTCTAACATTAGCTTCAATATGATCCAACTAGAAATAATAAAAATGATTAATTGTACTTTGATGTTTGAAAACTTCTTTTCAGATAAAACTTATTGCTAAGCGTTTATATGAATATTATCAGGCAATATACTATTTTTGAATCTGTATTGTTCAAATCATAAACTCTGGTTTAAAAGGATGCGTTCACATAGTCGAAAGGTCATTATAATAAGCTCATCAGATTTTACTATTACTAAGGCTGTTTTAAAGTTTACAGCTCTAAAGAAAATGTGAAATGTATATAGAGACAGGTGATTTAACATTTTCAGCTGGTTTATAGATTATAGATACATATTGTATGAAGGAATACCGTTGTGTTTCTGACAGGATAATTTTTTTCAGATTTCAATCAAATAGAAAACGTTTTCGCTGTTAAGTTCATAATTTTATATACAACGGTGTTCCTAGAGTTGTCTCACTTTAAACATCTAAGTGATTATTGCCGCAGTGCCTCTGGTTTCACGAAACTTTATCCTACGATAATGTTAACAATTAGCAATGGTTTGTTAAAATACTAAAAAGGTTCAATATTTATACTAAGTGTTTCTTAAGGAACCCATGTCAAAATAATGTTGTTTGTCGATAGAGGTTGATGTGCCACGATTTATAAATGATTTGTATAAAAAAACAAACATACCAGTCTAATCACCATCATAAAAGCAAATTACAATTTGCGAACTGGGAAAATAATTCATGAAACTCTACCAGGGAAGAGAGTCCAGGTGGGTATAGAAGTAAAACGAAAATGAATAATAAAAGTTCAAACCCGGGATATATATCACATCACGTAAACTTTATCAACGCACATTAAAGTTAGCTTCTAAATGACACCATCAATATGATTTCAGCTTTTGTGCAGGCTAGTTATAAATAAATTGTTGACCCAGGGATATAACATCCTAGGCTTATCATGGCATTTAAAATGTTTTGGTTGTCATCACAATGTTTGATGATCTTTCTGTGCCAAAGATTGCACTTGATTTATTTGACGTGCCAAAGTTCCATGTTCTTTTCGCTCAATTTTAATAACACACTTGGCGGGGGTAGCGTCATTTCCCTGGTAGGGTTTCAAATACTAGTATTTAACCTAATTTGTCAGTTCCAAAGTTTTCACTTTGCTTCTGGATTATAGTTTTGTCATGGATTAGTATGTTTGATTTTGATTGATTAATAAATGATGCAACATAAAATACATAAATTTTTTTTGAATGTAGATTTATTAAATAAAGTTACAGGCATTTAAAACATTTAAACATTATTTGAATTGAAAGTTTATTTCATTAAAATAATCAATTATAACTACTTCTTTCCCTTATTGTCTCTAGTGTTTTTTCCTCTCCCCTTCCTCGTAGTTGGCGGTGAAGGTGTAGTTGTTGTTGTAGTTGTTGTTGTTGTTGATGTTGTACTGGATGTTGTTGCATCTGAAAATAAACGTTACAATAGTCGATTTATGAACCTCATTTGCTAGCTTCAAAGAATTTACTTTTGGATTTTGATTTGGACAGGGATCGGTATGTTTGGTTTTCATTGACCTTTTCCTCGTCGTCATGATGAGGAAGACGCTTTAAAAGAGTGGTTGATGGAAATGATTTTGTTGTTATTCGTGAGAGAAGTTAATGCAATTTGTTTTTTGGTGTTAGTCATTATGATGAAAATGCCAGTGTAAGTTGCTTTCTTATTTGTTATGACGATTGTAAAACAGACCAAAACAGGCTTAAAGAAGATCCACTTAGAGTGAAATCTCTCCCCTTTCTCTCTCTATTTCTCTCGAATACCTGGCGTTGTGGGTACAAAATTAGGCGTTGGAGGCATAGTCCCATCGGGTTGTTCCATTGGAAAATCAATCACAACAGTTGTCTGCATCGGCATTGCTTTTACCTCATAATACCTTAAAGTATCTATAAATAGAAATAAGGAATTTGTAAAAAAAAATATTAAAAAAGCAACATACATACTGAGCAAAAATCAACGCAACAAAAAAAAGTATTTTATTTTTGGAAATTTCATACATTTATAGAGTTATAAAAAGCCTAGTAATTATACAAGCAAACACTATATGTAGAAAAAAAAATGTCTTAATACACAGCTATCGCTCGAAAAGTTTAAATTCATCTTGTTTGATTTATATTATATTGAAAAGGCAGTGCTTATAGTAAAAACAAACTAGTACATTTCAGAAAAGAATGGCAGCAGTTTCAGCATATATTTTCATAACAAGAAGAAATACTTTTTTTTTTGTAATTAACGCAAGAATTGCAAAAAAAACACATTATTTTAGATACAATAATTATTAGTAATTATTTATAACAGCCACATGCAGCAGTAGATTGTAACATCCCTCTCTCTCTCTCTCTCTCTCTCTCTTTCAAAACAATTCATGATATATGTATATGTTAATTTATATTTTACAAAAAATTACAGAAGTTGTAAAAATATATATTGGATTTGAATAAAATAATAAATAGAAAAAATAACGTAAAGTTACGATACAATAGTATAAATAGCCACACGAGACATGACAACAGCAGACAATCACATAATAGTTCATTGATGATGAAACTCCCGACTTTGGACCGGCACTGAGATAATAGTAATAATGAAGAGTCCTCAGCTATCTTATATATTTTGCAGTTTATTACCGAATTTATCGAATACATGGACATAATCTTATTGCTCTCATTATCTTATGTGTTCAAGTATTCAAAAAGAAAGGTAAATAGAAATAAACTTTCCCGTATTATGTATTGTTTTTCATCCTTTAATTCTAAATTTCAATTTGACTTCACGCATGATTGATGTAGCTAGCTAGACAGAAGGTACCTACCATTGCTAAGCAACCTTCCTTACTTTTCGGTGGATGTTAACATGTTTAACCTAAAGACAATTTTGGGTTTTTTCATTGCGCACCGAATCCGAGAATCCAGGGGAGACTACTCTGTTTACGTTATCGTGTGTGTAATTGCTCAATTAGCAGCACACTTTGATGTTGCTGCACAAAATGTTAACTGACCATGATATAAAGTGATCTCTCTTTGATCATACCATAAGTTAATGGAAATTAATGTAAGTTGCAAGAGATATACAAAACTGTCATATTTAGCTCTTTTCATTGGATATTTTGAATTCCTTTAGATTTGCAAATATTTTAAAATAATTATAAATATTTAATACATCCAGATCATAAAACATTGATTAATATTGTAAAAATATACTTTGTTTTGTGTATATTCAAGAACCTGATGCCAATATTTGAATTAACTGAAAAGAGAAAACCTTTTGGGGATTTTTTTCAATATTTTCACTAGAAAATTTGGAAAAATCATCGGTGTAGTGGTAATTTTTTATTTTTAAATCCGAAAATACCCCGGTGACCTATTAGTTTTTCTTTGTTTTTGTGAATGGCATAGTCTGGTTAAACTTTTGGCAGATTTTGATAAGATTTCCAGTGGAATTTTTTTGTACACAATTATGGGGGCTCGTCTTTGTCATTGAACCTGTTTTATTATTGTATGTAATTTTTTTAATTTTTTTTTTAAATCAAGTTCGGTATTTGTGTATAAAGATTGTGTAAATAATTTTTTTCTGTATAGGTATTTTTGAATAATTTTGTCATGGCAAGTAGGGAAACATTTTTAAATGAGGCTAAAACTGCCGGTTTGTCGGGGCAAGATATTATTGATTATATTGAAAATAAAATAAGAGAAAATGAAGAGAGAGAAATTCATAGGTTAGAGAGAGAAAAAGAGAAATTTGAGAGAGAATTACAAAAAGAGAGAGAGAGGAAGCTGAAAGAGAAAAAGAGAGAGAAAAAGAGAATTTTGAGAGAGAATTACAAAGAGAGAGAGAGAGGAGGCAGAAAGAGAAAAAGAGAGATTTGAGAGATTGAGACAGAAAGAGTTAGACGAGGTTGAAACTAAAATTAAATTAAAAGAGTTAGAAATAAAATCGGGAAAACATAGCTCACCTGTCATTAACCCTAAAATGCCCAAACTTCCTAACTTTAATGAGGCACATGATACCATGGATGCATTTCTTTATAGATTTGAAACACATGCTAAGTCTATGCATTGGGATCAAGCTCAGTGGTGTACTTATCTTGCCACATTTCTTACAGATAATGCACTTGACGTGTATTATAATTTATCTTCAGTAAATCCTGTAAATTATGATCAACTTAAAGAAGCGTTGTTAAGTTTTTCGACTTTACTGTAGATGGTTTTAATAAACGTTTTCGAGATCTTAAGCCTGAACCGACTGAGGCTATGCAAGTTTTTGGGGAAAAACTGAAATCGTTATTTGCTCGTTGGTTAAAATCCGCTAACGTCAGTACCATGAATCAATTAGCTGATCTCATTCTTAGAGAACAGTTTTTGCGTTCAGTTTCTACCGATCTTGAAACTTATTTAAAAGAGAGAAATTTAAAATCATTCGCAGATGTAGTAGCATCAGCCGAAGCTTATCGTAGTGCGCATCCGGATTGTAATTTAGCGGCTAGTACTAGTAACGCGACTTGGACAATGTCGGCTACAGTTATTCCACCAAACCGAGGCAGATTTCGTAATCGTTTTGTTCGCAGACAGTCTTCAGTTTCTCGCGACCGGAATCGACAAGATCATAATGTTAATAAAACATTAAGATCTAATGTAAACCAGCCCAAATTTCAAAATCGTTTTAGCTCGGAAAACTCCACTTCAAATCGCAGCGTTATTTGTTTTAGATGTAATATAGGTAGTCATATTGCAAAAAATTGCAAAGCTGTATATTGTAGTAAGTGTGATAGTTGTCATTTTGGTAGTTGTAAAATTCCTAGTCAGTTTTCTGGTTCAGCTATTGCTTCATATAGTGAAGATTTTAGGTCACCTGGAGTGTCAGATAATTTTTCTAGCTCATCTGTCAAAACAGGCCCTAATCCTACCACAGTTTCTTATTCTAATCCTTCTATAGAAACTCAATCACCTAGTACTGGTTCTTATGATTTATTTCCTAAGGCTACTTTTCCTAATTCTGCTTTGCACAGTAATACTCAACATTTTGCTGGTATGGCATTTACAATTTTAGACTCTTTACAAATGTCTAGTGGTGGCATTTGTCATCAAGTTACTGATTTAGAATCTGCTGGTTTAGCTGAACCTTCAGTATTGCCATCTTTACCCATTTCTAAAGGTCATCTTAATAACACACCAGTTACAGTGTTACGCGACACTGGTTGTTCTACAATTGGAGTACGTAGGTCTTTAGTTTCCAAATCGGATATTTTGCATAATCGCACAACTACTTGTGTTACATTTAATGGTGATTTAGTCATTCATGAAATGGCTGAGGTACACATCACATCTCCATATTTTTCCGGTAATGCTTTAGTTTGTTTGTGTGATAATCCTGTTGCTGATGTTATAATTGGAAATGTTAAAGGGGCTTTACTTCCTCAGAATACTGATTTTGTTGGTTTGACTTGGGTGAATCTAGTGACTTTGCTCATCCGACAATGCAAGTTGTAACACGTGCACAGTCTAGTAAAACTCAAACTTTACAACCTTTAGCTATTAATAATTTAATTGCTCCCCTTGAAGTTTTATCTTCAGATTTTGGTCAACTGCAATCATCTGATGTTAGTCTTAGTCCTTGTTTTAGGAAGGCTAATAACAAAATTGGTGAGAAGAAAAAAACTGGTTCTGCTTGGTTCTAAGTTGAGAATGGTTTGTTGTTCCACAAATTTACCACATTTGATAAGAAGCAGTTCATTCAATTAGTAGTTCCTACTCTGTTACGACAAAAGATTTTGTCATTAGCACATGAAACACTTATGGCTGGTCATATGGGATTTGCTAAAACTCTCAATAGGATTTTTAAGTATTTTTACTGGCCTGGTGTAGCAGCCGATACCAAGCGTTTTTGTACAAGTTGTGACATTTGTCAGAAAGTATCTAGTCGTAAACCACTTAAGGCTCCACTGTATCCTTTACCAGTTATTAAGGAACCATTCGTGCGGGTGGCTATAGATATTGTTGGACCTATTGATCCTCCATCTTCTTCCGGTCATCGTTACATCTTGACTTTTATTGACTATACTACTAGGTATCCGGAAGCTATTCCTCTTAAGTCTATTGGTACTGTTGAAGTTGCTGATGCTCTGATGGAAATTTTTTCACGCTTGGTATTCCTGAAGAAATTCTCACTGACCGAGGTTCTCAATTTACTTCTGGTTTATTTTCTGAAATCATGGATTTGTTGTGTGTACAACATCTTCGTACTTCTCCTTATCATGCCGCTACGAATGGACTAGTAGAGCGATTTGATGGCACACTCAAAAAGATGCTATCTAAGCTAGTCATTGAACAACCTCAGAACTGGGATCGTTTCATCAATCCTGTATTGTTTGCTTATCGTAAGGTTTCTCAAGATTCTTCTGGGTTTTCTCCCTTTGAACTATTATATGGTAGAACTCCTAGAGGCCCTCTGTCATTACTTTATTCAGTGTGGAAGGGGAAATCTACAGATCCCAAAGTTGTTACATCATATCAGTATGTGCTAGACCTCAAGGAAAAGATTAGCAACAGTTGTGATTTAGTTTATTCTAAATTGCAGGCGTCCCAAAAGCGCACTAAGTTACTTTATGACCGTCGTTCACGTTTACGTAATCTCAAGGTCGGATCCAAAGTTTTAGTGTTACTTCCTACTTCTCAAAATAAGCTTCTAATGCAATGGAAAGGACCTTATTCAGTTGTGTCTAAGCAAGGTGCATGTGATTACATCATTCAATTGGATTCAAAAACTAAAGTTTTTCATATCAATATGCTTAAGGAATATCACTCACGTGATCCTATCCTACAAAATAGTTTAAGTGTGTGAGTGCATGAATTTTTGATGGATGAATGATTTTGAAGGTATAAAAGAAGGTGTGAAAGTTTAACTTGGGGGGAGTATGATATGATCAGAAAGAATGACACAGGTGATATATTTTAAAGGAATTTTTGAAGATATGGGTAGTGTGAGTACATATTTTACTTATTTTGAAAAAAAAACAGTTTAGCATTTGCTATAATTAAATTCATTAAAGAAAGTAATTACATTGTAATTTAAAATTTAAATCTGCAAATTCTGCACTGGGTGCTATATTGAGTAATTGTAAAATAATGAGATGCAATTGTGACATAATGAGATGTAAAATAATGAGATGTGAAATAATGAGATGTATTTGTGAAATACTGAGATATATATTGGTGAGATTTTCGTGATTTAGTAATGACGTCATATTACATAATTAATGGAGAACTATTATAATTATTGTGTTAATTGAGCACCATATTAGGCACCTTTTGTTTTATTTGGAAATTTAAATAATTATTTAGTCATTTAAAATCTCAAATTTCTTACAAATTGTTTGTTTCTGATAATTTTAGTTTGGCTTGATACCTTGAGCAGAAGATAAGTCAAAAAAAAAAAATATTGTGGAATAGTTTGCACATAGAAAATTTATGTGAAGAATTGGTGAACTGAAACTTGAAGAATTAAATTATGTAAAAAGAACTGAATAATTCTGTGTAAATGCTGAGAAATTAATTGATTTAGATGTTGTTGTGTTGAATTGATTATGAGGAACAGAAATGTGAAATGATACAGTGAAAGTATTGAACTGTTGCGAGGAAAACGAACTGAAATGAATTGTTGTAATATTGTGATACAGTGAAATTAATGAACTGTTGAGTGAAAAACGAACTGAAATGAATTGATGTAATATTGTGAATCGGAATTTGAGAAGAATTAATTAGTTGAGAAGATGAACTAAGAAGGATTTGACAATTTATATTTGCAGATTTGAGTATTTTGATGAATGTAGTTTAAAATTGAAATTCCTGAATAATTATGAACATTTTGTATATGTGTGTTGGTTTTTTTTTCTTTTAAAAAAAATTAAGTTGTTGCCAATCTACCGAGCCGTTGGTAAAAATTATGGACATAATTTTGTACATAAAAATGTATGAAAATTTTGAGAAAAAGGCGGTAAAATAGGCACTTTCTCCAATGTATTTTTTCCAATTATTTTAATAAATGTCCATTTAACTGTCAACTTTGACATTTTTGAAAATGTTAAATATGGGTATGATGTTTTTTGCTGTATATATTGAACAAGAGTTGATAAAAAATTAAATGTGGTGACCTACCATTATTTTTGAATATTTTTGTTTGCATGTTCATATAGAACAAACAGTGAAAAAATTAGCTTGTTTTTAGTGGTGGTTCTGTTTCATAGCATATGGTTTTAGATGTTTTTTTTAATTTCGATTTGAACATGCATAGGCTGGTACGTCTGTGTATAATTTACACTATTGTGAAAATAGTATGTTATGACACTCACCTTGAATTAACAAAAACAATGCAAAGTAGACTAAGAAAAACTTCATCTTCCTCGTGTGTATTGTGACAGTTTTTTATCTATAAATCACCTGGATATTGCAATATGTGATGTTAGTTTGGATTGTTTATATAGTGGATATTGGAGGATGTGATGTTTCACACGGTTGGATTGTTTATTGTGTGTCGGCACATGGTCTGTGGCATCTGGTAAAAATATTAATATATATATCAAGATGTTACTTTCTGATTATTTCATATTTTTAAATTAAAAACCGTAGGTAGCTAAATTCATAACGTAATATAATTATATATACAGATATTCGCTTTGTTGAAAAATGGGTTTTGTGGAAAGCGAAGGTTACAATAAATGAAATAAATAAATATGCCATCCCTTGTTGTCTGAAAAAAATTACATATGAAAGGTTGTAATAAATGTAACAAATATACCATCTTTTGATGAAATCATTTTTCATAACTTTTACAAAAAAGTAAAAGCATTCCTATCTTCAACAGCTTGAAAAAGTCCGCAAATACAAATTAACTATCACAGAAAAGTTTGCTTCCACTTGATTTATCACATATTGAATATTAACCAGGTATTGTCATATTGGCCCAGTTATTTGTCCAAGTTGTGTGCTATTCGCTCGAAGAGGATGACAATTAGACATAAATGTTTGAAGCATACGTGTCTGATCTTCCCTGATTCTTCCTTACAATGAAACCTAGACTGAGATCTTGACGTTTGATTCCCATCAAACGCGGTCATAATTCAAGTGCACCGAGCAAGTTCAAATGTGTATCTTAATGTATTTGTGTGCTATTTCATTTTCGTTCTATATTTTTTGTAAATGAAAGCTATTCGTATCAAATAAACGTACTTTGTCAGAAATATACTATTGTCTAAATTTGCTGCTAGGAAAAATTTATAAATCCTCAAAATCTTAAGTATACATCCTCATGCAAAGTATTTCCTTAGCAGAATTTGGTTATATATGTTTTTCAAATCCATGAATAAAGTTTGGTTGGTCCAAAAACTATTGTTGAGAAATTGAGAAATTGTAATTTAAACGGGCATCTAGGGCTGTAAATTTAAAAACTGTGTAATATGCAATTGAATTTTTCAAAGCGAAATATTGAAATACGGTCAGCCATTTTGGTTTATTAATGGAATATCTTTAAAATCTTTGCACAGGCTCACATTGGCCAGGTTATTTCATACCGACTAAGTGTATTTCATATTTTGCTTAGTTTTGTGAATTTACTGGCGAATCAGATTGTTATTTTACATATTGTATCAATAAAAATCTGTTGAATGAATATAACTGAAAAAAAATTCTTGTCATGTTCCTGTAGAGGACAGCAGCACATGCGAAGTTCACTTTATTGGAGTATTGTAACCATAAAGTTTACAAGCCCAAGCTCCTAAATAAGTTCTTATCTAACATTTATCTTAACTAAAATTACCAAAATTTTAAATTCTTTATTGGAACTTCTAAAAACTAAATACAAATGTTATCAGCTTTAAGTGGTTTTCAAAATAACAAATTATTTTTCTGGATATCTAATTACATATTATAGCAGTTTTACTTTTACAGAAACTAGACGGCCGTTTCGGAATACAATTCCTCATCTGTAGTGCTTGGGCCAAAATTATGAAACCAAAATTATTTTGAAGATGTTGAAAAGCTACACAAAGAACCAAAATATATTTTACCAAATTAAGCTAAGGAAATACTTTGCATGAGGGAGTATACCTTAGTTTTTGAGAAATTTAAACAATTAACAAAATTATCAATATTTCAAATTTGCTAGATTTAAGTTATGGAAAATATAAGTAAAAGTTTGCCTGAGGGAATGGATCCAGAAAAGTTAAATGAAAGGTGAAACAAATCTAATTATGACAATACTAAGTGCCAAAAAGTCTTGAATCTACTTTAAAACTATTTCAGTCACCAAGACCATGCAATAGTGAATATTCAAAAATTTCTGGGACAAACATCAGAAAGTTTTTACTTTGCTTTTGAAATTGTAGTTTGGACATATATCAGAAAAGTTAAATGTAAAGTGAAACAAATCTAATTATGACAATACTAAGTGCCAAAAGTATTGAATTTACTTTAAAACCATTCAGTCACTAATAATGCAAAAGTGAACATTTAAAAATGTGTGAGACAAATACTAGAAAGTTTTTACTTTGCTTTTGAAATTGTAGCTTGGAAATAGATCGGTGTGTTTGTATATCATTTCATAGTAGTACTCTTCTTCAAGGCACAAAATTGGTTTCCAAAGTTTTCACAGTCGGTAACTCACATAGTTGCCTAACATCATTATTTAAACTTTCTTCGTCCATTTATTTTCATTTTTGACTTTGGTAAGGTAATTATTATTCTTGAACAAAAGCATTTAGGTATACTAAGACGAATTTTTTTTTTACAAAACTACATGGCCATAGCATACAAAGGTTTTTTGTTCACATTGGCTCCCACAGTAGCAATGATTCTTTCAGACAAGTATTATTTTCGACGCCTTGGTCATAGGTTATCAGTACAAGTTCTCTTTATTTTCTTTTGAAAAATATATAAAATTGCGAAAATTTTCAACCCATTAAAAATCGGTTTACTCGATGCAGATTTAGTAAAGTCAATAGTTTTCCCTATAGTATCATGGGTATTTTATATATAATTAATTTTTCTACAACTTTGCCAAATTCTAACAACAAAATTGCAAGATGTTTTGTCCAGCGGTATGGTTAAAGTAAACGTATGTTCATGAACGTGTGTTCTGATCTCAACAAATGTTCAAAGAAATCAAATTGGCCAAAAAAGATATCAATGAAAGTCTTCAAATATTTTGTCAAACATGTTTCATTATTTACTCTGCGTTATTGTAGTTGATCCACGGCGGTAGATGGCACAGATGTGGAGCTATATTTATATCAAACGGGTATATTAATTTAATTTTGAAACATTTCTTCTTTTGAAAACCATCAAACAGATTTGACTATGAATATGTCCATAAAAATGCTCAAACTATGCTATTTTATATTTCACTTTCAAACATTTCTATGGGAAGCACATAGGGTACACGCACACGCTCCTTTTGTGCGACCTACGACATTTAATATAATCGATGTATATCAATTAAAAGATTAAATGAAAATACACAATAGAGCATCATAAATACGGTACACTGATAAATTAAACAGATACCAATGATTCACTGAAGGATTGCCTTTGATACCTTTAATGGATAAAGACGTTTTTCCATAAAATTTAAATGATGTCTTTTCTAATATTGTTACTTATTGTATAGAATTTTCATAATTTTTCATACACTATAGCTGTTAAAATATTTTACAATGACGTCATGAATATCTAAACTGAAAACTTGGTGTTATTAGAAAGACGCACAAATTTTCTGAGGCACGTATTTTCGAGCTCAGTTGTTTTCAATCACCTTTTCTGGACAAATCAAATGTTTTCAATTATAATGATATTTTCATTCCAGTCCAGATTTTGTCCCAATACTTCAACATCTTTTTCATATTTCAAATGAACCTATATTGACAATAGTTCCCTGACTGTGACTGTCCTGTCTATCATCATTGACTCGCATGATAAGGATTTGTCCTTCCGCTGTTCAAATTAATTATGTTTCCTAACATCATTATTTTTATACGTTAAGTGACAAGGAAAACAAAATATTATAATTATAACAATCAATAATAAAACTAATAAATATAACATATTTACTATTACAGGCAGAGGCCTAATCGCAGCACTTCCAGTTTACGGCTATTATTGCTTATTTTTGTTTCTTTTTCCATTTAATTAGATTACGTCTTAATTTGTTCTTCTCTTTCAGAAAATTTAATTTTTAAACTACATTATGTTAGTTTTTCAAAAGCTTGTAAGAGAAGCTGTACAAAAAAGTAAAAATGGGACCCCCATTTTTTTTTTTTTTTTTTGCATTTCCATAAGCGCACCATAAAGGTTTAAACGAATGAAAAACATCAGAAACGTGTAGGATAGTGCCCATTTACCACTTTGCCTTAAGTAAGAGTCTCCTACTTCTGCTTACCTAAGTTAATCCGTCAAGTATGAAATCAAATTTCAGAATGAAAAGAACTTGGGATGTTAACTATATCTAGGATAATTTTGAATACATAGACATCAACATACTTATTAAAAATGTTGTGATAACGGCCATAAAACTTTTTGAGGGTCTTGCTCAGCCGCGCTTGCAATATCCCTGGTTGAGCAATTTATTTATAAACAATTTAATTATTCATCAATAATTTTTAGAACAAAAATTTAAATTATGATATGTCAAAGTTATAGGCTACGCTTGAAACCAATGGTCATAGTTACTTAAATTAGCATGTTTATGACGTCACAAAAGGCTACATTTGAAACTTTATGACAAACGTGATGACTTCAAATTTTCTATTGTCAACTTTCCTTTTCTATGCAGCAATATACCCGCTTCTTCTGCTTACGGTTCCTCAATTAATACGTTATGGTAGAGATTGTTCCCACTACGGGGACTTTGTTCAACGAAGCAGCTGCTTGCAAATAAACTGTTAGGCCGGTGATATGCAAGCCTAGATTAATCAAGGCGCTCAAAACGTTTTATGACCGTCATCACAGTATATCTCTGTGTCCAGGATTGCCCTGGATATATTTGACATCAATAGGTCAGTGTTCCTTTCACACAAATTTGCTTACACACGTGACGGGTGTAGCAAGCTAAACAGAAAGTGCTTACCCCTTACGGAGCACCAAGCCTCGCTTCCCTGGTGGAAGTTCAAGTATCTAACCTGACGTGTAAGTTCCAAAGTTTTTGCTTTGCTTCTGGATTGTGATTCGGACATGTATTAGTATCAAAAACAAACATACTTATCCATTTCCGAATCACAATCCAGAAGCAAAGTAAAAACTTTGGAACTGACAAGTTAGGTTAGACACGTGAACTTCCACCAGGGAAGTGAGGCCGGGTGCTCCGGAAGGGTAAGCACCTCCTGTTTAGCTAGCTACACCCGTCACGTGTGTAATCAAAATTGTGTGAAAGGAACATGGAACTATGAGACGTCAAATATATCCAAGGCAATCCTGGACACAGAGACATCAAACTTATCAACAATACTGTGATGACGGCCATAAAACTTTTTGAGGGCCTTGATAAGCCTAGGCTTGCAATATCCCTGAGTCAACAATTTATTTGCAAGCAGCCTGCTTCGTTGTACAAAGTCCCCGTAGTGGGAACAAGCTCTACCATAGCGTATTAATTGGGAAACAAATACACCATAAGCAGGAGAAGCAGGTATATTGCTGCATAAAAAAGGAAAGTTGACAATAGAAAAATTGAAGTCATCACGTTTGTCATAAAGTTTCAAATGTAGCCTTTCTTGTGCGTCATAATTCAGGTATAAGTCTAAATATAAAGCAGAACTTGAGGAATCAGTCGTGTCTTTTATTTCAAGCTCACTAGGATAGATGACATTTACATAGTCTCCAAATTTAGGATTGTTAAGAGACAGAACGTCATCTATGTATGTTTGTTTTTGATTATGATTGATAGATATAGATATATAGGGTATTGTTAACCCAGGATTCAATTCATGGTGTTGTCAGATAAACATAGTTCAGAAAAATCAAGTACTTCTAACATTTTAAAATTCCTAAAGATTAAACAGTATTTAATAGCAACTCCTTTAGATGGATTTGGTAAAATGCATTTGGTCTTTCTATTTTTTTCTATTTTTCTCATTTCAACATCTTTAAGAGATTTGATTTCCAAAATGTTGTTCCAAGCACTACTGATGGGGAATAGTATTCCGAAACGGCTGTCTAGTGTTATAAAATGAAAACAGGTTTAGTAATAATTTTACCTTTTGTTAAAGAAAAGGCAGTAAAGAATCTAGTTGAGGAGTCAAGTTAATTAATAAAGATGATTAAGGAATTCCATTTGTATGTTTATTTGATATAAAACCACAAAGTCCTTTACCGTATTGAAAAACAGTTAGAGAAATGGGTAAAAAGTTTTTAAAAGTATACAAGTATACCAAATAAACTTACATAAAATGAAATAAATGTTGGTATTAAGCAAAAAATATATGCATTTTATGTATTTGATGCTACTTTATTACTGTAAGTGAATAAGTGACAAAAATAAATTTTCAAACGATTTTATCTATCTGTCAGTTAATCTTAATAATCTGGCGCAAAAAATGATGATAATTGACGATAGTGAAGTAAATCTAAAACGTATCATTATTCTTAAATATTGAACCATCCCCGCATAAGCATGCACATTTTTATACTTATACACAACACTAAAAAATCGTTTATATTTTATCTTCCAAATACTATGCTTATTGATAAAATTATTATTCATCAACTTATTTACTTATAGTTAATTTGCCAATGATGACAACCTTTTCCCACACAGTGAAAATTTGAAAATACATAATAAATAATAATAATATATAATTTAATCTGACGAATATATTAGATTAAGCAACTGTTTATATATATTCTATGTTCTATTCTCCATGATGTATATAATTATGATATGATACTTGTGAAGCATCTGTGTCATAATACAATAATCATATGTATCAAAAGTCAAGACACAACATTTGTGATGTTCTTCAAAGATTGTATAACAATTGAGATTTAATCAAACGCCAGTGATATTATGTAAAGCATGAAGATTGATCTTTATTATTAGATTTAGAATGGCAATACTTTGGGACATTATTAAAGGTATATGCTGGGATAGATATAGATGATGTTTTGTTTCTTAACAATCCTATATTTGGAGACTATGTGAATGGTATCTATCCCAGTGAGCTTGAAATAAAAGATACGGCTGATTCCTTAAGTTTTGCTTCATATTTAGGCTTGTACCTCAAAATGACGCCCGCGAAAGGCTGCATTTGAAACTTTATGACAAACGTGGTGACTTCGATTTTTCTACTGTCAACTTTCTTGTTCTATGCAGCAATATACCTGCTTCTCCTTTTTATATTGTATTTGTTTTCTAGTTATACTCTATGGTAGAGTTTGTCCCCATTACGGGAACGAAGCAGACTGCTTGCTAATACATTTGTGACCAAGAGATATTGCTAGCCTAGGTTTATCAAGGCCCTCAAAAAATCTAATGGCCATCATCACAGTATTATTAATAAGTTTGTAATTTTTACCTTTAAATTCTTAATGACAGTATCTCTAAAATGTTGCTGTATTTATTTTATTAAAATTCCAAATCACTCAAAAACTAAAGTATATTCCCTCATGTAAAGTAATTCTTAAGCTTAATTTGGTAAATATGTTTTGGTTTCTTTGGGCATCTTTTCAACATCTTGAACAAAATGGTTTTACAATTTTGGCCCAAGTACATTTTTGTTTCGGTATTACATATGTGACACTATTTTATTACATTTGTGACAGTTACTACATTTGTGGTAGTTACTACAACTACAGATGAGGAATTACATTCCGAAACGGCCGTCTAATGTTGTAAAATTAAAATATAATATAATATGTAATTGAGTAAGATGATCAGACTTTGCGTGTCAATAAAACAGTCAGTCAATACTTAAAAACTGTTTGATAAAAATGTTTGTTGAAGCGAGTCAGCATGTGTAAGCATATATCTTTTCACGGAATATAATTTCCAGGTTTTTTTAACCACGCACCAAGTAAATACTATTCCAGTTAAAGCATTAGAGTTCAAATAATGCATTGTATTTCAAAACAGGTTTGTTTGACGTTTTATAAGTTTAAGAAAACTGGCATGTTCTTTTCAATCTATACATCTTCTAACTGTATGTATATACTGTGAAATCATCATTTTCGTGGTGTCCCAATTGTCGTTATTTCCGTGGATACCCTGACCCACGAATTAAATGTCAACGTAGAAGCGTATATTACAAATGTATCTTAAACAGAAGCAACATATCACGAAATTACCTGCAAAATGTTATTTTTTTATAATCACGAACATTGGACATCAAGAAAATAAATTACAGTACAGGTCTGTCGAAACCTGACGAGTTCGTACTGAATAGACAGTTAATCGTCACCCTTCTTTGCCTCGATAGCTTTTCGTCTGTTACTCTCTATCTCTTTTCGGTCAGTAGCTGTCCATATATCTCGCCCGGCAGTCGAGCTTCGATTCGTTTTCGTTAGCTCAGTGTTAAACTTTAGCTAGATCTGTACTGTATCTCACATTTACTACATGTATAATTCTGAGTTATTATATACAATGTAATATAAAATCAAAAATAGTCATATTTATGGATAATCAAATCAAAATCCTAAAGCAAAGTTAAAACTTTGAAACTGACAAATTAAGTTAACCTCATGAACTTCCTCCGAGGTAGTGAGTCAAGGTAAAAAAAAAGCAAATGTCAAACAGAAACATGAACAGAGACACTACTGACTTTGGATGGGAATTGGATTAATGGCAAAATGTTGTCAAGTGATGTGGTTAAATTGTTATTTGATTGCAACAGCTATCCCACATACTAGTATTTTACAACCAGTGGTCAAAAATGTATGAATTTAATTTAAATAATTTATTTTCAATTTGCAATAAGCAACATTGTAGTTACAGAATAGAGTTGAGTTGAGTAATGGTGTTTAACGTCCCAGTCAAGAATATTTCACTTATATCGAGACGTCGCCAGCTATAGGCGAAGGTGCAGAAATTTTGCCTGTGCGTTGCGCTGATGGCATTATACAGCAGGGTTCTTTAGCGTGCTAAGCCCACCGTGACACGGGACCTCGTTTATTTTAAGTACCCATCCGAAAGAACCGAGACTTTCATTTCGTAATGCCGAGTGCTTGGCGAAAGAACAGTCACTACCCACTTTAAAGTCTTGGGTCAGACCCGGCCGGGGATCGAAACCACGACCTCCCACTTACGGAGCGAGTAGTTACAGAATAGTTCTGACGATCGTTTAACATAAGTTAACGGAAAGGAGTCGAAGCTTGAATGCCTAGTAGCTGAGATATGGATACCGAATTACCGAAATGCTGTATAACTGATGCCGACTTCTAATCTGACGAAATATTGATAACGTATGACCAAAATGAACTGTTGAGTGGAACTAATTCATTGGCTCAGTAGATCCACCGACGGGTGTGGGCTGTTTTATGATGTCCATCCCGTGTGGCTTCAATATATGATCGACTAATATTTGTATTTACGTGGTCTTGTTAGCTGATCTAGATATTACATTACGTATTATACAGTTTTAATGTTACATAACTAGACGGCCGTTTCGGAATACAATTTCTCATTGCTTGGACCAATGCTACCATTTCGCACCATATAACTATTCAACAATTATCACATTTACGACCCATCATTCTCCATGTTTGATAAAGTTTTTGTTTCGTAGGAAATGGAAGTATTTCTGCAAGCTACATGATACAAATGGCATTACGTGATATTTAGTATATAGTTCGATGTTAATTTAATTACTGGTTTTGATTTCATGCGTTGAGGGTGAAGCTAGCTAAACAGGAGTTGCCTACCCTGGATCACTCGGGCGACGGAAGCATCTTCCTGCTGTATGTTCGTATTTTAACTGCATTTGCCAGTTTTCAAAGCCTTTGATTGTGATCTCAACATAGACGGCTGTGTTTGTTTTTGATAGATGAGGGTAGGGAACGACAGTCCTTTGCATCAATGCAGGAACAAACTGTCAACACTTTTATTGAAGACCTCGGCTGATCGAATTTGAATAAATCATCACAACGACACAAAAAAGTCTAACACGGTTCTAACTGATTATTTTAATCGTTTAATTAAAGCGTTTGTTAATTTATAAGGTAATAAACTAAACAGTAGCTACGTATAAACCATATATGTTATTGTTTATTGTTTTTTTCTATTAGCGGAAAGCATCCTCAGTTGTCTAAAGGTTGGTGATCTATTTTAGCGGTCGAATAAAGTTTGTCTTGCTTCTCTAGGCGTACGAACTTCTTTACACCAGGTAGGGTTCTATTCTTGACGGGTAGTAACACAAATAGGGTTCCTTTTACTGTCAAAATTAACTTCCCCAACCACAGCACTTCTCTTTTTTCTCTTCCATACTACTCTCTTTAAACCATTTGCTTAAAGCTGACGCCCGTCGAGCTCTTATTTGTCTGGCTGACACTGAAAAAAATAAACATTTTAATTTAAAAAAACAATAAAAGGGATTGACACCTCACTCTAATTGTTTTCGAACAATAACTTTTTGTTTAACTATGCATTGCATACCGTCTGATATATGATAAAATGACCGCACAGTACAGCGTTGTGCCTCTTTGAAAAATGTATACCCGATTAGCATATGACACGGTGTTCGCCAAGAGATAACTTTGCAAATTTCCTAAGTTGTGCACCTTTGAAATGTTCTTCATTTATTTCTGATAAAATTTGTTCAACGCCATTAAAGGAGTAGATTTCGACAGAAAGACACTTCCTTACCAAAATACGTCCATTTCTAGAAGCGAGCGTGTAAAAATTGCCTCTGCACTTTTCAAACACGTCAAGGGAAATGATGACATGGCACGAGTCTGCTAACATGGTAGGGATTAGGTGAAAGTGAAAGAGCCTTTTTAAGGACAGTCCCTTGCGTTGCGCTAGTAAAGATACAACCGCTGGAATTTCCCGAACACAATCGAAGTGGGCAGTATCGCTCAAGAGCAAAACCGTAGCACGGACCAATGCGTTAAGCAATGTTTGGGGACTAAATGCCACTGAAATAATAAAAAACAGGTTGTCGTACAATACAGTAGAATATATTATACTCACGTGAGTTATCAATTTCCGAGTAACCTTCTTCAAGTACAGGTGCACCCAGTAGGGCTATAAATAGAGAAACAGAAAATTCAATTACAAAAGTTGAACAAAGCATTACATGACCATACCATATTATATAATTATACCGTTTTGATTATCGTTATGTTGTTTTATGTGGCGTCAACAATGGTTTATGACAAGGACAAAATTTCTCTAGAGAATTAAAACTAGAAAAATGAAACATTTTTTTTTTCGTGAAAAGTTAGAATTAATTCACAACAAATAGTATATTTTGGAGTATTTTTTTAAAAACATTTAAACAGTTATTTCGTTTCGAAAAACTACAAATTATCTAAACAGTGAAATTGAGTGTTCACTAGGAGATTATACTTTTTGAGAGGTCTGTAATAGATTTTTTTAGTTTCTCTTGTGACAAAAATCGTATATAAACGTAGAAAAAATGTCCAAAAATATAAATATATTCAATTGAATTGGCAACTAGTTTTTAATTTTACATCTAATTGAATCAAACATAAAAGGAGCAGTGTTACGCCACATAGCGGTGTTTCCGCATAAACGTGTTCTAACACGTCTATGCGGGAAATTTCAACGCATAAAAAGTAGGGCTGTCACGATTACCCGGATACCCGATAAACGGGTCGGTTCCATGCTGTAACCGGTTACAGAATCATTAACCGGGTAACCGACAATACGCTTTTCAAAGTTTATAAATGCACATCTGATGTTTGTCTGTGAAATATTAAGAAATGTTTAATTTAAACTTATAAACCTTATAAAAACAGTGACATGCACTTTATTCAATGGGAAATTGATGAATAAATACAAAGTATACTTTCTTTATGACCTTGCGTGACGTCAGTTGACATACTGTAAACATTGTGTATCGGCCCGTGATAACTAGAGAGTTTCCGATATTCCTCTGTTCCTAAACCCAAAGTTGATAATAGCACTAGAGAGTTTCCGAATGCGCTTTAAAATCGTAATCATTCTGATAAACATTTTGAATGACGTTTAAAATTCTGTGTTTTAACGAGTTTATCGTTCATGTTATTTGCATACATTGAATAAATTTTCAAGTTTGATTTCTTATTTTTGAAGTTATTGGTAACTTATTACGGCAAGTCAGCTTCTGGTTAACGAAGCGCATGCGTCATTATAAAAAACGTGTATAGTCCGTCAACGATATTTTGGCAGTATTTATAAATATGGAAGAGCCTACGTTATATATTGCCTAAGATAGGGATATATAACGGCGGAGTTGACAGATGAAGGCGTGAATATACGGTATTAACTAATTTTAAACATTCTGCCGCGATATCGCTGCCGGACTATATAGGATGAAAGTCACGAGATATACAGTTTGAAATATTAGACGTGCAAAGAAATAAATTCATTTTTAAGGTTAAGTTTATTTCTTAACTGACATATATAATTGTGACACTTTGTTAAATATGGAAATCTTAATTAATTGTATAGAATATCGGGTAACCGGTCACGGTTCGGGTACCACATGTCGGGTACCCGGTTATGAAAATTGCTAACCGTGACAGCCCTAAATTAAAAAGGATGCTTTGATGCGGTAAAAAGACTACCTTCCGCCGCATAAAGAAAACATTTAAATCACGATACCATAAAATTTTTCACTGTCATCACTTACACCTGTATCATCATTACCACCTTCACTAAAAAAACACCACACCATCGTGATAATGATGATGATGATGATGATGATGATGATGATGATGATGATGATGATGATGATGATGATGATGATGGACAGACTAGAGGACGAAAAAGAAAAATTAAAAATTCTGCCAAAATCATAATTGAACGACCATCAACATCACAGTCACCATCGCCAACGCCGTCGGCATCGTCGTCGACGGTAACATCGTCGTCCCCGTCCTTGTCCTCTACCTCCTCCTTACAATTACCATTATCAACAACAGCATAAATTCTCAATGTCACCGTCGTTGTCATCATTAATGTCACCACCGCGTCATCATTAATATCACTACCACCGTTTTTGTCGAGATATAAGCCCTTTTTAAGATTCGTTAAAATTAGTCCCCTTTATGCGTCCAAAAGCACCCTTGCGCCACATATAAGCAATACATTTTTATGCGTTGAACGCCGCCGCATAAACGTGACCGATCTCTTTATGCGTTGAAATTCACCGCATAGACATGTCGGGCGCCTTTATGCAGCAACACCGCTATGTGGCGTAACCGTTGAAAGCAGTTCATGGCCAAACCACAATCCCAAAATCAAAGTAAAATCTTTGAAAACTGGCAAATTGAGTTTAACTAACACGTGAACTTCCATCAGGTAAATGAAACTGGGTACAATTTTTACAATTTTTAAATGCACACTAGAAACAAAGAAATTAGCGATTTGAAAACTTGGTTACCGAGTTTTCAGAGTAAAAAAGAGAAAAGTAAAACTGTTTTACACCAGTAAATAACGATGTTTGTTAAGTTGCGTCTTAAATCAATCGATGTATTAAGATAAATCTGGCACCACGAAATACAGACCGTTGAAAAATTTAACACTTGGCTAATGAAAAGGAGGAAGGAAGCGCTTGGCCTAGTGATTAAGGCGTTGTACTCATGATTCGAAGGTCGTGGGTTCGATCCCTGGACCGGGCAATGTGTTGTGTCCTTGAGCAAGACACTTAATTTCACGTTGCTCCAGTTCACTCAGCTGAAAAATAAATGAGTACCAGTACTGGGGGGTTAACCCTGCGATGGACCGGCGTCCCATTCAGGGGAGAGTCTTGTACTCTCAGTCGCTTAACGCCACCGAAACCGGGATAAGCTCCGGCCTGATTGGCCTAATGGCTAGGGACAGACTTTAACTTTTTAATGAAAAGGAGTCGAAGCTCTGCCACCAACTTACCGTGATATATACACCTGACAGCTAGCCATGAAAAATGCCAAAATTTAGACAGTAGCAGCCAAAAAGTGTTGATATATATATAGCTAATGAGAGGCGGGGACGAGCTGTAGATTCTATAATTGCCGTAATCTGAGCGAAAGCATAGGTCAAACGAGTGACGAAGAATTAAACATTTGAGCGACAGAATTTTAACCCATTTGAGCGACAGAGTTTTAACCTTATGAGCGAAATTCCAAATAAATGATAAACATTTGAGCGACATTTTTTCTTAACCTCTTCCATTTGCCAGAATGAAGTCTGTTACCCCTTGTTGTCAACTAGGTTTTTTTTTAATTTTCGCTTAAAGGGCCACTGTATAGTTGAATTAGTTAAATCTTTGCATAGTTTATTTGCAGTCTTACCCTGTACATAGAAGTCATATGTTCGAACTCGAGAAAAGCGTTTTAGCTTGCACGGCCGGATTCGGGATTTAGTTCGTAGGCGACAACGCTCAAGTATAAAGCCTGGCCGTAGAGAAAAGTCACCTCTAAAAATTGATTTTATAGATATGACCGGGCTTAGAACTCAAGACCCACAACTGTGAAATCCAGTAAAATGTCATTAGGCTAGGTCAGGGCTTTTTAATTAAGTAAAGAATATTCGCCTCAGTTATAACTAGGCTGCGAACCCATGTCCTTCATGTCAGTCACAAACATTTGCGGTTTTCAGTCTCAGCTAATCAGTTAATTTCATAAATAAATAAATATTTTTAATTTATAATTCTTTATAAATAAATAAATTTAGTTATTTATTTACTTTTAATAAATAAATTTATTTAAAAAAGTATTAGAATAAATAACGTTATTTATTTATTTATTTCAAAAATAAATTAATAGATTCATTTAAATGAATAAGATAATTAATTTATGCAAATAAATAAATATTCATTTTTTAAAATAAATAAATAAATAAATAAATAAATAAATAAATAAATAAATAAATAAATAAATAAATACCTTGCACAGAAAGAAATAACACTACACACAGCAAAATCCGTTTCATATTTGTCGAGTTGTAATTTTTTAATTATATGTTAAATTCGATAAATTTGCTTCTTATATATTCTCAAAAGACGTCAACGATTTACATTGATTAGGTCATTTCATTTATACATTTTTGTCGTAAACATATCTAAGTTACACCTATACGACAGATAAAATTGTAACATCTGTTGTTTATTTATTTTGTTTATTATTCAGTTGTTTGTTTATTTTTTCTGATATTTTATTTTCTGGAATGTGTACAGTAAAGTACAGCCGTGTCGAAAGTTTAACACTGGGGTAATGAAAAGGAGTTGATTTGGATGCCAAGACGTGGATTACATAGCTAGTGACCAAAGAGGTACAGTATAGACCTGTCGAAAGTTAAACACTGGGCTAAGGAAACAGGGCCCAGTTGGTCGATGCTTGATTTCTTTAATCAATTGATTAGTCAAAATTTGCATAATGTGCATAATTTACCATAATTTTAATTATGTTGTGAAATTAAAATTGAAAATATCAAAAACGAATAAAATATCACCAAACTAAAGTACATTGATCAAAAACAATTGATTTGATAATGATATGTTGATTTTTTTTTATGTTTTAAAGTGTTAATCAGTGAATAAACTAATCAAGCTTCGAACAACTGGCACAAGGAGTCCAAGCCCGCCACCAAGCCAGTGTTAAACTTTCGATAGGCTTGTACTGCATATGACAATGACCTTTATTTTTTTTTCTATCCTCACGTACGGTGCAGGCCTGACGAAAGTTTAACACCGAGCTAACGAATTAGTGTCGAACCCACCAGTTATTCTTGACCCCTCGTCACGGTTTAACACTGATCAAACGCATTTTTTTAAGTAGTGTCAAACCATCAGTTTTTCTTAGTCCTTCATTAGCGGTATTTTGATAGTTTATCGGCAGCTACTTTCTATCTCTCAGCAGCTTTTTTGTCGATCAGCTATCGATATCTCGGCAGAGAGGCTTCGACTAATTTCGTTGGCTCACTGTTAAATTTTCGACAGGTCTGTACTGTATCTCTGCCATTCGACAACCTAGCTTCAACTCATTTTTCTAGAGTTAAACTTTCGACGGGTCTGTGTGGTACACGTTCCAGAAAATAAAACATCGAACTGATATAATTACTTGCCAAGAGTCACGTTATTAATCTAGATACAGACCTGTCGAAAATTTAACAACGATCTATCGAGAAGGAATCGAAGCTCGGCTGTCAAGTTGCTGAGACATAGATAATGGTGGAAACGTTGTCTAAAGATAAATAGAACCTGTCGAAAAAGTGCCGAGATTATAACTACCGAAATCCCGGTATGAGCAAGAAGATATTTGTAAGTGTAACAGGAGAGAGGAAACACCAGAAAAAAACACTTCCTCACCGAGTGCCCCAGCTGAGGATCGAACCCGGCCCTCCCGGATGAAAAGCGAGCGTTCTACCACAAGGCTAAAAGATCCGGACCAAAAAGTCTGGCAGTAAACCACTCTATTATATCTACTACATGCATATACAACACAACAATACCACGACTAGCTCAGTCCCATTACATTCCTTTCCTGTTATCTTGAGATTTCCCACCTTGGAAATCTCACACACAACCCCTCCGTGGGTTTTTTGTTGGGCGCCAATGTAACAGGAGGGAGGAAACACCAGAAAAAACCACTTCCTCACCGAGTGCCCCGGCTGAGGATCGAACCCGGCCCTCCCGGGTGAAAAGCGAGCGTTCTACCACAAGGCTAAAAGAGTCTGGCAGTAAATCACTCTTTATCTACTACATGTATATACAACACAACAATACCACGACTAGCTCAGTCCCATTACATTCCTTTCCTGTTATCTTGAGATTTCCCACCTTGGAAATCTCACACACAACCCCTCCGTGGGTTTTTTGTTGGGCGCCAATGTAACAGGAGGGAGGAAACACCAGAAAAAACCACTTCCTCACCGAGTGCCCCGGCTGAGGATCGAACCCGGCCCTCCCGGGTGAAAAGCGAGCGTTCTACCACAAGGCTAAAAGAGTCTGGCAGTAAATCACTCTATTATATCTACTACATGTATATACAACACAACAATACCACGACCAGCACAGTCCCGTTACATAAGCTTAGTCCTGTGTTAAACTTTCAACAGGCCTGTACTGTAGATACAGCCACGCAAACCAACCTCGCTGAACATAATAATAATAATAATAATAATAATAATAATAATAATAATAATACATGCATATTGACGTTCGATATGTATTTTGTGTGGTGTTTATCACGTTTTCATTAATAAGACGGTTTTTACATGAATAATTGCTACTTATTCAAGGCTAAATAGTGTTAACTTGTCAACTCTTTCAGTTACAAAGTAAAGCGTATCAGTTAGTATTTAATTAATTTCGTGCGCAAAACTAGTTCTAAGATTTCTTTGTAAGTAACATAATATAATATTATCAGATAACATTTATCTTGAACAAAACGTATTGATGAGTTTTCTATAATCATTTGTCTATGCTGGCAGGATTTTACATCAATTACCAGAAACGTTTAGAAAAAAACACAATAAAACTAATTGATAATACAAAAATAAGCAATTCAAAGCATGCGAAAGACTATAAGCGTCCATTGATGTGACTGGATTATATTATGGACAGCGCAATTAATGGCAAAAGTACATGTACATGTAGGCCATTGGTCAAGGACCCCGACCATTCCGGTTTATTTTATAACACGTGGAAAAACTGTATTGACCAACAGTAGCAGTTCTACGTAGGCTAGTTAAGGACATGGATAGAGTAATGTTTTCGTAATAACGAGATTCTAAGTCGTTATAACCATATTCTAAGTCGTTATAACGAGATTCTAAGTCGTTATAACCAGATCCTAAGTCGTTGTAATCAGATTCTAAGTCGTTATAACGAGATACTAAGTCCTTATAACGAGATTCTAAGTCGTTATAACCGATTCTAAGTCGTTATAACCAGATTCTAAGTCGTTATAACAAGATTCTAAGTCGTTATAACAAAATTCTAAGTCGTTATAACCGATTCTAAGTCGTTATAACAAGATTCTAAGTCGTTATAACCGATTCTAAGTCATTATAACCAGATTCTAAGTCGTTATAACCAGATTATAAGTCGTTATAACAAGATTCTAAGTCGTTATAACCAGATTCTAAGTCGTTATGACAGGATCCTAAGTCAAGATAATGAGAGAATTTAACTTGTTATAGCGAGATATTAAGTCGTTAAAACGAGTTATTTTTACAACTTTATAACGAGATATTGAGTGGCGAGATATTGAGTGGTTATAACGAGATATTGAGTGGTTATAACGAGATCCTAAGTCGTTATAATGAGATAAAAAATTGTTTGATGTCCTAAACCAGACACTGTACATACAGTCCTGTATATATTCCCAGTCTTACTCACCAGCAGTCGCGACCAATATGCGCAGACCAGTATCACGAGTGAAAGATATAGTAATCTTATTAGTCGCAGTTTGAAAGTCCTAGTGAAAAGTAGACATGTGTAGTCTGTTATTCCAAGTAAATGTGCCGATTGACCAACAGATGCAGTCCAATATTCCATGTCAATATAAGCTTTGTTGACTGGCGGTGGTAAACTCGAATTCCTATATTATCCTTTAAATAAGCAAAATATGTGTTTGTTTTCAAGACATGTTATGTTTATATATTTGAAATATCGAACATTATGTTAAGCATGTTGTCAAAACTATGATTCAAAATTAGGCTATCAAGAAATAGGGATACTTTCACCAGTGTCTTACAAAGCACGCTAGTTATCCCACTGTATGCAAACACCAGAGAATCATTACGATAACGCATTTGCTGCTCGCTTCGATTTTGGGAGGTTGGGGCTTAAACTGGGACAGGTCTGACCAGGACTTAAAATAATTATTGGGTGTTCTTTTGTGGAGCATCTTTGTCTTTGTAAAATAAAGATTATTATACCACAAAGTTCAATATGAATATAGGAATTACCCTGTCCGCTTTGCCACCCTTCCTAATATCGTGTCCACTTTATAACTTCCACCATGTCTTTGGATGGATTTGACACAAATGTTAACCAACATGAGATTATGTGTCGCATAATAAATTAAGTGCATAAGTAAGGGGGCTAAGATCCCAAGGACAAATGTTTTAAGATAATAACACCTTGGCAATGTTGGCGGGCCATTTGTCTTTCAAGAAACTGCTGTAGTTTTTATAGACATACCGCTTTATACAGGGTGGCGAAAATACGTCATATACCCGACACGACAACATTAGTTGCAAGGAATTTTGATGGTGTGCACGATAACAATAAACCATAAATGCTAAAATAGCCGTTATTAGGTCCAGTTTTTGAACATTTTCGTTTGAAACATATTACTTTTAGTTTATTCAGATCTATTTTGTATCGTGAAAATACAACTTTTTTTGCCGTCGTGAAAAGTGTGCACGACATCGTGGTACAAAAGTTTACTTTGACGCGAATGTTTGAAAAATTTAGCAGCTCTAGGAATATATATAGATCGTTCGTGAAGTTATTCTGCCTTCTTTAGGCGCGTGATATAGCCATTAACTGATGGGAAGTATGGAAATTCAGTTGAAAATTGCCGCGAGTCGATGTTTTCGTCGCCATTTTTGTGTTTACGAAATCGCGTTTTTGACGAAGGTTCGCCACCCTGTTATACGAAGAATTTAAATTTGTCATAAATGTGACGATAGATAGATAGTAAATGGAATTGCCTCGTCATGTATTAAATGTAATTTCATTGATGTCATTTTATACATTAAATTGCATGAATTTAACACAAAATATGAAACACAAAACTGGTATCATATTTTATTTTTGACATGACAAACGATAACTGCGTGTTTTATAGAAACCGTTACATGACATAGCACAAATTTATATATAAGTATATAAGTACTATATATACACTGCCCTCCATAAATTAGCATACATTTTTGAACTAGTCCTATCATATCTACGAAAGCTTGTTCGTGCCACTTTGTAATCTGTTTTTTTTTTCAAATCGTAGGTACGATTTTTTTATTCGTATGTGGCACGAACAAGCTTTCGTACATAACAGACTCAAAAATCTTCACAAAATTAAATTGTTATTGTTGAAAACATCATTATGCTAAAGATGAGTGTTTTTCAGCTAAAATAGTATTTTTATCTCGAAAAATATAATTTTCCCAAATTATTAAATCCCCCCCCCTAAAAAAATTCAAGTAAAATAACTTTATTACACACATTTAGATCTTCGTGTAAATATATCACTTTCAAATACAGAAAAACTTCAATATTTCAATTGTCTGAACAAAATTTGAGATGATGATTGTAATGCAAACCTATGGCAAATTAAATTTTGTAAAGTTATTTATGGATGGCAGTGTATTATATGGATTGATGGAATGAACGAGGTTTTACGTCCTAGCCAAGAATATTTCACTTCTATGACGATGGCAGGATTTGTATCAGTGCGCAAAGGAAAATGTGCAAGGGGGAGGGGAGGGGGTTCTTTAACCTGTAGTAGCCACACCTGACCTGACACTGGACATCGGTTTCTAAGGCCTTTCCCGATCAAATATACGAAGTTTTATAACCCGTGATACCAATATATACAAACGTATTACTGCCTGTCCTTGTCATACGCACAGTGTATAAACGCAAACTTCCGGTATACTCCAAAATTTAGATGGGATGAAGGGAAAGGGAATGTGTTGCCGATAATTTGCAATAAATTGAGAGGACTTTACCCGGATAATAAACCTATACTACTTTCATTGGCGTAATCCGTTTTTTTTATATTGAAGCTGGTTTATCACAATTACCAAATCAACTTCCTTCATCCCATTGTGTCAAGAAAGAACGACAGTCGATTTTGGAGTACACCGGAAGTTCTTTGCGTTTAATGCTAGCAGATTCAAACTGGGTTTGTCCATTTACTTTTACCGCCTCGATGACTCACTGCTAGAGCGTTCGCTTCGAGAGCGGGAGGAAGTGGATTCAAACCGGACAGCGTCATATACAGGACTTTAAAATTTGAGATACTGCTACACCCCCTGGTGCTCGGTATAAGGAAGAAAGAGCATCGATTGGTTCACCCAGTTGTCAGTATAATGTTACTGTCAGCTATCATTTTAAAACTGACCGAGTGCGCTCTAGTACAAAGCAGACCATACAAGCACACTCTTTAAATCTCACGCATATACAAACTTTTTCATAGATTAGTCCTTGTAGGTAAACAAACTTGCTCTTGCCGCGAATAACTGAACAACGCTGATGCGATGTTAAACAATATTGCAACCGACCAGCAACCAATGATCTATGTTGTAAGCGGTTTGACCGGACAAACGACATTTTGCCGTAAGTGGCAGAAAGGGCTACTTTTGGAACAGCTGGTCATCATGAATTATATTGAAACGGTTGTTATTGTAACACGTGTCTCAAAACTGTCGAAACAGGAAGTTGATATTCTTTTAGGTTCTTTGAAATATGAAACTTGTGCGTGTTTAAAGACGTATCAACAAGTATTAATAGAACGTTTATTTATAAATAATAACCTTATCACCTTCGAAGTAACAATACCCATACAAACTACCGCTAATTAAATCCAACGACTTGACTATAAATATGAGCTAACAAACACATTACTTAGTGCAGCGTGACACATCTCTGTCCCTCGTTATTTATATCGCGTTAGGTTTGCGCCAGCTGCTATCATTCTCTCTTTATCTCGGTCACTTGGTAGCAGAGCTTCATCTCCTTTTCGTTACGAAAACCACTGCGGTAGCTCAGTTGGTAGAGTGCTCGCTCCGTAAGTGGGAGGTCGTGGGTTCGATCCCCGGCCGGGTCTAACCAAAGACTTAAAAGTGGGTAGTGACTGTTCTTTCGCCAAGCACTCAGCATTACGAAATGATAGTCATGGTTCTTTCGGATGGGAACTTAAAATAAACGAGGTCCCGTGTCACGGTGGGCTTGGCACGCTAAAGAACCCTGCTGTATAATGCCATCAGCGCAACGCACAGGCAAAATTTCTGCACCTTCGCCTATAGCTGGCGACGTCTCGGTATAAGTGAAATATTCTCGACTTGGACGTTAAACACCATTACTTGGGTCAGACCCGGCCGGGGTTCAAACCCACGACCCCCCACTTACGGAGCGAGCAACTCTACCAACAGATCCTACTGTGAGGACGCTTTAGTTTGTCAGTTCGCTAGCCAAAGGTCGGTGGGGTTTTTTTTTCGGGCACTCCTATTTCATGCATTATTCCTGAATTTACTGTCTCGATATAAGTAAAATACTTTTGATGTAAAATATCATTACTCTACTAAAATGTGTAAAAACAAGCACATTCAGTGAATTAGGATCCCCCGCCAGCAGGTTCTTTTTTTTTGTGCACTTATGTTCAAAGGGCCATAACTCCGAGGAAAGTGAGCAAACCAACTCAGGTTAACGATATGCGCATCTATGTTGATACTTTGCACCAAGTTTCGTGAAATAGCATTTCATAGTTTTGGAGAGTTAGCGCAGACAAGAGTTTTGAACGGACGGGTGGATGGAAGGAAGGACGGACGGAAACTAAAATTTAATAACCCCCCCTCTTTCTTCGTGATATAAAGAAGAAAAAACGAAACACATATAGTAACAATTTTATCACTGTACAAGTCTTTACTTCAGATAACAACAATATATAACAATCAAACATCATTCATTTTGTTTTCAAAGCACCAAATGTAAGCTGAAATAAGTTGAGTAATGGTGTTTAACGTCCAAAAAAATAATATTTCACTTATATCGAGACGTCGCCAGCTATAGGCGAAAGTGCAGAAAGTTTGCCTGTGCGTTGCGCTGATAGCATTATAAATCAGGGTTGTCTATCGTGCCACGCCTACTGTGACACGGGTCATCGTTAATTTTAATTCCCCATCCGAAAGAACCGTTTTTTTTTTATTTCGCAATGCCGAAGGATTGGCGAAAGAACAATTACTACCCACTTTCAAGTCTCGGGTGCACCAAATGTGAGGTATATTGGGTTTTTTTTAAAGTAATATATCAAAGACGGCTATTTTGGTTAATATGGAAATGATTATAAATTATATTCAAATTGAATATAAATTTCTTGTATTAAAATAACTTGCAATGCAGTGACTTATACCCATGAGCCAGAAAGGGTTCTGGGTGTTGGAACCCACCTTTACTTCCGTCCATGATATTATGCATGATGTAGCAATTGTCCATATTGCAAGATTTTAAATTACACATAAACAATTTTATTCAGGGAGACACAACCCCCCCCCCCCCCCCCCCCCAACCCCCTATACCCCCTTCTTGTTCATCCTTTCACGTCAATGAAAAATGGACCACCACCCTTTAAAAAAAAAAAAAAAATAATAATAATAATTAATAAATAAATCAAACTCTGGGTCCGTAACTGTAATAGGTAAAGTATCATTGTTTAAGTGTGTTGTACCCAGTTTAAACTCTGAGTACAAAGTGCAACGAAATATCGTAAATCTTTGCGACTTTATTGAACATCGATGTTTCTCAGTTGTCAACATTTCTCGATTGCTTTTCACCAAATAGCACCAATAGATTTCAAATTGGATGGATTCCAAAAAATCGTTAGCTTAGTGTTAAACTTTCGACAGATCTGTACTTGATATATTTTTAAAGTATGGATTTTTTTATCTTTGTTATACCTGTATTTAGCCTTCCTTTCTTGCTTGCTTTATATTTATGTTATTATGTCGCCAAATATTGCCAAATAAATTTCGATCGAATTGGATGGATTCCAAAAACTAGAAATGAATGAATTGACCAAGATAAATATTGATGTCATTCCTGTTTTCAATTCATTTGTCTCCTGCATTCATTGAATATCTCAACACTTTTATTCTTTTGATTTATGCCCATAAAAGAGCAAAAATCGATGAAATTCCATTCACACACATTGTCAATAATTTTATTTATTTTGACGCGTAAAGTGAAAACTATTATGTTTTTGTTACATTCTGAGAAAATGACGTTAGAATATTTGATTTATGTCCAAAAAAGAGCAAAACTTGAAGAAAGTCCATGCACATTGTCATCGGTTTTATTGTATTTTTTGTTTTGACACGTAAGTGAAAACTATAATGTTTTTTTACGTACTGAGAAAATGGCGTCAGAATTTTTATTTATGTCCATAAAAGAGCAAAAATAGAAGAAAGTCCATGCACAGACAATGTCATTGGTTTAATTTATTTTGACGCGTAAGTGCAAACTATTATTTTTTTGTTGTTCTGAGATAAATGACTCCAGAAAACTACGCATACTATCTCTTTGAATGAAAGCAACTGCTGTGATGATAATGTGAACGACATTTAACTTGGGAGTTCATAATTGCGGGAATCTACATCTAAATTCCGCAGTCAAATAAATTAATTCAAATAGCTAATAAATTATTATACCTCCTCAAACCTAGTTTAAGGTGTATATAGGACTAACTCTGTCCGTTATTACGTCCATGTGTCTCTCTGCCCCATTATAAAGCCCCGTTCAATTTTTCCATGTCTATGGATGGATTTTCAACAACCTTGCCACAAATGTAAACCAACGTGTCGCATACAAATTTTAGATGCATAGATTAAGGGTCACGACCGTTTGGCAAAACCAATGCGGAGGAATATACGAGCAAGTTGATTTAGTTTTCTTAAAAAATAATATGACGTAATATAGATCTAATGTACCGTCAAAATATTAGACTAGTTTTGGGGGATATATGGTAATCCCCATGTCCGTCTGTTTGTCCGTCCATCCATCTGTCTGTCTGTCTGTGTTTGCGGTCATATATCATAAATGTTTTGGAAGACTGTCATAAAATTTCACATGGATAATCTTCATGGTCCAAATGTGTATTATGACCTGAAGCAAGGTCATATTGGAAAGGTCAAGGTCGTAGGAAAACATAACACCTTGTAGATGTTGGGGCGGGGTTATTTGACTCTCAAGAGAAGTTTTCATCTGTTGGTATGTTGGGTTTTGATCATGATTCTGTGCAATGTTGAGATTTAATGTGCATTCTGTATATCATCTTAATCAGTAGCTGGTAAAGTTTGAGCAGAAACAAATATTGAAAACAAAGATTCGCTGCCTCATCAGTATGATTTTATGGCATTGCAATTTTTATATATATAATTTGAGTATTCACGATGAAAGTCCTTACCGACGCAATGCATTGATTTTAGTTATTTGGATAATCTAAAGCATTCACAAGACGCAATCAATTCCCAAGCGTCTTTTAGAGGTTTGACAAACCTTAAGGTTAAACTCTATATTTGCTATAAAAACAATACAAAATAAAACAACGAACAACAACAGAAAAAAAAACGTTTAAGCTAAGTTCAGTTTCTCACTAACAACCCGCTATGCCTAGCTTCTCACAAAAAAAAAAAAAAAATAAAAAATAAAAAAAATAAACTTTTCAAACAAACAAACAACCAAAAAACTTTTAAGCTGCTAAGTCTAGTTTCTCACAAACAACCCAAACAAATTTTCAAGCTATGCCTTGTTACTCACAAACAACCAAACAACTTTGAAGCTATGTCTAGATTCTCACAAACAACAAAAACAAACTTCCAAACTTTGCCTAGTTTCTTACAAACAACCATATCATCTTTCAATCTTTGCCTAGTTTTTTTACAAACAACAAAAACAAACATTTAAGCTATGCCTAATTTCCCGCAGGTTTGGTCCGAGTACTGCTGGTGGGTAGTTTTGTTCCGAGAAGACAACTGGTTAGGAATGACTGTTGGTGGGTAGTTTTGTTCCGAGAAGACATCTGGTTAGGAATGACTGTTGGTGGGTAGTTTTGTTCCGAGAAGACATCTGGTTAGGAATGACTGTTGGTGGGTAGTTTTGTTCCGAGGCAGGTGTCTGGTAATGTAGGGTTGGGACGGGTTTCCAATAAGAACTTTGTACAGTTTACACTTCTCTATTATCTTCTATCTCCACTTCAGAAACATTGGAATTACTAACACGCATGCGTTCCTCTGTCGTATCTAACCCGGAAAAGTTAATCCCGGAATCGGCGTTGGATCGGTCCGTAATTTTACTTTGCAAAAAAGTTCCGCTTCTCGCTTGGAATACAAATTTTAATCCGTCACTGACTTTAAATCCATTGCTACTTTCCGAGTCGCCATTTCTAGAAGGTAATTTACAAGCGAGCATTTCTTTCATTTTTGACCGCATTTTTTCGTTTATTACAAGATAAACGACCGACTTCAAACTTCCGAATAGAAGAAGCGTGCATCTGAGAGTGAAATTCAAGTCACGCAGACTCTTGTCATAAAGCAAATTTAACCAATTATCAAGCATTCCCAAGATAAAAAATGGTGACCATATTAATAGAAAAATGGCGGTGCTTACAATCATAGAAACAGTAAGTTGCAGTGTCATTTTTCTAAATTTTTCCCGGATAATTGGAAAGACAAGTTTTTGGCGATTGTGAATAAATTTAGTCGTAGATATAGCGACGAATGTGACGATGACTGCAGGAATTAGAAAGGCGATAAAAAAGAGGTGCATGGACATGAAAAAATTTTCCGAATATGAAAAGTAAACGGGTTTGCATGTAATTTCTACTACGCTGTTGTTGGAGTTATTGGTGTGTGATTTGCGAGTAATTTTCTTTTCTCCGAACTGGTAAATTCTTGGGAACGTAATTGCAATAGAAAAGATCCAAACACATGCCAAATATAATATAACAGTTTGCTTAGATTTCGCCACCGATGTTGTGTCAATTAGTCGCCTCCGACGGTCGATGCAGAGTAAAGCCAGGCACCAAATCTGTGACATACAAACCGCCATGGTACAAAATCGAAAAATTTTGCAGAACTCGTTTCCAAACATCCATGCATACTGATTTATGGATATGTTTGCAATATAGACGAAATTTGCAAAGACACAACTGGCTATGTCACTGATACAAATATAGTGTCATTTTATCCAAAGATAAGGTGTGGAAAATGTAAATGGTCGCAGAATTTAACACTACCCCGGTCACAGACATAAGTGGTGCTATTGTTAGGTACACAAGGTTGGCAGTGTTCATGATGATAATCTCTTTGTATAATGAAGTTGTAAACCTGAAAATATAGTAAGTATGTAAGTAAGTGAGTGAGTGAGTGAGTGAGCGAGTAAAAAAGTTAGTAGGTGAGTGAGTAAAAAAGTTAGTAAGTGAGCAAGTAAGTAAGTAAGTAAGTGAGTGAGTGAGTGAGTGAGTGAGTGAGTGAGTGAGTGAGTGAGTGAGTGAGTGGGTGGTGGGTGAGTGAGTGAGTGAGTGAGTGAGTGAGTGAGTGAGTGAGTGAGTGAGTGAATGAGTGAGTGAGTGAGTGAGTGAGAAGTGAGTAAGTAAATGAGTAAGTGAGGAAGTACGTAGGTGAGTAAGTAAGTAAGTAAATAAGTGAGTGAGTGAGTGAGTGAGTAAGTAAGAAGTTAGTAAGTAAATGAGTAAGTGAGGAAGTAAGTAGGTGAGTAAGTAAGTAAGTAAATAAGTAAGTAAGTAAGTAAGTAAATAAGTAAGTGAGTGAATGAGTGAGTGAATGAGTGAGTGAGTAAGAAGTTAGTAAGTAAATGAGTAAGTGAGGAAGTAAGTAGGTTAGTAAGTAAGTAAGTAAGTATTTTGTTAAAGTGTCACATTCCATAGTTACATAATATATAAGTACACCAATACAATAAATCAATTTAAAAAAAATAAAAAATTGAAAACAACATATTCTTAAAAACGTATTATGAAGGTCAGCCAATTATGACTTACGAGACACTAAATGTATATGGCGAAATATTTACAATACCTATTGAATGCCTTTGATGAACTCATTGTAGAAAATTTGGGACATTCGGCGATGACCCACTCTTTTTCACATGCATTGTGTGTATTGATACACCTATGCACTACCAGTTTCGAATAACCTGCCATCTATACCATCGGGATTTTTAACAAATTCAACATTTAACAGTTTTAATTTGACAATCAATATGAATTTGTAACTTTGTTTGTCAATTCGAATAAAATTTTATGAAATGTTCTTTTGTTTTCAGTGTACTATTTTTTAAGCCATCTATTACGTCACACCATAAATGAGTAGGCGGGAATTATCTTGATTGACATATTGGCTGTTCCCAGAATGTTTACAATGCCGACGGATTCGATAATTACTGAGTTTTTTCTTAATTGTATAATGCAGTCGAGAAGTTTGTAAAAAGAATACTAGAAAAAATATTGTAAATTCTTAAATGAATATGAAGAATTTTGATTATTTGTTCGATTTAACTGATGTGTTCGTCATTATGAAATCTTAAATAAACCTTAGTCAACTCCGTGGCCAGCGTAAAATTTACCTCTCCCCATATCAAAATATCAAATGTTGGATAAATGTGAAGACACCGGGACTTGACGTTCCCTAATTTCTTATTTTCGGCAATTTAAAGGAATTAGGACGCTACATTTAAATAATTGATTCATAATTTTGGGATTAGTTAATGATTTACGAAAGCTCATGAATAAAAAAGATTAAAAGGCATAATAACGCAAAATAAAGGCGTTATAAGGCGAATTAAAGGCGAGGTAACGCGAAACAAAGGCATTATAACGCGAATTAAAAGGCGTTATAATGCAAATTAAAGGCGTAAAAACGCGAATTAAAAGGCGTTATAATGCGAATTAAAAGCGTAAAAACGCGAAATAAAGGTGTTATAATGGAAACTAAAGGCTTGCGAACGCGAAATAAAAGCATTATAATGGAAATTAAAGGCGTAATAAAGCGAAATAAAGACTTTATAATGGAAATTGAAGGCGTAATAACGCGAAATAAAGACTTTATAATGGAAATTAAAGGCGTAATATCGCGAAATAAAGACTTTATAACGGGAATTAAAGGCGTAATATCGCGAAATAAAGACTTTATAATGGAAATTGAAGGCGTAATAACGCGAAATAAAGGCGTTATAATGGAAATTAAAGGCGTAATAAAGCGAAATAAAGACTTTATAATGGAAATTGAAGGCGTAATAACGCGAAATAAAGACTTTATAATGGAAATTGAAGGCGTAATAAAGTGAAATAAAGACGTTATAATGGAAATTAAAGGCGTAATATCGCGAAATAAAGACTTTATAATGGAAATTAAAGGCGTAATATCGCGAAAAAATGCATTATAATGGAAATGAAAGACGTAATAACATAATAATTTTTATTCATGAGCCTAACAGGCTTCCGTAACCAATTATTACAATAATAATAATAATAATAATAATAATAATAATAATAAAAACAGTAATAAATTGTTTTGGAAATAACCAAATAAAATTATTTAAACATATCTTTTATATTACATAAGAGAAAAAACCAACATAATAATATTAATAAGAATAATAATAAGAAGAAGAAACAAAACGAAAACAATATGATTCCCCACCTTCGGTGGTGGGGAATCATAATAATAATTTTGGAAATTACCAAAGAAAATTTTTTTTAAAAATACATTTTATATTACACGTGTATTCTCACGGTGCATGTGGGGGAGTGGTCGGCACAAACAAACAACTATAACAATAACAACAACAACCACAACAACAACAATAATAATAATAATAATAATAAATCACTTATTTTGAAAATAACTAAAGAAAATTATTTAAAAGGAATCTTTTATATTACATATGAGAAAAAAAACACAACATAATAATAATAATAATAATAAATAACTTATTTTGAAAATAACCAAAGAAAATTATTAAAACCTATCTTTTATATTACATATGAGAAAAAAACCAACATAATAATAATAATAAAAATAATACATTTTATATTACATGTGTATTCTGTGCATGTGGGGGAATGGTCAGCACAAACAAACAACAAAAACAACAACAATAATAATAATAATAATAATAATAATAATAAAAATAATAATAATAATAAAAAAAATAATAATAATAATAAAAATATGATGATGATGATATGAAAAAATAACAACAGCAACACGATGATGATGATGATGATGATGATGATGATGATGATGATGATGATGATGATGATGAAGATTATTATATTATTATTATTATTATTATTATAAAATATTGAAAAACAAACTACATTCAATTTATAAACCAACCGTTTTGATCGTTTTCCTCTTATTCCACAGTCCAGATAATTGTCTTAATTTCTGGAAGCACCTTGTGATCTTTGAGTTTGGTTGATTAGATATTGAAGCTCACTAACTATGACTTTAGTGAACTTCTAAAGATACACTGGCTTGACCACTGATTGACCAGTCCACAAATACATTTATACTAAACATTGGTATGCATACTGTTGTAAAATATTGATTTTAAATATCAGCCAATAACACCATATTCTAGATCGTTTAAGGTATTACAGATATCAATTGAAATATTCAATTACCTATTTGGTTTTTATTTTTTATTTATTTATTTTTTTTATTTTTATTATTATTATTTTTTTTTTTTTTTGATTTGTTATTTTACAAGCATTTTCTTTTTCAATAAGAATTCTGAATAAAGTCAAATTAACCCTTCTTTGACCAGGTCCCCACTTCACAGATGATCTTTTTAGATAATCTTAAATCAAGAACATTTTGAGAATTAATTAATTAATTTATTTATATATTTATCCATTTCTTTATTATTACTGTTATATTATTATTATTATATATTATTATTATTATTATATATTTTTTTTTTAAGAATAAGCAAATGGCTTTAGTTTGAAGTAAACTTCAAAATGACAACTTCAATTCCTCGATACCTGAGAGTTAAAAAAATAACACAAATTTGCCAGAAGTTTGAATTAAGGAAAATCATAGATCCGGAAAAACCGGAGTCGGAGATTAAAATGAATTTTTGCTTAAAACGGAACAGTTGGTTGATTAATTTAGATTGATTTAATTGGGGTTTTCGTCCCAGTAACATCATAAGTAGGAGTGAGTGAGTAATGGTGTTAAACGTCCCAGTCAAGAATATTTCACTTATATCGAAACGTCGCCAGCTATAGGCGAAGGAGCAGAAATTTTGCCTGTGCGTTGCGCTGATGGCATTATACAGCAGGGTTCTTTATCGTGCCAAGCCTACCAAGACACGGGACCTCGTTTATTTTAAGTTCCCATCCGAAAGAACCGTGACTTTCATTTCGTGATGCCGAGTGCTTGGCTTGAAAAAACAATCATAAGTAGGAGAAGCAAGTATATTGCTACATAGAAAAGGAAAGTTGACAAAGGAAAAAGGAGTTATCACTTTTGTCATATAGCTTCCAAAAGTAAATATGATGATTTATCAAACAAAACGAGACCTATTCTAGGCAAATCAAATTCGAGTATTATAAACTGAGGTATAATAAAGCTATTTGCCACATTTTAACACCTGCTCATTTAGTATCATTTTATACAATGTATGTATACATTTCTACAACTTGTGTCATATTTTATAGCCGACTGAGGACTCTCGGTCGCGAAATCAAATATAACCCAGAATGTTCCCAGAATCGCGAAAATTATTAAGTCAATTTAAAACATGACGGCGACTATGACCGCTGTAAAAGTATGCCATATAGTAAATCGTAAACTTCGCCGTAACTTGCAAGGTTCCATTGAAATTTCTGGTTAAACAGGCTTAATTAACGTTTCATTTTAATCGTTAACAAAAAGTCTTAAACAAAATTTCACCATAACTTACAAGGTTCTATTTAATTTCCCCTGACGAGGCTGAAATAAAAACTTCTTCAACTGTTTACAATGATTATTGAACATTAAGAGACGATCAACAAAACAAGAAGCCTAAAGAAAGGTAGATAACTATATAGCGATCACGAAGTGGACGCGAAATTAAATATGAACCTGGATTGTGGACGCGAACGCGAATACATGTATTCGCGAAATGAAGTTCAGATGTAAGTACGCGAAATTGATACTCGCGATATTAAAGTAATCTACAGTACTTCTGGTTTTTTTTTTTTGCATTTTATATATTTTTCATGAGATCCATGTACAACACAAAAGCAAAAGATGCCCACACTCATTCATTCAAACATTATGTTATCGGAAATACAATAAGCTTGTTACCATGGAGCCTTCCAGAACACTATTGCATTTCATGACAGGCAACAAATCATCTCCGGCTATCGTTGTATTGAAACGCCACCTGTGACAATTAAAAGAAAAGGCATACAAGAATACAGGAATACATGCAGTTTTATATATGAGTACGGATACTGTTTCATGATCACAATGGTCGCAGCTGTAATATCAGACATGAATGGGAGAAAAATGATAAAATTTCAGTTCATCGGGTCATTGGAATTTCTAACTTGTTTATAGATTAATACCATCGCAATTGTGCACGAACCCTTGCCGTGGTGCAAGGACTTGTGTGTCTCGATGACCCCCCAGAGCCAAAGCGACGGGAGTGTAAACTCCTGACAGGTTCAACCATGCCGTACTGGTCTGCTCGGGTAGAGGTCAGACGAAAGTGTGCACCCTGACCCTCCAGGTTTGGGGTTGTTGGACAGAAGGCGAACTACCTACTTCCGTTGAAACAAGCCAGACGTCAATTTGAAACCTGAAGTGGGTAGAGCAGGGACCGTCACCAGTGACAGTATGACGTCGCCGGGTCATGTCAAAACTTTAGGGAAGCTCAGCGTCTGACCAGATCTCTTGTAACACCCAAACAAACTTTGACCATAGGATTTTGGAATGTGAGAAGCATGTACAGAGGAGGAGTAGCAGCGCAGATTGCCAGAGAGATGGAGGGATACAAGGTAGATATTCTTGGCATCAGCGAGTGCAGATGGACAGGAGCAGGCAGGATGAAGTTAGCCTCAGACCATACAGTCATCTACTGTGGAGACGAGAAACTGCATGAGGGAGGAGTTGCCATCATGATTAACCAGCAGGCAGGAAAGTCACTCATGGGATGGACACCCATCAACAAGATAATCATAACAGCCCGTTTCTACTCAAAGTACAGAAAAGTGACAATGGTATAAGCACATGCGCCTCAAAATGAAAGAGAAGAAGAGAAGGATAAGCTCTTTGAAGAACTACAAGAGACAATAGACGGGTGCAACAAAAATGACATCATCATCATAATGACAGACCTCAATTCCCATAATAAGGACATACACAAGGCGACATGGATATCTCCAGATGGAAACACTGAGAATCATATTGACCATCTTCTGATTAGAAGACAATATAGGTCTTCTGTACTTGACACTAAAGTACAGAGACGAGCGGATGTTAACAGCGACCACTTTTTTTGTAAGGAGACGCATCAAATTGCATCTCAGCTTTCATAAAACGAAGAATAGGTCAAACCCAGACTAGACGTAGAACGACTCAAGAATGATGAAACCAAGAAAATATTCAATGACTCTGCTAAAAAGAAATCAGAAGAGAACAAAGAAGAAATTGATAAACTGTGGAAACATTAGCTGCAAGCATATATCAAATCAGCAGAAGAACAAAAAAAAAAAAAAAAAAAAAAAAAAAAAAAACCAGTGGATTAGTGAAGACATAAGGAATTGATTGATAAAAGGAAAGCAATAAAAGCCAAGATCGACAGCACCCGCTCAGAGAGACTCAAAGAGAAACTGAGAGAAGCATACAGGGAGAAGGGCATAGAGGTGAAGAGAAGAGTGAGAGAGGACAAGAAGGGATGGGTAACAGTAAAAGGGGTACGGTATGATGCTTATATTTCGCTATGGTTTTATTTTCGCTATATTCGCGGTCAAGTAAATTCCCGCGAAAATTAAACCACCGTGAATAGACAATGGTAATACCAGCCCATTAATCTTGCTAAAGTCGTTTTCATTGAATCAGATAAGACGCGAAAATACGACACCGTGAATACACTAGTCATCATCAAACCGCGAAAATTTGACACCGTGAAAATAAAGCAATAGACTCGCCTGTGTTTCTATGCCTAATACAATGGTGTTCATTGAGTTATATTACAGCCTTTACTTATTGTAATCAAAAACAAACATTCTAATCCATGTCCGATTCACGATCCACAAGCAAAGTAAAACTTTGATAAAGTCAGATTAAACACGAGAACTTCCACCAGGGAAGTGAGACCGGGTGCTCAAGAAGGGTAAGCACCTCCTGTTCAACTAGCTACACCCACCACGTGTGTATTCAAAATTGAGTTGAAAGGACCATCGAACTATGAGACGCCAAATATATCTGGCAATCCTGGACACAGAGACAGCAAACTTATCAATAATACAGTATTACGAGGTATTACGAGATATCATTAAAAATTGAGTATACATAAACTCATACTTCTCCTACACACCCAGTTACGTATAATCCCTCAAAACTTGTTATTAGTGACGTCATCTTTGACGGGTACATGGGACCGTGTAACCTGCCAAAGACCTGTATAACGTTTTTGTCACCATTCAAAGCGTTTCAAGCATTTCAACTTCTATTTCGTATTTTTCGTGACTTACGTACGTTGTCGCCATGTTGTTTACCGTAAATAGACGTCAGAGATGTACGAGTTACTTCCCTTTTACCGCTAAACGTCGCGTGCGTCCATGTACCCCGGCAGATTTCCGAACATCGTTCTATGAATCCCGGCAAGTAAACTAATCGCTATGCGAAAAAAATTCTTTGAAGGGTGACAAAGAGCAATAGCAAAACAAAGCAATACTTAAATGTTCAACAGGCACCCTTCCATCAGGTAAGTAAGACCAGGTGCACTGGAAAGGTATGCGCTTTCTGTCTACCTAGCTACACCCGCCATGTGTGTTATTAAAATTGATTATGAAAATAACATTGACGTATCGATTACTAGCATATCCATGGTAATCCTGGACACAGATACAATGTACGTGTACATCATACTTATCAACAATATTGTGACGACGACCATGAAACTTTTGAGTGCTTTAGTAAAACTGGGATTGCAATATCTTTGCGTCAAGAATTTATTTGCTTCGTTTTATAAAGTTAACAAGTCCATTACTTGAGAAACAAATACACCATAAACAGATGAAACAGGTATATTGCATAAATAGGAAAGTTGACAATAGTAAAATTGAAGGACTGAAAACATGCTTTATGGCAACAACTAGCAAAAGCATAAATAAATAACTGAAGATACTTGTAGGCATGCTTCATGTCTTTTACTTCCCAAGCAGATCGTTTGAACAAAAGTTTAATATATATTATTGATTGAAACGGAAAACATCATTCAATCAATCAATCATTAAGCAATGCGATGACTAATTCGAACTTGTGTCCTGGGTTTCAATGAATGTTAAAGATCAACATTATTTACTAGTATTCAACATTTTTCTTTCAATGCACGACATTCACCAGTGTGGCAACAATAATTAACATTGATTAGTTTACCTATGCATACCTGCGTACTTGTTCTCAATTAATGCTAAGATCATCACGATTTGAATAATTATATGGGGATGGTTCAATACTAGTGTCTTTGTCTCATTTCGAAAACAAAAATAAAAGCGAAATTAACCCGATAAGTATGTGATGTTTCAATACTAACGTCAATATGCATAGTACAGACCTGTCGAAAGTTTACCAATCGGCTAACGAATCGGCAGTTCATCTCGGCCCGTCGTTAGCTAAATGTCAAGTGGTTTACGGTATCTTCTATATTTCTCAATATAGAATCACCTATCGACAGTGATTATTGTACAGTACGGACCTGTCGAAAGTTTAACACTCAACTAACGAATTGGTGCCGAATTGTCAGGTCATCTCGGCCCGTCGTTGCTTCATGTCGAGGGCTTTTCGGTATTTTCTATATCTCTCTTCGCGCTAAAAGTTTTCCGGCAATTGCCTATCGAATGTACACTGATTATTGTACAGTGCAGGCCTGTCGAAAGTTTAACAATCAGCCAAGAATTGGTGCGTGCCGAATCGGCAGCTCGGCCCGTCGTTGCTACATGTCGAGGGCGGCTTTTCGGTACATTCTATATCTCTCTCTTCGCACTCGAAGTTTTCCGGTAATTGAATATCAACTGAACACTGATTATTGTACAGTACGGGCCTGTCGAAAGTTTAACACTCAGCTAACGAATTAGTGCCGAAATGGCAGCTCATCTCGGACCGTCGTTCGCTACATGTCGAGGGCGGCTTTTCGGTAGCTGCTATATCTCTCTCTTCGCACTCGACGTTTTCCGGTAATTGCCTATCGACTGTGCAATTTTGAAATCAACAATCTCCTAGAGTTTTAAATGACGTCAAAATTTCACTCTCGCTCAAAACATTATTTGCACAGTCCATAGGCAATTACCGGCGACGCAGGCGTATTATTTCCAATGCTATTCAATCCAGAATTGATACATTTACAATCATGCACTTTTTGGCTTCACAATGCTAGTATTTTGGTGATTCGCTCCTATTTCTCGAATATTTTATATCTTAAATTCAACTAATTTTGGAAATATTTTATGAATGGACCGAAGGTCTTTCAAAGTAACCAAATGCAAATAATTTCTACAAATGACCGAAGCTCAGATAGTAGAGCGATTGATTCGTATGTCGGAAATCGGGACTCGAATCCTGGTAGGGGTCTGACCAAGACTTGAAAATATGTAGTCACAGTTCTTTCGGCAACTACAAACTATTTAGAGGTCTTTCGAATGAGACCATGAAAACCGATGACCCATATCACAGTAGGCGTATCACGTTGAAGAACCCTCCCAGCATATTGTCCTGCGTGCATTGCAAAGATAGAAATTTCTGCTATTTCGCCTATAGTCGATGATGTGTCGCCATATATGGACATATTCTTGATTTTGACTGACCCCATTCAGTTAATCAATCATCGACCATCAATCATCAATCAAGGTATGTATGTGGACAAACATAAGCCGGGTGCATAAAGCATCGCTAGATGGAGATGGATCTCTTGTTAATCAAAGTGAATTAACTACCGATTTTTTGTGAAAATGAATTATCCGTTTTCTCCGTCCTTCGCTGGTAATTAGCATTCAACTAAATTGATCAAATGCCGCAAATTGCCAATTACACTCTCTAATTAATTTAACCCCACTCCCCTTTAATTTTCTTGTAATGCCAATCGTAAATTAAATGTACTTACGAACTCTTTTTATTCTTCTAAAAGTAATTACGTTTTTCCTGAAAAGCATACACCTGAATACATTTAATTACTTACTGTTGAGGAATTTCTTGGACTATTAAGTGACATACGTCATTTAAAATCTAACAGCAACCACCTAGATTCTTTAAAATGGAAAAGTACAATGGTGTCTTTTTTACATTTTACAAAAAATCGCCCCTAATTAGTTCATAATGAATAAATGCGTTTCGCATTACAAGGTCAAGCAACAACAACAGCAAAAAAAAAAAAAAAAAAAAATTGAACGAGGTTTATTAGAGAATAGGATTGTCATTATATGCAAGGACGACCAAGTTTATTCAAGTCCGCACGAATTTTACCCGTGATTTAAAGTTGTTGAATGGACGGAAGGCTTTTAAAATAACCAAATGTAAATAATATCTACAAATGACCGAAGCTCAGTTTATTTATAGAGTGCTTGATTCATCTGTCGGGAATCGGGGCTCGAATCCTGGTAGGGGTCTGACCAAGACTTGAAAATATGCAGTCACTGTTCTTTCGGCAACTACAAACTATTTAGAGGTCTTTCGGATAAGACCATAAAAACCGATGTTCCATATCACGGTAGGCGTGGCACGTCAAAGAACACTCCCAGCACATTGTCCTGCGTGCATTGCAAAAAAAAGAAATTGCTGCCAGTTCGCCTATAGTCGATGATGTGTCGCCATATATGGACATATTCTTGATTTTGACTGACCCCATTCAGTTAATCAATCAATCAATCAATCAAGGTATGTATGTGGACAATCATAAGCCGGGTGCATAAAGCACCGCTAGATGGAGATGGATCTCTTGTTAATCAAAGTGAATTAATTACCGATTTTTTGTGAAAATGAATTATCCGTCTTCCCCGGTCTGCTGGTAATTAGCATTCAACTAAATTGATCAAATGCCGCAAATTGCCAATTACACTCTTTAATTAATTTAGCCCCACTCCCCTTTAATTTTCTTGTAATGCCAATCGTAAATTAAATGTACTTACGAACTCTTTTTATTCTTCTAAAAATAATTACGTTTTTCCTGAAAAGCATACACCTGAATACATTTAATTACTTACTGTTGAGGGATTTCTTGGACTATTAAGTGACATACGTCATCTAAAATCTAACAGCAACCACCTAGATTCTTTAAAATGGAAAAATTCAATGGTGTCTTTTTTTTACATTTTACAAAAAATCGCCCCTAATTAGTTCATAATGAATAAATGCGTTTCGCATTACAAGGTCAAGCAACAACAACAACAACAACAAAAAAAAAAAAAAAAAAAAAAAAAAAAAAACCACAAAAAAAATTTGAACGAGGTTTATTAGAGAATAGGATTGTCATTATATGCAAAGACGACCAAGTTTATTCAAGTCCGCACGAATTTTACCCGTGATTTAAAGTTGTTGAATGTATACCAAATTTCAATAGCTTTTGCGTCTTATTTTATTCAGTTTGTATATAACAAACGTATAGTTTACGTATTATTTGTATGGGCACTGGATGGGTAATTTTGAAAGCAATTCTATAGTATTATGTCAAAAAAATCCTCACGCAGGCGTATTATTTTCAATGCTATTTCAATCCAGAATTGATACATTTACAATCATGCACACATTGGCTTCACAACAAGACCAAAACATTGCCAGAGGTAACTACCGTCCAGTGCTATAAAATTAAAACTGCTATAATTTAATGTATTTTAAAACCACTGAGCCGGTATCTCCGTTTGTGGCTCATGTTTCCCCGAGGATATCACAAACTCAGAAGGAAATAATTGTGCATTATTGTCATAAATATACTATTGTCTAAATTTGCTGCTAGTTAAAATTTGAAAATCCTCAAAAACTAATGTATACTCCCTCATGCAAAGTGTTTCCTTAGCTAAATTTGGTAAAATAGATTTTGGTCCTTTGGGCATCTCTTCAACATCTTGAAAATAATTTTGGTTTCATAATTTTGGTCCAAGCAATACTGATTGAGGAGTTGTATTCCGAAACGGCCGTCTTGTGCTATATAATATGTACTTATGTAAATTCGGGTAAGATTGAAAATGTGCTTATATGCCCTCGTGAAGATTTGTTTTACTTGCATCAAGGATTGTGGAGAAAACTACAATAACACCCCCACCCCCACCCCACCCCCACCCAAAAAAAAACAAAAAAAAAAACAGCAAAGCCAACTTCTAAACTTTTTTCAAATTTGTATCTGCCCATGTGCTTTTCGAACTTAGGAAATGCTGCAAAGCGCCGTAGGCATGCCCCCCCCCCCCCCAGAAATTTTTTAAAACTTTAAATCAAATTCCTGCATTTTCCTGGCATTTCAAAGGCTAAAAGATGTTACTCAATTCATGTATTTTGATATCAAAATGGGGTTGTAACTGAAAATAAAATATTTGATAGTCCCAAAGTAATAGAAGCACGGTGTAAAAAAGAAAGAAGGTAATGATCTGAAAAAATAGATCAAGCTGATAAAGCTTCAAGTGTAATGCCAAAGTTTGAGCTAGCATCTCCGGATGTATTGGATATGTTCATCTAGTCAGTTGTGGTGAAAATCATTCGTGTATAAAAGTCGAAAAGGATCAAATGTAACCAACAGAATATTCGGAACTGCGTAGCATGCCATTAATTAATTACGTGAAAACCATTTTGTTGCGATAATAAAACGCCTTGAATTGGCTATTCATAATGTGAAAAAACATCTCAAGTTTTTTTTATTGTTATTGTATGTTTCCCATAAAATCTTAAATCGGTTAAAAAAGAAAAAAGAAAAAAAATATCGGCAGAATTCTAGGTGAGGCAACTGCCTCACTTGCCTCAATGGTAGTTACGGCCATGAGAGATGCACCCATTCAGGTTGAAAATGAGTGGATACTTGTAAGCTCTCATTTCAACACCCAAACGCCTTCGTATGAGCTAGAGACAATTTTCTCCATTACACGTGACAATTAAAATTTCGCAAAAATACGCGACGTCCTTCAAAAAAGACCTTGAAATTTAACCGAGGTAATGTGTTACGCTGACGAAACCTCACTGTCTATCTTCTGCCGCTTCACTTGAATAGAAGCTTGTTACGTCAGATATTAGTGAAAAAATCCTAATTGGGATGTAAAATCCATTTAATCGATCCAATGGTGCGATCGTATTGATTTAGAGGTACATTGTATAAATTATGGCTTAGTTCATTTTTTAGAACCTTTCGTGAAATATCTGTATTTTTTTCCTAGTGACATTTCTCATTAGTTGCAGGCAGTGATTTGGATACATTTTTAAAAAAAATATCTTCTGCCTTTGGAAAATTAAAGCTCTGAATACAGCAAACTGCATGACATGCTTTCATTAGCTTAGGATCATCATTAATTTCAGAGATATTATATTGTGGCAATAGCTTACATGTTGTGGGTAAGGACAACTAGATTAAATTTGCTTGTATATCACTGTTGATTTTGGAATTTTAGTTGTCAAATTGGGAAATTTTGGTCATTTTCCCCTAGGGAAAACTACCTTTATTTGGTAGTAATTTTAAGCTAACCAATTCACTGTTGACAGATATGGTGAAATAATATTTCTCGCTCATTTTCATACATGATACTATTTATCTAAATAAAAAATGTTTCCACTTAACACACACGTTAGTAAAAGTGTAGCATTTAGTGCGATATCAGTGGTTCATTTTTGTTTAATCTGCTTGTCAAGAATTTGCTAAAGTTAACGATTGATTGAATTGGATTTTACCTACCAGCCTATATTTCATTTATATCGAAACGTCTCCAGCAATAAGCGAAGTGGTAGAAAATTTAACCTTTGCAGTGAATTCATGACAATATGCAGGAAGGGTTCTTTATGTCATCTGTCATGAAACTGGACATCACTTTTTTAAGGTCCCTTCCGAAGGACCTCGTGATGTTCGTTTCTAAATACCAAGTTCATGATGAAAGAACAGTCACTTCCTATTTTTAAGTCTTGGGCAGACCCAGGCCAGTGTTCGAACCCACGCCCTTACACATACGAAACAAGCAAAAGGCAAAGCAGTGAACCATTAGCAAGTAACGTTTAGTGATTGCAATGTAATTTATAGATTAGTTAATAAATCGTCTTGTTAGATGTCAAATAGGTCAGGGGCATCGGTGGACCAGACTTCATTAGGCGTCGAACGTTATGCGTTGGTCCTCATTCAGTTGTTGTTACAATGCATATATTCCGATCACATATTAGATATATTAAGATAAACTAAACTCTGAATATATTTATTAATTTTGGTCAGCAAAAATTGTAATGTCCATGCCTTTTCGCCTTTGTGTACATCAACATGACATTGCCATATCTTCGACACGTTGCGTGGGAACGGATTGCGACACCTGCTTATGAATCAGTCTTATAACTGTATTAGTTAGGAATTGCTTTTATCATAAAAATGCCGAATCATGATACCAAAGATCGATGCACCTGTACAAATATGACGGATTCCAGTAATGAATAAATTGACCAATTAATTATATGTGACAATCAGCATTAATTTTGTATGTTTACTGCAGTATGAAATATTGAATTTGAAGCTATAAATGCTAGGTTTGAAGTCTGTATTAGTCCTAGTTTCTTACATGTTTGTTTGACGACAGAATAACTTGCCGTAAATACTATGTTTACCATCTTGACAAAGAAATCCAAAAATCCGATAGGCAAACCCTTTCGCATAAGAACCAAAATCTAGTACTAAATGAGCAACCGAAGTTTACTAATCGGGTACTCGTTGATCTAAGCGAGATCTGCTTTGATCGGGTACTCGTTGATCTAAGCGAGATCTGCTTACTTTGTGAGAAATCGGCGTGTGTTTGTTTGGTTGTCTCTGTGCGTTGGCTGCCTCGGTGTTTGTCTGGGTGTAATGATTGCCTCGATGTGTGTCTAATGGTTGCCTTGGTATAAGTTTAAAGGACCGGTTGCTCTGTCTATGGCATTATGGTCTTGCGGGCACTTGGGTTTAGATTAATGTTGCTGAAGCGACCAAGAACATGCTATCAACCGACAAACCAACCTATCTTTACTTTTTGTTATCTCAACATATGTACATTTTTTATCTGCCACACTAAACAAATAAACCGCCACGTTAGCTCAGTTGGTAGAGTGTTCGCTCTGTATGTTGGAGGTTGTGGGTTCGAACCCGATCGGGTCCAATACTTGAAAATGGGTAGTAACTGTTTTTTTTCGCCAAGCACTGGGCAGTGTCATCAGGGCCCTTCGTAAGAGATCTAAAAACTAGATGGTCCGTGTCATGGCAGGCGTGGCACGCAAAAGAACCCTCCCTACGACATTGCCCTGAGTGCACTGCAAAGGTCAAAATTTCCGTCACTTGCCTATAGCTGGTGACGTCACGATATAGGTGAAATATTCTTGACTGGGACATATAACCCGGCCATACAATCAACATAAATAAATAGATAAATAAATAATTTTAAAAATACGTTTTATTTAAGAATTGACTGTCATTTTTTCCTGGTTCAACAAGTAATGAACCAGATTTTAATCTAGCAAATCTGATGAACTGAGAAGCAGTTCATTTTAGATTTGCTAGTTTTAAAATCTGGTCCATTACTTGATGAACCAGGAAAAAATGACAGTCAATTCTTATATTTACAATTTATTCTTTCTTTACGAGAGCAAAATTGCAAATTCCGTTGAATGAAATAAATTTCAATGTTTTGAAAAAGAATTTTTAACGGCGGAAGTGACCTGGACATGGAACAGCTGTTCAGAAACATTAGTCCCGCCCATTTGACGTCATGGCTGGAAGAAACAAAATAGATCATCAATCTTGGATAATATTTCAAACAAATTTTATTTCGGTCAATGACAAAAAAATCACATATTCATATTTATGGTAAAGTTACAGTTATTGAAGGTAGATCTTGTTAAAAAAACAGACTAAATAGACGATAGAGTGCTCGGCATCTGGACTTGCGAATTGGTATTCCACTCGGGAGTATTGGTATTCATGCGCGATGTGAAAAACCGATGTTTATGGGAATCTTGAAAAAAGAAATCAAACTGGGTTCAAAGTAGAATTTATTTTTCTATTGTAAATATTAATGTAACATTTCTGATACATTATCTACGCCTTTCAGGTACATTCCGGCATACTCCAACCTCATATTTCAGCTACATTCATACTCCAACCTCATATTTCAGCTGCAAATGGCAATCTAAAAACATAATGATAAATAAATTATGAAAATAAAACACATTCGAGAAGATACAAATTTAAAATATTTTTAGGTTTATAAATTCCCTCAATAGAATTTTCGGGAATGCTACAAAAACCATAAACTCCAATTAATGAGATTCAGTAAAACACTATATTTTTACCATTAGCGGAATCCGTCTAACACCTCCCTACATATATATAATTATATATCCAGCGTAAAAAGGTTTATCAGTCTTGGGGTTTTTTTTCCGGGCACTCCAGTCCCCCCCCCCCCTCCCCATATCTTTGAACTGGCGGTTTCGATATAATTGGAAAGTTTTTTTTTACTAGGGAGTAAAATTCAATTACTCCACTCGACTCCACTCCGCTAGCATCTCGTGTATGATAAATTTATAGACTTGTTAATAACAAAAATTTAGCAATGAAGAAAACGATTTTAAGAATATAAACCTAATTTCCGATACACACTGCCTAGTAGTTATTATGTACTGTCATGTGCTGTTTTTGTATTTCTATTAAAATAATGCATTCAAAAACACCACATGACAGTACTAATAAATTGAAGCGGCAATTTCCGAGCTTAGTAACGAAAGCAGTAGACTGGTCATAAAATAGAATCGATATAGAGGAATGGAACATATTTGATATACTAACGTGTTTGATATAATGATTCCAATACTTTTTAAACCCCGGACCTTCTTTTAAGCCATTGTTTGTGATCTGAAATTACAAAGTCAAGATACAAAAACAAAGATACAATAAAATACTACAAAATATACAACGTGTAAACAAAAAACAAACATACATATTATGTGTAATCAAAATCAAATCCATGTCCAAATCACAATCCAGAAGCAAAGTAAAAACTTTGGAACTGACAAGTCAGGCTAGACACCCGAACTTCCAACAGGGAAGTGAGGCCGGGTGCTCCGGAAGGGTGAAGCACCTCCTGTTTAGCTACATATTTTGTCAATTTGATACTTATATGCAAGGACAGTATGTAGGATCTCCTTTCAAAAACCATAAGCCTACCACAGGTACCCGTAAATACAACACACACAATTTTATAGCTAACGTTTTCATTCCTTTTGGGTCTTTTCAATCTTATATTTTACAATGTGTCTTATATTACTTATTATATACTTACTTATATATTACCTATATTTAATACGAGTTGCAGAGAAAGCATGAACACTCCTGGATCCGAGACCTTCAATAATACATAGCCTATGTTTAAAACATGTCTTGCATTCTTTCTTAGAATTTATTCCAGTAAAAATAGATAAAATACTGTTTGTCATCTTGACTAGTCATGAATGGAATTTAATTGTTGATCCTCTAACTGTAAAACTCTAAAATCTATAAAATGAAAATACATCAGTGTTGGAAACATGACAACGAAATACATGTATATTATATACACTGCCTAAAAAGATCCTGAGCCAGGTTCATTGTAAACTTTTCGCAAAATTGATAGTGATTTAAATTTTTCTCACGCAAGCTTTTTTAATTTATATCAAAGTGGTCAGTTCTGATAGTGGAAGAAACTGGGAGTACCGGAGAAAACAATCAACCTTTGATACTACTTCATACGGAGTTTGATAGCCTCTATTCTTTTGGTTCGTAAGTGTTCGAATACTTAATGCCAAAGAGCTTTGAGCCTCTATTCTTTTGGTCCGTAAGTGTTCGAATACTAAATGCCAAAGAGCTTTGAAGACTTTGAAAACATTCTTCAACTGATGCAATATTAGTACACGATATCAAACTCAAGCTCTCAATTATTTTCGTTCATTACAAGTCGATTTAATGCCTGGCCTTATAAAATAAAATTCAAACATACAAGTCCATGTTCAAATCAATCACAATAATCAAATAAACAAACGCCCAAGGGCCTTATCACTTACCCGAGTGTATGTACACGTCTCATGCAGTGGTTCAAATGTCACCTACATAAATTAACCTTAATGGTTGACCTTTGATCCTGTGACATTCATTTGTATATTAAAATAATCGTTATATCATTATATACCATATTCTAATATACAAGCATATGGTTATACAAAAAGTTTATAGTTTTTCAGGTAATTTACTATTTCAGTATTTGTTTGCACCTGTGACCTTGACATTTGATCCTATGACCTTCAATCATATATCAAAAATATCATTGTGCCCTTATATACAATATCCTAATACACAGGCCTGTACAAAAAGTTTAGTTTTTGAGATAATTAACCATTGCAGTATTCATTTGAATCCGAGTCCTTGACCTTTGAATCCATGACCTTCATTCATGAATATATCAAAATGACTGTTAGACCAATTCCTATGATATTATTATATACATGTCTCTACAAAAAGTTAATAGTTTTTGAGATAATTTGATCATCATATTCTGTTTTCGTTTGCTTCTGTGACCTTGGCCCTTTAATCCTGTGACCTTCATTCATATAACTAAATAATCGTTATGCCATTATATACAATGTTTTAATATACCTGGCTATACAAAAAGTTTATAGTTTGTGAGATAATTAACAATTTCAGCATTTGTTTGCTTCTGTGACCTTGACCTTTGAACCTATGGCATTGGCTCATATATGAAAATGATCATTAGACCAATGCCTACAATATTCTAATACACATGCCAAAATAATTGATAGTTTTTGAGATAAAGATTTCAATATTTTTTTGCATGTGACCTTGAACACATGACCTTCATTCATGTATCAAAATAATCTGTGCAATTATAGCAATATTCAAATATACATGCTTATACAAAAAGTTGATAATTTTCGAGATAATTAACCATTTCAGTATTCATTTTCTCACACCTTATTCCCTTAAATGTCCATTAAAAGCTTCAAAGGTCACAGAAAACAGCTGTTTATTCAAGCATAGCATGTAGCCTGTCTCAATTTTAGTGTGAGAGAAGGAAATCCAACATGTATAAAAACAAGGGATTCCCATGTCACATTTGTGAGAATAAATTGTATACATTATTATTTCTCTTTTGAATTGAACAAACACTTAGGCTGTTTTGTTTCAACAAAATTGCAGAATTTTGCCTTAAGTGGTCTGGAGCAATGGAGTTTTATGTCCCAGCCAAGACTTTTTCACTTACATTTTGGCAGTCATTTAAGGGATAGTAGAGGAAACCAGAGTTTAGAGACCTTCAACAAGCAAACTTACAAACCTTTCTCACACCCCAAGGATCAGTCCCAAATGTGATATAAACCTAGGCAGTGAGTGACATTGTGGTCCAAATATGCACACTTTAGTCCACTGGACCAACAAGGACCCAAGTTTACCTTAGATATTGTTTCCAAAATCTTCTGTTATCATTGAAGGCAAGCATCTTTTTGTGCTAAATAAAAATTTTATGTAAAAATATCATTGGAATTCTGAGCAAGCCATATGTGTCAAAATAGACAGTAAAACTTGGCAACAAATCTCATCCATCCAAAAAAATTTCACCTTTTAGAAACATTTTAAAATTTGCCCATCAAAAGCAAAACCAACAATTTTAAGTGAAATGGGATGCCATTCAGGACCCAAAAACTAGGAAACCAGTTCCCAAACCATGTGCATAATCAACCAGAGGCTCAGTGTGGCTGAGCCTGTATCGCTCACCTGACTAAAATGCTTTTAAAGCAAATTTGTATATATGCTTTTCCAATAGGGTCCAATGTGAAACAATGTTCTCCGCTGGCAGCCATGTTTTATGACAGATCAGAAAAAATTTGGCAATCTATGTAAAGGACCTTCTATACATCATTCCTGTAAAGTTTAATTCAATTTGCTTCAGTCATTTCTGAGGACATAGTCAAAAATGTGTTTTTCCCATAGGGTCCAATGTTAAACTATCTTCTGCCCTGGCGGCCATGTTTTTCAGCAGATCAGAAAAATTTTGGCAATCTAAGTAAAGGACTTTCTATACATCATTCCTGTGAAGTTTTGTTAAATTTGCTTCAGTCATTTCTGAGGACATAGTCAACCAGAGGCTCAGTGTGGCTGAGCCTGTATCGCTCACCTGACTAAAATGCTTTTAAAGCAAATTTGTATTCTAGTGATTAACAAATGCACTATTTATATCAGACAGAGAGGCTAAGGAAATCACTGTAGAACTATATTTACCATTCAGTTTTTTCACTAGCTTCAGAGGAGATAGCATATATATGCTTTTCCCATAGGGTCCAATGTTAAACTATATTCTGTCCTGGCGGCCATGTTTTTTGGCGGATCAGAAAATTTTTTTCAATCTAAGTAAAGGAGCTTCTATACATCATTTCTGTAAAGTTTGGTTAAATTCCCTTCAGTCATTTCTGAGGAGATAGCCTAAAATTCGTTTTTCCTATAGGTCCAATGTTAAACTATCTTCTGCCCTGGCGGCCATGTTTTTTGGCGGATCAAAAAAATTTTGGCAATCTAAGTAAAGGACCTTCTATACATCATTCCTGTAAAGTTTGGTTTAATTTGCTTCACTAGCTTCAGAGGAGATAGCATATATATGCTTTTCCCATAGGGTCCAATGTTAAACTATATTCTGTCCTGGCGGCCATGTTTTTTGGCGGATCAGAAAATTTTTTTCAATCTAAGTAAAGGACCTTATATACATCATTTGTGTAAAGTTTGGTTAAATTCCCTTCAGTCATTTCGGAGAAGATAGCCAAACATTCTTTTTTTCCATAGGGTCCAATGTTAAACTATCTTCTGCCCTGGCGGCCATGTTTTTGGCGGATCAGAAAAATTTTGGCAATCTAAGTAAAGGACCTTCTATACATCATTCCTGTAAAGTTTGGTTCAATTTGCTTCACTAGCTTCAGAGGAGATAGCATATATATGCTTTTCCCATAGGGTCCAATGTTAAACTATATTCTGCCCTGGCGGCCATGTTTTTTGACGGATCAGAAAAATTTTGGCAATCTTTGCCAAAGACCTTCCATACATCATTCCTGTAAAGTTTAATTTAATTCGCTTCAGTTGTCTCAGAGAAGATAGCCAAAATGTGTGTTTTCCCATAGGGCCCAATGTTAAACTTTGTTTGGCCCTGGCAGCCATTTTTTTTTGGCGGATCGGAAAAAATTTGGCAATCTTAGTAAATGACCTTACATACATTATTCCTGTAAAGTTTGGTTCAAATCGGCTCAGTGGTTTCAAAAAAGATAGCAAATATATGCTTTTCCCATAGGGTCCAATGTTAAACTATCTTCTGCGCTGGCCGCCATGCTTTTTGACAGATCAAAAAAATTTTGGCAATCTAAGTAAAGGACCTTCCTTACACCATTCCTGTAAAGTTTGGTTAAATTTGCTTCAGTCATTTCTGAGGGAATAGTCAAAAATGCATTTTTCCCATAGGGTCCAATGTTAAACTATCTTCTGGGCTGGCAGCCATGTTTTTTGGCGGATCAAAAAAAAATTGGCAATGTAAGTAAAGAACCTTCTATACATCATTCCTGTAAAGTTTGGTTAAAATTGGTTCAGGGGTTTCAGAGGAGATAGCCAAAATGTGAAAAGTTTACAGACGGACTGACTGACTGACTGACTGACTGACTGACTGACTGACTGACAGACTGACGGACTGACGGACTGACGGACGACGGACGCCGAGTGATGGCAAAAGCTCACATGGCCTTTAGGCCAGGTGAGCTAAAAATGCATTTTTCCCATAGGGTCCAATGTTAAACTATCTTTTGCGCTGGCAGCCATGTTTTTTGGCCAATCAGAAAATTTTGCATTCTATGTAAAGGACCTTCTATACATCATTCCTGTAAAGTTTAGTTCAATTTGCTTCACTAGCTTCAGAGGAAATAGCATATATATGCTTTTCCCATAGGGTCCAATGTTAAACTATCTTCTGCGCCGACAGCCATGTTTTTTGGCGGATCAGAAAAATTTTGGCAATCTAAGTAAAGGACCTTCTATACATCATTCCTGTAAAGTTTGGTTAAATTCACTTCAGTCATTTCTGAGGAGATAGCCAAAAAATTTTTTTTCCATAGGGTCCAATGTTAAACTATCTTCTGCGCTGGCGGCCATGTTTTTAGGCAGATCAGAAAAATTTTGGCAATATTTGTGAAGAACCTCCAATACATCATTCCTCTAAAGTTTGGTTAAGTTTGCTTCAGTAGTTTCAGAGGAGATAGCCAAAATGTGTTTTTCCCATAGGGTCCAATGTTAAACTATGTTCCCCGCTGGCAGCCATGTTTTTAGGCGGATCAGAAAAATTTCGGCAATCTTTGCAAAAGACCTTCCATACATCATTCCTGTAAAGTTTAATTGAATTCGCTTCAGTCGTTTCAGAGGAGATAGCCAAAATGTGCGTTTTCCCATAGGGCCCAATGTTAAACTTTGTTTGGCCCTGGCGGCCAGTTTGTTTGGCGGATCAGAAAAATTTGGGCAATCTTAGTAAATGACCTTACATACATTATTCCTGTAAAGTTTGGTTCAAATTGGCTCAGCGGTTTCAAAGAAGATAGCAAATATATGCTTTTCCCATAGGGTCCAATGTTAAACTATCTTCTGCGCTGGCGGCCATGTTTTTTGACGGATCAGAAAAATTTTGGCAATCTAAGTAAAGGACCTTCCTTACACCATTCCTGTAAAGTTTGGTTAAATTTGCTTCAGTTATTTCTGAGGAAATAGTCAAAAATGCATTTTTCCAATAGGGTCCAATCTTCTGCGCTGGCAGCCATGTTTTTTGGCGGATCAAAAAAATTTCGACAATCTAAGTAAAGGACCTTCCATACATCATTCCTGTAAAGTTTGGTTAAAATTGCTCCAGTGGTGTCAGAGGAGATAGTCAAAATGTGAAAAGTTTACGGACGGACGACGACGGACGCAAGTGATGGCAAAAGCTCACATGGCCTTTGGCCAGGTGAGCTAAAAAACAAATAGCTAATGGCATATCAACACCACCCAAACATTGTTCCTGTGAAGTTTTATAAAGATCTATTGAATAGACTTCGATAAAAGTAGAAGACAAAATGTTGGCAGAAGAAATGAAGTAAACACTATATGTCCCCAAAAAACTTTGTTTAGGGGACATAATACAGGGTTCATACAGGCCTTTTGAGGTTTGCCCTAAAAATACCTTAAAAACAAGTCTGACCCCAAAAAGCCCTTGAATTTATCCTGAAGGCCCTAAAAAGCCCTTGAATTTGGCCAGTTGGATGTCTGTATTTTGATATCAAGTGGTTGCAAATAGACTGATATAAATAAACAAATAAATAAATTAATTAACGTTGAAATGGGCAATTTAAAGGTACCTGGACCAACTGAAAACAATGTCAAACTCCACTTTAAGTTTTAATGTTACTATGGACGCGTAAGTAATTGTTTTATTGATTTAATTGCCTTTGCACCAATATTTTTTGCTAAAATTATCCTTCTGATTAGGCCTTAAATTTGCAAATAAGACCCTGAAGAGACCCTAAAAATTCCTTAAACTTTGGAGTTCAAATGTCTGAACAAACCCTGTAATAATGATGTATGTCTAAGGTACCTCTCAAATTGTTACATCACCAGTATCTCATAAGCTATATTGCACTTCGGACAGATGAGCTTACATATTATTATTTATAAACTTTGAAACTTTAAATTTTACATTTTAAGTTTTCAAATAGACTTAAGTGGCTGGAAAAATTAATTTTGTTTGAAAAATTAATTTTGAAATTCCTGAAATAAGAACATATTTAATTATGGCTCTTAAAACTGAATAATGATTTTAAGTAATTCTACTCAAGACCACTTATAATTATTATAATAATATCTATTAGAAATATGAATTTTAAGTCAATGACAATGATTTCATTTTATAATTATATTTATTTTAGACAATGCATCATTTACAATGTGTCAATCAAAAAAATACAGGCTAATGATTATTTAACAAAATGAATTTTTGAAACTCATCTTCGCAAATAAAATTTTAAAAAAAATTACATAGATTAAATATATTTTACATTTACATTTTATTACAGAAGTACAATAACATAAGAAACACAAGAATTTGAACATTAGCTATATTTCTTTCTTAATAAGTAGTATATCTGCTTATTTTGTCTAAAATCTGAAAAAAAAATAATTTAACAAAATAATTGACAAAAATTAAATCTGAAATGAAAATAAATTTAAATAGAAATACAGTTTGAACTCATTAAAATACAGTTTTTAAACATACTAGTAAATAGTTGTGTAGTTTTCATTAAAATGTAAATATTTTCATTGTTGAATACGCAAAAATATTAAAGTACAGTAAATTAAATTTCAAATTTAATCAATATGCAAATTTTGAATATTATAATATATAATCTCTTTAGCTGAATTTTTGGTATTTTCTAAAATATCAGTGCACATGTACCGGTACACCGAGTCACTGATTATAATTTCACATTAGCAATTACAAATACTGACATAACAAAGATTACATTTATCACAAATTTTACATATTTACATGAAATATTTTCTGAATATATGTTATGTATGTATCATTAGTGCAAATTAGGTAAAGGTTTACTGTTTCTCCTTACTCATGAAATTAGGTAAAGGTTTACTATTTCTCCTTATCTTAAACATTGTATTCTACAATTTATATAACCTATAATTGTATAAAGCTTATAAAATTCTATACTAGCTATACAATATATATAAGTGAGAAATAATTTATAAGGAACAAAGTTCAAAATTCTAAATTTATAGGCATATCACATGTCAAAATCAAAATTAAAACATTTAAACATTGATAAGAACAGGAAGATGTAACTTCCTGTTAAATTATTTCCAAACACTCAGCCGTTGCTACTATTATAAATGTTTATAAATAGTAATTTGGAAATTTTGTATAATATTAAAATTTATTTCCTTCATAATTTTATGTGATGATGTAAATTTATCAAAGTGACTTTATATAACATATGGTTTCCAAAAATTTAAAATGTGTAATTTTTCCAAAAAAGTTCTTAATTGTAAATGACTTATTGAAAAACAAGTATTTACTTATTCAAATATTTCATATTCCCATTGTATATAATTTTTAAAAATGTGGCATTTCAAAATTTCTTCCAAACTTATTTTGACACATTGAAAAACATGTATTTCCTTTTTCAAATATTTTACATTTTAATTGTATGCAATTCTCAAAAATGTGGCATTTTAAAATTTCTTTAAAACTAATTTTGACTAATTGAAGAACACACATTTATTTAAATTCACATTTTTCCTAAAATAACCTTTCTTTAGTAACATCAATATATTTAAACAGTGAAATATTTTAATTTCCATGGCAACATTTTTTGTGAAAGAAGAAACAAATTGTTTAAGGTGTGATAAAAAAAATGACTTGATAGAAATTTCTGTTGTGTCTGAGATTGAAGAATTAAGTAGAGTCTAAATTTTTATATTGTAGTAAAATTCACTTTGAAATTTTCAGGATTTAAAAAAAATTGCTTATATAAGTAATACAGTATTTGCCAATACTGAATGGTGAAATAAGGGTATTTTGACTTGACTAGAAATAAAATAAAATAGATAAAAGATCATGAAATGTTTGCTGGAAATATATATTGAAGATTTCAAAAATGTAACACTGCAATAATAACACTCCTGAAAATTGAAAATGACTCATATACACTCCTTCGTATTAAAAAAGAAAAAATGATAATAGAAGATTATTAAGCAAAATTGACTCCTGAAAAAAAAAATAATAAAAACACAGTATGGTTTTTAACTAAAACTGACTTCAGAAAAAATTCTGATCATGATATTTAACTTAGATTGACAACCTGAAAAAAAATTCTGATAAAAAATCCAGTATGACTTGAACTAAAAAAACTGTTCTATGTACCAGTCTAAACCCTATATAGATATATGTCGCAAAAGTTTGCCAAAGTCTTAAAAGTACAAGTGCTAAATTCAAACTAATTATTTCAATCAATTTTTTTGTAAATATCAGGGGTTCAAAATTATGTTTTGTAATGGAAGGTCCAGGACCTTTTGCCTTTATTTTTGGCAGGTCCCACATAAAGTTTTGGAAGTCCAATATCAGCATTGAAAGATCCATGTGCAATTATGTAATTATATAGAAAAAGTAGAATTATCTGGTAAAAATGGCAGGTTCAGCGGACTTTTACAATTTAAATATTAATGGTCCCAAGGTAAAATCAATAGGTACCGGACCTCGGACCCAGGGAATTTTGAACCCCTGAAATATTGTCTTTTCTCGAAACAGCTCATGCATTTCTAAGAAAATCTGAAAGTCACTGCTTAGAAGAGCATATTTACATTAAAGAGCAAATTCTCTCAGGATAATTTAAAAGTTGAGTTGAGTAATGGTGTAAACATTGTACACCACAGTCAAGTTTCTTTCACTTATATTGAGATGGTCAGTGCAGGAATAGTGGAGGAAACTGGAGTGTCTAGAGAAATAAGTAAGAAAACAAGACTAAATATTAATTGGTAATTAATTATAAAAGGGTCTTTAAAGATTGGTCTTTAGTGGCAGGTTAATTAATATGTGTAGTTGAATGCCTAAGTTAGTATTGAAAAGGTGTTACTGAATTTCCAAGAAAGATTTGTAAAAACATGTTTGTATTAAGTCTCTAGTAATGAAAAACTCTTATCAAACTGAAGATATGGGGTCACATCTAATATGAAATGGTCACTTCTAATTTCCAACTGATTACATTATCAAACTGATTAGAATGAAAAAAAAAAAAAAAAAAAAAAATAACAAAAAACCCTCTGGTTTCTAATCAAAATTACATGTACATATTTACAATATCAAAGTGTTATTTCCTGTTTGAGAAAACTTACAACCTTTGATCAGGTATTGGTCAGATTTTATCATTAGTTGTGGGGGAGGGGGGGGGGTTAACCTGTAATATGATTTTCATGCAAGTTCAATATATATTCAACATGAAAGAATATCATGACTCGTATATACTGGTTCCTGATAGCTAAAGAGTATGCAAATCTCATCATCAGAAAATCAAATTTGCAAAATATTGCAAAATGAATACTTGAACCAATACTATGTTTCCATTCCTGGTAGCCAAAATCGCCATTGGCTACTAATTTCTGGGAAAATCTTTCAAAAGTAATTGATTTTAGTAAATTTATGAAAAATACTTTACACAGACTACAACAATTATGATGGAATTTAAACTACTAAAAATTTTAATTTTCTTAAAATCTAGACCATCAAACAAGGTCACAAGGATCAATTCAAAGGTCAACTGTTGATCTTTGGACATTACCTAAATAGCAAGTATTGTTATCTCACATTAAATTACAAAAAATGTTCATATTTCAAATACCAGTAAAAACATGAATATTTCAGATGAGAAGTGCATACTCAATTTAGTCATAAGCACATTAGCTTAAGTTTATGCAGTGAATCGGTCTAGAGGATGTACAGAGAGCACTTCATTGGCCTATAAAGGCAAGTGCTCTTTGAACAGACAATTTATTGCAGTAGCTAAAAGTATGTGCAATTTGACAACGCAGAGAAAAATAGGGTGTGCAAGTCTCGTCATGTCACTTGTGAGACTTTGCCATTTTCCCAGAACAAAACAATAAATGTGTTTTGAAACTCTGTAAATTAACATCACTGAACAATATTGATCATTTGATGTAACCCAAAATGTTGAAACACCTTTCATCTGAGTACAAAATCAAACGATTTCAAATGAGACTCACAGACCCTATACTGGAAAAGAAGCAAGATTCATAAAGAAGATGGGATGTGCAATACAGGGTAATTACCCTTTTAGGATCAAATTTATGTGAAAGATGGCTTTAGTATGCAATGACATTATAGTTTACCAGAATATGGAAAACACAAGCACACTGCAAATATAATACATTGAAGCTCACTGTAAAAAAAATCATATATATATATATATATATATGTACATGTACATGCATACATTCAAAATCAATTGTAGTATACCGGAAATCTTAATATCATGAATCTTTATGATGTTTGATGGGCATTTATAAAAGTAACTCAAAAATAATTGTCTCGCTTGAATGGGTTAACTACAGAATTCCTTTCTGTAATCTAATTAACATATTTACATTTTCAAAATTTTCAGATATCAAAGCACTCGAACCATACATTCTGCATTTACCAGTTTGTATCAAATATTCTGAATCTTATTTCCCCCATCCATATTCCACATTTATATTTCCTTATTTATTTATATCATTCATTCAAAACCTTTTTCTATTTCGTATTTCTCTTTTTCCAGACAAGTGATATACATTCTTTACATGTGCGCTTATTCAGTATACTAAAACATAATCTTTTTATAGAAAATGTCAACTTTTTCAAATAAACTTGACGAGTAAAATATGGATTCTTGAAAAATGCCCCAAAATGGATCATGAATACTTTGAAGTGGAGCGGAATAATTAAGTTTTACGCACCAGTCCAAATATTTTCACTTACCGGAATATCAAGGTGGTCAATTCTAAGATGGTTGAGGAGACTGGAGTTTCCTGAGAAAAGCGTTGACTTTTCACAAGCAAACTGACAAACTCTCTATCACCTAGGATCTGTCCAGAGCAGGATTCCAACTTAACCAGCGAGAGGTGCAATGGTTGAGGAAACTGGAGTTTCCTAAGAAAAGCTTGGACATTTTGCAAGCAAACTGACAAATCTTCTAACACTTGGGATCTGTCCAGAGTGGCATTCCAACTTAACCAGCAAGAGGTGCTGTAATTCAAAAACCTATACTTAAGACCACTTTTCTATCCAGATGTGGCAGAACAAATATTAAGTTTGTGAAAATTTTCATCAAATATTACTTTTACATCTATGTTTCAATTTTCACACTCTATTATGGCTTTAACAGTTGAAATCACAGAAATAAAATTTGAATTTATTTATTCAAAATCATGGCTTTAAAAGTTGAACTCACTGAATGAAAATTTAAACTTCCTGGTCCAAGTGTTAACAAAATAAATGGTGTCAGGTGATGACTACTGGTAGCTATTTATGGCTAAATATCGTGCATTTCGATATAAAAAAAGAGATACTAAATGGTTTTAAATATAAAAAGCTTAACTTTGCATTGACATGATAGATTAAATTTATTTAAAACACGTATATTAGCATATTGTTATCAGTCTTACATATTTTTTCTGTCATGTTGTAACGAATAAAAAGTTTAATTTCTTTGTTTGGACTTTTGTTTCATTAACATGTGATTTCATGACTATTGTGAACAGGTACAACAATTTGTACTTAAAGTTGTGTCAGATTTAGTTGCATGTGAACAAATTGGTAGTGAACTTTATTTTAAATATAATTATTATGAATGAATATATATTTGAATTAACTAATACGGTAAAACCTCTTTTATATATAATATAATATCATATAATATCCCTCAATAATTTTGTCCCCGGCACTTAATCACCATTAAGAAAATTAAGAAAAATATTTTTAAAACCCCAAAATCAGATTCTTTTTTTTTTTTTTTTTTTAAATTATCATCGACCATACCTTTTATGTTCTGACACTGGTCGCCATTACGGTACCTAAACAGCGTCACGGCAACTAATGAAGTACTAGTGTCAGTGACATCAGTAAACGTCACAATTCAGCCATAGTTTTCATTCTTTTTGCTTGTAAATCAAGCATGCCAACTCTTTGTCGGAACATTGTGGGCGTGGCCGGAGATTTGTCAATTGAGGTTTTACAGTATAATGAATGTCTAAGATAAATAAAATCCTATGGATCATATCTGATTAATTATTATAATATTATAGTAATGCATCGTTATCAAAGGGCATTATACCATTTTTTCCTTAACTACAAAAATATTTTGATATACCGTAAGCAAATGTCTTTAACCTGAAAAAATAAATCTCATGAAAAACAAACATATTGAAAAATCCCAAGCAGAGATCATGCCCAACCTATATAAAATAATATTAAAAAAAAAAAAAAAAATGAAAAAAATAATTAATTCCTAATTCAAGGTCAAGTGGACAGGTCTATGTTGTTTGCTGGCGTGCTGACACCTGCATCCTTTCTGGAATCATGGGAATAATGATAACCAATATATTTTTCAAAAGAATGGATATTACATTGTATCTCTGTGTATAGATATTATAGAAATATATTTAAAAGTTACACATAATTATTTATACCATAAAACAACATGTCAAATAAACACGAAAATGTCTCGAAAATTTATCACATTTAGGTAAACCCGTGTCTTTTCTTTCAAGCTAAATTGGTTGTCAATATAACATTGCACATGAGGCCTAGCCACAAAAATTACTGGAATTATCATCTCATCATACCATTTCCATTTTTTTATAAGTCTGCAGTGTTCATTCTAGAATGGGGCCATGAGGCCATTGATAACATTATTTTCCCAGATGATCCCATTTTTAAGGCCTTAGAAGGCCATATTTAACATTCCATGAATGCAAAAATAATGTTATTGTGTTTTAGAGGATATTTTTTTAAAACGGCCCCATCTGAAAAATCCTAGAATGAACAGAGAGTCTCTGAAATGATTTGGTACTTAACAATTAGCAACACATATTCGGATCCCTCGTCGCTAACCTTGACCTTTCTCTTTGAATCTGAATATAACAAGAGTTACAAAATCCTTCGCATTTTGAATTTCCGAAATTTACACATCCATTAGTTTTGCATGTGGCACCATTTTTTCTGGCGCCTTCAACCTTTGCCATAGCTTGTAAGTATCCTTGATCCTGATTGGGTTGTTGTGGGATTCTATCCTGCTGTCTGATAGGCTGATTTTGAATATGTGCAGAGGTTGAAGGGTATGGCAGCCACCCTGGTGGTGCCGGTAATATTTGAACTCGTTCCTTTTCCGAGACATTGAATTGATTAATATTTCCTTTAAGTGGCACTCCAGGATTCTTTGGATGTGGTGGATATGCTGGATAAAATGTCCTTTGGACTAAATCATAATGTTCGGTGCAACGGCCCATCATGTTTGGGTCTCCATATCTATCACAGCCATACTCAATACAATTTCTAGGTCTTTCAGCAACTGGAACAGTTTGTGGTTTCACATGTGATAACTGGGGTGTTGGTCTAATCATCCCAGCTGTTGTTTTCGCTTTTCCTATTCAAAGAAATTCAAAAATTTACAAACATTTTTAGATACACATGATAAAGTTACAAGTCAAGATTTTTTCACATATTCAGACTATCATTTCATGGATGGTGGAGGAAACTGGAGTGCCTGGAGAAAACCACAAACTTCAGCAAGTGAAATGACAAAATTTCTCGCACCACGATCTCTCCAGACTGGGATTTGAACCCAAGTGGAGAGAGTTAGTATGATTGCAAATAAGTACACAAGTACCTGTTTGGGACTTATAAAACTAAATGACAAAAGCATACATGTTTAAAGTTCTCTTAAAACAGGATATATTAATTATTGTAACAGGATTTTCTGAAAATTTTAAAATTGAATTTGAACCTATTTTCCGTTTCATTTCATATCCTGTATTCTGTGCAATCAAAACAGACACTACTGTCATATGTTGTATCCTGTATCACTCTTTAAGTACAAAACACTTAGTTCCTCTCATTAATTCTTAGAGAGGTCGCAGTGGCCTGATAGATAAGACGTTAGTCTACAATCCAGGATCTCTCATATCTGTGAGTTTGAGTCCCGCTCGGACCACAAGTGGGAAAGTGAATTTCCCTTGATGTTTGCCGTTCACCCAGTGTCAGTATAATGTGACTGGGAGAGCGATACGCTTGTCTAAACGTACTGACTCTGCTAGCTAGCACCTTAAAGTCACCCCGAGTGCGAGCTGATACAAGACAGACCATAAAAACACACTTGCTCTCATGTGCACACACGAACTTATTCATAGATTAATCCATAGAGATTAATAAAGTAGTTCTCATCGTGAATAGTTGAAAAATTGCCGATGTGACGTTAAGCAACATTCAACAACAACATTACTTCTTCAGTGTTCTTGGTGAAATATGAACTGAAAATTCTATAAAAATACCGACACTTACAAGTAGGGTCAGGGATTTATCAAGGGCCTATTTAGGGCCGAAATTCGGCCCCATTCCCAATGGAAAAGACATAGATTTTTTCCCAAAATGGGCTGAGAAAATTCCCAATTAGAAAATTGTACCAGATAAATAGCTGTAGTCTTGCCATAAATATGGCTGCTTTTCTCAATCTTCAATCAACACAATACACTAAAAGCATTAGATTTAATCATTAATGGCATCAAATATGATGTCAAAGTTTCCCCAAAATGAGCAAAAAGTTGATAGTTTTTCCCAATTTTTAGTCTAGGGCCTTATCCCAAACGACCCTGATAAATCCCTGAGGGTCACTTTAAAAATGGTAATCAAAAGTAAATTTATCCTTTTCACAACTTTGAGGTTACTTTTTCCCAAATATTCTTACTCTACTTGATCTTTTTAAATACACTACAGTCCAACCTGCCTTAAATGTCACCTCTATATAAGGGTCACCTGCTTATAAAGGCCAGTAAAATTGTATTAATTGTTCTGTATTCATATTATTTAAACCTGTATACAAAGGCCACCAGTCCATAAAGGCCACTTTTACTGATTCCCTTGGGTGGACTTTTGTATATAGACAGGTTTTGGCTGCATTTATCATTTTTTTATTTTTTCATGTTTGTTTGTTAGCCAATTGTCAAATATACGTAAGTTAAACTTACTGCTTCTTTTGTCATTATAACACTGGGAGCAATATCCATTGAATCTCTTATCACCGTAATAAGTACAGCCTTGCTCTATACATTTCTGTCTTGATGGGGAATAACTTTGACCATGCTTCACTGGAATTACAAAAAATATGCATTGTATATTAATACAAGACCCATGTCGTAGACTCTCAATCATGAGGAACAAATGTATAACTAAGAGGGGCTAGAGCAAGATACATCCGTTTTTATTTTTGTTATTAAATTGTTGGTAAAAATAGCAAAAAACATGAATAAAATTTCAAAGGGGTAAATTGGTCTGTTTCAAGTTTCCACACAAAATATGTTTCAAACCAATTTGAATTGCAGACTTCCCTTTTTAACCTTTTGAATGTCTAAAAGTTATTGGATAAAAATTGGGGAATAACTAATTCAATATTGTTTATGAAAGAATTTATTAAATATTAAGTTGCAATTCTATGAAATTTTCTTTTTTTTTTTAATTTATCTATCAATTCCAATTTTTTCAGAGCAGAAGACACAAGAAACATAAGTTTACACTTTTGGACTATTTAATTTTTTTTTTTTTTTGAAAAACAAATACTTCCTCAATAAATTTTGCCAATTTTATCGATCAATAAAATTTAAATGCTTGTGTAAACATTTATTTGAAAAATCAATAAAAATTGCAATAGATAACATGCATTGCTAGTTACTAAACTTTGAACCGCCTTGTGTTTGTCTATATAGATAAAAATAATCTATACTTAAGCAGTATTTTTATCTATCATTGCATAATCTACAGCAAGGAAATTTTAGATTGTAGGCCAAAAGAAAAGAAATTGTGTGTTTCTTGTACAATAAGGACATTTTAAACATTAGGCCAAGGAAAAGGAGTTGTACGTTTCTTGTACATCAATGAAGTTTCAAATATTAGTTCAAGGAAAAGGAAATATGAGGCCAAGAAAAGGAATTGTACATTTCTTGTACATTAAGAAAATTTACATATTAGGCCAAGAAAAAGAATTGTGTGTTTCTTGTACATTGAAAATGATTGTGATTTTTCTCTTGCCAAGAGCAAAAAAGGCATATAAAAATGACTAAAAGTATTTTAGATCAGTCCTAAATACTAATGTCCAATGTCAAAAACAAAAAACATACCCCACTGCTCATATTCATTGTCAAAAAATGCATTGTTAATAGATATGAAAAATTCCATAATAAAATTCTTTTCAATTATGTTAAGACCTAAATATGAAGGATTTGGCACTAAATTATCAGTTGAGGCCTTGGTTGCCAAGTGGTCTAAAGCAATAGCTTATGGATCACAGTGTCTTTTACCCCACAAGGAAAATATGTCATTTTGGTGGTTTTCTCCAGGTACTCTGGTTACCTCTTCCATGCAAGAACTCACCGCTCAAAATCAGTGAAAAAATCTTGACGAGGCATAAAACATCAATACTCAATACTCCCATTTATTTAATAATAAATCACAGTTTAATTAATTATTAATTGTTATGACTCTTGTCTGTAATTTAAATCCAGTAAAACCTCATTATAATGTCAGTCAACGCCTCCTAGCTTACTATCTTCACTTAAGAAATGACATTCTGATCATGGTATTTCAAGGGGTAATGAAAGATAGTGTGGCACATGCCAAATTCGATGAAGAACAAAGCCCTTTATCTTGAATTTGGTACGCTCCACACTATCTTTCATTACCCCCTTGAAATACCATGAGCAGAAATGTCATTTCTTATATTTACAACTCTTTCTTTTAATAAATATTTTGTACCTTGGCGCTATTTTTTCCATACTTGCTCGTGTGATACAGGGTTTTTAGCCATGCGAGATTGGCATGTCTCACATGACGTGTGGGACATGAATATTTGTGGGAAAATTGATACACATCAAAGGTCATGACCCCCATTGTCTTTCATTGGGAATTGCAATACAATTGCTTCTGTATGTTTCATCAAAGTAAGGTACAGTCATATTGTAAATATAATATCTTGAATTCCCAAAGTCTTTTATGTTTTCCGTCATACATATACAAAGACGTGAAAGAAGTATTCGGACACTTTGTAAAATCCTTCTTTGTTTCATATAAAACCACATAAAAAAATCTCAAAAATTTGTTTCTTGGTCAATTTTCATGAATTTTTCACTGTTAAATGTAAAATTTGTTAAGTTTTTCTTAAAAATAACTAGAAAATAAAATTTTGTTGTTTTTCATAGACAAACATTTTAAATTCAACACAAAATTTCTAAGATTGAAATTTACTATATAATCATGCTTCACATGGCTGTTGAAAATTTACAATGCTGTTCAGCTTACGATTTCTTGACTGTTATAAGACAGACATATTTTGAAAATTATTGGAAGAAACAACAACTAATTTTACATTTAACAGTGAAAAAATCATGGAAATTGACCAAGAAATAAATTTTTGAGAATTTTTCAAAATTACATTGTATATGGTTTTATATGAAATGAAGAAGGATTTTACAAAGTGTCCGAATTTGTATATTGCACCACTCTGTACATGTAACTCACCCCCAATTTACCACAAAAACCATTTTATGAATCCAAAACTGACAACAAATAATGCCAATGAATCAAGGCTTTTCTGTAGATTTATGCCAATGTTCATTCAATTTTAAATTAAGTGAAATTTGAGTTTTAAATAAAATTAACATATTTACCTGGGGACTCTCTCAACATCTCTAATGACCTTGACCTTTGGTCTTGTCCAGTTTCTTGGGCGAGTGCAATTCTAGCATGGTTCTGTCGTAAGATTTCAGTACAGCTATCACAGAGACGCTTTGGGGGATATATCAGGGTCTTGCAAAGTGGCGATGCACAATTTACTTTCTGTTTTGAACTGGTAATAACTGGGTTTGCAGTTTCAACAGCCATTGCAAAAGCACTGGAAGGTGTGCGTGATTCTAAAGGTTGTGATTCTTGACCAGCACCTCCTTCTGAAGGTGTGACAACATGTCCGAAATGTCCCAAACTTCTATTCGATTGAGTGCATTTTAAACAATATGGACTATTCGTCAGTCTGACTCCTTCACATCCTGGTGTTGGACATAAATGTTTTGCAGCAGGGGAATTCTGGTATGCCATACGATTTTGCTGTTGAACATTTGATCCATGCCTTGCCTCCACGCAATGTTTGCAGTAGCTATCCAAAGTATTTTGGTCTGCAAAATTCTCACAGAATGCATTTTTGCATTTGTAGTATTGATAAGCTTCTGGTGGTGATGGAGAATTCGAAGTCTGTGTCGAAGTCTGGACTGCTGCAGAAGCTTGGGGAAAAGCAGCACCCTGTGGAATACTAAAACCTTGTGGAACAGCAGAGGGTTGTTGGGGCACAAGTACAGCAGACAGATGCTGTGGAACAGCTGGAACAATTGGAGCCGTAGAAACTTGCATTAAGTAGGTCTCCGAAGAAGGACTAGAGGCACTATTTAATAAGGAATCTGTTGATCCACTTTTTATGATACACCGAGCACATTTCCCTCTTACAGCTTTTTCTTTACAATTTGGAGACATACAAATGTCATTGAATTCATTATTCAAATTGACCTTCATGGTATTTTGACCTGTTTGTTTTTTTGGTGTCGTCGTATGTGGCAAAAGACTGTTCAAATTTTCTTCTCCTTCCCCAAATAGATTTTCTTCCATTTTATCATAGCACTGTTTGCAGTAATTGTCACATCCCTCTGTAGGTGGATTGATACACAACTCAGATTTGCAAGTCCTTACTTGACCTTGACCTTGTGCTGCTAAAGGAATTTCCTGGACAGTTTGCAAATTATCCCCTTGTCTTATCAAATTTTGTACAGGTTCTGCAGGTCTTGTTGCTGCACATTCGTAACAATAGGGATATGTATTTGTCGAACATCGTAGACCACATTTGTTATGGCACTGTTCACCCATAATTGATAAAAACACACCACTTTGTGGAGCTGGCATTGATGCAGGTGGGGCTGTAGGCCCAACACTGAAATTCACAGGTTCTAGGCCTTTTCTTGCTCTTTCTTCCCTGTCAAATCTGACTGTATACTCCTCAAAACATTTTGAACACATGTTTGCTGTTCCAGGTGATCCAAACATCTCACAGCCCTCTGTAATACATTTGGCATTTGGCCAAAATTGAAAGTCATGTTCAGGAACTTCATTTTCGTTTGAAGCAATAGGATTTCGAGTCCTTGCATTTGCAGGCTGTGGTACACCTTGCTCATTTGTCTCGGCAACTGGATGTGCTATACTCGTGGCAGAAGTCTGACCAAATTCTGTCTGTACCCATTGGCTATATATTCTTTCGCAGTCTATCCTATGGGCAGCCACTATATTATCATCATCATGTATAGTCAGGTGTTCAACTTTGGCTGCTGGAACCTCCATTATACTGTCCTGAAGAGTCAGGGGCACAGTTTGAATTTTCAAATATTGTCTTAGCAACTCATGAGCAACCGGTTCCTCATTTGCAAGCAAAAATTTTAATGGTAGCTGAGTTTGATCGGACAAAATTAATGGCACCACATATTCTCCATCTATTGCTCGTCCATCTGGAGTATTCTCCTGTGACACAAGCGGAGCGAAATGGTTGAAACTGTATCCAATTACAACTGGACATTTAGAGACATCACTATGGCGCCATTCCAAGGGCAGATAAATCCCCAGTAAATTATTCTCCTGGATACTCTGTCCATGAATAGACCTGGCTTTATTGTCACCTAGCACTATAATGGGTCTCTTCAAGATGTTTGCCACCACATACAAATGGATGGATTCCAACATAGTGTATTGTAACCCTGGACCAGAAGCTGGAAGATCAGAGGCGGCCATGATGACTGTTTCCCATTCTCGTTTCCAATCCTAAAGACAAATAAAAAGAACAAAACTTAATCAAACAATGTAAAGATAAAATTGGATGCCATTTCAAAAATTTCCAACAAATTAGTCCCAACTGGGAAAAAAATGTTTCCCAATCATGTGAATGATTAAAATATGAAATTTAAATTAAAGTCTTAAATTTTCAAAGTGCTGGACATTGTATGGTCAATAAATTATTGATTCTTGAAATAATTTTCGGACATTGGATTAGCCTTTGTCCCTTCAACCATTTCAAAATGGATCATCTCTGTTACAATCAGATTGCTTGTTTCCAGTATGATTTTATGGTATAAAATACAAGACTGGTTTAATAAAAGAGAAAACCAAGGCTGATGACCAAGCGAAAGTAGAAGTTAGGAGGAAAGAAAGAAAGAAAGAGTTGAGTTGAGTGAGTTGAGGAGTTGAGTTGAGTTGAGTTGAGAGTGAGTGAGTGAGTGAGTGAGTGAAAAGTGAGTGAGTAAGTGATTAAGTAAAAGTAAATAAGTAGCAAGTTTTCTTAATATGTATACCAAACAATATGACATTATAAACAATAAATGTATAATATTATACCTGGTCCAATGGTCCTAGAAGTCACCAATTATCCTTATAAACCTTATATTAATGCTTCTTATTATAACATGTCACCCCTTAATTTTGTCAACTAAAATGGTGGAAACTTGTTACTGGAGGCCAGCTTGTCCACTATAAATTTTTGTGACCAGAGAACAGATATTATTTCTGTGTCACAAAATTTTCATGATCAGGGCTCAAAATAAGGGCGAAGTTGGGCGATATCTTCGCCCTGTTTCCAAAAACTTCGCCCTAAACTGTCCCAAAAGCGAAGTTCTAGTCGCCCTAAGTTTTGACAAGTGTATTTAACCCCCAAGGCGCCTCCTATGTATTGCACACATTCAACGGTAAACACAGGTAACTCCCGATATATCCAGGTGTTTTAATCCGATAATTAGCTTAAACTGAGATCATCCATGCATATCATGGATTCATCAACCTGTTGACTTATGTAATTAAAAGCCATCTTGGTGAAAAACCTCGGATATTTGCCATAAAAAACGTCTGTACCCCAGTATATAAACGGGGGGGGGGGGGGGGGGGGGGAGGGGTATTGAACAAAATAGTAGATCGTTTTTTTGTATGAAAATTTAATAAAATAACAAACCCTAAAAGAATGTTGCCTTTTCACAAAGGAATCCATAAATAAAAGCATTTTCTGATAGAATGATTGCAAATGAGTAGTATCATCTCTAAAAATTGGGAGTCAGACACAGCAGCCATGTTTGTTGCTATTGATAAACACATGGTTGACAAGGGGGATAACTCAAAAATAATGGTGCATGTATTTTTATTTATTATTTATATTTATTTATTTATTTTCATTTATTAGTTTTACTTCTTAATATGTTGTTAATCTTTACATTATTTTTTTAAAATAAAAATAATGTTTTAAAGAAAATTGTACATGTATTTCACATTTACATTGAAATTAAGACATTTAGTGATGTGATATGATCAATGCATTGTGCTTCAAATAAAAGAGCATAATTTAAATAGCTTTTAAATAACAAAATAAAAAAACAGAAAAAAGAAAAATTAAGTATAATAATTTTTTTAATTATTTTCAGTATTGCTACACCAAGCTTATACATATAATAATTCTGCACATAGAAAAAAAAAAAAAAAAAAAAAAAAAAAAAGATAATTATGAAGAAATTTATATTATGATTTATTTGGATTCAATAAGTAATATTACAATTTATGTAATATTCAAGTCTTCTGTAGGGATACTCCCATTTAAAGTCAAACATATTGGGAACATGCGTCGCTATGTAAATTTCCCTCGCGGCGGAAAAACTTCTCCCTGTTTTGAAAAACTTCTCCCTAATCTTGGCTGAGGGAGAAGTCACTTCTCCCTGTTTCAAAATCTAATTTGAGCCCTGATGATACTGAAAGTCTTTTACCAATTCAGACAATATAATGGACACTTTACATCATCATTGTCATTATTAATAACGATGTATGTTACCGTTCGTAATTGTAAGTCAGTTTTTTTTTAAAAGTGAATTTTTGTTTTCCATACCTTAAAGATGCCTTAATTTTCCTTCTTTTTGCAAGAAAAGATTGTCTGGCCACTTGGAATTTCCACTGGCCACCTAAAAAATTTACATTGGTGGTCAGCTGGCCACTTGGTTTTGAAATCCACTTTGAGGGCTGCATGTAGACTGAGTACATATTCACTGATTTAAAATCGGGAACTGAGGGCAATACATGCATATTATTGACCACTAGTACATGGTTGTATAGTGAAGTAAACGTTTCTTGTAAAAACATTCATACCTCTGATTCAATGCGGAAATTAAAATCCCTGGTCTTTCTTGGTTGTTCTGCCTTAATTGTAGAAGCCATCGTCTTTGGAAACATCCAGAATCTTGTGCTAAAGCAATGTAGACAAGTCTTCGTAAGAATTGGTCGTCATCTTCTACTCCCCACAGTGCCAAAGAAACTGCATGCAGCAAGCAGTTTCCATCAGCTGCAAAAAAGTATTTAATTTGTATAATTATATTGTCTTCACTGTTATAGCTTTTGTTTTTTAAGAACCAATTCACATCTTGTATTCAAGCAGGGGATCAAATTCCCCAGGTCCAAGGTCCAGGACCTATTGAGCCGTTAATTTTGAAGGACTAATTAATATCTTGTATACAGGGGTTCAAAATTTCCCAGGTCCGAGGTCCAGGACCTATTGACTTTACAGTGGGACCCATGATATTAAACTGGAAATGTCTGATGGACCTGTCATTTTTCATCAGGATAACTACTTTTTGTACTTATTAACACAATTACACATGAACCTTTCAAAGACGATATTGGACTTTTAACACTTTATGTGGTGGGACCTGCCAAAAATGATGATATTGGACTTTTAACACTTGATGTGGGACCTGCAAAAAATAAAGACAAAAGGTCCTGGACCTTCCATTACAAAACATGATTTTGAACCCCTGAAAAGTGAAGATGACAAGTGTTTGTAAACAACATGTTTGTCTTATGTACACCATAATGCTAAAACATTAAATGTAACAAGTAGTTACTATTTTTGTTAGTCATTTTAATAAAATTGTAAAAATCAGCCAGATGTTTACATGGTTTACATAAAACTACGCAAAATTTTAAATTGTTTATGGGGGCAAATATTGGCCCCAAACATACGTCACTGAAAGCCCTTCATGGACAGGAAGAATATCGAAATGGACAAAAACAAGAGAGACGCTAGATCAGGCCATACATAGAATTTTTAACGTCACTTGGCATACATAGTTGAAGAAGAAAATTGCTCAGGACCAAGCAATTTATCTTAGCATAATTGCCCCAATTATGAAAAATAATAATCTAGTTACAGGTATAAGGTCCCAACGCTCCACTTTTGTTAGGTGGTGTTGTAGTTGTCTTCAAATGGATCCCATGGGATGCTGGTGTTAAGTGTTGAGAGACAGTATGTAATAAGGTAATAAACACCAACATTTAAAAGACAACTGCTTTATTTCATGTTTTTGGTGGTCTGGTCAAGCTTTCCGCCAGGGGCGGCCTTCATCAGGACCAAGTGTAAAAACAACATCTCATAATGTACAAAATGAGGATCAAATAAAGTACATGTACATTAAAATTAACTAAAAATAAATAAAAGAGTGTTTGTTATTTATAAAGTTCTTTAACATTTGTCCAGAATTAACCAGTCTTCTGGGTCAATCCAGGTGGAATGGGATTCTGTGCTGTTGATGCTGGTACTGCTATCGCTGATGTAGAGATCTGTTTGTAGATTGTTTAACATTACGTTATAATAAAAGAACTTTATAAATAACAAACACTCTTATTTATTTTTAGTTAATTTTAATGTACTTTATTTGATCCTCATTTTGTACATTATGAGATGTTGTATTTACACTTGGTCCTGATGAAGGCCACCCCTGGTGGAAAGCTTGACCAGACCACCAAAAACATGGAATAAAGCAGTTGTCTTTTAAATGTTGGTGTTTATTACCTTATTACATACTGAAAAATAATAATGTCGTATTTGGCACAATCGCCCCAATTTTGAAAAATAATATTGTTGTATTTGATTAGTATTCATTCTTGGGCTTTTTGCCAATCAGATTTTCTACTTTCAGTTTCAGTTTACTTTCGTTTTAGAGTAGCAGATTTAGAAACAAGTTAGAACCTGCAACCGATTCATCTTCTTTTTGACAATTTGTTATCTGTTGCATCATCTTTTTCTGGTTTTCGAAAGTGAAATAGCAGTTTGTTTGTTTATTTATTTATTTTGGATATGCTTATCTATCAGACTTTCTGTTTCACCATAAAAGCACTCAAAATATTGTTGGGCTCTTATTGTGTAACAGCGCATTAACTATCCGCATGGTGTGGTTTACGTTGTTGTCATCATGTATTGATGACGTCATATTCATTACATTTCATGTAGTCAGTTTTTTAATAGAATTTGAACACGGCAGTCGTATAGTTGTTGTCATTCACAATTTTTAAAAACATCATATCTTGACAACCCAATGATAAAATACACTTAAGATGTAGCAATTGTAAGCTTATATCATTAAAAAAATCATGACCTTGACCTTGGTTTCATGTAGAAAAATCATGCTTCAAAATGTGGCAGATAGTTGCTTTGTCTTGTGTACGTGCATGTGGTTGTCTTACAGTTTTTATTTTACATTAAATCACACAGGTGGCCAAGTCACTGGACTTACCTTGTCTATTACCATGGTTACTACACATTTTCTTCTACTACTTGGTAAGTGGAGCTGTAATTTGTAAAGTCACCTACCTGAGTCTGACTGTCACTATTTTCTCTTCTTTAATTAAGAATTTTATCTTTTTTATGTGACCAAACTAATCTGGGAGTTGTCACATTCTGTTCATTGGTTAAGTCAAAGAAACACCCAAGTATTTTTAATTTGGTTTTTCAACCTTTCTACACCTGCTGGCCGGTGAGCCTCTTTCATTTTATTTACTCTTTATTTCATTTCGTTACTTATTTTGTAACATTATTTCTATCTTTTTATTATTGGTGTTACATTGGGTTTTCTCATTCAAGCATGCACTTTACTAAAATTTAAAAGTATAAGATTGGAAGTTTACACAGTAAATAGATATAAACAAAATACCATTTCATCTACTATATATATGTAAAATTCACTTATCTACTTGACCAAGCTTTTGTTGGATGATAAGCATTGCAGGGTACTGTAGGTAGTGGGCAACCCAATCACTCTTTATCTGCTCTGCTTATCATTCAATAAAGCATTTATTAGTATTATTATTATTATTATTATTATTATTTAATTCATTTATCAATTTATTCACTCATTTGATTGTATTTATATATTTATTGTTATTCTGTTATTTTTTTATATAATAAAAACAATTACTATATATATGTACATGTATATATTACAGTAAAATAAAAGGTTCTATGGTATATATATATATATATATATATATTATATATATATATTTATTTATTATATAATCTACTCAATAATCCATGTAATACGGTCATACAATAAAAATCGTATTGAATGAGTGTGACGTCATAAAAGCATACAAGTCATTCCAGAGTGACGTCACACGATTGACCTAGTTCACAGATGTTTGTTTCATTTCACACTGATTGTTGATTCTAATTTAAGCTGATACTTTTGTACTTTTCTTCTAAAAAGAAGATACATTGTATTTAAATTGAAAATGTTTGTTTTGTTTTTGTATCCTGCGGACAGACTATTGTTTACTTATAATATTTCAGCAGGATTACTTTTGGCGCATGTACACAGTTATGTGAACTTGTTGTCTTTCTGTCAACCAGCTGTTTTCTTATAATGAGAAGACAAGTTTTTAATCTACGAAAACCCGTTTTTTATGGGATTATATAATAAATAGAATCTTGCATTCGTGTTTATGCAATATTGAATTTATTAAACTCGTTGAATAATGTTTTATGCAACTCGCCAAGGCTCGTTGCATAAAATTTTATTCAACTCGTTTAATAAATTCAATATTACATAAACACTCATGTAAGATCCTCTATGTACATGTATATATTACAGTAAAATAAAAGGTTCTATGGTATATATATATATCTGTTTGTTGTAACACATAATCTCAGAAACAACAACATCTTCCACACCACAAAAACATACTTCCCAATCTTACAACAGTCAGAAGTTATGAATGATATGATCGAAGAATCACAAATATTGAATAGCCAAAGACAGCCGTCAAATTTGAAAAAACTTCTGACAAAAGCAAAATTCACGTCTGAAAAAAGATATTAAACGCGTACAAAAGTGTGGAGACCCAAGATGTGGAACATGCGCACACATGGAAGTGGGGGAAGAAAAACTGTTCAAAAACGGAATGAAGTTCAAAGTAAAAGAGAACATGAACTGCAAATAAAAAAATTTGATATACTGTATGACATGTCCGAACTGCAATGAGAACTACATTGGTCAAACAGGAACCAAGTTAATAGATAGGGTAAGGGTGCATACACAACAAATACGCGACCCATCTGTTAGAAATACCCCTTGCAGTGAACATTTTGATATCTGTGGCAAGGAAGAGTTTAAATTTTTTTCCTTTTTCAAAGTTCGTGAAGACAATGAAAATTTGCGAAAAACCAAAGAAGGTTATTTTATTAAACTTTTTGCTCTGAAACTTAACCGGAAATAGTGTTTACCACTTAGTAACGCTATTATGACGTCACACTATTATTCTATCTAAAGAGCCGCTATGGCTGAAAGCGCTAATAGAATACAAGTTAATTTTACATAGAAAATGTGTCATTTTGATTTAAAACTTTAAAATATTTAAACTGTACCAAGAACTTTTCTTTTTCTAATTATATATATATATATATATATATATATATATACCGGTATATATCGGGGTTTTTTCTGACCTTTTTGGGAAAAGGACCTTGGGATGAAATTGGGAAAATGCTCAACAAAAATGTCATTTTGGGAAAAATCACAACAACACATTAGAAATTCTAGACCTCTAGAATACTGGTAATTAAACAAATTATATCGGTGTTCACAGCCAAATAGTGCTGTTTCTTTTGTCTCTCTATAAATCATCCAGCAAAATGTGGGTTTATATAGATTGAAATTGTTATCAGAACGAGATATCCTCGAATATGATGTTGATGATCTTGTGAATTTGTTTTTCTCAAAAAATTGATAAACATAGTTAATTGGGAATTTTTTACTACAGAATTCGGAAAAATGTATGTTTTTTTGCATTGGGAATGGGTCCCTTTACCAGACCCTGTGGATACCCAGAAAAATCCCTGTATATAGATATATATATATATATATATAGATATATATATATATATATATAATATATATATATATATATATATATATATATATATATATATATATATATATATATATACCTAGGAATCAAGGAGTATAACTCATTATTTTTTGTTAAAATAGATTACAAAACATACCAGTCCATGTTCAAATCACAATCTAAAAAATAAACCTAAGTACAAGTTGAATCCTGACAAATTTAGTTAAACATAAGAACTTCCTCCAGGGAAGTGAGGCTTCCAGGTCTCGAGAAGCCAGAAAAGCGGAAACATATAATATATATTACATACCTGCAGTTTTTACTGGATAAAGAGCTTTTGCCGTACGACACCAATTGATGACCTTTGCCCTTTGTAGGTCATCTTTCATGTCAAGGTCCAACACACAAATATTATACCAATGCTTAAATTCTTGTGGAAAAGCATTCAGGGGTGGCAAACATATTGAATAATGGCTGTAATTTTTCAAGCATATTGGGTTATTCTTTGTAGATTGTGTGTAATCAACATCATTTTCAATTTTCCACCTGAGCTGTTGTGTGGTGACTGGACAACTCGAAGAAAATTTGTTTTTAAATGGTGGTCCACTCATTTTCATTTATGTTGCGCCTAAAAAAAATATATATATTTTTCTTAAATTAAACACAGATCAATTTTAGTTTTCAACTTTTCACTCAGGTTTTCATTCTTTATTATTATTTACTCTGTTTTTTTCACTATTACTGTAATTATTAATTTTTTTTTTTTTTTTTTATGTATTGTTGAAGTATTGATGGTCCATATTCTGCAAACATTTTTCATGTTTTCTTCAAAGTTATTTTCACATTTAGTTTAAAAAGTAAATTTCCCATAAGTTTTTAATCAATATATCAATATTTATGCCCCCCACCCAGTTGTGAAACTGGGGCATCATCTACTAAATTACTTATAGAATTTAACAAGTCACTGGAAATAGCAACACTGCAGGCTGACCAATGCAATAGAATTATCTGTTTTTGATGGATTTGTACCATAAAAACAGATAATAGGGCAGATTAAATGAAAAGGTCAAAGTAGACATATTTTTCCCATTTTGATGGTTTTTTTTTAATTAAATGTACTGTAAATTGGGAAATTTTCATGATCGTTTTATTTTGGTGTAAATTTGTGAGTGAAACGAGTCGCGAAAATAAAACTTTTGCAAAAAATAAGCAGGAATTAAATATTAACTAAAGAGTTGCATTCACACGAAAATTAAGACGCGAATAGATATGAAAGTGCGTTCACAAGAAAATTAGACATGAAAATTTCCCAATCTACAGTACTAAAATCTCAGAATTTTTGTATGAAAATTGAACCAAAATCGAACTCTTTATAATGAAAAGGTACCTAAATCAGTAAATGGCAACCTTGCACACTAGAAATATACCAATTTGGAATTTGATTGTTCAGCCAGACACTGTATAACATCTGTAACTATTAAACTACATTTATAGCATAAATACTTACATTTAAGTTTAACTACTTCAGAAATAAAATCAAATAACTTATATTAATTTTTCGATCCAAAATGGATACTATTTCTCAAATTATGCTGACTGGGTTGTTGCAATATGGCACATTTAAACTTTTTTTTCAAAATTACAAATAGTCATTTATTATTTTAAGTATGGAAGTTCCCAGTATAAAATACCAAGAACCCTTGATAATACGGGTATGTTCCACTTTGAACCAAAGCTCAATCAGTTAGTAACTAGAAAGGCGTAAAAAGCAGACACACTGTTGTCTTGACCACAGACAATTTATGCGTCTTCGATATCCTTATTAAATAATGTTTTGGTTCATATTTTAAGTTCTTACTTACGTTTAAATTCTTTAAGATAAAGATTTCCTTAACATTTACATTTCAATTTCAAAATTACCTTTTCTTTTGCGCCGAAATTGCTATGGGTGCAATTTGGGGATTTTCAAGCCTGACGTCACCTACCGTGGAAATACCCCAAAATCCCCAAGCTGGGGATTCCCCAATCATTTTCGTTTTTGATTGGACGTTGCTACTTTCCGTTTGAGATATGTAGAAAGGGGGGATAATCAACTTCCGTGTCAAAGGTGGAAAGTCAATGATACGTGTATTTCTAAACAAAAATTGTTATTCATAAATCTGATGAATGGTTTGTTATTTATTTGTTGTAAACAACGATCCGTGCTAAAACGCACATCGGTCACGTATACGTGTTACTAATTAATACAAATAGAAACTAAATTACAAATTTAAATGTGACGACATCCATCAAATTTATGTGTAAATTTTATCAGGTTCTTGCACGTTTATCTGTTTATTATTTGCTGTTTATTAAGGGTTTGAAAGAACACGTTTTAAAATTATTTAAAACCTTATCTTAGTTACAATGTTTAAAATGTCATTGAATATTGAAACCGCTCAAATAAATATAATCTACCATATTTCTAAAAAAAAAAAAAAAAAAAAAAAAGTCTATATGACACAACACCCAACACCAAGTTACCATCCAAGATTAAATATCAAATTAGCTAAATAGATCAGACCAATAAAATTGTATAAAGTTATATAAATTTAAGTTGTATACATGTGGGTGCTGTTGTATTATATAAAAAAGTGATGTAATATTATATATAATTTATCACACATTATGTGGAAGCGCGTGGCCTAGTGGTTAAGGCGTTGGACTCGAGATTCGAAGGTCGTGGGTTCGATCCCTGGACCGGGCGATGTGTTGTGTCCTTGAGCAAGACACTTAAATTTACGTTGTTCCAGTTCACTCAGCTGATAAATAAATGAGTACCAGCAAAATGCTGGGGGTTAACCCTGCGATGGACCGGCGTCCCATTCAGGGGAGAGTCTTGTACTCTCAGTCGCTTAACGCCACCGAAACCGGGATAAGCTCCGGCCTGATGGGCCTAATGGCTCGGGACAGACGTTAATCACACATTATGGTGAAAAAATACAACTGGCTTGTTTTATAAAAGGCAAATGTTATTACCATGTGTTGTATTGATAACCTTATGGAGCTATAACCATTTTGTTTATAATATTCTTATGGTATTAGAAGCATGAAGTTACCAGTATGCATGCTGCTAAGTTTATATTTATTTATTATTATAAGGCTGTTCTGTCTAAGGCAGGTTCCACTGTATATGTGTGGAGGTGTTCACACCTAAGTCAAGATTCTTTCCCTTATATCAAGGTGGTCAGGTCTGGGATACTGGAGGAAACTGGAGTACCCAAAAAAAACTACCAACCTTATGCAAGCAAACTGACAAACTTTTTCACATTAGACGCTGCTACAACGGGATTCAGACCTAGGGGTCAAGAGGTGATGTGATCCCGAAAGTAAGCACTTTAGGCCTACTGGCAACTGAGGCCCATACAATACATGAGAATTTTTTTCTAAGTTTCAGATTAAGTATGGCTAAAGTATTACAGGCCCTGTTGAAGTACATCGTAACTTTAATAGGTATAGTTTGTAGACCAATTTTAAACTGGTTGTTCAGCAAGATTTATGATGGCGGCAAGCAAATTGTTCCACAGATTGAGAATCAACTTTGTCTACGGAGTGCAAGAAGCTTGGCAAAGAAAATCAGGAACAAAGAGGTCAGTTTATTATCATAGGGAGGGAAATGGTAGTTGTCTGATCTATAGCCTGACATGTAACCCAAGTTGGGTCATATCATATTGAGATTACCCATTATAGCCAGAAGTGGTAAATATAATAAAGGGATGACATGGTTTGCCTCTGATGAAGGATTAACTATATCAGAACCTGCTATGCTGCTTTTAATTACAGCTCAATGTACAAAGGCATATTGTCAGTAGAGATGTTATCATATATCACCATCGCGATTATCACCTGGAGGATTTGCCGATGGCATTATCGTGGAAGAAAACTTATATCACGATATGGTAGAACCCTATTTTTTGCAACAAAATTCTTCAAAATCATTGCATCACTTGTGTATTATAGGTGATTAAGCCAATTAAACATGTGCTTTTGCCATGAATCTACAGTAACTTTGATAAAATTTGCAATTTTGTATCTTATATTTTTTTATTATGTTTGACTTTATTGCAAACCATTGAAAACTCAGCCCATCTTTTGAGCATATTTATCTGTTAATATCGTGATATTATCGTGATGATATCATATATTATACACCCTTCCAGAAATAGCCGGAAACTGGTTATCGCTCTTGATATGACGTCACACCGGGAAGGATATCTATCGATCCCATCAGCATGTACAGTATATTCACTCAGTTCGAGTATCTGTTAGGTGTCATATGTAAGCTACAGGTGAGATGATAAACCGACAAAGCGAATATTACTTTAAATAAATTACAAATTATGAATGGGCTAATTAAACAAATTTTAAACACATAGATGATCATCCGAAAAGACACTTAACATTGTAAAGGATTGTGTAGAATTTGTTGTAATTTCTTCAACAAAATGACAAGTTTTATTTTTACTAGAAAATTGCAATTTATAAATGTTGAAATTTTAAAAATTTAAAATACATGTACATATATTTATTAATATCTTGGACCATTTAATTACCCTCAAGGACATTTGAAATTCATATTTTTATCCGACGGGAAATATTTTAATTTTTAATCAAATTACTACAAACGTTCACCTTCCACTTTTTTATTATTTATTTTTATTTATTTTATAAAATCGGAATTTTCATAAAACTTATTTACAAAATATTGATATAAATTAAACAATTCAGATTGATAGTCAAAATGATTTGAAAACTTAAATTTTCCTTTGATTACAAATTAGCGACATCTTAAAGTTGTATTTAAAAATCATTGTTCAACGGATTAAACTTTAATAAAAGAAAGATCCGTTATTGCTAAAAATGTTAAAGGTTCTGAAAATTTATTTTCAAAATTATTAAAAATATTTAAAAAAAAAAAAAAACAACAACATTGGAATTTTGGTTGTATGGTTAAAATTTCGGTCAAATTTATATAATAATATAATAATAATAATAATAAGTTATTTTATTATAGTGTCACACATTAATACACATCTAATATGTACATACATAAAAATGGAAAAGTTTTCTCACTAAAAGTATTAATGCCAAGCCATTACTGACTTATGAGACACTTTCATTATTTAATACATATTAAAATACATATATAAATAACAACTGATTCTAAGTAGAAATGATGGCATCCTTACCTATGTTGACTTTAAAAAATAGGACTTTTAAATGGTTTCATTAAACCAATTTGCAATGAACAGGAAAATCCAAGTACGCTTACCTCTCTAGATTATCTGATTACGAGATGAACAGACGACCAAGGCAACATCTGATTATAAAACACAGTGATAAATATCTGATTTATTCTCATGTAGTGTCGTATAACTGCTTTGACTATATCATACTTATTTGTCAAACAATCAAAAAGTATAAAAATGAAAATAAATAAATAAATAAATAAATAAACAACTTTTAATACTAATTATGTGATGTTTATTATTATTTATCATCTTTAAACTGTAACACAAATATGTTAGTTTCAAAATGTCGGATAAATAATTATCCCATGACTCGTTATAATTTGTTCGTTTATATAATTATTCACTGAGTTACAGAATACTTAAAATGCTATGTATGTAGCTCTCTCTCTCTCTCCTCTCTCTCTCTCTCTCTCTTCTCGTTTAAATGATTCTACCGACTAGACTGAGTATCTTCCGAGATTAACGAAAAGCTTAGGCTACTTCTGAACACCTGGATTCATTCATGCATAAGCAAATTGTCCGTAGGTTGGACCGAAGCATTTTCTCTCCTGTAAATCAGGTAATAAGAATCAGTGCCCTAATTAGTTCCGATTGACTGCCCATGACTTGGTATTACAATATCAAATATGTCATGTAACAGTTATTATTATGTAACAATTAAAATGAATTTTTAAAATTTTTATTGAAAAAATATATTAATTTCAAAATATTTTTCAAGAAGTCATGGAATAAAATACCAGCGATATGTAATTAAAATTGAAAATTAATATTTAATTATAAAAAAATATTATATTGAGGGAAAATTCGAAATGCTAGTATTTCCTTTTCATAATTTCAACATATGAAAACTCCCTGTATGACGTCACATTCTACTATCAATCATAGCACTCCCGCCAGGTGTCGCGATTTATCGGAAGGGTGTATAAATCATTCTAAAAGGGAGGTCATTGATCCCTTATTTTGCCAAATGGCCCCATTTTTAAGGCCTTAGTAGGCCATATTTAACAACTACATGCATGCAAAATATTGGTATTATTTTGTTTTTAGAGGATTTTTCTCCTTGATTCAAGAATTAACAAGTAACATACTGCAGACATTGCAGAAAAATTCTGTGTAACCCTAGTGTAAGCCTAAAAATCTAGTTTCAAAAGTTTAATGATCAAAATTTTGTAATAAATAATTGTGACTTTTTCTGTGTGATAATTCATTTGGAATAAGTTTGTAGGTTGATCAGCAATTTTTGATTATTCGCAATGCTACTCTTTCATTACAGTAATCTGAAGGATTAATTTTATAACATAAGTTCATGTGGTGTGTGAGTATGCAACTGTTTCTGACCTGAATTGACTTTTTCAGTGCTAGTACATTCTAGTATAGATAGTTCCCATGGACCTATAGCAGACAAATTTTTCAGTAGAGTGGTCACTATTTTGTTAGGCAATCTATATCATTTATTTATCTATTTTAACCGAATTTGTTAATTTTCAAATTATTGTTTTTAAAAAAATTAATCGGGATATCAATAACGTTTTTATCGCCAATGTTTTTACTTTTATTTGGTATATTTTATAAGATTTTTGTCCCAATACCAACGATGTGACAATATATTTTATACACCCTATTTTAGAAAGAATTAATAAGGGACTCAATTCCTAATGCCTACCAAAATGGCTGCTACTTTACCCATAAAGTGGACAGTGTGACATCACATGGGAACTATCTATACACTTGCCCCCTATGACACAGATAAACCTCATAGGCTACTCACTCCATTATACCGGTAACAAACAAGTAAAGATTTACAATAGATAGCTCTTTCTCACTTGAAGTCAGCTTGGGTTGAACCCACATTTGTCAGGAGCCTTGGTGGCTGAGTGGTTTAAAGGCTCTGCTTATTGATCACAGTGCCTTTCACCACCTAAGTTCAAATCTCAGAAAGAGTTTGGGAGGTTTGAGAGGCTGGTGGTTTGCTTCAAGTGTTCAGGTTTTACCCACCATCCCAGAACTTTCCACCTTGATATAGGGTATAAACTTCATTATTCTGCTACACTCCATATTGGTGAGACAACTTTGATTTAAAGGCCGATACTCTAACCACTCAGCTACCACAGCTCGTACTCTTGACCACTTGGCCACCATTTAATTATGACCAGTTTATGACTAGTTTAATTGCATTAACCATTTTATATGCGTTCATGAATATAGGAATGCGGGTTACCGCTGTACCACATGATACCCCCGGGGGAACTTTTTGCAGAATGATTATTTCCCTTTAATATGGAATCATATTAGCATGATTAGTTCACAGTTTTGCATAAGTAACAACATTATTCAGGAATTTGTGATGTAAACATTTTCCAAAATGTCCAACAAAAACGTTAAGAGCTGTTGATCATGTGGTACAGCGGGGAACCCCATTTTTTCCAAATTATAAGCATTTTAGTGTACTTAAGAAATTTTATTGTTGTTTTAGGTAAAGGCTGCCGAGGTGATGGAGGCATTTATAAATCGAGTAAAAGAAGTAAATCCCATTGTTAACGCAATAGTAGATGAGAGATTTGAGTTAGCCATGCAAGAAGCGATAGCTGTCGACAAAATTCTAGAAAGCGATAACCTTGATGATAGATGGTCTGAGAAAAATGCACCCCTACTTGGAGTACCCATGTCTGTTAAAGAGGCCTTTGCTTTGAAAGGTAAAAAAGGATTGATGTTTTGTGTTTTAATTATCCTAACCACTGTGGTAGCTCAGTTGGTAGAGTGCTAGCTCCGTAAGTGGAAGGTCGTGGGTTCGAACCCCGGCCGGGTCTGACCCAAGACTTGAAAGTGGGTAGTGATTGTTCTTTCGCCAAGCACTCGGCATTACAAAATGAAGGTCATAGTTCTTTCAGATTGGAACTTAAAATAAACAAGGTCCCGTGTCACGGTGGTCTTGGCATGCTAAAGAACCCTGCTGTATAGTGCCATAAGCGCAACGCACAGGCAAAATTTCTGCAACTTCGCCTATAGCTGGTGACGTCTGACGATATAAATGAAATATTCTTGACTGGGATGTTAAACACCATTACTCACTCACTCACTGTTTTAATCATCCATGAAGTGAAGCACTGTATTGTATCTGTAATGGCAACAGATTTTGATCAAATTTCTGTTGATATAGAAGAACAAATTGTAAGGCTTTTTAAATATCATAGAATTATAAATACTTAACATAAGAAACTGTTAAAAAAAATGACCTATTTCAGACAGAATCACAAAATCTATGTGCAATTTTCTCTTTTGATTAAAAGTTGTAAACTAATTAGTGATGCAACTATCTAAATTTATATTCTATTTTATTCCGAAGTCAAATATTCAACAGTTTATGTTGTCTGCATTTAACCATTTTCTATGTGAAAACAGCAGTACTATCATTTAAAGATACTCACCCAAATTCTAAAGCAATGGCAATTTAAAAGCGGAAACTACCAATTACTCGTTGCTGATGCGGATACAATACAGTGTGAAGGTATTAACTGTTATTTTTATACCTTTTATAAATTTCTCAAAATTTAATTGTTTAATAAATGTTTGGGTAAATTTAATGTCACCCTCTGATTTTAAAAAATCTGATGTCACAGGGTACGTGAGCAGTTGACACTACAAAAAATGTCACATGCGCAGAAAAAAACTGTATATGCGGTTTGAGCGCATTTGTCTTCTAAATAATTAAAACACTTTTCTAAAGTAATGTTAAATATGATTAATGCTACAAGCGTCTTACAAGTTGCTTACGGACGACAGTGATGACTGTCATTATTTTCAATCCAGTATACTTTGGTTGCACGGTATAATAACCACCAACAATCGGTATAATAAAATAAATATTACATTATTGATAGGGTGACAGTCCATATCTTGTGACCCCTGGAAAATGCATTGTCTACCTCTGCTTCGCCTCATTTCACAATGAAATTTCTTGGGGTGACAATATGGACTGTCCCCTATCAGAAATGTAATATTTATATAAAACAGGCTTGGATAAATCACTTAAATCGTGAAGCAGTTTATGGATGATTTTCCCAGTCTGCTTTAACAGTTAATACATTGATGAAGGATTTAAAAACAAACGCCAATCCTTATATTTACAATCATGTGTTCTTTTTCCAAATGATAATTTTTAAAGAATACCAGATATTGAACAGAAGACATAGAATTAGAAATATCAATTGGGACAATTGGCGGAGTTTGCACATTTATTTATTATGTTTCATATGCCATTATGGAACTATTTACACTTACACTTTAACAGTTTTTCAAAATAATTCATGTTACAACTGTTGTATGTTGAATGACAATCACAAGTCATAAGTCCATATAAACCATTAATTAGCTGGGCGGGTTACATATATACACAGGACTACAACTGAGTGTCCAACGTGCTCGAGAACCATGTCAATCTGTGGGGTTTACACAGTATTTTTTTCAAAAGGTGTCCGATGGGAAACAACTCGCATTTTAACAACATGTAACACAAGGGAAGACAACTCTAGTTGCCTTGTTACATACACATATAAACATCACATAATGTAACAACAACTACCTCTTTGGGGGGGGGGGGTCTTTTTGCTTTCACTAAAAGCTTTTATATTGTATATGATTTTTACTCTCATTTCTTCAGGTATGTCAAATACATCTGGTTTGGTATCTAGAAGAGGTCTGAAAGCTAACGATGATGCCACCGTGGTTACACGGCTAAAACAAGCAGGTGCAATACCGTATATTATGACCAACGTCAGTGAACTGTGTATGTGGTATGAATCGGCTAATCGGCTATATGGTAGGACTAAAAACCCGTACAACACATCCAGAATAGTTGGCGGAAGTTCAGGTAAAGTGACCAAAACTTAAAAGCATTGTTAAAAATTCCATGGGTTTAAGGTACAGGACTTATTGAATTTACATTCAGGTCTCAGGGACCCTTGCTATTTAAAATATAAAAGTCTGATGGGCCTGTCTTTTTAGCTCACCTGGCCTAAAGGCCATGTGAGCTTTTGCCATCACTTGGCATCCATCGACCGTCAGTCCGTTCGTAAACTTTTCACATTTTGGCTATCTCCTCTGAAACCCCATAACCAATTTAAACCAAACTTTACAGGAATGATGTATGGAAAGTCCTTTACTTTAATTGCCAAAATTTTTCTGATCTGCCGAAAAACATGGCCGCCAGCGCAGAAGATAGTTTAACATTGGACCCTATGGGAAAAACAAATTTTTGGCTATCTCCTCAGAAATGACTGAAGCGAATTTAACCAAACTTTACAGAAATGATGTATAGAAGGTCCTTTACTTAGATTGCAAAAATTTTTCTGATCCACCAAAAAACATGGTTGCCAGCGCAAAAGATAGTTTACCATTGGACCCTATGGGAAAAACGCATTTTTGACTATGTCCTCAGAAATGACTGAAGCAAATTTAACAAAACTTCACAGGAATGATGTATAGAAGGTCCTTTACATAGATTGCCAAAATTTTTCTGATCTGCCGAAAAACATGGCCGCCAGGGCAGAAGATAGTTTAACATTGGACCCTATGGGAAAAACGCATTTTTGACTATGTCCTCAGAAATGACTGAAGCAAATTGAACCAAACTTTACAGGAATGATGTATAGAATGTCTATACATAGATTGCCAAAATTTTTCTGATCTGCCAAAAAACATGGCTGCCAGCGGAGAACATTGTTTCACATTGGACCCTATGGGAAAACCATATACATGTATGTGCTATCTCCTCTGAAGCTAGTGAAGCAATTTGAACCAAACTTTACAGGAATGATGTATAGAAGGTCCTTTACATAGATTGCCAAAAGTTTTCTGATCTGCCAAAAAACATGGCTGCCAGCGCAAAAGATAGTTTAACATTGGACCCTATGGGAAAAACGCATTTTTGACTATGTCCTCAGAAACGAATGAAGCAAATTGAACCAAACTTTACAGGAATGATGTATAGAAGGTCTTTTACATAGATTGCCAAAATTTTTCTGATCTGCCATAAAACATGGCTGCCAGCGGAGAACATTGTTTCACATTGGACCCTATGGGAAAACCATATATTTGCTATTTCCTTTGAAGCTACTATAGCAAATTGAATCAAAGTTTTCCTCAGATCTCCCACTCTGCGCCTATATCAAAAATGGGGGAGCAAGTGAGAGATGTGATTTTAATCAGATTGAAAAAACTGTTAATGGTACATATAGTTCTACAGTGATTTCCTAAGCCATTCTGTCTGATATAAACAGTGCATTTGTTCATTACTGGAATACAAATTTGCTTTAAAAGCATTTTAGTCAGGTGAGCGATACAGGCTCAGCCACACTGAGCCTCTGGTTTACTAAGATAATCCTACCTTTTCTATATGATAACATAATTGCACATGCCAGAATTTTCCATGTTGAAATTTTACTTTCAAAACTTTCTATAAGACCTGCCAAAAATAAAGACAAAAGGGCCTGGACGTCAGATTGGAAATCATAATTTTGAACCCCTGAACAGTCCCAATAAATTGCTTTACTCGGATTTGACTTGTTGTCCACAGGTATTTATTTCTTAAAAACATTCAGCCATTTAATTTGCATAGAATTTGGACATACAGATTACAACTAGTAGAACCTACTGGCAAAACTGAAGACTACTTGGGGTTGCACTGTGTCTTAATTCTGTATATCTCTGTGTGTCTGTCTTGGGCTTTAAGTTTGGAATCTTTCACGTGTCTGTCTGTCAGTACAGCTGCCTTTTAGTCTGGCTAATCAGTTTTTTACACTTGCTTTGTCATGTTGATAGATATTGGTTTGAAATTGGAATAATTATTCCCCCTGCAAACTAGTTTAATGGGTAGGAATCATCATGTCTGTCTGTCAATCCGTCTATCAGTCTGTCTATCTGTCTGTCTGTCCATGTAAAATCATGTCCGGGCCATTATAATCTCATAATTGCTTTGGACAACTGTTATAAAACTTTATGTGAATAATCTTTATGGTCTAAAGGTGTGTCATTACCTGGACCCAAGGTCATATATTGCATATATCGGAAAGGTCAAGGTCGCAGGAAAACAATAAACCCTTGTGGATCTTGGAAGCAGACTTTGTCTGTGACAAGGTTCAGATCAAGTTTGAATTTCAGCCAATAGCTAAAGGGGACTATATGTATTAACATTTAATACTCTCTGAATGCTTGTATAGTATGTTATACAGTTAATAGCCAGTACAATATGTTCATCAAGATTTTGTAATTAACTGATTAAGGGTTGTAAAAACATGGAAGAAAAGCTGATGTGATTACCACAGACTTTTTTATACCCGTATAACTGTAAGCTCCCTTACATACATCAGTTGAATAAGATTAAATAGTCAAATTTAGAATTAAATCTAAATTTTATTGATATTCATCCTAAACATTGTCTAAATGATGGATCAATCTTTAAAGGTATTGAACTGCAAAACGATGCGATCATATTGTGAAAACAAAATGACAGATATAAAAACATATTTACAGTTTTGATCACATTAATGTATTATTTCACTCACTATGACAAATTTCTTTTATTTATACTTTCATTATCACTAAACTGATGTATTTAAGCCATTCATAACCTTTAATATGTACCGGGTATATTATAAAATATTTGATAATACAATACAATACAGACCTGTCAAAAGTTTATCACTGAGCCAGCGAGAAAGAGTAGAAATTCGGCTGCCAAGTGGCTGAGATATGAAAAGCTAGCTGCCAATAGATCTGTATCAACTACCAAAAATCTGACTTAATATATCTAACTAATTAGGGGCAGATATGAGGAGCTGATTGTAACTAATTCGTTAGTTTAGTGTTAAACTTTTGACAGGTTTGTACTGTATGTTGTAATAGCCACGTATGGGGCAGTGACCATTTGGTAAAAGAAATGCATTTTAGGATTTCAAAATAGTGTGAAGATATTAGAGTGGCAGCAGATTTATCAAGGAGTATTAATACAAGGTTTTACTGTATTGTTTTCAGGTGGAGAAGGTTGTATAATTTCATCAGGTGGTGCCGTCATTGGTATAGGATCGGACATTGGTGGAAGTATAAGAATGCCAGCTTTCTTCAATGGAATATTTGGACATAAACCTTCAAGAGGTAATAATATTTAAATACTTATTTCCTTAATCTCCAATCAACGACTGGAAGTTGTTTTCAGTAGTTGGTCATTTGTTACTGCTAGTATATTTAAGCGTGGACAGATTTTAGGGCAAATTAATTCAGATAGGGACTTGAATAAGTTTAAATTTCATGGATTACTTAGTGCACTAGGATCATATTTAAGATGGCTGTAGATTTAACTTATCGCTACTGTACCATCCTGAAGGACAAACCACAAGTTTTATTTTTGCGATATGCCATATTTGTTTCATATTAACAACTGCAAAATTCCCTGTTTAATAGAAAAAATTTGCAACAATGGTCAATACAATCAAGAACTTGACCAAAAAAAAAAAAAACCCAAAAATTCAATTCTCCTTTGTTTCAAGCATTTTGATTAGTCAGATCTTTTCTGCTATATTTGCATAAAAGAATTGGCTTTAAGCGACATCTTTTTTAGCACGGACAATGCACAGAGACCTTTGAATTCCTACACTATTATCGCTATAGTGATGCTATTATTTTACCTGCTACAGCTATATGTAGTGATATAGCTACATGGTATAGTATGTACTATATACAGCTTAAGAAATTTTACTACTTTGTCATTTATGTGGTACCTTTTAGGCAAAACGGTAGAGCGCTCGCTTTTTAAACGGGCAAATTTTTTCATTGTAACTAGCATTTACATTACAAATGGCTTCCACAGAAAAGATCCCAATAAAATTAATAAATATAATTAAAATAATACATGTTACTATGTAAGTGTTAGGATATCTTCAAGGGGCAAAGACTAAAGGGGAGGGATGTCGATGTAGCGATATAGCTGCAATATGGTATAGTATGTACTATGTACAGGTTAAGAGATGTTACTACTGCTCTCCTATAGTGTACCTTTTAGGCGAAACGGTAGAGCACTCGCTTTACAAATGGGCGAACCAGGTTCAATGCCCAGTGTCGAGGGAAAGGAATTTTTCATTGTAATTAGCATTTATGTCACATATACATGTGTATTTAAAATTTCCACCTTCAGACAGGCACTGGGGTAAAATAATTTCCAGTGGTGTGATTATAGTACTAATTGAGGACCTCAACCATGCATTTAGCAAAATGTGTCTAATATTTTTAATCTAGAAGATATTCAGCTTGGACATGTTCCTATTGGTTTATGTAATAAACAGTAAAACCTCATTATAATGTCCCTCAATAAATTTGCTACCTTACTCATCACCACAGTATTTTTTAAATCCCAAAATCTAGATCATCTATGTTTTTCTTTTATTAATCTTCCTCAGTGTATCACCAAACCCCTTTTATAATGCAAAACTTTGACTGAACAAATTGTGGTAACTACTGTGGTAGCTTAGTTTGTACAGTGCTTGCTACGTAAGTGGGAGGTCTTGGATTCAATACCCGGCCGGGTCTGACCCAAGACTTGAAAGTGGGTAGTGACTGTTCTTTCGCCAAGCACTCGGCATTACGAAATGAAAATCATGGTTCTTTCAGATGGAAACTTAAAATAAATGAGGACACGTGTCTTGGTGGGCTTGGCAAGCTGTATAATGCAATCAGCGCAATGCACAGGCAAAATCTCGACATTTTCACCCATAACTGGTGACGTCTCGATATAAGTGAAATATTCTTGACTTGGATGTTAAAGATCATTACTCAACTCAACTTTTATAATGCCTAACACTGACTGAACAAATGGTATGATAAATCAAGGTTTTACTGTAGATGTTATCTTTTCCAGGTTTAGTTCCAAACGACGGACAGTACCCCATACCGACGGGTAAAGATATGGAATTGTTATGTACAGGTCCCATGTGTAGATATGCAGAGGATCTACTGCCATTACTTCGGATATTTGCTGGTCCCAGTGTCAGTAAACTGAATATTGAAAGACAGGTACAGGTCCCAGTTTCACGGTCATTCCTTAACTAAGATTTCTACTAACTTGAAAAATGCATTTTAATTCCCCACGTTTCGAAGAGAGGAAATTTTAAAGTACAGTCCCCAGTTTCACAATCATTCCCTAACTAAGATTTCCATTAACTTGAAAGATGCATTTTTATCCCACACCTTTCCAAGAGAGAGAAAATTTTAAAAGTACCAACCCCAGTTTCACAATCAATCTTTATTTAAGATTTCCCTTAACTTAAAAAAAAACATTTTTATCACTTTTCAAAGAAAAAGAAAATTAAATTTAAACTTCTGTCCTTTCATCTGTTCTTTTGTCCTGCCAGACACTTCTTGGCCACTCCAAAATTATGAAGCACTATCTCAAGACACTTGGTGCAAAGCATCAACATTGATAAAAGATGCACATATTGTTAATCTGAGTTGGCTTCATCAATTTTCTCTTGGAGTAGTTGGTTTACTCAATTTCTTGGCAGTTTGAACATAAGTGCAAATCACAATAATTATAAGTGGAATATAATTTATTAAAAGTAAAAAGGAAGAAAATGGTAGTTGTCTCATCTATAACCTGACGTGTAACCCTAGTTGAGCCATATCACATTGAGATCACCCATTGTAGCTAAAAGTGGTGAATATAATAAAGGGATGATATCAAACAAATTGGTCCACTGTTAGGATACAATGGGGCTGGCAATACATCTTTATACAGTGAGCTGTATTGTCAACCCCATTGTATCCTAACAGTGGACCAATTTGTTTGGTATCATCTGTTTATTATATGGAATAAAATTTATCTTGACTTTGATTTGAAATTCAAGTACTTGGTCAAGCATTTTCCAAATTGTATTATAAAGTGGCCAGGGATTAGGGGAAAGGAGGGGAGAGGAGTAAGCCCCAGACAAGATTTGTTTTGTGGTGGTCAGTTCGATTTGTTGAAAAGTGAACATACATTCATTTACCTACCTATGCTTGTCTGCAGCCTATTCTGTGAGCTGGTATATTAAAGTCGCTCAGAGTGTCTGCTAGGGCAAAATATTTGCACATCTCACACATGCATGAACTTGTTCTTTACATGAACAAGCTTTTAGATTTATCCGTAGGGGTTAATGAAATTGCCTCATCGCAAATAGCTGAAAGATTGCATGCTGGTACAAGGTAGATCCTTAAAACATACTCAAACATCTAGTACATACACAAATTTGATGTTGGATTAATCCTTACTATATAAATGTAGCTGAAAAAACGATGATGGGACATTTAAAAACAATTATTTTGACCAATCCATCAACCCTATAATACATTAAAACCTGCCTTAAAGGCCACCTTTATATAAGGGTCACCTATTGTTAAAAGGCTAGTAAAATGTTGTTAAAATTACTCTTTATTCAGTTTATTTAAACCTTTATATGAGGGTCACCTGTCCATAAGGGCCACTTTTACAGTTTCCCAGGGGTAGCCTTTATAGACAAGATTGACTGTTTAAGGACATTGCTCTTCAGCTGAAGCATTTTTATGTCATCTTAAAACTTAAATTTTTTCAAGGTGGATTTAAAAAGTTTGAAGTTTTACACAATGGAAGATGATGGTGGTAGCATCTTGCCAAGTTCAGTAGATCCAGAGCTTAAGAAAGCACACAGACAGGTAAATTGTTATAGAATCTCCCCTTTTTTCTGTTAATGGACTGTCTCAATATAATGAAAATTTTTAGCTGAAGAGAATCATTTGAATTCTAGGGTCATAGGATCACCCCTCTACTTATAAATAAAGTATTGCCTTGTTAAAAAAATTCTGATAGTTTTATCTAACAGTGATTTTGTTACTTTTTAAAAAAATACTTTATGCATTTTAAATTTGTGAAAATTTGAAGTTCTGAAATGCTGCATAATGACATGCAGCTAATAGCTCTGGATTCTCATTGCAAAGATGTTACATTGTCACAATATCTTACATTTTGTGTAAGGACATTAAGGTTTATGTTGTTAGTATATTTCTGTTCTTTTGTGAATTTTAGTGGTCAAATTGGGAAAATTTAGTCAATTTTGTGGGCAAGGACAACTAGATTTAAGTTGCTAGTACATGTATATTACAGTTCTTTTAGGAATTTTAGTGGTCAAATTGGGAAAATTTAGTCATTTGTCCCCAGGGGAAACTACCTTTATTTGGTAGTAATTTTGGGCAAACAAAATCACTGTCTAATGATTTAAAAGTGATGGGTTTGATGTCTCTGAACATGTGGTTGATAGGTTAACAAGATTTTTATCGCTGATGCCTGATGATGCCACCTCATCAAGTATTCATTCGCAATGCACATGAAATATACATGTAGTCCGTGCATTAAGTTACTTGAAAAGATTTCGAAGTTTTTGTCTATGACTCCCCCTCTACACCCCCATCCCCCACCCCCACAAAAATACCAACAATAGGTTTCAGCAATTCTGTTTGGTAATTGATCTCTTTTGATATCAGCATTGATATATTAAAAAATTGAAATAGTAATAAAATGTATATTAAATAGCAAATACTGAAACCTATTTAAATATCTTCTTCCAAATTTCAGGTGATAACACATCTTGAAGAAGAGTTCGGGGTCAAAGTTGAAACTGTTAAGATAGGAAAAATGAGATATAGTCTTGAAATGTGGTCAGCAAAGATGACCACAGCTGGAGGGACGTCATTCTGTGAATATATGGCAGATAAGAAAGGGTCCGTTAATGCAGTGTCTGAATTCTTCAAATGGTTAGTCGGGATGTCAAATCACACTCTACCTGCGATAGGACTTGGCATCGTGGAAAATCTGACTTCACTAACAGAACAGTCTAATAAGATATTTTTAAATATGTTGGAGAGACTTTCGGAAGATATGTGCAATTTGTTAGGTGATAATGGAGTTCTTTTGTATCCTACCCATCCTAAAATAGCACCCTATCATAATGAACCAATTTTGTACCCGTTTAATTTTGCTTATACAGGTATTTTTAATGCACTTGGCCTGCCGGTCACTCAGTGTCCACTAGGATTAAGCAAGAATGGACTGCCCCTAGGTATGCAGTTGGTTACTAATATGAATAATGATATATTGACTATAACCTTAGCACAAGAACTAGAAAAGAAATTTGGTGGGTGGGTACCTCCAAATTGTTAAATGTGTCAAAGTTACTTTCAATATGTATACAGTATATTTATTCTGCCCCTGCACATTATATATACATTGTACTACAGACCTGTTAAAAGCTTAACACTGATATAACGAAAAGGTGATAATGCTTGGCTGCCGAATGACGAGAGCTTTTAAACGAAAAAATGTCCAGAGATAGATAGTAGGAAAAGCTGTAGGATATTGATATTTTGGGGCTGATATAATTGCCATCAATTGGTTAGCTTAATGTTAAACTTTGAACAGGCCTGTACTGTATATGATATTGATAATTTGAGGCCGATATGATTGCCATTAATTGGTTAGCTTAATGTTAAACTTTTGACAGGCCTGTACTGTATATGATATTGATATTTTGGGGCCGATATAATTGCCATCAATTGGTTAGCTTAATGTTAAACTTTCGACAGGCCTGTACTGTATAGGATATTGATAATTTGGGGCCGATATGATTGCCATTAATTGATTAGCTTAATGTTAAACTTTGGACAGGCCTGTACTGTATATGATATTGATAATTTGGGGCCGATATGATTGTTATTAATTGATTAGCTTAATGTTAAACTTTGGACAGGCCTGTACTGTATATGATATTGATAATTTGGGGCCGATATGATTGTTATTAATTGATTAGCTTAATGTTGAACTTTCAACAGGCCTGTATTGTATATGATACAAAAGTCCTTCCACATGTAATAATAATAAATAAAATTTTTAAAAAATAACTGACAAATCACATGAATTGTTTTATGAAAATTTTTATTTGATGTCGAGAAAATAATGTTTTTTTTTTAGTGAGCTAGTGAGCTGTTTTGCATACAGAGATGTACAAAAAGTATTCGGACATTTGGTAAAATCCTTCTTTATTCCATATAAAACAACATGTGTTAAAAACATTCTCAAAAATTTCTTTCTTGACCAATGTCCTTAAATTTTTCACTATTAATTGTAGAATATTAGTTTATTATAAAAAATAATGTTTAAAAATGGAAATTCTGTATATGTTTTTATAGAGATCCATGTTAAATTCAACAAAAATCTGTTATAATATATTATTATCATTCAAAATTCACCATTTTATTATTTCTTGAATATTGTATAAAAAATTATAATTTGAAAATTATTAAAAGAAATTGCAATTACATATGTAATTCTGCATTTTCAGTGAAAAAATTTAAAAAAAACTATTGGAAAAAAAAACCTTAGGAAAATTTTATGAAAAAGTATGGTTTCATATAAAATCAATAATCCAAAACAAACATACTAATCCTTGTCAGAATTACAATCCAGAAGCAAAGTAAAAACTTTTGGACTGACAATAAAGTTTGGTTAGAAATTAAGAAATTTTCTATATGAATACTTTTTGCTTGTCGGTAGTCAGAATAGGATGTACAGTACAAATGTAATCTGACCTCTGAACTTGTGGTTTTGTCATGTTTGTTTGTTGTTTTTTTTTTTTTTAAAAACACAAGTATGTTTTGCCTGTCTAAATTACACACTGTATTTGTAAAGAGGGCATTAGCTTTATCATATATTTGTTAGTAAAACAATTATTTTATCAAATTGTTACTGTGATAACATAGTTTGTTCTTTATCATGTTTTTAAACTCACATTGTTTTAGTGCATTAATTAGAATGTTTCCACTTTTAGCCAGATCAGTCTTTATTTCATTGTATCGGCATATTGCACCATGAAAAATGCCAGACTTGTGTATCAAGGCTTTCAGTATTATAATTATGTTATTAAAATCTCTGTGTTATAGTGTGTTAGAATGTTTCTTTTTTAGACAGATAAGCCTTATTTCATAATATGGTACCAAAAAATTAGTCACACTTTTGTATCAAGACTACCAATATTCTATTTTTTTCATTAAAATCACATTCAATTTGTTTCTGTTATAAAATTTTCACTTTTAGCTATAATAAACAGTCGGATCTGCCTGGTCATTTCAAAACATGGTGCCTCAAAATTATTCCCACTTGCTGTTTTTAACATTCATGTTTTAGTAGAATGTTTTACAGGTTCAAATGTATTTTATTTTACATGTTCTGATTAAGGATTGTTATACCCCAAACAAAGTTTAAGGGGTATATAGGAATCACCCTGTCTGTCTGTCTATCCATCTGTCCATCTAGTGTCCACCCCAATATTGTGTCCGCTCCATATCTTCCATGTCTATGGATGGATTTTGATCAAACTGGGCACGAATGTTAACCAACATCAGACAATGAAGTTTTGATATAATTGGGGGCAGGGGTATTTGGCTCTCAAAAGATAGTTCTAGTTTATTTTTGGAATGACTTGTAATAATGGTCACCATGTAAAGTTGATATCACTAATACAGTAACTGTAAATTGGGAAATTTTCGTGTCATAATTTTTGTGAGAATCGTCATTTAAAATATACACACTTTAATATTAGAGTCATAGGATGGTAGCAAGTATAATTAAACAGAAATTATAAAAACAAAATAATCACGAAAGTTTTATATTCCAGTCTTGATACTTTAAGTAAATTTACGCAAAAATGAAACAAACCCCTTTTTTAAAAATTTACAGTATCGTAGTGGTCGGTCAGGAGTGCCAGTATCATAGTTGTCTGTCAGGAGTGCTCAAAGAATGCCACCAACCTCTGTCAATTGATCTGACTAAAATTCGCCTCAAATGAGATTCAAAGATTCGAATCTTGACATCTAGAAGCCCTGTGATTATTTTTAATATTAATAGCATTATTTTGTTTGCATTCTAGTATTAAATGGTTGTTTTTAACATAAAATTCTGAAAATATAAATAATTTCACAATCAAAAACTATTTTGTTAGCATTCCGGTGTTACTTTTTGAGTGTTTTTTATCATAGAATTCTGAAAGTATAAATAATTTCACAGTCAACAACTATTTTGTTAGCCATTCAGTGTTACTTTTTGAGTGTTTTTTATCATAGAATTCTGAAAATATAAAAAAAAAAATTCGCAATCAACAACTATTTTGTTAGCATTCCGGTGTTACTTTTTGAGTGTTTTTTATCATAGAATTCTGAAAAATTATATAAATAATTTCAGTCAACAACTATTTTGTTAGCAATTCGGTGTTACTTTTTGAGTGTTTTTTATCATAAAATTCTGAAAATATAAAAAAATTCGCAATCAACAACTATTTTGTTAGCATTCTGTGTTACTGTTTGTGTGTTTTTTTATCATAAAATTCTGAAAATGTAAATAATTTCACAATCAACAACTATTTTGTTAGCAATCCGGTGTTACTTTTTGAGTGTTTTTTATCATAGAATTCTGAAAATATAAAAAAATTCGCAATCAACAACTATTTTGTTAGCATTCTGTGTTACTGTTTGTGTGTTTTTTTATCATAAAATTCTGAAAATGTAAATAATTTCACAATCAACAACTATTTTGTTAGCAATCCGGTGTTACTTTTTGAGTGTTTTTTATCATAGAATTCTGAAAAATTATATAAATAATTTCAGTCAACAACTATTTTGTTAGCAATTCGGTGTTACTTTTTGAGTGTTTTTTATCATAAAATTCTGAAAATATAAAAAAAAATTTGCAATCAACAACTATTTTGTTAGCATTCTGGTGTTACTATTTATGAGTTTTTTTATCATAAAATTCTGAAAATATCAATAATTTCACAATCAACAACTATTTTGTTAGCAATACAGTGTTACTTTTCATGTGTTTTTTATCATAAAATTCTGAAAATATAAAAAAAATTCGCAATCAACAACTATTTTGTTAGCATTCTGGTGTTACTGTTTGTGTGTTTTTTATCATAGAATTCTGAAAATAAAAATAATTTCACAATCAATGATAAAAATTGTTTATATTTTTTGATTTTACATTCTTAACCACTTTGAATTAACTACTTATTTGTTTCGTTTATATTTTGATTGCATATAATTTTTGATACTTGCATTTTTTGATAATTTGTTTTTCTTCACATAGCAGTATTACATACATTTGTATAATGTTTAAGCACACTATTGACCAAGAATTTGTTATTTGTTGATTTTAATGTTATTTCTTTTCAAAATATCTCAATATGTATCGGGAAGAATTGAAATTCATACCGATATTTAATGTGTAATTCATAACTGTTAAGTTTAAACACGCTACAGTAAAGCTTTGATAGCTCAAATGTTGATGCCTCGAATATCCCCCGATAACTTGAAGTCATCTGCTGGTTCCGACCAAATTCCTATTAAATCATATTAAATAAACCTCAATCGCATTGACTACAATAGCTCGAATACACCCACTTACTCATACAATAAATATTTCTCTAAGGTGTAAATTTGATGAAAATTTAACTTTTTTTTGCTTGAATGCAATTTTATCAGAATGACATGTGGTCAGTCATTGTAAACAAAACACAAGCTGAAGCCATAATACAGATTTCACTAATAGAGCAAAACCAAACAACTTGTCTGGAACTAGAGTGTTACTCAAGATTAGTAATTAACAATCAGTGCAGTAATCTCTTAATCCAATTATGACCTACTGGTACTTAATCAGTAACCCATGGGTGCTTAATTGAAAAAACACCTATGTCCACGCCAGATGATTGACTTTTTACCTCATAAGGTAATTTTAGATTCTGTTATTTACATTTCATTAGAATGTGAATGGCAATGTGTACGTTTTGCCAGTAGTTCCGGTTAATAATAACCTGCAATACATGTGCTAAATCGATAGTAAAGGAAGTTTGTTTTATTTCATCAGCTGTTGTTATTTACTTTTACTTTCCACTAAAATTATTTAATTCAAATGAACTATCGATATCGATAGATTTGCAGTTCGATGTTTAACATTTTATTTTCAAATGAAGTTTGAAAACTTCCAAGATATTATTGTGAATTTAGTATTTTTTTAAGGCACATTCAATTTTCACAATCTTATTACTGTTGATTAAAACGGGAGCCTGAATCCTAGATCAAATGAAGATTGTCTCTTGACGTTCAGTCGCTAGAATATTTGTCCAAAGTCCCATGGACTTAGAGCCATCGAAGTTCTACTGTAGTACAATCATTTGTTTTAATGAAAATTTCAGCATTTTGAATTTATATTGATATTAAGTATTTATTTTGTATTTGTAATAATTTATAGTATTTATAGTATTTATCATATTTATAGTATTTCTGCTCGACCTTTCATTAGTGATAGTCATTTACAATGATCTACCCAATACATGGATATTGTTAGGATTGGCAGTTTATATGTACCAACAATGAATGTTTTCCATGATGTTGATAAAATAAACACCCTTGCTCCCTATATACATGATATATATGGATGTACTCGTCCATAATTGACGTTTCCCCGGCCATGCCCACAATGTTCCGTCAAATGGTCGGATGCTTGTTTTACACGTAAAAAGAACGAAAACTCTGCCTGAATTATGCGGTTTAATGATGTCACTGACACTAGAACGTCATTAGATGCCGTAACGCTGCTTGGTACCGTGATGGCAGCCTTTGTCGGAACATTGTGGGCATGGCTGGCTATATGTCAATTATCCACTGTCCTTCATCCTACTTTTTTTATAAAAAAAGAGGGCATTATATTTGTTGCGAATTTCGTCCATCTTTCCAGACACTTCTTGTCCAGAGTAATTTCCTCAACTATGAAACGGTATTAAAACAAATTTGGTGCAAAGCATCAATATTGATTAGAGATGTGCATTTCATTAACTGGAGTTGGTTTGATCATTTTTCTGTGAGTGATAGCCCTTTGAACATAAGAGCAAATCACCAAAAAATATAAACAGGTGGGGGATACAAATTCACTGAAATTTGCTTTTTTTAAAGCATGGACCAATGTGTATAACTGAAAAAAATTATGTGTTTTATTGTAGTTTTAATTGTCATTGCCATTTAATTTCCAGTATTTTCCAATACTTTACCTTTGTTTACATGGATGGGACATAGTTGTAAATACACCTTAGGACAAAATGCAAAGTGCATTCAATAAACATATTACTGTCTGCATTATTTAATTCCTGTTATTGTATCATTATGACTATAGATAATTTTTTATATAATTACAATGTTGGCATACCTTGGCTTATCTGTCATTCAATTACATTGTTTCTCTATCCAAAATTTTCTTTAAAATATTTTATGTCCGATAGTAACATGTTCCTTTCATTCTCAATATAATTGCATGTGTAAGCAGTGTAGTTAGCTAGACTGGAGGTGCTTATTCTCACGAAGCACATGGCCTCACTTTCCTAGTGGAAGTTCACAATTTTAACTTAAAATTTTTGTCTTACTTTCTTTTTGGGATTTTGATTTAAACATGGATGGATACACTTGTGTTTGATTGGTAGATACAATCCCAGATTGATGAATTCAAATATAGAAGTTATAAGATTGCACCCCTGCTTCATTCAACATTTTCATTGGTTAGACATCAAAATCGGTTCTGTAAAAGAACAGTATTAAAAATATGTAACTGTTTAATAAGCTGAGTCAAAACTAATTCATATTTAGACAAGCTTGATGTGCAGCCTTAGAAAATATTATTGCTTTACATCTCTTGTGAAAAAACCAAGTATTTGAAAAATGCATGCTTATATATAAAGGTAATTCATTTAATTCAAATTAATTTGGTTATTTTGTAATTTTAAATTGTATTGAAATGTTTTCATGCTTGTTACGAAAATGATGTTCTCCAGCATGCTGTGTGATCAATTCCTCTCCTCTTTTATTGAAAATTTTTTTTAAAATAATTTTTATTGTGAATACAGAATAATTCCATATGGAAATTCAACTGACGGTATTACATATCCATAATGAAATGGCGGTAATTGTTCATAAAAAACCATTAGATACGCAAATGAACCACATTTTCAGAAAGTCTATCACTTTATTGTTTCATATAATCATGATAACCATAACCAAGCATCCCATGATGTCCAAGTTACAATCCAAGAGTCAAAATAAAAAAAACTTCAGAAAGATAAACACCTGTTAAGCCAGCTTCATCCACGTATGTATTAAAATGAAAGAAACATGAAGCAATGGAATGTCAAATATTAATATTTCTAGGGAAATTTTGGATACAGAGACATCCTCTTTTTCGACAAAATTGTTCTTTGGAATTAAATGAAGATTAAAAAAGTCGATAAATGATATATAAATATTTAATTAAATAGTAGTTTGCTATCTATCTAAATTTGATTTTAAATCTGAAGATATAGACTGGGTGTCAATTCAATTTATTCCTTTCATGTGTATCAGTAAATGACATTCTGAAATCACCATTAGTTAGTATTTTTCTATTGTCAGTGAGCTAGGTGTTTATCTGTTGTCAGTGAGCTAGATGTTATATATTATTTTTCTGTTACCAGTGAGTTAGGTGTTGTGTAGTGTTTTTCTGTTGTCAGTGAGCTAGGTGTTTTTCTGTTGTCAGTGAGCTAGATGTTATATATTATTTTTCTGTTGCCAGTGAGTTAGGTGTTGTGTAGTGTTTTTCTGTTGTCAGTGAGCTAGGTGTTTTTCTGTTGTCAGTGAGCTAGATGTTATATATTATTTTTCTGTTGCCAGTGAGTTAGGTGTTGTGTTGTGTTTTTCTGTTGTCAGTCTGATAAAGTGTTATTACCAGGAAGTATTGAATTACCTGTGCAAACAAGAGCATGGGAACAAAACTTGAACAAAGCATGTTATGAAGGAAATGCAATAAAACATATTTATTAAGACTTGGTGTACTATGCTTCCTAATTAAGATAACTGTATTTATAATCGAAGCATGCAGTTTTGAATTAGTGATGGAATCACTAAGTTAAAGAGAAAGTAATGATTTTGAAAAATTAACTTTGCAAAAATCATCACTGAAAAAAATCGAACACAACTGATTATTTCTGATAATAATTCTTAAACCAGTTTTAGTTTTATAGCACTAGATGGTCATTTCAGAATACAATTCCTCATCACTAATGCACCGATCAAAATTGTGGAAATCAAGACAAATATAAAAAAAGAATAATAACAAAAAATAAGAAAAATAGGAATTGATTGGAGATACTCATCTCAATGGTTATGAGAAACCTTTCAATATATCACAAATTGATTATTACATGAGCTACTAGATGCCCTTTAGCATTCCATTATAATTTCTTTTTTCTAGGCAATCCATTTACCCACTATTTCTAGAACTGACCACTTTGATTTTCACTGTGTTGGAATGCCGAGTTACTTCATTGCACTAACAGTGAGAATTCGAAACAGTCGCTAGTGCCTGATAAAAAAGTGATTTAGAAAATATTGTACTCTGGATTTCACCTTATACACTTCTCAATGCTAGGCTCAAACGCCACTGGTACTTTCCTGAGTAGGTTTTTTTAACCAAAACTCAAGTTTCCACTACCAGCAAGGGACGGGCTGTTCAAAATGGGTAACAATGTACTCAATCTAAAACATAGAAAAGCAATCGACCAGGTAAGTGAGACCGGGTGCTCCGGAAGGATAAACGCCTTTTGTTCGGCTAGCTTCGCTCACCACGTGTGTAATTTAGATTGAGAATGAAAGGAACATGGAACTAGTGGAAGTCAAAAATATCCATGGAAAATTGAAATACAGAGACATACTCGTCTTATCATTAATACTGTGATGACAGTCATTAAACATTTTGCAATATCCTGGAGTCAATAATGTATTTGTGGCAACACTTTCTACCACAGAGTTTTAGTTTTGAAACAACACCATAAGCAGGAGAAGCAAGTATATTACTGTATACAAATGAAAAGTTGAAAATATAAAAAACAAAAGTCACCACCTTTGTCATATAGCTTCAAATTTAGCCTTCCGTTAGCGTCATATTGAGGTAATAGTCTAAATACGAAACAGAACTTGATGAATAAGTCGTATGTTTTTATTTCAAGCTCACTAGAATAGATATCATTCATATAATCTCCTTATTAAAAATAATTAATAAAAAAGAACGCTATCTACATAGCTGTATATTGAGTTGTATGTTTTGGCGACAGTTTTCTCTCCAGATTTACCAAGGTTCTGCTTACATTCTGTTTCATACTAATAAAGAAAGAAAACAGCAGGCAACGGTGCACAGTTTGTGCACATTGGTTTACTGATTGGTATATTACCAAACACAACAATCATTTTTTTATTAAAAACTATATTTAGTATAGTATATTTATCTTTGAAGTCGGTATGCCACAATGCATAATAACTTACCATTCAACGAAAGAACAATTTTTCAATCAGCTCTGCAATTGACATGTCAATGTTTATCAATTAAAGTGCCTGTATGTCCATCTATAGTTATGTTACCTTTTCAATTAAATTAAAAACAAACACTAACCCGAATCACAATCCAGAAGCAAAGTAAACTTTGAAACTGACAAGTTAGGTTAGACACGTGAACTTCCACAAGGAATGTGAGGTTAGATGTTCTGGAAAGGTAAGCACCTCCTGTTTAGCTAGCTACACCTGCCACGCGTGCAAACAAATAAGTAAAAGGAACTATGGGACGTCATATATATCTAGGGCAATCCTGGACACAGAGACATCAAACTTATCAACAATACTGTGATGGTGGCCATAAAACATTTTGAAGGCACTGATAAGCCTATTCATGCAATATCCCAGGGTCAACAATTTATTTGTAAGCAGCTTGCTTCGTTGTACATATATAATAACATTTATCCTTTCAAAACATTTGTGTGCATTCTTGACAATTAGTTAAATATATTTAATTGTTTTTCGTGTTAAACAAACAAAACTAGACATGTATTATTATTACTATCATCATTATTGTTATTATTTGTATTATCATTATTATTATTGAGATGTACTACTGATCCCATCGGCTAGTACGGGATATATGCACGGGAATAATTGATCGAGAATAGCCACACATTTAGAGATGTTTGGAAAATCGTACGATTCTTTAACTTACGATAACTTACGACTATAAATCTTGCTCAAAATCTATAATAATGTCCGCTCCCGTCAAGTAGGGTAGTACCCTAGTAGCCATATTTAAAATGATTTTTGTCCTGATACATTTTGGTCAAAATTTAATTTTTATTTTCAAAATATGTCTGATCAACATTATTAAACTGTCAACTAATTTTTGTCTTCTATTTTTCTTCTTGATTTTCCATATTGTATTGGCACATTGTCTTTTAATGACGCTGCTAATATTTCCATTTCCAAGATTTAAACACATAAACCCAATAATTAGGTATAATTCACACTTTTCTGTCCAGTTCGTTAAACTTTTAAAATATTTCATTAACATCACTCCAAAAAAATGAGTTTGCTTATAAAAAAGCATTGCATTTTTGTTCTTGCCAGGTTCAATGACTTAAAATTGAACATAAAATCCGCCATTTTCACACATTTAGATTGTTAAAAAAAATAATAGGGTCAGATATACCCCAAGTCATCTGAGGCAAAATTAGGAAAATATCAATATAGAACTACATATGTACTACATTACTATACATGCATGTTAATTAATAATGAAGTTAACAAACCAAATACATGTAGTCGCTCAATAAAAATATTTATTAAATACTTTGTAAGACTAACTATATTAATAAATATTCTAATGCAAAATTTTATAAACAAGAGATACAAATCCTTGCTATACCTCTTTTACATAAGGATGGAAGGATGGTCATTCTTCATTTGGCGGTAGAAAATCGAATTGACTAACATAATAACTAAGTCAAGGATGATTTGTTTTCAATAGAACTGTTTACTTTTATTGTGTTTAGTATAAATTGATACAAGACTTTGTTTTGTGTTGAATGGGAGTAGATCTAATGGCTATTAAAATTGAAAGAAAGCAACTGTTATTCTACATCAACTTTATTTTGAATACAACCATGTGGATTTATTATAAATTTTTTAACATATTTTTTTTATTTTTAACATGAAGTTAGCTAAGACACCTTTTTGACCATATAACAGATAATTGCCATCCGCACGGATATTTAAATAGGTAACCCCCGGCCTTTAAATGCCGTATTAGATCGTCATTTGTGAAGCGTGAAAAAATACATAATGTGTACAGACATATCCATTGTGTAATAAAGGGGATATATTAGGTTGATATTTGAGGATAGATGATAGTTTTACGCGGTATCGAGTGTTTGAAGTAATGACACATGATCACATAGTCTCTTAACAAAACCTAATATTTAAAATTAAAGGTCAGACAACCAGGTCAAACTTGACGCACTATATCTAGATAATATCGATAAACAAACAGACCATATATTTGCGTCATCGTTATAGGTGTATATTGAATGAGTCATATGAATAGGTGTACATTAAAGAAATCTCCATGGAGTACTTTCGATTTGTTATAAAGAGTCATATATATGACAGAAACTCCCATTGAGTCCTTTCGATTTGAAAAGGAGTGAGAAGTTTAACAACAGGTGATATTTGTGTCATTATGGAAAGGATAGCGGCTAATTTATATAATGCCCTTTGTCTAGTTGTTGGAACAAGAGAACAGGTTTATATTCGTCAAAGAATGTACTCTGTACACGACACTATACTAAATGCAACCAATAATGGGAATAACAAAACCATATGTAGTGGAAGCAAGGCAGAGGGTTTGTGTTTACCTGGAAGCGATGTCGATCTAATGTTTGTTATAAAGCAGTTAATTATAAAACCGTCACAATATAATTGTGAGGATTTAGACAATTCTGATCTGATATTGGATTCGAATAGCGTAAAACCCGGGTTTGTGAAATTGAAAGTAAAACAAATGGAAAGGACACTGGATAGACTTGCTTGTATTAAAACCGCTTTGACACCAACTACCGAAAACGAAGTGTATCTTTCAAGCTTATTATTTCGTGATTTAGTAGTCGGAACTATCTCCTCACATTTTCTTGCACATATCACCGAGCCTCATGGTCCATGTGCATCTTCCAAATTTGGCAATATAGAGTATGACAATATGCTTTGCCTTTCATGTCAAGTGTGGCCAGTTGAAGCTACCGAATGGATACATAGACAACGGATAAATAACTGGCCGTCACAAAAGTTAGTTGAAGAAATTGCGAGTGACGGATGTTTGTTAGTTCCCATAGGAAATCCCTTATCAGAGGAAAGCCATATGGAGTGGAGAATTTCATTTTCTCTAGCCGAAAAAAAACTTATCCACTCCATGAACCATACACAAATCCTTTGTTATGGTTTGCTGAAACTCTATCTCAAGCACGTGATTGACACAATGGACGATTGTAACGGTTTGCTTTGCTCTTATTTCTTGAAAACAGCTCTTTTCTATTGTATAGAAGAGGAACACATCGTATGGGAGCAACCTAACTTACTAAATTGCTTTTGGAGCTGTTTTAAACGCTTATTTTATTGGGTAAGACAAGGGTATTGTCCTAGCTTTTTCATAAAAAACAACAATATGTTCGAAAGTAAAATCTATGGACGACATCGAGAACAATTAACACAGCAATTATTCAATTTATATCAAATTGGAACGGAAACTTTAATGCGAATTCCTGCGCTATCGAACTTGTTTATTGACCAAATGCCGGAATTGTTTCTTAGACCCGTGGCCAGCGTGACTGAATTTCTTTCCGATAGAGAATTTTGGGGATCTTTCCAAATGGCCAATGTTTATGAGACGGATATTATGAAGGAATTAGAGTTCATTAAGCAAACTGAAGTTCAAACGGAACTATGCCCAGTTGATAGAGTCATCTTAAGGCAGTTTCTTGGTTTGAACCATGTGTTTTTAGCACAATATTTATACAAGGATATAGTAAGGTCAAGGATTTCTAATTTGTCAAAATGCAACCAGGTTTCCCAGTTGTCACGATACATACTAAACACCTGTACTGGTCATGATATTTGTACCGGCCTTTTACAATACGCTACACTCCACTACTTGACCGGAAAATACAAGAGAGTTGTGTCTGTGCTTGAACGCGTTCTTACTAAATTCAAATGTTATGTTTTGTACAATACGAACTGTAAGGAAAGTATGGAAGAATACACAGAACACATGTGCGGAAAAGGTTACAGTATAGAACATAAAGCGAAATCTGCATTAGCGAGGCCATACCCATGTTTGACAAGTTGTAACTTTTATCCTAAAGAAATAGAAAATGAAGTGAAACAAAATACATTAGACGATTTAATTGTCTTGACATTCATACCCCCTCAAGTCTACTGTTATGTTTTACTATTCCTTACATATCATAACACAGGTGAAAGACAGTTGAGAAATCAGACATTGGATAAACTTTGTGAATCGACAAACAGTACACATTTTGTAGCTGATGATGAACGAACATTGGTTTCTGCAATACTGGAAAGATGTGTACAAATTGCAACTGAATCGCCATAGACACTTGTGCTAAGTAACTGACCAGATCAACAAAATAGCTAATTGTCAATTGTGACACTGTGCGTGGACATTGAAGCTTATTTTAAAAACCGGTTGCATCTAAAATCTTACATAGCTAACTACCAAGTGTTTCGCAACCAGTACATCAAGCACCGATATTACATCCTATCATCAGCTGCATTAATTAGAACCTTTCAACTTATTGTCTACCTTATAGCCTATGGCCTTAAACAAATGCATCTGGTCTGGCAAACTGACATAACTGAATCCAGCAATGTCATTTGAGTACTAAATATGTGTTGCTTTTTTTGATCAACATGGCTATTTTTGAGCTTTAGGAAAGACAATTAGACATGTAGAATGATTCATGTTTGTTGGGTCACGATTTCATTAAAATAATTGGAAAAAAATCATGTAGAAAATAAAGTCTGACATAAAACTTTGTGGTATGCAATAAACTACTTAAGAGTGAAAATGAATTCCCTGAAAACTTGTGATTTTTAGTAAGTAAAATGTGGTAACTTTAATCAAAACATTGTTTCTTTGTTTTTGCAAATACCAATACAATTTTGTGTAAGTTATTTTATGTATGAAAAACACAAAAAAAAAATTGTTGGCAATTATTAAATGTTACGAGGAATAGTATAAAACAAGCATACTAATCCATGTAAAATCACAATCCAGAAGCAAGTAAAAGCTCTGAGACTGAAGTTATGTTAAACACGTGGACTTTTACCATGAAAGTGAGACCGGGTGCTCCGGAAGAGTAAACACCTCCTGTTTAGCTAGCTACACCCGCCACTGTGTAATCAAAATTGAATGAAAGGAACATTGAACTATGGGAAGTTCAATATATCCAGGGCAATACTGCCATATCGAATTTATTGGGAAACAAATACACCATAAGTAGACGAAGCAAATATATCGCTGCATAGGAAAGTTCATCGCATTTGTCGTACAGTTTCAAATGTAGCCCTTGGTGGGCGTCATAATTGAGATATGAAACAGAAGTTGGGAAATCAATGGCATCTTTTATTTTAAGCTCGTTAGATTGGATGACATTCACATAGTAATTTAGAATTAAGAGTGAGAACGTCTATATATCTGTATGTGGAGTTGAATGATTTGGCAACGATATTCTCTCATGAATTAACAAGGTTCTGTATAAATTCTGCTTCATAAGAGTAAAAAAACAAATCAGCAACCAATGGTTCACAATTTGTACCCATTGGTATACTGATTGTTTGTTAAAAAATTATATTAAAAAATACAACAAATACGTTGTCTATCAAAACTCTTACATATATCACTTTGAAACAACAAGTCATAAAAACAAACTTATAATCCAAAAGCAAACTAAAGAAATGAGGACGTGTGTTCCGGAAAAGCAATCACCTCCCACTAGTTTCCTCACTACGATTGTAATAAAAATTATGAATAAATGGAACATGGAACTCTGGAATAAAATATATAACAAGGGTAATTTTAGATACAGATACATTGTGCTTGTAAACAATATTGTGATAACAGCGATAAAAAAATGATGGCCTTAAGAAGGTAAGTATTTAGGGGAAGGTATATATATATACTTCTATATTGAAAATGAGAAGTGAGGTCGTGTGTTCCGGAAGGGCAATCACCTCCAGCTAGTTTCCCCCACTACGCTTGTACTAAAAGTTATAAAAAAAAGGAACATGGAACTTTGGGGTGTCAAATATATCTAGTGTAATTATAGATACAGAGATATGGTACTTGTCAACAATATTGTGATGACAGCAATTAAAAAATTGATGACCTTAAGAAGCCAAAGCTTGAAATATCCCTGTGTGCGGCAATCGTTTCTTTCTTAGTAGTAGCATGTGACGTTATATAAGGCTTCCGTTGTGCGAACCGGACAGGCTCTACCAAAGAGTCATATTTAGGAAAGGTATATATATATATATATATATATATATATATATATATATATATATATATATATATATATATATATATATATATATATATATTTCTAAATTGAAAATAAGAATTTAGGTCGTGGGTTCCGGAAGGGCAATCACCTCCAGCTAGTTTCCCTCACTACGCTTGTAATAAAATTATGAATGAATGAGACATGGAACCTTGGGATGTCAAATACATCTAGGGTAATTTAGACACAGAGACATTGTAATTGTCAACAATATTGTACGACAGCAAAAAATGATAATCTTGAGAAGCCAAGGCTTGAAATATCCCTGTATGCGTCAATGATTTATTTCTTAGCAGCTTGCGACGTAATATAAGGTTCCCGTGGTGCGAACCGAACAAGCTCTACCAAAGAGACCTATTTATGGAAAGGTATATTTCTATATTGAAAATGAAAACAGACAACAGAAAAAATAAAGTGACTACGTTTGTCGTATAACTTTGAATGTAGCCTTTCGTGTTTGTCCTAATTAAGATATCAGCCGAATATGGATCAGAATCTAAAGAATCAGTCGTATTTATTATAATTTCAAACTCAGTAGGGTGGATTGCAGTCTCTAACATTCCGACACATAAGGGATTGCCTGCTGTCCAATCCTTTTCAACATTTTTTTTAAATAAAATATTGTTTAAATTGAAATTAAATAAAACATGGTAAAATGTTTCAAGAGAACAGAAAATTTTCAAAGTATGGAATCAAAAACAAACATATTAATCCATGTCCGGATCACAATCCAGAAACAAATTCAGCACTTTAAAACTGACAAATAAGGTTTAACACGTGAACTTCACCAGAGAAGTCAGTCCGGATGTTCCGTAAGAATAAGAACCTCATGTTTATCTAGCTATACTCGCCACGTGTGTAGTCAAAATTGAATAAAAGGAGCATGGGACTATCTTACGTCCAATATGGAATCGATACAGAACCAATTTGTATTAGAATCTCCATAGAAAACATTTTATCATAGCGTATTAGTTTTGAAACAACGCCATAAGCATAAGAAGCAAGTATATTACTGAATACAAATGGGAAATTGACAATAGAAAAAAATAGACTGATCACCTTTGTCATATAGCTTAAAATTTAGCCTTTTGTTAGCGTAATATTGAGGTGTAAGTTTAAATATGAAGCAGAACTTGACAAATAAGTCGTATCTTTTTATTTTAAGCTCACTTGAATAGATGCTGTTCATATAATCTCATAATTAAGGATTATTAAGAAATAGAACGTCATCTTTGTATCTGTATGGGTAGTTGAATGATTTGGCAAAAGTCTTTTCTCCAGATTTAACAGGTTTTTCAAAACTTCTGTTTCATACGAATAAAGAAAGAAAACAACAGACAATGATGCACAGTTTATGCACATTGGTATACCGATTGGTATATTACCAAACCCCACAAGTATGTTATCTATCAAAAACTATAACAATTTATTGGTGGTGTCTTCTGTATATTTTTGTTTAGAGTCGTTATGCCACAATACATAACAACTGATCAGTCAACATTATTGTACAAAATAACAATTTTTCAATCACATCTGTAATGGAATCACAATCTAGAAGCAAAGTAATCTTTGAAACTAAGAAGTTAGGTCAAACACGCGAATTTCCACTGGGAAAGTGAGGCCTGATGCTCCGATAGGGTAAACACCTCTTGTCAACCGGCTACAGCCGCCACGTTTGTAATCAGAATTGAGCAAAGGGAACATGAAACTATGGAAAATCAAATACACTAGGGCAATCCTGGACACAGAGACATCGCTCGTATCCACAATACTGTGATGACGGCCATAGACGTTTTGAGGGGCCTGAGAACCCCATGCTTGCAATATCCCTGGGCCAACAATTACTTTGTAAGCAGCTTGCTTAATAATATATAATGTTGTATAATAACATTTATCCTTTTTTGCAAACAAACTAGTATAGATAATTTATTGGACCTAATACACTTTATTTCAATAGTTTTAGGCCTTTTTTAAAATTGTATCTATTCTGGACGATTAAATAAATATGTAATAGGCTTTTGTGTAAAACAAACAAAAATAGGCATTTATTATTATTATGAGTAGTAGTATAGGTAAACAACATTGACCTGTCCGTTTGACCTTTCCTTAGGAGTATTCATAAAGGAGGGTCCACCCAATAAATAGGTAACGTTTAGATTCACAGTTAATACATATACATTGCCCATGATTAGTATTAACATCATATATAGACGGAATATACACGCCTTATCCCAATTTCTTAAATACACTAGTCCATAATGAATATTTAAATTAAAGGTCAAGCGGACAGGTCAATGTTGTTTGCCTTTAGTAGAGGTAGTAGTTGTAGAAGTAGTACTACTAGTAGTAGTGTTATTGTTGTTGTTATTATTGTGTTTAAGTATGATGTATAGGTAAACAACATTGAGTTGTCAGTTTGACCTTTCATTATGAATATTCATATAGGAGAAACGTACACGCGTGGTCCCTATTACGTAAATTTACCTATACATAATTAATATTTAAATCAAAGGTAAAGCGGACAGATCAATATTGTTACCCTATACCATGGATTCTGAACCCATCGGCCTATACTGGATATATACACGGTTCTTCGCTGTAATTAGCGACAATGTAAAGGTGTGTTCAGTATAAATATACCGCAATAAACTTGTTAAATGCCGTAATAGATATAATAAGACCTATAGTCAGTTGGTTCAAAAGATATCTTTGTATCTATGAAGCGTGAAAGAAATGCATTATGTGTAGCTAGTTAAATTCAATAAACAAACAGTTAATATACATGAGTCATCGTTATATATATTGAATGAGTCATATAGTTACGTGTATATTATAGAAATTTCCATAGAGTACTTTCGATTTAAAAGAGTCATATAACTACACATATGATGGAAATTTCAAAAGAGTACTTTCGATTTGAAAAGGATTCAGAAGTGTAACATTAGGTGATATTTTTGTCATTATGGATAGGATAGCGGCAAATTTATATGATGCCCTTTGTCTAGTTGTTGGAACAAGAGAAGAGGTTTATATTCGTCAAAGAATGTACTCTGTACAGGACACTATACACAATGCAACCCATAATGGGAATATCAAAACCATATTTAGTGGAAGCAAGGCAGAGGGTTTGTGTTTACCTGGAAGCGATGTCGATCTAATGATTGTTATGAAGCACTTAATTATTAAACCGTCACAATATAATTGTGAGGATTTAGACAATTCTGATCTGATATTGGATTCGAATAGCGTAAAACCCGGGTTTGTGAAATTGAAAGTAAAACAAATGGAAAGGACACTGGGTATACTTAACTATTATAAAACCGCTTTGACACCAACTACCGAAAACGAAGTATATCTTTCAAGCTTATTATTTCGTGATTTAGTAGTCAGAAGAGTGTCCTCGAAGTTTCTTGCACATATCACCGAGCCTCATGGTCCATGTGCATCTAACAAAATTGGCGATTTAGAGTTTGACTATATGATTTGCCTTTCATGTCAAGTGTGGCCATTCGAAGCTACCGAATGGATACATAGACAACGGATAAATAACTGGCCGTCACAAAAGTTAGTTGAAGAAATTGCGAGTGACGGATGTTTGTTAGTTCCCATAGGAAATCCCTTATCAGAGGAAAGCCATATGGAGTGGCGAATTTCATTTTCTCTAGCTGAGAAAAAACTTATTCACTCCATGAACCATACACAAATCCTTTGTTATGGTTTGCTGAAACTCTATCTCAAGCACGTGATTGACACAATGGACGATTGTAACGGTTTGCTTTGCTCTTATTTCTTGAAAACAGCTCTTTTCTATTGCATAGAAGAGGAACACATCGAATGGGAGCAACCTAACTTACTAAATTGCTTTTGGAGCTGTTTTAAACGCTTATTTTATTGGGTAAGACAAGGGCATTGTCCTAGCTATTTCATTAAAAACAATAATATGTTCGAAAGTAAAATCTATGGACGACATCGAGAAAAATTAACAGAGCAATTATTCAATTTATATCAAATTGGAACGGAAACTTTAATGCGAATTCCTGCGCTATCGAACTTGTTTATTGACCAAATGCCAGAATCGTTTCTTAGACTCTTGGCCAGTATGACTGAATTTTTTTGCGATATAGAATATTTTAGATATGAATATAGCGGTGAAGTTGGTGAGAAGGATATTATAAAGAAATTAGAGTTTATTAAGAAAACTGAAGTTCAAACGGAACTATGCCCAGTTGATAGAATCATCTTAAGGCAGTTTCTTGGTTCTAACCATGTGCTTCTAGCACAATATTTATACAAGGGTATAGTTAGGTCAAGGATTTCTAATTTGTCAAAATGCAACCAGATTTCCCAGTTGTCACGATACATACTACACAACTGTACCAGACAAGATATATGTACCAGATTTTTACAATACGCTACACTCCACTACTTGACCGGAAAATACAAGAGAGTTGTGCCTGTAATTGAACGCGTTCTTACTAAATTCAAATGTTATGTATTGTACATTGAAACCTGTGGAGGTATAGAAGAATACATAAAACACATATGTGGAAAAGGTTACACTATGGAACATAAAGCGAAATCTGCATTAGCGACGTCATACCCATGTTTGACAAGTTGTAACTTTTATCCTAAAGAAATAGAAAATGAAGTGAAACAAAATACATTAGCCGACTTAAATGTTTTCACATTCATACCCCCTCAAGTCTACTGTTATGTTTTATTATTCCTTACATATCATAACACAGGTGAAAGAGAGTTGAGAAATCAGACATTGGGTAAACTTTGTGAATCGACAAACAGTACCCATTTTGTAGCTGATGGTGAACGAACATTGGTTTCTGCAATACTGGAAAGATGTGTACAAATTGCAACTGAATCGCCATAGACACTTGTGCTAAGTAACTGATCAAATCAACAAAATAGCTAATTGTCAACAGTGACACCGTGCGTGGACATTGAAGCTAATTTTAAAAACCGGTTGCATCTAAAAATCTTACATAGCTAACAACCAAGTGTTTCGCAACCAGTACATCAAGCACCGATATTACATTCTATCATCAGCTGCATTAATTAGAACTTTTTAACTTATTGTCTACCTTATAGCCTATGACCTTAAACAAATGCATCTAGTCTGGCAAACTGACATAACTGAATCCAGCAATGTCATTTGAGTACTAAATATTTGTTGCTTTTTTAGATCAACATGGCGATTTTTGAGCTTTAGGAAAGACAATTAGACATGTAAAATGATTCATGTTTGCTGGGTCATGATTTCGTTAAAATAATTGAAAATAGCGTGTAGAAAATAAATTTTGACATAAAACATTGTGGTATTCAAAAAACTACTTAAGAGTGAAAATGAATTCTCTGAAAACTTGTGATTTTTAGTAAGTAAAATGTGGTAACTTTAAGCAAAACATTGTTTGTTTTTGCAAATACCAATATAATTTTGTGTAAGTTATTTTATGTATGAAAAAGACAAAAAAAAGTTGTTGCCAATTACATTAATTGTATTAAATTTTACGAGGAATAGTATAAAACAAACATACTAATCCATGTCAAATCACAATCCAGAAGCAAAGTAAAAGCTCTGAAACTGAAGTTGTGTTAAACACGTGGACTTTTACCAGGGAAGTGAGAGCGGGTGCTCCGGAAGAGTAAACTCTTTCTGTTTAGCTAGCTACATCCGCTACTGTGTAATCAAAATTTGATGAAAGGAACATTGAACTATTGGAAGTTCAATATATCCAGGGCAATACTGCCACATCGAATTTATCGGGAAACAAAAACATGAAAAGCAGACTAGACAAATACATCGCTGCATAGGAAAGTTCATCGCATTTGTCGTACAGTTTCAAATGTAGCCCTTGGTGGGCGTTATAATTGAGATATGAAACAGAAGTTGGGAAATCAATCGCAGCTTTTATTTCGAGCTCGTTAGATTACATGACATTCACATAGTATCCAAATTTAGAATTAAGAGTAATAACGTCTATATATCTGTATGTAGAGTTGAATGATTTGGCAGCGATATTCTCTCATCAATTAACAAGGTTCTGTATAAATTCTGCTACATAAGAGTAAAGAAACAAATCAGCAACCAGTGGTTCACAATTTGTACCCATTGGTATACTGATTGTTTGTTGGAAAATTATATTAAAAAATACAACAAATACGTTGTCTATCAAAACTCTTACATATATCACTTTGAAACAACAAGTCATAAAAACAAACTTATAATCCAAAAGCAAACTAAAGAAATGAGGACGTGTGTTCCGGAAAAGCAATCACCTCCCACTAGTTTCCTCACTACGATTGTAATAAAAATTATGAATAAATGGAACATGGAACTCTGGGATAAAATATATAACAAGGGTAATTTTAGATACAGATACATTGTGCTTGTAAACAATATTGTGATAACAGCGATAAAAAAAATGATGGCCTTAAGAAGGTAAGTATTTAGGGGAAGGTATATATATACTTCTATATTGAAAATGAGAAGTGAGGTCGTGTGTTCCGGAAGGGCAATCACCTCCAGCTAGTTTCCCCCACTACGCTTGTACTAAAAGTTATAAAAGAAAGGAACATGGAACTTTGGGGTGTCAAATATATCTAGTGTAATTATAGATACAGAGATATGGTACTTGTGATGACAGCAATAAAAAAATTGATGACCTTAAGAAGCCAAAGCTTGAAATATCCCTGTGTGCGGCAATCGTTTCTTTCGTAGTAGTAGCATGTGACGTTATATAAGGTTTCCGTTGTGCGAACCGGACAGGCTCTACCAAAGAGTCATATTTAGGAAAAGGTAATATATATATATTTCTAAATTGAAAATAAGAATTTAGGTCGTGGGTTCCGGAAGGGCAATCACCTCCAGCTAGTTTCCCCCACTACGCTTGTAATAAAAATTATGAATGAATGAGACATGGAACCTTGGGGTGTCAAATATATCTAGGGTAATTTAGACACAGAGACATTGTAATTGTCAACAATATTGTACGACAGCAAAAAATGATGATCTTGAGAAGCCAAGGCTTGAAATATCCCTGTATGCGTCAATGATTTATTTCTTAGCAGCTTGCGACGTAATATAAGGTTCCCGTGGTGCGAACCGAACAAGCTCTACCAAAGAGACCTATTTATGGAAAGGTATATTTCTATATTGAAAATGAAAACAGACAACAGAAAAAATAAAGTGACTACGTTTGTCATATAACTTTGAATGTAGCCTTTCGTGTTTGTCCTAATTAAGATATCAGCCGAATATGGATCAGAATCTAAAGAATCAGTCGTATTTATTATAATTTCAAACTCAGTAGGGTGGATTGCAGTCTCTAACATTCCGACACATAAGGGATTGCCTGCTGTCCAATCCTTTTCAACATTTTTTTTAAATAAAATATTGTTTAAATTGAAATTAAATAAAACATGGTAAAATGTTTCAAGACAACAGAAAATTTTCAAAGTATGGAATCAAAAACAAACATATTAATCCATGTCCGGATCACAACCCAGAAACAAATTCAGCACTTTAAAACTGACAAATAAGGTTTAACACGTGAACTTCACCAGAGAAGTCAGTCCGGATGTTCCGTAAGAATAAGAACCTCATGTTTATCTAGCTATACTCGCCACGTGTGTAGTCAAAATTGAATAAAAGGAGCATGGGACTATCTGACGTCCAATATGGAATCGATACAGAACCGATTTGTATTAGAATCTCTATAGAAAACATTTTATTATAGCGTATTAGCTTTGAAACAACGCCATAAGCATAATAAGCAAGTATATTACTGAATACAAATGGGAAATTGACAATAGAAAAAATAGACTTATCACCTTTGTCATATAGCTTAAAATTTAGCCTTTTGTTAGCGTAATATTGAGGTGTAAGTTTAAATATGAAGTAGAACTTGACAAATAAGTCGTATCTTTTTATTTTAAGCTCACTTGAATAGATGCTGTTCATATAATATCATAATTAAGGGTTATTAAGAAATAGAACGTCATCTTTGTATCTATATGGGTATTGAATGATTTGGCAAAAGTCTTCTCTCCAGATTTAACAAGGTTCTTCTAAACTTGTTTCATACGAATAAAGAAAGAAAACAACATAAAATGATGCACAGTTTATGCACATTGGTATACCGATTGGTATATTACCAAACCCCACAAGTATGTTATCTATCAAAAACTATAACATTTTATTGGTGGTGTCTTCTGTATATTTTTGTTTAGAGTCGTTATGCCACAATACATAACAACTGATCAGTCAACATTATTGTACAAAATAACAATTTTTCAATCACATCTGTAATGGAATCACAATCTAGAAGCAAAGTAATCTTTGAAACTAAGAAGTTAGGTCAAACACGCGAATTTCCACTGGGAAAGTGAGGCCTGATGCTCCGATAGGGTAAACACCTCTTGTCAACCGGCTACAGCCGCCACGTTTGTAATCAGAATTGAGCAAAGGGAACATGAAACTATTGAAAATCAAATACACTAGGGCAATCCTGGACACAGAGACATCGCTCTTATCAACAATACTGTGATGACGGCCATAAACGTTTTGAGGGGCCTGAGAACCCCATGCTTGCAATATCCCTGGGCCAACAATTACTTTGTAAGCAGCTTGCTTCGTTGTATAATAGCATTTATCCTTTTTTGCAAACAAACTAGTATAGATAATTTATTGGACCTAATACACTTTATTTCAATAGTTTTAGGCCCTTTTTAAAAAAAATTATCCATTCTGGACGATTAGTTGAATATATTTAATAGCCTTTTGTGTAAAAGAAACAAAAAAAAAGGCATTTATTATTATTATTACTATTATTATTAGTAGTAGTATATAGTAGTATTGTTGTTGTTATTATTATTGTGTTTAAGTATGATATATAGGTAAACAACATTGAGTTGTCCGTTTGACCTTTCATTATGAATATTCATATAGGAGAAACGTACACGCGTGGTCCCTATTACGTAAAATTAATATTTAAATCAAAGGTCAAGCGGACAGATCAATATTGTTACCCTATACCATCGAACCCTGAACCCATCGGCCTATACTGGATATATACACGGTTCTTCGCTGTAATTAGAGACAATGTAAAGGTGTGTTCAGTATAAATATACCGCAATAAACTTGTTAAATGCCGTAATAGATATAATAAGACCTATAGTCAGTTGGTTCAAAAGATATCTTTGTATCTATGAAGCGTGAAAGAAATGCATTATGTGTAACTAGTTAAATTCAATAAACAAACAGTTAATATACATGAGTCATCGTTATATATATTGAATGAGTCATATAGTTACGTGTATATTATAGAAATTTCCATGGAATACTTTCGATTTAAAAAGAGTGATATAACTACATATATGATGGAAATTTCAAAAGAGTACTTTCGATTTGAAAAAGATTCAGAAGTTTAACAACAGGTGATATTTTTTTGTGAATATGGAAAGGATAGCGGCAAATTTATATAATGCCCTTTGTCTAGTTATTGGAACAAGAGAACAGGTTTATATTCGTCAAAGAATGTTCTCTGTTCTTGGCACTATACTAAATGCACAAAATGGGAATAAAGAAACCATATGGAGTGGAAGCAAGGCAGAGGGTTTGTGTTTACCTGGTAGCGATGTCGATCTAATGTTTGTTATGAAGCAGTTAATTATAAAACCATCACAATATAATTGTGAGGATTTAGACAATTCTGATCTGACATTAGATTCGAATAGCGTAAAACCCGGGTTTGTGAAATTGAAAGTAAAACAAATAGAAAGGACACTGGATAGACTTGACTGTTATAAAACCGCTTTGACACCAAGTAGCACAAACGAAGTGTATCTTTCAAGTTTATTATTTCGTGATCTAGTAGTCGGAAGTGTATCCTCAATGTTATTTGCACATAACACTGAGCCTCATGGTCCATGTGCATCTTCCAAAATTGGCAATTTAGAGTATGACAGTATGCTTTGCCTTTCATGTCAAGTGTGGCCAGTTGAAGCTACCGAATGGATACATAGACAACGGATAAATAACTGGCCGTCACAAAAGTTAGTTGAAGAAATTGCGAGTGACGGATGTTTGTTAGTTCCCATAGGAAATCCATTATCACAGGAAAGCCATATGGAGTGGAGAATTTCATTTTCTCTAGCCGAGAAAAAACTTATCCACTCCATGAACCATACACAAATCCTTTGTTATGGTTTGCTGAAACTCTATCTCAAGCACGTGATTGACACAATGGAAGATTGTAACGGTTTGCTTTGCTCTTATTTCTTGAAAACAGCTCTTTTCTATTGCATAGAAGAGGAACGCATCGTATGGGATCAACCTAACTTACTAAATTGCTTTTGGAGCTGTTTTAAACGCTTATTTGTTTGGGTAAGACAAGGGTATTGTCCTAGCTTTTTCATCAAAAACAATAATATGTTCGAAAGTAAAATCTATGGACGACATCGAGAACAATTAACAGAGAATTTATTCAATTTATATCAAATTGGAACGGAAACTTTAATGCGAATTCCTGCGCTATCGAACTTATTTAGTGACCAAATGCCGGCATCGGGTTTTAGTCTCGTGTCCAGTTTGTCTGAATTTCTTTGCGATATAGAAATTTTTGGATCTTTACTACAGGTCAATGTTTATAAGAAGTATATAATGAAGGACTTAGAGTTCATTAAAAAAACTGAAGTTCAAACAGAACTTTGCCCAGTTGATAGAATCTTCTTAAGGCTGTTTCTTGGTTTGAATTATGTAGTCTTAGCACAATATTTATACAAAGAAATAGTTGGGTCAAGGATTTCTAATTTGTCAAAATGCAACCAGATTTCCCGGTTGTCACGATACATACTACAAAACTGTACCAGACATGATATATGTACTGGACTTTTACAATACGCTACACTCCACTACTTGACCGGAAAATACAAAAGAGTTGTGTCTGTGCTTGAACGCGTTCTAAGTAAATTCAAATGTTATGTAATGTACCAAGGGGCTTGTAGGGAAAATATGAAAGCATACATAGAACACATGTGTGGAAAAGGTTACAGTATAGAACATAAAGCGAAATCTGCATTAGCGATGCCATACCCGTGTTTCACAAGTTGTAACTTTTATCCTAAAGAAATAGAAAATGAAGTGAAACAAAATACATTAGACAAATTAATTTTCTTGACATTAATACCCCCTCAAGTTTACTGTTATGTTTTATTATTCCTTACATATCATAACACAGGTGAAAGAGAGTTGAGAAATCAGACATTGGATAAACTTTGTGAATCGACAAACAGTACTCATTTTGTAGCTGATGGTAAACGAACATTGGTTTCTGCAATACTGGAAAGATGTGTACAAATTGCAACTGAATCACCATAGACACTTGTGCTAAGTAACTGATCAAATCAACAAAATAGCTAATTGTCAACAGTGACACCGTGCGTGGACATTGAAGCTAATTTTAAAAACCGTTTTGCATCTGAAAATCTTACAGCTAACTATCATGTGTTCACCACCGGTACATCAAACTAGGGCCTACCGTCAGCCGCTTTAATCTTATCTCCCGTTAAGGAAATGTATCTGGCAAAGTGACAAAACCATTCAGCTGTATCATTTGTTGTTATTTTAGTTCTACATGGTGAATTTTGAGCTTTCGAAAAGGCAATTTCATGTAGAATCATTAATATTTGCATTGATAGAATTTCGTTAAAATAATCGGAAAAAATATGGATTGTTGTTTTGTTGCAATAAATCAAATTTTTGGTCATTATAATTATAGAAAATAAATTTTGATATAAAACTTTGTGGTATTCAATAAGCTACTAAAGAGTGAAAATGAATTCACTAAAAGCTTGTGATTTTTCAGTAAGTAAAATTTGTCAATTATTTAAATTTTACGAGTAATAGTAAACATACTAATCCATGTCCGAATCACAATCCAGAAACAAAGTAAAAGCTCTGAAACTGAAAGTTATGTTATACACGTTGACTTCACAAAGGAAGTGAGTGAGGCAGTGTGCTCCGTAAGGATAAGCACATCTTGTTTAGCTAGCTACACCCATCACGAGTAATCAAAATTGAATGAAAAAGCATGGAACTATGGGACGTCAAATATATCCAGGGCAATCCTGAACACATAGACATCAAAATCAACAATACTGTCATGACGACCATAAACTTTTTATGGTCTTGATAAGCCTATGTTTGTAATATTCCTGGGTCAATAATTGATTTGTAAGCAGCTTGCTTTATTGTATTAAGTTCGCATAGTGGGATCAAGCCGTACCATATCGAGTTAATTAGGAACATACACTAAAAGCAGAAGCAGGTATATTGCTTCATAGAGAAGTTCATCATTAAGGTGGGCGTCATTATTGAGATATGTCTAAATATAAAACAGAGGTTGGGGAATCAATCGCATCTTTTATTTCAAGCTCGTTAGATTAGATGTCATTTACATCGTTTCCAAATTTAGAATTGTTAAGAGTAAGAACGTTTATATATCTGTATGTGGAGTTGAATGATTTGGCAACGATATTCTCTCCTGAATTAACAAGATTCTGCATAAATTCTGCTTCATAAGTATAAAGAAACAAATCAGCAAGCAATGGTGAAAAATTTTAACCCATTATTATACTGATTGTTTATTAAAAAAATTATATAACAACATACAACAAATATGTTTACTATCAAAACTGCAACATATATCATTTTCAAATAACAAGTCATAAAAATGTCAAAATTATAATTCAAAAGCAAACTAAATATTTCATAAGCTTCCACTAGAGAAGTGAGATCGTGTTTTCCGGAAGAGCAATCACCTCCTGCTAGTTTCCCCACTACGCATGTAATAAAAATCATAGATGAATGGAACATGGAACTTTGGGATGTCAAATATATCTAGGGTCATTTTAGATACAGAGACATTGTAGTTGTCAACAATATTGTGATAACAGCGATAAAGTATTGATGGCCTTAAGGCGCTAAGTATTTAGGGCTAGGTATATATATATATATATATATATATATATATATATATATATATATATATATATATATATTTCTATAAACAAAGAGAAAAAAACGATATTGCAGATTTAAGTTAAATCCAGGGATTCACTACTGTCTGCTAATAAATCAACACTTTTGAACTACTTATTATTCACTCTTCATTCACACAATTGTTTGTGTTTCTTGGCTTTTCAATCTTTTGTTAGCTGACTACTGCCTTTTGGAGCTTTCTTGGCAGTCGTTTATCATCTGTATTTGTTCAGTAAAAGTTCAAGACATGAACATGAGCCGAGTTCTGGTGTTTAAAGGTCCCAGTCTAGAATATTTCACTTATATTGTGACGTCGCATGCTATAAGCGGAGGTGCAGAAATTATGCCAGTGCGTTGCGCTGATGGCATTATACAGCAGGGTTCTGAAGCGTGCCAAGCCCATCGTGACACGAGACCTCGTTTATTTTAAGTTCCCATCCGAAACAACCGTGACTTTCATTTCGTGATGCCGAGTGCTTGGCGAAAGAACAATCACTACCAACTTTCAAGTCTTTGGTCAGACCCGACCGGGGATCGAACCCACGAACTCCCACTTACGGAGCGAGTTCTTTACAAACTGAGCTACGGTAGTGGTACATGAACATATAACTATTTTCTTATCGATAATATTACTGATCAAATTCCAAAGTTTAAGAACGTCTTGCTTAAGAATGCACTTGGGTGTTTTAAAAACATCATAGTGACCAAACAAATGAGCATCTCCAATGAGACAAGAGATATAGGGTATTCATTATTAGCTATGTTCTTACAAAAAAAATTAATTCTTGAAGCTTTAATTATTTAATAATTATTAATTAAATACATTAATTATTATTATACTTATAATTGGATTGTAAAATTTCACATTATGAAGAACCTTTACAACATTGGACAGTTGATTTCGAAATACAAATCCCCATCAGTATGCTTGGACCTAAAGTATGAATCTAAATATTTTGATATAAAAATTTTTGAAATATATGTTGTTTCTGAAACTATATACTTTATGTCCACATTTGATCATTGAAGACAACCATAAAAACATTTTGTTATTCTAAAAAGTATCCGTTTAATTCACAAATTACCAAGCAAATTAAAACCTTGAAACTGGATAAAGTTAAACATGTGAACTTTCATCAATAATAAGCACCTCCTGTTTAGCTACCTAAACCCGTAGCTAGCTAAACTATAAAAATTATTTGTTTGTTAATCATTATTCCCACGAAAACGAAGTCGTGGGGTATATAGGCATCACCGTGTCTATCTGTCCGTCTGATTGTTCGTACCGATATTGTGTCAGCTCCATATCTTCCATGTCTATGGATGGATTTTGATCAAACTAAGCACAAAAGTAAACAAACATGAGACGATGTGTCGCATACCAAATTTATATGTAATAAGTCAAAGGTCAAGGTCACGAGGTCAATGTTGGTAGACGGGGGTCTTTGGGTCTCAAGAGACAGTTCTAGTTATTATTTATTGTTTCAATATATTTCATATATTTTAAAAGACTTAATGATCATTATAAATTAAACCATAGAACCACATGATTTGAATACACATGTTGATCATTTGCACATCGATCTACACGCATACATACTCTACCATACAAATCGCAGTATAATAATGTTTAACACATTTTCATTTTTAGTCACATGAATGGTTATTTTTAATATCAAAATGCATTTGCATTAAAACAAAACCTAGTTAATAAAATAAAAAAACCATACTCATCCATGTCCAAATCACAATTCAGAAGCAAAGTAAAATCTTTGGAACATACAAGTCAGGTTAGACACGTGAACTTCCAACATGGAAGCGAAACTGAGAGCTCCAGATGGATAATCAACTCTTGTTTAGCTAGCTACACTTGCATGTGTAACCAAAATTGTGTGAAAGAACATGGAACTATGGGACGTCAAATATAATTAGGGCAATCCTTGACACAGAGAGATCAAACTTATCAACAATACTGTGATGACGTCCATAAAACTTTTCAAGAGCCTTGATAAGTCTAGGCTTGCAATATCCACGAGTCAACTATTTGTTTGATAACAGCCTGCTTCGTTGTACAAAGTCCCCATTGTTGTAACAGGCTCTACTATAGCGTATTGGGAAACAAATGCACCATAAGCAACATAAGCAAGAGAAGCAGGTATATTGCTGCATAGAAAGGGAAATTTGACAAAAGAAAAACTACTATTTTCATATACAAACAGGCACTTTTGCGTTAAAATGAAACAAATATGTTCTAATTTTCACGTTCTGTTGCGTAGATGATGCTCATGACTATTTTCTTGTAAAGGTATATGTTCAATATCTCGAGTATTATTTATAAGTTTTGTTGTATCTTCATAATCTGAACTCTCAGATTCGATAACTGAAGAATAATCTTGGTATGTGTAGAAATATGACATTATCATAAATATAAAACTATCCACAGCCATCAATGCAGCAAAGAAGAAAAATTCTCCCACCTGGAAAAAATAATGATACATTTTACACATTAACTATATATTTACAAAAAATAAATAAATAAATCCAAATTTTTGCCCATGTGTTTCAGTGATGAAGACATACAAAAACATTCTGAACCAAAACTGGTAATGACTGCATATAACTATTGACCTCTGATGTAAATAAACAGTTTATAAATATAAAATGACAGAGAATATTAAAAAATCATCATTTTGAAATTTTATTGTCCTAGGATTGAAGGCTCCAACAATCCCACAATTTACGACCAGTGGTAAAGAAATAATAAAACGCACAATCATACAAACTCAGAAGTCTTTTAATACAAAAAATAATCAGTACTATTGCACGATATGTTACCCATAGAAATAAAAAACAATGCATTTCCCACCCACAAACCAAAATCGAAGTAAAAACTTTGGAATTGACAAGCTAATTTAAACACGTGAACTTCTACCAGTACCACTCTATTAAAGCAACACTGTAGAAAACACACACACACACACATTTAATTTATACGTCTCTTTTATCAGTTTGATGTAATATTCATAATTTTACACTAATCAATATTCTGTGATACAAACCATTCGTTTACGGAGATGTAAGTCCCTTACGTCTGAAAAAGTTTCAGTTAAAAAAAGAATGAATGTTCCAGATCATAACGTTTTACCTGACTAGGAATGAAACTACCTTCTGCAACAATTACAACAATGAGATCACCAACAGCTGACGTCATCAACCAAGCTGCCTGTACCACAGACTTCATTGATTTTGGTGCCTGGATAAAATAAAATAATATTTAATTTACATTATGCATTTATATAATTATCAAGTAAATACCTTAATAAAATAATGAATCCATGAGGGTATCAAAATGTTTCAGTTGACAACTTCAATAATGAAAAACAAAACAATGCTCAACAGAGAGTACCAATCGCTTAAGGACTTCAATAGTATTACATTACTGATTTAAAAGCACAAAGATGTCTTATAAAAATGATATTAATATAATGTTTCTTTTTGTTATGAAAGTATGAAAGAATTGGATATTTTGCACACTGCAAATTATATTTAGAAGAATTACTAGTATATTACGTGTGCAAAATGCAAAATTCTGACATACATTTGTTTTCATTAAAAAAAGTAAAAAAAACAATATTTACATTTCTTACAATTTAATTGATACGTTTTTTTCCGAAATTTGAAAATCGATGTAGCCTTATGTAGGAAATCGTATGTTCGTGTGCGTTTTCAATAATACTGTGACGTCCTTAAGAGCTAAATCTTTCTTTTATTAATAATAGAAAAAAGACTAATTGGTTGAAATAAAGGAGAAAGCATTCATTTAAATACACAAATTTGAGACTGAAGGTTGTCGCCTAGGTAACACCAAATTTTAATGATAAAGACAATATTCTATTCCCATTAGATACCTCAATCCGTCTATGTAACCGTATTATATATTTACCTGTGAATAAGCCAATGTGAGTCCAGTTATAGAGAAGAGTATTTCACCGACAGTAATAACTACATATTGAGGAACCAACCAAAGCATTGATAAAGAATTCTCTGTTACACTTGTAAACAACTTTATAGTAAACTGTAAAATAACAAACAATAAATCATGAATTAAAATACTTCGACAATAACAAACATCAACGCTTAATAATGAAATACCGGTGATACACAAGATTCTGTCAAAATTCAAGATATAGCATCCTGAAAGCATCAATCTTACATGACAAAGTAAACTACAAGTGATACAGAAGTCCGGTTATATTCTATTATACAAACTTCTTGTGCAAATTTAATTTAAAAATTCCAGGATTTATCAAAACACATTAATTTCACATGTCAATAATTACAATTAGTCCTATTTATATGACTAAAAGATGTAAAGTTGGAAAAGTGAAGTTGATACATGTATTTAACCACTACACTTTTGTATACTATTATTATAACTATTTGTTGCAGTAAAATGTATGGCTTAAAACAATGAGCATTGTGTATTATATATCCGATACTTTAAACCTCATTTCTCGGTGAATTTTCTTTAAAGACAAGTAACGTATATACAGCTCCAAATCCGATTGTCAATTCCGGCTTGATGGGTATCCAAACAGATGAGTTTCCTTCTTTATAATACACATCATATCTACAAATTAACAGGAAAAGTGTATGTTAACATCTTTTTATTGATATCAAGCACGGGGGTAATCCTGATACACCGTATTTCATTTACGTCGGAGTATTCCGTCGGTTTTCATTTACGTCCGAGTAAAATGATACATTTTTGGTCGTTACGCTTTACGTTAAAGAGCAAAGAACACGGTTTTTCATATAACTTCACAAAAACGAAACTTTAAAAGAAAGCAAAAGTTCATTCGCGTTATATTTGATGGTACTTAACTATCTCATATAAAATCTTGCAAGAAATAGTCATATTTTTCACGTTCCTGTAACATTTCCATTTTTGGTCGGTCCCTTTGTTTAGCAGCTGATTTTAATTAAGCGGGTTTGGATTCAAATGATGTTTCTACTCAAAATTATCAAGAAATGTCTATATTTTCATAAACTTGCGAAGACAGAAGCTTTACTCTGCTTTTGAGCGAAATTAAATGTTTCGTTTAAGCTGAGTAGCATAAATGTTACGCTTTCCGACCAGCTGTGTTATGCTTTACGTGAAGACATGTTACGCTTTCCGTTTAATATGATTCGCAATTGACAGAGCACACGCTTCATTATAACTTTGGAACAAACGTCTTTATCGATTAAATCTTCACTGGTTGTTTCAGAAGTGATTCAGAAAGCATTGCAGAACATGATTTTATTTTTAAAAGAAAACATGCAGAACCATACAGTTTGTAACTTGAACCAATAAAGAAAAAAAAACATACAATGCACATGCTATTCTCCGAAAAGGAAACACTTGCGAAAGGGTAAACCGACTTAGAGATAGGTATACTAATTACACAAATAAAACTACAGTCAACCCTGCTGATAAAGGCTACTCAAGGGATCACGTAAAAGTGGGTTTATGGGTAGGTGGCCCTTATACAAGTTTCGAATGACATGAATAAAGAGCAATTGAGATACATTTTTATTAACTTTTGAAAGCAAGTGGCCTTCATATAAAGGTAGTCTGTAAGGCAAGTTAAACTGTTTGTGTCAAATGCCATTTTGAAAAAGAAAAATGTAGTTTATATATATGGTTTCACCTGGTCCATGGGCTCAGTTGAGTTATTGCAACCTATCACCGTCCGTCGTGTGTCGTGCGTTGGTCGTAAACTTTACATTTTGATTATCTCTTCTAAAACTATTTGAAACTTTGTGATTATCTTGCCTTGGTAACAGGCATTTACAATTTTGTTCGGGATTTGGCCACGTCTAAGAAGATGGCTGCTGTTACTACATATAGCAAAAAAGACAAAAAATTTTCTTCTTTGAAACCAAAATGTGCAAGCAAATTTCGATTTGATATTTGGATTCAGGATAACTGGGAACATGAAAATTGTGTTTATTTCATGAAAACTGGACGAAAATAGGTAACGTGTGTTTTGCTTAAAGTTCATAATTTTTAAAACTCAACAAAGGTTTACTGTATGGAGAATTCACTGTTGATCTTGTCTTGCTATTTTCTTCGAATTAATGTCAGATCAAAGCTGCAGGCCATGTCCAAGTTTGTGACCTTTGATTCAAATTGTTAATTTTTTAAACATTTCTGGTGATAACGCACATGGGATGTTCAGTTTATTGTAGGTATTTACATGACGATTATTTTTATACATAGATGTAGATCAAGGACATGGGTTCAAAAGTCAAATTCAAACATGTACAAGTAAACCAAAATAGTTAATTATCTGCACTGACTATTAACTTGTTGTATAGGCATGTATGTTAGAATATTGTAGGTATTGACATGCTGATCATATAGATCAAGGTCTTCAGTTTCAAGTCAAAGGTTACAGATATAGGAAGAATAAAGAGGGTTAGGGTCTAGGTTACAGATATAAAAGAATAATGAAATGGATACAATTGTTATAACTTAACTAATCTATATAAAACAGATAATGGCATCACATTCTACATTTTATCTCAACCAACCTGTAATTGTGTTGGGACGGTCATTGATCCATTGTATATAATCAGGTGAGCGTTAAGGTACATCTAGCTGTTGTTTAACTTTTTGATCTAAGAATATATTTGAGTTTGGTAATGGTGTTTTAAGCCCCAGCCAAGATTCTTCCACAGATATCGAGACGGTCAATTCATAGATGGTGAATGAAACAAGTGTACCCAGAGAATCCGCCGATCTTCGGCAAGTGAACTGTCAAACTTTCTAAAACTGTCCCGAGTGAGACTCGCACCAAGGCGATGAGAGGCACTATGATCCATAAGCCCACCCTTTAGACCACTCGGCCACTCGTAAAATACAATTTCACTTGACTAGGGCGTAAAAAAAATTACCCAACTCAACTACATTCCTATATAAAAAAGGTAAAAAAAAAATAAAATAAATGAACTACATTTGACCCTTTTCAAGGCCCGGTCACACAGCGCTTTACGGCTTATCACGGCCATAACCCGTCAAAAAGTGGTCTTCCGTTAAGCAGACGATATTGTTCGCGTTGATGTGGAGTTTAAGACGAGCTCCAGTCGATTTATAGACGTGACAGGAGGCGGCGAAAAATCCGAACGGCGTCGGACGCGGCAAAAAGTTTTGAACTGCTCAAAACTTTAGTCCGCGGACAACCACGGGTGACACGTGGTAAAGACGTGAAACATACGTGAAACGCAGGTGATAATAAGCGTTCCGGCGGTGATTAAAACTTGGTAAGACGCGAAAGCTTAGCGGTCTGTCACGGGCAAAGCGCAGTCATCAAACTTATGTTACACATTGGTATAACGAGTGATTAGCGACTTATCACTAAGAAATGGATTTTCCACGTACAAAGCACTACCTTAACCCGGTAAACGATGTCTCAAACGACTGATCACTGCCTTTATGAGGATGCCTTCTGCGATGTACGATGCAAATGTGCAGAGACTAACACCAGCACTTACAACGAGACTACCAACTGGAGAGCACCCCTTGAACAAGGCCTGAAGGTTGCTATCGCCCTGAGGCATCTTGCTTCTGGCTCCAAGTACCATGAGATGCAATATGCCTGATGGATCCCCCACAACACCATAAGTCTAGTGGTGCGTGAAGTCTGTGAGGCAATCGTCCACGAGTATGCTCATAAGATGCTCTCCCCGCCAGACACTGAGGTCCAGTGGCGCCAGGAAGCTGATGATTGGTACCCCAGGTAGAATTTTCTACATGTCATTGGGATTATAGATGGGAAGCATATTGCGTTTAAAGCTCTTGCCAACGCTGGGTCCGACTTCTTCAACTATAAAGGTCTCTTCAGTGTTATCCTCCTGGCATTTCTGTCTTCAGACTGTTCCTGTGGATAGACGAAAGCGGCAAGGGCTGATGCCACGTCTACAATGAAAGTTAGTTCAAGGAGGGTCTACAGAACAATGACATCGCCGGGTTCCAACAGCCAGATCCTCTGCCAGGTGACACACAGGATATACCCTACTTCCTGGTAGGTGACGATGCCTTCGGGTCAAGACTACATGATGAAACTCTACGCTAACAGGGACGTGCACAGTCAAATGGGTCTGGGGGTCGTGGGGAGCCTAATCCTCAGCTAGGGCCTTGGCCTTGGTTTTCCACGGCCTCTCTTGGCAACGTAACCCTTCTTCCTTGGCATGATGAAATAGAAAATTGCGTGGGATGTGGACTGCAGAAGATCTGGATCGGCAATTGTGAAGACCAGCCGTGCGCGGGGCGCTTTTATATGCGCCGCAAGCCAAGCTTCCGACGACGCCGAGCCGCTGTTACCCGTGATTGGGCAGTGCTATGGCAGTGGAGTGCCCGTTTTACGTCCGCGCTCAACTCTTGATCGGCAGTGCTACAGACGCGATGCCTTGGTTACTTGCCCCGCGTTCGAACACGTTCAAAACCATTTTAGCCTTATACGTGGCTAGACGTGGTTAGCCGTGCTTAGGTGCTTCAGTAGTGTAACAGCCGCCGACGGCAACCCCGTACAAAGCACGACCAAGTCAAATTTGAACAAAAATTACCACTTACGACTACGTCTACCAGATAATCATAAATTTTTGTACGTGATTTAGACGTGGAGTATAGTTTATGTAATTGGCTTAACTATCATAAGTCGGTTTACACTTTCGCAGTGTTTCCTTTTGGAGAATAGCATGTGCATTGTATGTTGTTGTTTTTCTTTATTGGTTCAAGTTACAAATGTATGGTTCTGTTTTCTTTCAAAAATAAAATCATGTCCTGCAATGCTTTCTGAATCACTTCTGAAACAACCAGTTAAGATTTATCATAAAGACGTTTGTTCTAAAGTTATAATGAAGCGTGTGCTCTGTCAATTGCGAATCATATTAAACGGAAAGCGTAACATGTCTTCACGTAAAGCATAACACAGCTGGTCGGAAAGCGTAACATTTATGCTACTCAGCTTAAACAAACATTAAATTTCGCTTAAAAGCAGAGTAAAGCTTCTGTCTTCGCAAGTTTATGAAAGTATAGACATTTCTTGATAATTTTGAGTAAAACATCATTTGAATCCAAACCCGTTTTATTAAAATCAGCTGCTAAACAAAGGGACCGGCCAAAAATGGAAATGTTACAGGAACGTGAAATATGACTATTTCTTGCAAGATTTTATATGAGGCAGTTAAGTACCATCAAATATAATGCGAATGAACTTTTGCTTTCTTTTAAAGTTTCGTTTTTGTGAAGTTATATGAAAAACCGTGTTCTTTGCTCTTTAACGTAAAGCGTAACGACCAAAAATGTATCATTTTACTCGGACGTAAATGAAAACCGACGGAATACTCCGACGTAAATGAAATACGGTGTATCAGGATTACCCCCGTGTCAAGGGATTCGACAGATTGCAAAAACACATGATTAAATTTCCCAAGAGCAAAAATTGAAAAATCTGATTAATAAACCATGATATGATGAAACTTCCAAAGGGATACAACTCTTATATATTTTCAAGAAGTTACGCATGCAATGTCGTATTCCGGTATTCATTTATTCCAACTTTTAAAAAAGTTAAAGGAGAATATATTTTCAAGAAGTTATGCATGCAATGTCGTATTCCGGTATTCATTTATTTCAACTTTTAAAAAGTGTTAGAGGAGAAGGCTTTGTCATAAGATGGTCATTAAATTAAAAACTGACAACAATACAATATAACCGGATTAATTCCCATATCAATACATGCAAACGTACAATATTGACTATGACATTTTCAAAATATACAATTTTCATGCAAAAGTTGGAGTAATGGAATGATGTAATGGTAAATCGTAACAAAATCATTTTACAGATTTGTTGAATTTCCATTTACAGGCTGACGTATATTCACTTGTCCGGTTGACCTTTCATAAGGAATATTCACATACGACGATCCACACACTACCTGGCTGGACAAACTATTACGAACGAACAAAGCCTTACTATAAAATGCCAGTTTCTAGAAAAGGCATATAGAATTAATATAAACACCATGAATCCGCAAATTTTTTCGGTAATTTCGTTAAATGCTTTTGTCTATTACGCAATTAATAATCGTCATATGCAATTTATAATTCATGCCTTTCTCCGATGTAGAATATGATAAAAATTAAAAATACCAATGATGGTATTAAAATCCCAAAAGCTGAGTTTATACTTAGGAAACTGGAAAATTAAGTTATTAACAAGGAAGAAAGACTGTGCGAGCATCTCCTAAGCAACACGTGTGAATAACGTTAGCCAAAAAATTTCAATTGTGGTTATCAAACGTTTTACAACCAGTGGCTCCTCAACGCACATTTAACAATTCAAAATAAAGTTGACCTCTCAAAATAATGAAACAATAGTCTAAGCCGAACATGTATATGTCTCCCACGTCATATGCAAAATGTATAAATACAATACTATATTCGAGTGTTAGTATGAAACATCTTTGAATTTTGATAGCAAAATTACACTTCACTAGAAAGAATTGAAGAAAAATGAAAATACTTACCTACCCGGATCAATGGATGTAAAATTTGTAGCAACATTATAGTATAAATCAACATTAATCCCTGTATTGGATTTGATTGGCTGTTTGTTATAACCATTAGCAACAAGCTTCAACTGTATTAGACTTGTCTCTATATTACTGTAGATGCTGAAATAAGAATAAAGACTAAACAAACTCAGATTAATATAAAAATCATTTCAAAGTATAGCTTTAGGTAAAACGAAACTATCTCAAGCATGTTTTTTCTGTGTTGTGTCTGTGTATTAGGTCAACTGGTTATGGGAAGTTCGATATTTTTCATTTAATTTGCGTCGAGTCGTTTCTGCTGATTATTCTTGATTACTCAAAAGTTAAATTACTTGAAAGTGGTGTACTTGTTGAGGTGTTACATAGCATAAGCGTTTATTGGCAATATTTTTTAATATGTAAGTTGATTGCAGTTTTAGCTACAGATTTTCAATGCATGGAGACCCTCTATTTACTAATGACAGTCCGCTTGAATAATGTATTTACAGACCACGTATTTTGGTCAAAAGAAGCTACTAAGATTACATAAAAACGAAAATTTAAAAGTTGTAATTATTTGGGAATTTGCCACTCCAGTAATTTAACATTAATTTTTATTGACTTAAATCAAGTACTAGTGAATATATCTAGGTAAACATTTTGTATAAAAGTCGAAAAATTTTAAAACGTGTCAAAACTGCTAGCTTCAAAATTAGTGTTTACAGACAAGCTCAGGATCCATCAATGGACCAAACGGATCTCATCTGACCTTTATATAGAGGTGTATTAATTGGCTCGGTTGGTAATCATGAAACAGTGGTTTATGGGGACCTTCGACTAGGTTAAACAGCGACCTTTATATAGAGATTAATGGTTACCCAGTTGGACGATGACCTTTATATGGAGGTTTAAATGATGACCTCTTTCTCTGTTATACAGGGGCACTTGCATAGAGATTTAATCAGAAAAATAAAATCTAGAGAAGTAATTAAAAAATGAATTGATGACCATTATAAAGATATTGCTATACCACAGGTTCCATTGAATGAAGATATATATCATTAGCCATTAGAACATCCTGTGTTAATTTGCTGACAACACTATAGGAGAACAGGTCCCTCGGAAGAGGTCAATGATTGATAAATAGTGTATATTTACAATATAATGCTGTTTTTCACATTTATGTAAGATGAAATAAAAAAAACCATACAAATCGATGTCTGAATGACATACCACAAGCAAAGTAAAAACTTAAAAACTGACAAGTTTGGTTAAACAGGTGAAGTTACACCAGGAAAGTGAGACCGGGCACTCCGGAAGGGTAAGCGCTTCCTATTTAGCTAGCTACAACCGCAACGTGTTATCAAAATTGAGTCTGAGTGAATATATCGTAGGCAATCCTGGGCACAGACATCAAACTTATCATCCATACTGTGCTGACTGCCATAAAACTTTTTGAGGGCCTTGATAAGCCTAGGATTGCAATACTCTTGGGTCATCAATTTATTTGTAAGTAGCTTGCTTCGTTCTATGAAGTTCCCGCAGTGGAAAGAAATCAATTGCCTTGTTTTTGTATATATACGTATTATATTAGTTATGGACACAAAGCCGGATATGAACAAGTTGTTTGTTCTTAGTTTCCTTAGTTGTTTCATACGCCTGACGTCGATACAAGAATGTATAAATCATGAAGATAAAAATATCAATAGCTATTGGTTATCATATATTTGCTTTTTGTTTTAATTACACACACTTGAGACTACAATAACAAACTGTATTTCCGATTTCCTTAAACGTTTTTTTTCTGATGAAGATACAGCTCATTAAAATACTTCTCAGACTTTCCATGAGGCATCATTTCCCTTCAAAGCCACACAATGTGAATATCAAAATAATCTATCAATACCTTAGATATGATTGACCTTCCTTCGGCTTTGTCCTTACATCTTCAGCCTGAAACAAAATTTTAAGATAAGAATACACAAACATACCGGCCTGTATCAAAATCACAATTCCAATGCAAAGTTTTATACTGAAAACAGGCGTATCAAGTGTTAAGTGAACAACTTCCACCAAGAAAGTGAGGCCATATAAGTACCTCGTGTCTAGTAAGTTATATTTGTCACATGTGAACGCAAAATTGAAAATAAAAGAAACGTGAAACGTGCAATATGTCCAGTATAATATAAGGTACATGGTTTAAAAGAGTCGCTACGGAATTTATACATGGTCAGTAGAAAAGATACCCGGTAAGAGGTCAGCCGATCCCGATATATATTTTTACTGACCCTGTTATTGTTTGCTTGCAATATACGATTTCTTTCTAATTTTCAGAAGTGGGTATTTACCTTACCTCTCTCTAAAAAAATGGATGGCTGAGGGCACTTGATTAGTACTATATGACGCACACAAATGGGCATTCTCTTCAGTACAAGTCCATATATACAAATCATATTATCAGTGGTACTAATATGTTTGGTTGATTTATTATTCATTGTTTGCATTTTCGCTGAATTAGTTGTTGCTAAGTACATGTTTTTAGTCTTTCTAAAATTTTTACAACGCATATTGCACAATATAAAATCAATTATTAGTTTTATGATTTTATTTAACTTACCATGCAATATATAAGAGTTTTATTTTTGGCAGCCAGGAATAATCTGTATGATTTTTGGTTTGTAAACTGATAAAATAGGGAAGAATTTGTGACACACTTAGATGATAAAATCTTTAATGTTTGTCTGCCTGAATTTATTTCTATGTACCCACTGTCCTGCAATAGATTTAAAGTTTAATTCAAGTTAAAACTTTTAAATTATACATATTTTATGCAGCAAATGATGAATACATTATTGTCCTGGGTTTGTATGAATAAATTCTTGACAATAAATCATCAACAACGGTCATATGTAATTTAGAATAGAAGAAAGTAGTATAACCAAACACAAGTATATAAGATCGCTCTCCCGAAAGAAAAGAAAAAAGTTTGAAAACTGACAAGTACCGGTATGGCTAAACACTTGAAATTCTAACTCTATCCCAAAAGAAAAGTAAAAGGTTTGACAAATATGATTAAACGCTTAAACCTTGCCAAGAACAAGAGGCAGGGTGTCCATTTCTACTATCACGACTGTGAATTAATATATATCTGAGTTAATCCCAAGAACAAAATATTCATTTATTGTACATATAGATAAGAAGCAGCATAGCTTTAACAGTTCTAGGATTCCAGACGGTCAGATTACAAGGAACATCATAAATGTTTTGCATTGCTAAAAGTCAATATATTGTAAGCCCCTGAAGATTGTAAAACGGAAAATAAGGGATTTATCTATTGTCTTATGCGATAGTAATGGTTTAACTTTTTCGTATTTATTGACTTTATAGAATACAAAGGACTATAATAAAAATCAAACAACAGTTTATGTCCAAAATCACAACTCTGAAGCAAAGTAATAACCTGAAAAGTGACAAACACGTCAAATTTTATCAGGGTTATGAGACCAGGTGCTCCGGAGTAATCGCCTCCTGTACAGTTAGATACATCCGCCATGAGTGAAATCTAAGTTCAGAGTGAAAGGTATATGGCAATCATGGGCCCAGAGACACCATACTTATCAACAATATTATGATTACGGTTTTCCCTTTTGTTATGTCTAAAAAGCAAATTAAACTTACGTGGTAGGAATGTACGGTTTTGTTGTAAATGGAAGACTTTATATCAACTGGACAAGGAATACTGTTGATAATAGTGACACCAGACTGTCCTATTGATAATGAAATGTCTTTTTGTTTCTGAAAAGTATGAAAAGCATTTATAATAACTTGGATTTTGTTTGTATGAAACTAATAGTATCTTCATAAAAACACTCTTTCCTGATACATTTACATTTCTATGCTAAACCCTTGGTAAATAAAAGTATGAGATGAATCTATAACAAATAAATTCATTAAAAAAAGTTATCAGTTATTTTTGGATGCAATTAAAATTAAGTTCAATAGCTAGTATCACCTAGAACATAAGTAAACAAACAATACATGGCGATTATTACGAATTTCTGGAGTAACGTCGTTTTTATGGGAAAGCCTGAAGATATTATATGGTTTCATATCTAATAGAAATTATTGTTACGAGCAAATATTAGGATGTATCCCTGGATTCAGCGGGGATTCCTTTCAAAATATGATAAAATATTTGTATTCAGAGATTTAATAAATTGATAACTATAATAACTCACCTCAAGTTCAATCTGAACAAGTGCTGCAATAACAAAGGATATTGAAGACAGGAAGAGTCCTGTCACCATTCTTTTTAATGGCCTGAAACATAAAGAATATCGAATAATTAATTTTTTAGTTATTTCACTAACTTACTTAAAAGATTTTAAAAGACTTTAGATTGCATTATCCAACGCCATTTAAGCATATTGTTGTTTTGTTCCTTTTTCAGACGATTTACCTATTTTACCCTTAATATTGAACTACATATACACTTTTAAATCTTTATCACGGATTGTCTGATTAAAAAACAAACAAATCAAACTATTTTCAAATAACAATCAAAAACATTAAATAAAGCATTTTAAAAACTCCTTAATTTAATTAAACACGTGAATTTTATCAAGAGAAGTGAGAACGGGAAATGCGGAAGAGTGGGCACCTCCTGTTTTGCTAGCTACACACGCCACGTGTGTGTTCAAAATTGATCATTAAAGGAGTATACATCTTGAAGACGTCAAATTAATCCAAGATAATTTTGGATACAGCGACATTATACTTTTCAACAATATTTTAATGACGCCACAACAATATTTGAGGATTTTTATAAGCCTAAGTTTCCAATATTCTTGTATAAACATTCCTTAGTAATAATATTCTATTCAAAACAGTAAATATCGATCAAATTTTGTTAATTTCAAAATCAAATATTCAATTAAAAACGTTAGTCAAATCCAGATATGGTGGAAATGTAAATGAAATTTTAGATACCCAGATAACCTTCAGCAAAAGATGCTAACTAGAATAATAAGGTTGACAGAAAATCCCAAAATAATGATTAATATCTTTTAAAAAATGCTGACAAGAATAGTAGAATTGAAATCATACTTAACTTAAACCCTAAAAGGAAAACGGGATGAATACAAAAGTTGTTTAAAAATCTGAAATTAATACCATCTTGCATTATCTAACATTTTGAAGGGATATTAATAGGGAATATCAACTATCAAAGAAAATGAAGTGTGCAACGTTGTAGGTATTAAATACAACCAGGCATATGAAACAATTAAGTATTACAAGTATGAAAAAAGCAGGTTTACAGTCTTCTTAATGAATACCAAAATATTGATGCAGAAAAAACTTAACTTACCTATTCATGAATTTGTACTTGTCACATGTTGGGTAAATGAATTTTTCAAAAACAGGAATTAACAAAATTATCAACAATGGGTTCAGAGCCTGAAAAATATCAGCATGCGAAAATAAATGTAACATAAATGGATAATAAGCAATCACCACTAAAAAGCAAACCAATAACTTTATATACTTTGTAAGGTTCTTTAAAAATGTGATAATTTTAATTTTTGAACTGACAGTTTGTCATAAATCGGTTTCTTTTTTAAATAAAAATACATATATGATCAGGGATTATTTAATAGTTGAATGTAAATTGATGCATTATTTTCAAATGACATTCACTTTGATATGCAATTAATACAATATACAGTGAAACCTCCCTAAACCGGACACTCTCTAAACCGGACAACTCTCTATTCCGGACAAAATATTTGGTCCCGAATTTATCCTTCTTTATTTTAATTAACAAGAACCTCTCTAAACCGGACACTCTCTATTCCGGACACCGGACAAACTTTTTAGTCCCAAGTTGCTTATATCCTTAAAATTGAACCTCTCTAAACCGGACAACATTTTGATTTTTTTAATTACTTGTTTTTTCCTTTTTTAAATATATCAGCTTTAAACAGATCTATAAAAATATTCAATTATGAACACTTAAAAATCATAAGTTTTTTTAAATTCTTTTTTTATTCTCAATTAAGATATTTGGTATTTAATTAAATTATTTATTTATTAAATATATTTCATCTAAATATATATATATTCTATTCTATTTTTTGTGATTTTTCTTTATAATTTAAATTTGTTTATTAATTTATTGATTGACACAATAAATTAAGATAAGCACTTCTATACAATCTTATCTTCTTATCTATAGTTGCTACAGTTGTTTTGTTTAACTATTATCCAGTAACACCTTATGTATCAAAGGGACTAAAAAATGTCATCACTATTGTTGTTCTGTCAGGGATTAATAAAGGTAGTCTATTTGCCTTGAGTACCCTCATTAGAATCGTCTTAAGAAAGTGAATTACAGGTGATTTAAAACCAATTAGTACATAAAAGTTGTTGATTGTGGCTTCTGACATGTATTACATCCTTCTAGATTTATTTAGTTAAGGGGAGATAAGCCAGGTTAAAATTTCAAAACCTCTCTAAACCGGACACCTCCCTAAACCGGACAAAATCTATGGTCCGGAGCTTGTCCGGTTTAGAGAGGTTTTACTGTACTTGTTTTATTTCACGTGTTTTCCGGTTTTTTTTTATTTGTCCTTCATATAACTGTCTAGATAGATAGTCACTCATATTGAAAACGCAATCATGACTGACAAGATGAACATCTCCAATCTAACCAGACATTGTAATAACATGGTAATAACAATAGATATGAATATCATATTATCTGTATACTTTTGTTCAGCATGTTTAAAACCATGATATCATGATTTCTTTATATATTTATGCTTGTCTGTGATTAAATATGAGAAACTGAATTATAATATTTAAAAGAGGTTAAATATGTTATTCTTAATGAATTATTGAAAACTTAAACTAAAACTGAAGAAAGTGTATTAAATATTCAATTGACAATAACCTGAACATTAAGAAAACAAAACATTCACTTTCTGTCATGCTCAATACTTTCATAAGACCCATTTTGATGTATTGCAAAAGATAAAAATAGTTCATACTTGCATTTGATCTGGCTTCAATGTACCAAACACTCCCTAAAATGATTTAAGTTAACGAACACTGAAAAGGGCTTTATAAGTTATAATGGCATTCATGAAAATATGTTATTATTATGCGAACTTATCAATTAAATTTGTATATGCATCATACTACACATTGCATAAAAAACAAACATACTAAACCATGTCCAAATCACAATCGAAAAGCAAAGCAACGACTTTGAAACTGACAAATTAGGTAAACGCGTAAGCTTATCAATTAAAATTTTAAAAAAATCATTTGTATGCATCATACTACACATTGGATAAAAAACAAACATACTAATCCATGTCCGAATCACAATCCAGAATCAAAGCGAACACTTTGAAATTTACAAGTTAGGTTAACACGTAAACTTCCACTCATAACTAAAAAACAAATTATAACAACTTAATATGAGTAATCAACGAGAAACATACTTATCAGTGTCCAAATTACAATTTTAGAACAAAGTTAAAACTCTGAAACTAACAAATTAAGTTAAACACGGGATCTTCCATCAGGGAAGTGACACCGGAGGGTCAAGAACCCCTGTTAAGCTAGCTATATAATTGAAAGTGAAAGAAACATGAAAGTATGTGACGACAATTACATGCAGGGCAACCCTGGACACAGAAGCATCATCTTATCAGCAGTATAGTGATGACGGATACCAACACTTTCTGAGGGGCCCTTATAAGTCTAGGCATGTAATATTTATAAATATGGTTTTGAATAGTGTATATGAAAAGGTTATGATTAGAATCACTGAAACATATATTTACCACGTTGCCATCCATTTGTTCTGCTTGCAACGTCCATCTTGATCCCTAAAAATATAAACAATACTGATATCAATGCAATTAATAATGAGTGCCGAAATACCCTAACAATTATGGCAGAAAACCCGAGGAAAGTTAGTAGAGGAAAATACTAAACATATTTTTACAAATGACATGGTGTAATCCCGTTAGTATAAGATATTCAACAAGATATACAATTGCTAATAGGTTTTTATCCTTCGAAATAGTCAACTTGTAAGTTTTTAGTCATAAGCTATAGAAGAGATTGTTTGTTTTTGTCCTAAAAATCAAATGAATATTTTTTTTTTGTTCTAGTAAATAAATTTTGGGTTCATCATTCGAGGATAAAGCAAAGCTTTTAAGTTTTATTATAGCATTATGTGTAGACTGTAGATTTTTGTGCTATGATAAAGTAAAAATTGTGGTTTTGTCCTAGGATACATTATAAATTGTTACTTTTTTGTCCTATGTACGAGTATACATTGTGGGTGTTCGTTCATATATAGCATAGGTTTTAAGTTTCACCTGTTGATGAGCTAAAGCCCAAAATACTGGAAGTGGAATAAACATGGCCAAGATTTTCAGTACATCTTTTATTTCATCAATGAATTCTTGCTAAAAAAGAAGGTAGAAGCACTAAGCATATAAAATGTATCAGTGACTTTTTTGGTATTTAATTATTTAAAATTAGAATAGAATGCAGATAAAGTTATAAGTGAGATTTCAATGCCTTTTACTTTTTCACTTAGTCTTGTGAAGTAAAATCCCCAAACAAAATTGTTGAGTTAATGTTTCTCTCTAAATCACAACCTTGTTTAGTATACTAAAGACGTTTTAAGTTATCTCGACCCCAATTTAATAAAATTATTTGATTCAAAGCACAAAAAACTTCAGAAATTGTATGTCTGAAGAAAAATAATAAATAATATGAAGCACATAGTATTTGTTAATTGATCACATTTGAAAATGCGAATTTCGTAAAACAGGCGATACAAACTTGTTTATGTGAAGCAGATATCTTGAGGTGATCCTGGAAAAAACTAGTAGCAATGTTAAAATGGCAAGATTTGCTTTTATCTTCATCAAAAACAAACATTCTAATCCCTGTCCAAATAACAATTTTCTTTGAATACAATTTTCAACATTTTACTACACGTATAAAACTTAAAAAAGTTTCAGTGATTAACAAGCCATTTGATAAATAAATAAACAGGTAATTACCTCAAATTGTACAACAGCGTAGTCTAGCCAATGTCGTGTGTTTATTTTACCTCTTACTTTGCCATATATACCTAGCTGAAAATTACAAATACGATTTTAGGCATCAAAACATTTGCAAAACAATTATTAGCAAAATTTCGAATGCCAAAAAAAGAAATTGGTGCAACTGTATTAAACAACCGAGCTAGAAATTTAATACATTTGTAAAACAATTATAGTAAAATTTCGAATGCCAAAAACAAAAATTAGTGCAATTGTATTAAAAAGTTATTAATCGATGCATTGCAATTTTAATTTTTAAAGGATTTGGAATATATTAAATCAAATACAATCGTACATCGTGTTATGTATTCATTACAAATAAAATTTGGAATGGAGTAGAAAACAGCAATGGTTCTCAAAAACAAAGGTATACTACTTCATGCAAAGTATTTCCTAATCTAAATTTGGTAAAAAGTATTTTGGTCCTTTGGGTATTTTTTCAACATCTTGAAAACAATTTTGGTTTCATAATTTTAGTCAAAGCTCTACTAAGGAGGGACTGTATTTCGAAAATGTCGTCTAGTGATGTAAAAATAAAACTGGTATAATATGTAATTCAATCGCATTAATGCGTTAGTTGATTCTTAATTCCAATTACACACATGGTAGGTGTAGCTCGCTAAAAAGGAGTTGCTTACCCTTCAGGGCGGCCATGCCTTAAATTCCTGGTGGAATTGCACGTGTTTAACCAAATATGTCAGTTTTTAGTTACCTTTGGGATTTTGGATTTAACATTGGTTATTATGTTTGTTTATGATTTAACACAAAAAACAGACAGATAAAATGATAAGTGTGTGGGGTTGTCCATCATTTTGAAGCCGACGTTGCAGTTTCATAAAGTTCTAAAAAGATTCTTATTAAAATGATAAAGATCGTGTTAAAAGGTCACTAACTGACTGTTTTTGTACGCAAAAAATATTGAAATATTTGGAAATCATATTCATTTTCACAGAGAGGTTCTGTGATTTGTAGGCTATCGTATTAAACCTCACAGAAACGAAACTGATATGTCTTTACTACAAAGTTTGGTAACTAGCTAGCTGTTTATTCTGTATGTGTGAATAACACTTACATAAATACACCTTGCCATTCTACCAAACAAATTCCCAGATGGTGGATTCTTTATGTACATCTTACGGCCACTCACAAACAATACTAAAATACAAATCAGATTATAATATCATTTCACACTAAACTTTTTATTTATTTTATGATCAACTTTAACGTTTATTTTTTCTGTATTCTTTATACGTTTGACGTTCAAAGGATTATAATAATTTCTGCACAACTATAATGAATATAATATTAAACTCTGCAATACACACATCGTGTATTCATCTTTGACCTGGTCATGAACACATAATTTTACTTTGTCAAAAGGCTTTCGATATATTTGTAATGTTTTGTAATACAATTATTTTCCAACAAAAAATCGCTGTTACAATAGGCACAAACTGTGCATCATTGCTTCCTGATTTTTTCCTTATCCTAAAGAACGATTAATGCAGAACCATGTTAGATCTTGAGAGAAGACTGTCACCAAATATTTTATCTGCATGCAGTTAACATAGACGATGTTCTATCTCTTAATAATTCTAAATTTGAAGATTATGTGAATGTCATCTAATCAAGTGAGCTTGAAATAAAAAGATACGAGTGATTCTTCAAGTTTTGCTTCTTTTTTTTACTTTACTTTAATTATGATGCAAATTGCCCACAAAAGACTACATTTGATGTTGCATGACAAACGTGATATACCTACTTCTCTGCTTATAGTTTGTTTGTTTCCAAAAAATAATACGCTATGGTAGAGCTAGTTTTCAACACGGGAACTTTATACAATTATGCAAGCTGCTTACAAAATAATTTTTAGACAAGGGGTATTAAAAGCCTAGGCTTATCAGGATCCTAAAAGTATTATGACCGTAATAACAATATTGTATATAAGATCAAACTTTACTCAGCAAATATCTGTCGTCCCACAATGGCATGATCCTTTAAATCTTAATTTCCAATTCACACGCGAGGTGCGTAGCCGGTTAAAAAAGAGGCGATTACACTTCCATGACACCCAGTCTCATTTTCATGATAGAAGTTTAGTTAATTTGCAAGTTTAAAAGTTTTTACTTTGCTTTTGTGATTGTGATTGTGATTTAACTATTTATCGGAATTATTTATTTTGATGCATGTCATGTTTAAAGAAGAATTCTACATACCAACAGATACAAACATTAATATAGCCGGCACTCCAAACGCCAACGGATAACAATTACCACCAAAACACTTTACATCAGCTATTAATATATAAATGATGCATATACACATGATTAAGAACAAGAGAAGTCACATTAGAAAACATTCAGTTCATATGGCATTTACAACCATGGCAAAAACCAAATAGATTCAATCCAGTCTATCAATGTCGCCCATTGGAACCAGTAATGTCACCTTTATTGGCAGGTAATCCTTATAAACGGTTGCAAATAATATTAAGTAACAGCAATTGGAATGAAATTTACTGTTCACTAAAAACAGGATTTGCGATCCTTAAACAGAGGTTGCTTTTAAGAGAGATTTTGTCTGTATCGTGCCATATTGAGCGACAGAAGAGTTGAGGGTTTTTACTTTGCTTTTTCGGTTGTTATTTGAACATCAACCGGTATGATTTTTATTTATTTATATCATGTGGTTTTTGTGTATTCATTGTTCATTGTACAGGTTTTGCAACGTATTTTATCTCATTTTAATACTAGAATCTTGATATCATGTTTTATAGATCTGACTGATGACGTCACGACTTACCTCTGAGCACTGGAGTAAGCAATGTTGAGAATAAACTTCCGAGATTTATCATAAAATAAAACGCTGAGAAAAACGAGTCTCTTTCTTTTTCCTATAAAATCATCACAGAAAACTAATTGTAAAAGCAATGTTTAAAGGAACTAAAAACAAAGAAGACTCGTTCATGGAAAAACTTTCCATAATTTCAATTATTAGATTAAATAATTATGATTATAAACAGTGATTTTATAATATGGGATCAGTTTGTGAAAATTTATCTTCTCAATCAAAGAATGTACACTATTTAACCCAGGATTTGAAACTGTGTTTTACGCTGACACAAGGATCCTTGCACTTTTATTGAAGCGGCAGTGTGCTCCTTATGACTACTCGACAAATGTGCATAATTTCTTTGAAACTAATAAAAGAAACTCAATTGGCGGAAGATAATTAAAGGGAAATAATTCTAAAGTTTTAAATGTCATTCACTACTTCTATTCTTAATATATTTATCGAGGATTTACATTTGTTATCACTTCAACCATGATCAGGAAAACCTTACTTTCAGTTTCCATATAAATTTTCAACCACATTGATTTTTTTAATAAATACGTCTAGTAAAGTACACTTGACTAGATAGAATAAACAGCATATGGCACAGCAACAGGAATCTTTAAGAAACCTTAAAACACCTTAAGATTTCTGAAAATGTCTTTTTAAAGAAAAGTACATGAAACCCCCATTATTTTTTAAACATTGTTTGAAAAGGACATATTCCAAAAAGGATAAACAAAGAACAACCGATTATTGTCGTCAAAAAATTAGAATTTAAATAAACCTGTTGGAAATGGAGATTTGAACAGGCTAAATCAATATAAAATCTGTGTTATGCGATACTCAAGATTTTACCTGGTTAATGCCGATAACTCTGGATATATTAGAAATAATAATTTTTCATATTCTTTCCTATATATGTACACGAGAAATAATGATGAAGATGATATAAAACAAAATATCATTATAATATAAATGTGTCAATTAAAAAAACTAAAATACTTTCTCTCATTCTCTGATTCTTATTTGGATGCAAATTATTAAAAAAAACTAAATCTAGAAAATTATTTGCCAAAAACTTGATTTTTGTCATGTTTAGAATATCTTTATTCAGTGTAATAATTATTAAAAAAAATTAAAAACCTCCATTCAAAAATCTGAGATCATGGATAGAAATACATTTAATCATAAATAACTTCAGTATTGATAGAAAGGGACTTTGCAACCAGATAAGATACTGCACACCATTCAAATGTCACAGGTAAATACAATTACCTTTGATTCATAAATGATAACACAAGTATAGTGCGTCAAGTTTGATCTTTATACCAGTATTCAAAGAGATATTCTGTAATCTAGGTGCTATATAAAGTTGATATATACTGATGGATCATAGTAGCACTGGTAACCGGGTATTTATGGTAATAAAACATGCAGTCTTGTTTGAATCACACATTTAATTGGCCCAATCTTATATTTAAACTAAATGTCATATGGCCAGGTCAAACTTGACACGCTATACTTATATATAAACATAAACAAATACTCAATACTTATTGCGGCCCTAATTAAATTACATGTTGTTTACATTTATGGGACAAACTGCATATTCTTTACCTTATTTATTAATATCATGATAGAAAAATCTTATTTGCATCACGTACGTTCTAAGTTATATACATATAAAGTCAAACATGTCTATAAAGGACACCCAATGGAATCAGTAACTATAAAGGACACCCAAGGGAACCAGTTACTATAAAGGACGCAAACGTGAACCAGTAACTAAGTAATAAGGACGCAAAAGGAAAAGAGTAAAAGTGTTTTTTATGGACAGGTGGTTTTTATATACAGGTTCAAACAATAAGAGTAAAGAACTAAGATACAATTCTACTGGCCTTTATCAGCAGGTGGTCCTTATATAGAGGTGGTCTTTAAGACCAGGTTGGACTGTATCTTTTCATTATTTATTGGTATTTAGAATCTGACCAAATGTCATATATGTCTCTTATTTAAAATGCATGAATAAGAAAGAAGTCATATTCTAAAATTGAATAAATGCAATTTTCATCATTTCATCAATATATATAATATATACAGTCAAACCTGTCTCTAAAGGTCACCTAATGGAATCAGTGAAAGTAGCCCTTATATACAGGTTCAAGTATCACGAATAAAGAGCAATTGGAATAAAAGTTTACTGGTCCTTTTATATGGGTGGCTTTTTCAGGCATATTTGTATGTTGTACGGTTTTTACGGAGTATTTTAAGGATTTATAACGAGCAGATAAAAGAAAAGATTTTTTAAAGATCTGTAAGATGCCTTCAAGGATCCGGACTTCACTGTTATATATCCCGTATTCGGAAAACATTATAACGAGACAATGATTTAGGATCATGCTAGAGAATCGGTGTCTGCGCTCTTGTGTTTGCTTTCGATGAGTTCCGACTGGAATATAGACAATATCCACACTGAGGGTCTTCACAGACGATGACAGAAAAACATATAACTGCCCAAAGACTCGCATTTGCAATTACCAAAAATTGTCAGATATAAGCTGTTGAGAAATTGAATAAGCAAAATATCCTTATGACTTTTTTTAGTTTGAACCTGTCAGAACAAACCTGTTTTTTCCTTGTTACACGTTTACATTTTATGTAGGTATAGCAAAAAATAAATTGCCCTTGAGTTAGGGAGGGCCCGGAATATAAACTTTTATTCGCATGTGACTTGCGACTTGTTGCGGATGAAAACATACATGTATTTATATCTGCCTCTCTCAAAGACAATAATTGTATATTGCCGCAAACTGTCAAATAATTTTTTTCTGGTGTGTCAAACTGTCGATGTTCTTCGAAAACAATTATTTTGTGGGGTAGTAAATTTTTATTTTCCATTTAAAATAAGATAGTAATATATGACCATGTTGTTAGCAAATAAGATCAAATATCAGGATGTTCACAAAAACAAAGAAAATTGTAACATCGTGTGAATAAATGTTTTAAAAGTTGGCTTCAATTACATTATCATATCTCAAAACATTAATTGCAGTGTGATTAAGGTCACGGGTAACAAGTCTTACTACCAAAATTTCCTATTGATTTTAAGGAGTGAAAGTAATTTTGGTTTTTCATAATTACAGCTAAAACTGATGAAGTGATTTTACCTGACCTTGGCCAAACTGGTCAGCGCCAAACGCTCCAACACATGGTTTAATTCCCCCAGTGCCAAATGCTATTAACAACAACCCAATCATAGGTCCAAACCTATAAAATAAAATTTAAAATGCAGTTGAAGAAGACAATGCAATGAAAAATTAATAGCGAGAAATCAGACACTGAATAAACTTTGTGAATCGACAAACAGTACTTTTTTGTAGTTGTAGTTTAAATGAACGAACATGAGTTGTGGCATTACTGGACAGATGTGTCGAAATTGCAACCGAATCACCATAAACACTGAAAGCAATGCTAATCACATTAACATAAACAAAACTGATTGTCAACCGTCACAGCAATCGTAGAAATGAAAACTAATTGTATACTGTTTCGTCATAGGATACTTTGAGGCTAACTACCAAATGTTTGCCGCTGGGAGTGTGTAGCCATAATTTACATTTTACCGATTACAGTCGTTTTGCCACGTTACTTTCCAACCTTTTAAAATTCCGATCTTAAGCAAATGCATTGACATAAATGTTTTAGTAGTGTGTTTCAAATAATATGTATAAGTTAATATATCAACGGTAAATAATAAATTATGTGATTGTAAGTTTTGTTAAAGTTACATTTGTCTATTTTGAGCGAAACGTGTGATTTGTTTTAAATCAAAACACAATTTGCATTAAAGCAATAAGTTTTAATTAGGGTGTTTTAGTGGGTCAAATAACATAAAAAATTACCCTTACACTGTGAAGTGATATGTTTCAACAAAACAAAAATATTTTTAAAAAAGTGCCCCATGGACGGATATGCAGTTATTGCCAAGTGCCGAAATTCACTACACAAAATGTCATTCTAACATAGTCTATAGTATAAATATTTTAATTCAAAATTCGATCAGTGTCTATTTTGAAGACTTTTAATCCTTGTCCCTAGATTTCTTTTAGGATATTTGAATACATTGTGAAGACTTAAATATCCATAAACAGCCAAATTGATTAAGTACCGTAAACAAATTCGATAAATCAGTAATCGAAAAAGGAGTATTACTAAAACTGGCTTGCTTACCATTCTGGTGGAGGAAGTGCCGTTACAGACATGATCAGGTTACCAATCAAATACACTATACTTGGATATAGTATAGTCCTGTAAATATATAATTTAAAATTTCTACAAAATTATTTTTAAAAAAATGGAAGTTTAATGCAATGGCACAGGTAAGGTTGTCTGCGTTTGACTCACTGACAACCATAGCACCGGCTATCTTGCCACTTGTCACCTTAGTTCAACTCAAACTTTGATGTACTTGCATGTACAATATCTTTTCTAATACTTCTGGTTTTCTTACCACTACAGTAACTAAGTTGGTAGAGTACTCACTTCGTATGTGGGATGCCTTGGGTTCCAACCCAGGCCAGATCTGTTCAAGATTTGAAAAAAAAAATATCAACTGTTCTTTCGTCAATCACTCGGCAATTATTTGGAAGAGATCTTAATAAACTGATCTACTAATCTATTCTTAAATCACAATGCCAAAGCAAATTGAAACTTTGAAACTGATAAATAAGGTTAACACGAGAACTTAAACCTGGAAAATGAGACCGGGTGCCCCAGAAGGATTAGCACCTCCTGTTTCGCTAGCTACACCCGCCACATGTGTAATGTAAATCGCAAGTGAAAGGATCATGGAACTATGGGACGTCAAATACATCCAGGGTAATCCTGGACACAGAAGCATCATGCTTATCAACAATATTGCTATGGCGGTAGTAAAACGTTTTAAGGGCCCTGATCAGTCTAGGCTTGTAATATCCATAAGTCAACAACTTATTTGTAAGCAACGTGCTTCGTTGTATAAAGTTCCTGTACGTAGTGGGAACAATCTCTACCATATATTAATTGTGAAACAAAAACACCATATGCAGGAAAAGCAGTAACAGTGCTGCGAGAAAAAGAAAATTTAAAACAGAATAATTGAAGTTATCACGTTTGTCATACAAATGTTTACTCTGGGATATTGCAAGCCTAGGCACATGAAGAGCCTCAAAATGAATTATGGCTGCAATCATAATATTGTTGATAAATTGACGTCTCTGTATCCAAAATTATTCTCGGTTTATTTCACGTTCTATAGTTCTATGTTCCTTTTATTCTCAATTTTAATTTCACACTTGGCGGTTGTAATTAGCTAGACAGGATGTGATTACTCTTTCGAAACACCGTGACAAACTTCTATGTTGTGAAACTTCATGTGTAATATAGAACTTTTGACTTTACTTTTGGGATTGTGAGTTGATCATGGGTAGGCTTGTAATTTGTGTTCTGTTATTACATGTACATCCATATCTTACTCCAAGAGAGAACCTTTTTAAATGGGAAAAAAGATTTGATTTATATTTTAAACATTTCCGTTATTATCAGTGTCTGGAAAACCTTTTAAACAAAAACAGCTCTTCTTCTGTCTGGAATGTATAAGGGGAGATAACTATATGATTGACAAATGTTGTACGTCACATATTTCCGTAAGCCAAAATTGAAAAAGATAATATTATTTTTATAAATGAATAACTAGTTTCAGTCATAAGCTATATTTAAGGGGGTGGTTCAAACCTTTTGGTTAGGACCTGTCTCTATTCAAGCAATTCAAAATTGTGAGATCAAACCCAAGGATTTAAATTCTTCGCATTTGTCTTCCTTAGCTAAATTTTGTTTAATATATTTTGGACCTTTGAATATTTTTCGACCCCCCGAAAAACAAATTGGTTTCACAATTCTGTACCAAGCACTACTAATTATGAATTAGCAATAACGTGTTTTGAGTAAGAACAACAATTTACATATAGAAATGCAATCCACCAAAACATTTTTATAAAGACCACTATCGGGACCTTCTAAATTTGACTTCGGAGTTGGTCTTTAAAAAGAAGTTCTTTTTGGTTAAAATTTGAAGCAAGTGCTCTTTAAACAATGGTCTTCCCTAAAATGAAGTTTATAGATGTAGTCGCTACAGTAGGATTTATGGTAAAGACTTGGCGTATTAGACAGGCGTCCTTAAGGTAAAGGTGGTCAAGACACCAGATTTTAATGTAAAAATTTGTCTCAATTGACTAGTGGTCATTATATTGGTCGCTATAACAAATTTAAGCAGTTTCGTCTTCAAATTATAGGACGACAAGAATACACATGCATATAATTTTCAGAAGAGCAATTAGTTGCTAAAGCAGGCTTTACAGTGTTTAGAAGTTAAGGCACTTACCTGTATTTCCCAATGTATCCATCAGCTAACACAGCACCCATCAACGGACTAAAGTAACACAACATAGCAAAGGTATGGAATATCGCAGTGGCGCGATCAGCCTCAAATTTTAACCATTTTGTAAGGTACAATATCAAAATGGCTAAAAATACAAAATTGTAACTACAATTTGCTCGGTTTTAAATGCGAACACAATTACATAAATATTCAGTAATAGATAATTCACTGGAGTAGTGGTGTTATGGTGTTTTGCGCCCCAGACAAAAAAATCACTTATATCAAGGTTGTCAGTTCATGGATAGTGAATGACGCCAGAGTGCCCGGAGAAAACGGGACGCCTACTTTTGGCATTGCGATTTGGACATGAATTGGTATGTTTGTTTTTCTTTTGATTATATATACAATTTAAAATGTAGCATTAACCCATTAATATACGGTGTATTATTGCATAATAATTAAAAAAGTAGCACAGTTCAATATAAACTATTTCAACGTGATTGATATACCAGTACATAGTTGGTCCATATCAGGGTTTAACAAATATTCCTAACTAAGCTTTGCCTCGACTTAATCTCGTAATTTCAATTATTTGAATAATTTTGAAAGTTTTCAAAATATTCATAAAATTAATGTTCCATATTAAAAATCACGATAAGGCTATGATATCTATATTTAAATTCTGATTTTGATTAATGTATTTATTTAAAGTACTAAATGTTTAAGTTATCTTGTATTTGTAATTTATTCAATAAAAATATTGTTTATACAAACTTACCTCCCATTCCATAGTATGAAAAACGTTCACAAAACTCAGTTCCTAAAATGAGAAGTATGCTGCAAGGATAGTTTCTTCTGATAAAAACATTCTATGAAAAATAAAAAAAAGATCTGAAGTTTCTGAAAAATATCTCTGAAGCCAATTAATTGAAGAAATGCGAGTTTGTGAGTGTATTTGTATAGAGTGTTAGTGGCTGTCGGTTTTTTTATTATTTTTTTTTGGTATGAGGATGTGTGAATAGGGTTTTAAGGTGTGTGTGTGTGTGTGTGTGTGTGTGTGTGTGTGTGTGTGTGTGTGCAGGGGCGCACGGGTATGGTGGTGGGTGTGTTTGGTTCACTGGGTGGGTGTGTTTAAATAATATCATTTCTTCATTTCTTTCTATTTAATTCCTAAAAGTGTGTTGTTTGATATCTCTCTCTCTCTCTTTTTTTTTTAACTCACACATTTTTCCAATTATTTTTTCAGTATGAAACAAGGTCGTTGAATTTGGCGCTTACCAATTACTGTCACTTGACTAGTAGTACATGGACTATGTATATAAGATAATTAGTCTAACGTTACCTTTACTCGTCTCCATTTTTTTCCAAAAAAATTGTCTTTCTTTTTTGTGCCATTTTGATCATCAGATGTCTTAAGCAATGTATCATCTAATTGAGAAATGAAAATACATGTAAGCATAATTTTTGCAATAAAAATTTACAAAAACAAAAACATATTTGCAGTAAAAATACTGAGACAGGACGAAAACGTAACCATCATATTTGTTTTTCTCCGCTTCGACGACACCAGCTTCCGTAACGCGTACATCGAAGTTTACATACTGTGAAGTAACTGACAAATAGGCTAGCGGGATGAACAATTAAGGTAACTATAAGTATTTTTTGAAATATGTATTATTGTAATAAAACTCTGAAATGACCAGTTTAAACATTCCTTTATAGGGGTTTAGTTGAAACAGGGTTCGCCAATCAACCCCACAATATTTCGTGTGAAATGTCATGGAAAACGTTTACATTACAAATTCCAAGAATTGCGTTCCTTTTACAGAAAATGTCCGACCTAGCGATTCTATTCAATCCGGTTCATTAAAAATAAACTTGTGCATAAACGTTATTCACGCGATATGTGATGAACATCAATTTACTTTGAAGGGCACCAGCTTGCCACGTGTTACCTAATAACATCAGTGCTTAATATTTTCCATTGGATATATGTTGTAAAATAACTTTATGTTTTACGCGAGTTGAGTTCAGTTATGGTGTTTAATGTCCCAGTCAAGAATATTTCACTTATATCGAGAGCTATAGACGGAGGTGCAGAAATGTCTGTGTTTTGCGCTGATGGCGTTATACAGCAAGGTGCCAAGCCTACCGCGACACGGGACCTTGTTTATCTTAAGTTCCAATCCGAAAGAACCGTGACTTTCATTCAGTGATGCCGAGTATACTTAGCGAAAGGACAGTCACTTTCAAGTCTTGGGTCAGACAGGGTCAGGGTTCGAACCCATGACCTCCAATTTACGGAGCAAGCACTCTACCAACTGAGCAACTGCATTGGTCTTTTGTTTTACGTGGAAGTTGCGTTTTATGTCGTTTCACGTGATCGCAGGTGGTGAATCTGATTGGATAGTTTCAGCTTATATCAATATATACTTTTGTCCATACCTTCTTTTGCAATCTGTGTAAACAGTTCATCCTCACTATCCGTTAAGACTATCATCTTCGTCTTGGTATTACCTGCTTAAAAATACATACATAGAATAGTGTATAGTACTAGTCATGGGTCCTAATACAAACCAAACTACCTTAATGAAAATTACCCAATTAACGGACTTGAAGCGGTAGAATAAAAACTATATACAACTACACCAAAACCAAAACTGCCTCTTGAGTGCCAAATACCCAATTTAACCTCGCCAGTGTACATGATCATTTTTTCGTGGATAGTTATGGAAAAATTCTCTGAATGTAATTCCGGGAATAACGTCGTTTTCCGATAAAACTTGTCCGATCTTACGGTGGAAATAATACTTCCGCAAAATGACGTTATATAAATGTATGTGGTACCATATAACACGCTATCGAACCTTATTGCAATAATCAAAAACAAACATACAAATCCTACCCGAATCACAATCCAGAAGCAATGTAAAAACTTTGGAACTGACAAGTTAGGTTTAACATGTGAATTTCCATCAGGGAAGTGAGGCCCGGTGCTCCGGAAGGGTAAGCGCCTCTTCTTTAATTAGTACTCGATTAAAAGAATTTTTGATTGATACCCACAATGCACATAGAGACCTGTCAAAAGTTTCAACATCGAGCTAACGAAAATCTCATATGGTGAGTGACTGAGATAAGATAGTGGTAAAATAGGTGACGAAAAATAGATAACACCTCTAGATATAGCTAACGAGGGAACGAGATGGGCTGTTGATTCTGCAACTAATTCGTTAGCCAAGTGTTAAACTTTCAACAGGCCTGTGCAGGCCTGTATTGTAACTGGTCCATACGGAAATTTGATGAAGTCAATGATATCAACAATACAATTTAATGAATACAAATTCTCACCGTCGATTCCGATAACTTAACAAAAATTCTTAAAAATTGTTCCAAATTAGTTAAGTAGAGTTAAATAATGGTGTTATACGCCACAGAAGAGATTTTTTAGCATAGATATGAAAAGTTCTGAAAATGGTGGAGAAAGCCGGACTGCCCGGAGAAAACCCACCTATCTTCGTTAAGCGAACTGACAAGCTTATTTACGCTGCAATGTTCCTAATGGGGATTCGAACCCAGATGGTGCGATCGCGAGGCACTGTACGTGATCCCTAATGCGCTTTTTAGACCACTTTCCCAGAGATGTCCGATATCAAATGAGTAGAGTAGGATAGAGTATGTACGCCCCAGTCAAGATTTTATTCACCCAAGGCGGTTACTTCTAAAACGATAAAGAAAAACGTGGCAGAGTACTGGAGAAAACCACCTACCTCTCACATGTAGGGTCTTTCGGACCGAGCAAGAATCGAACCCAGGCGGCGAAAGGCGATGTGGTTCAAAAACCTCTGCCTTAGATTACTAGGCTACCGACCCGTCTTCAGCCCCATCCCATCAACTAAGGAATAAAATACATTCAGGTTATATAGCCTACATAAAATAGGTTAACAGTTCATATAAATATGTTATGCACGGTATACGCTTAAGTAAGACTTTCCAACACGTCATACCTGTAATCTTGACCAACAGGCCGTTTTATGGTCAGTCTAACTTGAATTATACTTTGGCCTACATTGTGTGACTTCAGTTATACAGTCATTTAGAACTACTGTTTATTCGAGTACCTCGTCCATATACACATTGTTTACGTATACCGGGATATAGATTGTTTGCACACCTGACGTGCAATATACAAGCTTCATACGACTATTTGAATGTATTCGTGCACAACAGTAAATCTTGCTTAGATCTATATATAAATATGTGCATTAAAATGATAAGATGCTATAGAAATACTTTTTTATAATATTAGGTCTATGTTTTTTATTTATTTATTTATTTATTTATTTTGATTACTTAATAAATTAAAATGTTTAATTGACTTTTTTGTGATAATGCGTTAATAACAACACATATAAAGCCAAAAAGTGCATTCTCTACAGGCATTGGTAAATACAGTCGAACCTGCCTTAAAGGCCCCTTCTATCTATAAGGACCACCTGCTTTTAAAGGCCAGTAAAACTTTGTCCCAATTGATCTTTAATCATGTTATTTGAACCTGTATATAAAGACCACCTACCAATATCATTGTTAAGTACATGTATAATGTATCTGTATCCAAAATTACCCTGGATATTTGGATCTCTAGTTTCAAGTTACGTTCATTTCAATTATATTTTTGCACGTGGCAGATGAAGCTATCTAGATAGGATATATCTACCCTTTTCAAGAACCCAGTCTCACCTCTCTGGTTGAAATTCATGTGTTGTATAAATTAATTTGCAAGTTTTTACTTTGCCTTTTTTGGGTTTATGATTTGGATATGGACTGGTATATTTGTTTCTGATTACAATAAACAATGAAATGCAAAATAAAGATTTCATAGATCGCGCGCGCGTGTGTGTGTGTGTGTGTGTGTGTGTGTGTGTGTGTGTGTGTGTGCGACTCGTGACTGACACTCTGAAATATCCTAAAACACCTATGCTTAGCAAATTAAAAAAAAAAAAATACCGGCTCCATTCATAATAAATCAAAAACAAACATACTTATCCATGTCGGAATCACAATCCAGCAGCAAAGTAAAAACTTTGGAATTAACAAGTCAGGTTAGACAGGTAAACTTCCACCAGGGAAGTGAGGCCGGGTGCTCTGTAAGGGTAAGCACCTCCTGTTTATCTAACTACATCCACCACGTCTGTAATAAAAATTGTGTGAAAGGAACATAGAACTATAGGATGTCAAATATATCGAAGGCAATCCTGGACACATAGACATCAAAATTATCAACAATTCTGTGATGACGGCCATAAAACTTTTTAGCGCCTTGATAAGTCTAGGCTTGCAATAACCCTGAGTCAACAATTCATTTGCAAGCAGCCTGCTTCGTTGTACAAAGTCCTCGTAGTGGGAACAAGCTCTACCATAGCGTATTGATGGGAAAACATACACCATAAACAGGTTGTCAAGATTGATTATTTACCTAATGCTCAACACAAATTATTAACAAAAGTTCATGAAACTACTACCCCCGTAAGTACTCCCATTAAATGAGAGTCCTAAACGCTGATCAGACGTTTTTTATATTGACCAACGATGCACAATATCAAAAGACATCTTGCGAGCGTCTCGGACTCTTATTTAATAGGAGTATCACGTAAGTAGCTTTAGCTGTTTAGTTACATTAAAATCTAGTCCGACTAATCAGGGCACTAGACACCCATTTTATGGGGTAAAATCATGTTCTGTGTGTGGAAGGTTGGGATTAGAACTCTGGTCGAATCTGAACAAGTCTTGAAAATAGTTAGTAAATGCACTGCTCTTTTGCAAACCAATCAACAGTTTAAAAAAGAAAGTCAATGATCCTTTGGAAAAGACATTAAAAGCCTAGCTATATACATCGTGTCACGGTAGGAGTGCTAGATATATGCTATATGCATATGATATCAATTTACTTGTGCACTTGTAATCTTTTCAATTAAAAATAAGATACCAAACCAACTCATACTAATGATATGCAAATATCCTATCAATGTTGATGCTTTGCACCAAATTTTGTGAAATAATGTTTCATAGTCTTGGAGAATTACTCCCGAAACATTGTTTGACTACCAGCCCACTATGTATATAACACTAGAAGGGGGTTTTACCGGAATAATTGCGAAATTCCGGAATAGTTAGACACTTTCCGTAATGTTTGGAAAAATCCGGAATCTTAAGACGAAAATCCGGAATAATAAGTCAAAAACCGAAATATTTGGGCAAAATCCGGAATAATCAGACAAAATCCGTAATTATCGGTCAACATCCGGAATAATTGGACTATATTTTTTACGGTAAATTTTCCGGAATCTAAAAATCAGGATTTTGTCTAATTATTCCGGATTTTGTCTAATTATTTCGGATTTTGCCTAATTATTTCGGATTTTGACTTATTATTCCGGAAAATGTCCAATTATTACGGTAAAGTATTTTAAAAAATTTAAATTTTCAATTAGCGCCATTTTGTCGTTTTTCACCAACGTGCAAATAGTCGCACTTTCAAGAAAACTGTGTAAGGGGAAAAAATACCTGAAACTATCTATCACTTAGCTCGACAGCAGTCGACATCCTGTTCATATAGAAGCTTTCCGTACGAACGCATGTGCGCATGCGCGGATGTATCGTGTTGATACCGTGCTGAAGTTGAGACATATATATGTCTCTGGCTGAAGCTAACAAAGATTTATGAAGGATTAACTTTAATTTCTTAATAAAGTTTTGAAATATTAAAAACATTAATTTATTCCTCATATCATAAAAAAAGTATAAGTTTGATGTTTTTGATTAATTTTAGAGATTTTGGGACTTATTACGTTTGAAATTTTTAAGCTTTCAATATAGACTAGAATATACACTAGAAGGAGGTTTTACCGGAATAATTGCGAAATTCCGGAATAGTTACACACTTTCCGTAATCTTTGGAAAAATCCGGAATCTTAAGACAAAAATCCGAAATAATAAGTCAAAATCCGAAATAATCAGGCAAAATCCGAAATAATTAGACAAAATCCGGAATAATCAGACAAAACCCGGAATCTTTAGATTCCGGAAAATTTACCGTAAAAAATATAGCCTTATTATTCCGGATTTTGACCGATTATTCCGGATTTTGTCTGATTATTTCGGATTTTGCCTAATTATTTCGGATTTTGACTTATTATTTCGGATTTTTGTCTTAAGATTCCGGATTTTTCCAAAGATTACGGAAAGTGTCTAACTATTCCGGAATTTCGCAATTATTCCGGTAAAACCTCCTTCTAGTGTAACCACCAATTTCTAAGGGGTTTGTCACCGAACAAGACCAGATGCACTGATGGTATATTTGATATGTTTCTACCTTCTATTTCATTGTTTAAATATTTTATTGTGTCAGTTCCACATGACCTTGAATGAAGGTCAAGGTCAATTACTTTTGTAGACTTTGTACCTATGTGCTGCAGCTATACAAATGTATGCAGTTCATGACAGCAAGATGTTTCAAAGGTTTTTACTACTTTCAGTCATATGACTTTAAATGATGGTCAAGGTCAACCACTTTCACAAAAACATTCCATGCCCTGATGCTATATTCGACTTTTCACTTTTTATGCAACATCTATATATGATATGAACATTTCCTATTAATGTTGATGCTTTGTACCAAGTTTCATGAAATAGTGCTTCATAGTTTTAGAGAATTCGCACAAAAAACAATTTTGAACAGCCGGAAGGAAGGACAGAGGAAAACTCGAATTTAATACCACCTCTTTCTTCGAAAGGCAGGGGATAGTTTATAAAACATAGGCAACTAAGAAATCCATTTTTATATTTTAATAGTTTCATTTGGAACAACATTAGAAATGATAGACATTTGTAAGAATCTTTTCACAATGAGTATTACACAATAGACATGTAACAATACAATGCATTTGTAACAACTAAAATTTCAAATTGAAATAAACCTTAATCTCTGAAAAACATGCATAATTATACGGAAAAAAAATTCAAAATTACAGTTTATTCCATTAAATTGAATTTAAAAGTTTATTAAACTGAGATTTCAAAATATTTCATTATTTATATAAGAATTCTGAAGACTATTTATTATGACTCTATAAAATTGAACTCATCTTTGACTGGTACCTGGTTCAATTTATTAATAAGCCTTACAAGTGGTTTGCTGTGCTCTTAATATTTTCAGATGGAGTCCTTGGTTACAAGTGGTTAGTTTAGGAATTTAACAACAATGACCTGTCACTTGAACTTTCATGAGAAATATTCATATATAATGATTCATCCAACACAAGGGTAGTTAGGATCAGCTGTTCATACATAAACCATGCATGTTCCCATTATGTAGACAAAATAAACACATGTGTTCCCATTATGTAGACAAAATAAACACATGTGTTCCCATTATGTAGATAAAATAAACACATGTGTTCCCATTATGTAGACAAAATAAACACATGTGTTCCCATTATGTAGACAAAATAAACACATGTGTTTCCATTATGCAGATAAAATAAACACATGTGTTTCCATTATGCAGATAAAATAAACACATGTGTTCCCATTATGTAGACAAAATAAACACATGTGTTCCCATTATGTAGACAAAATAAACACATGTGTTCCCATTATGCAGATAAAATAAACACATGTGTTCCCATTATGTAGACAAAATAAACACATGTGTTTCCATTATGCAGATAAAATAAACACATGTGTTTCCATTATGCAGATAAAATAAACATGTGTTCCCATTATGTAGACAAAATAAACACATGTGTTTCCATTATGTAGACAAAATAAACACATGTGTTCCCATTATGTAGACAAAATAAACACATGTGTTCCCATTATGTAGACAAAATAAACACATGTGTTCCCATTATGTAGACAAAATAAACATGCGTTCCCATTATGTAGACAAAATAAACACATGTGTTCCCATTATGTAGACAAAATAAACATGTGTTCCCATTATGTAGATAAAATAAACACATGTGTTCCCATTATGTAGATAAAATAAACACATGTGTTTCCTATACATAAATGTATAGGCCCATAATAAATATTTAATTTTTAAAGCTAAAATTGACAGGTCAAACCTGTTTGGCTATACAACTAGATTTAAGAAATGACATTCTGATCATTGTATTTCAAGGGGTAATGAAAGATAGTGTGGCGTGTGCTAAATTCGATGGCAAAGCCCTTCATTTTGAATTTGGCATGCGCCACACTATCTTTCATTACCCCTTGAAACACCATGAGCAGAAATGTCATTTCTTATATTTACAATTTTTTCTTTTAATAAATATTTTGTATCTTGGTGCTATTTTTTCCATATCTGCTCATGTCATATAGGGTTTTTAGCCATGCGAGTTTAACGTATCTCACATGATCACGTGACCCCCTGTGCGGGACATGACGTAATATTGCAGGAAAATTGATACACATCAAGGGTCATGACCCCTATTGTCTTTCAACAGGAATTGCAATACAATTGCTTCTGCATGTTTCATTGAAGAGAGATAGTCATATTGTAAATATTGACCTTTACTAATAATTTTTAATTTTCCTTTCATAAAATTATAACATGCTAATCTGTTAAACAAATTTTGAAAATTTTTTGGCAAATTGTGCTCAATTTATAATCCCTGATTTATACAGTATAAATAAAACAGCTATGTTCACAACTTCATACATAAATTTCTAGAAAAAACTCTGAAAATACCAACAACATTTTACATATACAATGGTGGGATATACACATGGGACAACAACCACAAAGAGAGATCTTATTGTTCTACAAGTATTGCAAAATTCCTTAAAAATCTACAAAACAAAAATTAAATGGTGAATTTTTTTAAAAAAAAGGATTTCATGATCTATTGCTAAAGCAAAACACATCCTTAAAAATTCCGCAAAACAAAAATAAAATGGTGCATTTTAAATATAATAAACAGGATTTTCATGATCTATTGCTAAAGCAAAAAATTTTTATGGTTTCCCAACAAGAACACATGGGAACAAGAGTAATACCTAGTTAAAACAATAAATCAGAAATTGATGTCAAAAATAGTTTTAGTGAGTTCTGGACAATGAAAATATTTATTCGAGTTTGAGATATCTTTGTCCTATACTGTTACTAGTGTAGGATTCTTTTTCTCACACATTTGTAGCATAAAAACATGATTTGTAAACAAAACATTGCCTCAAACGTTCAATTTTCAGGCCACCATCCCTGTCTTCTGAAAATGACATAATCAATTTTGTTGACAATCTCACGAAAAATGATTATGACATCATCAATTAAGCGTGTGTTAGTGATTGTGACTTTGAGATATTGTTGGTTGAGAAAAATGATCTTATCCCTAGGGTGAGACAGAACAATCTCACATGGGTAAAAACGTGGAATTTCCATGTCTCATGTGTGAGAATATTATATAAATTGCTTTAAAATCTAACATCCAACACCAAAACTTAACTAACCAACAATTCTATTATATAATAAAAAATTTATGATTTTTTTGTAACAAAAACGAACACATGGGAAACACGAATTGTTTTAGTTAAAATATGAATTTAATAACAAAATGGCATGTCTGATAAATTAAAAGTATATTATAAATTGCAATAAACATGAAAAGTCTAACAACCAACACCCAATATAAAAAATATAATAATAATTAAAAGTTTAGCAGTAAACAATAACAAGAGCCTTGTTGCTATATTTCAAGAGAAACAATAAAGGTATAAAAAACAATAACAGAAAAGAAACAAAGTTCTTCTAAAAGAGTGAAAAAGGCAACAATTCAAATAATTGTTACCAAATTTAGATACATAGGATTTCAACACACACACATTTATATAACTGATATGTGTGTGTGTGTGTGTGTGCATCTGTGAGTGTGTCTCTGTGTGATGAAATGCCATTGACTAAAAAGTCACTTTGAGACAGAAAGCATATTTATGAAAAATTCCTAAAAGATTTAATATAAAAAATAATTTACATATTTGATTGGTACATCTAACTATAAACTTGAGATATATATTTCATGATTATTTCATGCATATAAAACAATAGATGGTGTGTGTGCTTTTGTGTGCATTTTGTGTGTGTGTGTTTGTACCACTCCCCCAGTCACATTATACTGACAATGGGTGAACCAGTAAAGGCCAAAAGCAAGGAAATTTTACTTTCCCACATGTGGTCTGAGCAGGGCTTGAACTCATAGTGGTGAGAGACCCTGGATTTATAGACTGACTTCATATCCATTAGGCCACTGCGGCCTTTCTGGGTTACTTCTTAATAATTGTTATAATTACATGTAAATGTAACAGTCATATATATATAAAAATGTATAAAATAAAACAAATGAAAATGTTAAAGATTTACATGTATAACATTTTCAGATAGAGATTCGTTCATAAATTTAATAACACAACCAAATTTGATTAACAACAAAAGCAACAAACTTCCTTTTAATTTTTAAAATTTTAAATTATAGTTATAATTATTGGAAAATGTAAAACTTAAATCTTAATCTTATCTTAATATCCAAAAATGCAGATCCATGAGTATAAGCGACTTTCCTAACTTTTCTTATTTATTTTTAATCTCATTTAGAAGGATAGGAGTAATGGATGTTTTACATTCCAGTCGATTTTTTCTTCACTTATATTGAGACGGTCTGTTCTGGTAGAGGAAGAAACCAGAGTATATGCCGGAAACAACTTACTTCTGGCACATAAACTGACCAACTTCCTCAAGATAAAATCTACTTGAGTGGGAATTAGAGCCTGGTTGAAATTAGATAGTGGATAAAAACCGCAATGCCACTAAAAAGCCAAAAGATGCAGTTCTAGTATTAGCGAGTGTGGGATTCTGAATTTAGTAATGAGAGAATCTTTGATCTAGAGTAAACAGGTCAGAATACCCTACTTAAACAACTTTGAACTATCCTCGTGTCATGGGTTTTAGGCGTATTAAGACAGTATTGCTTCAAAAAAAAATTAATAAGAGATCATTTGTGACGTTTGGCTTGTAAATCAAATAAAGACAATCTTATTTATCGAATCAAACCATCAATTTTTTCATTTCATACCGCAATTTGTTCGGAGAGGTGATTTTGTCTGCATGTTAGTTTACAATGATATTTTTGGAACGTCATATGTTTCCGCACATGTCATTGGTCAACAGAAGGAGTGACTCAAAAGCGGAACCGGATTATAAGGTGGCTCTATACTGCTCAAAATGTATACAGCTCTTGAATGCTAGTCAAAACTAAACCTTTTATATCTTAATTTTTTGGTTAATCAACTTCGTTTTATTCTAGTTATTATTTTCTTTTGGTGAAATAACGCAAGTAAAACTACATATAAACTATATATAAGTTGCAAGCAATATTTGTAAAAAAAAATATATAAGAACAGAGCCACCTTATTCTTTCGATTTCATATTGTACAGACATGCTAACCATGTGGCAGTCACATGATTATATTGATGGCGTCGGGAACGCTGCCAAATGTCAACATTAGTAGCAGTTGCATTGTTTTTTTATTGTAACGTCGTTTAACAATAATACTTAATTCGGGCATAACAGAAACCACAGGAAATACCATATGTAAGGAAGAACTTGCTATATTTTCGATATTAAGCTTGATTTTCCACATTTCGATTCAGAGGCAAAAATTCCGGTTTTTACCTTAAAAAAAGTTGTCCGAGGAAATGTTCTATAAATGCACGTGCATTTGATATCCAGAGAAATAAATATGCGCCGAAAACACATGTCCGCCGAAAACATATGACACGACGATATTTGTGACCTCATTAAGAAACAAAAACTCTCATATGCAGCAATCAATTTATCTAAAATATATACATGTATCTATTTCCTACATCAACAATTTTTTGACAGAAATATATTTTTATTATGAATTGTATGACCAAATTGCATGTACACATATCCATATATAATCTTTGGCTTTGTTTTTATTTTTTTTTTTTGGCCTTATTTATTTTAAGGAAGACAACATATATTAATTTAATATATAATAAACATTAAAAAATAAGGATTTTGATTTTTAAGACAAGTTGAAAATACAAAATACCCAAACAAACACAACACAGATGCCCACATACAAGTTGTAAGCCTAAAGTTATCAAAAGGTAATCTATGATTTTGCTATATTTTTTAAAAACTACCTTCTGCCTTTAAGATTGGGAAAAATGAAGTTCTTAAACAATGATAACTGCATTATGAATGCTTGGAAAAACTAAGTTCCTCAATGCAAAGATGTCATATGAAATCTATTTTGTGGGCAAGTTTAATCTGCTAGTGTATAACCACTTTTTTCGAAATGTAAATGGCCAATTTGGGAATTTTTTTTAGTCATTTTCCCCCAGGGGAAACTACCTTTATTCAGTAGTAAATTTAGCCAAACAAAATCACTGGTAATATGACAAATTAAATGCATATAGGCTGTAAAATCATCTTTATGGGAGATTAAATTTCACCATTTTTGTGGGTTACTGAATACCAATATATTTTATGTCAAAAAAAAAAAAAAAAAAAAAAAAAAAAAATTCACAAACGCAATTCCAAAAATTCTCCAAATAACTTTTCTTTTAAATTGCAATTTATAACCCTAAAAATATGAATGATTCTACAATATGTAATTAATACTAAAAATCTGGAAATTTTCGTGTTAGCTTATTTTCATGTACAGTAAATTTGTGAGAATGAAAAAGAAATGTGCAGCGAGAGTCATAGTGATCTATCGGCCACCGCTAGGCCATGGAGAACCACCTCGTGAAATGAAAGAAAAAAATTCCTGTTTTACAGTATTTAAATTTGTTTGTTTGTTTAAACTACAATATATATATAAACAACCATGCAAATATATGTTTTAACATCGACATATATATGTATATAGACAAACAATATATATGTTGTGTACATGTTATGATTTTGTACAAGTTATAACTTGTACAAAATAAGCATACAAGTTATAACTTGTACGATGAGATCATACAAGTTACAACTTGTACAATTTTTGTTATACAAGTTATAACTTGTACAAAATTTTTAAGCCAAAAAATAATAACTTGTACAACTAAGTAATTTAATGTTTACCGAGTAATAGTTACGTTTACTGACAGCGAAACTGAAAATAGTGAGACAACAGACAATGATCAGACAAATGAGCAGACAGCAGATCTAAACACAGCTTCTAACATCGTAGAAAATGTGAGAGTATAGGAAGTAACATCACAAGAAAATGTTGTTATTGTACATGCCAGGAAAAGGGCAATTTCTGGACAAGCAATACAGGCAAGTGAAATGGAAAGCCTCAGCAAGAAAAGGGTTTGTGACTTAAATATTGGTGATAATATTGTTATTCCAATTCCAAGAGTAGACCGTGGACCGACTGACTGCCGAAATATAAAAGGGATTATTTTAGATAAAACTGGGCATGGATTTAAGGTGGGAACTAAAGCTGGGGTCCTTGCTGGATTTTTAAACATGAATCAGATTGAAAAGATATATGGAATTAACACTATGGAAGTTACTGATGTTCCTGATAGAAGGGATGTTTCAATCAGACATCCGTTCAAATTTTATCGTTCAGTGGTGGTCAGGGGCATTTGCACTGTAGCTGTAGGTCCGGCTGTAAAACTGCTAAGTGTAAATGTAAACTGGCAAACTGTCTCACACTAGGATCTGTCACGAGAGGCTTGTTTTATACTCTTGAGCAATCAAGGCCCCTTCCTTGTCTCGTTCCTTCTAAAATTTGGATTATTCATCTCACTATGCATCAATATTTTATGTAATAATTCATCTGCTGTTGAATGTTATTTGAAATATAGTTCAAAGTTTGCAGCTGAATAACATGTACTTAACAATAGTGTATACAACAAAGAACAAAATATACAATTTAAGTATTGAAAAATAACCAGACAAAACAAGATAATAAGACAAACACATATGGAGACATGTAAAAAACAAATCTGTACAAGTTATTATTTTTCTGCTTAAAAAATTTGTACAAGTTATAACTTGTATGGCAAAAATTGTACAAGTTGTAACTTGTATGATCGCAGCGTTCAAGTTATAACTTGTATGATTATTTTGTACATGTAATAACTTGTACAAAATCATAACATGTACACGACATATATATATATATAGATAAATATGTAAATAAGATCTGAGGAAAAAATATCAGATTATTAAATTAGAAAAATAATATCCATTATATTGGTAGAGTAGACACACATGGCACAATAAAATCTCCTTAAAACACCCTGTATAAGTTTGCCATTTCACTTATTGCCACATAATTTCCAAGTCAAGTCCAAAATTCAATTTTGTAGGTATGCCTCTCTCAATTTGTCACCATACTCCTTTATAATGCCAAAACTTGACTGAACAAACAATTAATTGAGGTTTTACTTCATTTTTTTCATTACAAAATTCCAATATATATTCAAGAATTTTGAAAATTTAAATAAAAATTATATAGATGCACTAAGTCTTGTAAAATTTGTAGTTTTAAATATAACTTTATCAAGGATAAATACTGGAATAAAAATAAATTTTCTAAACAAAAAAATAAAGCATCTTTGTGACAAGAAGGTCAGCAGGCGGCAACCACAAGGTTAAAATTTTGAGCATGTCAATTTTTTTGTTTTCAATTTGTCGTAAACATAATCTGTGACACTAAAATATAAGAATGCCTGAATCTCTTTATCTAGAAAAAAAATAAACAACTTTAGAATAACCCAATAAATACAAAAATTTAAATACAGACAATTGTTTGTTTAAAAGCACCACAAACATGTGCCATATTGGTCCCATAACAATGAATCCAATCATACAAAAAACAGAAAATAAAAATTTTACAGATACATGTGTCCTATGTTCTGTTGCGTAGAGAACTTTCCGAGGTATTTCCTTGTAGTGGTATATCTTCATTATTTTGAATATTGTTTATGAGTCCCGATGTATCCTCGACCTCTGACCCCTCGGAAACAGTAACCGTGGAGTAATCTCGGTATGTGTAGAAATATGACATAATCATAAATATCAAACTATCCACAGCCATCAATGCAGCAAAGAAGAAAAATTCTCCTACCTGGAAAAGATAAAAAAAAAAATACAGATAGCCTTAATCACAATAATTTTATTTCATCAAATATGGTACTGAAGTTGTCATGTGAAATGACGTTGGCATGTTTCCCATCAGTGCGTCTTTGGTTTCCCTAATCAATGTACTATTGTTTACTATTATGCAAACAGCTGGATAGACAAAGAGTCTACTTTTGGAAAATTTCATGATAAACCAATTACAACTGATACATCATTTGCAAAAAGTATGTTAAATAAATAATCTAAAATTAAAATTACGTAGATATGCAAGTATAGAGTTAATTCAGAGGCCCGTTTAAGACAGTGTTGGTGCACATGACACTGTTACCGATTTACCTCTTTATCAGCACCTCCTTAGGTTTAGGGGAACATTTATGTTGCAAATTCCAGGAATAATGTCAAAGATTTAGGTTCACTAACTGGCAAAATTGGCCCTGTTTCAGATATTTTTGATATTTGTGCTACAAAATACTAATAATGAATACTCTTCGAAACAACAAAAAAAATTCTATGAAATGCACTAGTTTGGTTTGCATTTGTCCCAATATGATAGTATTATTCAATTCTGTATTTCAGATTTCTATATTTTCAGGGCAATATTTGACAGTTAGTGAAACTAGCTCTTTATGAGAAAAATGTGACCTGACATGATTGCATATTCTAAAGAAATAATTGTTTCACTCAAGTTGTTAACAGAATATCACATCGTACAGCTACTGTATAGTGAGGATCCGTTCAATAGCTCATTCTGAACAGGAAAATAGTCATCCTCGTTCATGATATATCTGACACTGTTACTGATGTAGGATTCTATTATTTCGTAAGATACACATGATATAATGTACAAGTCATCATCTAGATGAGAGTCATTAGTCTGGGAGGACAGCTCATCTAAAAGAAGGAAAACTCGGACGTAAAACCTGGATAGAATGGCTTCATTAGCTTTGGTAAGCAACCATTTTAGAGGATGAAAACCTTAAACAAAAACCCTGGCCCTCCAAGTTGGGGTGTTAGGCATGAGGTTAACTGCCTCATCCTGTAAAAAGGTTTAGTTACAGAAACCACAGAAAAAAGTGGCCTTATGTCCCACCAGGGACAAAGAGGATAGGTAGGTAATGTACAAGTTTTGCTGTTGTTTACCAGTATATAACTCACCTGATTCGGGATGAACCGACTTTCTGCTACTATCACAACAATAAGATCACCAAATGCTGTCGTCAGTAACCAAGCTGCTTGTACCACAGACTTCATTGATTTTGGTGCCTGTTAAGAATATAGAGTAAAACATGCTATAGTGACCAACTCTATATATAAAGATCGCTTGTTAATTTAGAATATTATTTTAAATTTCTCTTTGCTTCATATTTCAAATCCAAAAAAATATTTTATTTTTAAAGACCACCTGTACCACAGACTTCATTGATTTTGGTGCCTGTTAAGAATATAGAGTAAAACATGCTATAGTGACCAACACTATATATAAATATGCTTATTAATTTAGAACATTATTTTTAAACTCCCTTTGCATCGTTTTTCAACCCCAAAAAACTATTTTTAAAGACCGCCTGTACCACAGACTTCATTAATTTTGGTGCCTGTTAATGAAGTTCCCCTGTGTACCACATGATCAATACCTCTTAACATTTGTGCAAAACATTTTGAAAAACTTTTAGGTCAAAATTTCCTAGAGTAAGAACAATTTATAGGAAAAAGGTGAAATGAAGTGATTCCATCTCCAATGGAAATAACTGACGTATTGGCGGCCATGCCTTTTATGTTCTGACACTGGCCGCCATCACAGTACCAAGCAGCGTCATGGCAACTAATGACGTACTACTGTCAGTGATGTCATTAAATGGCACAATTCAGGCCAAGTTTTCATTTCCTTTGTGGGAACATTGTGAGTGTGGCTGGCTATCCGTCAATTTTTCCACAGAAATGTTATGAAATATCAGGTGGTAGACTGGCAAACCTCATAAAACTTGCTATAGTGACCACCCATGTTTCTGAGATACGAGGTTGTATGTTTCTGTGTCAAGCAGAGAACAGTGTGTTAAGAATGGTAGAATTTAGTCACCAGCTTGAATTCAGACTACCGGGTACTGTAAAAGAAGAAACATTCGCATGGAAAAAATATTCAGGATTTTCTTCCCTAATCTTATCACAAATATATCTTCTCAGCTAAACTTTCTGATTTTCCTTGGTACACTTTTTCCACAGTCAGAACCGTGAAAATTTCTTACCACGAAATAGTTTAAAAGGTCAAAACGTAAAAATTTTCTACAGCTAACATTTCTTCTTATAAGTAAATGTTTTGGGTAATAACTACTAGGAAATTTTCTCTTTAAGAAGTCATATATTTCAGTGTCAAGCAGTGAAAATTACAAAATCACATACATCACATACACCAACTGTTCAAACATTGTTAACTATGACATGACTTTTTGAAACTGACCAATCATAACTCGAGAACTTTATTTCTAATATGATATTTACAAGTGTAAAAGATATATGAATTCATGCTGAAAAGTTAAAATTCAGCAATATTGTGATGCTGTTTTATAATGTCAATTTTTAAACAGGGATGTGGTGATGATGATATTATTGATATTGTATTTCCTAGCCAAAAACTGTCTTGAAACAGTAAAAAAGTACTCTAAAACACTGCTGAAGTAATTTGTAAAAATTAAATTATTAATCTAATAACTTAACATGGCACATTACATATACAGTCAACCCTGGGTTAATCACCACCATTTCTTTGGTCAGTTTTTGACATTATAAAAAGGCTTGGTGATAAATCAAGAATACTTAATCATAAAAGCAAGCTCTTATAAGACCTTGGGTTGAGATTTCCCTATATCATATGACCAATAGCAATTGATTCTTTTTCTCACACCTTATTCCTTTAAAAATCCATTTAAAGCTTCTAGGGTCACAGAAAGCAGCTATTTATTCAGGTGTAGCATGTAGTCTAAGTAAATCCCATATGGGTAAAAACAAGGGATATCTATGTCACAGGTGTGAGAAAAAAAGACTTTGGGACTTCACTTCAAAAATGTTTGGTGACAAGCCAAGTGACACTTTATCAAGGGATATTATAAGACAATTTTAATATGGATTTACCTGTGAATAAGCTAGTGATAGCCCAGTTATAGAGAAGAGTATTTCACCAATGGTTATCACTACATATTGAGGAACCAACCAGACCATTGACAAAGAATTCTCTGCTACACCTGTTAGCAATTCTGTTTTTATCTGAAAACAAAATACATGGAATTAAATTCAGAGGTTGAATTTGCATAAACATATCTTGTTTTTTTGTGGAGCTAAATACTTCTTCCAAGCCATGGAACTTCTACAGTTCTCTAGTCAAGTAGGTTTAGACCTGAGCAGACCCTAATCTAAGGAAGCGCGTGGCCTAGTGGTTAAGGCATTGGACTCATGATTTGAAGGTCGTGGGTTCGATCCCTAGACCGGGCGATGTGTTGTGTCCTTGAGCAAGACACTTAATTTCACGTTGTTCCAGTTCACTCAGCTGAAAAATAAATGAGTACCAGCAAAAATGCTGGGAGTTAACCCTGCGATGGACCGGCTTCCCATTAAGGGGAGAGTCTTGTACTATCAGTCGCTTAACGCCACTGAAACCGGGATAAGCTCTGGCCTGATGGGCCTAATGGCTCGGGACAGACTTTAACTTTAGACCCTAATCTAAAAAAGTTTGTCTATTTATGGTTTTATCTGGGTACACTATCCTGGAACTGATACATATTTTTCAAACAAAAAAGTAAAATAATGACAGTTTATCCGTGAGGTATCTAAATAGGGTTCTGGGTTACAGACCACAGAGCTTCCAAATGCCTACCATCAGTCATGCTAGGGCTTGAGCAGATCCTGTAACTGATGCCTTGTGTGGCTGATGATTCCATTAATGTGTCATAATTAAAAATAATCAGTCTTATCATGTGAGCAGCACAAATGTATAGTCTGTCCATGATCTAAAGGCAGTGATTATAAACACTGACTGGTTTAAATAGCATGTAAAAAGTTATCATCGTATGTATATAATCATGCCTGCTCACCCCTTTATACCTTAATATTAAAATAGACTCACTGGATACTCTGCCATCAGATCATGGACGGCCTATAAAATTTTTAGTTATAAAGAACTAAAGGCATGATCTGAAACCATCAGGCATGGGGCGAATTACATTGCAATGTAATGCATTACATTACAATTACTTTGACAAAAGTAGCATTATATTACAATTACAATTACATGTATTTTGGAAAGTAATGCATTACATTACAATTACTTTACCAAAGTAATGCATTATATTACACATTACATTTCATAAAGAATTCAAACATATAAATATGATATGTTTCGGATTCAGAATTTGAAATTAAAATTTTGGGTTCTTTTGTATAAAGTTCTTATGTTTTGATTTTCAACTTTTGAAAACAGGAGTATATATAGTCAATAAGTGCATGTATAGATTCTTTTTGCTTTGGGTCATTCAACTGATATTTCTGCTGTTTACCAGTATGTTTTACAAAATTTGTCAAAGTTGATTGTTCATCTATGTCAGGTTTTTTATTATCCAAATATACATTTCTGTTTTTACTCTAAAAATTAAGAAGAAAAAAACAGAGATGCTGTAAGGAATTTTTTTCATATTATATGTTTTTATTTTTTATTTATTCTATTCACTGAATGTTTCTTAATTACCATTAAATCAAAACAGTAAAAGGAGTTGATAGGTATACAAACTAATTAGTGGTATTGTCAGGTGTAAGTTATAAACCATACCTTTAACAAATAACTTCTTTAATCATTAAAGATAGGTTACCGTAATAGCATATGAAACCCAATTTCTTGTAAAAATAAAATTGTTTTCATCACAGGTTTTCAAATAAAGCAAAATCACAAATTATTGTAGTTACTGAAACTTTTATTTAGATATGTTGCAAATTTTAATGTGATCTTTAGACTTCCCGATAGTACTAAAAACAGCATTTGCATTTTGCTTTAAAATGTATTTTTATCTTTTACATTTGTTGGAAATTCAAAATGATCTGAAGTATACTAAGTTTTTAGCATTTTATATAGTTTTAGTATTAAGGTTGAATGAAATAAATTATTAGTTTGACAACAGTTCACAGTTACAATTTTTCTAGACATTGATTTTCATATTTTATATTAGGGAAAAAAGAAGCATGTAGGTACTTACCAGCCCTGAATTGTAATGGTAGTAATATCTAACATTTAATACAGAGAAGTAATGCTATGTAATGCCATGTAATGCTTAAATTACATGCATTTTTGTCTATGTAATGCATTACATTACAATTACATGTAATGCAAAAATTAGGGCATTACACATTACATGCATTACTTTGAGAAAATGTAATGCATTACAGGGCATTACAATTACAAATTAGCATTACCCCATGCCTGGAAACCATATCAAATAACATTGTAGGGTGAGTGGGTAGAAAAATCAGGTATCACACTTTCAAGAAATAAGTGCTGTATTTTGTATTTGTACCTCTTTTATTGAATTTCCATGTGCTAACATTGTATATACACCTCCAGAACCAATGGTCAAGGTTTGGTTGGACTTTGTCCAGTCCGTGGCATTATCTTCTTTATAATAAATATCATACCTAAAATTACATAGACATTAAGCTCAATTTATTACAAGAATTATTCAAAATATGTTATAAATATGTTGGCTTGTTAGTTATTGTATATAAATTAAAGGTAGTTATAATTTTTATCATATTTGTTGTTGTTGAATGTTGCTCAACCATAGCATCAGCAATTTTTCAGCCATTTGCAACAAGAACTATTTTATTAATCTTTATGGATTAATCTATGAACAAGTTCCTGTAACATGTGTAAGCATGTGAAGTGCAAGTGTGTTTTATCATGTTTATGGTCTGCCTTGTACCAGAGCACACTTAGAGTGACATTAAAGTGCTAGCTTACCAAGTCAGTATGCCGCAGACAAGCATATAACTTCCCAAGTCACTTTATACTGACAATCTCTAATCCATAGAGACTAATAAAGAAGTTCTGGACGAGAATAGCTGAAAAATTGCTGATGTGACATTAAGCAACATTTAACAACGATAATAATACTGGTGATCCCAGGAAACAGGATCATGGCACCAGTATGAGTGTCTGTAGCAAGAACTTGGAATAAAAAACTTACAAATTAAATAAAGAGAGATAAGTGTTATTATCCTACAGTCAAACCTGTCTATAAAAGGAGACCCAAGGGAACCAGTAAAAGTGCGGCCTTTAAGGGCAGGTGACCCTTGTAGACAGGTTAAAGAAATATGAATAAAGAGCAACTGGGATAAAATTTTACTGACCTTCATGAGCAGGTGGTCCTTATATAGAGGTGGCCTTTTAAACATGTTTGACTGCACCCAACTACTGTTTTCTACAGAGTGATCTACATGTATACATATAATTTTTTTCACATCTTTATAACTACTTACCCACCAGGATCTAGAGTGGTAAAGTTAGTCGCCACAGCATACTGTAAATTAAAACTAATTCCTGTCTTTGCTTTGATTGGTTGCTGGTAACCAATAGAAACAAGCTTCATTTGTACTGGACTAATATTTAAAGTACTGAAAATGCTGAAAGATAATATTATATTTTGTAAGATCAGTCATACAATACTTTTAAAGAAGAAATATTAGCTGCAGGAAAATTTTGAAGTTTTGATCTTCTTGACTATTTCGTAGTAAGAAATTTTCACGGTTACCACTGTAGGGAAAGGATACCAAGGTTAATATGAAATTTTAGCTGAGATGATATATTCGGGGTACAAAAGTCCCCATGAAAGTTGCAAGTATTTAAAAAATGGAACAATCTAGAGGATTAGTGACGAATTCATTCGGAACATCCTCTGGATGTGAAATGATAAAGGCGACAACTTTCTCATTTTTAGCAGCATATTCTTGCATCTTGGGAACCTTGAAAACTACTCGATAGATTTTGCTAAAAATGTCTGAGGTTATGGAGTCTAATGCGATCTAGCTATCTAACTTGGTGAATTTTTTGGGAAAAATCGGTATCATACTTAATTTTGGGGTCAAACATGCAAAAAATGAATTTTTCCAAAAAACAATTACGTTTAACGCACTCTTCTTCAATAACCGTTCATTGTACGAAAAAGTCGTCCATTGACCGAAAAAAGTTTAAGATCTGACGGAAAATACGGTATTTTTATATTTTTTCTATCTTGCACATAAAATCCACAATAACTGTTTAAAGTCGACCCTATCATCCAAAATAAATTTAACGTACCGCCCATAAAAAAAGTAACCAATTCTTTACCAAATTATTGGTAGGTTTGGCACTTATCCGTTAGGTCTGTGTTAAACTTTTGAGTGGCAAGTTCTGTGGATGAGCTCTACTAATAGAAATCCTCTAGATTGTTCCATTCTTTCCCGCGAAACCCCTAAAGGTGTCGCCACACTAGTATTCTAGAAGATTCTTCTTATACAGTACATGTAAATGTATGTTATTAAAACCATGAAATCTGAATTTGAGGTCTTTATAAAAATTCCAAAAATATTTAAAATGAGAAGAAATTTTTTCTGTTAATATTTTCAAAATCAGTGTCTTGTGCAGACATCATACATGCAAGATTTAACGTTTAATGCACATATATATATATATATACAAAACAGATATCCTGTGTCCCACTAGGTGTGGCACATAAAGAACCCTCCCTGTACATTGCCCTGAGTGCACTTCAAAGGTAAAATTTTCTGTCACTTCACCTATTCCTGGTGTCAATCAACAAACAACAACCAACAAAACCACCCTACCCTACCCCACCCCACCCTTTCCCTCCCCACCCAAATAACTAACCTAGACCAACCCAACTAAACCAGACCCACCAATCAATCATCCAACCAATATCAAGTCATAAAATTAAGTGGACCACTGGGGTAGCTCAGTTGGTAGAGTGCCAGCTCCATAAGTGGGAGGTCGAGGGTTCGAACCCGGGTGGGGTCTGGCCCAAGATTTAAAAGTGGGTTGTGACTGTTCTTTTGCCAACACTTGGCATTACGAAATGAAAGTCACGGTTCTTTCGGATAGGAACTAAAAATAAACAAGGTCCCGTGTCATGGCAGGCGTGGCACGCTAAAGAACCCTGCTGTATAATGCCATCAGCGCAACGTACAGGCAAAATTTCTGCAACTTCACCTATAGCTGGCTGTGTCTCGATATAAGTGAAATATTCTTGACTGGGAGGATAAACACTGTTACTCAACTCAACTCATATAATTAAGTCTGTGCTACCTTATAGATGATTGTCCCTCTTTTGGTTTTTCCCTCATATCTGCAGCCTAAAACAAAATCAGTTATATTTTAAATCAGTCAGCTTGTTCATATAAATAAGCTTTAAATCTGTAAAATATTGTGTTTGATTTTTGTCTTAATTCATCCTTGCAATAAAAACAAAAAATCATAATTTCTTGAATATCTTATTTTGATATTTCTATATGCTGTAATATAAAGTTTAGTTTTATTTACAGTATATCAATTTATGCTTATTTCATGGTTTAAAATTTCTGCCAAAATTTGTACAACACAGTCCAACCAGCCTTAAAGGCCACCTCTATATAAGGGCCACCTGCTTATAATGGCCAGGTTTGACTGTAATACATTAAAGTACATTGCCAACATTGTTATTGATTGAAGGCAGAAACATGTGCCACACACTGCATATTCTGCTGTGTGATTTTCGATCTTATAGCCAGTTTCATATATTCACTAATTTTACAACCCCAAAAAAGGTCGCAAATTTCAAAAACATGAAAATTCGACCCTTGAAATAAAGAACATTTACCATGTTTACAGTATGCAAATTAACAAGAAGAAAATACACAAATTCATTGTATATGTAAACAACATTGACCTGTCCACTTGACCTTTGATTTAAATATTCATTATGGACGAGTACTTTTAAGTAATAGGGGTCACATGTGTATATTTCGTCTACCAGGCCCCAGTTTCACAATCATTCCTTAGCTAAGATTTTCCTTAACATAAATCTGGCGAAATTTTAAATCATTATAATTTTGTTCATTTTTAAGATATTCAGGAATTTAAAGTATCATTTTTTAAATCACTTCTAGATTAAAACATTTGCATTTAGTTTTGACAAAAATGTCCATTAGTAGTTCCAAAACGAGATTACCAAAACTTGCTAAATTTAAGTTAAGGAAAATCTTAGTTAAGGAATGATTGTGAAACCGGGACCTGATGTGGATACTAATCATGGACAATGTGTATATTTATTATCCGCGAATCCTAACACTACCCATGTATTGAGTGGATTCTCCTATATGAATATTCCTAATGGAAGGTCAAACTGACAGGTCAATGTTGTTTGCCTATATACAAATATCACAGTCACTAACCTGGTGATGTATCAGAGTTTTACTGTTGGCTGCGAGGAATATTCTGTATGGTTTTTGGTTTGTGAACTGATATGACATGGAAGACTTTGTAATACAGTTGGAGGATGTAACTTCTATGGAGTGTGTGCCTGGTTTAATCCTCATATATCCACTATCCTGTAATATAAATGGAAAATTGTGATTCACAGCAACTACACTAAATTCTTGCACAATTGAATTAGTCAGCTTAAATATTCCTATTATTTGTGCAGAACATATTTCTTTTGGATATAGAGTTAAACCAGTTGAGATTTTAAGAAAAGTTCCATGACTTCTCAAAAGTAAACTAAGGTACACAAACTCAAAATAACATTTTGTTATCTCCATCTTGATTTTAAAAATTTGAAAGCTAAACATAAAATTCAACAATCTGTCAATCTCTCATCCACTCTGACTTGGATGAATGAAGGTGCTTTGGTGGTCCAGATTATAGATCATAGCACCTCTCTCTGTCTGATTTTTTTCCCATTAAGACACAGAAAGAGGGTTTGTCTATAAGCTTGATGAAGGAAGAATACTTTTCTTCATAATCCCAAAATTGGTCATCTCCTTTAAGTGAAAGAATCTCGTCAGGGATGAAAAACACCATGGAAATCTCTATTTCAATTATAGGAGTTTGGAAGAAATTATGTTCTTACCTGGTATGGTTGTAAGGTATGATTGTAAAATGGTGATTTAACTGTAGCAGGACAAGGAATGGTGTTGATAACAGTCACACCAGATTGTCCCGGTGATAATTCAGCTTCAATCTGACCCTGTAAAATATAATAAATGTTAAAGTTAACCAATCAAATGGAATGTACATGTATGATAATTGTCTTGCAGTGATGTTTTAAGTTAGACTTTTAAATTAGAAGATTTTTTTTCAAATGAAGAAAATGCATTTACATGTACATATTGTATACAATTTAGTGTGTGTAAGTAATTGTGAAGTTGTGAAAAATGTGGGTTGGGTAAAGTGGTCCTATCCTAGGGTGGAATAGGGAAATCCTACATCAAAAAAATTGAGAGGAATGGCACCTAAGGTGAAAAACATCCATACATTCATTAGCTATTATATTGCTTACCTCCAGCTTAATTTGTACAAGAGCAGCTATCACAAAGGCTAGTGCAGTTAGAAACATTCCTATAACCATTCTTTGTAAAGGTCTGTAAATGTAAATGTAAATCAAAATCAATCAAATATGTGCACATGGTAAGAAAGGTGTGGTTCTATTTTTTTATCTTGATACTCTGTCCTCTTAATATTGATTGCAAGGCGAAGAAGCAGTTATATATGACTTGACCAGGGTATGAACCTATGAGCAGCTATCACAAAGGCTAGTGCAGTTAGAAACATCCCTATAACCATCAATTAAATATGTCCTGGTGGTGTGGTTATTTTTTATCTTCATCATGTGTATTATGCAACAAGTTTTGAATTTGGGAACACGGATGTGGTACAAAACCTTACATACAATGACATGAAGGCCCAGGTGTTCAAAGTCTGTTAAACTATGTAGTTCATAAGTGAAAATTAAAAAACAGACTTTGAACACTAAATTTGTTTCGACTCTTGATACTATTTCTTCCATACCTGCTCATGTGAGATGAGTTTTTTGGCCATGTGAGAATGACATATCACACATGACCATGTGAACCTAAGTGATGTCATAATCAAAGACAATCCTGTGGGGACATGACATCATCTTGTGGGAAAATTCATGCACATCAAGGGTCATGAACCCAATTGTCTCTTAACTGGAATAGAAATACAATTGCTTCTGCACGTTTCATCAAAGAGAGATACAGTCATATTGTAAAAATTGTAAATTGGAAATGAGAACTAAACTTACCTATTGATACATTTACACTTGTCACATATTGGATATATGATTTTTTCAAAGACAGGAATCAGAAAAATTATTAATAATGGATTCAATGCCTGTAATAATAAAGAAAAAAACTTGTAATTTGATTCAATAAAAACATCAAATATAAAAATCATTTCTTTATGTTCTTAGCAATATTGTACTGTATATTGCTTTTATTCACTGGGAATTCTATTTTCGCTATATTTGTTTGAACTATAGCGCCAAATAAAATATTGAATATTTTCATGTACCATTCATTAATTATAGACTGAGATAATCTGTACAGAACATTGTTAACACTGTCTACAGCATTGCAAAATTTTATACCCGCAAGTTCAAGTGTCTGAATAGCGGAATTGATTCCCCACAGAATTAAACAACCATACAGTAATTTGCTTTCATAGTCTATGATAGCGGGTCAGTGTCTTTCGGTATCAGGGACGTAAAACTACACATAACACAAATAAACATGTTGGTTGATGAAGTATGCAGTATCAACTATAAGCACTAATCAGATATTATATCAAGTTGGCAGAATTGACTTCATCACCCATATCATGTAAAAGAAAGTGAGAATTTTGCACTTTCCATTGCAAACCATGATCCGCTATGCTATCAATTACACATGCCAGGTGGCAGTGATTAGAAAATTAAAAAATAAAATAAAACCTCACATAATTCATCAAAATACTTACTTGTAGTTGGTCAGGTTTTAATGTTCCAAATACTCCCTAAATACAAATAAAAACAAAAGATTATATAACAAAATCTATATTTCATTTTAACAAATGTTAAAATATTAATTCTGTCTATTTAAAAGGGTCTGTAAGTTTCATCATGTGGCCAGTGTGAATGTGTGATTTCTAGGTACCAGGAAAAGGTGGTTGACAGGTGCAGCTTGCACATGAGGATCAAAGTAACTCTCACCATCTAGGATCAAATCTCACTCAGGGTAGAACCTAGTGTGAGGAAATTTTTCAGTTAACCTGCTGAGATTTATCTGGAAACTCTGGTTTCCTCAACCATCCCTGACACCTCAATATAAATGAGAAAAAAATGACTAGGGTGCAAAACTCCATTACTCTCTCTCTTCAAGAGTTTACTAATTTCTTATTTTTGAAACAAAACAAAACAAAAACAACAAAAACAAATGATACATACCATGCTACCATCCATCTGTTCAGCCTGTAGAGTCCATCTTGAACCCTGAAAAAAAATTCAATATTAGCTGTAAAGCATATATTTAGTGGCAACAAACAAGAGCATGCAGCATCCATGTATGGCTGTTTGAGGTGGTAATAAGCATGATAAGGGTCAAAGTTGCACAAAGCTTAATTAAAGTTAGTCATTAATTAAACCATAATAAGCAAATCACATACTGTTGTGCTAATTATGGTTTAATTAATAATTAACTCTAATTAATTCTAATGGTTTCAAGAGTAGATGTTCAATTTCATGCTAGGTTTATATTCTAAATTTAGAAATAGAAAATATTTTAACACACCCAAGGAATGATAAATGCTGAATGGCTTTATCATGTTTATTGAGCATTTCAATTAAATTTAAACTGTATAGAAAAATACTGAAAAATATTATAAATGCAAATTTCTAGAAAATTTAACACTTTAAAGATTGTTTTTTTTTTTTTGAAATGCAGTTTCATGTAAAATGAGTAAGGATTTTAGAGTGTTCTTATACTTTTTGCATGTTTAACTACATGTTATTAAATAGGATGACAGCAGAATATATCCATACCTGTTGGTCAGATAAAGCCCAGAACAATGGCAGTGGAATAAACATGGCTAAAACCTTCAATAAACCTTTAACTTCTTCTATAAATTCTGGCTAAAATACATAACAGAAAATAAAAAGATAAACTATTTCAAATTAATTCTAGGGGATTATTTCTGAACACTGTATAATTAAAACAATTCTAAATTTGTAATATTGGGTCAAATAATGCATCATTTTGTTTTCACCATACAGTCGGATCATCCATCATTTAAGCGATTTTTTGGAAGGCTATTTTTACAAAATCTCACTTAAATTAAATATTTTATCATTTCGAAATCAATAAAATTTAGATTTAATTCTAAATTTGACTACCGGTATTTAATCCTAATCAATCAATGTATGAAGTATAATACGGATATAAAAAAAATATGTGGTAATAACATCAGCCTATTAATTAAGCAAAAAACAAAGTAGGAAATGGCTGATAATTAATTTTGAAATGTTTCCATAAAATGTAATTCAGCATGCACTATCATAACAAAATACATGTACCTTTCAGCCCAAATATTATGTTAAAATTAGACAGGTATTTGGTTTACATAGGTTAATTTCAAAAACATTCTCAATTATATGTCCTAAAACATCAGTTTAGTTCAGTCTTTGTTCCATTTTTACATAATAATAATAATAATAATAATAATAATAATAATAAACTTCATCATGGTTTAACCAATGTTTTCTTTCTGGGGTATTGTATGGTTCTTATCTATATGAGTGAACTCAATTACTGTAAACATGTTTTTTTTTTTTTCGTGAGTGAAAATTTTTGCAAAATCATATTGTTGGTATTTCGTAAGGGGTTATTTTCACGATTTAAATCATTTTACCCATTCTTGTGTCAATTACAAGGTCATATCTTAATTCGTGAGAGGGGTTTTCATGATTTTTTACACTTCTCGACAATAGCAAAAATTCAACCACATGAAAATGACCAGGTTTACAGTATTACATTGGAAATTTTGCAAATAAGACAGTTTTACAGTGAGGGGATTGTGTTTTATCCTGAATGGGGCTTATAGTTACCTCAAACTTGACATCAGCATGGTCTAACCAATGTTCTCTTTCTGGACTCTTACTTTTACATTTACCCGTAATACCAAGCTGAAAAATAAAAAAGAATGAGAAAAAATCTACAATGATTTGTACAAGTACATGTAAATAGAGGATCTTACATGAGTGACTATGTATTATTGAATTTATTCAAGGATAAATTCAATATTACATAAGCTCAATGTAAGATTCTTCACCAAGTTTTGTGAAATACCATAGTGTTTCATAGTTTTGGAGAATTTGCACAGACAAGAATTTCAGACAAGAACAAAAGGAGGAAGGAAGAAGGGACGGACAGAAGGAAGGACAGAACTCCAATTTGATATGCTTCTGTTGGCAATTATTAGAAGTTTTATTGTAGATAAGTTCCTTTGAAAACTTCAATTAACCTATTACCAAACCCCCTTATAATTAGGGATGAAATGACTATTTCTGATAATCAAAAGTCGATCGCTAAATCAGTCACGATTTCAATTATCGATTGACATTTTCAATAATCGATTGTGGCTAGTAAAAGATCGTTCTGTATGGTACGCGTAACAGTTGGAAGAAACTACAAAAGAACAAGAAGACAACAATGGCAGCGTCCGTAGAAGCTGTCCATCATAACCATGAGGCGGCGGGGAACCTTTTGCAACAAGTAGAACGTGAGATCTTTCCCTACCCAAGAAAAAAGAAAAGCAAAGTTTGGAACTATTTCATAGTAACATTATGCTAAAATACTGAAACTACTGTAATGGTTTATAAACTTATAAGTTCCGATTATCGCGATGATTGATCGGTTTAGTCCATCCGATTGGTTCCAGATAATCGATTATGAAAATGTTCCGATTGTTCATCACTACTTATAATGCCAAAACTGTGTGTTTGATCTAATGGTGGCAATGATTCAAAGTTTTACTGTACATGTTCACATACAAATGTATAAACATAAAAATATCTGAGCTACTGCTCACTTACTGTACCCCATGATTTTAACTTTCACCATTGACTTTAAATGTCCAAACAAAAAATAACAAGAGGCCCATGGGCCTGATACGCTCACCTGATAACTAATGGCTAGCTGATAGATTTAAAGAAAACATAAATACTAAACCCCAATGACTTTTTTCTTTACATCAAAATGATCATTGTATCAATACCTACAACATTCTAATATACATGCCTATACAAAACGTTTATCGTTTTCAAAGATAATTAACCATTTCAGTATTGTTTCACATCTGTGACCTTGACCTTTGAACCCATGACCTTTTTCTATACATCAAAATGATCGTTGTATCGATACCTACAACATTTTAATATACATGCCTATACAAAAAGTTTATAGTTTTCGAGATAATTAACCATTTCGGTATTGTTTCGCATATGTGACCTTGACCTTTAAACCCATGACCTTTTTCTATACATCAAAAGTTTATAGTTTTCGAGATAATAATTATAATCAGACGTTAAAAAAAATTAGGTCATGACCTTCACAATTGACCTTGACCTCATTTTGAAGATACTAACAAGAAGATGTTAAAACTGAAAACCCCATGTCATTATCTGGTCAAATAGTCAAGTTATAACAATTTGAAGCTATTTTACGATTTTTTCGAAATTAAACGCAAAAATGCGTAACTTATTTTTTATCCGAATTTTACAAAATGAACAAACTATAGGCTTAAGACCCTAGAGAAGCCAAATATCACATCAGATTTTTTCTCCAATCAGTACTTTCGGAGAAGAAGATTTTTTAAGATTTTTGCACCCCTAGGTCACCTTGACCTAGTTATGGTAGCCATAGCAACGCCACGAACAAATCTGAATTGCACCGACCCATATATACTTCTGACAAAGTTTCATTAAAAACTGTCCAGTAGTTTCAGAGGAGAAGTCGAAAATAGGTATTAACGACGCACGCACATACACACGCTGCGCTATGCCATAAGCTCACATGACCTTCGGTCAGGTGAGCAAAAAAGTAAATTAACAGGAAGTAGATCTCTGGCAAACTTTAAATCAGTACTTGCAGCATGGGACCTTGTACTGATTTCAAGTGGCTGTGTCTAGTTGTTGCTGAGAAAACTGTTACAATTTTTTTTGTTTTGGACGGACGGACGGAAGGACAGAGGTAAACCAGTATATCCCCCCTCTTCTCAAAAGCAGGGGTATAATTAACTTACACAAATACATTTAGCAACTCTTCCAAATAAATTACCAGCAGGTGGGGTCTTTTTGTATAAACTACTTCCCGCCACAAATAAAACTGGAAATAAAAACAAAAATTATTTCTGTAAATTAGAATATTTTTGCAACAGTTGAATTTCGTGAGTAACCACATTTCAAGTTATTCCTGCATCACATGTTTTTATTTTTAAGTCATTGGATCAATGCAATTTGGGTGATCTGGAAGAGTAAACACTACCTGTTTAGCTATTTATATTTTCATATATATATTTTTGAATTTTATGATTATGACAATACAGCCACGTCTGTAATCAAACTTGAGAATGAAAGGGGAAAAAGCAGGTGTCAAATATATCCAGGACAGTTATATATACATGTGTATAATGTATATTAACAAGATTGTGATGACGGCTATCAAATTTTTGAGGGCCTTGTTAAGCCTAGACATGTAATATCCAATATCTCCGGATCAACAAATTCAATAATAAGCAGCTTGTATCATTATACAGTAAAACCTCGATTCATCGCCACCATTTGTTCAGTCAAATTTTGGCATTATAAAGGGGATTGGCGATAAAGCGGGGGAGGCGGATAATGAAAAACATAAACAAAATGGATTTTGGGAATTCAAAATAGTGTGGCGATAAGTGAGGTGGCAAAGTTATCGAGGGGCATAGGGGCATTATAACGAGATTTTACTGTACATATTAAAAAGTTTCATAAAACTGAAAAAATTAAATAAATTAATACTGTAAATTGTATATATTTAGTCATTTTCCCCATACATTTAATATCAAATTTAGCCAAATAAAATCACTATGTCAAGGATTATTTCACACCAACAGATATAGTATATAAATTCCTTTATACTTATTAAGAAGATGAATGTGTCAAAATTTGAAATAAAAATCATGTGGTGTAACAATGTTTTACTATATTTACATTTATGGTGTTTGATTGTATTAAACTCTGTTTTAGACCAAATGAAGTTATAGGACAATAATTACATTTGCTAATGTGACGTCACTCATTTCTTGCTGACACCTATGCTCGTGGCTGTTCCAGAAATTGAAATTGCATGTCGTACAAGACAGTGTTTTTAATTTATTTCAGGATCCAAAAACAAAAATAAGATTTTCAAAAAATGCGAAATGTAAATATAACCATTGAACTGTCTAGAAATGGCGTTTATAGTGCTATAACTTCCATTGCTGTGCAAAGCAAACTAGTCATAACGCGCTAGCACGCATTATTCGGTTTGCTTTGCACGGCAATGGAAGTTATAGCACTATAAACGACATTTCTAGACAGTTTAATGGTTAAGTAATATATAAAAGTTAATAAAATATTAAAATATGTACTGAAAATATTTTGTATTACAATTTTATAGATTCTTGCCCTTCATTATAGATTCTAATTAAATTCTACACACCGGCAGCAATGAACATTAAAACAGCTGGTACGCCAAACGCTAGCGGGTAACAGTCACCTCCGAAACACTTAACATCAGCTGAAAAAATATGATAATGACATATATTGATCATGAAAAATGTCATTTACATAAAATATTTAAAATATTCATAAGTTAAGTATTACAATTAAAATTTAAATGAGCAAAAATCTTAATTATCATACACTTCACAAAAAATTGATTTTTAATTTGTATTCAACCATCTGACACAATTTTGATCTTACAAAAACTACTGTTTAAATTTTCAAGAATAAATTCCATTACAGATAATTACACAATCTTTCAAAATTGAAATTAGTTGTGAATTTCAGTGTAGAGAGTTATATATATCATTTTTCGCCAGATACAAACATCCATAAAAAGATTAGAGGCCCAAAGGGCCTAATAGATAATATGTCAGCCTACAAATCCAGGTTCTCTCACTGCTGTGAGTTCCACCAGCCCTGCTCAGGACCACCTGTGGGAAAATGAATTTTCCTTGCCATTGGCCTTTACTGGTTCACCTGGTATCAGTATAATGTGACTGGGGAAGTGGTACACCTGTCTGTAGCGTAATGACTCTGTGAGCTAGCATGTTAAAGTTGCCCTGAGTGGGTGCTAGTACAAGGCAGACAATACAACACACTTACACTTTAAATGCATACACAAACTTGTTCATAGATTAATCCATCTAGATTAATAAAATAGTTCTTGTTGCAAATAGATGAATACTTGCTGATGAGACATTAAGCATTATTAAACCAACCAACCATAAAAAGAGTAGTCTAAAATATCCCAATCTTGCACACACACACACACCTCCCCCCCCCCCCCCCCCACCCTCTTTTTTTCCAACCAATGTAAAATGCAATTGAGTGAACCATTACTAACCTCTTAGTACTGGGGTTAACAATATTGAAAACAAACTTCCAAGATTTATCATAAAGTAAAATGCTGAGAAAAAAGTATCTCTCTCTTTCTCCTAAAATTGAAATTAAAAATTATTATTATAAAATGAAAATGAATTTTATACATGTGGTTTAAACTCCATTTATTGTCATTATAACCATTCATTGTTTAGTTAGATTTTTGCATTTTAAAAGGGCTTGGCTAAAAATTAGGGGAGACTTATGAAGCATAAAAGAAATTGATTTAAGGGCATCAAAATACCATGGCAAGAAGTGAGGTAGAAAAGTTGCTGAGTAGCATTATAACAAGGTTATAGCAAACTTCCACAGATACAGTTAAACCTGCCATAAAGGTCACCTCTATATAAGAGCCGCCTGCCTATAAAGGCCAGTAGAATTGTATCCCAACTGTTCTTTATTCATATTATTTGAACCTGTATATAAAGGTCACATTTTTGTGTCAGAAATATCCAAGAATTAAAAATAATGTTTAATGGAATTGAAAATTAGACAAACTCTAAAGTCTGCTTACAATTATTTATTTTACGCTTTGATAGGTCTGGTCAAGCTTTCAGTCTGGGATGGTCATGACTAAAACTATATAAACTCAAAATATTGGTAAAAAATGTTAGCAGACGTTGGTGTATGTTCATTTATCTACTGTCTACACTACATCCAGCATCAGTATCTTACAGATCTACCTGTTGACAATTACAGAAGTACTTGAAGCAATTGATAAGTTAAAATGATTACCTGGCCAGGATGAAACTGGTCAGCTCCAAATGCTGATACACATGGTTTTATTCCACCTGTCCCAAATGCTATCAATAATAAACCTATTGCTGGTCCAATCCTAGAAATGTGAAATGTACAATATACATGTACAATAAAATAATACTCTTTAACATATAAAAATTTGATTATGTGTCCATGCCTATGCACAAGTATTAGCATGTGTGCACATGTGTGTGTATATTAGGATGTGTTTATGTATGTACACTCATGTGTCTGCACATGTGTGTGCAAATGTTTTGTGCATACATGTATTTGTGTGTGTACATATGTGTTGTGTATGTGTTAGTGTGCATATGTGTTTGTATGTGTGCACATACATGTAGGCATATGTGTGAAAAACTTACCATTCAGGTGGGGGAAGGGCTGTTGTAGACATAACAAGGTTACCAATGGCATATGCTATACTCAGAAACAGAATGGTCCTGTAAATAAAATGGAAACACAACATTGTCAAAACACACAGCTTACTTCATCTGCACATTAAGTCAAACAAAAATCTGTTTAACATTGGATTTCGACAATGAAGATGGAACATGACAATAGTCCGTCTGCAATTTGTATAAGCAAACAAACTAAAATGGCGAATCTAATTTGATGATGACAGAAACATTTACAATTAAAAGAAATGAAAATAAATTAATTGTAATAAAATGTCTTCCATTACATGTCAGTACAGTTTCTTTCACCTAATGTCAGTCTGTTCTTGCATGGTGGAGAAAACCAGAGTGTCTAGAGAGAAACAACTATTTGGCAAGCTAATCAACAAGGTTTCTAACACTAGAATCTGCCCGAGGGTGGTCTGAACTTAAATGGTAATACAGTAACTGTATTTTTTTACATTTGTTTTATTTTCAAGTAAAACTTGCAAGAGTAAGAAGGTTTGAAATTAACAATTTTGGGAATGATTTTTTCAAAATTCAATTACAGTTATACTAATTATACTGATGACACTAAAATAAAACTATCTTGAAATCATAATTCTCAAAACAATTTCCCGATTAACACTTCATATTATTAGTTACACAGTGATTTAGTGACCTAATATGGAAATATATGGAGTTATTAAAGTTCATATTGGGCGATGCGATAGTTTTATCCCACCGAAGATCTTGATCGTCAAGATGTCAAAACATTAGTTCATCTTCAGAAACAGCAAAGCGCTTTGACGACACCAACTGCAGACTGTTTATATTGGTCACAGAGGACATAGTTGCTACTAACTTAATATATTTTGGAAACAAGGGAGATAATCGCTAGTGTCCTAATATAAACCCGTATTAGGATACTCATTGACCAATGGGAATAAAAGATTTTTATCTGAAGTGGGATAATATGAATGACGTGACTTACTTGAATCTACCGATGTAGCCATCTGCTAAAACTGCACCAAAGATTGGACTGAAGTAACACAGCATGACAAAACTGTGAAATATTGCAGTGGCACTGTTTGCTTCGAACTTCAACCATTTTGTCAGGTAGAGTATTAAAATTGCTACAAAAAATAGAAACGGTTTCATGCATTTTTGACAGTTTGCTGGAGAGTTGGATTCAATTTGAGATGGGAGAATTAGGTTGGTTGGTGCAAGTAACACTGTCATTTTGTCAAGTAGAGTATTAAAATTGCTAAAAAATAAAGAAACCAATTCAAGCATTTTTTACAGTTTGGTGGAAAGTAGATTTCACTTTGAGATGGAAGAGTTTGATTGGTTGGTGCAAGTAACACTGTTTGCTTCAAACTTCAACCATTTTGTCAGGTAAAGAATTAAAATTGCTGCAAAATAGAAATAGTCTCATTGCATAATTTACAGTTTGCTGGAGAGCTGATTTCACTTTGAGATGGAAGAGTTAGGTTGGTTGGTGCAAGTAGCACTCTTTGCTTCAAACTTCAACCATTTTGTCAAGTAAGGAATCAAAATGGCTACAAAATAAAGAGAAACCATTCATGCATTTTTAACAGTTTGCTGGGAAGTTGATTTCACTTTGAGATAGAGGAGTTTGGTTAATTGGTGCAAGTAGCACTTCAAACTTCAACCATTTAGTCAGGTAAAAAATTAAAATTGCTACAAAATATAGAAACAGTTTCAAGCTTTTTTTTAGTTTGCTAGGAAGTTGATGGCAGATTTTGGTTGGTTGGTGCAAGTGGCACTCTTTGCTTGGTACTTCAACCATTTTGTCAGGTAAAGAATTAAAATTGCTACAAAATAAAGAATTCAATTCATGCGTTTTAAACAGTTTGCTGGAGAGTAGATTTCACTTTGAGATGGAAGAGTTTGGTTGGTTGGTGCAAGTAACACTGTTTGCTTCCAACTTAAACCATTTTCTCACGAAAAAAACAAATCCATGCGTTTTTAACAGTTTGCTAGGAAGTTGATTTCACTTTGAGATGGAAGAGTTATGTTGGTTGGTGGGTTGAATGTTGTTTTATGTTACATCTGCTACTTTTCCGCTATTAGTGATTAGACTAATAGACTCTATCGCTACTGGTCAATTATGAGATGAGAAAATCTCAACCCAATGTCTTATGAATTTCGTCCAGAATGAGGTTTGCTAAGTTCTGGACCAAACATATAAGACCGAGGGTCGAGATTTCCCAATCTCATATGACCAGTAGCAAAAGATTCTTTTTCTTACACATTATTTCTTTAAAAATTCATTAAAAGCTTCTAGGGCCACAGAAATAAGCTGTTTATTCAGGCATAGCATGTAGTCTGTCTCAACCCTAAGGTGAGCAAGGGAATTCACATGAGTAAAAATGTGGGAATTCCATATCAGATTGAGAAAATGTTCTTATTAATCTTGGTAATTAATCTCTCAACTTAATGTCATTTATATGGTAGGCAAGTTTTAAGCAAATGTTTCTGATCAGCTTTGTACCTGTTTACACTTATGGCAAACATTATAATGTTAGCATACTTGCCCACAATGTGTTTTTTTTTTTTTTTTAAATAAATAAATCAGGATTTTAAAACTTACCTCTCATGCCATAATAAGAGAACCGTTCACAGAACTCTGTACCAAGTATAAGTAATATACTACAGGGATAGCTCCTTCTTCTTGTAAACACATTCTACCAATAAAAGATTTAAAAAATAATATATATTGTATTAGCTCTCTCTCTCTCTCTCTCTCTCTCTCTCTCTCTCTCTCTCTCTCTGTGGTAGTGTCTTAACTGCTTATGAAATTAAAACATCTCTGTTCAGATTAAAAAAATTGAAAATTAAAGTCTATTTCTCTCTCCATGAATTAAAACATCTTTGTCCAATATTGAGGATTTTTATAAGATATTAGGTAGTATTTATTCAAAGAGGCTCAAATCAGGGGTTTGATATATTAACTCTTTTGCACTTTTAAGACTGTTGATCAAAATTTTGGATTTAAATGCCAACCAACACATGAGCTGAGTTGAGTAATGGGGTTTTTACACCTCAGTCAAGATTCTTTCACTTATATTGAGATAGTTAGTTCTGAAATGGTAGAGGAAACTGGAGTGTCCATGGAAAATCTCAGCAATCAAACTTTCTCACACCACAATCCAACCTGAATGGGTTTCAAACCCAGGTGGTGAGAGGCACCATTATCTGTAAGGATGTTATTTAGACCACAAAGTCATTGAGACCCTAAAAAGCCAGAACCAAAAGTTTCCATTTTAGAGTTACCAGAAAGTTGACGATATCATCAACAACTTCACTTTATTTTCCATTTTTTGTATATTGGTCTGTGATTAATTAAGTCTAACATTATGCTACCTTAACTCGTCCCCAGGCTTTTCCACTAAGCTTATCTTTAATTAAGGAGAAAACTAGAGAATCAAGCAAAATACTCCCCACCTCCAACAATTAATGTTTTCCCGCGACCTTGACCTTATCTTTATGACCTTGATTCAAGGTCATGACACACCTCTGGACCATGAAAATTATTCAGTATTCATGTCAAGTTTTATGAGTCATCTATAGCAATTATGCGATATGGCTTAGACACGATTTTACACAGACAGATGGAGGACAGACATTCATGGTGATTCTTCTATACCTCCGTCTAGTTTCCGGGGGTGGGGTTATAATAATGCTACATGTACCTTAACTCGTCCCCAGGCTTTTCCACTAAGCTTATCTTTCTTCTTATCATCATCTGTACTACTGCCATTTGTTCTTAATAATGTATCATCTAAAGTAATAAAAATCAATGTTAATATTTCATTTCTTAACAAAAACTATATAATACAATATATTTTGACATTCTGTTTCTGAAAAAAAAACTAGTTTTAAAAATCATCAATTTGCATGATCTTAAACTTTAAACAATTAAATAATAAAAGTGATAAATTTATGATTTAGCACAATGCTTTTACATGTATACTGTTGTGTTTGATTTACATCCAGATGTCACCAGCTATAAAATAAAGTTATAACATAATAGTAAATGTACAATTTATACAGTTATGTTATATTTGATTTATATCCAGATGTCACCAACTAAAAAGTAAAGTTACACAACTTCATTCATAATGTACATGTACTGCTATAACATGATAGTAAAAGTACAATAAATACAGCTATGTTATATTTGATTTATATCCAGATGTCACCAGCTTTTAAATAGTTACAAAATGTAAGACTTCTACTGTTGTAACATGATGACAAATGGTGTTAAGTTGCCTTCTGAATGATGTAATTAATATGATGTATAATGAAGAGGAAATAAAAATTTGATTATCAACCTAAATAAATAAATAAATAAATAAATAAATAAATAAATAAATAAATAAATAAATAAATAAATAAATAAATAAATAAATAAATAAAAAATGTCTCAATATTAGTGAATAATTCTTGACTGGGACGTTAAACACTATTACCCTTAAGAAATGTTGAGTTGAGTAATAGTGTGTAACATCTAAGTCAGTAATATTTCACTTATATCGAGAGATCACCAGCTAGAGGCAAATGTGCAGAAATTTTGACTGTGTGTTGTGCTGATGGCATTATACAGCAGGGTTCTTTAGCATGACAAGGGGTCTTGTGTATTTTAAGTTTTCATCCAAAAGAACCATGACTTACATTTTGTAATGCCAATTACTTGCTGAAAGAACAGTCACTACCCACTTTCAAGTCTTTGGTCAGACACAGTCAGGATTTGAACCCACCACCTGACACTAACGGAGCAAGCACTCTACCAACTTAGCTATGGCAGTGGTCTCTTTTAAGATAAGCCATAAGGTACTCATAAAAATTCTTCTACAACCTTTTCAATCTCTCTGGTCATAACCATGTAACCATTCATCAATTTTGAAACTTAAAATCTTACATAGACCTACACAGAGAAAATTTCCAGCATCAAATCAATGCTTTGCTTCAGTGTTGACAATGAATGGGGTTTGCCACTTAACCCATGATACCCTCTAACGCTTTTGTGGAACTTTTTTTTCCAATAGATATGGAATTGCATAGGACAATGTTTTCCCATGAAACACCATTCCGGGAATTTGTGACATTGACATTTTCCAAAACGTTCTGCACAAATGTTAAGAGGTATTGATCAGGTGGTACAGCAGCGAACACCATTGGAATTAGGGATGGCAATATGCAATACATACCGTCAAAATGTCAACATTGAATTATTTATCAAATTATTTTGTTGCCAATTTACTTGTCCACATTGTCAGCTGTTCAAACAAACTGTATATTTAAGTTTTTTGCACATGTGACATTTTCCATAATCACGATAAACGATGGTAAAAAAATAAATACACAGATACAGAGCATTGATCAATTAATGTTCAAACAAATAACATTTGTATCAGAATTTACAAATTATATGGACCATGTTTAGGCCATGCCAGTTGTTTTCTTTGTTAAGCGTCTGTTAGCAGAGAGGTTTTGAGATTTCAAGCGTGGAATTTCAAACAAATTTTTTATCAATTGGGTTTTTTTGGGGGGTTTGTTTCTTTATTTGGGAAAAATATAAATCATTTTAAGGTTTTATTTATTTTTTATTTTTATTTTGTTCTTTTTTAATTTTAAATATATTTCTTTTTACCATGTTTTATACTTTGTTACAATTTTTAATGTTTAATATTGCTCTTTTTCTAACTGTTTATTAAATACCAAGTTCCATTTATTTTTACCAGATAGATACCAGTAGGTAATATTTTGTAAATAAGACAGATGCTTAACAAAGAAAAAAAATGGTATGGCGGAAAAAAAAACCCATTAATATTTATAACATTAGTAACATTCAAAAATCCTAATTTCTGTCCACAATTGTGGGAACTTGTTTTAAGCTTGTTCACAATCTAATGGCATTGTTCACAGTGAGTCGATTTTAATATTAATGTTGTCTTTACAGTCAAACCTATCTATAAAAGCCACCCAAGGGAACCAGTAAAAGTGGCCTTTTGAACCTGTAAATAAAGGTCACCTGTTCACAAAGACCACTTTTACTGGTTCCCTTACGTGGCCTTTATAGACAGGTTTGACTGTAATACTTTAAAAGGACTATATATTTCCATATTTGGCCACTTTATTTTAAAATTGTTGAAACCTAGACTCTGCCATTAGCTTGTGAACAACCTACATGATTACACATTACAGCTTTATCATAACTAATTATCATAACTAATAACTCCAGTTTGTAAGGCTAATCACCATGCTAACCTTCCTTCTAACTTAAAATTATCCTTTACCAGTTCATTAACATACACATAAGGTCCAGACCCATTTTTGTATAAAACTCAAAATTCTAAAACTGAAAGTGAAATTCAATATAGGCAACTGAGGGTGGGGGACAATTTAGGTCTGCTCACTAACCATGTCCTTAAAAATCATAAATAACCTAAAACTGTTCAGTAAATAAAATACACACACACAAACATACACATAAATGCATACATATACAAATATATGTACACACATGTGGCAGGCACACACACACAAATGTATATATATATATATATGTACCCACTGGCATTCAGAAATAAATACGACAGAATACACAGACAACAGCTAGAGAACATAGTCTTTTTTACTAAAACAAAAAGGTGATATGTGGTTACCATGGTTACTTATAAACAACAAAATGAAGAGACACTGAAAGAAATCAAACATGCAAATTATTACAGCACATATATGCTTCTTTTGGCTACGATATCAAACGTTAAAAACAAAAGCATTAGTGGAATTCACCAAATAAAAATCTTCGCAATGCATGACACAAAATAAATTCACCCAAAGATCACAACATTCATATAAATATGCTACTAACAAGGATTAATAATCTTCCCTGCTTTGTAGTGAAGACACAGAAATCTCAATCTGAGGGGTGAGATTCTTTATTTCCAGAACAAGTCTTGCTCGAAAGTAAAAAATTTCTCTAAGGGTTGAGATTTCTATGTCTCCAATAAAAAACAGAGGGTTGATTCTTTTTCTACCATATCCAAAATATTCCTGTGTTTGTAAAGCATTTATGGTAAAATTAAATCCCAAAACAATAAAAAAAAGAACACTGTTTGCATTTGCAACCAATGTCAATGGCGTCATTATCTGAATACATGTACCTTAATTAACTCACAATCAAAGTAATATTGTAATTTCATACAATGTGCAGCTAAATTGTTTTTAACAAAAATTAATTTTACACAAGCACAACAAAGAATTTTCTTACTGGATATGGGAGAAGATATTATCTGTTAAATTTTCCTACCTTCTTTTGCCATCTGACTAAAGAGTTCATCCTCGCTTTCACTTAAGACTATCATTCTTAAGCGAGAGATTTACACAGAACCTGTATGTGAAAATTAAGAGATTTATGAAGGTCTTGTTATCATTCACAACTTAACTCTTTCTCAACATATAGATTTGTTGATTGAATGGGGTTTAACATCCACTTCAATAATATTTCACTTATATCCAGATGTCACCAGCTATAGGTGACATGACAGATAAGGATAGTTTTATGTTTGCATTGCAATGAGATGGTAGTGGCAATGAGTTGCAACTTGCATTATCTCCTGTATTATGCATAATATACATCAGGCAAACATGCATTTATACACACAAAACAGTAGAAATATAGAGGAAGTCAAGTGCAGTCTATACTACCTTAAGACTAAACAGTGTGACTAACTTCTCCTTTAGTGTCCCTTATAGTTCTCTTGCCATTTCTCATTACAGTTGACACCTTTATAAGTGTTTATATGTTACAGGAAAGGGAAAAATGCAGCAACCAGTCCAGGACAGAAACTTGGGTCCTTCCCAATACTAGCAGGATGCTTTACCAGGTCACATATCGAGCACAGTTTGCCACATTAGCCTCAGACTTGTACACTTGCATCATAATCTTTGCAATATTATACCAATTCCGGGACTCAAACCCAGGACCTTTCCAATACTAGCCAATCAAATTACCCAAAGACGGTATCAGGTCAATTCTCCCCACGATAAATTTACCCCAGTCAAAAGTCGCCCCATGTCAAAGTCGCCCCCAATTTTTGAAAAATCATCTTCTTTTATTGAGATTGTAAAAGTAACATAAAATTATTTTTTTACGACCTCGGATATGGCTAAGTAACTGCACACAAATTATTCAGTGTAAATATGTATTGTTTTTATTGCAATGTTTTTTGTCGCACATTCACATCAAAAGTCCTTTGTAAAATTATGATATACTTATAACAGTGGGTACAGTAAAAAGAAAATACTTAACGTTAATAAAAGAATAACAGTATACTGGTAGATTACATCGTTGAGAGAAATCATTAAAAAAACATCTTTTTCAACATACCAGGCGCTCCTTACGAAAACAATTTCTCTGTTCCTGGTAACATCATATGCATTGTTCACTTAAACGCTTCTACTTTGTCGGTATTTTATTTTGTCAAAAGTTTATAATTAATAATACAATTAAACATAAAAGTTAAATTCATTATGAAATGGATGCACTGATATGTTTGATTTCTAAATTTGCATTATTTTTTATTTGATTTTTTTTTATAAAAAAATTAAAATAAAAATATATTTGTTATATGCTAGGTTTCCACAAATTTGAATTATTAGTAGCCAAATTTCCAAAAATTGTGAAAATATAGTCCTTTTTGAAGTATTTTTCCACAAATTTGCTAAAATAGGTTACTTTTTGAAAGAATTCTTTAGAAATTAGTAGCCAATGGCGATTTTGGCTACCAGGAATGGAAACATAGATATGGTTATTGGAAACAAAATGGTGGTGATTTTGACGAATTTGCAAGAAGTGGGGGTGATTTTGAAAGGGGGCAATTTTGACCTGGGGGCGAATTTGTTGAAAGTGGGGGCGAATTTATCATTGGGCAAATTGACTTGAATTCCCCAAAGACATGTAGAACCTAGTCTGCCAAATAAGCCTCATGGTATGTCATCTTCATCTTTGCAATATTTTGTAGTCTTGTCACTGCCAGATGTGCACAATTTTTTAAAATACTTGGGATGAAACTTAAGTGGATGGTATTTTCACACCTTATTTAAATTTCTTCTGAAGGTATTTACACTGTTAAATTGTGCATGCATTGACCAGTTGATTAATAAGTGATAGAGAAAGTAGAAAAAACAAACTTTCATCAAACGATTTCTCACTTGAACCTTGGGAAACTTGAAAGCCTGACACCAAAATAACAGAACTAGATATCCCCTTCATGGTCTCTAGTTTCAGGTGAACTTTAAAGAGATCATTAATAACTTTAAAACCATCATGTTTATTGCCATCAAACATGCGTGTGCACATGGTCTTAACCTACCTGTAGATTTCGTCACAGGATGCTGACCATTTTCAGTATTTGCAACGTTCGATAAGTCTTTATCACTTATGGATCCATAAGTTTCCATTTGGATTCAAAGTTTAAAATCTTGAGGAAAACTTTTTAACTTGAGATTCCATTTAAAACATCTCAAATATCGTCTATATGAGTTAAGATGTTCCACCCACTTTTATTGCCAGCTGTCAAGTTTGTTGACAGTCAATGTCAATAAAACGCTTGTAAAATAATCATTGCTTTCAAACATTAAAGAGATTGGAATGGTTGCTGGAGTAGCCTATGTGCGCACCTGTCGTGCCTTTCATTACATAACAGTACCTATGTGATATACAGGTATCTGGTCAACTCGTTCCAATTCCAACTCGTCCCAACTGATTTTCGCCAACTCGTTCCAACTTTTTTTCCAACTCGTTCCACTTTTTTATGCAGAGTTTTTACACCTTTGTTTTAATTACCAACTCGTTCCAACTAAATTACCAACTCGTTCCAACTAAATTACCAACTCGTTCCAAATCATGATAAGAATTTTTAATGATTTTAGCCGTTACCAACTCGTTCCAACTTTTAATATGATTAAATAATTAATTTACTATGATTTAAAAATCAAGGATCTCCTAATTTTTAATTAATCACAACGTTGCCCAGCTCTAACCAGGTGGAGGTATCCTCTTCACACTGCTTCAAGAGCCACAATAATCCAAAGTTCCAAAAGATATATTGCAGTGATTTCTTTTTTTTAATGTTAGTTTTTCTTTATATCTTCTTCTTTTTCTTTTGTTTGCTATTTCTTTTGTAGTGAGGCCGCGGTGGCCTAATGGATAAGACGTCAGTCTTCAAATCCAGGGTCTCTCACCGCTGTGAGTTCGAGTCCCGCTCGGACCACATGTGGGAAAGTGAATTTTCCTTATAAAAGTGAATTTTCCTTGCCCTTGGCCTTTACTGATTCACCTAGTATCAGTATAATGGACTGGGGGAGTGGTGCGCTTGTCTGCGGCGTACTGACTCTGTGAGCTAGCACGTTAAAGTCGCCCTGAGTGCGCGCTAGTACAAGGCAGACCATACAACACACTCGCACTTCACATGCATACACAAAATTGTTCATAGATTAATCCATAGAGATTAATAAAGAATAGCTGAAAAATTGCTGATGCGACGTTAAGCAATATTCAACAAACCAACCAACCAATTTCTTTTGTATCTTTCTTCATTTCTTTTTTATTGTGTTTATTATTTTATGCATTCTGATTGGTTCGTTGTTATTTTTGACTGTTATCGTTAGTAGTTTTCGTAGATTCGTTTGATCTTGTTTAAGAATACTTTGTGTTTTTAACTGGCCAAAAATAAAGGATAGTATACGCTGCTTATGCGCTTGTTAACCGGACAAACTATCCGTTTATCTGTTTATGGTGCCGATCTACCTAATAGTTCCGACAGTCTTGATAAACAAAGACATCGCAATTAATTGTGATCACAATACATAGTATTATTTATTATTTATCTGTTATATAATTTATTTGCTAATTTAATTTGTTATCTATATTATGCTATTCTTAGTACGTCAGGTTTAATGTGTGTTTATCATTTAAAATAAAGGAAACTATGGGGGATACTTATCTATTTAAAATAAAATAAAATAAAATAAAATAAAATAAAATAAAATAAAATAAAATAAAATAAAATAAAATAAAATAAAATAAAATAAAATTAAATACAATAAAATAAAATAAAAAGGCATGGTAGTTGGAACGAGTTGGCAAAAAGTTGGAACGAGTTAGTAATTCAGTTGGAACGAGTTGGTAGTCAAAAGTGGAACGAGTTGGCAAAAATCAGTTGGAACGAGTTGGAATTGGAACGAGTTGACTAGTATTCGATATACAACCGTGTACATCACATATCCAATGATAAAATCTCGAAATCTCGATTTTCACCATTAATGATTGTTATTTTAATAATTTGATAAGAAAAATAATAATTTTATTGGTCAAATTGAAATATAATCATTGGTAAGGTGAAACTGTTTATTTTCTCCACATGAAATATATTATTCATGGATAATATTTTATGGAATAATTAAGCCATGATGTTTAGCACACAGAATAGATTTTACTATTAAATTATATCCTTCCGTACACATTTTCACCTGGATAAATTATCAATATACCAATATGGCACCTGTCAATCTATCGGATCATGGCAACAATTTGATCTTTCCTATAATCAAATATACACAATATTTTTTTTTAATTTCTGAAATTTTCAAAAAAAAGTTATGTGCAATTAGAATTTCTGAAACATCTATTGTGAATAAGCCTACTGGTATACTTTTTTCTGTGCATACAGTGAAACATGTCTAAAGGCCACCCAAGGGAACCATGGGCAGGTGGCTGTTATTATAAAGTTCAAATAACATGATTATAGAACAATTGGAATAAAAATTTACTGGCCTTGAAAAGCAGGTGACCCTTTAACATGTTAAATACAGGTTTGACTGTATACATGTCACTTAACAGCCCTGTTCTTCATATTTGTTACTTATAATGGTCCTGTTGATCAACATAATATAATGACTTGCGAATAATTAAGAGCAACTATTAAGCCATTATTAACAGTGATGGTTATGTAACAATAATGCCTATCTATACTGACAAATATTATCAACAACTATTCTGAATTTACAAAAATACTAGTTAAATAGAAGAAACTAGTTTCCATGGAAACATCTGCATAATTGACTTGGAATTTTTGTATATGCCATGATAAAATTAAAAATTCAATGCAGAATTATAGTTTTGTCATTATGTTAACAAAAAGATCGGTCATTCAAGGAACAACAGTAACAATTACATATTATACTAGCATTAATTGTACCTTTAATTTCAAATTGTTGTCATAAAAATTACAATGTTCATTAAAATACTTGATCAACGCTGGGCAACAAGAGTCCTGAAACTGCCATCTCACATTCTGCTTGACGATATACATGTATAAGTTATTCTCGCGTGTCATTTCTCGCAAAGACGAAGCACATGCTCATGCTGTCCAATGCTAGTATTTTAATTTGATGAAACGTTTTTCAACTTTTTTCAAAACTCAAAATCAGTACATTAGTTTATATCTTAGGTATGGACAAAACACGAATGATTTCTCGAATGAGTTACCTAGCAACGAAGTTTATCTTTAAGTCCTTCCATGCGATGTGTGATAGCACTTCATTTACATCGGGGTTTTACTACAGCACGTGGATTTTGGTTTGGCAACTTTTATTGATTGTTTTGCCTCACCCGAAGATTTGTTCATCTTTGGTACGATTTCTGATGAAGTCGAATGCATAGGCATTAAAATCAAATGAAAGTGGTCAGTAGTTAAGAAAATGCCAGTTCAAACCCACCGCCCCTCCCATTACTTTAACAGCCCCTCAAAGCCCTGGACCTTCTCAATAAGCGTGAGGGGCTGATGGAGATATTGAACTGTACACGGTGCATGGACACACGCTACCTAATGTATAATAACGGTCAGTTTCTCATATTCCATCACCACCACAACCAACGCCACCGCCGCCGCAGTGGACATTTTGAAAAACATCATTTTTCCCACAGAGCCGCAAATGTTGTCAAAGTGTCCTTTGTAATAAAGTTATCATAAAATGTCTGTTTACTTATTATATCTTGTTTTGTACAAGATCGATTAAAACACACATAATGAGGTTAAAATCAATTTTCGTATATAATGATTATAACAAAATAATATTTTAATTTGACGTATTGGTTATCGTAGCATCGCAGCTTATTTTCAGCTATTTCCGACGAGAGCAGTTTAATTATGTCTAAAGATCAACCTAAGAATAATTTCGTGTATATGCGATTGTGTTTTTGGTCTGTTTTTAATTCTAAGGTGCAACCTTACAAAGTCAGTACGCCGAAGTAAGGCCTACCACTCATCCTTTCACCAAGCGATGTCCTCTTAATACAGAGCTTAAGGCGAGGATACTGAATCACAAATTTGAAAGCCTTATATATGACCCGACCGGGGTCGAGAACCCTTCCGCTCTCGATGCAGACGCTTTGCCACTGGGCCACCGAGACTGTCGTTTGATTGTTGTTTGTCATATCTCTAACTGTCTCTCAGTGTGAAAATATCACTTAATATAATGATTACTGTAACAACGAGTAACTGCTTTGTCAAAGCGTATTTCATTTTTGCCCCTTTGTAAATACCATGGCTTTCATTTTTCATACCCTATAGTGAGTGCTTGGCGAGAGAACCACGTACTGTCTATTTTTATTTATTTATTTATTTTTTTTTTTTTTGTCATACCCGGCCTGGGTTCTAATACTGACCTCCCAGATACAACAAAACCTGGCTATCCACTACGCTACTTGATAACCCTACTAAGCTAGTAGCTATATAGGTTTTACAACTTTAAACTCTTCCACATTTTGTGAAGCTAAATGTTTCATATAACTATTATTTTATTTATTTCACATTTTTACATTTCTGTTTTAAATAGATCGTGTTGTGTCGAAACTACTGTACAAGGTACAAACTTTGAATACTAAGTAACACAAGGAAAAAACATTATATACATAGCTACGTGATGTAAAATATTTAAAAAGTCGGTTGGTTCAGGAATGGGGTTTTACGTTCCAGCCAAGAATTATTCACTTATATCGAGACGTCACTAGCTATAGGTGAATTGGCATTTTTAACTATCTACTGCGCATAAGGCAATGTACAGGAAGGGTTCTCTGAAGTGTCATGCCTGTAGTCACAACTGTTTTTAAGGTCTATTGAAGGACCACGTGACTTACTTTCTAAATGCCAAGTGCTTGGCGATAAAACAGTCACTACCTTTTTTCAAGTCTTGGTCAAACCCGACCGAGGTTCGAACCAACGACCTCCCACATTGCTCAAAAAGTATATAAAAACTATAAGTTTCTGTCCAAAATTATGTAAATGTGTATGGGATTATTAATTATTTTGCAATTTCACTGGTTTAGGTGTTCATGTCTTTGGGATGGATATACTATATTTGTTATATTTTATTGCAAAGTAAATAATTTTCAGTTCCAATTAGCGCTACTTAGCAAAAATTTCACACTAAGATTTCCTAAAAATCTGGCAAATTTGAAATCTGAGTAATTTTTTAAGTTTTTAAATTATTAATAGATTTAAGGGATTATTTTTTTTATTTGGAACACCATAAAACATTGTCAAAAGTTATCGGACTTAAGTCAAGGAAAATCTATGAACTTGGAACCAGTACCAACAACATTTACGTGGACTTATTTAAATATATGTCATTTTTTCTTTAAAAGAAAGGACCGTTAATCAGTGGTCTGCCAACTGAACTAACCAGGCCGCTGCATTAAAATCTCGGTTTTTTTTTTTTTTTATAGAATTTGGGAAATGGAAAATCTCGCACCCAAATTCTCTTTTATGCCTCGCAATTACCAGTGTTACTTTCAAGGTTTATGATAATTATTGCACCTTAAAAGAGAAAAGCGCAAGGTCGTACCAGAATCAAAACCGGGAGCTCAAGCTCTATAAAGGCAAGAGTTCTACCAACTTGGCTACCAAAGCCGTTATACATGATTATTTTAATACGGTTGTGACATTAGGCACGGGACTGCCTTATTAAAAAAATAAATCGCGTTCGTGGTACTTAGGAATCACTTTACAATTTAAACATGTAACGTTATGTGTAACCTTAATTTTTGTGGCGAACGATTTGTATCGATCTAATTCATGACCCCACATTACGGACGTAAAAGAAGACATTCATATAAACATGCCTACTGTCATCCGGCGATCGCTAGCGAAGAGTTTTGACTATTACCTTTTAGGTTATTCGTTTTATGTTTATTTTATGTTTTAAAAGATTTTTTTAACTTTATTTCTAGAAACCTTAACCCGTGATAAAAATAAGGAAAATGGCAGGCAACATTTGTCATATTCAGTGCCTGTATTAGCACTGGGTCTAGTTCTAGAACTTTGTTTGAAGTTACTAAACAAGTTTTGCGATTACTTTCAATGTAGATCTAATGTCATCTATTTGAAAATAAAAAATCTAGAAGTGATATGATTTTAATCGATTTTTTTCCATACCAACTCCACTTCTTATTCTGGTAGCGATACATAGCTATTTTTGATAGTTAAAATAACTCCACTCCATAATTATTGTTTACATTTTTTTAATTTATAAACACCAAAATACAAAAATAGTTAAAAAATACAAGAATAGTTAAACATTGTATTCTATAAACAGTACAATTTGAAGTTAATAAAAATTACAAAAGCTTCAACGAACGAAGAACTACTGAACAAAATTTGCGTAGTGAAATGATCTAACGTTTTTTTAGTATGACCGTCTCTCTCTCTCTCTCTCTCTCTCTCTCTCTTCAGAATGTCAGAAAGTCTATGATATTTTACTTTATGTGGATTATTTTAATATAAATATAGTGAAAAATAAAACGATAACATTTTATTTTAAATTAGGACCTCAATTTTTATATATCAGTAGTTCGCAGGGTTAAACGTCTTGCAGTTTTATACAAAATAAAAAAAACACCCGCTTTCTTTATAAAAATTACAGCCGACTTCCGTGTTTTTCAGCGCGAAAAAAGTAAAACTTTGACGTCGATTATCTCGATTGTGACGTCAAAAAGATAAGGTCCCTTTTGTCGCGACGCCAATCATATTTAAAGCTTTTGCTATTTTAGGTCATTGTGACCCACTGTTGCAACAGATAAACGTTACTACTTGGCTACAAATGATTGTTGTTTGGTTTCATTGTTGTTTAACATCCCATCAGCAATTTAAAATTATTTTTCAGGTATTAATGACAATAGCAAGGATGGATCTAAGAACAGGTTTGTGTATGTGTACAATGTGCGAGTGTATTTTTACGGTCTTATGATTCTTACACTAGTGTGCCCTCAGAGTTACTTTAAGGTGCTAGCTCACAGAGTAAGTACGCTGCAGACTGGCATACTACTTAGGGTCGTACTACTCTCCCGAGTCACATTAGACCAACATCGGGTGACCCAGTTGATACTGTCCTCTTAATACCAGGTGCCAGGTGAGAAACCAGTATCAATTTTTTTAACTCTTATGTATGTACCTGCTGGGGTTCCAACCCACAACCTGTTGCTCTTGAGGTGGATACTCTACCACTGAGCCACAGAGATAGTCACTTGCTACAAATAACTAAATCAAAAATAAACTATGTCCAAATCAAAATCCTAAAGCAAAGTAAAAACTGTGAAGCTGGTAAACTAAGTCAAACATGTGAACTTCCAACAAGGAAGTGAGGCCGGGTGTTCAAGAAGGGTAAGCAGTGCTAAACACTATAGCTATAACTACACCCACCACAAGTCAAATCTAATGTAAAACAAAGTACATATATGATGTTGGATGGTATTTATTAATATATATATAACATGGCCAATATACTGCAATTAAATACATAATTCAATGAAAATATGCACCATTTTTAACATTTAATACAATTATTCATTATTTTCACTGATACAATGTCATATACATGTACACCAATGTAAGGTCAATGTGACTTAGATATAACATACTGGATAAATCAAATGCCCTAATTATAAACATACATTTGTGATGCATCAACCAAAGTCATACTTATACCATGTTTAATTCTTGGCTACTAATTTCCGAGAATGTTTTTTCTTCAAAAAACTTATTTTTTTCAAATTTGTTAAAAAGTACTATACATTTTTGTATTTTCACAATTTGTGAAAAAAGTATATACATTTTTGTATTTTCACAATTTGTGAAAAAAAGTACTATACATTTTTGTATTTTCACAATTTGTGAAAAAAAAGTACTATACATTTTTGTATTTTCACAATTTGTGAAAAAATACTATACATTTTTGTATTTTCACAATTTGTGAAAAAAGTATATACATTTTTGTATTTTCACAATTTGTGAAAAAAAGTACTATACATTTTTGTATTTTCACAATTTGTGAAAAAAAAGTACTATACATTTTTGTATTTTCACAATTTGTGAAAAAATACTATACATTTTTGTATTTTCACAATTTGTGAAAAAAAGTACTATACATTTTTGTATTTTCACAAATTAGAGTAGCCAGTATATACTTAGATATAATGCCCAAATTATCAACATATATTTGAAAATTCATTCTATAATTTGGATTTAATGTTAAGATATTACATGTACATATATCTTATATACTGGTCAACATTTGATACATAGTAACTCACCAGAGTAACAAAACTTTTGAAAATTATCATTAGATCTGCAAGTATGGTTTTGATTTGATGCATCACATTTACAATTATTCATGATACACGATCATAACATATATTTTACAATAATGAGAAGTTTTGACGCATTTAACTGTCAAATTTACTCTAGAATCCATTGTAACACACACACATACACACAGAAAGAGGTCTCATTCAAGGGGCTTCAGTTGCAGAGTGGAAAAGTATAAAGTATAGGCTTACGGATAACAATGCATTTCACCACCTAAGGTATATACTGCATCTGGTAGATCCCAGTGCGAGAATGGAGTGGAGTGAGGACTTTTACATCCAAGTTAAGATTCTTCCGGTATGCAAACTAACAAATTTTCCCTGAACATTTGGATCTGCCTCAGCGCATTTCAAACCTAGGCAGTGAGAGGCACTGTGACCTGAGAACATGTATTTTAGACCTCTTGGCCACAGAGGAGTTCCCCAAACATTAAAGGAAGTGATAGTCACACCAATATGATTGATATAGTGGTTAATGTAGTCAATATACAATGTTTTTACTCTGTTGATCCATAAAGAATAAATAACCTGAATGTCCTGAATCATAAAATAAAACATGTTCTGTAGATTTGAAATCGATTGTACAGGTATCATCATTACATGCTGTAAAATGAGGTTCACTTTGTACACATTCACCATTTCAAATCACACATTCAAAATACACTCTCAGTCAAAAAAAGATCGGAAATATTTACCTCATGAAAATTTGTAAAAATACTAGTCATATCTACTTCAGAATAAATTTCATTTATAAATTTGATGTAGAAATATCTCCCATTAACATTTATATCATCATGATTCCTCCTTTATTTGAAATTGTTTCCCTTTATTCATGCTCATTTACATATACAAAATGTCTCCTATCTCCCTCGGTCAAATCTTATTTTAAAGCAGTCTTTAAGAATTATCTCCCATTGGAAATTCCTGAATGCTGGGTTTCATGACTAGCTAACTTATTTATGTACACTACCTATAAAAATATCAAATGTACATACATAATCATTTTAATTGACATTTCGCCAGCCATGCCTTTAATGTTCCGACACTGGCCCCGATCACGGTACCAAAGCAGCGTCATGGCAATAATGACGTACTAGTGTCAGTGACGTCATTAAACATCACAATTCAGTTTTAATTCTTTTGCATCTAATTCAAGTATGCCAGGCTTTTGTCGGAACATAATGTGGGCGTGGTCGGCGATCCGTCAATTGCTGTACAAATAGAACTATTTACAGGGAAATAAATTCCCATTTTCAAAGTTATTAATAAAGCACAAACTGTAATTATTAGTGTATTTTGCAAAAAAATCTTTCAAGAAAAAGGGAGAACTTAAGATTTAAATCATTCTGTTTCTAGCAATGAGAATTTTCCAAAATAAATGTAGAAAATTATTCAAGATAAGCTTTTTAGTAGCGCAAACGAAATATTTTTTTCAAAATGTCAAAGAAACAAATAAGTGTAGTTTTTGAATAATTTGTCACATACTGTTATAAACTAAATTAACAATTAATGCATCATTACTTTATATGTACATAGATACAGATACAACACTTACAGGGAAGCAAATGAATTCCTATTTGCTTCTACATGGATAAAACATATGTTTAATGATGTGATACAACATAATCAAAATTGCATACCATTTACTTACAGTACAGACCTGTCAAAAGTTTAACACTGAGCTGATGGAAAGAATCATAGTTCGGCTGTAGAGTTGTCGAGATAAGGATGTGTAGTTCCCGAAAAGCTAGCAAGAAATAAATAGCAGTTTCTACAAAAACACTGCCGAGATGGGCCAAGATAACTTGATTCGACAATTATTCGCTAGGTTTGTGTTAAACTTTCAACAGGTCTGTCTGTAATGTAGATCATAATAAAATACACTTAAATTTGTGAGACAAAAAATCTTTTTGCATAACAAGTCATCTTTAACAATATACATCAACACCAAAAAAACTGATCTTTTGTGGGCTGTTCTTAAACTGACCTTTCTTTGTGAAAGAGCTGAAACTTACCAGGGTCTGGTTGTTCAAAGGTCCGTTAGCTAAGTGAAAATTCTTAATGTTATAAAAATTCAAAATATTTGATATTAAAATAAAGTTTTAATTATAACTGCCTCTATTTGATGATAAAAATGTAGCGCATTAGCATTTGAACAGAAATTTCAGAAATATTAACTCGAGCATAAAACACAAATTTTGGCTTACCAATCGGTTAAGCTATGGGAATTTTGAACAGCCAGGCCCTGGTCACTAACGATTCATTAGAATGCATAGAAAAACAAGAGCTAACAAACAGGACAGTTTAGTTGCCCTACCTCCATCAAAAAACTTCACACTGGTGAGACGAAAATGGTAACCATGATACAAATATGATCACCATGAATTTATGCTTTTTAATATGTACCAATACAATGTTTCTTCTCACAACCATTTTGGAAAGGAAAGCAAAATGTGGTAGTAACACTGGCTCTTTAACATGTGCATGCAGATTATTAATGTACATCTCCGTTTTTTTTTCTATTCTGAATTACGTTGCATCAAAAAATTGTTTCCAATATACCGGAACTTCACAACTCCACGAAAACAATCAAAATACTTGGAAAAACCTGAGGCTCAGACAAGATACAAAGTACTGACCCCAGTTTCACAAGCATTTACAGTAAAATACGTTTATATGAAGCCCTGGCGAATCTATTTTTAACTTAGTTATAAAGTGACCTTGTTATATTGTTATAGACTTTAATAAAGGAGAGATCAGGCCCAATACTTGACTTCTTCATTGAAATGTTCGTTATATTCGTGTTTTACTGTATTTTTAAACTATGAATATAATAGTTTTTATCAAAACTTAATAGAAATATTATATGATCTAGGAAATGACACCTTAAATTTCTGAAAAACATAAAAATTAATAAATTCATTAAGATTTCAAATTTGCCAGATTTAAGTTAAGGAAAATCTTAAGTAAAGAAATAATTAGGAAACTTTGACCTGTTATTTCAAAAATCAAGATGTCATTTTGCACCAAAACTTTCCCCATTTTTCAAGTACTTAATTACATAGAGATTAAATTTCATGGTATAGCTCAAAAATTTTAATTACCATTACAATTACAATGCATTCTTCGATTAAAAATTTTCAACAATAAGCAGGGTTCGATTTTAGCGATATTTACCACTAGCAAAAATTAGCTTGTACAATTTTTATTCACTAGCTAAAACGAAAAATGACTAGCTAAAATTTATGAAACAGTTTTAATAGCTCATAATTAACATTCAATTTCTTGGGCCATGTGGGGCACCGTCACTTTCATTGGATTAATCCGCCGGCCGTTTGAAAAAAATTGTACTGGACTTTTGCGACATTTTTTTTTTACTTCTTTATTCACGTGCTACAGTAAAACATGACGGTAATGAGATTTCCACTGGTCTATTTTAAACAACGAATCAGAGACGAAGACTAAATTAAGCAGTCAATCGTAGCCACGTGTTCCGGGAAACCTTATATTATACATCGACGTATATGCCCGAGTAATTTGAATTTGTTTACGATTGAGATGCCCAGACAATATGACTTATTTTGGCCGCTTTTCATTTTTTTTTCGTTTTAAATTTCATTTGGAACATACAATGTGACAGTTAATTGAAAAGTAGATTGTAAATAATTTAGCTTCTTTTTTTTATTCACTCGCTCAACTATGCGAGTGGTTTTTATTTCCACTCGCTATTCGGCAGATCTACAAGCTATTAGCGAGTATGCGTGCCTAATTTCGAACCCTGATAAGGTTTATAACATATAAAAAATTCAACAAGTAAAAATTTCAGTCATATAACAAAAACATTCATCTGATTATCCACCTTGATAAATTGCAAATTTCAAAAAAAAAAAAAAAAAAAAAAAAAAAAAATTGCATGGGATCCATTTTGTGCCCCAAAATAGTCCAATGGAGAACCCTGCATAATTAATATTGTATATAGATTAATATAATCAATCAAGATTCTATTTCAAACTAAAGTGCTATGAATTTGAGATTCAATCAACAATGTCATCACCCCGCAAAAGACAAAACAAGAATCAAAGCACCAAGAGTGCTGAAAGCAGGTCCCTCAGTCCAACACTTAAACGAAGTGCAATCGATTTATAACTCAAATTTTCAACTATAATGAATTGACAGGGTTTTACATATACATGTGGCCATATGGCTGATGTGCACACATTTTCCGACTATAGGTGGCACTTTGAAAACTTTGATAGTTGAAATAAAGACAGGTTTTATGACCCTGTTTATAATGGATTAACAGTGTTTTACATCTACATGTGGCCTGTCTGCCAATGTGCACACCCTTTCTCACTATAGGTGGCACTTTAAAAACTTTAAAACTTTGATTGTTGAAATAAAGACAGGTCTTATGACCGGTTTAAATATAGACTAGATTGTCATAGCTACCAATTGGAGAAATAAGGATCCTTCCCAAGAAATGTGATTTAGTTTAACAAAAAAAATTAACAAGAAAACACTCATGACAGCCATGGCTGTTTATATCTTGCCTTGTTAACTAGAATGTAAAATCCCAGTTCTCCTGCTCACAAATACTTAAGCCCATTTATGGCAACATACTGTTTGTGCATCTTTGATGCCAGACTTATAAATCAATCATTTCAAAGAAAAAAATAAACAAAGATAAGAAAAATAACAAATATTTAACAATTTTATGAATTTTTCCATCAAACATTGTACATAGTAACATTTTATGTTTGAACCTTCTGAAATATTTTCTATTTATACGTCCTTCTCTATCACAATTGATAACATCAAGGAAAAATTATCCCGACAGAATTTGATGTTTTGTAAATTACCGTAATCTGAATTTTTCATAAACACAATTTTTAAAAGAAACTTTAAAATTTTGTTTTGTTGTGTCAACAACAGTGTTAAAATTAAGAAAAAAATCAACAAATAATTCCATGGTGCCCAAAAATAAATACATATATCATGAAAAAATTGATTTAACGGGGAATCATTAAAGAAATTTCTTGGAAAATAATATATATGTACATGTATATAAGAACAGCAATGTCGGCCCTAACTGTGAGTATAGTACTTATATGGCACAATCTTATCATGCAAAATACCCCACTACCATTTCTCTGGAATTTTCATATGTTCTTCATAAAGAGAAAGTATCTTTTTCACCATTTAGTTTAACAAAATAAAATTTCTTAAATTTGATCTAGCCAAATTAGGCCAAACAAAAAATATGTATGTTTCAAGTTTCACACTCAAAAATAACGAGTCTGTAGGTATTTTACTTGTTTTTCTAAATTTTTGAAGTTTTGGTTGTTGACTAAGTAAATATTTTGAAAAGTATGAGGAAGTATTAAAAAAGAAAATTTATATTATGCATGTAACTTTAAGATCTTTCACTCCTGTAAATATGAAAACTTGTACACTCTTATTCATTATTTTTTACACTGTTCCTTCACATTTTTTAAAGGTTGGCTAGGAAACTGCAAACACACTTTTTTTGCTTGTCCTTAGAAACAAGGTATCAGAATGTCTTTCGTTTGTAGATGTATATACAAAACATGCAAAATAGAGCTTAATTTGGACAGAATGTTTGTTGTTTTTTTATTTAACAATGATCATCATTTCTTGTGTTTTAGTTTGTCAACAATATTGCACAATTTTAGGACAGGTCCTAGTTTCAAACCCATATACTTCATCATCATGTCACTGTTCAACAATAAAAACGCTCTACCATCTATTTCCTGCAACAACAAAAGAAAAGCATTTAAGGTCAATTAAAACACTTAGAATTTTTATAATCGATACAACTTTCAACTTTGTCAAACTCAGGATTCAAAGCTCTGGTATCTGTTTATTTAGGTGAAATTTAAAGATCATAAGTTGTTGATAATGGGACCTCAATGGCCAAGTGGTCTAAAGTGCTCACTTACAGATCACAATACTAAGGCAGATCCTAGATTGAAAATTTGACAAGATTGATTACCAAAGGTCATGGTTTACTCAGGATACTTCAATGTCCTCTACCATCCCAGAACTGACTGGTTCAGTATAGGTGAAACTAGAACTGTCTCTTGAGAGCCAAATGAGCCTTGGTGTTTTTAAGTCAGGAAAATTTAAATGTATCCATTAGCCTTAAATAACTATACATGTATATCTGTAAAATAATTTTTTTCAAGGTCATCATTTTTCATGGTGCCAAGAAAAAGCACCAATTTGTGAGTTGTAAATTTGTGGTTTCCATATAAGTTAAGTCTGTAATACATGTACATGTATACACTATGCTTGACATATTAATTTAAAGAAGTGGGTTAAAGAAAGAAAGAAAGGTGGATAACAGATCCAGATAAGGATCAATCAATATAGCTACAGATAAATATATAGATAGAAAAGTTGACTGATTCATTCGTCATTTACTCATTAATTTCAAGCTTACATGTTTTCTGAAGAGTTCTGCATGTTGTCCTAATGCTGGATCTGTATCACTGATATGTTGTATAACCTCATCTATTGTCCACTCTGTAGGAGGAAGATCTGCTGGAGGCTTGCTCGGCTTTGTATCGGAAGTTGTGGAACTTGCTAATAATAAATAGTGGAAAGTGTAAATACAAACCTTTGTCATTAAGCTATGAAAATAAGAATTGAAGAAATATTTATGGCAAGGTACCATAGGTGGCCCAAAATTTAAAATTATCATCTAATTATCCAAACACAAGTTAAATTAATCCTTATAGCTGTTTTATTGTTCAGAAAAGTATCTTCAAACTGAGCTTGCATCATATATGACATTCAAAGGACAATCTTTTCCTAGTTTGGCAAAAAATTATAAGAGTACTGTATGTAGGTTTATTTATGCTGTTTTACTATGCCTAGTGTATTCGCAGTTTTAAAATTTAGTGGTGTAAACTGATTTAAGGGAAGGAAGTGGCCGAGAACCTGAAATGTTTACCTAATGCCTCAAAAATATTGTGGCAGTTTTATTTTCACAAGAATACACAGGACCGCGACTATAGCGAAAATAAAACCACAGTAAAATATAAGCATTATACAGTATACATGTATACAGAATGGCAAGACGTTCCACAGTCACATCAAGAATACGATTCTATAAATCTAATCACAATCTGAATCACTTTTGACAGACAAATAAACGGACAGACAGAGAAAAATACATACCTTCTGCTTCAAATGCTGAATGCCTCCTGACTTTATGGAACTTTGAAGATGACGAACCTTTCTGACTATCTCCTGATTCTGTTGACCAGCGTCTTTTAAACGATTTATGGGATTTATGTTCAGAATCTTCTTCTACAAGGAAAAAGAATGTATAACTTTTTGAAACAAAGTTGTTGAAATTTTTAAAACATTCAGATTGTTGCAATAACGGATATATACATGTAGGCAGCTCATGCTAGTCACATGACAAGAGCAGTGAGTCTGACCACAAATGCCTCATTTCTCGATCTAAATAGTTCAGAAAATGCAGATGATTGACAATGGGAAACAAAGAAAGATGAATTGATAGACAGGAATAAACATACAGATAGATAGGCAGAATTACCTTAAATACATGTACAAGACAGGGAGGTTTTATACACTCCAAAACTTTGATTTAGGGGCAGTGTTTAAAAATTACTATGATCTTACCCAATTTGTGGAGTGAGTTGCCAGATTTTGGACATGGTCATTCCAAGAAATGAAAGACATGAAAATAGGTTTTCACAATATCAAAGATTGTCTAGATATCTTTCTCGGAGACAGACTCGAGACCTCAAACTTTGATTTTAGGGACTTAAAAATGGTAATCTTACTTACCTGACTTGCGTAGTGAGTTGCCACATTTTGGACATGGTCCTTCCAAGAGATGGCTTGAAAATAAGTTTTCACAACATCCGAGGTCGTCCAGATATCTTTCTATGAAACTCCAGAGACTGGAGACTTTTTCTACTGTAGGTAAATGTTTACTGTAAGATTTAGTTCCTTGATTTGCTGAAGTAAACAACAACAAGGTATGTATCGTTTACTTGGCAATTTGGCCTTTTTTTTTTTTTTTTTTTTTTTTTTTTTTACAAAAATGACAAATTCGCAAATGTAACAAAACATAAAATAAAACTATTGCAAATACATGTACAGTTGACTCTCGTTATCTTGAACTCCACAGTCAAAATGAAAATAGTTTGACTTACCCAAACTTTGAGATAAACCAAGTTGCAAACCACAGTCAATGGGTTGGGGGCTTGTTCTTTTGCCGACCGAAAGTTTGTTCATTTCTATTTCCTTCATTTGATAAAGGGGACCTAAAGTTAGTTTGATTTATCCGAAAATTCAAGATATCCGAATTTGAGATAACCGGACTTAATTTGAATAAATAAAGAGCAATTTATTTCTTGACTTTTTAAAAAAAGTTTGACTTATCCGGAAATTCGCCAGAAATTTGAGATATCCGAGTTCAAGATAATGAGATTCAACTGTATACTATTTTGATGCATTTAGTTAACTTACATTTGCACTGACAATCATTCCACAGTGAGAAAAAAGAAATATACATGTATTGAAAATAAGGATTCTCATGAAAATGAACTTTGATACAAAGTTTCCCCATTCAAAGTACTACCCTTTTCTAGAAATGGGAGAATTAGAAAGATGCCGGGGGAAATAAGTCAGGAAAATATTAAGGTCAAATATCTTGCATGTTATTTTAATGTTATATGAAAAATTTGTATAGAAAAAACCAATCAAGCTAGATAGATACATGAATATCAATTAATGCCAGTTTGTAACAGTTCAATGATTTAATTATATATTCCAATTTTTTTAACGTTTAATTCCTAAAAAAATCAAATTAATATGTATGTCAAATCCACGTAACAGCCAAACAATGATATCACTTATGTATTTAAGCATAATGTAGTTACTTTAATGAAGTTATCATACATTGTTCATAAAAACACCATTTGTTCTCAAAGTAGTACCTGACTTATGGACATTTAAACAATTGATGTTTAGCCAGCCACACCAAAAAATGCTCAAACAAAAGACAGACATGCTTGAATTACACGCAAAAAAAAAGAATGAAAACTCGGTTTGAATTGTTCCATTAATTGATGTCAATGATATTAGTATGTCATTAGTTGCCATAACACTGCTTTGGTACTGTGATGGCAGCCAGTTTAAGAACATAATAGGCATGGCTGGCGATACGTCAATTGCTTAAATGCTCATAGACTGGTAAAAGTTTGAGATCAGTGTTGTTTATACGAATTTGAAGTGATCATAATTTCAAAGTACAGTTTTGAAGTCATATTTTTATCAAATTTTAACATTAAAACTTATTAAAAATTTAACGTCCTGTACTTAATACTTACACGTAACCAGAATCTCGCCATGACCTTCTCTTATAATGTTGAACACTTGTTTTTCTTGCATAGCACAATCTACGAATGTTTGAATGATTCCTTTCAATGTGTCAGACACAGGTCCTGGACCATACTTGTTTGGTAGCTGTGATATCTTTTTGGGATTCAGATAGGATCCACAGTAACAATTTTTGTTCACAAATACTGACACTGCAACAATTTAAGAATGATGAAATAAACATACACATACCAGTATGTAAAAAACAACAAACAAGTACAGTCAGAGGCGGATCCAGAATTTTAGAAAGGGGGGGCATAAATTTTGAAAAAAATGGCGCAAATATCCTGCAATCTGGTGCTAGCTGAGCTGCATCATAGAAGAAAAATCTTTCATTCAAAATGCCTGTATCATAGTATGTATTATCAGTGACATAAAGGGGGGGGGGGCATATGCCCCCTATGCTATGCCGCCTTCCCCCGCCTGGTGTGGAACTATTACAGGATCATTTATTCACCAAGGTAATCAGGGCTCTCAAAATGTTTTATGGTTGTCATCACAGTATTGTTGATAAGTTTGATGTCTCTGTGTCCAGGATTGCCCTGGATATATTTGACGTCTCATAGTTCAATGTTCCTTTCACTCAATTTTGATTACACACTTGGCGGATGTAGCTAGCTAAACTGGAGGTGCTAACCATTCCAGAGCGCCCAACCTCATTTCCTTGGTGGAATTTCATGTGTTTCACCTAACTTGTCAGTTTCAAAGTTTTTACTTTGCTTCTGGATTGTAATTCAGACCTTGATTAGTATGTTTGTTTTTTTATTACAACAACAAATGCTGACTATGTATACCATACCTGTAGCTGTACTTGATGATGAGCTGGTATCTGGTTCTGTCACAGTGACTGTCTCTACTGCAGCAGCTGCCTCTCTGGGTGATGAACTGGTGGGTTGATGATTAGATGGTGATGACTGTGTATCAGGACTAGGATGATGATGATGATGATTTGATGATGAGGAAGCTACGTTGACAGTCAAATGTGAATCTTTGGGTACTTTGTTTATTTTATTTTGTGGTGTTCCTGAAATAGAGATGCAGTATCTTAATGTTTGCACCACTGAAATCGATTATCTATTAAATTATTCAATAAAAAGTCTAGTAAAAAGGATCCCATTTACAGATTATTCTCTGATAACATAATTGCAAATGGATATTGGACTTTCAAAACTTAATGTGGGGCCTCCCAAATACAAAAGCAAAAGGTCCCAGACCTTTGGTTGCAAAGCATAATTTTGAACCCCTTATACCTGCTATATAGAATGTACTTGGGGGCATTGAAGATTCCATAGCATCCAAATAGCTCAAACCACGAGCAGTGTTGTACATTATCAGCTTAGATTCTAGTCTTTCAAAATGTAAGTGAACATTCATTCACTGGCAATCATCAAATATACAACCAACCACTTTGATAAAGACACCTTCTCTAAAAGAAACCAAATGTGTGCAAATTGGCTGACAAATTTTAAAGTCTGAAAATCAACATTAAAAACTAACCTTTTTGACCAGGTGATTGCAGGGGATGACCACTTTGTGAACTCCAGCCAGCTGGAAAAATATCCCTAGAATCATATCTACACCAATAATCAAAAGCTCCCCTCCAACCGTCAAAGGTCACATGTATTTCTTGACCTTTAACTGCGCCAACTGTTGCTGGACAAATCAGCTGAGGATTTTTACGATCTACAGCTTCTAATTTCATACCCAGTTTAAATTCATTCGATTTCGGTGTTGAGGGTTCCTAAAATAACATACATATACATGAAATTTACGGTGAGAGTTAAGTTGAGTAATGGTGTTTAACGTCCCAGTCAAGAATATTTCACTTATATTGAGACGTTGCCAGCTATAGGCAAAAGAGTAGAAATTTTGGCTGTGCATTGTGTTGATAGCATTATACAGCAGGGTTCTTTAGCGTACCAAGCCCACCGAGACACGGGACCTCATTTATTTTAAGTTCCTATCTGAAAGAATCGTGACTTTCATTTCATAATGCCAAGTGCTTAGCGAAAGAACAGTCACTACCCACTTTCAAGTCTTGGGTCAGACCTGGCTGGGGTTTGAACGCACAACCTCCCACTTATAGAGCGAGCACTCTACCTACAGAAATACTGAAATTTTACATGTGAAAACTGAAACTGGAGTAAACACAAAACCTGTTCATACTGAACTTAGCTACATTATATTTAAAAATATTGTTGATACTGTTGGATAAATTCATCTGCTTATAAGATCAAAACTTTCTTTTCAGTCCCAAAGTTTTTGGTGTTCCACTGTATATTAGATGGTTATTTTATTTTTAAAGGATATATTTATATTTAACATGCTAAATTCCTAAAATCATGGGATCCAACCACTTTTTTCTAAGTGCAAAGAAACACACACACACCTAGGTCCAAATTCCAGTTGGGACAGATCCTAATGAGGGAAAGCTGCTGAAGATTGGCGATTTTCATTGGGCACTCTGTTTACTCCATCATACCTGAATTTACTGCCTCAATATAAGTAAAAGATTGGCATGAAAGTTCATTCGTCCATTCCAGTCTCCTTAAAGATTGATTGATCAATTGAATGGTGTTTAACTTTCCAACCAAGAATAGTTTGCTTATATTCAGACATCACCACTTATAGGTGAAATGGCAAAAATCTACCTTTACAGTGAACTCAGGACAATGTTACGGGAGGGTTCTTTAGCTTGCCATGTCTACCGTGACACAGGACATGTGTTTGAAGGTCTCTTAAGCTTCTGAAGGTTCCAATGCACCCTTTCCCTAAAGAAGCCACAATGAAACATACATGTAATACTGAACAAATACCTTTTTAAAACATTTGTCTGGAGCAAGTTCAGCACCATTCAGTGTTTTTTGTAAAAATGACGGCCAGGATGATGGATTTAACTTAAAACCTGAAAAACATCAAATGAAAACATACTATGTAAAAGTATAATTTGGCTGCATAAGTGGAAAGAACTTCTTTTAAATTTTAAGTAATGAGGACTAAATTTAAAATGTGAATAGAAATTAATGAGCAAAATAAACATTCCTGACAAATGGGCGGCTCAGATAATTTTTTTCAAACTGCTTGGCATTGTGTACTGACTGGAACCAGGTAGTTGCAATTAAACAATAGAAAAACACTAGAAAAAGATGATTTAAGTATTTTTTTATTTTGCCATTCCATTTTGACAATCTAATAAGAATCATGGCTGACATATGACAAATAATCTACTAGAACTTGGCATCTGGTCTGATTTGAATAAAATTTCACTCCTCACTGGGCCATTTCCACTTGGCCACAGCAGAGTGGTCCAGTGGTTTATCTAAGGCCTGAAATGTAACTTTCTCATGCCCCTCATAATAATATTCAAAGAAATACAACATATATCCTACCCAATGGTGGCTGCAGCAGACCGCCTACTTTTTCACAATATCCAATAGGATGCAAGTCTGAGGAATCAACAAGCCTCCAGAAATCGTTTTTGTCGTCACTTCCATCTAGACGCAGCCGTAATCTTGGTCCTATCATCCCCACTACTGTCGCTACACAAATTGATGTCAGATTACGAGGGTCAACAGCTTCAATTTTCATATTTAATTTAAATTCATTTCCAGGTGGAACAGCTGACTGTAAAAAATATAAACAAAAACATCTTGAGTCACATCATTTACTGGTACATGTACAACAATATAACAAGAAGCCCCACTCTGTTGGCCTTAATGGTCATCTGAGTACAAAGGAATGCATTTCAATTACATGTTAAGTGTATATTTCTATATATAAAGATTAAAAGCAGTTGCAGAATTTCTTAGAGTTGTTACAAGGTAGTTAAATATAAATATCCTGCGAGTAATTGAAGCCAAGATTTAACATTGCCAATTATACCTTAACCATTGCATTTGTGACCTGGGCCTTTGAATCCATGGTTTTGACCTATATATTAAAATAACGTTTTATAAATATATGTAACCATAAATGTTCCCAAATACATCCCTGTATAAGACTATAAAATGTGATTGATTTAAATTGGCACTACTATATCATTGCAAACATTGATCAATTTAGAAAAACTGCTAAAACGAAAACATTTACAACATAACAGAAGAATATGTAGTTAATTGACGGATCATCGGCCACACCCACAATGTTCCAACAAAGGCCTGACATGCTTGATTAGATGCAAAAAGAATGAAAACTCTGTCTGATGTCACTGACACTTGTACATCATTAGTTGCCGTGACGCTGCTTTGGCACCATGATGGTGGTCAGTGTCGGAATATAAAAGGCATGGTCGGGGAAACGTCAATTATTTCGGTCTTTACCTGTTTAAAACAACTCTGTGGTGCAGCTACTGCATCATTCTCTTTCATGTATTTATCCCAGGAAAAATTCCCTAAAACAAGTTAAAGTTTTCAATAATTAAAAATTAAAAATTCAAATTAAATCCTTCAAATCTATATTACTGTGACATTAAAAAAAGTGTTATTTCTAATTTAATATCACATACAAAAGAATACAAATATGTGATCAATCTGCAAATAAATGAAATTTAGTTTGTGATCCAACTTACAATAGCAATTAGTGTTGAAAAGAGATGACCCCTAAGATTAAAACAGGGTTTAAACCCATGACCCTTGAATCTGGAGTCTTGCACTCAACTACTTGGCCATGTACAATTTTATTATAATGCAAAAAAATGTCCTGGCAATTCCAATTATTGATTAACTAATTGATTATGTCTCTCCAATAATCAATTGTAAATGTTTGTCTGATTGGACATCACCAATATATACAAGTATGTTTGTAGAGCAGTGTTTCTGAAATCTGTTCGGACCATCTGACATATCTAGTAAATTTTCTGTTGGTCCCACCGTAAAAGTTTCAGTTCCAGACCAAATGTCCAATTCCTTTTCCCTGACTTTATCTCTATAAATTCATCCATTGACTTCTGTTGTTAAAAATGGAATGGTAGCCTTCAGTGAAATTGTTGATGACAGTCATGTTTGCCCAATTTAAATACGCTAATGGTGCCATTCCAGGTAAAAAGCGAAAAACTGTGACAGGTATTATTTTGTATTTTTAATTTGGTAGATGGTAAAGTCTTGTTAAATTTGAAAAGATTTCGTGAACACTGGTAGAGATCATGTTAAACCCACCTTGTGATTCATACTGATATGGGGAATGTTTAGAATTTGGAGTTGTTTGTACAGATGCCATTATCAAGCCTGATCCACTATCTAATCACTGAACCTGCAAAAAATAGGACAACAGACAATTAATTACCAATATGTGGCAAATTAAACTTTATGATAATGTGTTCACAGTTTGACACAAAACTTCTTTTCAACAGTAGCCCACAGGGCTAGTAGTTGTTTAAAATCACCAGTCCTGCTTGAAGTTGAGTAGACTGAGGGATGTCTCAACCCTACCCTCGGAAAAAAATTAAAAAATAGAGAAAAATCCTGCAATCTGGAGAAGTTAAGATTATATATTCATTAGGTTTAAAAAGCTCTGTATTGAGTATATGATCTAAATGTTGCGAGATAAACTACTAACCTATCGGGCTACTAGTAACACAGGATTCACTAGCATTGGCCAATTTTTACTAGCCTTTTATGGCCTTAAAGGAGTTTAAAAGATGAAGGTTTTTTGTATTGATTGATTGACTGAATGTGACTATGTCAAAGTAAAAAATATTTCACTTACATCAAGGTGATACCGGCTATAGGTGACATGGTAGAAATTTTGACCATTGCAGTGCTCTCAGGGCAATGTGGCATGAAGGATTCTTTAATATGCTACCCTATCCTGACACAGAATTTTGAAGAAAAAAAAACACCTAAAAGCTGATTCTCTTACAGTTATAATTTTTAAATCTATTATTTTTAATACATTCATTATTTTATCTCTTATTCTTAACACAGCGTTAATTGTACAGTGGTACACTTTATTTTTTTTTCTGATTAAAATGTCTCCTGACTTTGGTGAAAATACCCCAGATATTCACATAAAATCCAAGATTGTTTAGTGGAAAGTCCCGGGTTTCCATTTTTTAGAAACGCCATATATGATTTATATAGGAATTTTATCTACTGAGGCCCATGTTAAGAATTTATCCTTATAATTCTGATGATGACTGGGACAAATTTGGCATGTCGGGAATGGAGATTAACAGGGGCCCAGTAGCCATCAGTCTGGACCCCTTAACGTTTACACATTTTAGCTATTTATTACTATTACAACTTCTTTTCTGAAGTAAGCTGGGCTCCTAACTCAAAATAGTTAAGCGCTCTATCCCTGCATGTAAAAAAATTATCTTTTATTGAACAAAGTGACCTACAATTCGACATATCATGAAACATATGGGGACTTGATTGAACCATTATTAAGGGTCAATTTGAGGAATTTTATTGCAGATACTGAGATGTGATCATAAAAATGGTGGCCCAGGACTGGTGTTAACAACAATAAAATGTTGAACAAAGGGAAAGTAAATACACATCATTAAAAGAACAACATAGATGCAATTTATAAATTAAACAAAAAGACAACATTGTAATAAATACATGAAATACGTGACGTCCAGCACAGAAAACCAATTATCAATGATAATCAATTACAATGTACCAGTAAACAAAACAAGTTGAATGACCACTTAAAAATATTACCTCCTGTAATCTGTCACAAATCAACCTGTTAAAACAGTAGCACTTAGATTTCCGGTCACTTTGGTCAATGTTTTGTCTATCTAACTATTTTTGATAACATGACATTACGTAAATAATGTCTGATGAGTAATCAATGAAACGCTATTATTATCCTTCTTCAGGAGCATTACCTCCATCTTAGGACAATTCTAAAACACAAAACTGGAAAACGGTAAAAGCGTTGATTAAAACTCCGGTTAGCGCTGTGCAAAATCATAACGTGGCCAACAGCGATGCTCCATGCAATAATAATAATAATAATAATAATATTATTATTATTATTATTATTATTATTATTATTATTACTACTATTATTATTATATAACAAGGATTGAAATAAACAATGCGAACTCTACGTCATTAAAACGGAACAACGATGGGTATATCCTTATCGTTTGTTATACCACGGCTGGCTCTCTTCATGTTTCATATGTTTTGAACATATGAAGGAAAACGCAGGTCATGTTAGAATACTTATTAACTTATTATTCACAGCATTAACTGTCGTCAAAATCTGATGTCGCTGAACCCACAGCTGGATATACATAGAACCGGATAACAAGAATTGTCTTGGATCGTTTTCCGGAAAAGCAATTAGTCGTAGGGTGACACTTCCGCTCGTTGTCCTTGAGGGGAATGTAGGTGCTGTGTTGTGAAGAGTAAGAAAAGCTTTAGCAACAAAAACAACGAGTATTTCGTGTCGATGACGGAACCGGGCGGTAACATGGCGAAGAGCGGAGGGTTATGGGATCCGCACAAATTATACCTAGTTTCTAAAGAAGAATTGGCTGCAATTGAACAGCGTAAAGTGATGAGGGCAGCTTTGAAAGCTGAATGGCAAAAGAAATTTACATCTCCTTACGGATCGCCGGAGGCTATAGTAAGTAATAATTAGCGACTCTTAAACGTCTCAACATTCAATTACCTCCAGACTATATGGTATAATCTGCCGGCTTAATGATGGCGAGTTACTTTTTGATATTGCAATTATGGTTGCAAACGATCTACTGCACTTTTCACAGAAAAGCATAAAAGTATGAATATTTTCATGTATTGTCAACTGGCTTGTGCCAGAAAATCGTTCCAGAAAATCACAATCAGTTGAACAAATATGGCTCCATTATCCCATAACAACAGAAAATGTTCTCCCTATGGAGATTGACAATGTTGTTTTCCTCAACTCAACAATGGTGGCAGATGACGGAATAGTCAACTGTTAACAGGCAATGTAAGATTTGAGCTGAGTAATGGTATTTAATATCCTAGTCAAGAATATTTCACTTATATCAAGACGTTGCCAGCTATAGGCGAAAGTGCAGAGATTTTTGCAGAGTGCAATTGCACTGATTGCATTATACAGCAGGGTTCTTTAGCGTACCAAGCCCACCGTGACATGGAACCTCGTTTATTTTAAGTTCCCATTCGAAAGAACCTTAACTTTCATTTCATAATGCTGAGTCACTACCCGCGTTCAAGTCTTGGGTCAGACTCTGTCGGGGTTCAAACCCACAACCTCCCACTTATGAAGCGAGCACTCTTCCAACTGAGATACCGCAGTGGTTAGGCAATGTAAGATTGACATCAATGTCAAGAATTGTGAACTGTATAAAATGATCAGTTACAGTTCACAATTCTTGATGTTGAATAAAAAAAGACATGTGGCTCTTAAACACAAATTTAAGTAATTATTTTTATGTTATTGTCAACTTTATTTGTTACTGATGTTCAATGGAAAGAGTTCCATTTGTACCCTCCACAAAAATTTTAATTTTGACTAAAAAGCCTAAAAAAAAGACAGAATCAAGCAATTTTGAACATTTCTGTGAAAAACAATTTTTCAAAATTTACATAGAATTTAATAGGTACAAAAGAAAATCTTACCGATTATGAAATGTAAATTTTTGTTCGATTTGACTTCACTAGTATCTTCAGATTCACAGATTCAGTAAAAGAAATTACTTACCATGGTTCAGACAGTTAATTCTGTCTATCTCTGGAACTTGTGCAAGATAGGTTTTGAGCAAAGTTGAAAGATTACAAGAATTTGGTTTTATGCAGTCTAAAAAATTTTAAGTGAATTTTATTTTTGTACTTAAACATTTCAAGTAGCCACTATCTATCAGGTGAGCTTGTCAGGTCCATTGGGTCTCTTGTTAGTGTATACAATGTATCATGTTAAAAATTTGTATGTTCCACAGGGATGAAGCTTAACTTTTCTGAGTTAAGGGTCCAGCTCACTTCAGAAGTGACCTTATGTCCCACCAGGGACAAAGAGGATAGGTGTGTCACTTCAGAAAAGAAGTTGTAATAGTAGTAAATAGCTAAAATGTTTCAACATTAAGGGGCCCGTACTGATTTTTAGTAGCCATTGGCTACTGAGCCCCTGCTAATCTTTATCCCTGTTCCCGAATTTTCCAAAGAACAAGAATTGTTTCATTGACTGTCACTAGAATGTAAGCCAGATTCACACTATTATTTAATCATGAGTATTCAATTGTTTTTTTACAGTTTGACCCAGCCATGCAAAGACAACTTGCAATGAAATACACAAGAACGAGAACAGAAAATTTTGTAGGTGCACCCAAATCAGTGGCATTCTTTTTTCTAATTTATGTGTTGCCAGTTGGATTTCTCGGCACATACTACTGGAATAAAAGGGTAAGACCAAACGAAAAAAATTGTGTGGTTTGGTTTCCAGACCAACCCTATTTTATTATAGCAGTTATGCAAAACCAATGCCAAAACACAATGTAATTATTATATTTTTTTTAAAAAGTAAGGTTTTTAATTATGAAACTTAACTCTGACATCTGCACCAAGTGATTCATGGTTACCATGTTGTTGTTAGGAACTTAAGATATATTGGTGTTAGGAACTTTGGATATATTAGCCACATGAATATTCCATGAAACAGTCTAAATAACATTATTGGGTTTGATGAGTTGCATAACTTAACTATTGTGAAATCAGTAAGAAGTGTAGCAATATAGCTACATGTGATAGAGTATGTACTATGTAAAGGTTAAGAGACGTTACTACTGTCTCACCTAAGGGGTACCTTTTAGGCAAAACGGTAGAGTGCTCGCTTAACAAACAGATGGCCTGGGTTTGATTCTCGGTGTTTGGGGGAGGGAATTTTATAACTAATTTAATTGTAACTAGCATTTATGTTACAAATGGCACCCACAACGGGACCCTGTCTTTGAATAGGGGCACCCACTAAAGTGCAACCCCAGGAAAGATCTCAATAAAATTAATAAATAGAATTAAAATAATATATGTTACTATGTATCTTCAAGGGGCGAAGACTAAAGGGGAGAAATGAAAATGTAGTGATATAGCTACATGCTATAGTATATACTGTGTACAGGTTAAGAGACATTACTACTGTCTTGCCCTATATTGGGTACTTTTTAAGCGAAATGGTAGAGTGCTTGCTTTACAAAAGGGCGACCCGGGTTCAATTCCCGGCGTCGGGGGAAGGGAAATTTTCATTGTAACTAGCATTTACATTACAGAAGGCAAGATTGTCTAAATGTGCTGCTAGTTAAAATTTGAAATGCCTCAAAAACTAAGGTATACTCTCTCATGCAAAGTATTTCCTTAGCTAAATTTGGTTAAAATATATTTTGGTCCTTTTAGGTATCTTTTCAACATCTTAAAAGGAACATTTTGGTTTCACAATTTTGGTCCAAGCACTACTGATAAGGAATTGTATTGCAAAACAACCGTCTAGAGCTGTAAAATTAAAACTGGTATAATACGTAATTCATATAAACATTTCCATATGAAAAATGTAATGAATTATATTAATTCATCCAAATAACAATATGTGAGTAAACCACAAATAAATAACGTGGCAATTACAAGGATCAAGTTTTTTGTAAATTTGTCAAACTATGAAAAAACAGAGGCTGCGGTCGCCTAATGGATAAGACGTCAGTCTACAAATCTAGGGTATCTCACTGCTGTGAGTTTGAGTCCCTCTCAGACCACATGTGGGAAAGTGAATTTTCCATATAATTGGTCTTTACTGGTTCACCTGGTATAATGTGACTGGAGGAGTGGTACGCTTGTCTAAGGCGTACTGACTTGGTGAGCTAGCACATTAAAGTTGCCCTGCGACAAAAATAGGAGGTGCACATCATTGATGTGTGCAAAACAATTGGGTATTCAATTTGGAAAAAAGTTTATAGGAATTATACATCACACAAACTATATGTACCATTCATATGCCTTTTCTTTAAAAAAAAAGACAAAAGTTCTACAAGCAATAAGCAATAATTTTACAACAAAAAAGTCATAAAAATAGAAGGGCAACATCATTGTTTGCAAAATAATTGGGTAAATTTTATCAATTTGGAAAAAGTTTTATGCGATATGGATACACAATCTATGCACTGTTCATATGCTTTTCTGAAAAAAATGGCAAAGTTCTGCAAGCAATAATTTTACAAAAAAGAATCGATCAAATGTCACCAAAATAGGAGATGCACATCATTGTTGTGTGCAAAACAACTTGTTGAAATTTTATCAATTTTGATAAAGTTTATATGAGTTGTGGATTGCACAAACTGTGCATCGTTGTCACATTGTGCAACAGACAGATGGACAGAGTCGACCCATTACTAGACCTGCTTTTAACTCTGGGGCGGCAAGTAATGGTATTAAGAAGAAGAATATGCTGTATTAGTCTAATTGGTTATTTATATGCTACTCTTAAACTGTTGTCAACAATTATTTCTGCTGCCACAAGCAGTGATTTTGTTACATTTTTTGAAAACTAACTTGTGCCTTTATGATTGGGAATATTGAAATTCTGAGATCAAGCAAACTGCATTATGATATGCTGGCTATAGCTAGTATATTTATTGCAAAGACAGTCAGTATAATATTGTGGTACTATATGAAATTGTGTTGTTTGGAGAATTTTAGTGGACAAATTGGGAAATTTTACTCATTTTCCCAAGGGGAAACTACTTTTATTTGGCAGTAATTTTAAGCAAACAAAATCAGTGACAAGTGTATTGTGTCTAGTGTGAAAGTCACTGTATAATTTGTCATATCATCCTTAAGTTAAAGGAATAACATTAACAACTGCATCTAAAACACTATATACCGGTAATTGTCTCTGTAATTAAAAAAATCATATATAGAAAATTTCTAATTTATATAAGATCCATAGATGTAAGGCTCAAAATTGGGTTTTGTAATCCGAGGTCCAATACCTTTTGCCTTTATTTTTGGCAGGTCTCAGATTAAGTATCAGGGACTGGGACGCACAACCCCATTTAGTCAATCAAACAACTATTTATTGGCAAAGGGTAAAATTTTTGACAGGTCTTACTAGATCAAAATTTCTCTACCACTGTTTATTTTACAATACCAAAGAGTATTGGAGTTATCTCCCTTAGTACATATAAGGTAGAGCTGTTACCTGAAATTAACATTTAAATAATTTGTTTTTCTCTCCCTCTCTTCTTTGTAGATGCAAAATGAAAAGAAGTACAGGAGCGGAGAAATCACATTTAAAGAAAGGAAAGGCTACAACAGAAACAGATATTTTCTCAGTTAAAATTGACAGTATAATAGTTTTTTGCCATTTAATATATATATATATACATTTGACTGGCTTGTTTTTTGAAAAAAAATTGTACATATAGATTAAAAAAAATTGTAAAAGTAAAATGAAAAAAAATTAATTATGAATTTCTTTTTGTTTGTTGTTTTTGAATTCTGTTAAAAAATAAATCAATCAAAATTCCAGACTTGGTTGTAGAACATTATACATATCAATAAATAGTAGGTAAGCAAGCAACATACAGTCAAACTTGTATACAAAGACTACTCAAGGTAGCCAGTAAAAGTGACTTTTATAGGCAGGTGGTCTTTATATACAGTTTCAAATACTGGTAACATGAATAAAGAGAAACTGGGACAAAATTTGACTGACTTTTTAAAGCTGGTGGTCCTTGTTTAGAGGTGGCCTTTGAGTCAGGTTTCACCATATGTTGTATTACAATGAGTAATGGTGTTTAATGTCCCAGTCAAGAATATTTCACTTATATCAAGCCTTTACAGCTATAGGCAAAAGTGCAGAAATTTTGCCCATGTGTTGCGCTGATGGCATTATACAGCAGGGTTCTTTATCATGCCAAGCCCACAGTGACGGTGGACCTCATTTATTTTAAGTTCTTTTCTGAGTGCTTGGTGAAAGAACAATCACTACCCACTTTCAAGTCTTGGGTCAGACCTGGCCGGGGTTCACACCCACAACCTCCCAGTGGTTATGTATTACAATGATATATCTTCAATAATTTATAATAATACACTGTTTTATACATAATTATTATTTTGTGTCACATGAAAAGTGTGCATTATAAATATCATTTGGTTGTTAAGAGCAGAGAATTGGAGTTTTTGTGCCCCAGGCAAGAATCTTTAACTTATATCAAGGTTAAGTTGTGATGGTAGAGGAAACAAGAGCACCGATAAAAATTTACTGACCTTTGGCAAAAGAACTGACAAACTAAGATCTGTCTGGGTGGAATATTTAAACCTAGGCATTAAGTAATATGATCTGTTGAGGCCACTTGATCACAACCTTTATTGTCACATTAGTATGTGCATTGTACACCCCTGGGGCCCTAAAGACTGTTTGATATATATAAAGGCCACCCAAAGGAACCAGTAAAAGTGGCCTTTATGGGAAGGTGGACTTTATATAGAAGTGGCCTGTAAGGCAGGTTGGACTGTATATGATATGAATAAAGAACAATGGGGATACAATTCCACTGACCTTTATAAGCAGGTGGCCCTTATATAGAGGTGATCTTTAAGGCAGGTTGGACTGTGCTTTCTATCCATCCATCTATTTGTCCATGTATAATAGTGTCTGCTCTATAACTTTCACATTTATCAAACTTGGGAGTTGTAACAAATGTGTACCAACACAAGACAATGTGTCATATATCTTATAAAAGTATGTAATTCTAAGGTCAAATCTCAGTTTTAGGTAGGGTTATTTTGCTTTCAAGATGCAGTTTAGTTTATTTCGGTTTTACCAAAAATCACATTTTTTTTTAAAAATTTAAAAGTGAAAGGTTAGTAAAACAAACTAATATATGTAGATTTATCCGGGAGCATTCTTTGTGGATATTGCTACAGAAATTATTGCATGGATTAATCTGACATTGGATCAAGGCCATACAAGTTACTGCCCGTGTTTCAAGCAAGATCCATGTTCCACTAATTTCTTTTTTGACAGCTGCCCAATTGCATTGGAGTAGTCTATATATTGCAATGCCCTTCACCACTTGGGATTGAATCGCACTTGCTGAGAGATAGAAGTGTTAGAGAGTTAGTCAGTTCACTTTCAGAAGATTTGTGGTTTTCTTTAGGTACTCTGGTTTTCTCCACCATCCACGAAATAATATTTTCTGGGACGTATCTTGATAAGTATATTTTTTTCCCATGATTTTAAAGCGTTTATAGTGTTTTAATTTAAAAATTTTCCTGTAAAACTCCATCTCTCCATTAATCTTTGTTTACTAAGCACAATATCACCCTAGAACTGACAGTCCATATAAGTGGAAGAACCCTGAATAGCATTATCCATTGACAACAAACAAATACCTTTTATTTAGCCTTTATAATCACGTACTTATTTCGCAGTCAGTGGTCCTATATCTAGTGATCTGGTCTATCTAATTTTGTTGGGCCCTAATCGACATGCTCATATCACAGCCATTGATACTGAGCATACTCTACCCAGTGCCTGTGTTCGACCCTAACCAACATCAGCCCTTAAAGTGGGTTTCAAAACTAAGTGGCCAGCTGGCCACCTATTTAAATTTTCAGGTGGCCAGTAGAAATTCCAAGTGGCCAGGCAACCTGTTCTTTCAAATGAAAGAAAATTCAGGCATCTTTTATGTATGGAGAACAAAATGCACATTTTTAAAATTTACATACATGAATGTTATTTAAACAATATTGATGATGTAAAATTCTGTAACACAGAAATAATATTTGTTCTCTGGTCACAAAAGTTTAAATTTAAAGTGGACAAGCTGACCACCAGCCACAAATTTTAGGTTACCAGACAATTCCATTTCGAGTTGGCCACCATTTTAGTAGACAAAATTGAGGTCTGATCATGCTTCTTAGGTGAGACGCCTTGTGTTTTCAAGACAAGCTCTTAACCACTGGACACTGACTCCAAATGACCGCCGTAATGCGAATAAGTACAAAGCAGGCAATAAGCACTTGCATAAATCTAACACATGAATATCTAAACAATTGCTGATGCGACGTCAAACAATATCCAATACTAAGATTCTGGTCAGTGAAGGACTAAACTGCAGCCGGCGACATCTTTATATAAGTGGATTGTGTAAATATTCATTCACTTCGTATATAGCCTGGTTATGCTGCAATCTATTCACGAGTTGCCTGTCTTTATTTAAAAACGTGCTTTAGCCGGCGACATCTTGATATAAGTGGATTTGGTAAATACCATTCATTCACTGTTATGTTTCAATGTATTGACGAGTTGTCTTTCTTTATTTAAAAAGATGTTTCGCCTGTTGCCAGTATGAGCAAACGGTAGTAACCTGTCTGCTTGACCTTTAATATATTTACACGTATCATGGACATTTGCATTGATGTATGTATAAGAACCAAACGTTAGTGTTTATTTCGTTTACACCAAGGGGAAACATTTCTTGTTGAACCAATGGCTCAAGGTGCAAGACAATGTCCAATAGGTGAAAGTTCGTGCATTGCATAAAGTGAATTGTGAATTGTATTGCATGGATTAACACACAGGGACTTGTTTCTGATATTAAAATAAATAACACTGTATACTTAAATGTTTAAGTATAGAGTGTTATTTTCTTTTAAATATCAGAAACAAGTACACATGGATTAACACTGTCTATGTATTGAATCGATCTGTTTGTATATTTCCTAATAAAAGGTCAAGTGCACAAGCTAATGCTGTTTGCCTAGACCAGTACATTTTTTGCATAGTATGTTTTCACTTGATTTTTGCGATATACAATGAAACATTGATTGTTCATATTTTAGCGTTTGAAAAGGTTTTGACCATAAATTGAGCGGGGGGGGGGGGGTGTTAAAAAACTAAAAAGAAAAAGAACCTAAAGTACTGTAAGGACAAGCGAGGCGGAAAGTTATCGAGGGGTATTTTAAAAAGTTATTTTTCCCTTTGATTCATAATATATCGCTTACATTTGGGACTGATAGAAAATAGATTTTCAAGACTGTCGTCACCCCGTTCATATTTATTAGGTACCACTGCGGTAGCTAAAATGGAAGAGTGCAAGACTTAAAAGTGGGTAGTGGCTGTTCTTTCGCCAAGCACTCGGCATTACAAAATGAAAGTAAGCTTGGCACGATAAAGAACCCTGCTGTATGCCACCAGCGCAACTCACAGGCAAATTTCTGTACCTTCGGTTATAGCTGGCGACGTTTCGATATAAGTGAGAAATCTTGACTGGGACGTTAAACACCATTACTCAACTCGTTCATTTGTATTATTCGTCTGTATCGTGTTGGCTAGATATTGTATAGGTATTGTACCAACTGAACCATGGCAACCAACACATCTGGGAATAGTTATACTGATGATACAATCAAAAACAAACATACTAATTCATGTCTGAATCACAATCCAGAAGCAAAGTAAAAACTTTGAAACTGACAATTTAGGTTAGACACGTGAAGTTCCACCATAGCAATGATGCCGGGTGCTCCGGAAGGGTAAGCACCTCCTTTTGAGCTAGCTACAATCGTCACGTGTGTGAACAAAATTGTGTGAAAAGAACATGAAACTATGGGACGCCAAATATATCCAAAGCAATCATGGACACAGAGACATCAAAATGATCAACAATACTGCGATGTTGGCCATACTACTTTTTGGGGGTCTTGATAAGCCTAGGTTTGCAATATCCCTGTGTCAACAATTTTTTTTGCAAGCATCCTGATTGATACAGTCAACAATGTGATGTCTCTAGAGTTTTTGATAGACAATATGTTATTGTGTTTGGTACATTTTTTCCAACAAACAATCCGTATACCAATGGGCACAAACTGTGAACCATTGCTTGCTGACTTGTTTCTTTTTTCGTATGGAGCAGCATTTTTGCAGGCTGTCGCTAAATCATTAAACTCCATATTTAGATTTATAGATGGAGTTGTCTTAAAATAATCCTAAATTTGGGGAGTATGCGAATGTCATCTCTCCTATTGTGACTTTGAAATATGTACGACTGATTTTTGAACAAATTCTGTTTCATATTTAGACATATCTCAATTATGGCATCAAATTGAGGCTATATTTGAAGTTTTATATGACAAACGTAATGGGTTTTCTATTGTCAACGTACTTTTTCTTTTTTGTGCAGCAATAAACATGCTTCTCCTGCTTATGGTATATTTGTTTCACAGTAGAGCATGTCCCTAATACGGGGACTTTATAATACAGAGCAAACTGCTTACAAATAAATTGTTGACTCGAGGATATTTCAAATCTATGCTTATCAAGGCCCTCGAAAATGTTATAACCGTCATTACAGTATTGTTTATTAATATGATGTCTCTTTGTCGAAAACTACCCTGGATATATAGTGTCCGATGGTTCCATGTTCCGTCCAACTTTGATTTAAACTTGGCAGGTGTAGCTTGCTAAATAGGAGGTGCCCACTCTTCCGGAGAACCCGGCCTCACTTCCCAGGTGGAAGTTATCTTGTTTGACTTAATAAACCAGGTTTAAAGGTTTTTACTTTGCTTTTTTGTTGTTATCTGCACATGGATTGACATGTCTGTTTTTGATTTACCATTTGACCCGAACTACCACTAGTATGCTATGACGTCTAGTATGTTTAGACCAAATGAAACAATGAGATGCCCAGAATGTTGTTCCGACGGAACGACGGAAAAGCTAAGAATATTCTTTCAATGTGAACCACCCATCTGCTTTGTGTGTTACACAAAATGAACCCAACTGGAATACGTATAATTAGTTGTTCAGATTGTTCAACCAACTGAACCATCGAACTGCCCATTATGCCAATGTACTGCTTAGAATAATTATGTAGAATGTATTATCAACAGAAACTCCATTGAAGAAACATCACTGTAACCCACGAGGGTGTTGAGCACCGTTATTGCTAAGAAAAAAATGACAAAAGTACAAAAAATCTAGATTTTAATTTGTTTTTCAATGCCCGTGGCCCATGTGTCCATTTGTAGCAGAAATAGACAACGTTAAAGGAGCATGTTTAACAAAAAAAAGCGCATTCAAAAACGGGGGTTCAATGAATTACTGTCATGAATTTTAGTTTTTCCATCGCCGGGAGAGGATAAAATGTAACAGGCCCTATTTTTGATTTCTTTAAACTTTCATCAGATATTTTTAATCACACTATTGAACAGTCTATTTAGTAATAAAGTCATGGCCCAATTTTAATTTGCATATTTGGTCAGGCAATATTTCATTAAAATTGTACATTGAGTTTTAATTTAAACAAGAAAATTTATGACTTTAAAATTTGAAATACTGCACCTGGCGCTTGGTAGGAAGAGGCCAAAATAGTCACCGGTTCATCCGGTGACAGTATAAATGTGACTAGAGGTGTACGGCTTACTGACTCAGTGAGCTAGCACCTTAAAGTTGTCCTGAATGCTGACTTATACAAAACAGACTCGCACATCTCACACATACACGAACTTGTTCTTAGATTAATTTTAGAGGTTAATAGATTTGATCTCGCGAATAGCAGAAAGATTGTTAATGTGACAATCACACTAATCATAGGCTAACAATATTGACCTGTCAGCTTGACCTTTATTAAAAATATATATATGTGTAAAGAGAACAATGGCGTTTATCTCGTCATGGGAAAACATTTATTGTCCATGCATGTATTAACTGTGAATCCTAGCGCTATCCATGTAATAGTTCGATCCTACTATATAAATATTCCTAATGAAAGGTCAATGGGACAAGCCAGTATTGTTTTCCTTCAGTACTGTTTTGGAGTCACTTCATGCTAGTATGATACTGGGTGTTCTGGTAACAAAGCTCTCCATGTTAAATTTGTACCTGGAACACCCAGTACCATACTAGCATGAAGTGACCCCAAAACAATGTCATTGCTTATAGGTATTTACAATTTATTTTTTATATCGACTTAAAACTATTACTGCATTTCAGATTTGTTAATTTACTTCCTCTATTGGTTAGTGCATTGTGGAATCCGTCTACCTCATCAAAAAAATGACGTCATTGATGAGTGGGATGACAGGTGACCCTGCCTACCTCCATTGATGAAAAACCGTCAGTACAAAAAGGTCAAACATACGTTTTCATAGACGTATGAAGCAAATTTACGTTAATGTTGAGAAATAGCTTTCAAAGACGGAAAAAGGTGCTATTGTAAATATAAAATTATTTATGTTTATGTGTTCAGATTAATGAGTGGCTCACTATTACAACAATAAACAACAACACAGCAATCACACCAAGTACATCTACTACAAGACTAAAGGGGTTTCTTTGGTAGGTTAATGAACCTATATATTGTATTTATGTATGCATGTTATTTGAATACTTTTCATGGGACAGAAACTCGTGCAAAAAAAAACAAGACAAACAAATAAATGACCTTGGTCAATAATGGATTTTCCAGATTTAAGAATCGTATATTGACCTCGCGAAACGCCAAGGCTTTTGACCAACTCGCTGAAACCGGAAATTTGGTCAATAATGGTTTCTTCAGATTTAGGAATCGTACATTGACCCCACGAACGCCAAGGCTGCTGACCAAATGACCGGAACCATTTCCTTCTCAACATTTTTATGACAATGTGGCGATATATACAAAAACAAAAAACAACCCGCCAGGCTGAACTTTAACTTTTCTACACTTGATATCACTGCTATTTTTAAACAGACATATGGCGAAATGGTCAAAACAACTCCACAAAAATTGAAAGTTTTCCTGCAAGACCTTTTTGCACTGTTTTTGTTTGCCTAAGTATAAGGTCTACTCCCTCATGCGAAGTATTTTCTTTGAGGCACTACATTTGGTAAAATATATTTTGGTCCTTTGGGTATCTTTTCAACATCTTAAAAAACGATTTTGGTTTCACAATTTTGATCCAAGCACTACTGATGAGGAATTGTATTCCGAAACGGCCGTCTAGTGCAGTAAAACTAAAACTGGTATAATATGTAATTACTACAGAATAAAGGTAGTTTCTTTTGGTGAAAAATAAATAAAATTCCCAAATTTTACCATTAAAATGCCCAAAACATCAACTATCAAATTACATCTAGTTGTCCTCACCACAAAATGTTAGATGTTGTAACATTTTAACATCTTTGCAATGAGGATCCTAAGCTATTGCAAGCATGTCATAAAACAGTTTCCTGTATTTCAGAACTTCAAATGTTTCCAATTTAAAAAAGCAGAAGGTAGTTTTTTTAAATGTAACAAAATCACTGCGTCTTGTTACTCAATCCTTCTGTTTGCATCATGTCATATGCAGTTTCCGTACCTTGTGGTTCATCGATGCTACCATTTAGTACCGTGTGTTTTTTCAAACTTTTATATTTTTATACGCTTTTGTGTAATCAAAAATTAGGTGATAATTTCTATCAACTTTGTATGGGTTTCTTTAGATCTTCCTAATATTATTCCCTGGGGGTTCCATTTTAAAATGACAATATAAAGTCTGTACAGCCGAAATATTGACAAAGAGCTGACTTTATATTGTCATTTTTGTTAGATCCTATAATTCATATATTATAAAATCAACAACAAACTTACCAATCAATGTCAAAATCACAATCCCAAAAGCAAATTTAAAACTTTGAACACCGACAATTTAGTTAACCACGTAATCTTCTACCAGGGAAGTGAGGCCTGGTAGTCAGGAAGGGTATCATGGATTCATGTGATTTATTACTTATATCAGATGAATTTGGTTTGCAATTTTCAAAATATGCTCTTTAGTCTTAGAATTTCAGATTATCTGTTATACATGTATAACAAAATGCTGTTTCATTAGCTTTGGTTTACTTAAACTAAGGTTACATGATCGTAATATACAGCATTTGTATACTAGTAACTAAATATTTACATTTATGATGTTTGATTAAACTCGGGTTGAGAGCAAATGAAGTTATATCACAATATATTACATTTGCTAATGTGACGTCACTCATCTCCTGCTTATGCCTATATGATTATCCGTGATGTCATTGATTGACTGTTCCAGCAATTGGATTGCATTTGCACCCGACAGTTTTAAATTATTTCATAAGATTTTCAAAAAATGCGATATGTGAAGAGAAGCATTGAACTGTCTAGAAATAACATTAATAGTGCTATAACTTCCATTGCCTTGCAAAGCAAACTAATCATGAAGTGTTTCGCGCGTTATTCAGTCAATTGAAGTTATATTACATTATAAGCGCCATTTCTAGACAGTTCCATGGTTGAATGTATTTTGTCAATATCATTATAACTTAGAATGTTTGTACATGTAAATATGTTTTGCTGTAAGCTTATGTAGATCTGGTGTTAATTATGATTATCTCATGTATAATTAATTAATATACTTTTTAATAATTGGCTGATTTCAGCATTTTTTGTTAAAGAAATGTCCATTAATCTGTTATTAATTTCGACTTCAAAAGTAAAGCTGCAAATAATATTGCATCGTAAAATATAGAATTGAAAAATAACATCTGGCACAAAAATGCCTTTAAAGTTCTACATTTTTATCGGTCGACCACAAATTTTAACTGTCCAATAGATTGTTTTGTAAGATACTTGTGCCTTTTTATCTTTTTGCCTTCCTAGCAAACCTGCCGCACAAAGCGACATATTGACACGAATTAGCCATCATAGTTTTGAATATAAACTTCAAAGATCACTGAGTTGCATGCAAGTGATTAAAAAACAAATCCTTTTCATATTATACTGTATGCAATTTAGATTGGTTCAGTTTAGATTTTTATTCCGCCAAAGTCTAGCTATACCATTAAAGCTATTTTCTACATTATTTCTGTTTTGTTGTTGTTTTTGGTTAAATTTAAAAAAGCCTATGAAATGCAAAGACTGGAGATTTTAACCATACCATGTTTATTTTACACTGACTTTGCTTGGCTTTAATTCATGAATTTACTTATTATTTTTATTCTGAATTTGTTATATTCATCAAATTTTATATTCTTGTTTGCTTTTTATTATTTCAGTATGTTTATCATTGTTGTCCTCCTCTTTCTCATCGTCATTGTTGCTTGTTCTGTTTTTGTTGTCATGTTTTTTTATGCTGTTGTTGTTGCCGTTGTTGTTACCATTGTTGTTGTTACCATTGCTGTTGTTGTTGCCGTTGTTGTTGTTACCATTGTTGTTGTTATAATTGCTGTTGTTGTTGCCGTTGTTGTTGTTGCCGTTGTTGTTGTTATAATTGCTGTTGTTGTTGCCGTTGTTGTTGTCGCCGTTGTTATTGTTGTTACCACTGCTGTTGTTGTTGCCGTTGTTGTTGTCGCCGTTGTTGTTATCATTGCTGTTGTTGTTGCCGTTGTTGTTGTCGCCGTTGTTGTTGTTGTTACCATTGTTGTTGTTGTCGCCGTTGTTGTTGTTACCATTGATGTTGTTGCCGTTGTTGTTGTTGTCGCCGTTGTTGTTGTTACCATTGTTGTTGTCGCTGTTGTTGTTGTTGTTATCATTGCTGTTGTTGTTGCCGTTGTTGTTGTTGTTGTCGCCGTTGTTGTTGTTACCATTGTTGTTGTTGTTGTCGTTGTTGATGTCGCCGTTGTTGTTGTTACCATTGTTGTTGTTGCTACTGTCGTTGTTGTTGTCACCGATGCGGTTGTTGCCGTCGCTGTTATTGTTGCTTCTGTTGTTGTTGTTGTCGTCGTCTTTTTTTGTTTGCTTGTTGCTGATGATGTTGTTATTTGTTGTTGTTACCGTTGTAGTTGTTGATGCTAATTTTGTTGTTGTTGCCATAGTTGTTTGTTTGTTTGTTTGTTGCTGCTGCTGCTATTGTTATTGTCGCCGTTGTTGTAGTTGTTGCTGTTATTGTTGTCGTCATCTTTTTTTTTTTGTTTGATGCTGCTGCTATTGATGTTGTCGCCGTTGCTGTTGCTGCTGATGTTGTTGTTATTTTCATAGTTGTTGCTGTTGCTATTGTTGTTGTCGCCGTTGTTTGTGTTGCTGCTAGTGTTGTTGTCATTGTTGTTTTTATTGTTGTTGCTACTGCTATTGTTGTTGTCGTCGTTTTTGTTGATGCTGTTGTGATGTGCTAATTTTGAATTTTTATTAAAATAATGCATTCAAAATCGGCACATGTCAGTTGCCATGTGCTGATTTTGAATCCATTATTTTAATAAAAATTCTAAGTCAGCACATGACACTATTGTTGTTATTGCCGTCGTCCATGTTGTTGTTGTCACTTTTGTTTTTGTTGCTGATGTAGTTGTTCTTGTTGTTGATTTGATAGACCGACTTTTAACATGCGATAAATAAATTATTCTTCCTCAAATATCACGAAAACACATCCTGGTAAATGAATTATCTCTCTTCAATGATGTTTTTGTCATTATTTCCAAAATGTCTGTTATTCTATGAACAAACAAAACAGATTTGTATCCAGACTGCGACGCATGCACCATAGTAATGCTACTTCATCATTCATATTTTTAGCAGACCACACACAAAATCATGTTCAAGGTGCACTAAGTGCTCGTTAAGATTAGTACCAGATGACTATGAGGGTAAGAGTACTTCTGTAAGTAAAGTCGGATAATTTTTAATGCTTTTAGTTACCGAATTATTGTGTAAGGTATTTCGTCCGAGACAGTACTTGTTGTGAACCCTAAGTAGAAACCACATTAAACATGAAATCGCTATGTCAAGATAACCCAAGCTGTATCAGTATATATATATATATATATATATATTATATATATATATATATATATTATATATATATATATATATATATATATAGAAAATACTAAATATACAGTACATTATATATACAGTACAGTACAATACAGCGCGTCAGTACTAACGCTTAGAAACAGTAATTTAATTAATTTCTTCCATCATTTGTTAATTTATTCTTTCTAGAAAATACTAAGATATTAGCTTTATGTATATACACGTAGCGCGGTTTTATTGACACTTAAGTTCATTTTTTCCATCAGTTGTTCCTTTTTTTTCATTTGTTCTTTTATATGATTCAATTAAATCGTGATTTTGTTCAGTTTATCATTTGTTTTATTTTCATTTTATTTTTTTATTCTTAAATTTTTATTTTTTATTATTATTGTTTGTTTTTCATTCTAATTTTTGTCTGTTTATGTATTAAATTTATAAGAAAAAAAAACTTACATTTATTTTTTTCTTAATTTTAGTTTTTTTTTCTTTCAACTTGTAACATTTTGTAGAGGTTTTTTATTATTATTATTTTTTCTCATTCTTGGTCCCCTTGATTTTACTAAGTTTCAAGAAGTATATATAGTAAAACATACATTATTTAGATAGTTTTTTTAGTACTTTTTTCTAAAAATACGCCATGTTTTAATACGTTTTTTATATATTAAATGAACCTTATAATATATTTTTTTCAAACATTTTTTGCTGCATATTCACTAAGATATAAACAAAAATAACCCCTCAAGAATGCGCATTCATGGACGTGCAACACCAACAAAAACACGTTCATAAATCAAAATCTTAGGTTTCTATGTGTGAAAAATAGAATGATAATGTGACAAAAAGAACGTTAAGTCAGGCATAAAATCACATATTTGAACATCTGTGAAAAATTTGTTTTGTCCCTCAAATAACAAACGGAAATGCAGATGTTTTTATATTTTTGAATATTTTTAATCAACAAGAAGAAAAAAACTAAAAAAAAAATTCAACTTTTTTTCTAATAACTTTTTATATTTTAATTTTGTACGAACGCGTTTTGTATTCCAATATCATTTCATAAATGTAAAGTTTAAATATTACTTTTAAATGTATTAACAATATTTGAATATTGATGACGAGGTAGACGACCTTGACCTTTATCATTTATATTGGATCGTTCATTTTGTCTTGAGTTTTGTGGATGTCTATCGTGCTCTTTTCCCCCGCCCTTCTTCCTACGGGAATTTGAAGGTTATGCGACAAACATTTTGTCGTGGGTGGACGGATGGAAAAAGGGAAATCCCAAGATCTGGAAGATTGTTAAACTCAACGTAAAAGGTAAGTCATTAATTAATTTAGAACTTAATTAAGATCTAATTATGTCCTAAAACTCTAAACGCAATTTTTCTAATTATTGAAAAATGTAGAAAAATAATTTTTAATTTTATTTGTGACATTATTTGAATTTTTGCATTATGTATTTGCATGTATTTATTATTTATTTGTGTTAGGAAGGTTGCAAAACGTGCATTTTGGCGGTGTAGAGAAAAGTTTATTCGGTAATCAATTATCGTGAAGCCACTGACCATTAGGTTAACCCTTGACCGCTACTGATCCAAGATACGGGGGTTAATAAGGATTAAAATATAATTTAGACTTAATATGCCAAAAAATGAAATGAAAAATTAAGAAAAAAATGGCGCTTTTTTCTATGATAAAATTTAAAACAAGAGAATTGTCCTAAATTTTTTCCTGTTATAAATATAATTTTATTAGTGACCAGTTTGCCTTAAAATCGCCCCATCCTTAATCTGCTGGTCACTTAATGTCAGAAGAGAACAGATTAGCGGTATTATCTGGACAACCCCGGAATTTGATATCTCAGCATTTTATTTGCTGACCGTTATCAACATAAGAGCCTCTTTTTATAATATCTCGAAGCTTATAATTGAAGATTATCGGGATTTTCGACATGCAAATTTTCAGATTAATGTCAATTTAAATATTATTTATCTATTTTTACACGAAAGATCGTGCACTCAAAAATTAGACCGTGAAAAACTACCCCTAAACTCGATATATATACTATAGTATTTATGAATAAAGTTTTTATGTAATGACAACGTAAAGAGTATGTCGGACCCAAAACACGCCTGGTTTTTTTTCTGGTATCCAGTGCAATGAAATTATGTTTTTTATTATCAGTTAAATGATATCCCGCTACGAACGTGACGGTTTATTTTAGCATAATTACGTGTGTATGGCATAATTGAAAAAACGTACATAATAACAAAATCATAAATATTAATACAATAAAGGATTCCAGAACCAAAGTGAAATATTTATATTAAATCAGTCTCTTTGAAAATAGCAATACATAGTCATACTTGCCTATAAAAAACCTAAGGAAACCAGAAAAAAAGTGGTATTAATGGATAGGTGGCCTTTATATACAGGTTGAAATAACACGAATAAAGAACAATCGGGAAAAAATTCCACTGGTCTGTAAAAGCAGGTGGCCCTTATAATTATAGAGGTGGCCTTTAACACATGTACATGTTCGACTGTATTCGACTGTATTTATACAATATAAAATATACATGTAAAGCGTTTGAAAATTATTTATTTATTTATTTATTTATTAATTTATTCAATGTGATAGTCAATACGTTCAGTTTACTTAACAGAATTGTGTTTTACATCTCAGTTTGTATGAAAACTGTATATATACACAGTACAGACCTGTCGAAAGTTTAACACTGAGCTAGCGAAAGGAACAAGAGGCCCATGGGCCTTATACGCTCACCTGATAACTAATGGCTAGCTGATAGATTTAAAGACAACGTAAATACTAAACCCCAATGACCCCATTTTTTCTTTACATCAAAATGATCATTGTATCAATACCTACAACATTCTAATATACATGCCTATACAAAACGTTTATAGTTTTCAAGATAATTAACCATTTCACTATTGTTTTACATCTGTGACCTTGACCTTTAAACCCATGACCTTTTCTATACATCAAAATGATTGTTTTATCGATACCTACAACATTCTAATATACATCCTTATACAAAAAGTTAATAGTTTTCGAGATAATTAACCATTTCGGTATTGTATTCGCATCTGTGACCTTGACCTTTGAACCCATGACCTTTTTCTTTACATCAAAATGATCGTTGTATCAATACCTACAACATTCTAATATACATGCCTATACAAAAAGTTTATAGTTTTCAAGATAATTAACCATTTTGGTGTCGTTTCGCATGTGACCTTGACCTTTGAACCCATGACCTTTTTCTATACATCAAAATGATTGTTGTATCAATACCTACAACATTCTAATATACATGCCTATACAAAAAATTTATAGTTTTCGAGATAATTAACATTTTCGGTATTGTTTCGCATCTGTGACCTTGACCTTTGAACTCATGACCTTTTTCTAATACCTACAACATTCTAATATACATGCCTATACAAAAAGTTAATAGTTTTCGAGATAATTAACCATTTCAGTATTGATTTGCATCTGTGACCTTGACCTTTGAACCCATGACCTTTTTCTATACATCAAAATGATCATCGTATCAATACCTACAACATTCTAATATACATGCCTATACAAAAAGTTATAGTTTTCGAGATAATTAACCATTTCGGTATTGTTTCGCATCTGTGACCTTGACCTTTGAACCCATGACCTTTTTCTATACATCAAAATGATTGCTGTATCAATACCTACAACATTCTAATATACATGCCTATACAAAAAGTTTATAGTTTTCGAGATAATTAACCATTTTGGTATTGTTTCGCATCTGTGACCTTGACCTTTGAACCCATGACCTTTTTCTATACATCAAAATGATCGTTGTATCAATATCAACAACATTCTAATATAAATGCCTATACAAAAAGTTTATAGTTTTCGAGATAATTAACCATTTCGGTATTGTTTCGCATCCGTGACCTTGACCTTTGAACCCATGACCTTTTTCTATACATCAAAATGATCGTTGTAACAATATCTACAACATTCTAATATAAATGCCTATATAAAAAGTTTATAGTTTTCGAGATAATTAACCATTTCGGAATTGTTTCGCATCTGTGACCTTGACCTTTGAACCCATGACCTTTTTCTATACATCAAAATGGTCGTTGTATCAATACCTACAACATTCTAATATACATGACTATACAAAAAGTTTATAGTTTTAGAGATAATAAGTATAATCAGAGGTAAAAAAAAATTAGGTCACGACCTTCACAATTGACCTTGACCTCATTTTGAAGATACTAACAAGAAGATGTCAAAACTGAAAACCCCATGTCATTATCTGGTCAAGTAGTCAAGTTATAACAATTTGAAGCTATTTTACGATTTTTTCAAAATTAAACGCAAAAACGCGTAACCCATTTTTCGACCGAATTTCACGAAATGAACAAACTACAGGCTTAAGACCCTAGAGAAGCCAAATATCACATCAGATTTTTTCTCCAATCAATACTTTCGGAGAAGAAGATTTTTTAAGATTTTTGCACCCCTAGGTCACCTTGACCTAGTTATGGTAGCCATGGCAATGCCACGAACAAATCTGAATTGCACCGACCCAGACATGCTTCTGACCAAGTCTCGTCGAAATCTGCCCAGTGGTTCGTGAGAAGAAGATGAAAATGTGAAAAGTTTACGACGACAACGACGACGACGACGACGACGACGACGACAGACAACGGACAAATTGTGATCAGAAAAGCTCACTTGAGCCTTTGGCTCAGGTGAGCTAATAAAAGCTCGACCGTCGAGTTGCTGAGATATGGATACATGTAGATGGTGGCCGAGCTAGATAGCAGCTGTTGAAAAGTTTAACAAGGGGCCAAGATGGTCCAATAATTTGTTGGCTGTCTCTAACTTTCGACAGATCTGTACTGTAAGTTCTAGAGTGGTCGAGGAAACCGGAGTACTCGGAAACGACCCTCATATAAAAGAATTGACAAATACTATAATCTGTATCGAGTGGAATTCGATCCTATTAATAGCTTTCTTCCGGGTTTACACTCCATACTCTACTTGTCATATATCCAGTATTATATATGATATAAAGAAGTACACTTTACCCATTATTGTTGACACTAGATCTCGGATTGAGGGCAGGATTATTTGAATCTTCTCATCGAACGAGCTTTTAATTGAATATCCTTAAAAGTGCGTGTATATTATTGGTACGTACGTTGCATAACTATTTATGAATTATTATTAAAGTATAGTAGGTCTTTTTTAGAACAGCGAAATTGTTTAGCAACATTTCTACCTTCATTAATAGTTTGGCGGTTTAAAAATTACTAAATCATTTTTTTAGTAAACAAAGATTAGTTTGATCTGAACTTTAACGTGAGTTTGATGCCGTCGTTTACGCCAAACGTTTACCAGATTTTTTGTATGTCATTTAACGCTATCTTACATTGCTTCGGGTCTTTTATCCGATCTCATCGCAAATCCGTGTTTGTCACAACCATATATGCATAGCGAGGCATACACACTGATGAAGCTATTTTCTTTTATTGAAAATTTTGTTTATTTATTTACTTATTTAATTATTTATTTATTTATTTATTTATTTATTAATTTATTTATTTATATTGCCTTGGATGGTAGTTTAACAATAGATTTATACTGCGAAATAGTAATCGCCCATGTGAATAAAATCGATTGATATTTAATGCTTTCAACTAATACTGTTTTTAAAGCATTAGAAGTTAAAGCAATTAGTATATTTTTCTGAATGAGTAAGTCCGAATGAGACTTATGTCTTCTTCCCCATGCTACATTACGCTAAAGACGATAATTTCAAGAAACTTTGCTTAGGTTTTTCCGCTGTGTTGAAAAATATGACTACTTTTCAGATGAACTTAAAAAGCCTGTCTACCTACTCATTATAAAAGCATCGCGAGACAAGGCTTAGCATTTGACAGTGTTGATTAAATGCCAAATAAACAATAGTTTAAAATTTTACGTTAAGTTTTGAGACGACTGAAATATTGGTATTTACATAAAATACATGCATGTGGATTGTTGACGCCGATCGATTCAGAAACCCTAGAATTTTGGACACTCTTCAAAACGTACTCTTTTTTATTTGACAGATTATAAACGAAATTGTTTATTCTATGAAAACCAATATATTCGCGATTATAAACGAAATTGTTTATTCTATGAAAACCAATATATTTGACAAAATTCCTTATTTTGACAAATTTTACACCGCTTCAAATTGCAAGTTTAAGTTTTAATGAATCCCTACACCAACTGGCCCCGGTTTCACAATCATTCCTTAGCTAAGATTTTCCTTAACTTAAATCTTGCAAAATTTCAAATCTTCATTATTTTGTTAATTTTCAAGATTTTCAGGAATTTAAGGTGTTATTTTAAAGATCACCTCAAGATTAAAACATTTGCATTTAGTCTTGACAAAAATATTCATCAATAGTTCCAATAAGAGAATACCAAAATTTGCTAAATTTAAGTTAAGGAAAATCTTAGCTAAGGAATGATTGTGAAACAGGGGCCAGTTCTGGCGTCCCATGATAAGCCTACTATGTACAACCATGAAATTAACATCTGATACCTGTCAATCACACTAAACTGATGCCAGGTGTCCAATGGTCTTGACCAAAGTTTGCTATGTCAATTCAAAAGAAGGAAATGGACATCTGATATACAACATCTCGGTTGTGTCCTTTGAATATGCATGTTTTTATTGTTGTCAAATCGCAAGTCAATAAACTGTTGTTTTAATTCTAATGTAAAATGCAACGTTTATAGTTTTATTTATTCAATTGCCGTCTCACATTTTTCATGTTGAAAACAATTTTGAAATGCAATGTTGCACCTAAAAATGGGTCGTCTCCGGGATCCTGTCAGTCAACGAGAGCATTTGAAAGCTGACGTCATATCACTTCAGCACATGGAGCAATGTTTCTATGAAGTTGCAAAGTGTATTCGATATCAAATACATGTACTTTATTGAAGCAAAGATATTGCGATTGAAAATATTTTTGACTAAGTTATATCTCTACTTTGAGTATATTGCGTATAAAAACATTGAATTGGTCAGTTCTAAGATTCTTGCAATATTTGTAGATTGTACCGGCCACAATTCGATAGAAACATTTTTTTAAATTAAAAAAATTATTGAGGGATTTTTTTTATGAAACATTTTTTTAAAGAAGGTGTGTGTGTGTGTGTGTGCGTGTGTGTGTGTGTGTGATGAAGATCGAGTAGAGAAACTCGGAGTGGAGTGAAATACGTCGAAAAAAACATATGTTTGAGTTTGATTTTGGAATTAAGATAATAATATACATGTATGTGGTGGACAGGACGGAGTGATACAGGGAAGGGGGGTATACATGAAGGGGTCAAAATAAGATAGATATTTTTAATTTCTCAAAGTTTTATCTTAGTATTAGCTATGGAATAATGGAAGGACTGTTAGTTCAAACCTCTACCAAAGCATGGATGTACTGTAAAGCCTCATATGCAATGGTTATTATGTATGCCATAAATTGTAAAATATTATCATTTAATACACTACAGGGCCCAGTTGTTCGAAACTTGATTAGTTTAATTAATTGAATAGTAAATACTTTATGACAATCGCGGAAGCGCATACAGATTTCCTGTTACGACTAGGTACAAGTAAGTGAAAAATATCAATCTTTATTCAAATTCATAATTGATCTTCTATGGATATAAAGAGTATTTCACTGTCACAAACAATATAAAGAGTATTTCACCGTCACAAACAATAAAAAGAGTATTTCTCCGTCACAAACAATAAAAAGAGTATTTCACTGTCACAAACAATAAAAAGAGTATTTCACTGTCACAAACAATATAAAGAGTATTTCACTGTCACAAACAATAAAAAGAGTATTTCTCCGTCACAAACAATAAAAAGAGTATTTCACTGTCACAAACAATAAAAAGAGTATTTCACTGTCACAAACAATAAAAAGAGTATTTCACTGTCACAAACAATAAAAAGAGTATTTCACCGTCACAAACAATAAAAAGAGTATTTCACTGTCACAAACAATAAAAAGAGTATTTTTCCGTCACAAACAATAAAAAGAGTATTTCACTGTCACAAACAATAAAAAGAGTATTTCACTGTCACAAACAATATAAAGAGTATTTCACCGTCACAAACAATAAAAAGAGTATTTCTCCGTCACAAACAATAAAAAGAGTATTTCACTGTCACAAACAATAAAAAGAGTATTTCTCCGTCACAAACAATAAAAAGAGTATTTCTCCGTCACAAACAATAAAAAGAGTATTTCACTGTCACAAACAATAAAAAGAGTATTTCTCCGTCACAAACAATAAAAAAAGTATTTCTCCGTCACAAACAATAAAAAGAGTATTTCTCCGTCACAAACAATAAAAAGAGTATTTCACTGTCACAAACAATAAAAAGAGTATTTCTCCGTCACAAACAATAAAAAGAGTATTTCACTGTCACAAACAATAAAAAGAGTATTTCACTGTCACAAACGATAAAAAGAGTATTTTTCCGTCACAAACAATAAAAAGAGTATTTCTCCGTCACAAACAATAAAAAGAGTATTTCACTGTCACAAACAATAAAAAGAGTATTTCTCCGTCACAAACAATAAAAAGAGTATTTACTGTCACAAACAATAAAAAGAGTATTTCACTGTCACAAACAATAAAAAGAGTATTTCTCCGTCACAAACAATAAAAAGAGTATTTCTCCGTCACAAACAATAAAAAGAGTATTTCACTGTCACAAACAATAAAAAGAGTATTTCTCCGTCACAAACAATAAAAAGAGTATTTCACCACTGTGGTACAGCGTACACGGGATATTACAGCATAAAATGAGCCAAACAGCCCATGTAAACAACACCAGCCTTAGTCGAAAGCCGATTTTTGACTTATCTGTTCATTTTAACATCTGATGGTGTATTGGGTCATCAATCGGACACATAAATGATTCTACTGAAATAGTTAACTGTATGTGATACACTGTTTAAAGACTGAAACAAATTGATGAAGCGCAAGTGCTCACCTGTGATTTTGACGTCGCTGGGAGTTTCTTTTCAGTATTTCAATTTTCACTTTATAATTAAAAATTCTGAAGCGTACAATTCCCCAAAGATGTTCAGAACTACATGTCCACCAATTTTAAACTCATTGTTTTGCGAAATAAAGGAGCAGGAGACGTTTAAAGATCGACGCGGTGTACTGGGAATTGATTCTCGCCATCGTTTTAGTGTACCTGGAATTGCGAGGTTACGGTTACCGAGAATTGTGTATAACATTATTTTCAAGTCTTAATTTTTAAAGAAATTTGAGATTGCGAGTGTATGACACAGTGTGTATGCATGGTGCATACAATAATAAATAAGTTTCACGGTGCAAGTAAATATTAGGTGTTCATAGAAAAGGCTCTAACCTTGATTTCAAAATTTAATTAGGTAGATCGCCAATATTAAGACAATATTTTCATAAGAAATGTTTTACACTTAAGGATATCCAAACTTATATGGTATCCGAACTAGGAACATATGATCTTCCAACTCTAAAGTAAGAGTGTGGGTGGTGGGATTTAAACTCAACAGAAAGACCCTTGTTCTAGAAGACCTGCCATTGATGCAACCCCACTCGGAAAAGTCAATAAAGTCAATAATATCGTTACGACTAACAGGCAAGTTACAGAATGGTATGTAGCCAGTTGTCATTTCACAGGAAATATATGTATTACATTTAATTCTGACAAAAGATCTTCCAATGAGACATGCTTTCAGTTGGGTACTAACTTACCAAGGCAAATGACATTCTGATGGTCAGAAGCACACACAGAGCACTTTTTTGTGTGCTTTTTCAGAGATTGTTTACTATGGCTGAAACATGGGTTTATCATTTCACCCCAGTAGCCAAAGTTTATACTTGATCACCGCGCCAAAGAAGACGAGCTTGAGAGGGTATGATCTCGGACGGCTTCCAGTAATGCTGGTAGAATATCTCCAAAAAGGACAAAACATCAATAACACCTACTATTCATCACTTATGAGGCAGTTACGGAAAATTATTAAACTTAAGAAATAAGGAAAGCTCAGTAAAGCTGTGCTGTTTCACCAAAAGAAGCCTATTTAAATCAGACAAATCTTAAGAAATGATTGTGAAACTGCAGCCAGTTGGAGCTTGGTATATGTATCAAAAACAAACATACTAATCCATATCCGAATCACAATCCAGAAGCAAAGTAAAAACTTTGGAACTGACAAGTTAGGTTATACGCGTGAACTTCCACCAGGGAAGTGAGACCGGGTGCTCCGGAAGGGTAAGCACCTCCTGTTTAGCTAGCTACATCCGCCACGCGTGTAATCAAAATTGTGTGAAAGGAACATGGAACTTTGAGACGTCAAATATATCCAGGGCAATCCTGGACACAGAGACATCAAACTTGTCAACAATACTGTGATGACGGCCATAAAACTATTTGAGGACCTTGAAAATCCTAGGCTTGCAATATTCCTGAGTCAACAATTTATTTGCAAGCAGCCTACTTCGTTGTACAAAGTCCCCGTAGTGGGAACAAGCTCTACCATAGCGTATTAATTGGGAAACAAATACACCTTAAGCAGAAGAAGCAGGTATATTGCTGCATAAAAATGGAAAGTTGACAATAGAAAAATTGAAGTCATCACGTTTGTCATAAAGTTTCAAATGTAGCCTTTTGTGTGCGTCATAATCCAGGTATAAGTCTAAATATGAAGCAGAACTTGAGGAATCAGTCTTGTCTTTTATTTCAAGCTCACTAGGAGAGATGACATTCACACAGTCTCCAAATTTAGGATTGTTAAGAGACAAAACGTCATCTATATATCTGTATGTTGAGTTGAATGATTTGGCGACAGTCTTCTCTCCAGATTTAACAAGGATCTGCATAAATTCTGCTTCATAAGAATAAAGAAACAAATCAGCAAGTAATGGTGCACAGTTTGTACCCATTGGTATACCGATTGTTTGCTGAAAAACTATATTACCAAACACAACAAATATGTTATCTATCAAAAACTCCAACATTTTGTTGATGGTATCTTCAGTATATTTTTGTTTGGAATCCGTATGATGCTTGACAAAATAACCAGAATCCCAATTCAGCACCAGATATTTGTATCTTGGCTTACCGTTTTTGTAAAAGAAAGACAAGTGAATAATTTCTGTAAGACGTTCTTTCAATTTAGAATGAGGGATAGTGGTGTAAAGTGTAATAATACTTTATCATTATGATTAGAACTTGTTCTATGGAATGATTATAATTGCCGATTCAAGGTAAAGCAAAACACGTTTCAAACAGCATCACGGATGAGTGGCCATTATATAAAATATATATAAGCTGTTCTTATTTAGAGGTGGTGTTTATGTTAATATCACTAGACTCAAAATAGAAAATATAGCGTTATGACGTATAGAATGTGTAGAGCTTTTTTCTATCTCATTTTACGAGGGCGACTCAATAAGTAACTAGCCATCTCATTTCAGATTGTCCGACACTGTACATGTTTATACCCGGATACAAAATTGCACGCGTATCGAGATGTCAGTATGGTCAGCACAGAGCAGCGTAACAGAACACATGTTTTTGATAAAAAAAACCCGAATAGTTGCACATCTAATATTATAAAGGAATGAAAAAAGTCGAATATAATATTTTAGCAATTATATTATTTCTGAAATGCTATGGTTATTCGCGTAGTAATGTGATAAACTAACAAGTCTAAAATGGTAATGTCTAAAAACTGGAAATTTTAAATACACAAAATTTGACCTTGCAAACCTTCATCGTGGATTTGCAGAAAAACGAATCAGTTGACATTAGAATTTTTTCTATATTATTTGATAAAATATATTTGCTTTTTGAACACACGAATTAAAAACAAATCTATAGAGTGGATTTTTTGTAACAAAAATAAGGAAAATAACTTCAAAATAGGCACCAGTTGGGCCCCAAAATCTCTTAGCAATGTGCAAATGGCAACCAAAGCATCAACATACAGCGCCCTATTAAAGCGTTGTATGTCAAAATGCGTCTAAAGAATGGATATGAGATGTATATTCATTAATATGAGCCAGACAATAAAGCACAGAGTCGTCAGTGGATAGGGCCTGGGTCCCCTAGGCAAAGAAGGCTAAGAAGCATTAATCTGCTGGCAAGGTCATGGCAACAGTATTTGGGGCGCAAAAGGTGTTATGTGTGTGGTTTTTAACCAAAGAGACCTATAACTGGATTGCACTATGCAAATTTGCTAGGCCAGCTGAGAACTGATATCCGTGAAACTGCCGCAACAGGACAGCGCAAGAGTCCATAGTTGCAAACTTACACTGAAGGCTGTTGGGCGAGACGGGTATGAATTAATATCACATCCTGTCTAGCTCGTAGCGACTTATTCCTGTTCCCAAAATACCCGAGGACGTCATTTCAGGTTTGACCAAAAAGTCGTGACGACAGTTGAGGATTGGGTCAATGGAAATCGCCCTGTCTTTTTCAGTTCTTGGGTGATGAACACCGTTGGTATAAGTGTATCACACAAGAGGGCACTGAATTACATTAAAAAAAATAAGAGGTGGATCTAATCTGTAAATAAGTTAAGCTGGTTTCTTATTGATTCGCCCTCGTAAATAGAAACTCAAACATAGCACATGACAATGAACTATGGTTAACATTTTAAAACAGAAAAATGTGTTATATTGTTAAAACTATTTATTTCTAAATCTGTATCAAGACTTTTGATTTTTATCTCGCCACATTTGTGGAACTGTTTTACACAAGACACTCCCTTCCGACGACTGTCTCATTTTGACCTGTGATGTAAATAAGCCATCTTGCATTAATTGTAGCTGGTCAATTCGATCTATTGACATTAAGTTAAATATTTTGAAAGTTTTCTCAAATTGCAATCTTTATTTTTCTGCTCAGTGCCAAACTACAAAGTTTTTTCTTTGCTTTCACTTCACTAGTTGCATTTGCTATGTTACTGTCAAACTTAAACTATTTAAGAACGAATTATATTTTGACATTACACACGGCCTTTGTAATGGATTAGTTAACACTTATACATCTCCCTCAGTCTACATATATCAGGAAAAATTTGTTTATGATATGGTCTATGTGTTTCATCTTCATATCGTCTGTAATGCATGATTAATAATTACAGATGTTGAAGTTTTTCACTAGATAATTAATTGTTTTGCTTCTCAATGAAAAAGCCGTATAAATTTCTATATAAATTCATTAAAACATGAAAATCGCACAGCTGGCAAGATATTTGACTCTCAATTCCCAGTACACTTATTTGCTCCTGTAATGCCAATTCCCAGTACACCTTTTTGCAATTCCCAGTACACCGCGTGTTATCCTCCAACGTCTCCTGCTCCTTTATATCGCAATACATTGAGCTTATATTTGGTGGACATGTAGTTCTGAACATCTTTGAGGAATTGTACGCTTCAGAATTTTTAATTATCAAGTGAAAATTGAAATATTGGAAAGAAACTCCCAGTGACGTCAAAATCACAGGTGAGCACTTGCGCTTCATCAATTTGTTTCAGTGTTTAAACAGTGTATCACATGCAGTTAACTATTTCAGTAGAATCATTTATGTGTCCGATTGATGACCCAATACACCATCAGATGTTAAAATGAACAGATAAGTCAAAAATCGGCTTTCGACTAAGGCTGGTGTTGTTTACATGGGCTGTTTGGCTCATTTTATGCTGTAATATCCCGTGTACGCTGTACCACAGTGTTCACTGTCACAAACAATAAAAAGAGTATTTCACTGTCACAAACAATAAAAAGAGTATTTCACTGTCACAAACAATAAAAAGAGTATTTCTCCGTCACAAACAATAAAAAGAGTATTTCACTGTCACAAACAATAAAAAAAGTATTTCACTGTCACAAACAATAAAAAGAGTATTTCACTGTCACAAACAATAAAAAGAGTATTTCTCTGTCACAAACAATAAAAAGAGTATTTCACTGTCACAAACAATAAAAAGAGTATTTCTCCGTCACAAACAATAAAAAGAGTATTTCTCTGTCACAAACAATAAAAAGAGTATTTCACTGTCACAAACAATAAAAAGAGTATTTCTCTGTCACAAACAATAAAAAGAGTATTTCACTGTCACAAACAATAAAAAGAGTATTTCACTGTCACAAACAATAAAAAGAGTATTTTTCCGTCACAAACAATAAAAAGATTATTTCACTGTCACAAACAATAAAAAGAGTATTTCACTGTCACAAACAATAAAAAGAGTATTTCACTGTCACAAACAATAAAAAAAGTATTTCACTGTCACAAACAATAAAAAAAGTATTTCACTGTCACAAACAGAGTGGTTCCTACAATAAATATACATGTAGCTAACGAAGAACCAGGATGAGCTGTCGATTCAGCAATAATTCATTAGCTTAATGAAAAGTGTTAAACTTCCGTCAGGTCTGTACTGTAAATATTATGCAACATGGAAAGTCATGTGCACAAACACGGATCACAGTTTGGTTTCCTTTCACGGGAATGTTTTTAGGTCCAATTGCAGATAGGCCAAAGTTGATAAATAAAATGTTAATAACCTTTAATCGTAACGAATCAGTAGGAGACACTAAATGAAACAAATTAATATATCCTGTTTTTCAATCTTTTCTTAGCTGGTAAAAGTAAGCTTGTTTCACCTTAAAGTTGCATGGCATGCATCTTTAACTTAATTCTTAAGGTCGATCCCTGTAGTAGCATAGTTGGTTGAGTGCTCGCTCCTTAAGTATAAGATCGTGGGTTCGAACCTCGACGGGGTCTGACCCGAGACTTGAAAGTGGGTATTGACTGTTGTTTCGTCAAGCACTCGGCATTATGAAATGAAAGTCATGGTTCTTTAGGATGGGAACTTAAAAAAAACTAGGTCCCATGTCGCGGTAGGCTTGGCACGATAAAGAACCCTTTTAATAATGCCATCAGCGCAACGCACAGGCAAAATTTCTGTACCTTCGTCTATAGCTGGCGATGTATCTATATAAGTTAAATATTCTTAGCTGGGACGTTAAACACCATTTCTCAACTCAGAAGGTCGTCAGAACCACCAAAAATGAAGAAGACAAGACAAGGTGCTTCGATCAATTTCTCCAAAGACGTTCGTGCGGTAAAGCAAATACAGACTGGTAGTATAGATACGACCTTTTTTGAGATTTTGTCTGATTTTATTATATCTTTCAATGTGTTAATTTTGGGTTGAGTTTCTTGTATCGATATTGTTGTTATGTTGTGTTTGTTCTGGTTATTGCCAAATTTGAAATCAATAATTTTCGTGGTTCTAACAAAATGGTAATCTGACAAGGACTGTAAATTCATAATTTGAAATGCGTATGGTTTATCGTTACCGTTTGAGGTAAATTTGTAATATATTATATATATATATATATAATTTCGTTGACATGTTAATTCGTGAAACAGGGTGAAAATTGGAACACCGCTAAAATTCAGTAATAATTTCACATTATTATCCCCGCCTTTCGAAGAAAGAGAGGGATATTAAATTTGAGTTTCCGTCCGTCCGTCCGTCCGCCCGTCCGAAATTCATGTCTGCGCTAATTCTCCAAAACTATGAAACACCATTTCATGAAACTTGTTGCAAAGCATCATCATTGATAGGAGATGCGCATATCTTTAACCCGAGTTGGTTTGCTCATTTTCCTGGGAGTTATTGTCCTTTGATCATAAGTACAAACTGCTGGCGGTGGATCCTAATTGATTGAATTTAATTGTTTTATTCAGATTTTACCTATATTAATTATTACAGCACAGACCTGTCGATTGTTTAACATCATGCTAACGAAAAAGAGTCGAAGCTATGCTTAACTATGGATAGATTGAACGTCGAAAAGCTGTCCATTGTCATATTAGATAGCTGCTGGAAAGCTATTGAGATAGGGACCGAGATGAATTGCAGATTCGGCACCAATTCGCTCGCTGAGTGTTAAACTTTCGACAGGTCTGTACTGTAATTTATTCTTTGTCCTTGTCGTTTCTTAAAAGTACAGAACGCAAAATATATGCCCTTTAGTACTTTTCTGCAGGTCAGCGTGACACGATATTAATTAAATGATGGAGTACATACTAATTATAGACAAAGTGTGAAACAAATACATGTAACAAACAGAAAAGCCATCAGAGTGATGGCGGGGAAATATACAAACTTTTCTAATTCAAATTTGCAGTTCGCACCACTGCGATAGATCAGTTGGTAGAGTGCTTGCTCCGTTAGTGGGAGGTCGTAGGTTCGATCCCCAACCGGGTCTGAAACCAGATTTGAAAGTTGGTAGTGACTGTTCCTTCGCCAAGCACTCTGCATAACGAAATGAAATTCAAGGTTCTTTCGGATGTGAACTTAAAATAAACGAGGTCCCGTGTCACAGTGGGCTTGGCACCCTGCTGTATAATGTCATCGGCGCAAAGTACAGCTAAAATTTCTGCACCTTCGCCTATAATTTGCGACGTCTCGATATAATTAAAATATTCTTGACTGGGACGATTAACACCATTACTCAACTCAACTCAGTTGGCTTGCAGAAAGTCGACGCTAGAAACGATCATCAGAGCGACAGCAATGAAAAACCCACACTTTGTTAGTTTTCTTCCTGAGGGTAATGCAGTGGTTTTCTCCGCATACTCAGGTTCCCCCCGCCATTGCCATTCCACCATCCCTGAACTCGATGCTTTGATGTAAGTGAAATAATTTTTATTATTTATTATCCCACTCTAATATTTCTGTTGTTTACGAAACATAATTGAATTATTGGTCATTTGTTATAATTGGCGAATCTGTGTCTTCTTATAGAACGATCATACCTACCTCGTATTGTATGGAAACAATCAATCAACCGTACTGTACAAGCCATATTATATATACATGTGCAATGATTTTTTTCTGAATGAATTTTGTAAAATTTTGATCGAACGACTTTTTAATAAAAGTAGAACATGTCAAAGAAAGTGTGTAGAGTTTAATAAAATCTAATTAAAAACCATTCCTAAAAGAAATATATTATACAGAAAATACGTCAGTCTTTGACGGGGGGTTTATATTTGAGGTGGGGATAAAAAGTGTTAAGTGAAATTAAGTAGTGTAAATTACCATCTTGAAGTATGAATTTGTAACTTACACACACACGCGCGCGCGCGCGTTTGTCTGTTTCATTATGAAATATTTATACCACCGCAAACTAGTTTGAGGGGAGAAATAGTAATCACTTTGTCTGTTTGTCTATCGGTCTGTGTGTCCGTCCGTGTAAAATATTTCATAATTGCTTTGAGCGACTGTCATAAAACTTTACATGAATAATCTTATTGATTGCAATAACAAGGGAGATAATGTCATGGACTGATGAGTTTGTACTGTAGATAGGATAGAATTATATAACCGGTTTTGGTGAAACGTGGTTTATAGGTACAACTTTTGATGCTCTTCATGTTGCAAAATGTTGTAAATGCATGTATGTAGTTTGTTGTCATCATACATGCATTTGGTACATATGTACTTGGAAAGAATGTTATTGGAATCAATGCAAACAAGTCAACATCCAGTGTTAAAAGTGTCATGTGCTGCTTTTGAATTTCTATTAAAATAATGCATTCAAAAACAGCACATGACAAAAGGAATTGGTAAAAGTTCTTTACATCCAGGATTACCCTGGATAGATTTGACGTCCCATCGTTCTATGTGCCTTTCACTCGATTTTGATTACACGCCTGGCGGGTGTTGTTAGCTAAACAGGAGGTGCGTACTCTTCCGAAGCACCTGGCCTCACTACCCTGGGGTAAGATGACGCGTTTAACTTAATTTGCCATTTTTAAAGTTTTTTTTTAACTTTGCTTTGTTATTGTGATTTGTCAGGTATGATGTATATATTAATGAAAGGAAACTTAAAAAAATTGCAGAGAAAAACCATAAAAAACTAACAATTTTAAGAAGAATATTGCACTGTCATCTTCATTAAATACATCTGCCATCTGCTGGTTACTAACAACGCCATCAAGTGTTTTTCTCACGTACAAGGGTGTAATCACGGGGAGAAATAACCCAGCAGTTGGGCCTTGTTCAAACGCAATATATACTAAGCATTACGTTAGTCTTTTAAGCAACAAAATGTCAGTTGCACTACTGCCATGTGCTTTTTTAAATTTTTATAGAAATAATGCATTCAAAAGTGCTATAACAGTAGTACAATTGACTTTTGGGGTTTTTTTAGAGACAAAAGTGCTAAAGTTTGATTTTTTAAAATGAATTAGTATATAAACCCCAAAATGTCAGTTGCACTACTGCCATGGCTACTTTTGATTTTTTATCAAATATATGCATTAGAAAGTACTTTAACAGTAGTACAATTGACTTTTTGGGTTTTTAGAGACAAAATTGTTAAAATTTGATTTTTTAAAAACGGGAATCAGTATATAAGCCCCAAAATGTCAGTTGCACTACTGCCATGTGCTACTTTTAAATTTTTATAAAAATAAATGCATTAAAAAGTACTTTATCAGTAGTACAACTGACTTCTTGGGGTTTTTAGAGACAAAATTGTTAAAATTTGATTTTTTTAAAAACGGGAATCAGTATATAAGCCCCAAAATGTCAGTTGCACTACTGCCATGTGCTACTTTTAAATTTTTATAAAAATAAATGCATTAAAAAGTACTTTATCAGTAGTACAACTGACTTCTTGGGTTTTTTTAGAGACAACATTGCTAAAATTTGATTTTTTAAAAATTGAATCAGTATATAAACCCCAAAATGTCAGTTGCACTACTGCCATATGTGCTACTGTCGAATTTTTTTTAAAAAAAATAAATGCATTCAAAGTACTATATAAGTTGTACAACTGACGTCTTGGGGTTTTTGAGGGACAAAAGTGCTAAAATTTGATTTTTTTTTTAAAATGGCAATTTGAATATTTTACTTAAAATCGAAATGAGGACATGACAAATTCACTATTGTATTTCATAAAAAGAATTAGGATAAGTACATGGCAAATTTGAATATTTTATTAAAAATTTAGGACTTTGCAAGTTTGAATATTTTACTGCATAAAAATAAAAATAAAAATAAAAAAAGCAAAAAACCATTTCTCTTACGTAGACACATACGCCAGGTTAAGATTGCCATACCTACTAACGAGAAAAAATGTTGACGTTGTTCTTAATATGTTTAATGTAATGTCCTTCAAATAATGCTTCAATACAGCACATATTTGGTATGCAAGTCTACCATCATGAGTTACAGATCAAATTGAGTTTCGCTCTTGTTCGCTGATTTTTCATGAAATAATGGGTCTTTGACTTTCTTTCTTGACTCTTGCAGATCATTGAAGTAATTTTTTGTATATGAACCATACATCTCGGATTGTGCACAATGATGCCTATTAATATTAGATACAAATTAAATGCGGGCTATACTTTGTAAATTTGATATTGGTAAAATTCATTATCTTATGAAATTCACAACTGCAATACTTAGAGGTTAGGTTACTACTACCCCCCCCACTCTCTCTCTCTCTCTCTCTCTCTCTCTCTTCTCTCTCTCTCTCTCTCTCTCTCTATATATATATATATATATATATATATATATATATATATATATATATATATATATATATAACTGTTTGCTAAGAAAGAACCCTTTAAATGCGTGTATTAAGAAACCACTAAGGCTTTATCAATTTGAAATTGCTTAACATTTACTGCCATCCATAAATAACTAGATTTATAATTGCCATAGGTTTACAGGGATATTGCAAGCCTAGGCTTGTATAATCGGTTGTTTCAAAAATGTGTTGATACTTGAATGATTACGGTTCTCGTTTCGCTCGTTGGTTGCTTCTTTATATTTGTTTCATTGAAATTGCTTAACATTTACTGCAATCCATAAATTACATATATTTGCCATAGGTTTACATTATAATCACCAAATCAATTTGATCATACAATTGAGATACTGAAGTTTTCCTATATTTGAATCTGATATTTTAACTTTATAATCTAAATGTATGTAATAAAGTTGTTTTTTTCTTGGAATTTTCTGAGATTTTGGTGGCAAATATTAAAAATTGGGAAAATCATGTTATATTTTTTAAGACAAAAACACAATTTTTGCTGAAAAACAAGTAGCTTTAGCATAATGATGATTTCAACAAATTAAATTTGTGAGGATTTTAAGTCTGTTGTGATATAATTAAATTTTTCCAATTTTAAGCATTCTGATTGTCTTAAAAGTTTTAGTTATTTCCTCATAGACCTGGTTTTTACCAAGACCAGCCCACTGCATTTTCATGCATTCTGATTGGCTAAAAAGTTGTGGTTATTTCCTCCTAGACCTAATTTTTTGCAATATTTTTTAATAAACTTTGGATTTTTGTACAGTACCTTGTTCTTTTGGTCTTTTTATTTGTGTAATTTAATTATAAGCATTGCCTTTCAATTTTTGTTAGGTCTATTAAGAAATAACTTGAATGAAGAGTGTGCTACGCGGGATTTTATGCAAAGTGCACAGTCTACATTCAAGTTTATACTCAAAAGACCAAACAAAAATTAAGGGAAAACTTAAACAACTAGTTTTAAACACGTATGATAACTTATGGAGGGCAGCGTAGTTTCTATCTACAAATTGCTTCATTTTCATTATGTTCAAACTTAAAACAAATTAAACACTGCATTGTGAACATTGCCAAGGACACTACTCCCACAGCCTAGCTGTTTCTTTATATTTGTTTCATTGAAATTGCTTAACATTTACTGCAATCCATAAATTACATTATATTTGCCATAGGTTTACATTATAATCACCAAATCAATTTGATCATACAATTGAGATACTGAAGTTTTCCTATATTTGAATCTGATATTTTAACTTTATAATCTAAATGTATGTAATAAATTTGTTTTTTCTTGGAATTTTCAGAAATTTTGGTGGCAAATATTAAAAATTTGAAAAATCATGTTATATTGTTTAAGACAAAACACATTTTTTGCTGAAAAACAAGCATTTTTAGCATAATGATGATTTCAACAAATTAAATTTGTGCGGATTTTAAGTCTGTTGTGATATAATTAAATTTTTCCAATTTTAAGCATTCTGATTGGCTTAAAAGTTTGAGTTATTTCCTCCTAGACCTAATTTTTTGCAATATTTTTTTAATAAACTTTGGATTTTTGCACAGTACCTTGTTCTTTTGGTCTTTTTATTTGTGTAATTTAATTATAAGCATTGCCTTTCAATTTTTGTTAGGTCTATTGAGAAATAACTTGAATGAAGAGTGTGCTACGCGGGATTTTATGCAAAGTGCACAGTCTACATTCAAGTTAAATACTCAAAGACCAAACAAAAATTAAAGGCAAAACTTAAACGACTAGTTTTAAACACGTATGATAACTTATGGGGGCAGTGTAGTCTCTATCTACAAATTGCTTCATTTTCATTATGTTCAAACTTAAAACCAATTAAACACTGCATTGTGAACATTGCCAAGGACACTTTGTTTTTCAGATTTTCTATTAATACACTACTCCCACAACCTAGCTATAGGTTGTATCCCACTCAGGCCAATCCTGGTGGAAGGAAGTTTGTCAGTGTGCTTTTCGAAGGTGATTGGATTTCTCCAGAATCTTCTCCGCCATCCCAGAACTACCCACATATTTTTTATCGTTTGACATGTAATGGAAATAACTTTGACGTTGGCGCATAACCCATTAATTAAACCCACCTACTCATTTAAATGCCCATTCTTGATGTATACACGTGTATCATATCATGGTGAATGCATGATATTTGATTTAATCGCCTGTTAAAGAAAGAGGGGATATTAAATTCAAACTTTCGTCCTTTCAGACTCTTCTTGTCCGGAGTAAATATTCAAACATATTAAGCTCTATTTTACGAAACTTGGTGCAAAGCATCAACAATGATAGTAGATGCGCATGTCATTAACCAAAATTAGTTTGCTAATTTTTCTGGGAGTTATGGTCCTTGAACATACATGTAAATGCATATCACAAAAATAATTTCTGATGGGGATAATGATTCACTCTTATTCTCTCAAAAATAAATATTTTAAATATTTTTCATAAGTAAACCCCTGGAGTCGATTATTCATCACCAAGCGGGAAATTTTACCAAAATGATAACTTACATTTCAATGTCGATATTTTTTAAAATCAAAATTTTATATGGGACCATCCATTATCACTTTTATAATGAATTACATGCACAACTACGAAAGCGAATTCATTTTTCAAGCTAACATTTTTGCTTACTTCAAATAAAATAAGGCTATTTTTCTCAAACGTTAGTTTACTTGATAAGATGAGTGCGTGAGTAGTTGAGCTGAAGATATTTTCACTTATATCGAGACATCGCCGAATATAGATGAAATTACAATAATAAATAAATAAATAAATAAATAAATGAATAAATAAATAAATAAATTAATTAATTAATTAATTAATTAATTAATTAATTGATTAATACAAATAAATAAATAAATAAATAAAGACGGTTCAATGAACATATGGTGATGGATCGTGCTTATACAGTACAGACCTGTCGAAAGTTTAACAAAAGGTTACAAAAATGAGTCTAAGATTGGCTTCCGAGTGACCGAGATGACCAAAAATCTGCCGAGAGATAAATGGCAGCTGTCGAGGTATACCAGGGACTAACAAGGAAACAAGATGAACTGCAGATTCGATTCGATACTAATTCGTTTGTTAAGTGTTAAACCTTCGACAAGACTGTATTGCACAGGCACGGTACATCACCATAAGCACACTTGAATCATCTTTATTTATCTATTTATTTTGTAATTTCATCTTTATCTGGCGTTGTCTCGATATAAGTGAAATAATATTGACTTCAGAAATCCTATTCATGCACTCATTTGTCTTACTGAGTGAACTACCGTTTTATGACAAATACACGCATTATTAATGATCCCGTGTCTCATTTGTTTTAAAATGGTACAGACCTAACTATATTTCTTGAATTTTGGATTTTATAATCAGTGGTTATAGTATGCGATTATACGCGTTAATTGTGTTTCTTCTGTAGCAGTCTGGGTAGCTCAGTGGTAGAGCACTCACCTATAGTGCGGGAGGTCCCGGGTTCGATCCCCGGTCCGACCCTGCAATTTTTCTCTTTCCTGTTACATTTGGGGGCTCGTCCGACCCTAAGAAGTCCCCGACCAACAGGTTGGTCCCAGGATGAAACCTGGTGGTTTCGATTCAAGGGTGTTGAATCGAAAAAAGGAAGGGAGGAATGTAGCGGTCGGGGTAGCTCAGTGGTAGAGCATTCGCACTATAGTGAGGGAGGTACCGGGTTCGATCCCCGGTCCAACCCTGCATTTTTTCTTTTTCCTGTTAACTTCTTTCATGCAATTTGTTGTACATTGTATTGCAATTCTAGTGTCCTAAATACACATGCAATTAAAATTGTCTTCAAAATGACTATGCATAATTTCAGGATAAAGGTTTATGACCTGAATGTGGCATCGAATCCATCCTTATTTGTTCAGTCATAAGTCAGTTCACGCAAAGAGGCAGTGATTTTGCGGTGTGGCCTCGATGACAGGTGTTGACAGATTGTATGTCATGTAATTATCATTTTAATTATGGATGAAAGTTGTGATAAATAGCTGTATCATAACCTTGGACATAAGTGTTTACCCAACACTGTTGAACATAACAGTTGAAAAGTGACATGACCTTTTCGGCATTCCTGGATTTCTATGTCGGTTCAAGATTTAAGTCGGTCATGATTTTAAAATCACATCTTAATCTTTGAGATCAGATAGGTTTTAATACTAAAATGTCCAGAATATAAATAAGTATTAAAATATGTAAGCGCCATATATCTACAAAACACCAGCATACTGGTCAATGTTCAAATCGCAAAATAAAATACTTTAAAAACTGACAACATGAACTTTTTGCCAAGGAAGTGAGGCCAGGTGCTCCGGAGGGATAAGCACTTCGTATCTAGATAGCTACATCCATAAAAGAAAAATCTTACCATTTTCATGAGAATTTAAAATTGATTTTTTTAATTAACTTGATTCAAATATTATCAAACAGAAGCAGACAAGACAAAGTAACCATATAACAAATGTTCATGGGGTTAAATTTCGCCATTTCCTTTGTTTGCTGAGTACAATGCACAGAATTTTAAATCAGCAAAAAAAATTCTTTATGGAGCAGTTAACAATTCCACGAGATTTCGTGGATTTTCTCCGAAAGACTGCATTTCTTCAAATTCTCCACAGAATTTTAATCCCACGATTAAAATCAACCCTGTTTATAAAGGCCACACAAGAGAACCAGTAAAAGTGGCCTTTATAAACAGGTGACCTTTATCTACAGGTTCAAATAATAGAATAATTGGGATACATTTCTACTGGCCTTTATAAGCAGGTGGTCCTTATATAAAAGTGGTCTTTATAGCAGGTTGCATTGTATTTATAATTCACTCATATAACTATTTAGTATTTCAGAATTTCATTTAACAAAAATTCCAAATTCTAAGAATATTCTTTGGTTCATTTTGTAAGTTTATGTTTTTGAACGTTCAAGAAACCAGATTGAAAAAACTTCAGTTGCAATTATATCCTTTTTCTATGCAAAGGAAAACAAGTGACTTTCTTGAGCTCAGTGATGGAATCAATGCTATTTAGCGATTTAGACTTATTATTTTTGAAATTTGCAACAAGGTGGGGTTTTAAAGAAGGATTAAGCTGAAAAGCAAGATAAGGAATGACATTAAAGAAAGAAGCAATTACGTATTATACCTTGCGTCGCATTATTAGCTTTTGTTCATTATTGCTTTAAGCAGATTTTTTTTTCAGTCCAAAATGAAGGTTTCCTACGTTGGCGTCAGCAATAAGCAACTTATATATATTTTTATTGCTTATTTGACAGAAGGCTTACTACTTTATCGAGGATATTTTACGACTTTATTAGTTACAATTGCGTTTTATTAGTATTAAAAATTGATTACTTTCCTAATATATAGGTCAGTAATGCGTATAATCTTTTGAGTCTCTTCGACAGACAGACAGACGGTAAACAAAGCAGCTTTGTTTCATTTTCGTATATTGTTGCAATGATATTTTTTAGGAAACCGCCCTGGTGGTTCTTTGTTAAAGCAGCATGCTTTGAGAGCCGGGGTCTCGGTTTAAACCTTGCTTGGATTATACATAACACTAACTTTGAGAGTTGGAACCGTCTCGACGGTTCTTTGGTAGTAGAGCAGCGCGCTTTGAGAGCCGGTGGTCGGGGTCTTTGGTTCGAACCTCGATTGGGTTATACATAAGACTAAAATTTGAGATTCTGAACCACCTCGGTGGTTCTTTGGTAAGGAAACACGCTTTGAGAGCCGGGGTCTTTGGTTCAAACCTCGGTTGAGTTATAAATAAGACTAAAATTTGAGTTTGATCAGTATCGGTGGTTCTTTGGTAAAGCAGCACGCTTTGAGAACCGCGGGTCTTTGGTTCAAACCTCGTTTGGATTATACATAAGTAACTGTTTCATTGGCATGAAGAGGGCAAGGTTTCGAGTTGTTCACCCGATGTCAGCATATAATGTGACTGGGGATAGTATACCTGTCTGTGCCATACTGACTCTGTGGGCACTTGAATGTCGACGTTTGGAGTTCCGTCTGTAAGAGAACAAGCTATCGACTTGTTCTCCCAGTGTCAGTATAATGTGACTGGGGATTTATGTATCCAAACAATTTTAGCGCTTAATTGATTGTTTTGTTTTATTCTTATAAACAAGTGACCAATCATTGGGTTTTTTTCTAATTTCGATTTTAAATTGTTTTTTAATTTGAAAAAAAAAATGAATTTCAGTGACCTTAAACTGTACATGTGTTATGTATTGCTATTTAAGTTTTTTGTCACGTTAGTAGCTTACGGGTACAGGCCAGTCGAAAGTTTAACACTGGACTAACGAAAAAAGAGCCGAAGCTCTTGATCGACTGTCGAGATACCAAGAGATATGAATATTTAGTGCCCGAAAATCTGTTGTCGTTGATATGTCGAGATATAGCTAACGAGGAATCGATAAGAGCTGTCGGGTCGTCACTAATTCGATGGTGTTAAACTTTCGACAGGCCTGTACTGTAAATAGGTTAGTTGGAATCGCAAATGTAGGATGAAATTCATTAAGGAGAGAGAAAAAAGACGCAATAGGTGTACGAGATTGTCTGATGGAAGCATAATTATTAGAGTACATTAGAATGGACCTTTAGTGACCATCAAATTACGGAAGTAAATGACTGTTAATTTATATAATTATCTCGTTAAATAGGATAACTATTCTGACAACATCTTCCGTAAAAACTCCCGACTTATTTATAAAACTTCATTAACACAAAAACCGCCTTGTCTACTGAAACTGTTATAGATGTCATTAAAAACTTATTTGTACTGCCTTGTAACAATAAGAGTCGCTTTGTAGACAAAATGTCCTTATTCCACATAATGTTCTAATTTCATTAAGAAAATTAATTGCACTTATATGGGCGTCATCACATTATGATTTCTCTGTATCTAAAATTGTCTGAGGTATATTTGACGTCACATAGATCCATTCATTCTCACGTGACGACAGGCTAACAAGATGTGCTTACCCTTCCGGAGCACCCGGTCTCACTTTCCAGTTCGAAGTTCACGTGTTTTACTCAATTTGTCAGCTTTCAAACTTTTAACTTTGCTTAGGGATGTGATTTAGACAAGGATTAGTATGTTGTTTATTCTTCAGAAAATTAAATAGTTTCAAGACCGTTACCACGTTATAATGCTGATAAGAATGATGCAGTTGTATCCAAAATTAAAAATTGCCATTGATATATTTTACGTCTAAAAGTTCCATTCCTAATTTTGATTTCAAACGTGGCGGATGTAGCTACCTTAAAAGGAGATACATATACTTACCATTCGGAACACCCGGCCTCACTCCTCTAGTGAAAGATTACGTGTTTAACTTATGCTGTCAGGTTTTAAAAGTTTTTACTTTGCTTTGATTGTGATATGGTGAAGTGGACAAGGATTGGTACACGTTTTTTTTTTTTTTTTTTTCATTTTTTTTACTTTGCAATAGGATTGTGATGTGGACATGGATTGATGGTAGTTTTAATAAGAGTCACCTGGTAACAGACACAATGTTCTAATTTAATTCAGAAAATTAATAAGTAATCGTGATCTGCTAATATTTTTCATATTAAATCGAGACGGACTTTTGTTATTTCGTGTATCAATTTACATTGCGTCACGTAATGTCATTTATTTAGTTAGTTCATTCAATTACGGCTCTGTTGTTGAATTATTTTTGTTTCCAAATATGACTGCAAGGCCTTTGTTAGAAGGACACATTATAATTGTATTTTCAGACCCCGTCAGACGTCTGCAAAGGCGTAATTTTGAAACGACCATTTAATTAACAGCCTTGTATAATTTTATTTCTTCTTTTCTTATAATAGAGGCGGCCGCGGTGGCCTAATGGAAAAGACATCAGTCTACAAATCCAGGGTCTCTCGTCGCTGTGAATTCAATTCGAGCCCAGCTCAGATCACATGATGGAAAGTGAATTTTCCTTGCCGTTCGCCTTTACTGTACTGGTTCACCTGGTATTAGTATAATGTGACTCTTGTCTGTGGCGTACTGACTCTGTGAGCTAGCACGTTAAAGTTGCTCTCAGTGCGCGCTAGCACAAGGCAGACCATAAAACACACTCACACTTCACATGCATACACAAAATTGTTCATAGATTAATCCAGAGATTAATAAAATAGTTCTCGTGGCGAATAGCTGAAAAATTTCTGATGCGACGTTAAGCAACATTCAACAACCTTTTTTTTCTTATTACACTCAATTAGAAATCGTAGGAGGTAGTACGGCATTTGGGCGAAGCGATTCTGTTAGTTGATAGAATTTTAAATACTAAATCAAATAAGCCTGTCAAAGCATTTCAATCCCGAAAGCGCAGTTAAAACTTTAATAATTTACAAAATAAGCTAAAAAGGTGAACCTCTATCAGGGAAGCAAGGCCGGGCAGCCGAGAAGGGCAAGTGCTTTCGGTCCAGTCCGGACCTCAGGCATTTTTTAAAATTATTTATCTCATCAACAAAACTTAAACATGGACTAGTTTTGACTCACTGCCCTATAAACTTGAACTTTAAATCATCAAATACCAATCACGCGTCTTACAGCTTTCTTTCTTGCGTTTAGTCCGCATTTGAAAATAAATATCAATGTAAATTTCTAGTATAAAACTGGTCGAAATAAGAGATTTCTGAATAAAATTCATTTATACAACGATCACGTGTATGTGACACTAAGTGATCCAGATAATGGACAATTTGAAATAATTTTATCTCACGTTTTGCTGCACATATCCGTTTTACCTTGACTAAAACGTGACTACCCTACCTTAACTTAATGTGTGGACATTAGCCTTATACAAGACCCATTTATTATTTTGGTAGGTACAGTTGAGCTTTCTTTACTTGCATTCGAAAAATGGATTGAATTCCTACAACTAGAGATGCAGTTTTTAGCTTGTATCTACAGTAAATAATGCTAATGACTACATTTTTACCTATGAACAGATTATATTGCCAAGTTACATATTTTAGTGTTTTTACATATAGCTTAAAGTTTGTATTTATACAGTGGTTGCAATTTTATCAAAATAAATGGATTCCAAAGCCATTATTTTTTATAATAACTTTTTGTTGTATATAAATGTTATACATCCGACTATGCGTAATGAAAAAAGGCAAAACAAAAAGAAACTGTTTCAAATTTGCCTTTACCATACTTGTGGTGGGAAGGTAATTTACTCAGTTTTTAAGGTTTTTACTTTACGTTTTGGACTGTGATTTTGACATGGACAGGTATGTTTATGTTAAAAATGGTGTTTATTTTGAGCTTGTTCTCTATATTTTAATGCAAATGGTTAGAAAGAAAACATTACATCATAATACACAATCATATTGAAATGGTGACTTGTAGGTCAAGTTTGGGTGAACCTGATCCCATCTCCGCTATGTACAGCATGTTACAACCATTACAACCACAGTGGTGTGATTCGTATTACGTAAGACTAGTAAATATCTATTTGATATCTGGAAATTGAGATGATTAGGTGTTAACATACGATACCGACCTGTCGAAAGTTTAACACTAAGCTAACAAATTTAATTGGGCCTGAATCGACAGCTCATCTAGGCCCCTCGTTACATATACAGTACAAGCCTGACGAAAGTTTACCACTGAGCTAACGAAAAGGGATCGACGCTTGACTGCTGACTGTCCGATAGCTAGCTGTCGAAAAACTGTCTAGCTGAAATAGAAAGCAGCTGCCGAAAAGCTATCGAAACATAGCTGACATTAGATGTAGATTCGACGCGAATTCGTCAGCTCAGTGTTTAACTTTCGACAGGTCTGTGCCGTATATCAACAATTTTTCTGAGCTGCTATCTATCTCTCGGTAGCTTTTCGAACAAAAAGCTCTTGACTCCATTTCGGTAGCTCAGTGTTAAACTTTCGTCAGTTCTGTACCGTATATCAACAATTTTTCGGCAGCTGCTATCTAATTCTCGGTAGTTTTTCGGTCAAAAGCTCTTGACTCCTTTTCGTTAGCTCAGTGTTAAACTTTCGACAGGTCTGTACCGGACATCGACAGTTTTCCTGAAGCTGCTATCTATCTCTCGGTAGCTTTTCTGTCACAAGCTCCTTTTCGTTGGCTCAGTGTTTAACTTTTGACAGGCCTGTATTGTATAAATGCTGACCAAACAAAAATAATTTACAATAAATGATGAACTTTAAAAAGTCAGAATAGCTGGTTAAATACGTAATTTTCTTTCTCGAGTGTTAATTAGGTCAAGGGAAATTGATGACAATAGCAAACAACAATGTTGTTTTTCTCTTAATTTATAGGTCAGGTGGTACTTTATAGTGTAATATTGGTTTACAACAAGGTCAAGTATGTAATATTTTGAATTTCTACCAAAAAAAAAACATTCAAAAGTAACATTTAAGCATTGGGCTGTTGAATAATGGTAATTATGATAGTATAACTAGCGTAGCTATTCCAGGCAAACTGAACACATCGCTATTTTGCCTGGAACTCTTGCGGCAGCGGAGTTATATTGACCAATATGACCATATCTTAACAAGTCAATTCTTCAATTCAAATTTACAATTACGCATACATTGATTCTAAACCAGCACATCGATGTTTTTTTCTAAATTTCAAAATCCCCGACTTAAACAACCTGATGTGCCACTAGATGTAACAGCCATACATGTCGCAACAATCGTTTCTATGAGTTTGTGACATACATATGATGTATTGTTTAGCGCATATTTTGCCTATCGCGTTTGCATAGCAATTTCGCCAATCTACCACGATATCATATTATATCATATTATATCAATATCCTTTTAAATTTGTGCGAGATGTTTTGTAAAACGTTAACGTCGCAAATCCCATAATAACGTCGTTTAGAAATTCAGCAAATCGTCCATTGATGGGATTCCATATCCAATGGAAATAATTGTTCCTCACAATCGTTAAAGGGTAGCACGTGGTACAGCAGCGAATCCCGTTGTCGGCAGATAATGAAAATGCGTTTTTATTACAGACGTAAAAGGGAAAGCACATTGTGGTGTCACCGTTAAGAAAACGTAGCAGACTACTGCGGCAGAAGTTAGCATGGACCTATTTCTACTAGGTCAAACCTTTCGATCCCCTAATCTATTTATCTATAATCCTTAGGAAATATCCTGAAATCATTCAAAATGATACGTTTTGAAATCTCTCGAGATCTTGTTGATGAGACTTTCAAAATGGCGAAGTGTTGTAAGAAATTGAACGTGCATTTGACACACATTTTTCAACTCACCAATTTACAGATTGTTGTGTTGGAGTAACGGACTTTCTGTAGTTTGATAGGTTTTAAAATTATGTACACAAGTTATCTATTGTGAAAACTGCACTTTCTATATTGGCTTTCTCATGTGCTACTTTTGAATGCATTACATGTATTTTATTTTATATAATTCAAAAGTAACAAATGACAGTTTTTTTTGTATCCAATCGCGAATTTTTAATTTAAAACGTCAGAATCTGATAATTGAGCTACTTTCAAGACATCTTATAAATGTTGAATTGGGCTACTTTTAAGACATCTTATAAATGTTGAATTGAGCTACTTATAAGACACTTACATAAAAGACAGGTGTAACATGTACACTTATTTGTTGCATGATTAAGTGAAAACCATGCTTTACCCTAGCCAATTGAGACGATTTTCCGGTATATGCCAGGCCAGGACACAGTTGGAAAAGACAAACCCAACGGAACTGAGAAAAGATAGCATGCAGCTTTTTTTGTCAAGTCAAATAGGGATAGTCTCAAATATATTTCAGCAAAACTGAATAGTTGTACCTCCTTGTGTTCGATCAGACCACTTGAAAGGACCAACAGAGCGCATATCCACGTGACAATACATAAATTGCAGATGCAGAATATATCCTAATATTACATTTTTTTCTCTAGTTGAAATTTTGAATTTTTATTTCTAAATTTCTGTTATCTTATGTAAATTATCTTCATTTGCTTTCGAATTTGTTGGTATTTCATTTTATAATTTGAATATAACAATAAAAGCATGGTCCAAAAGCCGAAAAGTTCGGCCAAATAGCACAAAAACTCCATCGTGACCAATATTTCACCATACATGCAATTCATGTACACGTATGTCTTCTTTTTTTTTTATTCTTTTGATGATTTATTGACGGTTGTTTGTTCACCTCAAATGTCTATAATTAACCCAGTAATGCCAACGTCATATATATTATATACATGTATGCGTAGTTTGAGATCGAAAACGGCGAACAAGTAACAGTGGCTGACGTAATGGATTTGTTTTTATTATATCACTTTTTGCCATAGCTTATACTGTGCAAACAGGCTCTCCGAGCGAGACCCGTCCAACAGTGTGTACACACGCTTTCATTTTGGCGAACACACTGTACAACGTTAACAGTGACATTTTGCGTAACCGAACACAAACGGATGTCGGTTGTTCAACGTAGATGCAAAATGGTGTCCCAGACTGGATTAAAAGAGACGGTTATCAAATAATTTTGCTTGATATTAACACACGATTCTATTTTATGTCATATACCACTTTTTTGAATGTAATCAAAAAATGCATTCAAAAGTGGCTATTGTCATATACCACTGAATGTATTTATGATTAAATTAAAAAACGGGGTATGGATAATAAATTTAAAACAAGAGGCCCATGGGCCTGATACGCTCACCTGATAACTAATGGCTAGCTGATAGATTTAAAGAACACATAAAAACTAAACCCCAATGACTTTTTTCTTTACATCATGATAACCATTGTATCAATACCTACAACATTCTAATATACATGCCTATACAAAAAGATAATTAACCCTTTTGGTATTGTTTGCTTCTGTGACCTTGACCTTTGAACCCATGACCTTTTTCTATACATCAAAATGATCGTTGTATCAATACCTACAACATTCTAATATACATGCCTATACAAAAAGTTTATAGTTTTCGAAATAATTAACCATTTTGGTATTGTTTCACATCTGTGACCTTGACCTTTGAATTCATGTCCTTTTTCTATACATCAACATGATCGTTGTATCGATACCTACAACATTCTAATATACATGCCTATACAAAAAGTTTATAGTTTTTGAGATAATTAAACATTTCCTTATTGTTTCGCATATGTGACCTTGACCTTTGAACCCATAACCTTTTTCTATACACCAAAATGATCGTTGTATCAATACCTACAACATTCTAATATACATGCCTATACAAAATGTTTATAGTTTTCGAGATAATTGACCATTTCGGTATTGTTTCGCATCTGTGACCTTGGCCTTTGAACCCATGACCTTTTTCTATACATCAAAATGATCGTTGTATCGATACCTACAACATTCTAATATATATGCCTATACAAAATGTTTATAGTTTTCGAGATAATTAACCATTTCGGTATTGTTTCGAATCTGTGACCTTGACCTTTGAACCCAAGACCTTTTTCTATACATCAAAATGATCGTTGTATCAATACCTACAACATTCTAATATATATGCCTATACAAAATATTTATAGTTTTCGAGATAATTAACCATTTTGGTATTGTTTCGCATCTGTGACAATGACCTTTGAACCCATGACCTTTTTCTATACATCAAAATGATAGTTGTATCAATACCTACAACATTCTAATATACATGCCTATACAAAAAGTTCATAGTTTTCAAGATAATGAACCATTTCAGTATTGTTTCACATCTGTGACCTTGACCTTTGAACCCATGACCTTTTTCTATACATCAAAATGATCGTTGTATCAATACCTACAACATTCTAATATACATGCCTATACAAAAAGTTTATAGTTTTCGAGATAATTAACCATTTCAGTATTGTTTCACATCTGTGACCTTTACCTTTGAACCCATGACCTTTTTCTATACATCAAAATGATCGTTGTATTAATACCTACAACATTCTAATATACATGCCTATACAAAAAGTTTATAGTTTTCGAGATAATTAACCATTTCAGTATTGTTTCACATCTGTGACCTTGACCTTTGAACCTATGACCTTTTTCTATACATCAAAATGATCGTTGTATCAATACCTACAACATTCTAATATACATGCCTATACAAAAAGTTTATAGTTTTCGAGATAATTAACCATTTCAGTATTGTTTCACATCTGTGACCTTGACCTTTGAACCTATGACCTTTTTCTATACATCAAAATGATCGTTGTATCAATACCTACAACATTCTAATATACAAGCCTATACAAAAAGTTTATACTTTTCGAGATAATTAACCATTTCAGTATTGTTTCACATCTGTGACCTTGACCTTTGAACCTATGACCTTTTTCTATACACCAAAATGATCGTTGTATCAATACCTACAACATTCTAATATACATGCCTATACAAAATGTTTATAGTTTTCGAGATAATTAACCATTTCGGTATTGTTTCGCATCTGTGACCTTGACCTTTGAACCCATGACCTTTTTCTATACATCAAAATGATCGTTGTATCGATACCTACAACATTCTAATATACATGCCTATACAAAAAGTTTATAGTTTTCGAGATAATAATTATAATCAGAGGTACAAAAATTAGGTCACGACCTTCACAATCGACCTTGACCTCATTTTGAAGATATTAACAAGAAGATGTCAAAACTGAAAACCCCATGTCATTATCTGGTCAAATAGTCAAGTTATAACAATTTGAAGCTATTTTACGATTTTTTCAAAATTAAACGCAAAAACGCGTAACCTATTTTTTATCCGAATTTCACAAAATGAACAAACTATAGGCTTAAGACCCTAGAGAAGCCAAATATCACATCAGATTTTTTCTCCAATCAGTACTTTCGGAGAAGAAGATTTTTTAAGATTTTTGCACCCCTAGGTCACCTTGACCTAGTTATGGTAGCCATAGCAACGCCACGAACAAATCTGAATTGCACCAGCCCATATATACTTCTGACAAAGTTTCATTAAAAACTGTCCAGTAGTTTCAGAGGAGAAGTCGAAAATAGGTGTTAACGACGCACACACGCACACACGCACACACGCACACACGCACATACACACGCTGCGCTATGCCATAAGCTCACATGACCTTCGGTCAGGTGAGCTAAAAATGTATGCAGAGGTTTTTTTACCACTTGTATTTTAGTCAGTGCCCGTATCTAGATCCAACGGCTATAACCGATAAAGCATGACCTAGATGCAGTTTTATTATTCATTGTCGTTCAAACAACATACAAAATCGACGGTTCACGAAAGCAAGCGTTTTTGAATACGCCTAAGTACTCCAGTCATGATCAGTGCCTGTGTCCATTTCTTAGGGAGGTATCCAAAAAAACATTTTAATGATTTCGATGACCTTGATGCAATATTTTGTTCACTTCCGTTCAAGAGACGCACAAATTGCTCCCGTAAAGAATACGCCTCAGTATTTCAGTTCGGATCTAAGGGAGGTAACCGAAAAATGAGATCGTAAGGCTTCACTTCCGTTTAAGAGAAACAAATTGTTTGCGCATGCGTTTTAGAAACCCCGAGTTTTAAAACAGCGAATCATTGACCTTCGTAATCAGATCATTATTACATAAACAGACGACGTCCTGTCTAGTTATCCTGACCTTTTTAGAAAACATTACTGGGTCAGTGTTACAGTTTTTATCTTATGGGTCAGTGTAACAATTGTTATCTGATCTTGCGAGTTATATCTGATTATTATTTGAAGTGATTATTAAATATTTACAATTTGTAAAAGTACATATGGTAATGAGTCAGTTGTCACTTCATTAAGTTTCATTATCAAGCGAAAGCTCTGAATCAAACACAAACACACCGGGTCATGTCGTAACCAAAGTTCCAAAAGCAAACTAAGAACTTGAAAACCGGCAAATTAATTTTAAAGCTTGAACTTTCATCCAGGGATGTGAGGCCGTGTCACGAGGCTCTGCAAGAGAAAACGTCCCGTTCATCTGGCTATGCATCAGCCACGTGGGGAATTAAAATTGAGAATAAAAAACGGCAACTTAAATTAAACGCTTGAACTTTCAACCAGACCAGGGACGTGAGGCCGGGTCAATAGGCTCCGAAAGAGAAAGCACTTCCTCTTCAGCTGGTACGCACCAGTCACGTGGGGAATTAAAATTGAGAATGAAAGGATTTTAAGAACTATGGTACGTCAAATATATCCGGGGTGCGTAATTATGGATACAGGGACGTAATTTTCATCAACATTATTGTGATGACGTCAATAAAACTCGATAAACCTAGGCTTAAAATATCGCCTTGTCAAATGGGTCTCAACTGAACGGTTGACTGGATCTTTTGTTAGTGTTTACATTCCGGTATATCGAGATCGGATAAACTTTGATGCAGATGTAGAGTATTCGCTTTGTATGTGGGTGTTGGGATTCAAAATTTCGAGACTCAACAAATTACTACCTTTTTACCAGAGACTCAACAAATTACTACCTTTTTACCAGAGACTCAACAAACATTTTATAATCTTAATGGTTGACGCAGTTGTTGCCTTTCTCACTTTTTTATCATTTTTATTGATCAAGTTTTTTTTTCTAATCACGTTTTATCTGTTTTGTTTAACTTCAACCGAATTGAAAGTTATATCACCATTTAAATAAAGCTGAAAGAAAAGTACATCCATATACACTACAATTATTTCAAAACATGTTTAATTTTGCAGCACTAAACTGCCGTTTCGGAATAAAATTCCTCAGCATTAGTGCTCGGATCAAATTTATGGAAATCAAAATATTTTAATAAAATCTCTCTATCCGTGATTATGGTCAACAACGCTTCTTATTTCTTTATTCAAATCTAACTCGTGCATAATCTAGTGCGAAAGTTTGTCCGTTCGTTGGTCGGTAATTTTCTCTGGGCATACTTCCGGATTCTTCCGAAATCTCAGAAATGATCGTCCTGGAATCTTGACTGAGGCGTAAATCTACTCCAATTTAAGCAGTGCATTTTGTTTTCATTTGGGGTAATTGAAAAAATAACCCGAATAGACACAACAAGACAATTTTGCGCAATTCGCCTCGCGAACTATTTCTAGAGTGTGCACCGCGTAGTTAATTCTGAATGACCGGAATGAAAATTAAATACAAATATTATTTTTTAAAAATTGACCAGAAATTGGATATTTTTATTCATTTTGATTACTTAAAAATGTTTTTAAAATAAGAAATAAATGCAAACGCATTGATAATTTTACGACAATGTTTTCAGAGCAAACATCAGCACGACTGCCATGACGTTTATGACGTAAACATCATTTTACGTTGTTTGGCACGAGAGTGGGCGTGGCTAAATAGCTAAATAACCTTTACGATTTTTTCAACCTTAATAACCAATGAAATTATCAGGAACTTGTTAAAATAATTTATTAATTTGATATTACTTTTTATTATAAAAGCAAACCGTTTTGCAATATACATAACACATTTGTCGGGAGTTTTCTTACACGAACCATAACCCATCATTATCACAGGACCATTATTTTAGTTTTTGGTTGAGATTGCGGTCAAATATATCATCACCATCATAACACTCTAGTGCAAATAGGTCAGGAGGGGATATTTTACGTCAGTACATGCACAATTAAGAAAGCCGAAAATACCAGTATAACAATACTGAGACTAGCACAAAGGTCAATGATAATTTTTTTGCACTAACTCGGGACACGAATAGCAACTATTATGCTGACTCGGCTTAAAACACTTGTACCCAAGGGCATAATATAATAACCCATTATATACTGCAATATTCATAACTGCATTAGATAATGATAACACCTATGCATTGTAAATACCTTCAAGATGATCTTTTGACCTCTCTCTAAAATCAGTTTTTTTATGACAGTCTTTCTGTGAAGTAGATTCCGCTGAAGCCATAATCAATATGGATACCAAGGGTATTAACCATTATAGACATAAGGTCATTAGGCTTTCCTAGTAGAGCAAACAGGTCAGAAAAAATGAGATATATAATCTGTTGGGTACATACGTAGTCATACCATATATATATATATATATTATATATATATATATATACGTAATTAATAAGATTATCGGTAAAACCAATGGATGCTCCCCGAATTAAAGCCAATTGCAAAGGGGCTTTGTAACAACTCCTAATGAAGTCCGACGCCTAATGAAGTCCGGACTTCTTAGGCGTCGGACTTCATTACGAGCTGTTACAGGGCTTTTTTTAACATGTATTTTTCAATTGAATTTGTATGAAAAATAACAAACGGCATTAACTCCTATATTATGCAAAATCGAGTTATGATTCTTGAGAAAAGAGATTCTCCTTATCGAGATCTACCTAGCAATGGAGTTTTATATTGATACCTGTGTGTTCCGGACAAGATTGAAATATGAAAAATAACAAAGGCCAATAACTCCTCAATTATGCAAACTATATAGAGTAATGGTTCTTATACACTATACTCCTTATCAAAATCTACTAAGAAATGACGTTTCACATTGATACCTCTTATAGTTTTTGTGTTATACTCCGGCTAAACTTATGACGAACGAACAAACGAACGAGACGGGCGGACGGACACTACATGCTCTCTGCCTTCGGGGAACATAAAAACTCTTGTTATCCATCTTGGTTTCGGCCATTTTTATTTTACTTCAGCATGTTTAGTGAAATGATAACTTTGTTTGATTGAGTTTAACGTTTGATTTGCATATCTGAAACAGTGGCCACGATGACAATTCTTAGCTCTATTATGGATCCAATATTTCATTTGCTCAACAAGTTGATAAGGAAAAAAATATATCTGGTGTCTCAGCGGTCTTGGTTGCTAAGTGGTCTAAAGCAAGCGCTTTTAGATCAGAGTGCCTCTAAACGCTTGGAATCGCTTGCCAAAGGTCAGTGGCTTTTTTGCCCTTCAATGTTTCACCATCATTTGTGTTTTATTTAAGAAATAATGTAACCATTGTCAGTTTATTTACAATAACCACACATTGGTCAAGGTCGGTGGCAGTTATTAGAAACGTCATTTGACATGACTTGTTTGCATGGTGATGGCAATTTGAAGCAATATTAGACAACAAGGACACAGCCTTACGGAAATAACGTGATATTATTTGTATTAATTTGTAATGACCATATCCTAATTACTTATATATATTATATGATATGAAAAATAATAAGTTGCCCTCTCCTTGACGTTTGGCAGTTCACACTTCGATATCGCATATTTTGATATAGCACAAACAATCGTGTCATCTGCTAATTGAAAAACAAAAACCTGGTGTTGTCATATGCCACTTTTTGAATTTAATCATAAAATAAATCCAAAAAGTACGAAAGCTTGTTCGTGCCACTTTGTTATCTGATTTTTTTTCTCAATTCGTAGCTACGATTTTTTTTAAATTCGTACGTACGATTTTTAAATTCGTAGATACGATTTTAAAAATCGTACGTACGAATTGAGAAAAAAATCAGATAACAAAGTGGCACGAACAAGCTTTCGTAAAAAAGAGATATATGAAAGTGTTAAAAAGGAAAAATATACCATAAAATACAGTACATTAAAATTAATATTTTTTTGTATTATTTGAAAAATCTTTCAATTTATTTTTTTACTACCGTCATCTACTTTTGAATATTATTTCATAAAAATTCAAAATTAGCACATGACACTACAGTTCCTATGTGGTCAAAATTCAGATTTCGAAACATGAAACTTTTGTTGATACATTCGAAAATTATATAATGGCAAAAGCACAATAATTAAATGGTCACACAGTATCCGTTTTGTTTACCAATTAACTCGGCACTTTACACATATAGTGTGAAAGGTCAGTTTGACGTGTAGCGAAATTACACGTAGGAATGAAAAAAACAACATCTGCTGATTAATATCGGAAAAACAACCATGATGTAATAGAATCTATCACAACTTGTGGTGCAAGATAGGGAAATCTTAACCCGCGTTCTAATATATTTGGTCCAGAACGAGGCTTGCCGAGAATTATTTCCCGGGTTTAAATACATAACCATAGTCAAAAATATACCGACCCGTGTCAAAATCACAATTCCCTAATGTGGAAGTTCATGTGTTTAACCAAATTAAACAGTTTTCAGAGTTTTAACTTTATCTTTTTTGGATTTCGAATTCGATTGTAAAATGGACCGGTAACTGCAAATAAATAACCGGACATCATTATGATAAACGAAACTAGGAGACAAGTGCTGTAAGCTTAGCACAAAAATCAAATCAACGGTTGGGAGAGTGCTCGCTACGTAAATAGGAGGTTGCGGGTTCGAACTCCGATCGGGTCTGGCCCAAAACTTGAAAGTGGGTAGTGACTGGCATTTACGAAATGAAAGTCGCGGTTATTTCGGATGGGTACTTAAAATAAACGAGGCCCCGTATCATGGTAGGCTTGGCACGATAAAGAATCCGTCTGTATAATGCCATCAGCGCAATGCACAGGCAAAATTTCTGAACCTTTGCCTGTAGCTGGCGACGTCGCGATATAAGTGAACTATTCTTGACTATTCTTCGCTAAACACCATTACTCACTCAAATTAACACCTTAACTACATAAATACCTTGAAAACATAATTATTTATTGTTCAAAATTGATTGATTTGAAAAGAAAGAAAGTCAAGTCAGGTCCATATAAAACATATAGATATATATAATGGTTCAACTTTTCATTTTTCTTTAACAAATTTAAAATAAAAACGTGGTCTGATGTTTAGAAGCAAGTACATTATGGTCATCGGTCAGTTCGGAGGTCACCGTTAATTAGCAAGAGAACACTTATACATCTACTCAATGGAACATCGTGATGATCTCTTAATAATGAATGACACAAAAGGTATTTCCAGTTCGCGCGATTATGAAGTGCGAACACGTTTTTTCTTTCCAGTATTCAATTGACCAGGAGAGTAGCATAACACCGCCTGCTCATTCTCAATACCTATTATAAAATTCTGAAAAAAATTTCAGGATATTCCCCTAGCCATTACTGAATAATTCCATAGAGCTGCATTGTGTTATTGTCAAATGCCATTTTTAGAATTCTATCATTCAATACCTTTAAAAATGGTAGATGACAATGCTACTTTTAAATCCATTATTTAAAAAAAATCAAAAATAGCACATGCCATTGTGATCAAAAATTAAACTGACGAGTAAGCACTTTTTCGACGGGTAGACAAATTTATACATTTTGTGGTTTCCCGAAATACAATCTTTGTATTCCCATTAAATTCCCTATAATTAGAATTAAATAAAATATGCCATACGTGACGAGTCAAGCGAAAACCATACCTGTGTTCTAAGAAAATGACGCCATAAATTGAGGGCGTTTTCTCCATGAATGGAAATACCTGTTGCCACAATCAGGTACAACATACAGTTTAGTATTGCTGTGCATAGGTATATTGGAAATTCCATATTTGAGTTTCACAATCAAATAAATTTAAGATAAGTTTTAAATGTCATTAAGAATAAATACAGTAAGTTATCAGTTTCTCACGCGACGTTACGTACTGTAGCGAGGCTGAGCTAGTCGTGGTATTGTTGTGTTGTATATGGTATATATGTCATATACCATTTTTGTAATTTATTCATAAAATACATTAAAAAAATGGTTATGATTAAATTGAAAAATGGTATATGACAGATACATTAAAGTGATTTACTGCCACTCTTTCTGGTCCGGATCTTTTAGCCTTGTGGTAGAACGCTCGCTTTTCACTCGAGAGGGTCGGGTTCGATCCTTAGCCGGGGCACTCGGTGAGGTAGTAGTTTTTTTCTGGTGTTTCCTCCCTCCTGTTACACGTAGCATAAATCGTGCGTTTTATCAAAATTCATTTTGACTCGTTGGTGCAGGTGATTTTCAACCATGTCGTTTCTGTACATTGTTTTAAGATTTTATGTTATGTATTCAAAAACAAACACATCAATGCATGTCTAGACCACAATCCAAAAGCAAAGTAAAAAATGTGAAATTGACAAATTAAGTAACACACGTGGACTTCCACCAGGGTAGTTGTAAACACCAATCCATGTCTAAATCACAATCTTAAAGTTAAAAAAAAATGAAACTGAAATTAAGTAACACATGTGGACTTCTACCATAGAAGTTATAATTAGCCCGATGCTCCGGAACGGTAAGCTTGCACCCCCTGTTTAATTGGCTACGCCCGTCACATGGAATAAAATGAACGTGAAATTATAGGACGTCAGCTATATCCATACAGGGACATCACCCTTTTCAACATTGTGATGTTGGTTAATATGAATTTTCACTCGTTTTGGCAAATCATGCATTTTGTCGGAATGAATTGTCACTTGACTAGATGAATCGTGCATTCCGCCAGACCACGATGGTGGCATAATTTTTAATCACGTTTCTTCGTAATTAGTCTAAGATTATGTGTACATGTACATTTCGCATGTCAGTTAGTTAGCCTCTTGAAATCGACACATTAGCCCAGAATAAGGCATTTTGTCTGATGACTTGTTGCATATTAGTAAACAATGCAGGCCCGTAGTATCCGGGGGGCCAGGGGGGCCGGCCCCCCCCCCCCCCCCCCACTTTTTTGTGGACTTATAAAAATATTTTAGAAAAATGTATGAAAACCTGTTAAAAATAAACTTGTATAACTTCATGAACGCGTAAGCTATATAATTTTAATCTTTATGATAGTTTTACTGAAGCTAGCATGTGATTGTCGTTTAAATAGTGTGTAAACAAAGGTCAAATCCGGACTGGAGAACATACGGTACCGTTTCCTATTCCGCGTGTTATCATTCTAGAGTGACTTCCGAAATCATATTGGAGACTTTTAATTTTGTTATATAATCACCATGTATCAGAGTATATTGTCCAGAAATATTGCGGAAATAAAAAAAATCAAGTTGAAACAAGAAACAATATTGGAAGGTTCTCTGTGTTCTCCACCAATAATTTTGGTAATCCGTTAGTACAACTTTGTGAATTTTTATAATTAAAATTAGAAATTGTATGTAAAATGTGCCGATTAAACCACCTGCTGATTGATATATGAGAATGCAGGAAATGACGTCTCAGACCTTCTGACCTTCCTAGTAGGCTCGGGCACTTCGTGCCCTCGAGGTCGAATTACACAAAATGTGCCCCCCCCCCCCACTTTCAAAAACGTTGCTACGGGCCTGCAATGTATGCCTATGATTATTAACAAGTTTAAAGGAATACCGGAATGTATTAAGCTACAAATGATCATTATAAGATGATAAAATAATGAAATAAAAAGTTATAGACCAGCAAAAGTTTTAACGGACCCGGAAGGTCGGCTGTCAAGTGGTCGTCATGAATAGCTAGTTCAGGCGCGGATCCAGACGGGGGCACACCCGGCCTGTGCCCCCCCCCCCCCCCCCCCCCCAAAAAAAAAAATTCGGGTATTCATAATAAGAAATATTTTACTAGTCCATAAATGCATTTTTTGTTTCTAACAATAAAAGATATATACCCCCTTGATCTGGATAAAATCGTAGATACATATGCCAAAAAGCACCCTAGAAGAATGTTTTTTTAAATCCTTTGAGTGAAATTGACAATTAAAATTTGAGTCCCCTAATTTCCCACTGAACGAAGTCGCAGCCTCTTCACCACACTATAACATTGGATATAAGGACGACTCTATATAGCTTTTGTCCCCAAACACAAATTAAAAATTGTCAGTGTGCCCCCTAACATAGAATCCTGGATCCGCGACTGAGCTAGTTAACGAAATGCTGCCAAGAGATGGATAGAAGCTGCTTAGATACAGCTAACGATGGAACAAGATGAGATACGCTAATTCATTGGCTTAGTGTAAAACTTTAAAACCAAGAAATTCTTTTGCAGAAACCTTTTTTGCAACAATCTCCAACCAAGTTGTCGCACATTTTCCTGTTTTTGAATGCGTCAGTCTTGGTACATGTATTTACTTGCTTTAAGGATTGATATTATGTCATTCCTTTTGTCGTATTATAAATTTTTTAATTTTCTGAATGAAATATTCAAAAATTTATAATATGACAACTTTCATTCAGAAAATTCAAAAATTTATAATATGACACTTCGAATTAAACGTTTTCCACAATTTTCGTATCAATCCGTGCTTTAGGTTGAAACAATCTATTCCCAACGGCTATTAAATCATTTTCAGTGTTTAAAAGTACGTGTGTTGCGCAATTCTAAGCTCTAATGCGGTATGCGACAGTCAACGTCGTTATAGATAATGAGTGAGTGAGTGAATTATTGTTTAAAGCCGCATCAGCAATATTGCAGCTCTTCGCGGCTAGAAAAAGTAAAAGATACAATATTATCAATAACACAAACTATTAAAATGTAAAATTAAAAATAACAATAAACAATTATACAAGTTAATTTCCCGAAGGAAGATTGTTACAGATAGACATAGTAGTTAAGATTTTGAATGTTAGTTTGATAAAACTGCCAACTAACTGTGAAACTCAATATTTAATTTCTAATTCATTGCATATACTTAAACATTAAAACATCTTAAAGCCCTGTTCGGCTTGAAGTAAGCAAACTATTGCCCTTCCGGAGCACTCTGGCTTACTCCCCCTGGTGGAAGTTCACTGCGAAATTTGGACGAGTCATTGGATACAATGACAAAATGGCATATATCAGTACTTTCGCAAACCCTTAATTTAATTTAATTAAACAAATTCTAATAAACTGTTGATACATATAATATGGCAGAATTTCGAGTCGTAAAATGGTATATAAACTATATTATATATGACAGAAAGAAGTAAACGCTGACAGAAAATTTTAAAAAACGTAGGATTAGAATGGTTTTGCGGAAAAAAATATTTAAAAAAAAATAAATTGTTCAATACATCAAAAAATGGGATCGGTAAAATGATGTGTTTTTTCATTATAGTATATATATTAAGAAAACGTCTTTACTTTAGAAACCTTATAAAAATTCATTTATCAAAACTGACAAAATTGTAGATATAAAAGATATAAATATAAATAATTGCTTTCGGATTTTGAAGAGGCGAGAGATAGAGAGAGAGAGAGAGAGAGAGAGAGAGAGAGAGAGAGAGAGAGAGACCATGGGTGAGTCTGGACGAAACTACCGCACAGGCAGAACCCACAGGTTGAGCTAAGCCAGATGCCGTCACATAGGCGTGTTTGTACCACTAGGGTGCCCCGCATGAATCTTGGTCTTGTTGATATATTCTTGTAAAGAGTATTTGTGTGACCACCAGATGCTTGTCAAAGCCTCAGCTAAGCTTGTTTGAAACACCAGGGTGTTTCCAATATAAGGGTTAGTCTTGTACATTGACGACATTAAGACACCACACAATCTTGCTTAGAGTGCTGGTGAGATCGCCTTGTGAAAGCAATCACATAGGCTTGTTCGGACAACCGGGATGCTTCCAATATGATCTGAGGTGTGTGGTTTGTGTAGATCGGCATTAAACAATCAGACGGGCATAAACGTACCAATAAAGAAATCACTCTGTAGTGAGAAAAACAACGAAGGACACAAAATAAATGAAAAAGCTAGAGTTGAGTTGAGAAATGGTGTTTAACGTCCTAGTCAAGAACATCTCACTTATATCGAGATGTCGCCAGTTATAGGTGAAGGTGCAGAAATTTCGCATGTGCGTTGCGCTGGTGGCATTATACAGCAGGGTTCATTATCGTGTCACGCCCACTCCCACTGCGACACGGTACCTCGTTTATTTTAAGTTCCCATCCGAAAGAACCGTGACTTTCATTTCGTAATGCCGAGTGCTTGGCGAAAGAACAGTCACTACCAACTTTCAAGTTTTGGGTCAGACCCGACCGGGGTTCGAACCCACGACCTCCCATTAACGGTGTGAGCACTCTACTAACTGAGCTTCCATCAACTAATATCCGTTAAACTCTAAAATAAAATAAAATTTAATAATGAAAACCAGATTTTATACTATTGGTTGTCTTGTATTCTTGGTGGCTTTGTATACTGTGAATTCGTATACTGTAAACCTATTTAATTTCGCGTGTATTTATTTTCGCGGTAATTTAAATTGAGACAGCGTAGTCACATTTTCGCGTTTTTGAAATATGTAACAATAAGCATTATATAATTTTTGCTAGGTATTAATTTTCGCGCAAAATAAGCGAAAATTATTATTACATCACGAAAATAAACACGTTTACAGTATTATCGCGGTGCCTGAATTCAATGGCTCAAAGAAAAAATAATAGTACGTTGATAGTATATTTGTAGTTGTGGTTACAGTTTACCGGTGAATTTGAAATATACTAAGTCAAACCTGTCTATTAAGGCCACCCAAGAGAACCAGAAAAAGTGGCCTTTATAGGCAGGTGTTGGTCTTTATACACAGGTTAAAATAATATGAAGAAAAAACAATTGGGATACAATTCTACTGGCCTTTAAAAGCAGGTGGTCTTTAAATAGAGGTGGCCTTTAAGGCAGGTTGGACTTTATATCCAAAGATAGGTTGGATCAGTAAATGTTTTTAACCGAAAATCAAGGGAAATATCCTTATATCCCAAAATAGCATCACTCAGTAAATTTTTAATGAAAATCTGGAAAAAATGTTATATATTCCAAAAAAGCTTGCCCTAATGTTTTAATTGAAAATCAAGGCAGCTTCTTTTAAACATACAAATTCGCGGATCACGAAAAAACAAACATTAGGACATCACGCCAATCCCACGATATTACCAAGGTTCATGATTTTAGCTACAGGTTATTGTTCCATGTTACATGTTTGGTCTAGTAACATGCCACATTTTTCGATCGTAGATCGAACCAACAACCCATCAACACTGACTCTGATAACTCTGATATTTGCTTTTTCTGTTTATAAAATGTGTTGGGTTCCAGTTTCTGTTCCATTAGTTCCAGATGGTATAGTGCTCGCTCCGTAAGTGGGAGGTCGTGGGTTCGATCCCCGGCCGGGTCTGACCCAAGACTTGAAAGTGGGTAGTGACTGTTCTTTCGCCAGGCACTCGGCATTACGAAATGAAAGTCACGGTTCTTTCGGGTGGGAACTTAAAATTAACGAGGTCCCGTGTCACGGTGGGCTTGGCACGCTAAAGAACCCTGCTGTATAATGCTATCAGAGCAACGCACAGGCAAAATTTCTGCATCTTCGCCTATAGCTGGCGACGTCTCGATATAAGTGAAATATTCTTGACAGGGACGTTATACACCATTACTCAACTCAACTGAACTCCATTAGTTGCTCTGACTTTGACCATGATAAACAGCAGGTTAATTGTTCCAATGTTCGTCCAAAGTCGGGAGAATTACATTAAGTGGTCCCGATATGTGGTGATCCTTTCTTGTATTGTTAAGCTATTTGTAATTTTTTTTTTTTTTTTTTTTTTTTTTTTTTTTTAAATATCATTAGTGAGATCCTCAATTTGAACCTTATTAGATAGCAAAACGTCAATATATAATTTCTGTTTGTTAACACTTCAAAGCATCTTTTGGGATAAATTAATTTGCCATTTCAATTTTATTTTGTTTGACTTCACTCGTCGGCCAAATAAACATATTTTCCATAAGGCCTAAATTTTGAACTTTGGAAAAATATCTTTCATTTAAATGCTGTCGGGTTTTCAAATGAATTTATTTAACCAGAATTATCAGATCGTCGGATTTTACGTCTGCATGTGGCATGTTAGTCAATTCAGAACGTCAACAGAAGTTTTGTCATATTGTATTTTTTTTAATTTTCTGAATGAAAGTTGTTATAAATTTTTTGAAAATTTCATTCAGAAATTGATTATATGCCAGTATTAAGAACAAAATAATCGTTGTCAAATTATTTGAATTTTTAACGATGTTTTAACCGAAATTCAATTCTTATATATCCGAAGATAGCTTGACTTAGTTTTACCTAACTCAAAGGCGAAGATGTCATACAGTCAAATTTATAAAAGGTCACCCAAGGGAACTAGTTAAAGTGGCCTTTATGGGCAAGTGGTATTTATATACAGGTTCAGATAATATGAATAAAGAACAATTTAGATACAATTCTACTGGTCTTTATAAGCAGGTGGTCCTTATATAGAGGTGACCTTTAAGGCGGGTTGGACTGTATATCCCAAGATAGTTTGGATCCCTGAAAATTAAGGATAAGATCCTTATATATCCCAAAATAGCTCGACTTAGTAAAAATTTTTAATTGAAAATCCAAGAAAAATGTTTTATATTCCAAAATAGCTTGACTTAGTAAAAAAATTTTAACTGAAAATCTAAGAAAAATGTTTTAAATTCCAAAATAGCTTGGCCTCGCTAATATTTTAATTGAAAATCAAGGCTACTTTTTTTAAATTCAAAGCTTGGCTTCGGTAAATGTTTGAATGGAAAATCAAGGCAACCATGTCTTAAATCGAAAGGTAGCTTGACTTCGGTGAAAATAAAGTCAAATATTTTCAAAATCCGAAGATAGCTTGTCTTAGTATATTTTAACTGAAAATTAAGGCAAAGATGTCTTTCATCCGAAGATAGCCTGATTCAGAAATGTTTCAACTAATATTTCTTATATTAGAAGATAGCTTCACTCATCAGTAGACTAATTTTATCTAAATAGTATTCATGCCCATTCGATATTTATTGAAATATTGTCGGTATGCTAATAGCGGTGTATAAAACAGTAATGAAAGATGGTTATCTAACGCGAGACAGAGATTCAAGATGATTTAACTGAGTTTCGGGACAAGGTATCATAAATTGTTTTATAACATCACATTTATTAATTAACACTTGTTAAAGGTTGCTATTCTAGACTTTTGAATATTTCAGCAAGGTTTGCCACTTTTTTATCGATTTTTCATTGGCGGTATAAAATCAGTTCTTCTTCACGTGTGTCGATGCTTCTCTGATTATCTTGGCCGTGCCTATAAATTACAACAGGTATCAGGAATCCGTCGTCAAGTATACTATGACAGCGAGCGGAGCTAGAAGTCAGGAAAAAGCAGGGGGCTGGCAGAGCGTATTTATTGCAAGTTAAATTGGAGAGAGAAAAAAATAGCTTTTAAGGTTGGGTAGATGTCAATGCATAGTTCTTCGCTAAAATCACTTTTTGCGATATAACTTTTCTTCCTATTTGAAAACAACAACGGATATTAAAACTACTTGTAGTGCTTTCTTTGGGCGAATAAGCGACATATTTATTCCCCAGGATTGCAATATAAGAGCTAACTTGGAAAGGAATCGTGCAGAACTTTTCCGGTGAAGCGGAGAAACAACATCAACAAATCACTCGGATTAAGCCTAAAGGCTCGAGGTATGTGTTTTAATATATTTGTATAAATTCTTTTGTAAAATAATTTAACTTTAAAATTTTCAAAATATTTTTCTTTTTAAAACAAATTAAAGCATTCTTTACAAGTTTTTGAATTAATTTTGAATTATTTTCTCTGTGCATTAATTGATCTTTGCAATTGAAACTATACCAAACTAAATTAATTTTTATGAAATCTAGTAAAAAAGGGCGAAAAGTTTCTGAAAAATGAGACTAGTAGAATCTTTGTTGAGTTTTTGTCTCAAAACTAACCTTGCGTTAATAACTCTGTGCATTAAAATATCTTTGCAAGTTGACTTATATTATAAGTTAGTTTCTTTTCATCAAATCATTTGTCATGAAATAAAAGGAGGCGAAAAATTTCCTTAATTAAATTAGCTAAACAGAAACTTTACAAGTTGTGCGACTATTTAAAAATTTTACAGGTTTATTTTAATTTTTTCATTTCATCTATTTTCTAATCTTTTTTAAAAAAAAGTTTTCAGAAAACATTAATGTCTGCCATTTTTTTATTTATTTATTTATTTATTTTTTTTTTTTTTTTTTTTTTTGAAAATATATATTTACTTTTCTGGTATAGTGAGTGAGTGAGTAATGGTGTTTAACGTCCCAGTCAAGAATATTTCACTTATATCGAGACGTCGCCAGCTATAGGCGAAGTTGCAGAAATTTTGCCTGTGCGTTGCGCTTATGGCATTATACAGCAGGGTTCTTTAGCGTGCCAAGCCCACCGTGACACGGGACCTCGTATATTTTAAGTTCCCATCCGAAAGAACCGTGACTTTCATTTCGTAATGCCGAGTGCTTGGCGAAAGAACAGTCACTACCCACTTTCAAGTCTTGGGTCAGACCCGGCCGGGGTTCGAACCCACGACCTTCCACTTACGGAGCGAGCACTCTACCAACTGAGCTACTTTTCTGGTATAACAGCTTACTATGTACATTGTATCTTTGAAAGTCGCTTGTTTCAAACACATGTAATTTAATCAATGAAGTCGAATTTTATGTAAAAAAAAAACGGCGGTAGCTCAGTTGGTAGAGTGCTCGCTCCGTAAGTGGAAGGTCGTGGGTTCGAACCCCGGCCGGGTCTGACCCAAGACTTGAAAGTGGGTAGTGACTGTTCTTTCGCCAAGCACTCGGCATTATGAAATGAAAGTCACGGTTCTTTCGGATGGGAATTTAAAATAAACGAGGTCCCGTGTCACGGTGGGCTTGGCACGCTAAAGAACCCTGCTGTAGAATGCCATAAGCGCAACGCACAGGCAAAATTTCTGCACTTTCGCCTATAGCTGGCGACGTCTCGATATAAGTGAAATATTCTTGACTGGGACGTTAAACACCATTACTCACTCACTCTCACTCGAATTTTATTATCAGAGTTAATGTTCAGTGTTCTAAGAGGATATTTTTAAAATATAGGTAAATCACATCAATAATGAACTTACCTTTCGTGTGGATATACATTTACCAAGATTTAAATAATATATATGTCTGAGAACTAACATACAGACCTGTCCAAAGTTTAACACCGAGGTAACGAAACGTAGTCTAAGCTAGACCGTCGAGTTTTGTATTGTTATTTTTTGTTGTTGTTGAATGTTGCTTAACACAAGCAATTTTTCAGCTATTTGCGACGATAACTACTTTTATTAATATCTATGGATTAACCTATGAACAAGTTCTTTTTATGCACGTGAAGTGCGAGTGTGTTTTATAGTCTGCCTTGTACCAGCGCACACTCGATGCGACTTTAAGGCGTTAGCTCACAGAGTAAGTATGCCACAGACAAGCATACCACACCTGCAGTTACATTATACTGACACCTGATGAACCAGCTGTAAAGGCCATTGGCAAGGAAAATGTAGTCTGAGGGGAACTCGAACTCACAGCTGTGAGAGACCCTAAATTTGTAGACTGACGTCTTATCCATTTAGCCACTTCGGCCTCTTTTGTATTGTGAGTGACCATAAATCTGTTAGATATAGCTACCGGGACTAAGGCGGGCTGTCAATTCGGCATTAATTCGTCAGCTTTGTGTTAACTTTCGACAGGTCTGTACCGTAATTGTTACTTGAGTAATTAAGTCAGATTAACAAGATCGAGATATTGACAATTGAAATTGTATATTATATAATGACATGAAAATCGGACATAAATCTCCATAAAATATGTCACACTAGTCTAGATTAACTGGGATCAAAAGCAGTAAGATGTGGGTCAATCAGTGAATAAAAAAATCTAAAAGTCTAAAAAGTTTGCTATCGTACTTATTAAATGAGATATTGATTGATTGAAAGGGATTTTACGTCAAATGCAAGAATATTTCACTTATATCAATATGTCACAACAGTCTAGATTAAGTAGGATCAAAAGCAGTAAGATGTGGGTCAATCAGTGAATAAAAATATAGCTCAAAATGATCGGTGCTTTATTAAACAGGATTTAAGCAATTCTATTTTGAAGAAATTAAATGAATAGGGCTTTACGTTCCAGAAGAGAATACTTCACTTGCATCGAGAGGTCACCAGCCGTATGGGTGAAGTTCTCACGAACTTTGCAATAAGCTCAGAGCAATGTGCAGTTCGCATTTGGCAGTGGTCTTCTAGAAATCAACATTTGAGCGAATTTTGACAAATAGATGCTTTCAAAAAATTAAAATTCTGCTGCTTCTTGTGACCGCGTGTAAGATCAAGGCGTTCACGTCACTGAAGATATAAACTGAGAACATTCGAGGCCAAAATGAAGAATCCAATATTTTACTCAAAAACCTAAATCTCGCCAAAAAGATTTTTTCCTTCAAAATTAGTGGTACATGTATGTAATGAAAACCGTTTTAAGTACGTATTCTATATATAGCTATCATTAATGCTATTTGGCGATGCAGAGCTATTACAAGTTGAAGTAGGACATGTCGTATGAAGCACCTTGTATTTTATTAAATGTTGCAGCTTCATAAATTGCATTTCACAATAATTAGATTCGACAGCTTATATGGTATACGCCACATAACGTACTTTAAATCTAAAAAAAAATCGATGTTTTGAATTTGACTACTGCTCCTTTTCTAAACTTAAAATTATTTAAAATCAACTTTTTAGCGAAACCACTATTGCAAGGTCCGTCAACTATGCACGTATTAATATTTAAACGTGGGAGTAATTTGGCATTTAAAAGGTCATATAAATGTAATTTGAAGATTGTCAAATCAATATTGTAATGTTTGTGTGATCGAAAATGGTAACAAAAAATGCAAAGATCTCTAAACATTAATAGGTTTATGTTTTGGCCTTGATACATATTGGGTTTGTTGGTTGGTTGAATATTGCTTAACGTCGCATCAGCAATTTTTCAGCTATTCGTGACGAGAACTATTTTATTTATCTATAAATAATGTAAGTGAAGTGCGAGTGTGTTGTATGGTCTGCCTTGTACTAGTGAGCATTCAGGGCAACATGCTAGCACAAAGAGTCAGTACGCCGCAGACAAGCGTGCCACTACCCCAGTCCATTATATTGAGACCAGATGAACTAATAAAGGCCAACGACAAGTAAAATTGATATATGTACAATGTACGTGCATAAATGGTACACCTGTATGACATAGGTAGATAGATGCTTAACTGAAATGTTGCTTATATAGTTATAAATATTTCAAGGACAGTTGTCTGTGATATCCGGTTGTATTAAAGCTGTTCATCTAGACAGTTCAATACAATGGTCTTAAACATGTTAGCCAGGAAAAAAAAACTACAACACACTTACCGGAACTGAACAAGTGTGTTGACAAAATCAGTCATCTCACACGAGGCTTTCCGAGTTTGTTCTAGCCTTTTTACAATGATCTCATACGAAGCTTTCCGAGTCTGTTCTGGCCTTTTTGCAATGATCTCACACGAGGCTTTCCGAGTCTGTTCTGGCCTTTTTGCAATGATCTTATACGAGGCTTTCCGAGTTTGTTCTGGGTTTTTTGCAATGATCTCATACGAGGCTTTCCGAGTTTGTTCTGACCTTTTAACAATGATCTCATACGAAGCTTTCCGAGTCTGTTCTGGCCTTTTAACAATGATCTCATACGAAGCTTTCCGAGTCTGTTTAGGTATTGTTACAATGATCACATAAGAAGCTTTCCGAGTCTGTTCTAGCCTTTTTATAACGATCTCATACGAAGCTTTCCGAGTCTGTTCTAGCCTTTTTATAACGATCTCATACGAAGATTTACCGAGTCTGTTCTAGCCTTTTTATAACGATCTCATACGAAGCTTTACCGAGTCTGTTCTGGCCTTTTTACAATGATCTAATTCGAGGCTTATCGAGTCTGTTTATTTATTTATTTTGGAATTAGAGAAAACTTGATTTAAATTTATTTATATATTCTCTATTTTTAGTTTAACAAATCAACATCATATAATCACAGCGGTAGATATGTTTTTTTGATGCAGATTTTGAAAAATAACAACGTTGATACTTCTTTAAATAGACATAAATTTCTAGATATCAAAATGTTCCTTAAAATTTGACATCATACATCTCTAATTGACAAAGGATTTGATGTTTAAATACATAAAATAAAGTACATATTTAAGTAAACACCATCAATATCTCGGAAATTGTAGACAAGATGAAAGTTTGTTAAAAAGCATATTTTATAGACTTAAAGAGTATAAAGACGTCACTCTTGTTTATTAAAAAAACAGCGCACTAAACAATTAGAGGGAAATCTTGAAATACGCCATATCTATTATTTCTTGAGTTTTCTAGACCAAAAAACGTTTTGGTCTTCTGTCATAATTATGACATCTTTGTATCCAAAATTATTCCGGATAAATTGACGTCCTAAAACAATGTTTCTTTCACTCTCAACCTTGATTTCACACAGATAGATAGAGATGTTTGCTCTCTTGGATCACCGGTGCATTTTACCCCTTGGAACCGAACCCATAGTAGGAAAGGTTTTATCTGTCAAAAAGTGCGAGAAATGGCTTCTTCCCTAAACGTTTCCCAAATGCCTTGAAGCTATGATTATTATGTTTTACTCACAAACCCAAACCAAGAATATTTCATTTAGTTCAGCTCTCAATAGTCGAGGAAACCGGAATACCGGCGAAAAAAACGGCATTCGGCAAAGTAATTAATTGACCCAATTATATGACACACATATTCAAATAGCATGACCTAAATCTGAACCTAAGAATTAATTTTTGATGAGTAAACGGATTATGTTACAAATATTACGATTCAAAAATAATCGACGCAATGTGAATATTTTCGCGCTGACACAACAATATGGCGTCGTGTATATATTATCTGAACACCTAATAAGACCACATGTCAGTTTAAAGGAAATTACCAAGAAATTGTGATAAATATTATCCTTGTTTAGGTGACTCATGTTTCATGAAATATTCTGATAAAACTCATCAGAAGTCGGTTGATTATCAGGTACATCAGGAAATTATTTTAGAAATAAAACCAATATGCAATATAATTTATGAATTGCAAAGTCATTTTTTCTGTGAAGAGTTTTTTTTTTTTTTTTTTTTTTTTTTTTTAAAAGCAGGAATCACGCCTTTTGTTTCGTTTTATCTTCTTCTCAGCAAAGATTTTGTTGCACATTAGCTATTTAAGGCATTTTGAATGAAATTAAAAATTTCAAAAATTTCAAATCGTATTTAAAAACGTGACAAAATTCAGCACCCAATCAAATGGCAGCATTTAAATAATAATCGCAAAAAAGGTGCAGTATCAAATCAAATGCCAAGTCGTTTGTTTGCGTGACAAAACACCATCATGGCATGTTCTGTCAAATATCAGAATCTTATATGGGAATGACATTAATCCAGCGCCCACTCTTTCATAGGAGAAGATATGATAAATTTCATTATCCAATCATATGTCAGCATTTTGAAACCATTCATAGTGCCAATCAAATGTCAGGTTTCTAGAAAGGAAAATTGATAAATTCGTAGAAACCAATCAAATATCACCATTCGAAAAAGTGAAACTTGACAAATTCATCGTGTCTAATCAAATTTAAATGCCTTGTAAAATATCAACATTTTTAATGCAAATATGTCAAAGCTCGCTCTTTTACAAAAGTAGAAACTAACAAAAACCCAGTAGCCAATCAAATTTCAGCATTCTAAAAAGGCAAATGTGACAATTCGTCGTGTCCAATCAAATTCAAGCTTTCTAAAGAAGTAAACGTGACAAATGCATTGTGTCTAATCAAATGCCAATATTTTGTAGTCGTGATTAAACACCGTGTCCTGTCAAAAATCAACATTTTATAAAAAGTGTGACAAATCCAGCACCCATTCTTTTATAAGGGAAGTGGAAATTGACAAACTAAATACCCAATCAAATGTCAGAAACGAAATCTGACAACTTCGTCGAGCCCAATCAAATACCAGCATTCTAAAAAGGGAAACATGACAAATTTGTTATGTCCAATCAAATGTCACCATGCAGACGTGATTTAAATATAAGTAGGTGGGACAAATCCAGCGCCCATTCTTTTATAGGAGAAGAAATTGACCAATTGACCCAATCAAATGTCAGAATTTTTAAAACGGAAACCTGACAACTTCTTCGAGCCCAATAAAAATTCAGCATTCTAAAAAGGAAAACAATACAAATTTGTCATGTCCAATCAAATGTCAGCATTCTGTAGACGTGATAAAATACCTTGCACTGTCGAATAAAGAAGTAGAAAGTGACAAACCCAGTGCCCAATCAAATGTCAGAATCTTTAAAACGGTAAACATGGCAAGCTCTTCGTGTCCAATCAAATGTCAGCATTCTGTAGACGTCATAAAACACCTTGCACCGTCGAATAAAGAAGTAGAAAGTGACAAACCCAGTGCCCAATCAAATGTCAGAATCTTTAAAACGGGAAACATGGCAAGCTCTTCGTGTCCAATCAAATGCCAGAATTTTGTAGACGTTATAAAACACCTTGCACTGTCGAATAAAGAAGCGGAAATTGACAAACCCAATATCCAACGGAAACCTGACAACTTCGTCGATCCAAATCAAATGTTAGCATTCTAAAAAGGGAAACAAGACAAATTCGTCGTATCCAATCAAATGCCAGAATTTTGTAGACGTGATAAAACACCTTGCACTGTCGAATAAAGAAGCGGAAATTGACAAACCCAATACCCAACGGAAACCTGACAACTTCGTCGATCCAAATTAAATGTCAGCATTCTAAAAAGGGAAACAAGACAAATTCGTCGTATCCAATCAAATGCCAGAATTTTGTAGACGTGATAAAACACCTTGCACTGTCGAATAAAGAAGCGGAAATTGCCAAACCCAATACCAAATTAAATACCTGATTTTTTAAAGCGGAAACCTGACAACTTCGTCGAGCACAATCAAATGTCAGCATTCTAAAAAGGGAAACATGACAAATTCGTCGTATCCAATCAAATGCCAGAATTTTGTAGACGTGATAAAACACCTTGCACTGTCGAATAAAGAAGCGGAAATTGCCAAACCCAATACCAAATCAAATACCTGATTTTTTAAAAGCGGAAACCTGACAACTTCGTCGAGCACAATCAAATGTCAGCATTCTAAAAAGGGAAATATGACAAATTCGTCGTGCCCAATCAAATGTCAGAATTTTGTAGACGTGATAAAACACCTTGCACTGTCGAATAAAGAAGCGGAAATTGACAAACCGAATACCCCATAACAAATCTGATTTTTTAAAACAGAAACCTGACAACTTCGTTGTGCCCAATCAAATGTCACCATTTTGTAGACATGATAAAACACCAGTGTCCAATCAAATGTCTGGGACAAATGCCAAAATGCATTACACGCAATAATTGCTCTATACCGAATATCTACTATGCCCTTATTTTTATGCGAACAATAATCAATATAAGATGGCCAAAAAAACTTTTTATCTGTCATTAGTATATCGTAACGCTGCAAAATTGTTGCTAAGGGGCCCCTTTTGACCAAGTGGTCTGTCACATTACGAACCACAAGCGCCCCTCATTGCCTAGGTTTCAATCCAAATCATGCAGTTCATAGTGCGAGAACGTTTTTAGTTCGCTTGCAGAAGATTGATGGTTTCCCGCTGGATACTCCGAAAATATGTCACGGGCGGTTTTTAATCCAAGACGTCATGATTTGTCATTCACGTCATTATAAAATACATTTCAACTCGCTGTACTTTGACGATAGTAAAAATCGCGAAAAGGTCACCTATAGGACTAGCGTATTTTTCCTGTTTTGTAACTCCAGTTTAGCAAATGTCATTTAAGAGATGATGATACATATGGCGAATTGCAAATATCATATGTGTTAATTTCCGCCGTTGTCAGTCTCTCTTTTCTTCCGAGTAATTCATTATCTTTTTAAAAGTTGATCTCAACTCGATATCATTGCCATCAGCACTATGTTGTCGATTAGACTAATCACCTACTTATAAAACAATCCGCTGTTTAATGATGTGTTATATAACATTCTGACATCTGTTTTGTACTAAAAGTCCAAACACGTGGCGGATGTAGCTACCTATACAGGAAGAGCTTACTCTTTCAGAGCACCCGGTCTACTAAAATTCATTTTTTTTAAATACATAAGAGCACGTATAATCTTTTGTTCTATAAATCTCTTTTTGAGACCAAATTTAAGCATCGAGCCATAATTACCGTTGATTAAGTGGCGTTACTACTTTTTGCTGATGTATATATCATTCGTGACGTCATTTATTGGCTGTTCCAACGACTGGACATACAAGTCGTGAGCAGCAGTGGTGATTTAAATCTCTATAAGAATTTGAAAAATAAAATAAAATGTGATTTTAAAGAAAAACGGATAGTAAATATAAACATTAAACTGTCTAGAAATGACATTTATAGTGCTATAACTTCCATTGCCGTGCAAAGCAAACTAATCCTTCCAACTCGGGCATAATCCTAGTGTGAGAAAGGTTGTCAGTTCGCTTGCGAAGATCTGATGATTTTCCCCAGGCACTGCAGTTTACTCCACCATCTCAGAATATGGTAAACCACTTATGCTAGCACAACTCATGTATTTGGTATATTAGTGTTCTTAATTCACATATAAATATGTTGTATTAAAACAGATAAGTTTCTGAAAATACCACGGTTTAATCATCATGAATTTTTTCAAAATAATGTCATGCATTCTATTCACAAATCTACTGCCATTTTCGTATGGATTTAAAGACCAAGGGAAATGTAAACCGATTTCCCATCAATATATGAATGTATAATCTGATCTGCTAAGAAATCACAAGTCTGACGTAAACAGAAAAGCTTTAATTGGAACAAAGTACAGGTTTAACAAAAGTAAACAAATGAATACCAAAATCGACAACGCATTTCATCCCCTTGTTAACTAAGTCTAACCTGCCCTAAAGGCCATCTCTATTTAAGGGCCACCTGTTATAAAGGCCAGTAGAATTATATCCGGATTGTTCTATATTCATAATTGACATTGTATATAAAGGGCATCTGCCCATAGAGGCCACTTTTACTGGTTCCCTTTAGGTGGCCTTTATAGACAGGTTTGACTGTATATTTTGACAGTTTCATATTATAAAACATCACGAATGTAAATATTATCAGTTTTAATGTCATTCCTTTGTTGTTGTGTAGTGTTCTTGGTTGCTTCCAATGTCATGTTTTCCAGCCATTCACGCAATTTCAAAAATACTGGAACATACTGGAACGCTTTCCATTTTTATGCAGTTTCTACGCACTGGAACATTTTCCATTTTGATACTGTTTCTACGCACTGGAATGCTTACCATTTTGATACTGTTTCTACGCACTGGAACGCTTTCCATTTTGATTCTGTTTCTACGCAATGGAACGCTTTCCATTTTGATTTTGTTTCTACGCAATGGAACGCTTTCCATTTTGATTCTGTTTCTACGCAATGGAACGCTTACCATTTTGATTCTGTTTCTACGCACTGAAACGCTTACCATTTTGATACTGTCTCTGCGCATTGGAATGGTTTTTTAATTCGTATAATAGTAACTGTTTCTATATTCTGCTGTGGAATGCTTTCTAATCTTTAACTGTTTCTATGCTTTAGAGTGCATTCCCTTCGAATAAATATACTTTCATAACGTATGAAAAACTTGTACTTTGTAATCCTATTATTATAAAAGGAAACCAATAGAAATTGTGTCAAGTACCATCGAAATTATAACAAGGCATATAAGCATTGTTAAAAGATTGCCTGTGGTCAATGTTGGAACTGAATGATAGCCACTCATTGTAATTATGATACATTTGATCTCCATAGCAAATTCATTTAATTAGAATTAATAGTTCATTATCAGAATTGAAATCTATCTTCAGCTTTGACCTGTAAATATGTCAAAGTTTTTATAGTATCAAGTATGAGAAAATTGACTTAATTACGGTAAGACGATACTGTCCACGTGCCGTAAAATGGGGTAAATACTCCCCCACATTTTTATCAATTTTATTCATCAGTTTCGGATTACTGGGTCATTAATTTCACCCCAATTCACCTTTTCACGCTTTCTTCTCCCTTGATCGGTAAGTTATGTAATTAAAATTTGAGGAGAAAAATACCAATTTCCAATTTTAAATAATAAAAAGACATACTATGTTAGGAAAATACTACTAGCTATGTGTAATTTTTGTTGAAATTAGCTGGTTATGAAATACAAAAACGGATAAAAGGTTAATTTACATTTTTCAAAAAAAAAAAAAAAAAAAAAAAAAAAAAAAGAAAAAATATTGAAAAAAATGAAATTTTAGGACATATGTAAAAACAACACCAATGTCAACCTTTAATGTTAAACACTTCTTCGTTGACATTTAAGCTGGTTACAAAAATGAAGTCTTAATACATAAATTATAAATGCTAAAATGGAAGCTAAATGAACATGTCATTCATGAATGGCGAACAAATTGCTTATTGAATTTTCTAAGTTCAGTCTTTTAACCAGAATAGATAAAAGGTTAATGAATTAAAAAGTAAAAAAGAAAACCAATCAAACAAGTTAGACAAAAGTGAAAAATAATGAGAAAGAGAAAGATTACTGGTAAATTGAATACAATTGTTTGTTGTTGCTGATTTGCCTTTTTCAGTTTATGCGATCGTCTGCATTTTTTTTTTATTTTGCCAATGAGGTATGTTTTAATCTCCTTTGGCATATTAATCCTTTTCAGATTATATGATATCGTCTGCTATTTTTTCAAATTGCTCAAGATTTATGCTTTGTCGCTTTTAATATCATATTCTTTAGGGAAAACAACACAAAACCCGATTCTGTAGGAACACTAACCTGATACAAATAGAGTCTTAACTGTAAAAGTCAAATGAACACTGCAAATAAGCTTTTTTAATGCATGACTTTATATTTTAAGCCGATTATTGTTTATTCTGTAATAATTCAGAAATATTAATCTAATGGTTTCTATAATCTAAAAAGTACATTTTTGTTGGAAAATTAGATCACAACTTTGCTGACACGAATTAGGATTTTTTGTGACCCAGAAAAATTTAATCCGATTCGTTGGATGGGCAGTCTATAAAAAGCAGCATACTTTATTTTATAAGCCTTTATAGGTCAAGGAAGCATTGTAGTGTTTGGTGATGGTTAAGTTAGCTATTCCTTGATACATGTTATATGAACATCTAGTGAGTCAAAACTCAAACTTGGCTACTGTTTTATTATATGCCATTTTTGTATGTATTATATGACATTTTTATAATGTATTAAATGATAAAAATTTTTACAAAATGGTATATGAAAATGTTGCCAAATACACGCTTACAATCGCTTGAAAAAGGTTTTCGGTGCCCAAGAGGTCTAAAGTGTGCGCTTAAAGACCACAGCGTATCTCGCCGCCTATGGTTCGAATCTCACTCGGATAGGTCGTAGTGTGAGAATATTTTGCTAGTTCACTTGTCAAAGGTAGACATATTTCTCTGACAACTCTGGTTTCCTCCATCATTCGACTCTATATGAGCAAACGAATCTTGTCTGGGACGTAAAACATCATTATTCTACTACACGCGACTGCAAATGCCGTTATTACATGAGTAAACGTATTGCACGGACTGAACCCTTAGTTTCCGATCGTTCACTTTTATATATTTTTTATTCCTAATGAATGTAGCCTTTCACTACTTCTTTTAAATGCCAGTAAATGCTTGATGAATAATATATATATATAATCAAGTGTGTTTTAAGAACATTGCTTTGATTAGAGTATTTGATCAGTTGGGTATAAACGTTTAACATCAATATCTGAGGAGATATGAAGCAATTGGACTGAGGTACAGACGTGTCGAAAGTGTGACTCTAAGCTAACGAATTGGTAGCAAATTTGAAGCTTATTTCTGTCCATGATGTTGCCTACATCTTGGCAACTTTTTGGCGTCTATCTTGGCTTTTTTCTCTCACTGACAATACATATCCCGTGCCCCTCGCCAGTCGAACTTCGACACACCTATTTGTAAGCTGATGTCAAACTTTCGACAGGCCTGCACTGTATATAACGTCGATTACTTGACGTGAAACCAAATTAGTCACATAATGATATATTTGTAAAAGACAGCTGTTTTGTTAATTGCTCTTTATATCTTTTTAGCAAACTTTCCAAAAATATATGAAGTTGTTATTACGTTGTAACACCTGCTTATAGTGTATTTGTTCAACAGTCAATAAGCCATAGTAAAGCTTGATCTCACTACTGGGCCTTAAATACAACGGTACGAAACAAGCAGCTTACCATAAATTGTTGACGCAAGGATAATATCTAGGCTAGACTTATCAATACCCTATAAAGCTTTATGGCCGTCATTACAATATTGTTGATAAGTATGGTGCCTCTGTATTCGAAATTACCCTGGATATATATGTCGCCCCATTTGAAAAATGTTTAACACGTTATCAAAAAGTAATGCGTAAAGACAACTGTTCACCAAACCTAAAAGTGCCTTACAGATACGGACATAAAGTCAAACGTTCACCACACCTAGTTTCATGGTGCTATATTTACATTTGTGATGTTATATACATGTAATATGAAACTCAGTTAAAGATCAAATGTAAAATTACTTTAATATAATTTTATAGAGCTATAATTAAATTTGCTAAAATGAAGCCACTCTTTCAAGATTGCTTTTGCCTTTACGCGTGACGCCATACTTGGGCAATTCCACGATTGGAATGCATGTCATACAAGACAGCGTTTTTTATTTCAGGTTTTAAAAACAAAAATTAGATTTGCAAAAATTGAGAAATGTAAATGCATTTGTATATGTATATGGTTAGCGCGCCTTAGTTTGCTTTGCACGGCAAGTTAAAGCACTATAAACGCCATTACTAGACAGTAATCATTACCGGGGGGGGGGGGGGGGGGGGGGGGGACTTGTTAACAATGACGCGCTAGTTCGTTTTTATTCAAACCGGTTAAATGCTTCAACACCACATCCAAAAAACTTAAATGACAGATACATGCGTTTGGGAAAAGTCAAACACTAGAATAATCTTCACTGTGAAATAGAGAAAATTCTTTAAGTTTTTTCACGTCTAAAATCATTAAAACAAGTGTTTGTTCTAATTAAGTAGAAAAATGAAGTGTCATTAAAACACTCCAAATATCAATCAATACAATACAGGCCTGTCAAAAGTTTAACACCGGTCTAACGAACAAGATTCGCAACTCTTTTGTCGAGTGGTCAACATATGGGTAGCTGATGACAGATAAGTTACAGACATAAAAGTAACAGCTGCCAAATTGCCAAATAGCTATCAAGATAATAGCTACCGAGGGGCTGAAATGAGCTGCCGATTCGGAACTATATCATTAGGTTTCGACATGTCTGTACTGTATCTTTTTAGCTCGTCTTAAGACGGGAAAAATCAGCTTTAAATTGGTCTAAAGTAGTTTCTTTATAACGACTGGAAACGTTTGATCAAAAAAACTAATTGAAGCAAATCTAACAATATACGCTTTGCAGTAAGCAGATGAAATGGGATTAAAATTGTATAAAGAAATAAGTTTATTTATTTATATAGCATTTTTGAGTACAATGCAGGCCTGTCGAAAGTTTAACACTGACCCAAGAGATAAATGGTGTGGAAGCGCGTGGCCTAGTGGTTAAGGCGTTGGACTCATGATTCGAAGGTCGTGGGTTCGATCCCTGGACCGGGCGATATGTTGTGTCCTTGAGCAAGACACTTAATTTCACGTTGTTCCAGTTCACTCAGCTGAAAAATAAATGAGTACCAGCAAAATGCTGGGGGTTAACCCTGCGATGGACCGGCGTCCCATTCAGGGGAGAGTCTTGTACTCTCAGTCACTTAACGCCACGGAAACCGAGATAAGCTTCGGCCTGATGGGCCTAATGGCTCGGGACAGACAAGAGATAAATGCCCAGCCGTTAGCTCATCTCAGCCCCTCGTGAGCTATATCTCGACAGCTTTACGGAAGCGGCTTCTTATCTCATCGCAACTTTTTAATAACGAGATATGCATATGTCTTCCAATCGACAGCCAAGTCTCGACTTGTTTTCGTTAGCTCTGTGTTTCGACAGGTCTGTAACGTACATTTTTGTCTTTCTTTTTAAAATCACATAGAATCTAGGAGATGAAAGGCTATTTTTGTTCCTGTTTTAAGGAGATCATGTCGTGTGGTCTTTATAACTATTTTTTATTTTGTATTCATACTGAATCTTATCTTTATCGGCCCTTGGTATGCTACAGGAATGATTTATAACCATCAATATACAATTATATCAATAATCAATAGCCAAATCAATAATTGGAATAGTAGCCAAAAACTTGATAAGTAATTCAGCCACCTTTATCCCGGTACAACGGGTTGACGTGAAATTATTGTTCTTAGACGCTGTAGAATCGGCCATGTTTTATTTATAATTTGTAATGAAATTGGTTCTTATCAGCTTAGCGTTAGGTTTATAATTTATGATATTAATTGTTACATACGTTTAATGTTTTCATAGTGTGTTTCGTTGATACTATTGTATCTTGTACATTTTCTAGTCTCTAGTCTTCAATTAATGAAATAATGCTGATTCGGCTTGAACAATAAGTCATTCACTCACTCACATACACACATCCCCGTTTTGCAGCAAGAAAACATTGTAATTAATGTCACTCACGAAAACATTGCAATGGCACCCACACACTCACTAACTCACTCACCCGTTTTGCTAAAAGAAATTATACATTCCAAAGGCACCCACTTACTCAACCATTTTGCTGTAAGGAAACATTGCAATGTTGTCCATTTATTAGCCCTGTGAGTTATGCAACAGCTCATATGGGGTATTAATTAGGTCAAGGTTCCGGTATAAAGGTGTGACTCCCCTACCGCGTCTTACCAAAGCACTGTCAGTGCCTCACTGATGACGTTTACATCATCCGCTCGTGTCTTCCGTTACCATGGAAACAACTTGTGTCTTTCTGTGGGTCTATTGATAAATAGGTTCTTAGCTCTTAGTGTCATTATTAAAGAATTAAAAATTAGTAAATAGGTAATTACTAACGCGATAAACTTTAGAATTGTCTTGTACTCATTTTAAAATTTAATTTTTTATGAATTTTAAATTTTATTTAGAAAAAAACCATCTAGACAAATCCAAAAAACATCTGATCCAAAACTTTTAACCGAAACTAATTTAGAATGAATTTTTAATAAAAGTATCCAAAACACGTCTGATCCTAAACTTTAAACCGAAACTAATCTAAAATAAATTTTTAATAACAGTACCCAAAACACAACTGATCCTAAACTTTAAACCGAAACTAATCTAAAATAAATTTTTAATAACACTGTCAGCATCATATGTAACATATGCAATCTAGTTTAAAATGAAAATAGATCACATTAAAATTTTATGATCTCTATCGGGTTTTCTTTACAATTGTCACTATTAATTCAAACTTGTAATTTCAAAGCTGACTATGAAGAATATATGTTAAGGGTCTCAAAGCAATCATGATAACACACATCATGGAGAATGAATATCATTTAAATAGTTTCCCTTTGAGAATAAAAACGGTATTGCAATTTTGTCACAATGTAATATCTTTTCTTTTGAAATCCAACGCATATCAAATCGGCACTATGCAAGTTTACACTGCAAAGCGTATTTACAAGTCTATTTGTTTCAATGTGTTTGTGGCAGCGTATACTATTTTTATAGAGAATTTGATACTCGATTTAAATAGTATGGTATTGTTCGCTTAATCGAGCATAGGCGTTTCAAGAGGTAGGCGATTCATGCAGATATCGAGATACGCCATGACCCTTAAAAAACATACATAAAATTCAGACGATTCATTTTATTTTATATTATGTCCCACTCTTTCTGGTCTATTGTGCATGTCTTACGAGACATGCGGCTGAAATGTTCGCCATCACCATGAAAAGAAGTAATTTCTACTATCCCCATTTCTAAATTCTTTAATTTGTTTGGTTTTCTTAATGTATAAACCCAGTCATTCTATTTATTGGGTGTATGAAGTTTGATTACAGTGTATGGGTTTTACTCGAGTGTACGAAAAAAATATGGTTGCTCAGAGTAAATAGGCCTCCGTCAGGTTGGAATTCTGAAACACCCTTCCTAGAAACTATTTAACTTTTATTACAATCGTCTCGTAGGCGTAAAGATTCTGAGCATAACTGTGTCGTGCCTAAAGAATGTTAATATTTTACAGATATTTCTCCGAATTGACATATTTTTCCCCCATCCTTAACCTTGACTAACTTTCGTGACTTGCACGGTTTTTGTTTTTTGTTAGCAAGTTTATTGTAACTTTTACGTGCTACATATAAAATACTTTGTCAAATACGCTTAAAATTCCTTAATTTGTTATTCACGATTCACGAACATTAAATACTGATAGCATAAAAAATGTCATCGCTTTAAAATGTATCCGGTTTATTCGGGATAAGGCTTAGGATATTTGCATTTTATCATTATTGACACGTGTATGAGGGGATTCCATGAACAGCTTTATCACCCAATATCATCAAATCAGTATTTTGGAATTGAAAAAATGCCATCTGTTCTTTGTAGATTGTAAATGATTCACAATGGTTGTTTTTCATTGCTTCACAACATGCAGACATTATTAGCAAATACCGATATAAGTTTTGTGACGTTGAAATGTGATAATTACCACTCTAGGATATACTCTCACTTTCCTGAGTGTAGAAACCACGCTTAGCGATGTCGTTCAAAATTAAATTGTTATGACGATGTATATTTTGGATATTTTAAATTTATCTTTAAAGATGCACTTTCTATCATTGATATCGTGAACATAGTTTCACAGTTAATATGCAGTGTTTGAGCTGAACTTTATACAACGGAGCAAACTTCTTACTAAAAAATAATTGATACAGGGATATTGCAATCCTACGAAAGCTTGTTCATGCCAATTTGTAATTTGATTTTTTTTCTCAAATCGTAGGTACAATTTTTAAATTCCTAGGTACGATTTTGTAATTCGTAAGCACGGTTTTTAAATCCGTAGGTACAATTTTGCGATTCGTAGGTACGATTTAAAAAATTCTACCTACGATTTGAGGAAAAAAAATCAGATTACAAAGTGGCACGAACAAGCTTTCGTACAATCCCAATGTTAACAATTAACTCAAAACATTTTATGGCACAATATTGTTTGTAAGTATGATGCCTCTGTATCCAAAATTTTCTTGATATATTAGACGCCTCATAGTTCTAAGTTCTTTTCATTCTCAATTTTTATCACACACGAGGCGGATGTAGCCAGCTATACAGGAGACGCAACAACTTGGCCTAACTTCCCTAGTGGAAGTCAGCTTGTTTAACTTCATGTGTCAGTTTTCAGTTTTTTTTCCTTTTGAGATTGTGACTTTGAGTAGACTCGTGTTTCTGATCTAACTTAATATCCTTTATCTTTTATTATCCCCGCCTTTTTCTGTCCCTCCTCCTTTCCACCTGTCCGTCTGAAATTCTTGTCTACGCTTATTCTCCAAAACTATTTTTTAAAAATTGGTGCAAAGTATCAACATAAATAGGAGATATCTTTAGCCCGAGTTGGTTTGCTCATTTTCCTTGGAGTTATGGCCCTTTAAACATAAGCGCAAATCACAAAAAGTACCTGCCGGCGGGTGGTTCTAATTCACTGATTTGCTTGTTTTTAATTTATTGTTGTTTTTATTATTTTCAGTGCACCCACCGGAAATGCTCAGTGCAGATAGATGGCCTATTGTACTAGGTGGATTTCTTTGTCTACATGTAGTATCCGTGCTAGGTGGATTTGAACGTCGTTGTACATCAAGCACATATGAAAGAGGGACCCATTCACAGGGTATATGTGGGCCAATGTTATCAGATACTGTAAGTTTGGTGTGTGGTGGTGCCCAGAATATAAACATCTTAGACAATAAAAGAGATGCTCCTAGCTGGAATTATGGTGGATACCATCATTATAAAAAGAGAGATGTCACTAACGCCGAAAATAGATTATCTGGTAAGAATATATAGTGCTTTGGCAATTGATGAATACAGTCAATCCTGTCTATAAAGGCTACTTAAGGGAACCAGTAATAGTGGCCTTTATGGGCAGGTAGTCTTTATATACAGGTTAAATAATATCAATAAAGAACAATTGGGATATATTTTACTGTCTTTTATAAGGCAGCCTTTAAGGCAGGTTGGACTGTAGTTTCAATTTTAATTTAGTTATGGGTCTAGATGACCGAGTTGCATAAAGTCTGCTATTACGGATCGCGACCACTGCGGTAGCTCAGTTGGTAGAGTGCTCGCTCCGTAAGTGGGAGGTCGTGGGTTCGATCCCCGGCCGGGTCTGACCCAAGACTTGAAAGTGGGTAGTGACTGTTCTTTCGCCAAGCACTCGGCATTACGAAATGAAAGTCACGGTTCTTTCGGATGGAAACTTAAAATAAACGAGGTCCCGTGTCACGGTGGGCTTGGCACGCTAAAGAACCCTGCTGTATAATGCCATCAGCGCAACGCACAGGCAAAATTTCAGCACCTTCGCCTATAGCTGGCGACGTGTCGATATAAGTGAAATATTCTTGACTGGGACGTTAGACACCATTACTAAACTAAACTAAACTAAACTATTACGGATCACTGTGTGTCTAACTGCCTAGGTTCGAATCCCACTCGGGTCAGATCTTAGAGTGAGAACGTTTGTCAGTTCGCTTGCCAAAATTTGATGGTCAATGATTTTCTCTTGGCGCCCGAGCTTTTCCTCACCATCTTAAATAATAAATTAAATTAATGAATCTTGAGTAATTGGGGTGTTTAACACCATTAAACCTTACCACCTTACCTTACTCCACTTCTTTAATTATCAGTGTTTAAACCTGTGAAGTAAGCTGTTAGCAAATACTGTGATATTCTCATGGTGTGCCAATCTTTATTTTCGTGGATACACCTACCCACAAATCACATGGCATCGGAAAAGTATATAAAACAAATAGCCGCCATCAGAATGTATTGGATAAAAAATTACTTTGGATAGATGTGATGTCCCATAGTTCCATGTGCCTTTCAGTCTCAATTTCAATTTCACACGTGGCCGGTATAGCTAGTTAAAACAGAAGATACTTACCCTTCCGGAGCATCCGATCTTACTTCCTTGGAGGAAGTTCACGTGTTTTACCTAATTTGTCAGTTTCAAAATTTTTACTTTGCTTTGGAATTGTGATTTGGACATAGATGATTGTGTATGTGTGTTTCTATTCACAGTAACATGAAAATAAATGCCTAGACAATATCACACTGTTTTGTATTCCAGATATTTCATAATGACTTTGCCGTGGTTAAAAATTCGGTTATGTTCGTCATTGCAAACCTACGTCTTCTAAAGTACGTCTATAATACAAAGATAATTACTATTTGAAGTCCTGGAGACATAATAACAACACCTCATCAATCAATGAAGATTGTTGGGAAAATAAGATAACATCCGATGATCAAATTTGGATCTTCCCAAATGATAAGAAAGTAGTTAGTGATACTTCCGTTCTTTAGGCTTAAGTGTTACAACACAATTCTTCCTTTGTATCTTTCATTGTGTATAGACAGATGTCTAATGCAAACTTACCGGTCCATGTTCAAAGCTAATTCTAACATTGAAAACTGACACATTTAGTTATAACATGTGAACATCCACAAGGGGAATGAGACCGGGTGTTCGGTACGATCAAGCACCACCTGTCTAGCTAGCTACATCAGTCACGTGTAAATCAAAATTAAGAATGAAAGGAATATATAACTATAGGACGTCATATCCAGGTTAATTTTGGATAGAGAGAAATCCGATATTAGATTCCATGAATGCATTATTTGCTATAATGATTCTTAATCTAACAATTCGATAGAAAAAATATTGTTTTAAACCTAATTTAACCTTTTTGCTAGTTTTTTTTATAAAAAGATGTTCAAGGACATTTTCTTTTGTTATTACAAATTGTTAAAAATTGGATTACGATTTATTTTTAGAAATAATGAAATTCTAAATATTAAGGCATAGCAAATATATCCCCAAGGATAAAAACTCATTCAATGCACAAGAAAAATGCTTTGGTCACATCTGCAATACAGTATTTAGGGCTATTAGATTATTGCAACTTAACAGGCTGATCACGTAGCTAACTAAACCCCTTAATTACGGCATAAATGAGATGCATTACACCATCTGTACTACGAGGGCGTTATTGTTGGGCGATAATTCCTAATACCAATGCAGTATCGAATTGTACGTACGTTAAGAAAGACGTTAATACTATGTCTTATGTATGCAAGTCTCATTTGAACGTTTGGCCTAAAATGTGCTGACTCGCAACCATATCTATTATGCCAATTTTATTTAATCAACGCGTCGTTAATAATACACATTAAAATTGGTTAATGCGATTGATGGTGTTAGGTTTTCTTCATTGAACTTAAAATGCTCTTAAATATTTTTTTAGAATCACAAGAAATAGCATACTGCGAAAAAATGTAATTGCACTGTATTACAAGGGAACAATTTCTTTGATCAACAATTACACTTGTGGTCCGTGTGATCTGTTGCTTTTTGGATTCTTGTATCTTTAAAAACTGTCAATGATGGTAATATGAATTCGATCATCTCCAATAAAACTTTGCTTAGCATTTGCAGTTGTGATATGATTGTTCTAACATTTTCCAGGTCCTTATGTATTGATATATGTGAAAGAAGCAACTACATGTTTATCTGTGCGTTACTTTCAAATTTCAAAATTATACCCTATGTTTCTTTTGTTCTTAATTTTAACACACGTGCCAGTTCACTATCCTGGGTGACGCACGTGTGTTTAACATAATTTTCCAGTTTGCAATTTGCTTTTGTCATTGTGACATGGGAATGGACCGGTATACATGCGTTTGATACTTGACTATATTTTATTTCTTTAATTCATTTGATTGTTATATTTACCTGTAAATTTCGATAATTTTGTGCTACAGTACAACAGAAATCCAAGATAAATACCGTGGATAATTATTGCAACAGGTGGTTTTTATTCATGGAGAAAACATCTGTAATTTCCTGACGTCATTTTCTTGGAACGTCACTAAAACAAAATAAATCGCACTGTTTCCGCTTGATGCGTCACAATGCTCTTATTTTCAGACGAGCGAGCAAACAAAGATAACATAGAAATCTTCTTTTATGTTTTTAACTGATAATTGATTTTTCTTGACGCAGCATATTTCTCTTATTTTCATCATAGCGAGCAAACTAGGCAAAGCTAGCTTTTATGTGTTGCTTTTGTATTTTAAAAATGTCTTTGCTTTCAAAGCAAGCCAAATTAGGCCATCTCCTTTTTTGTATTGCTTTACTATTTTTATTAAGAATTGTTTTCTTTTTTATGAAAGCAAGCAAACCATAGAAATCTCCTTTCGTGTGTTGATTTGGTATTTTTAAAATTATTTTTTTCTCTCTTTTCAGGAAAGCAAGCAAAACTAGGAAATCTCCTTTTAGGAAAAAAAGATGCATTCTCATACATAAAAAGTAAACGCTCAGCCATCGTGGAAACAGGAATTGTTTGTGAATGCTGCTACAATAGTTGTTCGTATTATGAACTTGCTCAGTACTGCAGGACCCAACCATCGCATTTTTTCAGAAGAAAACGGAGTCTACTACGTCCAAAAAGAGGATAGATTTTTCTATAAAATAAAAAAATCGTAAAAAAGAAATAAACAGAATTGCAACATTTTTCAGTCAAATTAAGATTATTGTTTTTTTGGGGAGAAAAATTTGACTGTTTCACAGAAAGACTTTATTTTTGAAATTGTTCCTGATTCTATCAATTTATTCATTATCTATTTGGATTATATTTTGTCATATTCCATAAATGATCTGTTTAGACTGATATTATATATTTATTTAAGATTTTATTATAATTTTTAATTAGGGGAATCTTATATTTAATTTGGAATATTAATCAAGAAATTTTAAAAATCTTAACGTTTAAGGTTGAAGGATATTAAAAATGTACGTGCTAAAATACCAGCTCCATTCCAAAAACAACTTATAGGTTTAATGCACACTTGATAACAACGTGCTAATTTTGCCTAGAAACGATAAGCATTATTTAATTAATAGGAAATGTCCTTTAAAATGTTGTTTATTAAAAACGGGAGTCAGATAGGCTCTACGTCAAAGTCTTGAAGATGTCACAACACATATGTTCAGTAAGCGTGGTTATAAAATTGTTTTCTAACAAAATAAGCAACAATAAACGTGACTTTGAACATGGCCTATTTCTCTAAATGGCCTACCTAAACTGATATAGATAAATAATCACTTCAAAGAGAAAAATAAAATCCAGTTGAAGTAGGTTAGTGCGTAAAAATACTAGAATTCAGTTACATTAAAAGCAACTGTCAACATCAATATAACACCCGTATTAATAATTCCTCTAATAATATAAATGGATTGAGAATATCTTTAAATAAACAATATAGGTTTTATTATTTGAAATTGCTGAGAAGAAATAATATATGACATAAGATAGCTAAGTTGTTTTACAACGAATACACAAAAAGCTAAAAGTCACAGAAACATCAGTAAACAAGTCAATGTTTGAAAGTCACGAATATATAAAAATACTTAAGAATAAAACAAATTTTATTGAGTATAAAGAACAACATGAACCACTTAGTTGACTAACATATCGGGAGAATTTGACAAGTCCAAATGGTACACACCAAAACTGAATTAAGGAAGACTAAAGAGTAAAATATCGTCAATATACTTCAATGCACATGTGACAATGAAAGGACATACATTGGAAAATCACCCACAAAAACACGAATTACAACAAATCATAAAACTTGTATTCTAGCCATGGTGAAAACGCGCATTGGTTAAATAAAAGGTTTGTCTTTGGATACTCGGGTGGGTTAAAATAAAACAAATACATTTATCTATTCGAATATAACATCTACAAAAATAACAAGACAAGAACATAAATTATATATAGCTATTATAACAACACAATAACGACACAAATGATCATGATGGCAGCTAACTACACCAAACATCTACTTAATTGTGAATCATAAATACACACAGCTGTAACGTGTATAAATAAATAATAATAATAAAGGGAGATTAAGGACCATTTAAAGGGACCAAAGATCTACAATAAAATACATAAAATACAATATCCAATTTTTTCAATCGTAAATTACCAAAAAATGACCTTTAAGCGATAAGATCCTTTTCTTGCATAACAAAGATAACAAAATTGTTGCGAACCATAGACATTTGATCTAATTCAGATCTTGACGATCCAAAGTGCTTAAGAATCTGTGTGTAAAATATTTTGAAAAAGCAATGAAAAAGCAATGAATTGCTTATTTGTTCATCAGTAAAAGCAGGATGAATTTTACTATTTTACATCTGCTGAAATAATCCCAACACGTAATCCACAAATATCCTTCAGTCTTACATCTTGTTTTAGATTTTTTTTAATTGGTGCAAGAATTATACAAAGGCGTGCTCCATGTCATCTTGTCATTTTTGGAAATAAATTCTGTTTATTATTTGTGATTTATTCATTATTCAAAACAATTAAAAAACAAACATATTAATCCCTGTCCGAATTACAATCAAGAAGAAGCAAAGTAAAAACTTTGGTACCGACAAGTTAGGTTACACATATGAAAATCCACCAAGGAACAAGACCTATCTTAATATTTATCATATCAAACATACCTGTCCATGTTCGAATCATAATCCCGTTAAGCATAAAGTAAACGTTTCGAAAACTTGCAAATTAAGTGAAACACAAAGTTTTACAGAAAAGTGAAATCTGGTGCTCCCCCTGTCTTGCTAGTTGCACATGTAACATATATTATGGCTTTGTCGTTATTTACTTTGGTTTGGGGACTCTGATTCTGAGCCGAGATTCTGACTGCTCAAGCTGGTATCGCATTCGGACATCTTCTGTTAAGAAAGCTTGAAAATGTCCATGTATTTCTCTGGGTACTCGATAAAGACTAACTTTATCAGCGAAAAATGTTAGACACAGACGTTAAATACGATTTCTCCCATTTTACCTGTCTTCGTATAATTATTTTTCTTGAAGGGTTGATCGAATGGATGTTGTTTTATGTCGCATCAGCATTTCGTCAGCTATTTGTGGCGACAAAGCAATTTTGTTATTAATCTCAAAGATCAATAAAGAACGAATATCATATCCATAGCAAAGTAAAATCTTTGAAACTGGCAAACTGAGGAATACACCCGAATTTTCTACAGGGTAGTAAGACCGGATGCAAAATTAAATCAAAACGTAAGTTCACGTGTGACGTTTATGAGATTATTTCTGATTTGCTTTATACAATTGAACACTTATGTTGACCTATAGAGTACTAGTCCACAATGCTGCAGATAAACATCACAGAACACTCAGTCAATCATATTGGTACCGGATCAACCATTATAGGTCTACGACAAGAAATCCCCTTTTTCATTCGCGAAAGACCCAAACATGATCCATAGCGGTTAGATACCTTGGACTTGAATCACCAAGCTTTTGCCTTTCAATGCTAGAAGTGTCTGGCTTTTTATTTTCATATTAAACGTTTCAGATTAAACTGGAAATCAGAGATTTTTTGTATGAAAATTACATATTATACCAGTTTTAATTTTACAGCACTAGACGGCCGTTTCGGAATACAATTCCTTATCAGTAGTGCTTGGACCAAAATTATGAAACCAAAGTTATTTTGAAGATGTTGAAAAGCTACCCAAAGGACCAAAATATATTTTACCAAATTAAGCTAAGGAAATACTTTGCATGAGGGAGTATACCTTAGTTTTTGAGAAATTTCAAATTTTAACTTGCAGGAAATTTAGACAATTATAGTATATTTCTGACAATAATACGAAATTATTGCCTACTGAGTTTGTGATATCCTCGGGGCACCAGCCACCAGCAGAGATATCGGCTCAGGTGTTTAAATTACATATTATACCAGTTTTAATTTTACAACACTAGACGGCCGTTTCGGAATACAATTCTTCATCAGTAGTGCTTGGACCAAAATTATGAAACCAAAATTATTTTGAAGATGTTAAAAAGCTACCCAAAGGACCAAAATAATTATATTTTACCAAATTAAGCTAAGGAAATACTTTTCATGAGGGAGTATAACTTAGTTTTTGAGAAATTTCAAATTTTAACTTGCAGGAAATTTAGACTCCTCGGGGCACTAGCCACCAGCAGAGATATCGGCTCAGGGGTTTAAATTACATATTATACCAGTTTTAATTTTACAGCACTAGACGGCCGTTTCGGAATACAATTCCTCATCAGTAGTGCTTGGACCGTTTCCAAAAAGCACACCGTTTCTGGACCATCAAAGTGACAAAACTTATGTTTGAACCTTATCAAATCCAATTAACCAATCCATAGACAAAAGAACAATCCCAAAGCAAAACAAAAACTATGAAACTGGCAATCGAAAGCAAAGTAAAAACAAGGTAACAAGCAATTTAAGTTAAACACGTATACTTCTTCTACGGAAGTGAGCCCGGATATTCCGGAAGGGTATGCACCTCCAGTTAAGCTAACTACTTCGATCATCCACGCGTGTAACCAAAATTGAACGAAAAAACAAAAAAAAATATGGGACGTCAAATACAGCCAAGGTAAATTTAAATACAAAGATACCATTCACATCGATATTATGACGTTGGCCATAAAACTTTTTGATAGTCTTGATAAGCCATTGTCTCTGCGTCAATAGTTTATTTGTAAGAAGTTTCCTCCGTTGTATAAATAAAACTAAACTATGCTACATGAAAATTAGCGAAGAATGCCGAAGGATTGATTTTGTGTATTCAAAGTAATTCAATAACATTTGTATACAATGATTTTATAACCTTTTAATTTAGTCGTTTCCGCCACTTCAGAGAAGCCTTTTGACATTGTTCCGGGGCAAACAATGTATAACGTAAATAGAATTTAACAAGCCGGTGATTTTTAGCACCATTTACTTCATCAAAATAATGTTGTCAATATCATGAAAAATAATGCACAGGTAAAATGATTTATACTATGTTTGGTAGATCAGTGCGAAATATAGCTGACCTAAAAACTATTTCACTTTTCTTCTTAGTTAAAAGTATAAAGTCTGCATTTTCACTTCACTTATCTCCATTATGTTGAATATTATTCTATGTCATATGCACTAGCGCACTGCTTGAATTGTTCAGAAAAGCTGTAAGACGTACATGATGTTAATTATTCGATTATGATGCTGCTGAACTTGCAATGCAAACAGTCGTTTAAGGTGCTACTCATGCGATACACTGAGATGATCCTGGGGTTTTTAAAGCCATCGACTATATCCTCCGCCAAAACTGAGATGGGAAGCCAGTTAATTGTTCAGATGTGCTTCAAGACACGTATTATTATTCTTAATGTTTCACATACAATGCTGCTGAACTTGTAGTGCACAGGGGGGATTCCAATGATGCACCAAGATGGATTTGATTGTCTCATGGTGATCGACTACATCTCTCACCACAACTGAGATAGTGGGCCATTTAGTTCACATAATTTCCAGTGGTTATTATCCATCAGATCAATCGCAAACATACCTGTCCTTGTCGAAACCACAGAGTTCCAAAAGCAAAGTAAAAACTTAAGTTAACCACGAGAATCTCCACTAAAAAGTGGGCCTAGATGTTAGCTGCATGAATAGGTAATAACCTAATGTGTAGCTAGCTAAACATTTTTCTTTTTTCAGATAAATTTTAAGCTTTTTTAATTTTTTTCTTTTGAAACAGGATAGATGACACGTTACCTATTGCAATGACAATAAAAATTAAATGAGTATTATTTACAAGTCTGCGTTGTAATCGTCTGAATTGGATATACTTCTACTTAGTGCTCTTGTCAACCCATCAAAATTCTAGCCGATTCAAAGCTTGATTTGCAACGTTATTTGATAGCACCCATTATTACAATTGTTTCAATTTAAACACTTTTAAATTATCGCCGTCTCTTGTTTCACCCTAACAAGTGAATTTGGCATTTAATTTTATAAAAAATGATTTTTTAGCGGATGATTTAATGGAGCTGAATTTTAAATCATCTAATTTTTTAAGTGTAAACAATTATCTCCATTATCTTCTATAATGTAGAAAAATAGGATGCATTACCGAATAGAGAACGTTGGGGAAATTCAAGACTAAAGTTTTAATATTATCAATAGGATCCGTTGGATAAAAAGCAGAAATGACAGTAGGTAAACGATTAGGGATTCCTTACAATGGCTAATAATGATTTCTAGAAAATTAATTTTATAATTATAACGCTTCTGGTAGTAACGTTTATACGCAACACTGCACCTATTAGATCCTACACATAAAGAATTTAGATCCAATATATATATTTCTTTGCTTCATATAAAATAACATGTCCCCATACTTTTGTATTTGAAATCTGTAAAATCATGAGTTACGTTTCGCTGTTTTTGATGGTTTGAAAATATAACATAATTTAGTGTCAACAAACGCGAATTTTATTTTTAAAACAATTCCATGATTTTTTTCTCACAACGAAATTATTTTTATAACAAAATAACGAATATTTTATTCAAACGAATATTACTGATTTTAAGGTCGTATGTTAACCACTAATTTTTACTAGCCATAGGATTATTACACTGTTTTACGATCAGTGGTATAATCATTGTTCAAGTTAGACCTACTTTAGAATTTAGATACATGCATGTTTTGTTTTGCTAGGTATTTCTTGGATTTGTTTCAACATACCCTTGGTGGACATGCCCATTGTCAGAACATATTCAGCTTCGAATTCCAACAATCACGATTTTAATCTATGCTGATGATATGTGATGTTAGGGAACGGAGTTCCTGGAGAAAATAACCGATCTCAGTTTAGTAAGCCAACTGAAACCCAAATTGAATTCAAATACAGGGCACCGTTAGGTGTTATGTTATGTTTTTCTCTTCTTTTCCAATTTTTCTAGCAATTTTGGTTATAACATCATAAAATTTATTGTTTGTGCATTAAAAGCTAGAACGTTAATACCACAAGAGACGCAAACTGTACAGCAGAATGTTTGATTTTTGCCTAATCAATTTAGTTTCTGTATTTTATTAAAATATTGAAATATTCAAAATCAGGAAAATAATCAGTAGTACCACTTCCACTTCATTCGAGAAAAATCGAAAGTTTAGTATGTTATTTATAGCTAAACAATTAAGAAAAAGTTAAGACTGTTTTTATAATTTTATTGACTGAATTACGCAGTTTCTTTAAAAAATTCTCTTTTGATTGTGTAATGTAGCTCTACCGATCCCGTGTAAGTTAAACTATCCACAAAAAGTAAAAGTTTTATAATATCATTGTCTGTCTTTTGCAATTTCTTTTTTAATTTCTCCTTTGATTAAGTAAAAGTGTTAACGGTAGTATACAGTTTTAAAAAACTTAATTGTTTCAGAACAATTATGCCGATGAGTCAACAGTCTCTAAAAAAGTTTAAGTGAATAAAAACAAGATTTATTAGAGAATGAAACAAGATACAACTTGTATAACAAGTGTTACTGGTTTCAAGACTAGAGAAAAAAGAGACACAAGTGTCTACGTGTATTTGCTAATTTTAATATAACTCGTATTTGTAACGTCATTTGATAGGAACCATTATCACATTTAATGCACTTATAAATGTTTTTCAATACCATTGTCTACTTTGTTCTTCCTTACGTTAAAGTTATACATCTAAATTTTTATTTTATAAAGTGGGAACTGTTTACGGGTGATTAAAAATGTATTAAAAATTAACGTCAGAGGAAAAAATAATAATAAACTAATGTCATTTTTTTAACTTTAATTTTTTAGAATAAAAATACCGTTTTGTCATCGCAAGCAATATCCATTTTTGAAAACTTCTGGTGTATTAACAGCAACGGATCCCTAACAACAATTGACCATGTTGTACCAATGTCAGTAATATAGAAATGTTGTTTGAACAAAACCAAACAAAGTAAAAAATAAATTATATTATATCAAAAACAAAGATACTAATCCTTGCCCAAATCACAATCCAGAAGGAAGCAAAGTAAAAATTTTGAAACTGACAACTTAGGTGAAACACGCAAATTTCAGCCAGGAAAGTGAGACCGGCTGCTCTGGAGGGGTAAGCATCTCTTGTTTGGCTAGCTACACCCGTCACGTATGTAACCAAAATTGAGTGAAAGGAACATAGAACTATGGGGACATGAAATATATCCAGGGCAAACCTGGACACAGAGACATCAAAGTTATTAACAATAACGTGATGATGACAATAAAACTTTTTGAAGGTCCTGATAAGCCTAGAATTGCAGTATTCCTGGGTCAACAATTTATTTTTAAGCGGCTTGCTTCGTTGTATAAAGTTCCATTAGTTAGAACAAACTATACCATAGGATAAGAAAACAAATACATCATAAGCAAGAGAAACAGGTACTAGTATATTGCTGCAGATAAAGTTGTCAATAGCAAAATTGAAGTGATCACGTTTGTTGTACAGTTTCAAATATAGCCTTTAGTGGGCTTCATAATTGACTATCGCCAAATCATTCAACCTCACATACAGATATATATATAAATGACGTTCTGTATCATATCAAACCTTATTTGAAGACTATGTTAATGTCATGTATCCTAGCGAGCTTGATGTTAAAGATACAACTGATTCCTTTAGTTCTGCTTCATATTTAGACATATACCTCAATTATGACGCCCACGAAAGGCTATATTTGAAACTGTACGACAAACGTGATGACTTCAATTCCTCTATTGTCAAATCTTGTCCAGGATTGTCCTGGATATATTTGATGTACCATGGTTCCATGTTCCTTTCCCTCAATTTTGATTACACGCGTGACGGCTAGCTAAACAGGAGCTGCTTATCCTTCCAGATCACCCAGTCTCAAATCTATGGTGGAAGTTCACTTGTTTGACCTCTAACTTGTCAGTTTAAAAGTTTCTAAGCTTCTGGATTGTGATTAGGACATGGATTAGTATGTTTGCTTTTGATCAAATCTGTTTTGGTAGAACTTTTGATTTCTCTATTTTGCATTATAAATAGTTTTCTCGGTGTCTCATATTTAACATTTCAGCATGATAATCATATGCCCTACAACCACCAGACTGGCTAACATTTAAATGACAACTTATATAAGGGATCATACATCAGTACACAAACTAATAAAATTGTCATGTTAAATTTGAATATTTTCGTTTTACCACAGAAATCATATAACGCCTCATATAACAACGGCCTTTTATATTTATTGATTATAATGCAATATTCCTGTATTAAATTTTATTTATTTTTAATTTTTAAAACAAAGTCATTTTTTTTCAAAATAACCGATGCAAAATTCTTAAAAATTGAGACATTACAGTAGTTTTTGAAAATAAACAAACTGACTCATATCTAAGTTAATTTATAAAGCATGAGAGTTTAACGTTCATTTGACTTTGATGATGTTTTGATATTCTGTAAAAAATTGTTTCGGTCTTCTGGGAATTTACTTTAAAAACAGAATAAAAGTACGACAATCACTTGAATTGTTGAATTAGTTCCTCTAGATATACATGTAGTAACATTTTCTGACTCTAGTTTCACAATCATTTTTAAACAAGAATTTCCTTAACTTAAATATGTTAAATACATTTAAATAATTTGTATTTCAAATCTCAATAATGTGTTAGTTATGTATAAGATATAAAATGCATTTAATGTGACATTTTGAAGATCATCGAAAGCTTATTACAGTAATATTCTAGTTTTGTCGAAACGCTTTTATTTGTAGCCATAAAATATAAGCACCCGGCCTCACTTTCCTGGTGGAAGTTCACGTGCCAAACCTAACTTGTCAGTTCCAAAGGTTTTGCTTTGCATCTGGATTCTGATTCGGACATGCATTAGTATGTTTCGTTTTGATATATCCAATTTTTACTTGATATGAAAAAACAAAAAAACTTTGTTATCAATGTGAAACTCGTGCCTGTAGATGTTTTTCTTACCTAAATCTGCGACACGGTGCTATTTAATTATGTAATAAATTAAAGGTCTTATAATATCTTTGACGTTTGTTTTAAGCTGAATAGATCTGCATTCTCGTTTTGTCGAAATTTTATAATCACTTGCAAAAAATAAACTTAAAAGAATTATATTAGAACGGTTTTGCAAATGGGTTTAAAATGTTGAAATATTACAATTTCATTTATTCTTACTGGGTTGTTTCTCAATTTCTGTGCGATCAGAAGTTTAGTCGAAACGCTTTTATTTACAGTTCCATAACATATGAGAACCTGGCCTCACTTTCCTGGTGGAAGTTCGCGTGTCAAACCTAACCTGTCAGTTCCAAAGTTTTTACTTTGCTTCTGGATTATGATGAGGACATGGATTAATATGTTTTTTGATATGACTAATTTTTACTTGATATGTTAAAGTAAAGAAAATTTGTTATATATGTGAAACTCGTGCCTGTAGATTTTTTTAACTTAAATCTGTGAAACAGTGCTATTTAATGTGATGAATTAAAGGTCTTACATATGCTTTGAAGATTTTTTTTAACTGAATAATCTGCATTCTCGTTTTGTCGAAATTTTATAATTATTTGCCAAAAATAAACTTAAAAGATTTAAATTAGATTGGTTTTGCAAATGGGTTGTGGGATGTTGAATTATTACAATTTCAATTATTTTAACTGGGTTGTTTCTCAATTTCTGTGCGATCAGAAGAAGAAAATGGAACTGGCTTGGACACATACTGAGGAAAGAGGTAACAAATGACTGAAAGAGTGGCAACCAGAGGGTAAAAGAAAAAAGGAAAGACCTAAGTTCACATGGAGCTGAGTGACTGAAAAGGAAAGAAACGCCGTCGGATGGAACACAACCAAAGCAGCAGCGAAGGACAGGCAAAAATGAAAAAATAGCGTTGTCGCCTTATGCGCTTTCTGGCGAGGAGAGCATTTAGAACAAGAGTAAGTTTCTTAATTTCAAAAGTAAGCCTTGGGTTAAATAACATTTTATGAAATTGCATTCCTCTTAGAATTTACATATGAATTATGCAATTTGATTTGATTTTGTTTTGTGATACATATTTAAAAGGTTAAATTTTATCCTTCTAAAGCTTTCGAGACACATTCTTATAAGGACGTTATCGTAAACATATTTTAGAAATCAACGATTATACACAAAAATCAAGGACATCACAAAATGGAATTTTCCAGCATTGCATTCTAAATTTGTTTCTTCACACAACGAAATATATAAGCTTCATTATGCAATATCTTAAAAAATCGATTATGAATAAAAACAACAAACCTACCAGTCCATGTTGAAATCACAATCCAAAAACAGTAAAAACTGTCAAATTTAGTTATTTTACATAACCTTTACATTAAGTACAGGCCTGTCAAAAGTTTAACACTCGGCTAGCGAAAAGGAGTCAAAATCGAATACACAGTGGCCGAGATAGGGATAGTAAATGACTATCAAGAAAAAGTCAACATCTGCTGCCAAGATATAGCTAACGAGCATCCGAATAAGCTGTCGATTCGGCATTAATTCGTTAGCTAAGTGTTAAACTTTCGACAAGTCTGTTTTGTATTGAGGCTTTGCCGAGATTTGGATATGTTACATCAAATCACCCGAGACTGAGATCAACCGGTATCGGTCACAACCAGGTGACAGATTTTATTTGTCGTACCATTAAATTGTTTAAAACTGTGATACGTACAAAACAAAACACGTACACTCATGGGACTTCTTGCATCCCTTTGGACACTTTATGCATTCTACAAATCCGCACTTTGAAAATAATCCGATTGACAACACTTCCAATTTTAAGATATCAAAGGTTTGTAATCAATGCAAATATAAAACAACTCTGACAATAAAATATTTTGAATAAAAAATAAAATAATAAACATATTTTGAAAAATAATTAAAGAAAGCGTTTGTTTTGATGACGTCAAGCACAATGATCGGATACGTCATCGTTATTGTTCAATTGTCGCGTGAGGCAGTGCCAGACAAACTGGACAAGACAGAAAAATCTAGCACTGGTGTGCGCGTGAGATTTTTTTGTCCGAGGTACGAGAAAAAAAAAAGTTTTCATTTTTCAAAACATCTCGACTAGAGTGATATTTTAGAAAAACAACACCATGATTACTTTATAAGTTATCTAATCATTTTTGACTTTTAACTTTGCTTTAGGATTGTGATTTGGACATGGATTACTATGTTTGTTTTTGATTAGTTAATAATAATTCTTTTTTACCTTGAAAATACATTCATTGGTATAACATATATGTATACAGTATGTGGTTATAGAACAATGACAAATAAATATAATTGAAGAAGCAGTAAATATAATGGAGAATGAACGAAATAATATAGATGAGTTATTGCACTTATTTTTAGCGTATAAAATTTTCCCAAATTACATAGTTAAGTTTCACCTTTCATCAGCTATGTAAAAAGGGTAATAAAATTACTCGTCTTCTTAGAAAACTGCATTGTCAGGCACAAGATACTGAAGTTTTTTATATAAAGTACACTTCGCCGATGTTACATTTTTCTTTTAAAATGTCCCATTAAAGAGCAAAAGGGTAAACACGACAACATGTTCAGTATTTATGTGGAAAAGTATACAAGGTATTACAAAGACCATACGTATGAAAACTAAAACATAAAAAAGCAGTTTCATAAAATAAATAAAGGCGTTCTGTAACCTTTATTTAAATGCAATTCAAAGTTGTTTGGGTTTTTTTTTAGAATTTTATACACAAAATAGAAATTCTTTATATTGCTGTCTTTCAAAAAGATTGTGTTTCTAGTATTAATGTAATAAATTAGTAATCTGGTATCTCTCTTTTGTCTACATTCGTTTGCTTCACTTTTCTTTTTCCATTGAATTTATTTTGAGTTTATATTCTAAATTCAGTGTCTTTTTCATACATTTTATATTATGCAGACTATTTAATGTATTTGCCTTGTGTACATAAAGGTCATCTGTATCACTGTATGTCATAATTGTATAGTCGATTTCATAAGCTCAATAGAGCATATGTTAGATATAGTTCTTTATTATTTTATTTGACGTAAAATAGAAATTATTTCTTTGGTTTTGATTTGATGATCTCAGCCTGCTTATACAATATTTCTATATCTTAGTATAATATTTTAAGAATATATCATGAGGTCATTTAATCTTTTCTTTTTCTACTTTCTTTTCTTTCTGCTATTGTTATATATAAAATATCTATCAATCAAGAAAAAATTGTTATAGAATTCCTGCACAAAACATTTACAAAATTAGGTCAAATAAAATAATGTAAAGAAAAAGGATGAAGCAAGTATTTAATAAAAAAAACCAAAATAAAAAGAATTTATAAAACTCTAACAAAGCATTTACGAAATTAGGTCACAAGAAAAATAAAATGATGACGCAAGGATTTGAATATCATTAAACATCATCAGATCACATGAAATTGATTAAAGAAAAATGATAAAGTAAGGACTGAAAAGAGCCAGAGGTTAAATGGGTTTATAAACATTTCTCAACAAAGCATCCACAAAAATTAGGTCACATGGAATAAAAATGACTATACTGAAGAATCATGATCAAGAGAGAAAATGAATGTGTATGCAATAAAAAGTATTACAACCAACTCCAAAACAAAAGGGAGAAGAGTACAGATTGATAAAGAAACAGCTAGGAGCAAGTTGATAGAATCTTTACGAAATTATAACAAGATCGTTACGCTATTTATGAATACAAGGAGAAGTACATATGAAAACCATACAAAAACACAAATAAAAATAATAGGAAAAGGGAAGAACGAAAAGAAACCAAAACACAAAGAGTTATATGAGGGTAATTGACATGTCAGATAATTTATTAGCCTTTTTGAACAAATGTTTCCATATCTTTTGAAGTGTTTTTTCATTACGTTAATGTCATGCTGTCAACCTGAATAGTGCTACTTGATGTATCACGTGTCATTTTTTTTTCAAAATAGCAATCCTTAGGTTATAATAAGAAACGTTTCTTTATCATGGAAAATAGGTGGAGAAATGAACAACTGTGCCACAATGAACTTTGTTTAAACAATAAATTATTCATTTTAACAATAAGATTACATTCAGTGTACATTTACAAATTTTATATTGGGATTCTGGAAGAAGAATAGAATTCTTATAATAATCAAGTCTCTAAAGCTACATACACTGCCTTTTATAAATTTATACATCGTAATAAAATTTATATTTGCCATATATTGCAATCATCATGTCAAATTGCATTCATAGCATTAATGTATTGAAGTTTTTGCAGTTGCTTGATTGATATCTTCACTTAATGATTTAAATGTATGCAGCAAAGGTGTTTTCTTGTTTCTAAACAACCAGTTCTTGTAGCGTTGGTCTTGACAACCACTTCTAAAATCTTTGGTCTTGCCAACCACTTCTTGAAGTTTTGGTTTTGACAATCACTTCTTAAAGCTTTGGTTTTGACAATCACTTCTGAAAGCATTGGTTTTGGCAACCACTTCTTAAAGCTTTGGTTTTGACAACCACTTCTTGAAGCTTTGGTTTTGACAACCATTTCTTAAAGCTTTGGTTTTGACAACCACTTCTTGAAGTTTTGGTTTTGACAACCACTTCTTGAAGCTTTGGTTTTGACAACCACTTCTTGAAGCTTTGGTTTTGTAAATCACTTCTTGAAGCTTTGGTTTTGACAATCACTTCTTAAAGCTTTGGTTTTGACAATCACTCCTTGAAGCTTTGGTTATGACAACCACTTCTTAAAGTTTTGGTTTTGACAACCACTTCTTGAAGCTTTGGTTTTGACAATCACTCCTTGGAGCTTTGGTTATGACAACCATTTCTCAAAGCTTTGGTTTTGACAACCACTTCTTAAAGCTTTGGTTTGGACAACCACTTCTTAAAGTTTTGGTTTTGAAAATCACTTGTTAAAGCTTTGGTTTTGACAGGTTATATAAAGGTATTGCTAACTGCTCCACATGAAAGACGTCTAGTTGTTTGCACTTAGATGCACTTTAAAAGGTCATGGAGGATTTCATTGTTATTGGCTATATAAACATCACTCATCCAAAAACAGAGATAGTAAGCATTAAGTGAGCGTCATGCCTCACTTTCCTGGTGGAAGTTCACGTGTTTAACCTTATTTGACAGCTTCAAAGTGCTTCCTCTGGAATATTGGTTTGGACATGGATTGGTATTTTTTGTTTTTTATTTTATTTTAGTATTAGTTGTGGTTCTGGTCCATCAAATATTTTCTCGTTATATTCTCGCACAGTATCCTCTGTACATGAAATGCTCTTGCGTTTTGTTTTTGGTTGTGTTTATTTATTTTCTAGTTATTTACTTCCAGAAATGACTATCAAAATAACTATAAAAAGGTATACTAGCTCATGCAAAGTACTTCCTTAGCTAAATTTGGTAAAATATATTTCAGTGGTCCTTTTAGTACTTTCCAAAATTTTGAACAATTTTAATTTTTTTTCTTCAAAATTTTGTATCAAGCACTACTGATAAGGCATTGTATTCCGAAACGGTCGTCTAGTGCTGTAAAACTAAAACTGGTATAATATGTGAATTATACCCATTGCAAACTAGTTTAAGAGGGAGGGTGTATAGGAATCATCATGACTGTCCGTGTAACATCGTGCCCGTGCCATATATCATAATTGCTCGGACGCCTGTCATAAAACTTCACGGGTTCAAAGATGTGCCATGACCTTGAACAAAGGTCATATCGGAAAGATTAACGTCGCGGGAAAAAACATTAAATGTTGGGGCGCGGGGTATTTCGCTCTCAAAAGACATGTTTGATGTCTGAAATGAGAACTGTATTTGAATAGGTTGACGTTTTAGAGTTGAGCAAAACTAGGCTTTCATTTTATTGCAATTGTTTGTTTTCAATTAAAGCTTATTTGATTATTCTGCAAAAGGTTAATCAATTTTTTTTCAAAACGTTTGTTGTAACAAACAGCCCTATGCCTTAAAAAGCCAAAAAGTGGATTCAATGCTCAGTTTTAAACGATTTCTTTCCTAATCAGCTCTTCATCCCTCCTTAATCAGGAATCAATTTGATGAGCAAATCAATTACAAAGGTTGTCCAAATAATCAGCGGCTTTCTCTTTCAGGTTGAGTAGTTTAAATCAATTTAGTGGGATTTTTTCATTTTTTTTTTTTATTTATTTTTTTAAACCAAAATAACAATTTTAATCGTGTTTACATCTCTTAAATGTTTAATAATTAAGATTCATGTTTTGTTGCACATGTGACTATTTCGTGTTATCGGTCACGCTGAACTTTATGGCTACTTTCAGATTCGTTGGCTGAACGTTGTATTATTTCACATTAGCAATTTTTCGGCAATTTACGACGAGACTTTATTTACTTTATTTTACTTTATTAATCATAAAGATGAATCTAAATACGAGCTTATGTTTTGCGGGATTTATTTATGATCTGCTTTGCACAAGTTCATTAATGACGACTTTTACTTAGTCCTCTTCGTGCGTGTGTGCACATAAGGCCATCACCAGCTCTCTCCACAAGTGTCTGTCCTTAGCCTTTTTTCTGCTTCCTTCCACCCCATCCCCATCTCTTTCAGCTCTTTCTCTACTGTCCGACTGCATGTTTCCTTTGATCTTCCCCGTTTTCTCTTCCAATCTGGTGTCCATTTTAGTGAGACTGGTGGTACTGGTGTTGTCTTGTCTCATCACATGTCCAATCCACCGCCATCTACGTTGTTTTATTTCTGCTCTGATATTCTTCTGGGCACAGATTTCATGTAGTCTCTCGTAACTTATTTTTCTTGGCCAGTAAATCTTGCATATCTTTCTGAGGCAGGTGTAATGGAATGCGGCCAATTTTTGGAAATCAGTCTGGGTAACTCTCCAGCATTCTGAACCATATAATAGCACAAATTTCACATTGCTATTGTAGATTTTCAATTTGGTGGTTTTGGAAAGCATTCCTGATTTCCAGATGGAGTGTAGTTGTCTAAAGACTGATCTTGCTTTACCTATCCTGGATTTGATGTCTTTGAATGCTCCATTATCATTTCTGATGGTGCTGCCGAGAAATGTGAAGTCCTCTGTTTCTTCGATTATTCCATTGTTTATCTGTATCGTCGTTCCAGTTGTGTTCTCATTGATAGACATGACTTTTGTTTTACTGGTGTTGATCTTCAATCCCACCTTAGCTGTTACTGCGCATATCTTGTCGGTCTTTATCTGCATGTGCCTTCTGTTGTTGGATATGAGACAAATATCATCTGCGAAGTCTAGGTCTTCGAGGAATGTACTGAGCGTCCATCTTATTCCTGTGTTTTGGTTGCCGAGTGTTGCTCGCATGCACCAGTCGATGACAACAAGGAAGAGTAGCGGTGAAATAACACAACCCTGTCTAACTCCCGTCTGTATTTCGAACCACTCGGGCAGCTGACCTTGATGTAATACACTGCATTTGTAGTTGTCATAAAACATCTTGATTATCTGTGCTATTTGTGGTGGTAGCCCGTATGCTAGTAATATTTTCCAGATAGATCCCCTGTTGACACTGACGAATGCTTTCTGGAAGTCAATGAAGTTTAGAATTGGTTTGTTCTGCCATTCGATACTTTGCTCAATGATGTTTCTGATAGCAAAGATATGGTCTATGCAGCTTTTGTTGGCTCTGAATCCAGTTTGCGCTTTGCGTAATTTTTTTATCGATGGCTGCAGATATCCTGTTGGCAATAACTCTAAGGAATACTTTACTAGAGACTGATAACAGAGAATGACGACTTTTAGAATGCTGGTATACTTCTCCACAATGAAGCATGTATAGAAGTATCTGTATGTTGTTTCCGTTTATCTGCTACTGTGACCCCATCTATATATACCACCTGGCCCCGGTTTCACAATAATTTCTTAACTAAATTTTTCGTTAATTTAAGTTAAAACATTTTGACCATGTTCTTTGAAAAAATATGAACAAATGTTTTTTTAAAAAACTAAAAAAAATTATAAGCTTGAAGTGATCTTCAAAAAGAAACCTTAAATTCTTAAAAATTAACAAAAATTAACACAGTTTAACCTGCTATAGCACACCTCTATCTGCCTACCGGTATACTAATATACTTGCTATAACGACCTACTCTATAGAAAGACAACCTGTCTATACAGTAAAACCTGCGATTACTACCATCTCAATAGAAAAAGCGCCTGTCTACACAATAAACCCTTGTATAACGACCATCCCTTTAGAAAGAGCATCTGCCTTCACAAAAACCTGCGATAATGACCACCTCTTTAGAAAGACTACCTGCCATAAATGCTATAACAACCAACTCCACCTGCCTATTTAATAAAATCTGCTAAAGCGACCATCTCTATCGAAAGAAAACCTGCCTACACAGTAAAACACATCTATAGAAAACGCCTGCTTGTACAATAAAAACCATAACGATCATCTCTATATAAAGACCACCTGCATATGTAGTAAATTCAGCTATAGAACACCTCTATAGAAAGACCACCTGTTTATACAAAAATACCTCTTATAACAACCACCACCTCTATTTAAACTCCACCTGCCTATATAGTAAAACCTGGTGTAACGATCACCTCTATAGAAAGACCACCTGCTTATACAAAAATATCTCTTATAACAACCACCACCTCTATTTAAACTCCACCTGCCTATATAGTAAAACCTGGTGTAACGATCATCTCTATAGAAAGACCACCTGCTTACGCAGTTAAACCTGCTATAAAGACCACCTGCATACACAGTAAAATCTACAATAGTAACCATCTCTAAAGAAAGAGTACTATCCATTAAGAATGCCATGGTAAGGTCACATTAGACCACTGCGGTAGCTCAGTTGGTAGAGTGCTCGCTCCGTAAGTGGGAGGTCGTGGGTTCGAACCCCGGCCGGGTCTGACCCAAGACTTGAAAGTGGGTAGTGACTGTTCTTTCGCCAAGCACTCGGCATTACGAAATGAAAGTCACGGTTCTTTCGGATGGGAACTTAAAATAAACGAGGTCCCGTGTCACGGTGGGCTTGGCACGCTAAAGAACCCTACTGTATAATGCCATAAGCGCAACGCACAGGCAAAATTTCTGCACTTTCGCCTATAGCTGGCGACGTCTCGATATAAGTGAAATATTCTTGACTGGGGCGTTAAACACCATTACTCACTCATTCACTTTTCACATTAACTATGTTTACATAATGGCTAAATTTTAAAGTACATAATCAAGCCTCTGGAGTTGCACTGTTTTGCTTGACACATTACAAAAGTGTAAGCAAATATTCAGTTTACAAGAACTAAATTATCCTAAGTTCATGATTAAATGGACTCCTAGCACTTTTTTTTAAAAAGACTAAAATTGGTTAGACAAACACTCAATTTCAATAAAACATCACAATTTCTTGATTAAATTGTCTTTTTTAAGCATTTATATGGAATTTGAAACTTTTAAAAACTGTTTTGAGGATGAATCCAGGAAAATGATTGTACCTGTGAAAACTGAACACTTTATAACGTTTATAAACCAACAACCGTTCCACAGGTCTCGCCTGGCTAACTAACATTTATTTGATAAGCAAAGTTCCTAAAAACTTGTATTTCATTGAAATTAGAAATTTCATTTAATAAAGTGGGACCTATTAAAACTAAACCCCTTATAAACCAAAATCCAATTTGTAAGAAATTTCCTTTGCAAATTAACCTGTGCAAACCAAAAACTGTCTTCTAAAATGAAAATCATTTGTCATGGATGCTTAGTTTAGTGAGGGAGTAATGGTGTTTAACGTCCCAGTCAAGAATATTTCACTTATATCGAGACGTCGCCAGCTTTAGGCAAAGGTGCAGAAATTTTGCCTCTGAGTTGCACTGATGGCATTATACAGCAGGGTTCTTTATCACGCCAAGGCTACCATGACAAGGGACCTCTTTTATTCCAAGTTTATCTTACCATGGCATGGGACCTTATTTCTTTCAAGTTCCCATCCAAAAGAACCGTAACTGAACATGAATATTAAAATAACTTATTTAATTCGTAATAAAATATGTTTGACAATGTGTATTTTGGAATAACATTTTCAAATGTTTGTTTTCACTTAACATATCCATTTAGACCATGCATTTTATACCACGGCCTGTGTATAAAGGGAAGCAACTCCTAAGAATCAATTAACCATAATTTAATGGCAATGAAAAGTAACAATGTGTGGATATCTGTTTGATCAATTTTCAATCTGTTCAAATGTCAAAACAACACTGCACTGTCTAGCTTGTGTGACTAAATTTAAAATCTAGGACAATGATGGTCAAGTGTTTAAGGTCCAGCACAATTTGCAACATCCTTTTGTTCAACACTTTGTGATAAAAGATTCTTTTTTGGCTGTAGGTCTTATATTTATTCTTAAGTATTGTATGCAAATTACGCAAAGAGGTAGATTAAACAAGAATAAATTCAAAATTCCTAATAATTAGACACTTTCTGTAATTTTTGCCAGGAATAATTGCACAAGTATTACCAGAATTTTTAACATTCCAGTAAAAACAAAATCAAATAATTTCAGATTTTACCTTATTATAACTTTTTTTTGACCTATTCCAGATTTTTGCAAAAATTGTGGAAAGTGTCTAAACTATCAGAAATTTTGCCTGTGCGTTGCGCTGATGGCATTATACAGCAGGGTTCTTTATTGTGCCAAGTTTACCGTGACACGGGACCTGGTTTATTTTAAGTTTTAAAAGAACAGTGACTTTCATTTTGTATACCAAGTACAAAGAAGAATAGTCACTACCCACTTTCAAGTCTTGGGTCAGACCTGGTCAAGGTTCGAACACACGACCTCCCACTTACAGAGCCAGCACTCTACCAACTGAGCTACCACAGTGGCTCATTATGTACATAGAATCATGTGAACTATAGCAGCTCTATAAGACAAAGCTATATGAACAAATGTTTCCCATTTTCCTATACAACAATGATTTTCTGGTAGTATATAAAAACAAAAAACAAAAATCGTAAAATAACAATAGTTTATTTTTTATAATTTATATGTGTCTTCATGGAACACAAAAAAGTAAAATAAAAAAAAAGGTTCTTTTAAGTTAAAACAAACGAAAATCCTAGTGAATAATAACTATGTATATATAATACAGAGGATGTCCATAAAGCCGGCGACGACACTGACGACGACATGGTATGTGGATGATATTGAGTTACAATGAAACGATGAGCTACCTAGGATCACGTCACGATGTTAATTTTCTGGTGCTGTTTCATCTTGAGGAGGTTCATACTGCTGTACCTAAAATAATTTAACATAAAACATATTTTAATTAAAAAAATTCCTTATGATTGAGACCATTTTGCTAGTACGAGACCTTTAACTTTTCAGTTGGACTTATTATATTTTGTGAACTCTCTTATATATTTTATAGAAACATTAAGTACATTTCTAACTGGTATATATTGTCATTGGGGGGGGGGGGGGGGGGGGGGGGGCTAGAAGTAACATTTGCTGGTTTTAAATTATTTATACTGTATAAAAAATAAAAATTACTGCAAATGTGCTGGACATGGATTCAACTGATAATTGTTTGAATTGTTTGAATACCATGCTCTTGTATAATGATTTTTTATGCATAGCACAAGAAGAGCTGTCCCAACTTAGCTTGTATCAACATCTAGTTCAACAAAACACTTACATTTGTATATTGAGAAATTTCTACTAAAAGCTTTAACATGGAAATTGATACTGGTGTATAACATTATGCCACAACAAGTTATAACTAAAATGGAATGTCATTTCAAAACTGTTTGGCATTGAACAATTGGAAAATCCATGTTTTACCAGTCATGTGTGTGATCAAAATACCAATAGCCAATTGCAAAAATTGTTTCTGTGAAGTTTCATAAAAATCTGATCAAAAAAGCGGCAGACATAATGTTTGCAGAAGAAATGCAGTAAATATTATAACCCCCCCCCTTTAATTTATGGGACATAATTAACTATCCCAAAAGTCACTTTCTGTTACTTTTAAATGTTGCTAGGCTGACTAGCTAATACTATCATTTAAAAGATTAATTGGGTTAGTCAACTTAAAGTAAACTATACCTTTGATTTTAAATCATTATTTTCCTCTGTTAGTTGTTCACATTTTTGTCTAAGTTCTGTAACTTCTTGTTTCAAAGCCTCTACGTCAGCGGTCTCTGGTCCTGAGGCACCTAAATGCTGCTTCAAAAAGCTAAACAACTGGTTAAGGACATAAATGAAAAAAATATGGTCGACCGTCGAGGTATTTGAGCTTTTTTTATCAAAAAGATGGATGGATTTGTGTACAAAAAATCTTTTCCTAACTGGGTTGGAACCCATAACATCAAGGTATTGTGGGTTCATTCAAGGATTATACCTTGGTTATCTGGTCATCAAAAGCAATCTAAACATAACAACAGTGAAAACAAGGTTAGACTGTAAATATTTTTCATGATATCATGGAAGCATATATTTGTACATGTATAAATAACAATATAAAAACTTGAAAAACTGTGAGCCACGTCAAGCTCACAAAAAATACCCCCGCTTTTTTTAAAATTTTTAAATAGGAGGTGCACATCTGCATTATATCACAAAGATTGTGTGAAAGTTTCATTAAAATCCATTGAAGGGTTTAGGAGGAGTTGCAGATAAGAGATAGGTACCCTAAGGTGTAACGGAAGGACGGACAGACACATGGACGGACACCCCTATCACTATATACCCCCCCCCCACTTTTTAAGCGGGGGGTATAATAATAATACATGATACATGTATAACAATATAAAATGTAGTGGAGTCAATGTATTGAAGTTTTGCCCCCTGATCAAGATTTTTTCAAGAGTTAGTTTGGGATGGTGGAGGAAACTGGAGTGCCTGGTGAAAACTAAAGCCCCTCAGCAAGCAAACTGACCTTTTTCAAACTAAAATCTGTCCCAAATGTGATTTAATTCTAGACATTGAGAGATGCTGTGATCAGTAGGTGCACACTCAAGACCACTCAGTCACCAAGGTTTCCGTAAACTTTTGTAGATTGGACCCTACACTACTAAATCCATTTATTTCAAGTATGTGTTCTATAATATTTAATCTAATCTGAACTACATACACTTGTAGTCGGTTTAAACACATATTCTTTATAACGATGGATAATTATGTCTGCAGTGATAAAATTATTCATTTTTAATTTGTTTGCATAAAAATACCAGTATTTACACAAGAGAAGGTTGCTGTTCATCAAATTGTTTAAATGATGTATTTTGCATCTAAGATAAGAACATTTTAATCAAATTAGGCCTAAAAATAAGTGTTTTTCCACTAACCAGACCCATCCTAAATTTTTCTGTGCACCCTTAAGTCTCCCTAAATTTTTCTGTGCACCCTTAAGTCTCGCTAAATTTTTCTGTGCACCCTTAAGTCTCCCTAAATTTTTCTGTGCACCCTTAAGTCTCCCTAAATTTTTCTGTGCACCCTTAACTCTCCCTAAATTTTTCTGTGCACCCTTAACTCTCCCTAAATTTTTCTGTGCACCCTTAACTCTCCCTAAATTTTTCTGTGCAGTTTCCCTACATTATTCTGTGCAACCTAAAGATTTTATGACAATATTTTGACAGACGCTATTAAAGTTGGCACCCTTGCCTTATATGGTCAATGTAAAAAAAAACAAATTAGAAATAATTTGCCTACATGTACCTACAGACATCAATTTTCCTAAGAGTTTCAGCAGAAACAGATATTTCTATTGTTTGGCCTTAAATGTCAATGTCAATGATAAAACACTGTAAAGGATACTCCAATGCATTGTTAGGTTTCTCTGGTTCTTCATATAACCCCACTAGCACTGAAAAAAGAAAAAAAGAATTTATCATAAAACTGACTCAAACCAAATCAACTCTCGCATTTAGTACAACTGGTATTTACTGCAACAAATCAAGATGACTTTTGTTTGTTGCTGTTTTGAACTTGGATACTCAGGCTCCTGAAAGGATTGGAAATCAGGATTGTGACCTCGTTGGTTTGTGTTATCATGATTTTACTGTTTTTTATGTTTCATTTTATTATTATTCATTAATATAAACACTGCTGCTCTCTCTCTTTCTCTCTCTCTCTCTCTCTCTCTCTCATCTGTCTTCCTGTCTTCAGCTGTGGTATGCCATCTTACATATGAGGACTGTCACATCCCTTTTTGGTGCTTGATCCGGTGCCCATTGGAACATCTCTCATGCAATTTTGGGATAAAATGTTAACAAAAGGGAAAATACATTGTCGGAATGAAAAAGCTTCAATTTTATAATAAATTTATTTAAATTTAGAAAATTCACTAAAATACTTGAACAAGAGGCCCATGGGCCTTATACGCTCACCTGATAACTAATGGCTAGCTGATAGATTTAAAGAAAACATAAATACTAAACCCCAATGAATTTTTTCTTTACATCAAAATGATCATTGCATCAATACCTACAACATTCTAATATACATGCCTATACAAAACTTTTATAGTTTTCAAGATAATTAACCATTTCAGTATTGTTTTCGCATCTGTGACCTTGACCTTTGAACCCATGACCTTTTTCTATACGTCAAAATGATCATTGTATCAATACCTACAACATTCTAATATACATGCCTATACAAAAAGTTTATAGTTTTCGAGATAATTAACCATTTCGGTATTGATTCGCATCTGTGACCTTGACCTTTGAACCCATGACCTTTTTCTATACATCAAAATGATTGTTGTATCAATACCTACAACATTCTAATATACATGCCTATACAAAAAGTTTATAGTTTTCGAGATAATTAACCATTTCGGTATTGTCTCGCATCTGTGACCTTGACCTTTGAACCCATGACCTTTTTCTATACATCAAAATCATCGTTGTATCAATACCTACAACATTCTAATATACATGCCTATACAAAAAGTTTATAGTTTTCGAGATAATTAAACATTTCCGTATTGTTTCGCATCTGTGACCTTGACCTTTGAACCCATGACCTCTTTCTGTACATCAAAATGATCGTTGTATCAATACCTACAGCATTCTAATATACATGCCTATACAAAAAGTTTATAGTTTTCGAGATAATTAAACATTTCCGTATTGTTTCGCATCTGTGACCTTGACCTTTGAACCCATGACCTTTTTCTATATATCAAAATGATCGTTGTATCAATACCTACAACATTCTAATATAAATGCCTATACAAAAAGTTTATAGTTTTCGAGATAAGTAACCATTTTGGTATTGTTTTACATCTGTGACCTTGACCTTTGAACCCATGACCTTTTTCTATACACCAAAATGATTGTTGTATCAATACCTACAACATTCTAATATACATGCCTATACAAAAAGTTTATAGTTTTCGAGATAATAATTATAATCAGAGGTAAAAAAAATTAGGTCACGACCTTCACAATTGACCTTGACCTCAATTTGAAGATACTAACAAGAAGATGTCAAAACTGAAAACCCCATGTCATTATCTGGCCAAATAGTCAAGTTATAACAATTTGAAGCTATTTTACGATTTTTTCAAAATTAAACGCAAAAACGCGTAACCTATTTTTTGTCCGATTTTCACAAAATGAACAAACTATAGGCTAAAGACCCTAGAGAAGCCAAATATCACATCAGATTTTTTCTCTAATCAATACTTTCGGAGAAGAAGATTTTTTAAGATTTTTGCACCCCTAGGTCACCTTGACCTAGTTATGGTAGCCATGGCAACACCACGAACAAATTTGAATTGCACCGACCAAGACATGCATCTGACCAAGTCTCGTTGAAATCTGCCCAGTGGTTCGTGAGAAGAAGATGAAAATGTGAAAAGTTTACGACGACGACAACGACGACGACGACGACGACAGACAACGGACAAATTGTGATCAGAAAAGCTCACTTGAGCCTTTGGCTCAGGTGAGCTAAAAAGTATTTGTTTTGTAACTTGAGAATTGGGGCCCATATTTGGCCCCAAATTTAGCATATTGACAGACCCGCATATGCAAAAATATATATATATATGTCATCCATTGTAATATTGTCCTTGGGCAATAAATGCTAATTTGAATGAATTATTATTTTGTGTATCAAAAATGTAAATAAACAGTCTTAAAATTTTATAATTATGATAAGTTTTTTTTAATACCTACATGTTAAAAGCAGCACAGGTGAGTAAGTTCGTCAACACAGGTAACAGGTAGATAGCAAACATGTGACAAAGAATCGACAAGTATTTGTTTATGATTAAAAATTCTTTAAAGTACTAGAAATTATCTTCAATTTAAACTTAAAGTATTAAAAATTTTCTTCAAAAATTATCTTCAATTTAAATTTGATACAAAGTGCTAGAAATTATCTTCAATTTAAATTTCATAAAGTACTAGAAGTTATCTTTATTTGGTATACTTTTCAACTTGCATTTGTCACAGCGCACTGATGTAATAAATATTATTTATATTCGGCCAAATTCCAAAGGAACAAAAGCTTAAATTAAAGAGAATGATAACTGCCTTCCAATAGCCACAATGCCAACTGGCTTTTGACCAATGTTTATCTAAATAGTCCCAATTTTTATGTAGTACATGTATAACTCTTATCAATTTGTATTTCAAAAACAGTTACATTTATATAAACTCTCTTTAACCTATTTAATAAAATATATTGTACTTTATTAATGTATTTATGTTCAGAAAATTAAATTCTGAATGAGAGAGAGAGAGAGAGAGAGAGAGAGAGAGAGAGAGAGAGAGAGAGGTGTTAAACCATAACATACAATGTAATGTTCAATCATGAAGATTGATTTATTGAATAAGGTTTTAATATCTTACTCAAGAATATTTCACTTATATCATAAGGTCACCAGCTACAGATGAAGTGCCAGAAATTTTGAATGTTTGGTACATCCACTTAGAGAATTGTGGCCTGCCAAGCCTACTTTGACTCAGGCAGTCAGGCCATCAGTTTTTAAGCTCTTACTCTATTCCAAAAGACCTGTGATTTTCATTTCTGAATGCTGAGTGCTTGGCTAAAGAACAGTCACTACCTATTTTCAACTTTTGGTAAGACTCAACTGGTGTGGTGTTCGAACAACTAAAACTTTGATATCCAGGCCCATTCAATTTCCGTCCAATTCTACACATTGCTGGTATAAGTTTTGTTTTGACTGCTTTTGAAAGAATATACATGGCATTTGTGTTGTATGAATTACAAATCACCAGCACAGACTGATAACATCGACACAGAAAATATGAATTTCCCTTTTTCAAAGCTTGGGCCAGGATGACTGCTCTAACCTTGGTCTAGGAACAGTAAACGCACAATCAAACCTGTCTATAAAGGCCACCCAAGGGAACCAGTACAAATGATCTTTATGGACAGGTGGCCTATATATATATGCTCAAATAATATGAATAAAGAACAATTGGGATAAAATTCTACTGGCCTTTATAAGCTGGTGGTCCTTATATAGAGGTAACCTTTAAGGCAGGTTGGACTGTATATAAAACATATTTATACCTTTAGTTAAAGCATCTAGAACGCCGGCCTTTTCTAGGTATTTCCTAAACTCTTCTCTCTTGGAGTCGGCACCCTATAAAATAAATAACACAATATTTACACACAATCTGGGGCACAATATAATCTAGATTTATTGACAATTAAACTTCAGGAAATTATATAAATTTATATTCATATTGTGACAATTTATTACTCCACATTTCTTCACATACTTCAGCTCTGATAAGATAAGTCAAGGTATCTCAGGAAATAAACCAGCCTTAAAAACCTTATATAAGTTATGAAAACTTAAATAATGGGCTTTTAAATGTTTTGGTGTGGTCCGTGTGGAGATGAAAAAAAAATTGAACACACTGTCTTCTTTTGAAAACTGTCTACTATTAGTTATGAAAACTTATACAATCAGGTTTTAAGCGTTATGGTGTGGTGATGAAAGTCATTTGAATCTACTACTGTTAATGTTATGAAAATCGTAAGCTGACCAAATTAATATTCTTAAAAAGCTTCTAATATTAATGGTAGTAATGAAAATTTATACAATGGGCTTTTAAGTGTATTGGTGTGGAGATGAAAAATAATTTGAACCCAATGTCTTTCTCATGAAAAATTGTGAACTGACCAAATTGATATTCTTAAAAGGCTTCTAATATTAGTTGTGAAAGCTTGTACAATGGGCTGTTTAAAACTTTCGTTTGGCAATAAAAAATCAACATTGTTATGAAAATCATAAACTGGTCAAAATAATATTCAAAGCTTCTAATACATGTATTAATTATGAAAACTTGCATCATGAGCCACCTTTTAATTAAGTATTCTGGCATGAAGATGAAAAATAAATCTGAACACATGGTCTTTGTTAGAAAAATCATAAACTGGCCAAATAAATATTTCAATTTTAAATTTTGACAACATCTACAAACAAAAATAAACCTTAAAATGATTTTATATAGTTACAAAAATTTGTCAACAATGGACTTCTGGTGGGCTGGGGAAAATAATTTTATAAGATCTACAAACTTTTGTCATGAAAAGTATAAATTGACCAAATGAGTTTTGTCTGTTTGGAAATAAAACATCACAAAACATGATACCACACCTACTGCTTAACATATAAACATTTTAAACTTTCATACAACTGCAATAACACACAGATGTTTAAGAACTGATATGTAAAAATGTTTTGCCTTCTTTAAAATAAGTGGAGTGGAGTGGAGTAATTGAGTTTTAAGTCTTAGTCAAGATGGTTTTTTTCACTTATATCGAGGCAGTCAGTTCAGGGATGGTGGAGAAAACTGAAGAGTTAGAAGAAAACTGTTCTTCGGCAAGCCAAATGAGAAACTTTCTCACAGTCACACTAGAATCAGTCCCAATTGGGATTTCAACCTAGGTGGTGAGAGGCCCTGTGGTCTATAACTGTGCTCTTTAACAGAATCAACTGTAATCATAGAAATAAGTTATTTATCCTTTAATTACTTCAATGTCAGAAAAGAAAACCATTTTCTAATTAAACTTCTATTAAATAAGAGAAAATTCTTTATTTTGCATTAGTAATGTTTCTTTAAGAATTTGGGGGAAAATGTGGATATATAATATATATATATATATATATATATATATATATATATATATATATATATATATATTACATTATTAATAATATGTTCTAAAGATCACTCCATGAGGTAAATCTGAAATTTGTTAAAATTTAAAGATCTTTAAACAAGGTCAGTCAAATTATCACTTATACTAATAACAGGAAGATTGTTAAGTAATGGTTCATACACTCACCACATGTATGGTATATATACATAGACTAAAATATCACCTAAGAGTTAAAAATCTTCATAATACTACTTGGTAATTTTGTCATCTCACTTATCACCACAGTATACTGAAGACTTACAATTTATTTCTTTTATGTTTTTTTTGTTCTGTATAAGTCTCCTTAAATTTATTGCCTAGTCCAAATAATAATGCCAAAATCTTGATAATTTTGCCATCACACTGATCACCAAAGTATACTGAAGTTACACAATATATTTTTATGTTTTTTTTTCTGTTCTGTATTATAAAGTCTCCCTCAAAGCATTGCCTAACCTATTTATAATGACAAAATTTGACAAATAAGGTGGTGAGGGGGTGTTAATAAATATCAAGGTTTTAACATCAATCTAAAATAATTTGGACCCTTTCATGGTACAGGTGGGCTCAAATTAAGCAACAATAAAGCTAAAAAAATTATAAAAAGTTTTAAGACATTATTTTGTGTCTCAGTTACTTGCACAATTTTATACCATGGGATATTAATTATGATTGATTAAATAGGATTTTACGCCCCAGTCAAGAATATTTCACTTTTATTGAGACGTCATTAGCTATATAAAGTGTTTTTTTTCCCTTTGCAGTGTGTTCAAGGCAATGTGTACAGAGGGTTCTTCAATGTGCCAGGCCTGTCATGACATAAGGCATGGGTTTTTAAGGTCTCTTCCGAAGAATCCTGTGGGGTTTATTTTTAAATGCCGAGTGCTTGCCAAAAGAACAGTCCTTACCTACAGTTACCTATGCTTTACAGTGGGATATTAATAAATTTCAGTTCTAAATCTGTTACAAATCTTGACACATCAGGACATGAAATAATACATCTTATGTCAGATTTTACTCATTTAAATCATAACACCTTTATAAGCCATAACAAAGTTACACCATCATGTAGTCATTAATATGAATCATAATGTTTACAAATATAACATTTGAAACACTTAGAGGTTCTATTTGTCAATTTATCTATATGGGAGTTGAGTAATGATGTTTAACATCCCAGTCAAGAATATTTCACTTTTATCAAGACGTTGTCAGCTGTAGTCGAAGTTAGAGAAAATTTGCCTGTGCATTGCACTGATGGCATTATACAGCAGGTTATTTATTATGCCATGCCTATCTTGACACAGGACCTTGTTTATTTTAAGTTCCTATCCAAAAGAAGTATGGCTTTTATTTCATAATGCTGAGTGCTTGGGGACAGAACAGTCACTACCCACTTTCAAGTCTTGGGTCAGACACAGTCAGGGTTCGAACCCACAACCTCCCATTTACCAAGCGAGCACTCTACCAACTGAGCTACTGCAGTGGTATTTATCTATGTGGGTTGCAATGGTCAAGTACTGGTAGTTAAGTGTATAATTGAAATATCATAATCAGTCTTATCACAATCTGCTGAAAATGTTTTGATGCATTAATGTAAAACAACATGCAAACAACCATCTATCCGATTCATCTAACATTTAATTTTCTAAGAAAACATGAAGGTTTTGAATGACATATTAAAATGGACATTTTATTCAGCTTCTGGGAGAAAAAAACATCCCTTTAAAAAGTTTAATAGGCAAACATTTGAAAAGTCCCGTCAAAGTGAAAACACATCGTCTTTTATTTCAAGCAGGTATTTTCACATCAATTTTAGCTCTACAAAATAGGCTGTGGTGGCCTAATGGATAAGATGTCAGTCTACAAATCCAGGGTCTCTCACCGTGGTGAGTGCAAGTCCCGCTCAAACCACATGTGGCAAAGTGAATTTTTCTTGCAGTTGGCCTTTACTGGTTCAACCAGTATCAGTATAATGTGAATGGGGGGTGGTACACTTGTCTCGGTGCACCGACTCGATGGGCTAGCACCTTAAAATCGCCCCCAGTGCACAATGGTACAAGGCAGACCATAAAGCACATTCGCACTTCATATGCATACACAAACTTGTTCATAGATTAATCCATAGAGATTAATAAAGTAGTTTTCATCATGAACAGCTGAAAAATTGTGGTGTGACATTAAGCAACATTCAACAACAAGCTACAAAATACACATACATCACATTTTGTTGATTATCATCAAAAAGTAACCCTAAAAAAACATGAAACATTTTTTGTTTTACTTCAAAAAGTTGAAGACATTCAACCACTTAATAGTCAAAATAAAACCATCTTTCATTTTATTGTATATTTCTATGCCAGGCCCATATATCCACTGACTTGCATCATATTTTATGTTGACAGGTTGGCTCATAACATAACATGGAATATTTAATTGATTTTGTCTTATATATATATATATGACTAAAACATGAAAAGCAATAAAAATGCTCTTATTTATGAGTTCAAACTACCTGACTGTACTACTAACAAGAATTATTACATTATAAAAGTAAAAAGTACCATAAAAATAGTCAGGTGTAAAGACCATGCATTATAAGGTTTAAAATGTTAGAACCTGGTGGTAATTTAAGGTCTAAAAACTTTATACAAGATTTGCATTATGTAGGCGGTTATGAATTTTTATAAGAGCGAAATATTGAAATTAAGATTTCTAAAGGTACATTATTATGCAATACTTGCATCAACTTTTAGGAAATGTTATGACAGTAAGAATTTTATAACAGAACAACTGACTGACTGGCAAAGGAAACTTATTTATTAATGCACTACATCTGTCATCACACCACTTTTTAGTGGGCAAATAAAATTGGAAATTTACAGAATATTCATAACAAAATATGCCAATGACTGTCATTTTGTCAGTGTGACTTGTAGTTTTGCAGCCATTTTGGCTGATCTGTTATAGCTGAGAAAACCCTTTGCAGATCTTTTCAAAAAACGAGTTTAATACTATCACAATTGTACAACATAATCTTAAGCTTACACTGGCACAAAGCTCATTGAATTTTTTTTATTCAATTCATTTAATAAATCTAAATATTACATACTGGTATTCACTCAGACAAGACCCAATATTTATATTTACCACTAGAACAAATTAATTCAATGTAAATTATTATTAATTAACATCATAATATATAATAAAGACAATATTTTTCATGTCTAACAGATAAAAAAGTTAAGACCTTTGTCCCCAATTTGATGTCAAGACATTGTCAATCATTCTAAAACACTGTAATACGTCATTCAAGTTTTTATCATAAAATCATCAACACGATCCAGTTACCTTATATATGCGACATTTGAAAATTATGAGACATTTCTTAACATTTGAACATGTACACCTGTTGCACCAGAAAAACCGTGATTGATGGCAGTACACATGTTAATTTGTTTAATTTGAAATTAAAAACAAATTACACAGTAAATAAACAAATAAAAAAATGTGACGTTGCAAACAAGATTGACTTGTCGGCTTGACCTGTCATTTAATCTATGCATTTTGAACCTGTATATATGTATATTTTAGGAAACACATGATTTATTATGCCTACTCCATGGGAAACATGCATTGTTTGTGTATATAGAAATTGTGAATACTACATGTAAAACTACCAGTGTATTGGGTAGACCATTCTATATGAAGATTTCTAATGAAAGGCCAAACGAACAGGTCAATGTTGTTTGCCTACGATTTTTTTTTAAAAGACCATAACAAGTTCTTCTGCCAATTACTCAATTAATCAATGAGATTAATCAGGCAATTAAATAAAGATTAAAAGAATAATCAATTAAATGACAATCAACTGTTTACCGAAGAATGGTGCATGTCTTAACAATTTGACATAGATGTGTCAGTCTGTGTTACTTATATACTGAAGGCATTGCAAACTGTGAAAATTAATGTGAATTGTTTGCCAATTTTTATATAATTTTAAAATATTACATCAAAACTGACCCAATAATTACTAATTACCAAATTTTACATACTTAATAAATTTTACTAATCTAAAATATATTATTCGATGTTAGCGAAAAATTTGAAAGTATTTAAACTAGTCAAAAATGTTTGTTAGCGATTGAATTTTTGCTTTTTTTTTTTTTTTTCAATTACCAAGTCCAAATGACCAAATATGATTTATGTCCACAAAAATTGAAATCCACTCAGTTTTCTTCAATTAAAAAAAAATAATTAAAATTACTAATCCACAGAATTTTAATCCCAACAAATATCAATTAATGATTCTAGTTGTTTCATTTATTTAAATATCTGAACACTGAACATGATTGCTTACAATCCAGCATTCTTTATACAAAAAATAATTAATATTTTGAAGCTTTCATCATTGCAAAATTGTTGTATGTTTTTAAATTTTGAAATAAATTTTGTTGAATTAGTGGCAAACTGGCAAATGAAATTAAAATTCATAAATTTGATGTATTTAGGCTTACCAATTTAAATATACGGGGGTCCATGTTTTGAATATAAACTTTGGATGTATGTATTACTATAGTACAATGAATGACTTGTATATAAGTAAGTAAATAAAACAGAAAATGAGTTAAAAATAAATAATACAATGCAGTCATTGTTTAAAACACTAAGAACGTTGGAAAGAGTATAATTTAGTCATGAATACCGTATTATAAAACCACAAAATTAAATATTAGGTTATTAAGTGTTCTTGATTAATTGATGTGGTTTAAATATCTATACAAGAATTCTGCAGACATCAATGTCTTGCCTTGCCCCCTGCAAGTGAAGGGTCAAATGGAAGCCTAGGGAAGAAGTATCTAAAATTTTGGGTCTTATACATGACTCAGCTGATTTTCGAACCTATGATCCCCAGTCTTCAACGTTAACACTACCAATGAGCAACCCTACTTGAAGAGGAAATAACAAGATGCCACCTTTCTTGAAAAGGACATATTTTTATGATGCAAAAGATGACTTCATGGCTGGTGATTTTTGGTCAAATACGGTAATTAAGTTGTAATTAATAAGGCATCTTCAGGGATAATCTGCAGTTTAAAGTCCCACAATTCAAATTAAAGACCAATAATTGTCCAATTCTTTCTAGATTTGTCTAAACTAACATAAAACAGCACATAAAAAAATAGCACATTTCTTACTTTGATCAGTCTGTTTTAATCATTTTTAGTTGTAAGCATCCTCTGTAGCGGCCACAGGTGACCTACTCTTTTTTTTTTAACTCGACAGAGGTGTCTTTCATGTGCTCTGAGACACAGGGCCTCGGTTATGAGTTTCATCCGAAAGGCTATACTAGTATTTTAGCTTTTAAAGCTCTAATATGGACAGGAGATAAAAATCATCTCAGAAAAGGCCCAAGTATGAAGTAAGGTTTGAACCCACAACCCTTGACTTTGAAACCCAGTGACAGTACCACTCGGCCATGTCTGCCCACATAAAGCAATGGGAATTCAATGAGCCTTAAAAGCAGATTTTGGTTAAGTTTACTATGTTTGGTGTTTCCATGGGCTTCTGTGATCTGCAAGTTCTGTAGCCCAGTGGTATTAAACCAGTGCTTGTACAGATCACTGCATGCCTGGGTTTAATCCAAATTGGGACAGATTCTATTTCTAGTGAGGTTTTTTCTGGTCACTGGGGTTTCCATCCACCATCACCACCTCAATATGGGAAACGAATCTTGACCTAAGCATAAAACATCATTACTCAACTCCACTCCATGTTCAGTGTTAAAGAAAGGAAATGGTCTGCACATTAGCCCACAGATCATACGCAGACATTAAACTTTGACAATCACCAAGAAAGGAAATTCAAGTAAGTAATTTGATTAAAAAAGGGATCAGCTGGAAAGATTGGTAAACAGATAAAAACTATGAAATAATTTCATCAATCGTTCTCTAAGACAAAATCAATAGCTAGCAGTAATCAATTCCAGCGAGGTTGAGTCACTTAAAGTCATATCAGATTTATAAGACTAGACGTTTCCTTGTAAATTATTAAACAAATAATAGGGATTGTATTACTTATAAATTACCTAGGTGAAATTACATCAATAAATACCTTTAAAATTGTACATATTTTTAACATATTATAGGTTTTGCTGTATTAGTCATAATTGTCAATTTCAATACATTTGTACAACATACATACATAACATAATTTTATGAAAACAATAAGAAATGTGCATCTCACATGAGCAAATATGGAAAAATTTCTACCAAATAAAAAAAGAAATTCCAAATCCAGTTGACTTTTCTCCTGGTTTTGGTTTTCTAGAATCAAATTGTGTCCATTTCCTTCTTGAAGCTTAGTACATTACCTTACTGATGAAAGATTTAGTGGTTTAATGTGGATAACTTTCCAAATTGAGTCAATTTGAAAATTCCCAATTTGTGTAGGAAAAGTCATGTAATTATTGCCAATGGCAACAAGACTAAGGATTTGAATATACAGTAAAACCTTGATTCATAACCACCATTTGTTTAAATTTTTGCCATAATAAAGATGTGGGAGACTTATAAAAGAAATTGACTTTTGGACATAGAAATTTATAAGTGTGGCAATAAGTAAGGTGGGAAAATTAAGAGTGGGAAAATTAAGAGGCAATCATTCTTCACTTCCTGCCAGCACAAAAACTAGCTTTAAGCAAGAGAACCACTAAGCAGGGCAATATATCCCTGCCAATGTCTATAATGTAAACAGGAATAATAAGAGGAGGTAAAATTTCATGCAGAACCTTCATTTTATGATATGCAGATCTTCATGTGACCCCAATCACACATTTCAAATTACAAAGCAATAAAGAGACCTAAATTTTATATGTGACACACCACCTTCCAATAATACATGTTTGGTATAAGTTTCATCTTGATATCCTCATCGGGTCAGAAGATATGGACTGAACAATCAAAAAGTTAACATACTGAACCATACCATAATATGTCCCACTACATGGGCATATTAAAACCTTTTTGAGATGTTCCTCTGCAGTTGTAGTGGTCATCCTGGTTAGGCCTTAAAATAAATCAGGGACCATGTTTCATTAATTTGGTCAGCAAAATAGCATGTAGTGGTCAGCTGGGTAGCTCAGTTGGTACAGCACTTGCCTACAGTGTGAGAGGTCCCAGTCTGACTATGGGGGAAGTTTTGCACTTGTGACCATGGAAACTTAAAAATAACAGTGGAGGAATGTAGGGGGTCTTAGTAACTTAGTTGGTAGAACACTTGCCTATAGTGCCTGAGGTCCCTTCCCCCAGGTTCCATCTCCAGTCTGACCCTGCATTTTTTCTCCTTCCTGATACAAACATAACTTGATGCAATAATGAGCATAAAGACAAAGAAAAAAATACTGAACAAAAAAAAAAAAAAATGTGGATCTGGAACTCAACTTTAACTAAAAGATGGACCAAGAATGGTCCACAGACAGTATTTTTGTGGGACACAATTATAATTTTGCAGCCAATGGAGTAAGGAACAGTTCTGGATTGAATTAGTTCAATTCAGTCGACATGCAAATGGTGTTTGCAAGTTTAAAAAAAAGACAATGACATTACAGCACAGAAATTTGCAACATGGATGTTTCTGTAACATTCCACACAATTTTTATGGGGTATTGATTTTGTGGTATGCTGACAAACCACAGTGAGGCCCCACCTGGAGTATACAAAAATATTAGATTTATTGCAACCTCACCTGAGACATGGAGAACCTCAACCTGTTTTAATTCTAATTACCAAGTTATTTGACAGGATTAATTAACCAAGGACCAATAAAAATTTAATTACTCTTCCATGGATATTTTCACCATTTCCAAGACATATATCCTCGACCGTCCGTGATTCGAGACTCTAATAGAAAACGAACTAAATTTGCTAACGCAACAAAAATTTGAGAGCTGAAAAATAGACAACTGATTTTTCTGGATAGTTTCACAATAAATACCTAAATTTTGTCTTTAATGCATGAAATCGTCACTGCAGGGACGATACTCGCGTATAATAACTGAAAACAAAAATGGCCTCGAATCTTAGGACGCTCTCGATTTTAGGACGGTGGACGATATAATTACCATAATAGAACCACCACTTCTCAATGATCAAGTGAACAATACAAATTTTGAGAACCATGGGTCCTTGTTTTGACTTTTTACATTAGGTAATATGACAAATTATAATAGGAAGCGCGTGGCCTAGTGGTTAAGGCGTTGGACTCATGATTCGAAGGTCGTGGGTTCGATCCCTGGACCGGGCGATGTGTTGTGTCCTTGAGCAAGACACTTAATTTCACGTTGTTCCAGTTCACTCAGCTGAAAAATAAATGAGTACCAGCAAAATGCTGGGGGTTAACCCTGCGATGGACCGGCGTCCCATTCAGGGGAGAGTCTTGTACTCTCAGTCGCTTAACGCCACCGAAACCGGGATAAGCTCCGGCCTGATGGGCCTAATGGCTCGGGACAGACTTTAACTTAATATGACAAATTTGAGCTACATAGTTCTCTCAACTGTAAATAAGCTTCGCTTACGAAGGAAACCAGTATAGTTGGCAAATGGCAAAATAATCAAACAACTCTGAAACAAACAAAACCAATCTTTCTCCCAATTTGTGTAATAAGGAGATGTTTTAACCGGATTGTATCCCATATCATTTAGATGTTTTAATTATTACACAGTATTGAACTTTTCCCTCTATTTTCAATGATTTTTCCATGACATTTCAAGACAAAAATTGAATTCCGTGAGGCATAACTTTTTCAGAAAGAAATGAACTCTATTACTTTTCAAGTTCTGTATGAACCCTGCATTGGATCTAGGGCAACCTGACTTGAAACATTGTTGTGAGTTTTCAACAATCTAACCAAGTCATTAGAGGATATCTAAATATTGAACCCTTTTCAACAGATAAGTATATAGGGTCAGTAACAAACTTCATTTGACATGCAATGGTTTTATCATAGATAATCTAAATTCCAAAGATGCATGTTTTATGTTCTCATTCATCTTTCTTCCAATTCTTAAGTGACATCCCATCATATCAGTCCCCTAACACTGTACATCATCTTCACATATCCATGTCAGTTAGAACAAAAAACCTTCACGACTGAATGATTGATGAGTGGATCCTAAAAACTTGACTTCTGTCACATGTTCAGATTTCTCAAAATTGAAAAATCAATTTTCAAAAATTCTCAAGAAAATTGACGGAAATATTCTAACACGGAACAAATAAATGAAAGATTTAAATGTTTAAAATATAAATAGACGACAGTATATATACTTACTCTGTAAGTTGTCATTTTGTATGAAAGAGACTGTAGTGAAGTTTACGTCTGACAACTATCAACACGGACAGGTTGCTACCGATCTCGAGCATGCGCATTCAAAGGTTTAAGTGCGCGAAGTGTTAAACAAGTGATAAAATCGATATTTGTGAATTGTATATTAAATACGATTCTTATCAAAAATCATTTTTATTTTACAATGAAATCAAAATTGTTTGTTTATTTATTATGAATATTTGTATTTTTTATTCCTCAAAGGAAATTATTTCAGAGATTCGATTACTTTGGACTGCAATTTTAGTTGCCATTTCCGGTCTCCAGTTTCCGCTAAATTTCGAACACATGCGAAATCGAAAGTAAAACGAAGCAACATGCTTATCTGTTTCCCCAAAACACAATGACAGCAAAGGCAATGCCATTTTCTTTATATCTTGGCGAAGCATGAGAAAAAACACCTACAACTACCTTTTGATCCATGATTTTACTTTGTTTTCTTACTTCTGTAGTCCAAGCCCAGAACTTGGAAGTAAACAAGAATTTATCAGCTTTTTATCATAACGTTTTTACCAGAGACGTATATTAGTTATATACGTGTCTGGTTTTACGAGATAATTAAGAACAACATACATGCATACACATTTTATTTTCCACTGTCTTCTCTTTAAATACTTTTTATAGCAGTTTATTCATTTAGAATTTATTCTATCTTGAACATGTTATTATTTCATATTTTCTCCAGACCCCCTAGGTTGACATTAAAGTTCCAGAAAGATTTACTATTGAAACCCTCTGAAATTCCAAAAAAATTGTATGAGTGACCCTGATTTCAAGCAAAAATTGAAATCCCAAGAAAAAATTTACAAATCTCTTTAAAATCCAGTAAATTTCTTGAATGGATGACACTGGAATGGCAGAAAAAATACCACAATGCTAAAAATTCCCTGAATAAAATTGATTCAGTCACCTTCCATCATGTCCATTTGGTAAATTGAGGTTGGATTAGATTAAAAATGGAATAGCCTGTTTCTTTAAATTTCTAGTTATATTCAGCGAGATTGGTTAATAAGAGTAATAATGTTTTCCATTAAATAAAGTTTGATATTGTTCAGTTTCTTGAAACTTATCATAACTCAGTTGAAAAACTTTTTTCTATATCCATTACAGAAATGTAGATTTCAATTTTGGTAATTTTGACAGAAGATGGATAATTTGTCGGATGTTATTACATGTTGCAGATCCCTTGATGCAGATAGAGTTACAGAGAGGAAGGTTTGTATATCATGCAGAAATAATATCTGCCCAGATTACTCTGAACCTTCTATTTTCAGACTATGGAAGGTTTTTTTTTTTTTTTTTTACAAAAAATCATTTAGTCAAAAAAAAATTTGCCAGATATTGCAGTTGTGTTTATAATCGTTTGTTCCTTGATCCAACTGAAAAGAATTGCCTACCTGCCAAACACACCCCACCCATACTGTACTGTAGCAGGCATTGCCCAGGTACCAAGTGTGCTATTATATAATAGTTAAAATTGCAATCAACTTGCATAAAGAGTTGAGTGAAGGGATAATGAATTTTATGCCCAGTCAAGTTTATTTAACTTATCCAGGTTGTCATTTCAGGTATGGTGGAGGAAATTGAAGTGGCCAGGGAAAACTTAAGCCTATTAGCAGTGAACTGCATTTTTAGGTTCTGTCCAGTGGGATTCAAACCTAGGCAGTAACCGGCTCTGATGTGTAATCATACTTTTTTACCACTAGGCCAATGAGGTCCCAGTTTGCATTAAAGGATTTTGTTTAGAAGTTTGTGCAAAACTAGTTCTGGTATAATGAAAACTACTGTTTGTTCTGATACTGCAGGGGTAAAACAAAAGTTTGCAATCATTTTACACTCTTAGCTGCCTGCACAAGTTGTAAAAAAGCTTTTGTCATACCCCTAGTGTTTGATTTACTATTCCAGTTTTGGCATCCAAAGACAAGATCTTTGCTCAACTAAATATGGAAGCAATCTACACTTGTTCTCGTAAATAACATCTTTGCTTGACTAAATATGAATGTAAACTAATCATGTCTTCTAAAATCACACACTTATTTATCCTTATTAGATTTATTATAGTATTTATCTTTTTTTGTTTCATAATAGAAAAATGCTGAAAAATTGTACAACTTCTGAACAAATCATCAGTAATACGTACACTTGATCAGAACTCGGACAGCAAAAAGAAAAAATCAGACAGGTTGTTTACATGGATGATATCTTCAAGGTGAGATTTTCAAAGCATAAAAAAAATCTTAATGAGTGGGACTCTTTTGAGGGGACAGTTGGCTTATAAAATTGAAAGGAACTGACTTCCTCACACTAGGATCTGCTTGATTTGAACATAGGCAGTGTGAATAAGGGTTTTACTACCACTTGGCCACTAAGGCCTCTATTTGCAGCTGAAGCAACAGAAGACCAATTTTTCTTCAGTTTTTGTATTTGAAGGAATTATGGAAGCTTTCCCTGTTTCTGTAGCTAATTTAGAGTGCTTGCTCTGTATGTGGGGGTTCAGGGTTTGAACCCTGTCTGGGTCTGACCAAGATTTGAAAATTGGTAGTGTCTGTTCTTTCACCAAGTACTCTGCATTTAGAAATAAAAAAGTGACAGGGTTCTTCAGAAGAGACCTTAAAAACACAATGTTCAGTACAACTGATTAAATCCACTGTCAGCTTAAATACAATCATAGTTCACAATGTGATACTGTAAGCATATTTATTTTTGCGGTGTACTATCTCTTATTTCCCAGTTGTTTATTTTGCATGAAAATTAATACCGAGGGAAAATTATATTATGTTTTTGTGTTATTGTGCATATTTCAGAAAACGTGAAAATTTTACTACCATGCATGGATATCTAAATTTCTTTACATTACTTGAGATTTATGCTATTCTTAAGTCAACATGAAGTCCCCCAAATTATGATATGCAATAAAAATTGTATATGCTAAAATTAAAACATTTACAGTACCTCTTAATTATTCGCAGCTTCAAAGAAAGAGAGGGATATTAAAATTTGAGTTTCCATCTGTCCTTCCTTCTATCCAAAATTCTTGTCTACACAAATTGTCCAAAACTAAGAAGCACTTTTTCATGAAACTTGGTGCAAAGCAACAACATTGATAGGAGATGTGTATATCATTAAACCGAGTTGATTTGCACATTTTCCTGGGTGTTATTGAATTGAAGTCACAAAAGAAACCCACCTGCTGGCAGGAGATTCTAATTCACTGAATTTACCTGTTATATTGTATGTTGTAGGCTGTTTGTAAATATGTAGATATAGAAACATCAGTCATCCAGAAAGGTAAAGAACCCCAGTCAGCCACTGCCCAAACAAACAGAGAGAAGAAAAAACAGGAAGTCAGTGCTCTCTTCAAGTTAGTTGTCAAGCAAGCTAATAAACGTAAGTCAGAAATATTTTATAGTATCAATATTTTACGAACTTTCAATTTAAGATTATCTTTAAAAATGTTTTTTTAAATGTTACAAAACCAACTTTTATTTGTGTGAGGTTAACTTTCGAGTAGTTTGCCAGGACTAAATAGTTGCAAAATCATCGTGAATTTGTTTCCAAAAATAGTTTTATTTATACCATATATTCAGCTGAAGTCTGTATAGTGAAAATTAATAGTCACGAGTTTAAGTAAGAGAATCCTGAAATGGTTCAAGTAAGAAAATGGCAAAATTTAATATCCCTGAATAAAAGCTGGTTTACAGTAAGCTGTTTACTGTGTTCTTCTGACAACTTTTGTTTTATATTAAGGCAAATTTTCCTCCATATGCTAGTGGTTTCAGTTTTCAAGTGGTCTATAGCTACTGCTCAGACATGAATCACAGTGCCTCTAACTCCTAGGTTCAAATCCACTTGAGTGATCCATGTGCCATGGTTCATTGTTTTTTTTCTAGATACTCTGGTTTCCTCTACCATCCCAGAAGAATTGACTGCTGATTCTTAACTAGGGATTTAATATACCAATGCTCCACATCGTTCTTCCATATACATACAGAATTCACAAATTGCATTTGTTTTTAACTGGGGTTTAAAACACCATTTCACCACTCTTCCATATGTGTACAAAATTCACCCGAGGTATTTCTTTTCAGGTGGTCCAAGATTAAAAGGACTTTTATTGTTGGAAAATATCTTAGATGTTCTCAAAAATGACACAAAGTGTGAAGCCTATGGTTTGGACTACAGTAATGTTTTACTTAAAAACTTCATAACTGTTCGTAAATATTGGGTGGAAATTTCTCCAGATAGATGGCAAGGTAAGTTTGAAATTAATGCTGACTCTGTGATTTCAACGTCACATCTAAAATGGGACATACCACATCATATTTCATTAAATTTTCAAATAGAAGACAAGTATGGGCTGATATGTATTACATATCATCTTCATAAAATGCGTAGACTCAGGTGATAAAATCCAAAATAGTAGCAGACAATTTCCGTCAACTTGGTGGCTTTATTGACAACACTGATGGCAACTGTCATTTTAATGTAAAATGGGGCTTATCATATCTTAAAATTTGCACAAAAGTAAAAGAAAAATTATTTTCATTGGATATGGAAATGCAAAATTTGCATATCACTTGTATTTGCATTGTCCGTTTTTGACAACACAAAAATAAAAGTTTCTAAATGTCTTGAAAATTTATCTTTATCAAAATTTAATTACTGACACGAAAATTTACAAAATCAACCCATATTAATAAGGGAAATTTCAATAAATTTATGAAATATAAAATAATCTTGTGTATGTCGGTAGTTTCAAAAGAAGATATAAAAAAACCTCCTACGAGACCTAAAATAACACCTAGTCTTAATGGACATGTGGTCTTTATAAAGAGGTGGTAACTAAAGCTGGTTTCACATAAACACTTGTCTTAAATGGACAGGTAAGCGTTTAAAAGTCTAAAGAGGTGGTCAAGTTGGTAGAGTGCTGGCTCCGTAAGTGGGAGGTTGTGGGTTTGACTTGAAAGTGGGTAATGACTGTTCTTTCGCCAAGCACTTGGCATTACAAAATGAAAGTCAGTTCTTTTGGATCAGAACTTAAAATAAACTAGGTCCCGTGTCATGGTAGGCTTGGCAGGATAAAGAACCCTGCTGTATAATGCCATCAGCGCAACGCACAGGCAAATTTCTGCACCTTCACCTATAGCTGGGGATGTTTTGATTTAAGTGAAAATAATTTTTTTCTGGGACATTAAACACCATTACTCAACTCAACTCGCAAGAGCGGTCCTTATATACAGGTTTTTCTGTATATCATCTGTTATTACAGAGTTGTTAGCAGAGTTTTGTTCCATGTACCTTGATCCTGATTGTCGTGTAGACAAAATACTACTGGCTCGCATTGTCCGTACCCTGATAGATGGATCCGTGAAACAGTGTGATCTAAGACCTAAGAAACTACTCATGTTCTTTAATGAAGTTTTTACACACGTAAGGTAAGTGTATGTCTTGTATCCCAAGTAAGTCTGTATGCCTTATACCACTACCATAGCTCATTTGGTAGAGTGCTTGCTTCGTATGTGGAAGGTCGGGGGTTGGAACTCCCAGTCTGACCAAGACTTGGGAAAAAGGTAGTGACTGTTGTTTTCCCTAGCACCTTGCATTTAGAAAAAAAAGTCGCTAGATCCTTTGTAAGATACTTTTAAAATCAGTTCTCTGTGTCATGGCAGACATGGCACATTGCCTTGAGCACACTGGAAAAGTCAAAATTTCTGCCACTTCACCTGCCAATTGATAAATGAAACATTGATGTCATTGTGTTTTGCCTTTAAGGACATAATCAAGAGCTGGCTACACAATGAATTACAGACCTTATTCAATAAAAATGTATCTAGTTTGATCAAAGGGGCCTTGGTGGCTGAGTGTTTTAAAGGGTCAGCTTACAAATCTCACTACTTAGGTTTGAATTACACTTTGGCAGATTGTAGTGTGCTCGCTTTGTAAGTGGGAGGTCATGGGTTCGAACCAAGACCAGTCTGACCCAAGACTTGAAAGTGGGTAGTGACTCTTCTTTCACCAAGCACTCGGCATTACAAAATGAGAGTCACGGGTCTTTCGGAAGGGAACTTAAAATAAACGAGGTTCCATGTCATGATAAGCTTGGCATGATAAAAAAAACCTGCTGTATAATGCCATCAGCGCAGCACATACAAAATTTCTGTACCTTTGCCTATAGCTGGCGATATCTCATATTAGTACAATATTATTGACTTGGACGTTAAACACCTTTACTCAACTAAAGTTAAAGTTACTAAACTCAACTCACTTTGGCAGATCTTAATTTTAGAAAGTTTGTCAGTTTATCAGTTCACTTGCTGAAGGTTGGTGGTTTTCTTTGGGCACTCTAGTTTCCAGAACTGACTGCCTCGATATAAATTAAAGATTGTTGACTGGGGTGTTAAACACCATTACTCCACTCAAGTTTGATCAAGACTGTTGAATTTCTTATGTGTTTTTTGTTGCAGGAAGGAGAAAACTATTTCAGTCATAGAACATTTGATGTGTGCAATGAACAGTTTCATTAAGAGCATTGCTGTGAACTCTAGGACACAGATCTGTAAACTTGGAGAGAATATCTTCATCAGCATTTTATATCTCTGGCAGAACAGACCATCTCCACTTCTGAAGGTACTTCGTGTTAGACATAATGAAATATACAGTACTTGTATTTATACCCCAGCAAACAAAGTTTAGGGGGGTATATAGGAATCACCCTGTCTGTCTGTCCATCTCAATATCATGTCCGCTCCATATCTTCCATGTCTAAGGATAGATTTTGATCAAACTTGGCACAAATGTAAGCCAACATAAGGCGATGTGTCACATACCAAATTTATGTGCATAAGTCAAAGGTCAAGGTCAAGAGGTCAATGTTTGGGGCAGGGGAGGTATTTGGCTCTCAAGAGACAGTTCTAGTTTCATTTTGGAGACTGTCTGTTTGTGATACTAGTCAGTATAATCAAACACAAACATACTGGCCAGTGTCCAAACCACGATCACAAAAAGCAAAAACTTTGGAAACTAATGGCATATTAAGTATAGTCAAACCTGATTATAAAGTCGCCCAAGGGAACCATTGAAAGTTGCTGTTATGAGCAGGCACCTTTTATATACAGGTCAAAATAATATGAATAAAGGACAACTGGGATACAATTCTACTGACCTTTATAAGCAAGTGGCCCTTATATAGAGGTGGCCTTTAAGACAGGTTGGACTGTACCAGGTAAAATGTAAACGTCTATAAGAAAAGTGAGACTGGATGCTCCTGAAGGGTAAGCATATTCTGCAGAGATGGTTAGGCTTTTTGATTCACATTGTTATTTGTTGCTCTGATCTATTTTTCATATTCAAAATTTGGTTCTTTTGCAGTTTTCCAAGCAGAGCCTTGGTTTTAGATCAGAAACATGAAATTTAAAAGACAGTAGCCACTACTTCATGTACTTGTTCAGTAATATTTGGCATTATAACAGGGTTTTGCAACAAATTGAGGGAATTGTAAACAAAAACATAGAAAAATTTTTTTACTTTAAAATAGTGTGTCAATAAGCGATATTTCACTATACTGTAAATTTATTTATTTCACGGTGTACTATAATTTCCGCTTTTTTCATGGTAGTTAATTTTTGTTTAAAAATTAACACCAAGCGAAAATTATATTATGCTTATTATGTTATAGTGCATATTTAAAAAATTTTCATAGAAAATTTAACTATGCAGATACGTCTAAATTTCCTGTACCATAAAAATGAATACATGTTAAATTAAATATGTTAACAGTATTTATTGTCTGTTTTACAGAGAGAAATGATAGAATTTATACACACACAGATGTATGTACATCACCCAGCAGGAGTTCATAGAGAAGATCCTGGTTCATTTGCCATAGACTGGGAGAAATGGATGGTAAGTTGCTAAATTTTTGTCTACATGGGTCTTATTTTAGAACCTGTTTTTTGTGCCATTAGTTTTCTTTTAGTTAGTTTTGACTAGGGTTTAACTCTATCTCTGATACATCATGGTGTAAGAAAGTATGTCAGTTTTCTTGCCAAACGTTTATGGTTTTCTACGGATGTTCTTGTTGCTCCACCACTCCAGAACTGATTGTCTCAATATAAGTGTAATAATCTTTATTGGGGCATTAACCACCATTATTCCTCACCATTACTCCATTCGGTTCTATAAAATTGATGACACTGAAGATCATGTATTTGCATTATAAAAATGTGTGGATGTGGACAGGGCCTCAAGTCTGTGAAATGGCAATCAACTGACATCACAAATAAGTGCATATGCAAGGCAGATTTTTTTGTCTGTCAAAAAAAAAATAAAATGCAGTTGCAACAAATGGTCATGAATAGTTAATCATAAAGAGCGAGTTAACTGTCATATAGGGAAAAAAGTTTTATCTTTTATATTGTTTTGAATGATTACAATATTTATGAATAATATCTAATAATTATAAGATTTGCTCTTCAGAATAAAACTATGCCATCTGTTCTTTTGATAACTTTGCTGCCCCTTCTAATTCAGAGTCACCTGAGGAAGTTATATGAAGTGATATATGAAGACTTACAACAGATGGGAGGAAGAAATAGATTTACAGGAGGGTAAATATTGTGAAAATACAGGCTGACCAATCAAATGTATTAATTTGTCAGATCGGTACATTTTTAGTGCACAAGGTTGCCATTTAGACTTTTTTGTCATTAAAGTGTTTGATTTTGGTACAATATCCATACAAAAAGTCCGAATTTTCATTACCTATATTAAAAAAACCCATCAAAATGGTAAAAATCTGTCTAATTTGGTCTTTTCATTTTATCTGTATGTTAATCCTGTTTATGGTGCAAATCGTCAAAAACGGATTAATCTGTCAGATTGGTCAGCCTGATAAATTAAATATTTGTGTTATTTAATTTATATTATTGTTATTCTCATGGTGACGGAATATTAATGACACATAGCTTTAGCTTAGTTGTTTGATATTAGTCTCAACAATTATGTAAGATTACATTATTATGACATAGTCTGCATGTTAGTCATCATTTATGTAAAGTTACACTACATGTATAATTATTATTGTAATGAAAATGGAATAAGGATGACATATACATGACATAGTCAAGTTACCCGAGTTATTATACCCCCTGCAAACAAAGTTTAGGAGGGTATATTGGAATACCCTGTCTGTCCATCTGTCTGTCGTCTGTCTGTTTGTCCGTCCCAATATTGTGTACGTTCCATATCTTCCATGTCTATAGATGGATTTTGATCAAACTTGGCACAAAAGTAAATCAACATGAGATGATGTGAAGCATACCAAATTTATGTGCATAAGTCAAAGGTGAAGGCCAGGTCAATGTTGGGGGGGGGGGTTGGCTCTTAAGAGAAGTTCTAGTTTGTATTGGTGTTAATATTTGTGAAAGGTTTTGCTTAAAATTTTCAAATTCTTGTCATGCTTTATGATTGAGATGATGTTACTGAGTAACTTGTATATATGTATATTATCATGATTATACAGTGGAACTTCAATAAACTCAAAAATTGCATGAGACTTCGAATTTAACTTCCAAGTTGTCCAGAAGTTTCACTTTCCAAATTTGAAACAAATATAGATAAAGCTTTAAGAAAAAATAATGACTTCAAGTTGTCCATGATGATCAAGAAAATTGATGGATTGCCAGCCATGCCCACAATGTTCCGACAAATGCCTGGCATGCTTGAATCACACACAAAAAGATGGAAAACTTGGCCTGAATTGTGCCATTTAATGATGTCACTGACACAAGTACATCATTAGTTGCCATGACGTTGCTTTGGTGCCGTGATGGCGGCCAGTGTTAAAACATAAAAGGCGTGGCCGGTGACACGTCAATTATTGTTTTGTGTCTGTAGAACAACTAGTGAAGATTTGTTTAACGTGAACATAGCTGAACCAACACCATTATGGCAATACGTCAATTGTGTTTGTACTTCAGTTACTGTTTAATATCATGGTAATCTCAAAACTCATAAGACATAAGTCAACTCTCTGTATTATTATTTCAGATCTAGAGAGGCTGTATTGTCAGAAGAATATGTAGATTTAGCTGCTGATCTCTGTAACCAGGTAAAATTATTTTACTCAAAAAAATGAAATAAATAAATAAATAAATAAATAAAAATTAAAAAAATAAATAAATAAAACCAAAAGAATTTTGAATGGTGTAGTCTCTAAGTCATCACTTTACACTGCTCAATCATTCAGGCCCCGATTTATATGAATATAAGTTTATGTACTGTCCTTTTCCTTCTTTTTTATCTTCTTTTATTCTGAAGTGTACTGTGATGATGTTAAAGAATAGTAGCACACTACGAACGGCTCATGATGTCTTAATACATGTATTATAAATCACTTACATTAATACTGACTTACTTGACTTAATCCTCTGCACCCCTGGAGGGGCATAGGGCCTCGAGAATAGCTCTCCATCTGTCCCGGTCATGAGCAGCTTGTTTGGATACTGAGACACTGGCAAAAAGCGAGCCAGTAAGGGAATAATCCCTTTATCATAAGTATAGGGCCAAGATTAAACCTAAAGCAGTTTATTTATTTCCAAGTGGGTTGTCTAGATTTAAAAAAATCTATAGGTATTTCAAAGTTTCAACAAGTGAATAATGATTAAAGTAAAAAAGTGCTTGAAAAATACATGTAAAAGTATTCTTTTTCTGCAGCTGTTTTCAAACTCATCACAAATACTTGAAGTCACACAGCTCGGATCCACACAAGAACCAGAGAAAAAGAAAAGACGACTAGAATCGGGATGGACAGCGGTCAGGGAGATTATTATTGCAACTGGTCAAACCACACAGATTATCCCATGGTATGTAATAATCTTGTTCTGAATGAATATCAGTTCATATATCAGTTGTATTTATATAGCTACGAGTCATATAGTGGGCGGATGGACAGATAGATGGGTCAGTCTGCAACTGACCAATCAAATTTATTTATTTGTCCAGATCAGTACATTTTAAGTGTGCAAGCCTGTTACTATTTGGGTACTTTTTTATCATTAAGTGTTTGATTTTGGTACAATTTCCATACAAAAAGTCAGAATTTTTAGTACTTTCAATTAAAAAAACTGTCAAAATGGGTAAATCTGTCCAATATACTTTTTCATTTATCTGTCCATGGATTTGGTCAGCCTGAAGTCAATCAATTAATAAGGTTGTCTGTAAAGTACAGAAGGCTTTAATGCAGTTGTTCAAAATTTTATTTATACAAAGTTAATTGTGATATTGTGATTAACAAGTTTTCAACATAAAGTCAAAAACCATAAGTTAAAATAAAATTGATAGTTTGCTTGAGTTGCAGCTGGATAAAATTCTGTTCACTTTTTGTCATTTCAGTAATAATTCCACAAAATAAAATAGTACTATGCTAAAAACAAATTTTGACTAAATCAGTTGGTTAAAAAAGTATGGTAGTCAAGTTTTGAAAAATTCTTGGTCCTTATGTCATATGATGATGTGGGCATTGACATTAGCACAATCATCCAATGTACGAATTTTGAGTCAATTTTTTTTTACAGCTACGTGCATTTGTACAGACAAATTATGGTACATGTACACTATTCTTCTGACAGCTTGTTTTTGCTCTTCTTGTTTTCTAGGATTCAGCTTGTAACAAGATTACTACAGAAATATCCTGCAAGATTTCCTGAAGATGAAATAATTTTGTATTTGCAGTGCCTCTCGCAGCTATTAGCCGAGTGTAAAAGGTAAGATCTATGTAACAGCAGTCTATAGTCTTTAAAATGTAAAGAGTAAGTGAGTAAAGATTGGTATACACCATAAAAAATTTAATTAAAATCTTTGATTAAAGAACATTGGATCAAGACATTTTTGGTATGTTATGATTAAGTTATTTCTTCCACCACAAACTGCATCAATTCAATAAAACATCCATTTCAATATGTTCTCAATGGAAACACTTCTGATTTCATTAATAATTGTTGGTGGTAAAAAGGGTAAACTATCTTCCACAAGTTGGTGCAAAATGGAGATCTACAATGTATCTTTCACCATTCTATTTATTAATATATCAAACTGGTGCAAGAAAAATATCTATACCACCTTCATACTTTAGCATTATTTTGCCATAATGTGTGCTTTTCTTATTTCAGAAATGATGTTATGGTGTATGTTTTGAAATGTACCCATGCATTTATTCACAACTGGCAAAAATTTAATTTCAAACCGGCTGTTAAAGAGGGATGTGTTTCCTTATGGAAAAAGATATGGGCCTCTACTCTGAGGTAAAGTATAAAGACACTTAAATGTTTGCAATATAGGAAAAGCTTAAGCCATTTCTTTAGTATACAGTAGAAACTGGTTTTAATGCTCCCTGATAACATTACCGCCTTTCAAAAGCCTCTTTCAATTACTGTTCAAGCCAGTCTGTTTGTGACAGTGAATAACTTTTTATTTTCATTGAAAATCAAATAAACTTGGATATTACATGGCAAAAATGATGATGTTTACACCATGAGTGATGTCATTGGTGACGTTTTATGTCATATACACAACAGGAGCTACCATTTGCCTGCTTTTAACATGTTAAATCCCCATAGTGCCAACAATTTGCTCTGTGCAGAAATTTTCTAGGCTAAGCACGGATGTGCATACAGACTTATTGCTATGACTAGGTACAACTTAGTGAAAAATATCAATCTTTATTCAAGTTTAGTTTGTTTACTTTGGAAACAAAGAGTTATTTACTGTCACAAACACACTGGCCTGAACAGTAATTGCAATCCTTAAACTGCCATAATTTGACTGACCAAATTGTGGTGATAAATCAAGGTTTTACTGTTCATGTAAACACTACCATCAATACTGAAAATTAAGAAATATTCATGTCAGTTATTTTTTGTGAAAACCTTCATTTCAGGATATTCACATTTATTTTAGGGATTTCAAATAGGGGCCACCAGGTCAATTATATAAGTCACCATTGGTAAATAAGATTTAGGGTTTATGGATAACTTGAGTTAGGGATGACCTATTGCATTTCAATTTCATACAATGATGGTGTATTTAAAATGCCTTTTGGATTTGTAAGTCATAGTTGCTAAAAAAAAAGAGTGTGGGATTTCCCTATGCATGTTGAAGTAGGAATGACCGTTTCCATTTAAACATCCATACAGTAATAATATATCCAGCGATATGCAATCTCATTGGATACCTCATTACGTGTTGAATTTATAAAATATATATTAATGTTCTTGTATTGGATTGTGTTTGGGGTCAGAAGGTCATTTATGTAGGTTGTTGTAATTAGCATCTCGCATATTACAGCAAAGCTCTAACTTATTGTAATTGTACTGATTGTGGCAGGGGACAAGTGTTACATGCAACTGTTATTTGTTTATTTTTAGGTTAGTGAGTCTTCATCATGCAGAAGAACAAGGGTATCATTTATTGACAGAAATGCTAAAACAAGGCATCATTCAACCTGGGAGAGATGTCTGGTCGTTATTCTTACCAAATATATCTCTACCAATCCAGAGTTCTGTTGACTTCTTACTAGTTTACATGGAAAGGTATCCATTTCCTGAGAACTACCAACCAAATATCGTGGAATCACATGACAGTCAAAATGGAGGACAGTATCTTTTAAGATCTCAGCTGCTGCAATGGATTCTGCCTAGTAGAGATGGTTTTGGTGATGGCTTGCAGACAAAAACTGCTGAAATTTTGCAACCAGAATCTGTTGCCAGAGTTTTGGCCTTACTGGTTACAAAATGCCCTGTTTCTGTTATTGCTAACAAATTATCTCCCCCTGAATGTCATGTGACCAATCTGGAGCAAATGTATTTATACATGTCATACGATTTTCCAGTTTTTAATGTTGAAGACAATGTTTTGGCTAAAACTAAAGAAACTGATAAGATGCATATTGCAATTTTGTTGAAAAAGATTGAAAATAGCTTAAAAGATGAGGCTGTATATTTAATGGAAAAACCAGAGCCGAAGATAAATGACATAGAAGAGTTAATGCGAGCATCAATTATGGTCTGTTTCAAAATTTATTGGATATTAGAATATAATCTTATTACAGAGGAATCGCTGATTCATATGGATTTACTGCAAGTTTTCAAAGCAATGCTTAAAAAGTTAGCTGCATTTATTTCTGATATTGTTTCTAAAGAAGGCCCAGGTCCGTTAATGGCAACTTTGCTTTGGATGCAAAAAATGTGGACTCTAGAGAATTCCGACAAGCACTCATGGATAGTAGTTTCCAGATTGTGCCGTTCATATACACCTGCCAAGCTTATTGATACTCTCACCAATATGGCTTTTGACAAGGTAATTTTTGAATGATTTAATAAAAGAAATTCTTGCATGAATATGACTACTGAAAATGACTACTGTAAACGTATTTATTTTCGCAATTTTATTAATTTTTGTTTATTTTGTGGTCATTTATTTGCATGAAAATTAATACCAAGCAAAAATAAATTATGCCTATTTATTGTATTACAGTGCATAATTAAAAATGCGAAAATTTAACTACATGAAAATAACTAAATTTCATATACCTCGAAAATAAATACACGTGAATTTAAATATGTTTACAGTATTAAAGTTACTTTTTAAAGATATAACATGTACAGTCAAACCTGTCTTAAGGGCCACATCTATATAAGGGCCACCTGCTTTTAAAAGCCAGAAAAATTGTTCTTTATTCATGTTATTTAAACCTGTTTATTAGGGCGACCTGCTCTTACAGGCTACTTTTACGGGTTCCCATAGGTGGCCTTTATAGACAGGTTTGACTGTTCATATATAATGTACACTGCATTGAGTAATCAAATACAAGTAAGAGCGTACTACATGTATACAACAAATCAATCGCAAACATAATGATATTTGTCCAAATCATAATCCCAAAAGCAAAGTAAAAACTTTGAAAACTAGCAAATTATGTTTTTTTCCAAATTAAATAGAAATTTTATTTCGTTTTGCATGCATCAATGATATGTACCTACAATTCTAGTAATATTTAATGAATTCTTCAAGATTTTTTTAATGATTTTTATACCCCATGCAAACTAGTTTGAGGGGGTATATTGATATCCCCATGTCTGTCTGTCTTTGTAAAATCGTGTCCAGGTCATATCTCATAATTGCTTTTGACGACTGTCATAAAACTTCACATGAATAATTTTATGGTCCAAAGCTGTGTCATGACCTTGAACCATTAAGGTAATATCGGAAAGATCAAGGTTATTGAAAAACTAAATATTGGAAAGAGATTGTGTTGAGATCTAGTTTATTTTATTAAAATTATTGTTTGTGAAACATCTCATTTCATGGGTGAAAACTCTGGCAACTCCTTTGGATCTCGAAAAGTATGAGTCTTTGTTTTTTTTACAAAATAGAAGAGTTGCCATTGAAATTTATTCAGAAAAATTGTATCTGATGTAGATAACAAAACCATCCAGTGGAGGTAGAGGAGATGTTAATGGTAGTATGGTTGCCAAGGATACAAGTCGATTCGGACATTATCGTAAAAAACGTAGAATTATAGAAGAATTTGACGATATGGATATAGAAAATGATGACCCCCCAGCCAGAGACCAGGGTGATGTGGAGATGGATGATGACTTTGGTGAATCGCAGGATAGTGAGGAAGTCCAAAGTACTGAAGGGAAGGGTAAGATTGCTTAAACATGTATTTGATGTACAGTAAAACCTCATTGTATTTCCACGACTTCTGTAGCTCAGTTGGTAGAGTGCTATGGGTCTAACCCAAGACTCCAAAGTGGGCAGTGACTGTTTTTTCACTAAGCACTCAGCAATATGAAATGAAAGTCGCAGTTCTTTTAGATGGGAACTTAAAATAAACTAGGTCCTGTGTCACAGTAGGCTTTGCATGATAAATAACCATGTTGTATAATGCCATCAGTACGTCACAAATCCGACTTTGTAAACACAACAATGGCATTCACCACCGATGGTTCAAGATGAGTTTTTACTGGATTTCCATACTTCCCATCAGTTAATAGCTATTTCAATGTGCCTAAAGAAGGCAGAATAACTTCAAAAATGATCGGCTGATGTACATACATTCTTAGAGCTGCTAGTTTTTTCAAACATTCACACCAAAGTCAACTATTGTACCACACTGTTGTACACAGTTTTTACAATTTCAAAAGAAAATGTTGTATTTCAATCTTTTAAACTCACTCTACTTACTATAAAGATATAAATATGTTTGAAATAAACTATGAATAGTATGAACCAAAGATAATAGTCCAAAGCAGGGTGGTGAAAGGATTTGAAATCCTCATTTTAGTACAGAACACCCAGTGATAGATGAGAGCCAGGTTTCATTTATGAATTTTGGAGATATTGTTGTCTTTATTTACACTGGTAATTGAAAACACAAATTATATAAATAGGTCTTCTGTTTTAGTTTTTCAGAATATATTGTCTCCCTCGAATTTATCAGAAAGCCAAAAATTACGATTAGAAGCTGTGAGAACTTTGTCTTTATGGTGTGGATTTGACAAACAAGAACATAAAGACATGGCTGACTTCAGTACAGATGTTGACCAGAGCTCTATCAAGAGGAAACTAGAGCAGTTATTAGATGATGACCACTTTGACCCAACAAGATCACTAGATCTTCAAATGGTAATTATTTTACTTATCCTGTTCGAGCTGCGACAACTGCAGTAGCTCAGTTGGTAGAGTGCTCGCTCCAAAACTTGAAAGTGGATAGTGACTGTTTTTTCGCCAAGCACTTAGCATTATGAAATGAAATTCACAGTTCTTTCAGATAGGAATTTTAAATAAACGAGGTCCCGAGTCGTGGCAAATGTTGCACGATAAAGAACTCTGCTGTATAATGCCATCCGTGCAATGCACAAGCAAAATTTCTGCACCTTTGCCTATAGTTGGCAACGTCTTAATATAATTGAAATATTCTTGACCTAATCGTTAAACACCATTTCTCAGCTCAACTCTTTTGTGCTGCATCACAAGAGGATTCTATTTCTACTTGTCCTGAGACAAATGATGTCTTGTCCTCATGTACAAACTCCTTTTTAGCTCACCTGACCGAAGGTCATGTGAGCTTATGGCATAGCGCAGCGTGTGTATGTGCGTGCGTGTGTGCGTGCGTGTGTGCGTGCGTGTGTGCGTGCGTGTGTGCGTCGTTAACACCTATTTTCGACTTCTCCTCTGAAACTACTGGACAGTTTTTAATGAAACTTTGTCAGAAGTTTATATGGGCCGGTGCAATTCAGATTTGTTCGTGGCGTTGCTATGGCTACCATAACTAGGTCAAGGTGACCTAGGGGTGCAAAAATCTTAAAAAATCTTCTTCTCCGAAAGTACCAATTGGAGAAAAAATCTGATGTGATATTTGGCTTCTCTAGGGTCTTAAGCCTATAGTTTGTTCATTTTGTGAAATTCGGATAAAAAATAGGTTACGCGTTTTTGCGTTTAATTTTGAAAAAATCGTAAAATAGCTTCAAATTGTTATAACTTGACTATTTGACCAGATAATGACATGGGGTTTTCAGTTTTGACATCTTCTTGTTAGTATCTTCAAAATGAGGTCAAGGTTAATTGTGAAGGTCGTGACCTAATTTTTTTTACCTCTGATTATAATTATTATCTCGAAAACTATAAACTTTTTGTATAGGCATGTATATTAGAATGTTGTAGGTATCGATACAACGATCATTTTGATGTATAGAAAAAGGTCATGCGTTCAAAGGTCAAGGTCACAGATGCAAAACAATACCGAAATGGTTAATTATCTCGAAAACTATAAACTTTTTGTATAGGCGTGTATATTAGAATGTTGTAGGTATCGATACAACGATCATTTTGATGTATAGATAAAGGTCATGGGTTCAAAGGTCAAGGTCACAGATGCAAAACAATACTGAAATGGTTAATTATCTCGAAAACTATAAACCTTTTGTATAGGCATTTATATTAGAATGTTGTAGGTATTGATACAACGATCATTTTGATGTATAGAAAAAGGTCATGGGTTCAAAGGTCAAGGTCACAGATGCAAAACAATACCGAAATGGTTAATTATCTCGAAAACTATAAAGTTTTTGTATAGGCATGTATATTAGAATGTTGTAGGTATCGATACAACGATCATTTTGATGTATAGAAAAAGGTCATGGGTTCAAAGGTCAAGGTCACAGATGCAAAACAATACCGAAATCGTTAATTATCTCGAAAACTATAAACCTTTTGTATAGGCATTTATATTAGAATGTTGTAGGTATTGATACAACGATCATTTTGATGCATAGAAAAAGGTCATGGGTTCAAAGGTCAAGGTCACAGATGTGAAACAATACCGAAATGGTTAACTATCTCGAAAACTATAAAGTTTTTGTATAGGCATGTATATTAGAATGTTGTAGGTATTGATACAACAATCATTTTGATGTATAGATAAAGGTCATGGGTTCAAAGGTCAAGGTCACAGATGCAAAACAATACCGAAATGGTTAATTATCTCGAAAACTATAAACCTTTTGTATAGGCATTTATATTAGAATGTTGTAGGTATTGATACAACGATCATTTTGATGTATAGAAAAAGGTCATGGGTTCAAAGGTCAAGGTCACAGATGCAAAACAATACCGAAATGGTTAATTATCTCAAAAACTATAAACTTTTTGTATAGGCTGGTATATTAGAATGTTGTAGGTATTGATACAACGATCATTTTGATGTATAGAAAAAGGTCATGGGTTCAAAGGTCAAGGTCACAGATGCAAAACAATACCGAAATGGTTAATTATCTCGAAATCTATAAACTTTTTGTATAGGCATGTATATTAGAATGTTGTAGGTATTGATACAACGATCATTTTGATGTATAGATAAAGGTCATGGGTTCAAAGGTCAAGGTCACAGATGCAAAACAATACCGAAATGGTTAATTATCTCGAAAACTATAAACCTTTTGTATAGGCATTTATATTAGAATGTTGTAGGTATTGATACAACGATCATTTTGATGTATAGAAAAAGGTCATGGGTTCAAAGGTCAAGGTCACAGATGTGAAACAATACCGAAATGGTTAATTATCTCAAAAACTATAAACTTTTTGTATAGGCTTGTATATTAGAATGTTGTAGGTATTGATACAACGATCATTTTGCTGTATAGAAAAAGGTTATTGGTTTAAAGGTCAAGGTCACATATGCGAAACAATACCGAAATGTTTTATTATCTCGAAAACTATAAACTTTTTGTATAGGCATGTATATTCGAATGTTGTAGGTATCGATACAACGATCATTTTGATGTATAGAAAAAGGTCATGCGTTCAAAGGTCAAGGTCACAGATGCAAAACAATACCGAAATGGTTAATTATCTCGAAAACTATAAACTTTTTGTATAGGCGTGTATATTAGAATGTTGTAGGTATCGATACAACGATCATTTTGATGTATAGATAAAGGTCATGGGTTCAAAGGTCAAGGTCACAGATGCAAAACAATACTGAAATGGTTAATTATCTCGAAAACTATAAACCTTTTGTATAGGCATTTATATTAGAATGTTGTAGGTATTGATACAACGATCATTTTGATGTATAGGAAAAGGTCATGGGTTCAAAGGTCAAGGTCACAGATGCGAAACAATACCGAAATGGTTAATTATCTCGAAAACTATAAAGTTTTTGTATAGGCATGTATATTAGAATGTTGTAGGTATCGATACAACGATCATTTTGATGTATAGAAAAAGGTCATGGGTTCAAAGGTCAAGGTCACAGATGCAAAACAATACCGAAATCGTTAATTATCTCGAAAACTATAAACCTTTTGTATAGGCATTTATATTAGAATGTTGTAGGTATTGATACAACGATCATTTTGATGCATAGAAAAGGTCATGGGTTCAAAGGTCAAGGTCACAGATGTGAAACAATACCGAAATGGTTAACTATCTCGAAAACTATAAAGTTTTTGTATAGGCATGTATATTAGAATGTTGTAGGTATTGATACAACAATCATTTTGATGTATAGATAAAGGTCATGGGTTCAAAGGTCAAGGTCACAGATGCAAAACAATACCGAAATGGTTAATTATCTCGAAAACTATAAACCTTTTGTATAGGCATTTATATTAGAATGTTGTAGGTATTGATACAACGATCATTTTGATGTATAGAAAAAGGTCATGGGTTCAAAGGTCAAGGTCACAGATGCAAAACAATACCGAAATGGTTAATTATCTCAAAAACTATAAACTTTTTGTATAGGCTGGTATATTAGAATGTTGTAGGTATTGATACAACGATCATTTTGATGTATAGAAAAAGGTCATGGGTTCAAAGGTCAAGGTCACAGATGCAAAACAATACCGAAATGGTTAATTATCTCGAAATCTATAAAATTTTTGTATAGGCATGTATATTAGAATGTTGTAGGTATTGATACAACGATCATTTTGATGTATAGATAAAGGTCATGGGTTCAAAGGTCAAGGTCACAGATGCAAAACAATACCGAAATGGTTAATTATCTCGAAAACTATAAACCTTTTGTATAGGCATTTATATTAGAATGTTGTAGGTATTGATACAACGATCATTTTGATGTATAGAAAAAGGTCATGGGTTCAAAGGTCAAGGTCACAGATGTGAAACAATACCGAAATGGTTAATTATCTCAAAAACTATAAACTTTTTGTATAGGCTTGTATATTAGAATGTTGTAGGTATCGATACAACGATCATTTTGCTGTATAGAAAAAGGTTATTGGTTTAAAGGTCAAGGTCACATATGCGAAACAATACCGAAATGTTTTATTATCTCGAAAACTATAAACTTTTTGTATAGGCATGTATATTCGAATGTTGTAGGTATCGATACAACGATCATTTTGATGTATAGAAAAAGGTCATGGGTTCAAAGGTCAAGGTCACATATGTGAAACAATACTGAAATGTTTAATTATCTTGAAAACTATTAACTTTTTGTATAGGCATGTATATTAGAATGTTGTAGGTATTGATACAATGGTTATCATGATGTAAAGAAAAAAGTCATTGGGGTTTAGTATTTATGTTTTCTTTAAATCTATCAGCTAGCCATTAGTTATCAGGTGAGCGTATCAGGCCCATGGGCCTCTTGTTCAGTGGTTGTCTCCATTTGTTCTGGTTTCCTCCCTTCCTTTTGCCCAATAGTGTCCATTTGAGATGGATTTAGAAAACATGTCGCAATCCTTTTCATTTCTTTTATTTGATTGCTTGAGATAGAGGCATGGTATTTTTTCTCTCATAGAGCTCCTTGTTGCCAAACAATTTACAGAATTTGACGTAGACATTTATATTAAAACTACCGATACTTCATAGAAAATGTCCAAAATTGGGGTGGCACTTTAACTACTGAAATCAGTTGCCATCCTTAACATAAATTTTCATTGCTTTTCTGTAAGAACATAATTATGTGATAATATACAAAATATTATAAACTTCTAAGTTTCATACTTAAATGTCATGGAATATTTATTGTATATTTAGCTTCAAGTGATTGTGACCACTCTTACCAGTGAAAATTACTCCATTACTGATGACAGTCTTGATAATATTATGGAAGCTCTGAGGTATGTGTGGTATAAAAAGAACTTAAATCTGTTGTATTGATTGATAGATTGGTGGGTGGGTGGGTGGGTGGGTTGGTTGGTTGGTTGGGGATGGCTGGGTGGGTGGGTGGGTTAGTTGATTAAATGGGGTTTTACATCACAGTCAAGAGTATTTCACTTTTATTGAGATGTCATCAGTTATAGGCAGAAATTTTTACCTTTGCAGTACACTCGGGGCAGTTGTTTATATTCCCTGCAAACAAAGTTAATGGGGTATCTAGGAATGGCCCTGTCTATCAGTTTAGCCATCCTTCCAATATTGTGTCTGCTCCATATCTTCCATGTCTATGGATGAATTTTCATCAAACTTGACAACAAATGTAAACCAACATGAGGCAATGTGTAGCAGGCCAAATTTAGGTCAAGGGTCAAGGTAACATTTTTTAATCTTGGAAATAACTTTATTTGTCCCTAAAGAGACTGCTGTATTGTTACTAATATTTACAACACAAATGTTCATGGGGTTTTAATTTTGCTATTTTCAGGATTTATATTTTTTTCTTACCCAGTATTTTCACAAAACACAATTCCAGGAAATTTTCTGCCAATTTTTGTAGAATTATGAAATCACTAAATTTTAAACCCATAAAAAATAATTCTACAGTAGCTCCTGAAAAGCGATTATAATGAAGAACATGTAAAGGTATGCCTAATTTAAGATTAGTAAGTCATATTTTCCTAAATCTAGGTGATATTTTTTCTAAATCAAGGTGATATTTTCACTAAATCTAGATGATATTTCCCTTAATCTAGGAGACATTTTCCCCAAATCTAGGTGATATTTTCCTAAATCTAAGATCAACTTTGGATCTCATTTGCGGTTTTCTTAAATAAATTCATCATTGTAGATTTTCTTTCTAATGTCATATCATCCATTGATTTTACAGAAAGGTAGCCATGGTACACAGATATGATCAGGATGTATGCTGTATGTGTCTAGATCTTCTCAGTCATACTGCCAGACATTTTGTCGATGATTCAAGCCGCAGACAGGACATTAAAGATAAGGCTGTTCATTTACTTACAGCTTTCTGGTAATTATTATGTAGGTCAAGCTTAATATTTGACCTCATACTGTCCATGTATTCAGTTTAAGTTTGTCCCTTATATTTTTGTTTTACTGTATATACATGTATATATGTATATAAAACATTTAACACTGAGCCAATAAAAATGAGACAAAGTTCTGCTAACTAAGTGGCCAAGATAGGGAAAACTAGTGGCGGAAAAGCTGCCAAGAGATCAATAGCAGCTGTCGAAATATAAAGCTAACGAGGGACCGAGATGACCAGCCACTGATTAAGCTTAAATGCATTGGTTCAATGTTAAACTTTCGACATGCCTGTTCTGTATCTATCGATTTTATTAAATTGTTTTATAGGAAACTTCAAGAGGATGGTAATTATTCAGCCAGAGTAAGACAAGCCATAGCCAGATGTATGATGACTTTTGTACAGGTATGTTATCGTTAGTACTGTAAAACCTGCCCACAAAGACCACTTGAAGGAATGGCTGAAAGTGGCCTTTGTTGACAGGTTAAGCACTATTCTATGAATTTTGATGCAAAGCATCAGCATTAATATGAAATGTGTATATCATTATACCCACTTGTTTTTTTTTTCATTTCTGGAGAGTTATGGAGTTACAATGTACTTTGATTGAAAAGTACTTGATGGTGGAGATCCTAATTCAAGATATCTGCTTGTTTTCAATCATAGTAAACAATTAATTTTTCCTTTATAAATAAAGTTTGATCCAGAAATGCAGCTTATTGTCAATAATGGTGACAGTGAAGATCAAGAAAAACCAGCCAATGACCATGAAGAGATGGTACAGACCCTGTCTGACATGTGTTTTACTGTCAGAATATATGCTGCTCAAAATGTCAGAAAGTAAGTTAATATTTACAGGTAGCATATGTTAATTGATTGATAGATGGGTGGGTGGGTGGGTGGGTTGTTTGGTTTGGTTTTATTTATTTTTATTTATTTTTTAATATTTATTTATTTATTTTTTTATTTATTTATTTATTTATTTATTTTACATCTGAGTCAAGAATGTTTCACTTGTACCAAGACACTCAACCAGCTGTACGTTAAGTGGCAGAAATTTTAACTATTGCAATTTACTTAGAGCATAGGGAGGGTTCTTTAAGATACCATACCTGCTGTAACATTGGTGGGTGGATGGATGGGATTTTACATCCAAGTCAAGAATGTTTCACTTATATCAAGAAACTCGACCAGCTGTAAGTGAAGTGGCAAAAATTTCAACCTTTGCAGTGTACTTTGGGTGTACGGAGAGTTCTTTAACCTGCCAAACCTTCTGTGACATGAGACATTAATCTATTATGGACCTCTCTCGAGGGAACTGTTCTCCTATAGTGTTGTCTGGAGAGGTATAGTGACCGAGCCGATAGGCGAGGTCACTATACCTCTTCAGACAACACTATAGGAGAACTGTTCCCGAGGGAGAGGTCCATAATAGATTTAGTACATCACATGTCTGTGTTTTCAAGAGCAAGAATTAATTTTTAGACGAATTATTTACTTTATTCAACATTTTGAATAATCAATGCAACAATAAACAATATCATCGAATATTGGTATATAAATTACATTCTCCTTTGGTCGGACATTTGTATGAAAAATCACAAAATATTGTTGATTTGATCGATGTCCATATAACCAAACTCGCCATCAATTTTCCTGGCTCTAACAAATTCATTTAAAATATTACCCGAATACTTTGTGGCCTCCTTTGTTTTTTGCTCGTAAACATCTGAATTTAATTTACATTCGTAAATCGCGCGTCGTCGGATGCCATTTTGTATCTGACGACAACAATAAACAGCGCCATCTAGACAAAGGGAAGTAACTCGCTTTTGCTTTGCGGGGGGTCACACGAGGGACTATACTTGGATGTCGGGGACTATACCTAGGTATAGTCCCGCTGCTATGCGTTGTCAAGGACAGATGATTTCTACATGAAATAGTATTCATGTAGTTATCCAATGATTATTCAAGAAATTAACATGTGATGTACTAATGGTTTTTAAGGTCTCTTCCAGATGACCCTGTGACTTTCATTTCGAAATGCTGAGTGCTTAAAGAAAGAACAGTCACTACCTATTTTAAGTCTTGGTTAGACTCTGGCTTGGGTTTTAACCCATGACCTCCCACATACAAAGCGAGTGTAAATAAACTTCAAATACACAAATACATCGGACTGGTCTTCAGACTTTGTGTCTTGGTGCATGCTAAACACACATCTGTGTTTTAAAGAGGATAGGCCACTCATACCAGCTAGAAGACATAAACATTGAAACCTAAATCGTACTTAACATTGATGATGTTGCCATGATGATTATAATGATGATGATGATGAGTTCTGCTTCAGATGCTTTTTTATGGGCAACCCAAATATTTTCAAGCTCATTTTTTTGTCATGGACCGGCTGGATATTTTTCAGCCCTTCCATGTTATATGTTTTTTGTCTTTTCAGATTTTTTATGACAGATTTACAGGTACCCAATGACAAACAGAAGCAGGATGACATGTTTGATAAGATTTATGTCACACTTAATGGGGTACTGGATATTCAGGTTCATATATATTAGCTTACAATTACTTAACAATTAAACTGTTTTGAAATGGCGTTCATAGACAATATGCGCATTATTCAGTTTGTTGTGAAAAGTTTTCATATTAACTATGAATGCAATTTCAAAACGGTTCAATCATTATATTTTTATTAATTTTTTTTTAAATAATTGAATTCACTTTTGATAGTTAGCTTGTGTTCAATTCTGAGCATTTTGATTATGAAATTGAGTGTGCAAGAAGTTAAAATGTAGTTACACAAATGTTTTCTGCGTAATATGTATACATTTGTACTAAGTGAAGTTGTGTACTACATCACCAATATTGTCTTTGATGCAGTGCACATCCACTGGACAGACACATAGGCATGTCCGATGATCCTTAAAAATTTGCAACATGCATTAGAGGAACTCATTCCGTGAGGAAAATTTTCCATTTACACACAGAAACTTTCAATAGACTTAGTGAAGTTAAAAATGACTTGATAATCAAACACAAAGACATTCAAAACCCCAAGAAGTGAACCACCTGGAGACATGGAGGCAGCCATTTTGTTTACCAGGTTATAGTTTTGGAATGTATATTGCGGATATTTATGTTCAAAAGGAGTGATGCAGTCGTTTTGCATTTACAGTCGTATGAATTGCAAAAGTCTCACACTGGAAGAAATAGGTAACACACAAGACTAATGAAAATATTTTGTTGTGACAAAAGTGTTGCTTTTCAGTGTAAACAGTGGAGCTTTTACCATTACAAATGATTTTTATGTAGATGTTCTTCTCTTTGAAATATTTAATTAAGGCACCTTAAAACACTGGTCTTAGCAGACAGGTGGTCTTTGTATAGATGTTGTTACTAAATTCAGTTTTGCTTAGATTCAAAGAGATCTATATATACATTTACAGTAAAGGTCACCTTAAAACGAAGACGGATGCGACAAATTTATTAGCTTTATATAAAATTTGAGCATTTTTATCAACTAGTAGCTTTAATTTGAAGAGAGACAACTCTCTTGTAATCTCTCCAAAAATCATACCGGTTCTGAAAAACTGTTTATTACAAAGTATGCCTATAACTAAGTCCATAAAGCTGTTCTCTTGATTTCATCATACCGAACTATATCTGTATTTTCAATTTTTTTAGCTCACCTGAGCCAAAGGCTCAGATAAGCTATTGCAATCTATCACCGTCCGTCGTACGTCGTGTGTAAACTTTACATTTTAATCTTCTCCTCCAAAACTACTGGGCCATATTTGATGAAACTTAGTGATTATCATGCCTGGGTAACAGCCTTTCAAAATTGTGTTCGGGGTTTGGCCACGCCCAACAAGATGGCCACTGTTACTAAAAATAGCAAAAAGACAAAAAAATCTTCTTCTCTGAAACCAAAAGGTGCAGGCAAATTTTGATTAGATATTTGGATTCAGCATACCTGGGAACATTAAAATTGTGTTTTTCATGAAAATTAGACGAAAAATAGGTTACGCGTTTTTTGCGTAAAATTATGTTATTTTTAAAATGAGACATATATTGTTATAACTTCATAACGGCGTAAGATAATTGTATGGAGTTTTCACTGTTGATCTTGTCTTGCAATTTTCTTCCAATTGATGTCAAGGTCAAAGGTCAAGGTCATGTCCCAGTTTTTTACCTTTGATAAAAAATGCTAATTTTTTAACATTTCTCGTGAAAATGGCGTAGGATTTTCAGTTATTTGTAGGCATTGACATGACAATCATTTTGATACATAGATCAGGGTCATGGGCTCAAAGGTCAAGGTCACAGATGTCCAAGAATACCAAAATAGTTAATTATCTCAAAAACTATAAACTTTTTGTATAGGCATGTATATTGGAATATTGTAGGTATTGGCCTAACGATAATTTTGATATATAGATAAAGGTCATAGGTTCAAAGGTCAAGGTCATAGATGCGAACGAATACTTAAATGGTTAATTATCTCAAAAACTATAAACTTTTTGTATAGGCATGTATATTGGAATATTGTAGGTATTGGCCTAATGATCATTTTGATATATGAATGAAGGTCATAGGTTCAAAGGTCAAGGTCATAGAGTTAAACCAATACTTAAATGGTTAATTATCTCAAAAACTATAAACTTTTTGTATAGGCATGTACATTAGAATATTGTAGGCATTTGCACAACAATCATTTTGATATATGAATGAAGTTCATAGGTTCAAAAGTCAAGGTCATAGATGCAAACTAATACTTAAATGGTTAATTATCTCAAAAACTATAAACTTTTTGTATAGGCATGTATATTGGAATAAGGTATGTATTGGCCTAATGATCATTTTGATATATGAATGAAGGTCATAGGTTCAAAGGTCAAGGTTATAGATGCAAATGAATACTTAAATGGTTAATTATCTCAAAAACTATAAACTTTTTGTATAGGCATGTACATTAGAATATTGTAGGTATTGGCCTATCGATCATTTTGATATATGAATGAAGGTCATAGGTTCAAAGGTCAAGGTCATAGACGCGAACGAATACTTAAATGGTTAATTATCTCAAAAACTATAAACTTTTTGTATAGGCATGTACATTGGAATATTGTAGGCATTTGCACAACAATCATTTCGATATATGAATGAAGGTCAAAGGTTCAAAGGTCAAGGTCATAGATGCAAACGAATACTTAAATGGTTAATTATCTCAAAAACTATAAACTCTTTGTATAGGCATGTATATTGGAATATTGTAGGTATTGGCCTAATGCACATTTTAATATACAGATGTTTTAGCTGTTTATAAATAATATATTGAAGCTAGACTTGAAATATGTTATATATAGCATACTTATATAATAATTATTATAATTAATTTGCAAAAACACTTGCATATTATTGGCCCTTACTGCTGAAAATTTTGATATTCTTTTTTATTAATGTCATTGACCATTGAACCTCTGCATAAGATATGTACTCTTCTTCAGGTGAACGTTAAGGCCCATGGGCCTCTTGTTTTTCTACCACCCCATTTATAGCTGGTGACATCTTGTTATATGTGAAAAATTTTTGCTGGGACATATAACCCCATTTAATCAATCAAGATAATTGACGTATTGCTGGCCATGCCTTTAATGTTCCGACACTGGCTGCCATCACGGTACCAAAGCAGCGTCACGACAACAAATGATATACTAGTGTCAGTGACGTCATTAAATGGCGCAATTCAGGCCGAGTTTTCATTCTTTTTGCATGTAAATCAAGCATCCAGTCATTTGTCAGAACATTGTGGGTGTGGCCAGCGATCTGTCAATTACATTCAAGATATTACATGTTTGTTGTCATTTTAGGGCAAAATGAGTCCAGAAAGAGCTCAAGATGAACGGAATACTAGAGTAGCAAGTGTTCTTACTACACTTGGAAATATTATATGTTCCAGCCCAGTTTGTGAGAAAAATGCAGTGTTTTCCCTGTATCGCCTTATAAGAGAGAGAGAAATCGAAATAGAACAAGCGCAACATGTATGACTACATTTTAATGTGAATTTTTGTCTTATTTTGTGGAAGTATAGATGGCAATTTCCCCAAGAGGCCTCAGTTGCCAAGTGGTTACAAATCACAGCACCTCTCACTGCCATGGTTTAAATCCCATCTGTACAGATCCTAGTGTGAGAAAGTTTGTCCTGTTCACTTCCTTAATGTCATTGGTTATCTCATGGTTACTCTGGATTCCTCGCCCAAACCTTAAACTGACTGCCTTGATATAAGTGAAAAAATCCTTACTGTGATGTAAAACGAAATTGCATTGTCATTTTAGGGCAAATTGAGTCCAGAAAGAGCTCAAGATGAACGGAACACTAGAGTGGCAAGTGTTCTTACGGCATTGGGGAATATTATATGTTCCAGTCCAGTTTGTGAGAAAAAGGCTGTGTTTGCTCTTTGCCAGCTAATAAGAGAGCGAGGAATTGAAATAGAACAAGCTCTAAATGTATGTTTACTATCGTAATTAATATTTGCACTTTTATGGGAATTTTTATTCTCACTTGACGGAAGTATAGAAGTACAAAATTGCTGTATCCCTGAGTGACCATGGTGGCTGAGTGGTCTAAAGTGCATGCTTACAGATCATAATGCCTCTCACTTCCAAGGTTTGAATCCCAATTGGATAGATCCTAGGGCAAGCGTTTTCAGTTCACTTGCTTAAGGTTAGTGGTTATCTTGGGACACTCTGGTTTTCTCACCCAACCTAGAACTTAATGACTGAATCTTAGTTGTGGTGTCGAACATCATTACTCCACTCCATATAGTTTACTCTTTATTTCTGACATTAACATCAGTAGTATAAAGATTTTTATGTTGCCTGCAGGGACATGTAGGGATAATTACTGTGCCCTGAAGTGGAGGCATCTGAGTTGGTTTTCAGATGATACCTCCTGTAAAATTTATCAGATTTTTATGAAACTTATTTAGTATACCGATAACCCCAGTACCTCAGTCAAGTTTGATATGTGACAAATCTGTGAATAATTGATTAGAATACTGCATTCTTATGGCCGATGGTTTGCAGTTAAAAAACCCTTGTTATTATGATCAGATTTGGATGAAATTTGTTCAAGTTGCTTATGTCAAGTTTAGGTATGTGACAGAATTTGTGCACATTTGATGAGGGCACTGCAATCTGATTTGTCAATGGTTTCTAGATGATAACTCTATAAGGTAGCTCATTTGATAGATTGCTCGCTCTGTAAGTGAAAGGTTGTGAGTTCAATTCCTGGCCTGGTCTGACGCAAGACTTGAAAATATGTAGTGACTGTTTTTCGCCAAGCACTCAGCATTAAGAAACGAAAGTCATGGTTCTTTAGGATGGGAATTTAAAGTAAATAAGGCTTAACGGTAGGTGTGGCATGATTAAGAACCCTGCTGTATAATGCTATCACCTGTAGCTAGTGACATCTCGATATAAGTGAAATATTCTTAACTGGGACCTAAAATTCCATTTAACCAACCAACCAACCCCAGTCAAGTTTGATACCAGACAAAATCTGAATAATTAATTATTTTTCCAGAGGTCAATGGTATCCAGCTGTTGATAATTCCAGTAATATTGATCAGATTTGGATGAAATTTGGTCAAGTTGCTTATGTCAGGTTAAGATATATGACGAAATTTGTGCTCATTTGATGAGGGCACTGCAATCTGATTTTGATGAAATTTGTGCTCATTTGATGAGGGTACTGCAATCTGATTTGTCAATGGTTTTCAGATGATAACTCAAGAAGCTAGCTCATTTGATAGAGTGCTCGCTCCCTAAGTGGAAGGTTGTGGGTTTTTTATCCTGGGCCTGGTCTGACCCAAGACTTGAAAGTGGGTAGTGACTGTTCTTTTGCCAAGCACTCAGCATTATGAAATGAAAGTCACGGTTCTTAAAATGAATGAGGTCCTGGCTCAGGGTTGGTGTAGCACAATAAAGATTCCTTCTGTATAGTGCTATCAGCGCAATGCACAGGAAAAATATCTATAGCTGGTGATGTCTCAATGTAAGTGAAATTATTGACTGGGATGTTAAACACCATTACTCAACTCAACTCAACTCATTAAGAAAGTATCCAGATTGTTTTCTTCTACTTAACTAATTTTTTATTTTGTATCTTTTTCAGGTTATTAAGAAGGTGTCCAAGTCACTGTGTTATAAGGATGGTACACACTTTTTGTCTACCCACCTGCCGTATTTACTTCATCAATGGTTAGGACTGGGGTATCCCATAGAGGAATTCCCTTACCAGTTGATGTCAGATTGTACATCTAAAGAGAAGTTTTACAGGTATAGTATAGTTGCATAAAAGGTCACTACTCTTCCATACCTGCCCATGTGAGATAGAGTTTTTCGCCATGTGAGATACGCATATCTCACATGACCACGTGACCTTTAAAAGACAATTACATGACATCATCATGTGGGGAACATTACGTCATATTGTGGGAAAATGACACCCAATTCTTCATAATTTAAAAATTTTGAGCGTGTTTCAAATGTTAATTCTTGGATTTTAGAATGAATAAATTTGTTTTCTTATTCATACATTTTGTATAAACCAAAATCAGGCACATTCTTTTCGATGGTCATATTTATTTTAAAGTAGAACATCGATTACCAAAGTTAGCATTTTCAAATATTGCATCTATGTCGATGTAAATTGTATTTAAAGCAAAATATTGACATTAAAATGGAAGAATTGAAGAAATCCATTATGAGTATCCATGCCAGGATAGGGAAATCTCACCTTTGGGGTTGAACAATTTATTCAGGGACAAGGCTTGCCGAATTTTGATATTTTTGTTAAAAAATTTAAATCGCATTTAAATTTATTCCAGGGACTACTTCCTACTGATCATACCAGAGCTGATAATGAGGAAAGATATTGCTGTTGCCAAGGAAATAGTGGCAGTTATGAAAGAGGACTGGGTAACAGTTGTAAAGGAGTGTATTCCCATCATTATTGTCCACATCATACCGTTGTTTGCTGCGACTCGAAGTGGAGAACTGTCTGCGGATGAACATGTTAGAAGGCGTACCTCTCACGCCTCAGCATGTTATGACCTTCTGATAAAGGAGGTCACAAAAGAAGTAAGCTTTGTTGTACAATGCATGTATGTCAAATTTTTGAAAATTTAAATATTTAAAATTTTATAGCTGCCTCTATATATATAGGGTCACCAAAGAATTAACTTTTGTAGTTCACTTTTTCAAATTTTTAATTGTAAAATGTAAAAATTTAAATATTTCAAATTTTACTTACCACCTCTGTATTTTATTTCACCACAATCATGGTTCCAGTCACAAGTAGGGGCTTCAGTGGTCGGTCAAGAGAATTTTTTCAAAACTTTGGACAAAACATATATTTTACTTTTGGCATCTCTTGTTTATGTTTGATAATAGGCTGTAGAAGAGTCCATTGTTAGCAGACAGTGTGAGATTGTTGTCAATGTCTTAATATGACTGACTAGATAAACATCCATCTCCATTCAAACAGGAGATAATAAAGATTTTAGTCTATAATTTTGTGGCATGTTCTTTTAAAGCTCATTTTTCAGAAACCTTTCTTTTATATATTTTTTTAATTTTAGATTGTAGAAAAGATTATTTTGTTATTTTGGTATATCTTTTGTGACATGTACCATTAAGCTAATTTTTGAGAACCCACTTTATTACATTTGCTTTAATTCTAGGCTGTAGATAAGTCCATTGTTAGCAGACTGGATGAGATTGTGGTTAATGTACTGATGTGTCTGTATGACCCAAATGAGGATGACTTTATACAAACTGGACACTTAAGGTTGGTACTAGAAAATTTAAATAGAGCACAATTCTGTAAACCAACTTTTATTCGCAGATATTATCTTTTGCGATTACTTAATTACATAGCTCAGTTGGTAGAGTACTCACTCCTTAAGTGGTAGGTCGTGGGTTCAAACCCTGACTGGGTCTGACGCACGACTTGAAATTGGGTAGTGGCTATTCTTTCACCAAGCACTTGGCATTATGAAATGAAAGTCATGGTTCTTCGGATGGGAACTTAAAATAAACTGTGTCCTGTGTCGCGGAAGGCATGGCAAAATAAAAACCCTGCTGTATAATGCCATCAGCGCAACACACAGGCAAAATTTTTGCGCTTTTATAGCTGGTGATCTCTCAATATAAGTGAAATAATCTTGAGATGTTAAACACCATTACTCAACTCCAGTCAAACTGAAGATAAACAAATTTTGATTGATGGCTTTTGTGGCATCAAAAAAGCGCATTTCTCAGAAACATGTCTTTCTCTTTAATTTTGTGAGTATATAATTTCTTAATTCAGTGTATGTTTTATTTACATTGCAGAAATCTAGACCCTGAACCGAATCCTCCGTGTTACAATATGTACATGACTAGAACAACCCTGGATTACTTGACACATAGTTTCTCTGGTAAAAAAACACTGGTAGAAGTACTGTCTAAAACTCAGGTATAAAAGAAATTAGACATGGTCACAATTTTCACACCATACTTGCCTATCCTTATGATTTTTTCACCATACTTGCCTACCCTTACAATTTTCACACCATACTTGCCTATCCTAACAATTTTTTACACCATACTTGCCTACTCTTACAATTTTCACACCATACTTGCCTACACTTACGATTTTCACACCATACTTGCCTACCCCTAGGATTTTGGCATAAGTTGTACGAGTTTGAAGTCAATTTTATGACCTTACAATTGCCAATTAAGACTTAAAAACTAAAAATGAAAATCTGATAATTTTCGTAGAGTTGAAACAGTTATCTCTTGCTGCGTAGATTCAAGTGTGAGAAAGTTGGTTTGTTAGCTTGCTGATAGTCAGTGTTTTTCTGTGGGTACTCATTTTTAGAGTCCACCATCCAAAAACTGACCACCTTGATATACAGTACAGACCAGTCAAAAGTTTTAACACTGGACTAACGAAAATGAATCAAAACTTGGCAGCCAAGTGGTCGAAATATGGGTACATTTTAACAGAAAAGCTACCGAAAGAATAAGATTACAACTGCCAAGATATTGGAACCAGGGACCTATCTGATCTGCCAATTTGGCACTTAACTGTCAGCTTAGTGATAAACTTTGGACAGACCTATACTGTAAGTGAAAGAATTGTGACTGGGGCATATAACTCCATTATCTCCAATTAACAGTCTAGATTTGATCTGAAAGATATTTTTATCCCCTTCCTTTCGCAGAAAGAGGGGATATAAAATTTGAATTTCAATCTGTCCTTCCATATTCTTGTCTGCTAATTCTCAAAAACTATGAAGAACTATTTCACGAAACTTGGTGCAAAGAATCAACATAGATAGAAGATGTGATTTTCCTAATTCAAGTTGGCTTGCTCATTTCCCTTGGAGTTATGGCCCCTTAAACATGCAAATTACAAAAAAGAACCTGCTGGCGGGAGATCCTAATTCACTGATGAAAGTATCAACATTGATAGTAGATATCTTAAACTCGAGTTGGCTTGCTCATTTCCCTTGGAGTTATGACCCCTTGAACATGCAAATCACAAAAAAGAACCTGTTGACGGGAGATCCTAATTTACTGATGAAAGTATCAACATTTATATAGATATCTTTAACTCAAATTGGTTTGCTTATTTTCCTTGGAGTAATGGCACTTCATTGAAATTAATTATTGTATCTAACTCATCTTTTTTCAAATATTATTTTTTTAAGGATTCCATTCAGAAGATACTGCTGGATCTATCAGTGAGGATGATGAAGGAACACAGACTACACGAGAAGAGACGTATCTTGTTGATGTACAGAGTATTTTGTAAGCTACTTCTACGAGAATTCGCTAATCAGCTTGGTGGGAGTTTAGTGTTTGTCCTCCGAGAAATGATATACAGACTGATCTATGTCATTCAGGATATGAATAGAATAGAGAGGTAGGTCAAAGCAACCATGAATTCCCTGGTGGAAGTTCACGTGTCTAACCTAACTTGTCGGTTTCAAAGTTTTTACTTTGCTTCTGGATTGTGATTCTGACATGGATTAATATGTTTGTTTTTGATTATGTTGTGAATATCATCAGCAATTGATTGTCGGTCCATGTCAGGGCAGCGTTACTAATAATCAATCACAAGATTAATAATCTATCATCACCTACATTGGCAAATATTTTCAGGATTGTAGTAGAGTCTGTATTATTTCTGTTGTATTTTGAAACAATTCTATATTGATGATGTCATATTGATTGTGACGTTATGGTGTGTTTTGAAGGGGTGGGATATGATGTTTTCAGAGGGATAAAAGATGTTTTCTCCACCTTGATCACATGACCCAACAGTTCAATCAAATTGCAGATTGTATAGTATTTTTTAATGAGGTATAATAATATGTTGTATTGTAGGCAGAATACAAGAGAGAAAGACTACAGTGTAAATATAACATGTATGGCTTTAGAACTACTCAAAGATATTTGTGTGACCAGTATTGAAGCATATCCAGAGGTAAATGTAATTCTTGTATTCTTTTATGCTTGACACATACAATCTTAACTTTTATAACTCATTGTACATGTTGTAATGGACTTCCAACTTTTTTAGCTCACACATGTCACCAGGGAATCTATCCATTTTACTGGTGCAAACAATCGACTGCATTAATTGGACCTCTTTGACTAAATCTGATTCAATGAGAAAATAAAGGGCATTCTGGATGAGACATGATTACTTACGAACACTAAATTGATGACATCACAATTATTTATCCAAGAACGTCAACAAAATTTTCATTTTCAGAAGGCATGGAGGGTTGCATGAAAACTGAACAGTTGATGCAAATATTTGTTTTAAAATTGTGTTTTATGTTGCAAATGTGTGAGAAAAAGAATCCTTTACCAACAATAGTGTAAGACAGATATCTCAAACTGGGATAAATATTTTTAATGTGCAGAACTCACTAAAGCTAGAATTAAAAGCAAGAAGGAAGATGTTGGTGCTTGTCCTACTTAGTTTATTTATGTAATGCTTGCTCAATGTACCTTAAACGATGTTGAAAAAAACATTAAATTTTCTTGAAATATAAATACATGTATAAAGAAATAATGCTAACATTACTTGACTATTTCCAGGAATTTCAGAAATACTTGTGTTTCTTGGTTAGCAACCTTGTTACCTTAGCAACAGAATGTCCAGGCGATGTTGAAGATGAAGTAAGTTTATTTTACTTGCATGTACCTATTTTAACAATATTAAACTTTGAAATAATTTCAATGTGAACTCTTTCAACTGATTTGATAGGAAAAACTTGCAGTTATTTTAATTTATTTATGGTAATTTATCATCCCCCACCTTTGGAAGAAAGAGGGTATCTTTAATTTGAGTTTATGTCTGTCCTTCCTACCGTCCAGAATTCTTGTCTGTTCAATTTTTCCAAAACTATGAAGTACTATTTCATGAAACTTGGTAGCAAAGCATCAACACTGATAAGAGATGCGCACATTGTTGAAAAAAAAACCTGCTGGCGGGGATCCTAATTCATGGAATTTATTTGTTTTAATATGAAATTCCATTTCTATTTCATCCACCATTCCAGAACTGGTTGCCTGGATTTAAGTGAAATGATCTTTGCTACAGCCTGAAACACCATCAGTTCACTATACTCCTCTCCATTTCTATGTATGTGTACATCTAAGTTGTTGAGATTAAGCATATGCAGGGCTCTCAATGTACTCAAATCCAGTAGGTCAGACCAATTTTATTTCACAAAAAAGTCAAATCTATATAGGTCTTGACATGCATTTGAATTTCATTAGTTGAGAGTCCTATATGTGTCCAAATTTAGACTTAAGAAAATTTTATTAAAACCCACGACCTCCTACTTACGGAGCGAGCACTCTACCAACTGAGCTACCACATTGGTGACAGTATGCTGTAATCTACTTCACTTTTGCTTCCTTTTTATTTTTCCATCCTGGTTTTATTTTCTTCATTATAACTTAGTTGAATTCACCGATTATTCTGTTAAGTCTATTTTTTCAGTGTTTCTCTCTCTTTTATTTTTACAGGCAAAAAGAATCTTACATTTGATAATTTTGGATAATTATAAATCATTAAAGGAAGGTATTCTGTCCTTGGATCCATTTCCTGATGATGAAGCCTGGAAAAATATGTCAAAAGTGTATCGGAAACTCAAAATGGAGAAAGGACCATCAACACTGCAAAAGGTAGAATATAATTGTGTGTATATGAATTAAAATTGTTATTTTGTTCCCGAAAAGGAAGGGTACAAATGTCCCTATAACCTACCAAAAACCTGTATAACACATTATTTTACCCTTTGCTGTTAAGTTCTTCTTGAATTAATAGAATTATGAAAATTCTCAACTCTAAGAATAAAACCATTTGTGATTCTGAAGCTAAAGAATAAGTTCCTGTTTTGATATAAAATATTCTGACAGTAAGTGTTATTTCTGTTTCCATGCTCTCTATATATTGCTATAAGACAAGGTGCCCCTTTGGAGTCTCAGGTTTTTTAACCAGACTATAATTGTGACATCATGTGTATTGACATTTGTCAAAATGCTCAGAAAGTAAAACGAAGCTGGATTGTATGCAAATGGTTAGATCAATTAAAATATGACATTTTATGATACATGGAAATTTGGAATAACAAACATGGTGATTTTTTATCAACATGAACACAATTTGAGGTATTGTACCTTTTAAAAAGCATCTTTTAGTGATTTCTTTACACTGGACGAAAAAAAACATACTGCTGTTGTTATAAAATAGATCATACTGCCCCAAAAATTTGACCACACATGCTTGCTAAAGAATATGGACCCATACATATAAGTACATGAAATATGGTTTGTTTTGTTGGAAGATTTTAAATTTAATTGAAGTGAAAATTAATATTCTGTGATTGTATTAATATTAGTGTCTATGTTTGTAGTAAAAATTATAATTTAAGTAAAGCCACATGGATATGAATTAGCTTACATCCCACAGATTACCTTGTGCACTTTGATCATATTTAATTTGTTGGTGGATTTAAATTAATGGTACAGTAACTGCTACTTATTGTGAAAAATAGTTTAAATTAGTACACCTCTATATTTAATAAGTTCACAGTGTCTTTTATTTCATATAAGAAATTTAAAACTTGTTTTCAGGATATTGAGAATTTTTTGTCATCAGAAAATACTGGAAACAGATTGGAGGGATTACGATATCTTTGTGACCGTTTAGCTGAGAATAAAACATCAATCAGTGATCTAGCACATATACATGCTGGTAAGTTTGTAAGCAGTATAAAAGTTTATACAAACTTTATTTTCATATACAGTCGAACCCGGTTAATCTCATAGGCTCCGTGATTCAAAATTCTATGCGATTAACCGATATATGCGATTAACCGATAAGCAAGGATAACCGATGTCGGTACTCGAGACGCATGCCGTGGGGGGGGGGGGGGGCATCTGCATCTACAGAAACTGTTGTCATCAAATACAATGTACTTGTATATAATTTCAGAATAAGTAACATGTCCACACTTCTTGTGTTGAACAAAAAGAAAGACGATAATCCCGAAAATAAAATAATTTAAAAAGTGTTTGTTGTTGTCGTTTTTTTAGCCACGAGTTGAATGGAATAAAACTTCATAACTTCCGTTTTCAGAGTATTACTAAGAAGTGTAACATGTGCTCGATAATGTGTCATGAAACGGCATCTACATCAAGTTATTAAAACGATATTTTTTTAAAATAATTTTATTAAGTTGTAATAATTTTTAAGTTGTAAAATAAGAAACTTAGGGAAAATTGCATGAAAATAAATTCCGTCTATTGGTGAAGTAACTTAACTGAACTTTTTGTAAGTTCCTTCTTTTTTCGGATCACCATCAAAGATCGTGATGAACGACATTAGAACTTTTTCTAATTATAAAAGCAGTTTTTATTCCAAACGTTGTTATTTTAATAATCAAAGTGTTGTCTCCTGTGATCATAGAATAATCCCCGATGTTTACTTTACTATCATTGGTTTCATTTCTTAACCTACCACTGTGTTTTTTTAACAATTAAAATTATAACTGACATATGTCACTGAAGTTACTGCTGTTTGTGTCAGAATATTTACACAATAGAAACTTCAAACAGCTCTAAATGGCTAATCGGAATGACCCATTGTAAATAAGTTAAACACCTGAGTTCTGTTAGGTTTTGTGTCATCGGCGATACACATTTTAGTAAGTTTCCGATAAGGGAGACAAACCAATAAAATATTCAAAATGGCGTCTGTTTTACTGGAGTACCGCGATGTTCAGAAAGAAGGAAAAAATACAAAACACAAACAAGTAAACACAATTTATACAACATATTTTATTCATTAAATAAAAATGTTCTTGTACGTCTGCATAATATACATATTTGATACTTTCCCTCGATAACGGTGACGATCTTGGGTTTGTCACAAAACCTGGAAATGAAATGAAGTGCACATGGTATTTTGAAGAAAAATTAGGATTTTTTTAAAAAAAATCCTAGGGTTTTGGGATCGGGTCGGGAAATTTTCTATGCGATTAACCGGAGTTGGGCATTTTTGGCTATGCAATTATGCGGGTAATTTTCAATAGAATAAATAAGAAATGGTTTTGGATTTCAAAATCCTATGCGATTAACCGATTTATGCAATTATCCGATATGCAATTAAGTGGTTTCGACTGTATTGGGGTTCGCCGCTGTACCACATGATACCCCCTAACGTTTGTGTGGAACACTTATTTTCATTGGATATGGAATCGCAAAGACGACATCATTCCAGGAATCTGTGACACTGACATTTACCAAAATGTTCCACACAAATGTTCAGAGGCATTGATCACCTGATACAGCGGTGATCCCCATCACCAATATTTGAATTATGAAAGTTGAAGAAAAGAGGTTTTATCTTTTAATAGGTAATTTAGTGCAAGATGGTGAAGACCTGCAAAGAACTTTGAAAGAAAAATAGTTAGAAGTAAATAATTTTGGCAAGCTTTACTGTATAGACATTGACTTTATAGACATTTTGTCTTCATATGGCGTGGTCAATGTAGCAAGTTATACTTTATTTATATGTGCTGTCTGTGTCTCATTGTGATAGCATCATAATTTATTTTGAGTTTCCAAAATCTTACTATACTTTACCTTATGCTGGGAACACAAGGCTTATCGTTTCAAGTATGTTTTAATTTAATTTATCTTACCTTAAGTTTCCAAATTCTTGCCATACCTTACAATTAACGTATCGCTGGCCATGCCTTTTATGTTCCGACACTGGCCACCATCACGGTACCAAGGCAGCGTCACGGCAACTGATTATGTACAGTGTCAGTGGCGTCATTAAATGGTATAATTCAGGCTGAGTTTTCATTCTTTTTATTAATTTGTGAGTAATTCAAGCATGCAGGGTCTTTGTCGGAACATTGTGTTGTGGGGTCGCAAGGCATATCATTTCAAGCATGTTGTCATTGTATGTTTTTCATTTTACTTCTAGATAACATGACAGGTTCCTTGCTGTGTAATCTGATTTGTAAACTGCTAGACATGGGAAAATCTTCAAACAGAGAAGTTAAATTACAGATATCACAATGCTTGGGTACCATTGGACCAGTAGACATGTCGGCCATTACTATACCACAATCCTCAGAGTTGCCAGGACTACAGAAAGTCATATCCTGTTTTGAAGATGAAACACAACTGAAGAATTATTGTAGGATCTTCTTTCTACTAAACCAGTATTTAGTGGACCAGGAGTATGTATTTTGTTTTCTGATAATAATACAGTCAAACCTGTCTATAAAGGTCATCAAAGGGAACCAGTAAAAGTTGCCTTTATGGGCAGGTGACCTTATATACAGGTTCAAATAATATGAATAAAGAACAATTGGGATACAATTCTACCAGCATTTTTAAGCAGGTGGTCCTTATATAGAGGTGGCCTTTAAGGCAGGTTGGACTGTAAATTATAATGTTAAGGCCTTTATCACTTGTGTCTCTCACTACCCATAAAGGTTCAGATACTACTTGGACAGATTTAAAAGTAGGGAAGTTTGTTTACAGAAGTTTGCTGGTTTTACCTCTATACTTCAGTATCCTCTACCATTCTAGAGCTGATAACTGTCTCAGTATAAGTGAAACAATCATGACTTGGGCATGGGTGGAGATGGCCAAGTGGTACTGTCTCTGGCTTTCGAAGTTAAGGGTTTTGGGTTGGAACCTCAATCAAGACTTGGAAATTTTCTGAGATGATTTTCATCTATCCATATTAGAGCTGTAAAAAGCTTGATACTAGAATAGTCTTTCAGATGAGACTCAAAATCGAGGTTCAGTATCTCGGTGCATGCTAAAGACACCTCTGTAGAGTTCGAAAAGAGTAGGCCAGTTGTGGCCACTACAGAGGGCGCTTAAGCGCACCACAAGCGCTTTAAACCGATCTAGTAATATATTCCACCTGTCATTTTATCCTTGTGCTTGAATTCTTCCATACTTATCTAGCAACATTAATCCATTACTTGTTTAGCAACATTAATCCATTACTTGTTTAGCAACATTAATCCATTACTTGTTTAGCAACATTAATCCATTACTTGTTTAGCAACATTAATCCATTACTTGTTTAGCAACATTAATCCATTACTTATTTAGCAACATTAATCCATTACTTGTTTAGCAACATTAATCCATTACTTGTTTAGCAACATTAATCCATTACTTGTTTAGCAACATTAATCCATTACTTATTTAGCAACATTAATCCATTACTTGTTTAGCAACATTAATCCATTACTTATTTAGCAACATTAATCCATTACTTGTTTAGCAACATTAATCCATTACTTATTTAGCAACATTAATCCATTACTTGTTTAGCAACATTAATCCATTACTTGTTTAGCAACATTAATCCATTACTTGTTTAGCAACATTAATCCATTACTTATTTAGCAACATTAATCCATTACTTGTTTAGCAACATTAATCCATTACTTATTTAGCAACATTAATCCATTACTTGTTTAGCAACATTAATCCATTACTTATTTAGCAACATTAATCCATTACTTGTTTAGCAACATTAATCCATTACTTATTTAGCAACATTAATCCATTTTCTTTATTGCTTTGAATATGACTGGTTATAGATTTGAAAGATTATGCTTTAAGATTTCAAAGTCATAATAACAAGACCTTTCCCAATTTCCACTCTTTAGTATTGGAATTGCTAGGTTTTCACCACAAATTTAAAATCATTAGTAGCCAAATTTCCAAACTTTGTGAAAATATAGTCTTTTTTAATTTTTTTTCACAAATTTGCTGAAATACATGCAAGTTACTTTTTTAAAGAATTTCTGAGAAATTCTTGGCTAATGGCTATTTTGGTTACTATAGAAACAGAAACAGGATTGGTTATACTATCTGATTTAATCTATGCACATGTCTGTACTCTTTATCAAGGCTTATATAAAAGAATTTTTTTACCCCCCACAAACTTGTTTGAGGGGTATATAGGTCTGTCTGTCTGTCTGTTCATGTAAAATTGTGTCCGGGCCATAGCTGTTTGGAGGACTGTCATTAAACTTCACATGAATAAACTTTATGGTCCAAAGGTGTGTCATGACCATGAGCCAAGGTCAAGGTCGTGGAAAAACATTAAATGTTGGAGTGGGGTATTTGGCTCTCAAGAGACAATTCTAGTTTTAACTAATTTATCTGGAAAGTCTTCAAGAATACCGTTACTGTTTTTCAGCATAGATGTAGTACAGGCCACAGCTTCAGTATTAAAGTCTATGTTGAGTACAGAAACAGGAGTGAAGTTTGGAATATTGTACAGAAGGCGACTTGATACCAATGACCAGCTGTTTAAGTATCTACATCCATTCACATCTGGGAAGAAAAAGGTACATTTGTACATAAAACTCTTTGATTATGCCATGCCACACATAGTACCAAGGTGTCATGTGGTGCCTTCGAATTCTTCTTATGAACAGGTGTGTGTCATTTTGTTCCATGGTGGTTTCCTGATGATTACATTGGAATAGATAAAAGAATTTTGTAGAATTTGAGTAATATGAAATACAAGTCAAGTTTAATTTTCAGCTCAACCCTGGTTTTTTTAGTTTAAAAAATAAACTGACCAAAACTTGAATATAGGTAGTGACAGTTCTTTGAAATGAAATTCGCATGTTTTTTGGAAGAGACCTCAAAAACATTTCCTGTGTCACGGCAGGCCTAAATGCACTGCAAACTTAAAGAATTAATGCTGCTTCACTCATCACTGATGGTATCTTGATATAAGTCAAATATTTTTGTCTGGGATGTAAAACCCTGTTCAATCAATCATGTTTTATTAAATGTATTAAACCAGTTTAACTTTCTTGATAGAATTTTATTGGTATCCCAGCAAGAGATGGAAGCTTGGGAAATTTTTGCCAGGAAGTTGATAACCAGGAATTATGGGTACCATCAGAAGAATACAATCATAAAACTTGGATATGTAACTTGTCGTGTAAACTGATTCAAAGTGGAGCTGTAAAAGATGAACTTCTGGCATACCTAGATCCAATCTGTGCAAGGAAGGTAAGGCTTTGTTTTCAACATATAATCATAAAAATTTTCCAGTGATTTTCCATTTTTAGCTCACCTGAGCCAAAGGCTCAAGTGAGCTTTTCTGATCACAATTTGTCCGTTGTCTGTCGTCGTCGTCGTTGTTGTCGTCGTAAACTTTTCACATTTTCGACTTCTCCTCTGAAAGTACTTGGCAGATTTCAATGAGACTTGGTCAGAAGCATGTCTGGGTCGGTGCAATTCAGATTTGTTCGTGGCGTTGCCATGGCTACCATAACTAGGTCAAGGTGACCTAGGGGTGCAAAAATCTTAAAAAATCTTCTTCTCCGAAAGTATTGTTTGGAGAAAAAATCTGATGAAATATTTGGCTTCTCTAGGGTCTTAAGCCTATAGTTTGTTCATTTTGTGAAATTCGGTCGAAAAATGGGTTACGCGTTTTTGCGTTTAATTTGAAAAAATCGTAAAATAGCTTCAAATTGTTATAACTTGACTACTTGACCAGATAATGACATGGGGTTTTCAGTTTTGACATCTTCTTGTTAGTATCTTCAAAATGAGGTCAAGGTCAATTGTGAAGGTCGTGACCTAATTTTTTTTACCTCTGATTATAATTATTATCTCGAAAACTATAAACTTTTTGTATAGTCATGTATATTAGAATGTTGTAGGTATTGATACAACGATCATTTTGATGTATAGAAAAAGGTCATGGGTTCAAAGGTCAAGGTCACAGATGCGAAACAATACCAAAATGGTTAATTATCTCGAAAACTATAAACTTTTTGTATAGGCATGTATATTAGAATGTTGTAGGTATTGATACAACGATCATTTTGATGTATAGAAAAAGGTCATGGGTTCAAAGGTCAAGGTCACAGATGCGAAACAACACCGAAATGGTTAATTATCTCGAAAACTATAAACTTTTTGTATAGGCATGTATGTTAGAATGTTGTAGGTATTGATACGACGATCATTTTGATGTATAGAAAAAGGTCATGGGTTCAAAGGTCAAGGTCACAGATGCGAATCAATACTGAAATGGTTAATTATCTCGAAAACTATAAACTTTTTGTATAGGCATTTATATTGGAATGTTGTAGATATTGATACAACGATTATTTTGATGTATAGAAAAAGGTCATGGGTTCAAAGGTCAAGGTCACAGATGCGAAACAATACCGAAATGGTTAATTATCTCGAAAACTATAAACTTTTTGTATAGGCATTTATATTAGAATGTTGTAGGTATTGATACAACAATCGTTTTGATGTATAGTAAACGGTCATGGGTTCAAAGGTCAAGGTCACAGATGCGAATCAATACTGAAATGGTTAATTATCTCGAAAACTATAAACTTTTTGTATAGGCATGTATAATTATAATGTTGTAGGTATTGATACAACGATCATTTTGATGTATAGAAAAAGGTCATAGGTTCAAAGGTCAAGGTCACAGATGCGAAACAACACCGAAATGGTTAATTATCTCGAAAACTATAAACTTTTTGTATAGGCATGTATATTAGAATGTTGTAGGTATTGATGCAACGATCATTTTGATGTATAGAAAAAGGTCATGGGTTCAAAGGTCAAGGTCACAGATGTGAAAACAATACCGAAATGGTTAATTATCTCGAAAACTATAAACTTTTTGTATAGGCATGTATATTAGAATGTTGTAGGTATTGATACAATGATCATTTTGATGTAAAGAAAAAAGTCATTGGGGTTTAGTATTTACGTTTACTTTAAATCTATCAGCTAGCCATTAGTTATCAGGTGAGCGTATAAGGCCCATGGGCCTCTTGTAGGAATTTTTGTTAGCAAGACTATCATTTTCTATCAAAAACTTCACATCTCATTCCCAAAAAAGCCTTTTTTTCAATGAGTGGAGTAGAATAATGGTACAATGAATTGATGGAGAAAAACATAAAAGATATGGATTTTGGAACTTCATGATAGTGTTGCAGTAACAGTGTTGCAGAGTTATTGAGGGGAATTAAAACAAGATTTTTACTGTATGTTACTAACTTTCTGTGCACTTTTTATCCCCTACCTTTTAAAGTTTCAGTTTCCAATATTTGTCACTTAACATACATGGGAGATCTCTTGATTATCATCATGGAAAACAGCATTGGACCATCCGTCTGTCTGTCCTTCTGTCTATCCTTCAGTACAAAATTCTTGTCTGTGCAAAATCTCTAAGACTATGAGGGACTATTTCTCGAAACTTGGAGCAAAGTATCAACATAGATAGGAGATGCCCATATATTTATGGCCTTTTGAACAGAAGTGCAATTCACAAAAAATAACCTGCCTGCTTGTTCAATTAAGCTAGAGTAAAAAAGAACTTCCTCTTTGGCAATTGTACAATGAAGCAGGTGTGAAGAAGTTTCAGTATATTTTGAATATCCCTTTACATCTATCAATGCAAATTTTATGTTTTAATGATGTCTGCATTCTGATTTGATATGTCATTTGTATTCTTGTCATTACTGTGAAATCATTTATATTTTCGTGGTGTCCAATTTTCTTGACTCTTTGAAGAAATATTATTTAGTAGGGATTGTAAATTTGAGGTTTGTAGTTTCTCGTTTAAGGTAAGTATACAATATATGATCAAGATAATGTTTTGTTGACATGTAAATTACTGGGTTTTGTTTCCCACAAAAACACAGAAAATTGGAATGCCATGAAAATGATTGATTTCACAGTATTTTATATAATTTTCACATGTTTCAGGTTGATTTTTGTGTAGCTGTATTACCACTATTGATACATGACATATTGGTACAAGGTACAGATGAGCATAAAAATGTCCTATCCCAACAAGTGTCAAATGTATTTGCTTCACATTGTATGTCAAGTAGTGGAACAACCAGTAGAGCTTCAGGTAAAACATTTATATTACATAAAACAAACACAAATATACCTGTCCATACTTAAAATCAAAATTCAAAAACATGGAAAATGTAAAAAAAAATAGAAATACCTATTCATGTCCAGATCACAATCCAAAAAGCACAGTAAAAATTAAAAACAAACATACCATTCTATATCAAAATCATGATCCCAAAAGCAAAGTAAAAATGAACAACAAACATCCATGCCCAAATTACAATCCCAAAAGCACAAAAAATAAAAAACAAACATACCAATCTATGTCAAAATCACAATCCCAAAAGCACAGTAAAAATCAAAAACAAACATACCAATCTATGTCAAAGTCACGATCCCAAATGCAAAGTAAAAATAAAAAACAAACATACTTGCACCAATCCATGCCCAAATTACAATCTCAAAAGCAAAGTAAAAACTGCGAAAGCTGGCATATTGAGATAAACACATGAACTTCCACCAGGGATGTGAGTCTAGTTGCTTCAGAAGAGTAAACCAGTCCTATTATCTAGCTTGTAACAGCTGTCGCATGTAAAATGAAAATTGATAATGATAGGAACATACATGTAGAACTATGGGATGTCAAATATATTCAATTTTTAATTTGGTACATCAAGTTATATGCAAGAAACTCGATACAGACAAACCAGTCTAAAACACAATCTGTCCAAGAGAATTCCAACCTCATAATGTTGCCCTTATAAAAAGTATGCCTTTATAAACACCTCAAATAAATTCAGCTTCATTGTGCATTGACATATCACTGGCCATACCTTTATGGTCCGACACTGGCCGCCATCACGGTACCAAAGCAGCGTCATGGCAACTAATGACATACTAGTGTCAGTGACATCATTAAAAGGCACAATTTAGGCAGAGTTTTCAATTTTTGAGTGTAATTCAAGCATGTCGGGCCTTTGTCAGAATATTGTGAGCATGGCCGGTGATCTGTCAGTTGCACTATGGCATGAATATAGAAAATATTAATAAGCATCTTGCTTGTTTTATAGACATGAGTAATATATGTATGAACAAAGATTCCATCAGAGCCATGTTAGATGTTGCACAGTATCTACGGCAACAACCAAGGCCAAGACAAAGGTAAGACAACCAACATTACTAATATGCAAAGGAAATAGCATGAAAAAAAGTTAGTTTACATTTACTAAAAAGCAATGGAAACTTTAATTTTTGGGTTGTCAGAGGCACCGTAAGTGCCATACCTACTCTTTCTTACTTAGGCCATATCTACTCCATCTTAATTAGGCCATATAAAATCTATTCTTAGATTTTCATTCTCACCTGCCCCACTTTTTTCCGCCCACCAGATTTTTTTATTCTCAATTTTTGTTTTTGTGAGACGGATCCAGTATTAAATGATGGTTGTATGTGTCTGATTTGTATTTCTTTTTAATCTGAAAATAACAAAATAATATGCACCCCCTCCCAATTTTTTTTTTTAATGATAAAAATCTAGGAATTAATTTTATATGGCCGTCTGTTCCCAAAACATAAATTTTTTACTCCATTTCTTCCACTAACATTGTTTCTGCCCCTTTTCTTTAGAATTAAACAGATCTTAATGAAACTTAAGATGGACAAATATTTGAAGGAGTAGATGTTCCATTGTCATTTAGTATTTTGATCATGCACATGAGAAAACATGGATTTCCAAGTCGGGGTTTCTTTTGGGGTACACTTTTGAAATAGCATCTGATTTCAAATATAACTGGTTAAATATTTTATTATTTTCAGTCGTAGAGTATTGACAGCATGGGACAATAACTTCTGGTTAGATATAAACTACCTGCATGTGGCCAAGGCTGCACTATATTGCTCTGCCCATTTTACAGCTGTCTTATATGCAGAAATATGGTGTGACACCAAAAGGTAAGTCTAGTAATGATTTAGATCCCTGTATGTGAAAAATACACATATACAAATATACATTAACTTTGATGAAATATAGATCTTATTAAATAATTGAAGACTTCTTGTGATTTCATTTTGTTGTTTTTAATTGAAATACCAAATTCTTGAACTCATACTGCAAAAATAAAAATAAAAATCTATTGACGTGATTAATTTTAACTTGTTCAGCCCCAATTGGGATGAATAGATCTTCATTTTCCGTGGAGAATGGGTCCTGTATTTTGCACCAAAATAAGACCAGAAAAAAATTATTAAAATGTTCCTTACCAACTGTTATAGTTCTTTTTTTTTTTTTTGCTGAGGTTTGAATGGTTTTTAGCTCACCTGCCGAAGCCATGTGAGCTTATGGCATGATAAAGCATCCGTCAGTCCGTCCGTCCGTCCGTCCGTAAACTTTAATCTTCTCCTCTGAAACTACTGGGCCAATTTGAACCAAATTTGGTGTGGAAGGTCCTTGGGTGGTAATGAGTAAAAATTGTGTTCGGTGTTACCGCCCCTTATCCAAGATGGCTGCTGTTACTATAAATAGCAAAAACAAATAATTTGTTGTTTGAGATTTATTTGTGGGCCGATTTAGTTCAAATTTGAAATATAGAAAGTAGATGTCTGGCCATTTAACATATAAAACGGGTTTTTCCGTAAATATTTTCATTGCTACGATATTAGCAGAATATGCAAATTAGGTGTATTTTTAGCATGATTCTTTGAAAATCTTCTTCTCTGAAACTGCTGGGCCAATTTGAACCAAATTTGTTGTGGAAGGTCCTTGGGTGGTAATGAGTAAAAATTGTGTTCGTTTGTTTAGCCGCCCCTTATCCAAGATGGCTGCTGTTACTATAAATAGCAAAACACATAATTTGTTGTTTCAGATTTATTTGTTGGCCGATTTCATTCAAATTTGAAATATAGAAAGTAGATGTCTGGCCATTTAACATATAAAACGGGTTTTTCCGTAAAAAATTTCGTTGCTACGATATTAGCGGAATATGCAAATTATGTGTATTTTTAGCATGATTCTTTGAAAATCTTTTTCTCTGAAACTGCTGGGCCAATTTGAACCAAATTTGTTTTGGAAGGTCCTTGGGTGGTAATGAGTAAAAATTGTGTTCGGTTTTGCCGCCCCTTATCCAAGATGGCTGCTGTTACCATAAATAGCAAAAACACATAATTTGTTGTTTTAGATTTATTTGTTGGCCGATTTCGTTCAAATTTGAAATATAGAAAGTAGATGTTTGGCCATTTAACATATAAAACGGCTTTTTCCGTAAAAATTCTCGTTGCTACGATATTAGCGGAATATGCAAATTAGGTGTATTTTTACCATGATTCTTTGAAAATCTTCTTCTCTGAAACTGCTGGGCCAATTTGAACCAAATTTGTTGTGGAAGGTCCTTGGGTGGTAATGAGTAAAAATTGTGTTCGGTTTAGCCGCCCCTTATCCAAGATGGCTGCTGTTACTATAAATAGCAAAAACACATAATTTGTTGTTTCAGATTTATTTGTGGGCTGATTTTGTTAAAATTTGAAATATAGAAAGTAGATGTCTGGCCATTTAACATATAAAACGGGTTTTTAGCTCACCTGACCGAAGGTCATGTGAGCTTATGGCATAGCGCAGCGTGTGTATGTGCGTGTGTGCGTGTGTGCGTGCGTGCGTGCGTGCGTGTGTGCGTGCGTCGTTAACACCTATTTTCGACTTCTCCTCTGAAACTACTGGACAGGTTTTAATGAAACTTTGTCAGAAGTATATATGGGCCGGTGCAATTCAGATTTGTTCGTGGCGTTGCCATAGCTACCATAACTAGGTCAAGGTGACCTAGGGGTGCAAAAATCTTAAAAAATCTTCTTCTCTGAAAGTACTGATTGGAGAAAAAATCTGATGTGATATTTGGCTTCTCTAGGGTCTTAAGCCTATAGTTTGTTCATTTTGTGAAATTCGGATAAAAAATAGGTTACGCGTTTTTGCGTTTAAATTTGAAAAAATCGTAAAATAGCTTCAAATTGTTATAACTTGACTATTTGACTATATAATGACATGGGGTTTTCAGTTTTGATATCTTCTTGTTAGTATCTTCAAAATGAGGTCAAGGTCAATTGTGAAGGTCGTGACCTAATTTTTTTTACCTCTGATTATAATTATTATCTTGAAAACTATAAACTTTTTTTATAGGCATGTATATTAGAATGTTGTAGGTATTGATACAACGGTCATTTTGATGTATAGAAAAAGGTCATGGGTTCAAAGGTCAAGGTCACAGATGCAAAACATTACCGAAATGGTTAATTATCTCGAAAAGTATAAACTTTTTGTATAGGCATCTATATTAGAATGTTGTAGGTATTGATACAACGGTCATTTTGATGTATAGAAAAAGGTCATGGGTTCAAAGGTCAAGGTCACAGATGCAAAACATTACCGAAATGGTTAATTATCTCGAAAAATATAAACTTTTTGTATAGGCATGTATATTAGAATGTTGTAGGTATTGATACAACGGTCATTTTGATGTATAGAAAAAGGTCATGGGTTCAAAGGTCAAGGTCACAGATGCGAAACAATACCAAAATGGTTAATTATCTCGAAAACTATAAACATTTTGTGTAGGCATGTATATTAGAATGTTGTAGGTATTGATACAACGATCATTTTGATATATAGAAAAAAGGTCATGTGTTCAACGGTCAAGGTCACAGATGTGAAACAATACTGAAATGGATAATTATCTCGAAAACTATAAACTTTTTGTATAGGCATGTTTATTAGAATGTTGTAGGTATTGATACAACGATCATTTTGATTTATAGAAAAAGGTGATGGGTTCAAAGGTCAAGGTCACAGATTCGAAACAATACCAAAATGGTTAATTATCTCAAAAACTATAAACATTTTGTATAGGCATGTATATTAGAATGTTGTAAGTATTGATACAACGATCATTTTGATGTATAGAAAAAGGTCATTGGTTCAAAGGTCAAGGTCACAGATGTGAAACAATACCAAAATGGTTAATTATCTCGAAAACTATAAACTTTTTGTATAAGCATGTATATTAGAATGTTGTTGGTATTGATACAACAATCATTTTGATGTATGGAAAAAGGTCATGGGTTCAAAGGTCAAGGTCACAGATGCAAAACAATACTGAAATGGTTTATTATCTCGAAAACTATAAACTTTTTCTATAGGCATGTATATTAGAATGTTGTAAGTATTGATACAACGATCATTTTGATGTATAGAAAAAGGTCATGGGTTCAAAGGTCAAGGTCACAGATGCGAAACAATACGGAAATGGTTAATTCTCAAAAACTATAAACTTTTTGTATAGGCATGTATATTAGAATGTTGTAGGTATTGATACAACGATCATTTTGATGTATAGAAAAAAGTCATGGCTTCAAAGGTCAAGGTCACAGATGTGAAGAAATACAGAAATGGTTAATTATCTTAAAAACTATAAACTTTTTTTATAGGCTTGTATATTAGAATGTTGTAGGTATTGATACAATGATCATTCTGATGTATAGAAAAAGGTCATGGGTTCAAAGGTCAAGGTCACAGATGCAAAACAATACTGAAATGGTTAATTATCTCAAAAAATAAAAACTTTGTATAGGCATGTATATTAGAATGTTGTAGGTATCGATACAACGATCATTTTGATGTATAGAAAAAGGTCATGGGTTCAAAGGTCAAGGTCACAGATGTAAAACAATACTGAAATGGTTAATTATCTTGATAACTATTAACTTTTTGTATAGGCATGTATACTAGAATGTTGTAGGTATTGATACAACATTTATCATGATGTAAAGAAAAAGTCATTGGGGTTTAGTATTTATGTTTTCTTTAAATCTATCAGCTAGCCATTAGTTATCAGGTGAGCGTATCAGGCCCATGGGCCTCTTGTTCCGTAAAAATTGTCGTTCCTACGATATTAGCAGAATATGCAAATTAGGTGTATTTTTAGCATGATTCTTTGAAAATCTTCTTCTGCTGGGCCAATTTGAACCAAATTTGTTGTGGAAGGTCCTTGGGTGGTAATGAGTAAAATTTTGTTCGGTTTAGCCACCCCATATCCAAGATGGCTGCTGTTACTATAAATAGCAAAAACACATAATTTGTTGTTTCAGATTTGTTTGTTGGCCGATTTCGTTCAAATTTGAAATATAGAAAGTAGATTTCTGGCCATTTAACATATAAAATGGGTTTTTCCATAAAAATTTTCGTTGCTACGATATTAGCAGAATATGCAAATTAGGTGTATTTTTAACATGATTCTTTGAAAATCTTCTTCTCTGAAACTGCTGGGCCAATTTGAACCAAATTTGTTGTGGAAGGTTCTTGGGTGGTAATGAGTAAAAATTTGTTCGGTTTTGTTGCCCCATATCCAAGATTACTGCTGTTACTATAAGTAGCAAAAACACATAATTTGTTGTTTCAGATTTATTTGTGAGCCGATTTCGTTCAAATTTGAAATATAGAAAGTAGATGTCTGGCCATTTAACATATAAAACGGGTTTTTCCGCAAATTTTTTCGTTGCTACGATATTAGCGGAATATGCAAATTAGGTGTATTTTTTAGCATGATTCTTTGAAAATCTTCTCCTCTGAAACTGCTGGGCCAATTTCAACCAAATTTTATGTGGAATGTCCTTGAGTGGTAAGGAGTAAAATATTTGTTTGGTGTTGCCGTTCCATTTCCAAGATAGTTGCCATTACTATAAATAGCCAAAGCGCATAATATTCCATTTCAGATTTATTTTATTTTATTGACTGATTTCCTTCAAATTTGAAACATAGAAAGTAAAAGTTTGGTCATCAACTAGGTTTATGGTTTAAATGAGATGGTATGTTTTCAGCTCACCCGGCCAAAGGCCAACTGAGGTTGTTGTGTTGCAGTGTGTTTCTTCGTGCCTCTGTAAACATTACTTAAATGACTTCTCTGAAATCAGTAAGTCAATTTCAACTATCACAGAAGTCCAATAGATCCAGGTGAGCGTTACAGGCCCTTTTGGGCCTCTTATTCCCTAATGAAAAACATGTCATGTGTAAAAAGATGTTGTACTTGCTTTAGAAATTTTTTGAGTACATTGTTTATGTTGTATAAACATTAACTCTTTCAGGCTTCCCAATTCTAGTCCGAGCCAGTCCGAGGGTAGTTCGTCATCACAGGAATTTATGGATGATTTACGGATTGACTCCCTTAGTTCAGGCTCAGCAGACTCTACTATGACAAGTGTTCAGGATTTGTTGTTAGAAGCCTACCAGCAGATAGGGGATCCTGATGGGCTCTATGGATATGGAGCAGGAAGATTACCTGATAGCATGACCAGGTGAGTGGGGCTATTGCTGGGTCATTTTTAAGGCCAATAATGTGCCCCATTCACAATTCGAAATCTTGGGTGTTTATTTCACAATCAATTTTCCAATTTTCACAATTTTGGAAACAGAATAATAGACATGTATAGAGTTTTCTTTATTCACAATTTTGGTCATTATGATGTTTATTAAATATTTTTACAATTGTCACCCTTCCAAAAAATATCTTGTCAGGGTCCAGAGAACTATTTTAAAAATTCTAATGTGGTACATAAATGCATGCGACGTTTAGCGGTAAAAGAGGAGTTACTCAATTATTGCAAGGTTTAAGGCAGTAAACAAACATGGTGACAACGTATGCAATTGAGATAAAATATGAAATCTAACTTGAATACTGCTTTGAAGGATGGCAAAAACATAGGTTATAAAGGGTCTTGGCAGGTTACACAGCCCCATGTACCCAGTTTGCCTATGGCTTAGGGTACATAAATCTTTCACTGGGTAACCTGCAAAAACTGTTTAACTTATAATCAGTTTTAATCTGAATAGTAATGGATCTTTTATACATTTCTAATTATTATTGAAGGATTAAAGATGGAATAAAATTATTTATTCTAGCCTAATTCTCCACAAGGAGAGATGGACATAAGTCAGTCAAAATTACTTATTTGCAAATGTTTTTTATTTGAAGAGTAAAAACCTATGAACATGAAGGTGATTGGGCGAAAGCTGTGATGACCTACGACATTGATATCAGTCATACAGTGACATATCCTAATATACAGATACTAAAGGTAAAGAGAGAGAGAAAGAGCAAGAGAGAGGGGTGACTGGTCTAAACCTGTAATTACATGTACCTTTGCTATAATATTTCAGATGCGTCATATCCTAATATACAGGTATTAAAGTTAAAAGACATTACATGTTGTCTTATGAAGAAAGAGAGGGAGAGAGAATATTATGTTACCTTGTTACTTCATTTTTACATGCTGACTTGCCCAATGTCAAGATAATTGCCAGTGGGACAGCTACCTATGCAACTGATACCTCGGTGAACTATCTCCTAAAGATCGACCTGACTGCATGCTAGTACGAAGCAGACATACATAGGTATACACACTGCCAGCCATGGTCACATCTTGGTAGTAAAGATACAAATGTGCCCATATGTCTAAGACATACCGGTACTAAAAATATATTTTTCCACATTTTATATTTTTTTCTCAAAATTTGAAAAAAAATTCTAAGAAAATTGTTTTTGCAGGTAAAACAATTTTGTTGCATACATTTTGCACCAAGTTATCACTTTCAAATACATTGTACTGTAAAAACTTTTAATATTTCAAATATATGAACATGGAGAATGAAAATTGACATGATATAAAAAAACCTAGGCAAATATAAATTTGTATATTTATTTATTGATATCAGTGTATTTTTTTAATTTCTAAAAAATAGTTAAAAAATACTCAAGTCATTTTTGAAATAACAAATAACAAATATTTGTTCGTTCTTTTAAAAGGCTGTAGAGAATTTTGGTGCAGTTCATATTTTAGATACATGCTTTGAAAAGCTGACTAGTACTGGACAAATGGACATATGTCCAGAGATACAGGAACTACAGTATAAAAATGCCTGGAAAACTGGCCAATGGAAACTAGATACTAACATGTGCAGGTATGGTTAGACCATGCATTCACATGGTGTTTGATAAATTTCTTATTTGAAAAAAATTGCTGTTTATCCATTTCAATTTTGCCACTAACTTTCACTTTCTTTGCTCAATCTCTTTTTAGATGTAATTCTCCTCTATAGCAGCCACAGGCGGCCTACTCTTTTTCTACAGAGGTGTCTTCAGCATTCACTGAGACAAGGGACCTCATCTAAAAGACTATACTAGTATTTAGCTTTTTACAGCTCTAGTACAGGCAGGATATGAAAATCATCTCAGAAAATTTCAAAGTCCAGAGTCAGGTTCGAACCCACAACCTTTGACTTCGATGCCAGTGACAGTGCCACTCTGCCATGTCTGTCAGTCGAGTTGTGATTGTGTTTTATAAAAATGCATTTAATAGTTAGACTTTTCTGGTACATGTAGAAGGTTTCTTATATAAATTGATGTTCCTTATGAATTATTGTCTGAAAGTGTAGAGTGTTTTATGCTTAACGCAAGATTCCTTCACTTATATTGAGACAATCAAACGTTGGTGGAGGAAACTGGAGTCCACATCTTAGGCAGTGAGAGCTATTGTGATTCAGCCACCAAGGTACCCCAGTCAGAAAAAATACTAGCTGCTTTATTTGACTTGACAAGTATCCGACTTTTCTATTGAAGAAGTGAAAAATCACTTAACATAGTCTGGGAAAACTATACATTTAATTTGTTTTTCAGAAATGAAGAAGTGTTAGGATTTAACCAAGCTATTTATTTAGCAATATCTTCACTGAAAGATGGACATTTCTCTCAGGCAAAGACAGCAGTAGAGGCAGCAAGGTAAATTAGTCATTCTGTAGACCTTGTTATCTAAAGACTGAACAGCATCATTTTGTGTGGGAGCAATTTTGATGAAAAATTGGAATTTATGTCGTAGCTGTCGCACCCCTTTTTATGTAATGGGTCCAGAGCCCTTAGAATCAGTTTCATGTAATTTGGGGAAAAACTATGAGTAATATATAATCAGAAATCCCCTGTAGTAAAAATGTAAATTGCAATTTCATACTTAATTTACTCAAAATTGAAAAAAAAATTCCCACAATACTTTGGAGACAAATATACATGCAGTTTTTGTACATTTGAAATTGGACCCATTTTTGGCCCAAATTATGGCAGATTTACAGCCCCAATATTTTCAGGATTTCATTAAAAGGTCACTTATATCAAGGCAGTCATTTTCTGGATGGTGTAGGTAGTCTGAATGTCTGGATAAAATTACAGACCATCAGCAAGCAAACTGACTAACTTTCTCACACTTGTATCTGTCCCATATGAAATAAGAACCCACTATGATCTATAAGTGTGTACTTTAGACTACTCGGCTTCTAGGGTGATGAATCCATATTTAACTCTGTATTCAAAGTACTGTCTTCACTATACTATATAACAACAACATCAAACTGTGCAATACTGCCTGGTGCTACGATAGAATGGATGCACGTTTATTTCGAGTATAAATAGTAAATATTACATTAAATTTAATGACAATATATGCAAAAACCCGTAACAAAATAGTAATGCAATTAACAGAAAAATATATCTATATATATCAAATACCATACAAATAAACATAAATCAAATCCCCTCATTAACAAAAAATGCCACCCTGGAAAAACCAGAGATAAACCAATGAGGCAAATACTCTGGAAACCTGTCCCGAAGTATGCAAAATTTGTTTCAGGAATTAAGCGTCGGGATACGCCAAAATGGAAAAAAATACAAAATATATAAACATAATTGAAAATTTGTTATGTTGACACCTGAAGCACCAGGTAGAGAATGACCCGTGAAATACTCGCCAACTATCAGATCATCACGTGATCACTAACTTCAAAAGCCATTGGATAATACGCTAAATCACGAATACGCAAGACAACAATTTCCCGCTATTACTCACGAAACGCGGGAAATTATTATTGTGTATCATACCTGTATCATACATATGCATGTTCACATAAATTTTGGTTTTCTTTTTTTTTAGAATTTCAGCTCTTCTCAAAATTAAGGAGACTAGAATAGAGAGTCCCCAGTGTATCTACCCAGTGCTTAGTGATTTACAATGTGTGTCACAGATCACCAACTTCATCAGTAGTGACTGGATGTAAGTATGAAATAGAGAGTCCCCAGTGTATCTACTCAGTACTTAGCGATTTACAGAGTGTGTCACAAATTACCGACTTCATCAGTAGTGACAGGATGTAAGTGTTAAACCACCAAATGGTATTCACCAGCCTACAAAGTGACCAATTGTCGGATCGCCAGCCACACAAACTATGTTCCAACATAGACTCAGCTTGCTTGAATTTCACACAAAAAGAATGAAAACTCAGCTTGAATTATGCCATTTAATGACGCCACTGGCACTAGAAGCTCATTAGTTGCTGTGACGCTGCTTTGGTACCGTAATGGCAGCCAGTGTCGGAACATAAAAGGCACAGCCCGCAATACGTCAATACCCCTTGACATTTGTGTGGAAAGTTTTCGAAAACGTTAACGTCAAAATTTTATGGAGTATAACCAATTTTACAAAAAAAAACATGATCTGAATTTGCTTTTTACTGTTGGTATCAATGTGTTAGTGACAGCCTATTATATAAAATTTCATAAACATTTCAATGAAATGAAATACAGTTTGGTATTGTTACATACTGTAAGTGTAGTTTTATTCACAGTGTACTAATTTTCGCTAATTTCACTGTAAATTTTTCCGTGAAAATTTGTACCATGAGTAAAAAATCGGCGACATCTCAATATAAGTGAAATCTTGACTGGGATGTTAAACACCATTACTCAACTCAATGCTTCTATATTACAGGAAGGCTGGTGATGATGATTTTGAGTTTCTTAGTCCTTGGACCACCATACCTCTTGATGATGAACAAAACAAGGAGTTTGATTTACTGGAACCCACATTTAGTGTACGGTGCTCTCTGCTCAGAATGCTGTATAGTAAAGTTAATAAGAGAGAAATAAATGACTGCCTTCAACAACAGTTACTTAATCTAGCTGAACTGGCCAGGCAATCCAGTAGATATCAGGTATATTAGAAAACAAAGCTTTCACTATAAACAATGTGACTGTGTATATAATTCTTAAATCAATCAATCTACAAAAAGTCCATTAATCCAATAATCCCTATACTAGTAAGTTGAAAAATTTGTGTCAAATTCACATGAATTTTCCGGCATTACGTCGCCATATTGAAACACGAATGAAACTAGATTCCACGAGATCATGCTTTCTTTTCGGAGATCCTGCCACTGTTTGGCACACCACTGCTAATAGTGTAAAAATAGAGTATGTGTACATACTGTCTATAACTTAAATTTTGAATTATTTCGGGATTTTTCCTAAAATGTGCAAAAACCCTTTACCTTTTATACAAGATTTTACATCTGTTCTTTTTAGATAGCAGAGAGAGCCATGTCCCAGTTGAAGTTTATACACATAGACAACATGTCTTTGACCAGGACAGTATCTATACAGCTAGAGGAAGCCAGATTGTACTGGGAAAGACAGGAACAAAACACAGCTAAATATTTAATGAAGAGATTGATCAGTAAACTAGACAAGGTGATTGATTTGTGTTAAAATCTTAGTCATTTTATGTCCACCCTATATTAGATTGGCTGTTTTCATTGTGAGAATGATGGCCCAGATTTCTTTCGAATTTTTTGAGCTGCAGTTCTTTTTAACCCACTGGATTTTCCAGTGGTTTTTTGTCACCATTTTTTTTCCATCTTACAAATTTTCATTTTATTTATTTGAACAGAGAGCAGCTCGTTGATTTTATTTGGGAAATAATGAAGCAATTAATTCAATTTGCTATTCCTTACTCTCATTTATAATACTAAATGAATGCACTCAAAAAGAATGATATTTCTTATATTCATAAACACAAAAAACATTGTTAGCATGATAGAAAAGTATAGTTATGGCACAATAATTCATTTTAAGCAAAATTCTGACAGACATGTGGAATGATGGACCAGCCTATTTGCAAAGAAGGATAGAAATGTCAGCTTGTTTGGAATGCTGACCAATCAAACAAGGCGTGAAGTAATTGTGTTTTGTTCTGTGACATAACCAGATACTACAAACATATTAAATTTTGTGTGTATTTATTTTCGCAGTAAAGGAAATCAAGACATATCTGCTTAGTTAAATTTTCGCGTTTTCGAAATATGCACTATAATACAAATAACATAATATAATTTTGGTTTGGTTTGGTATTGATCTTTGCGCAAAATAAGTGAAAATTAGTACACCACGAAAATGAATGTTTACAGTAGTTAAACATCATGTAATCAGAAGTCATGACCCACACTGTATTCATAAGCCATTAAATGTCAACAAAAACAAATAGGTTCATCTACAGATAATCAATTCCAGTTGTGTAACAGGTGTTGGACAGGTGATCGAAATACGGGACCTCCTGCTTTATAGGCCAGTGCTATACCACTGAGCTACCCAGACCGCCACATTCCTCCCCTGTTATTTTTGAGTTTCCCCATAGTCCCAAATGGGATTTCTCACCCAAATTTCCTCTGATGAACTTATTTGGCGGTCCAACATTGCCGAAGGCCACACTGGCCAACAAACTAACAGGAAGGAGAAAAAATGCAGGGTCGGACAGGGATTATAGGCGAGTGCTCTGCGACTGAGCAACCCAGACTGCTACAGTTGTAAATATTTGTTAATGTTTTTGATTTTGAAAGTTGGTTACTGAAATGTGTTTCAGTTAATTATCTTCTATCCTTGCTAATTCATGTTATTATAATGTATAAATTTTACAGCTTCATGAAGAGAATGCAGAGGCAGAGAGGTTATATCCCAATGTTTTGAGTATCTATGGCAACTGGTTAGCAGAAACAAGATCAGAAAATCCTAATGTTATCATGGACCAGTATTTAGAAAAGGTAATTATGTCCCCTGAATGAAGTTAAAGCCATATTTGAAATAACAACCAGTCCAACAGTCAGAGACTGGTCACATTCAATGTTCTGGACATTAAAAATATTCATCAAATGTTTATTTTTCATGACATCATCAATTTAGTTTCTGTAAGTAATTATGTCTCATCTAGAATGCCCTTCATTTTTTCATGGAATCGGGTTTAAAAGCCAGAGAGATCCAATTAATGTGGGAGATTGTTCATGTGATCTGTCTCAACTTGGACGAGACAGGGAAATCTAGCACTGGTAAAATGGGTAAATTCCCTGGTCTCATGTGTGAGAAGTATCTGTCTTGCACTGTTACCGATGTAAGATTCTATTAATATCAAATATTTCTGTTAGAGTAAAACATACATATTTGCAGACTGTGTCAATGTTGGAGTCACTTGGTGAAGAAGGCGATGTAGCATTAGATGCCTATCTATCGCTCGCTCGTTATGCTGATAGCCAATACCAGAATATTGTAAACTATATGAAGTCCAATATGTATGAAGCTAAACAGTCTTTTATGAAGAAAGCAGAATCGGAAATGGAAAAATTAAAACAGCTTGGCGACGTTAGTAAAGAGTAAGTTGGATTTTAAAACCCTCCACAAATGAAGGTTTGGAGGTATATATATATATCACCCTGTCCGTATGTCTGTCCATCTGGCTATTCCACCCAACATTGTTACTGTGTCTTTCGATGGATTTTGATCAAACTTGGCACAAATATATACGAACACGAGTTGTAGTGTTTCATACCATATTTACATGATTTAGTGTCTATCTGTCTGGCTATTAATGGCAGGGTTATCTGTTTCTCAATAGACTGTTTTAATTGTTTCTAGAATTAACTGTTGTACAATTTCAGCCAAGGGGAGATAACACTGAGCATCCTAATGGAGGGTTTGTAAAAAAATTTAGCTTGCAGAACATATGCTAATATCAATTTTCTAGAATGTAAAGTGACGTCTGAAAACTTTTGTGTAAATTTATCTGTACAGATTATCTAAGTATAAGTTTAATAATTGCTACATGAAAATATTCACTTGGTATTTAATTTCCTGCTATTAAATTAAACAGCAAATATAGTGAAATTAAGTTCCCAATGAATAAATGCAACTACATGCATACAGTACCTACTGGCAGGGGATCCTAATTCACTGACTTTGTTCCATTTTACAGTCGTTACTACAGAACCTTATTGAAACAGAGTGATATAGACAAAGAGGAACTGAAGATAATGAATGAAGACAGAAATAAATTCTTGATAAAGGCAGTAACTAACTACATCAACTGTCTGAAATGTGGAGATAAACATGACCTGAGAATATTCAGACTTACCTCCCTTTGGTTCAATAACAGCACTCTAGAAGAAGTCAACATAGAAATAGAGGCATGTTGATATTTATTTGACAGTGGGCCTTTTTGGTTCACCTGCACTTTGGTTCAATAACAGCACTCTAGAAGAAGTCAACATGGAGATAGATGCTTAAAAATACTTACCTTTAACCAACTTTTGTTCGCGGATATTAAGTTTAGGGATTTTCTTGCCAAAACCATTTCATGACTACCGGTATATGGAGTTTAGCTGAATATTTAATAATAAAAAAAAACATTCTTGGAAACAAATTTGGGAAGATTAGCTTTCACGGTTATTTTGTCCTCGCGAAACACACAAAAATTAATTGAATGCTAATAAAAGTTGGTTGACAGTATTTGACAATGGGCCTTTTTTGCCTCACCTGTATGAATTTACATATGTGACCATGACTTGGCATCTAGTGTTAGATATTCTTTTATTTTTATTTAATAACCTGTAATTTAATGCCACTAGATATGTTACTTATTCGTAGAAAAGCATTATGATTATAATATAATGATCTTTGAAATTATGAATATCAATATAAATATTCAGTTTATACAGGGAAACTTACTATAGCATATACAGTCAAACCTGTCTAAAAAGACCACTCATCCAAACCTGTAAAAGTGGCCTTAGCTTTATAGGCAGGTAGCCCTTATATACAGGTTTAAATAACATGGAATAAAGAGCAATCAGGATAATATTTTACTGGTCTTTAAAAGTAGGTGACCTTAATATAGAGATGGCCTTTAAGGCAGGTTTGACTATATACATATAGAGGATCTTAGACGAGTGGGGGTTTAATATGAAATTTATTAAACGAGTTTAATAATTAAATATGCCACGAGCCTTGGCGAGTGGCATATTTAATTATTGAACGAGTTTAATAAATTTCATATTAAACCCTGACGAGTCTAAGATTCTATATATCACATAACTCAAAATGCCGAGGCATAATGACATGTACATATTATTTGATGCCATATAGAAGCAGATGATTTCTATCTGGGTCAGACAAATCAACTCCAAATTAACTGCGCAAGTAAGAATATAGTTCTATTTAGTTATAGTAAAAGTAAATTAATCATTAAGAAAAAAGACATAATCAGTATGTAAGTTTAAATCATAATATTTTTTCCGAATGCATCAAAATTATTTTTCAAAGAATCGGAAAGTCTTCAAAAGTCTAAAAATAAACAACAGACTGACACAGTTTTCATATGACGTCATTAGGCACGACCACTACGTAAATCAGAAGCGTGATAACTGATTACGTCACAATCAAGTGATATGACATGGATACCTGTGTAATACGAAAAATATTACACCGTTTTATTCCATCAATAAACAGGAGGGTTATGTGATATATGTATATAAAATCATCTGTCTATCAAGACTTTTGTTTTAAAGTCACTTTGCTTCATATGTCAACTAAATAGAACTTGTATATAAGGACCCCCTTGTCAATATTCTGTAGGTCTTGTGGGTGGTTTTTTTTATATATGTTTTACTGTATATTTATATTTCAGGACTGCTGTCAAAACATTAAGTCACATAAATTTCTACCACTCATGTACCAGCTAGCAGCCAGAATGGACATGAAATCAACAAATTATAAGTTCCAAGACACACTTAACAAGGTAATGTATACATGAGTCATTGTCAATCAATTATTAGTCCTTCAGCCAGTGACACCTGGGACCAGTTGTTCAAAGCTTGATTCCCTTAATCAATTGATTAGTCAAAATTTGTTTTTTGCATATTATCAGATATTTTGTGAATTTTCTCTTGAAAACATGAAAAATAAATAGAATTTCATCAAATTGAAACACATTGTTTTAAAACTGTTGATTCAATAATGATAAAATAATTTTTCTTGGTATTTTAAATATGTTCTAATCACTCATTAACTTAATTAAGCTTGGAACAACAGAGCCCTGACTGGTCTGTAGGAATTACCTCTGTCTGTATCTGTCTGTTTTTGTTCATCTGTCTGTATGTGTCTATCCATCTGTCCATTTCTAGTGCTGGTTTGTTCTTTCTTTTTAAGTCTCTGTCTTTCCATTTGGTTGTCTTTTTGTCTATCTGCCTGTTTGTATGTCTGCTTATTGACTCTGTGAGCTAGCACATTAAAGTTGACCTGAGTGCGCGCTGGTACAAGGCAGACCATACAACACACTCGCACTTCACATGCATACTCAAAATTCTTCATAGATTAATCCATAGCGATAATAATAAACAGTTCTTGTTGCAAATAGCTGAAAAATGCTGATGCGACGTTAAGCAACATTCAATTAACCAACTGACAGCATGAGTCCTGAACAACTTGCACATGTGTGTCACCCACTTGTTAATTTATATAAGGATCTTGTTATGTTTTATATTTTACCACTTACCAGGTGATTGAAAGAGCTGCTATGGACCACCCTTATCACACATTATTTTGTGTACTGGCTTTGGCTAATGCCAAAAAGGATACCGAGCTATTAAAGGCGGGACAGAGTGCAAAGAGGTCAGGGAAACTCTCAAGATCAAATTCTGAAGCTTTGAAGGATCAAGAAGAGGTATGCATATATAGAGATACACTTGGTTTATATTGGTTCTTGAGAAATTCCGCTGCGAGTTCAAGTCCTGTTCAGATCACATGTGGGAAAGGAAATTTTCCTTGTCGTTGGCCTTTACATGTTCACCTGGTATCAGTATAATGAGCAAGAAGAGCAGTACGCTTGTTTGCGGCATACTGACTTGGTGAGCTTGCACCTTAAAGTCACCCTGATTGTGCACTAACATAAGGCAGACCATACAACACACTCGCACTTCACATGCATACACAAAATCATTCATAGATTAATCCATATAGATTAGTTAAATAAAATAGTTCTGGTCGTGAATAGCTGAAAAATTCCTGATGCGACGTAAACCAACATTCAACCAACCAATCTTGAGAAATTCCTAGTACATGGGATGATTATCAGGGAGCGGTGTAGAATAATGGTGTTGCACCAGGCAAGAATATTTCACTTACATCAACATAGTTCTAGGATGGAAGAGGAAACTGGAGTGTCCAGAGAGCAACACTGATAAAGGCATTTAGTTCAGAAATACAAAAAAAATCCTTCGATAGCAACAACTGAACAACAAGAAACTAACAGTATAAGAATATAAAATTTTGCCTAATTGTTTGACAAATTTTCAGTTTTGGAAAAGAAACTTTCAAGTTGGGATATATTATTTTTATAGCACAGTCTGACTTTTTATAGAAAGTGTTACAACATGTACAAGCTGCTGACTTAAATGAATCCTTTTAAGATTGAATGATGGCTTAGTGATCATAATTTTGGATTTAGCTCAAATTTTCTTAAAAGTTATTCTCCTATATACAATGTACTTTGAAATGGAAGTAACAGGGACATTGGTTATGTTGCCTCTGTTGCTGTTCTGCTTTTTCTGCTTCATCCCTTTACCAGAGCATTCCTTGTAGATGGCTTGTCGGATACTTTAAAAACTGTGTAGGAATAATTAAGAATTAATCAACATTTACCTGTGGTATATCATCGAATAGTACATGGGCCAGAGTTAACATGCAGAAGAATATATGAGTGATATATTTTTCTGCATGTTAACGATATACCACAGGTAAATGTTGATCATTTCAATTCTAACATGACTTAGATAAAAGGATTGAAATAAACATTGTGAACTCTTTCTTCGAAAGTTAATTTTACTATCTATTTGCAAAAAGGTTCATTGAAACAATTCAGCTGTTGAGATTACCTCCATTAAAATAAATGATTTTATGATGGAAAATTACGTCACAACTATTGTTTGCAACACATAGCATGATGTCATAAGATAAGCAAAGGAGTACTTCATTAAAATGGAACAGCGATGGGTATATCATTTGTTATACCTTGGCTGGCTTTCTTCATGTTTCATATGAAGACAAAAGCAGGCCATGTCAGAGTAAAGGATAGAGGTAGTTATTATTTTATGGACTGGACTCCATTTGGTCTACTTTCGGGCCCAATGTTGACTCAAATGCATTCAATTGGGTTTATGCTAAATGTATTTTATAACAATACTTCTTTGACATTTATTTATTGCCATTTTATTAATTATTGATTTATTATTATTATTATTATCATTATTATTTGTAATTTAAGGGTAGAATACAAGCTGCTAAGAATATGATACAGAAATTGAAGTCGGGAAAGACAAATGTATCGGACATTGTTGTAAACATGGAGAAGTTATGTGTGGCTTATATACAGCTAGCTAACTTTGATGTCAACCAATACAAAAAAGAAACCAGTAAGATCTAATTGATAAATTCTGACAAGAGTTGAATTTGGTAATGATGATTTACACCCAGTCAAGATTCTTTCACTAATATTGAGGTGGTCAATTCAACATCATCGATCTACTCTGCTACACTTCTTTCTGACCAGATTTCACGCCCTCATCCTATAAAAGGAACATTCAATACGTTTGCCCTAAATACAGCTAGCTAGCTAATTCAACTATGATGTCATTCAAACACAAAATGAAAATGTATGTGATATGATGCAGAAATTGACGGATCGGCTGCCATGCCCGCAAAGTTCCGACAAAGCCCGGGCATTCTAGAATTACACACAAAAAGATTAAAAACTCGGCCTGAATTGTGCCTAAGGAAACCAGTAAAAATGGCCTTAATGGGCGGCAGTTCTTTATATACCGGTTCAAATTATATGGCTATACAGCATTCAGGATCTAATTTTACTGACCCTTAAAATGAAATGGTCCTCAGATATAGGTTGACTTAAGGCAGGTTTAACTTATTTCTCTGAAATGTACTGATCATATTTTTGTAGAAGCTATAGATCTCCCAGGAGGTTTGATGATCACACAGATTAAAAACTTAACCAATGTAGCAGTTCCTACTGTTGATACAAAAGTAAGTTTTATTTGGATGGTAATGTTAAAAAATGCTTGTTGCATCTCAATGAAAGTCCAGTGAAAAGGCAAGGCAGGCTAAGGGGAGGAGCCTCTGCTGGCTGGCCATGCTATGTCTCGGATGAAATTCCTTGGGGAAAAGGCAGACTGGCTGGCCACAAAAAATTTATTGAATGACCGAATATTGTTTATTTGTAGAATTTATGCACAAGAGCATATATTCCATATAATGGTAAATAAAAACCTAATATTTTAGGAAGTGTTTCCATACTAAAAGGAGTTAAAGGACTAAATTTTTTATTTCCCAACACAACAATTAGCGTGATTAAATGATGCCATGCAACAATTTGTCTTTTTACATTACTTATAGCAATATTTTCTCTCAAACATCAAAATGTTAAGACCAATTTTCCAGTTATTGATATGTTGAAAAAATTGGCACATTTGGCAAATTAAATTTTATGATACCCCCAGCAAACGAAGTTTGGGGGGAGGGGGGTTATAGGAATCACGTTGTCCATCTGTCTGTCTGTCTGTCTGTCTGTCTGTCCATCTGTCCCGCTTCGTGTCCGGAACAGAATTTTGTACCATAGCACCTAGGATTATCAAACTTGGTATGTGGATGCATCATGGGAAGGCAATGTGTCATGTACCAAATTTAGGTCACTGTGACCTTGACTTTGACCTCTATGATAGTAAAACCTTGTGCATCTTCATGTCCGGAACAGAACTTTTGTACCGTAGCACCTAGGATTATCAAACTTGGTGTGTGGATGCATCATGGGAAGGTGATGTGTCATGTACCAAATTTAGGTCACTGTGACTTTGACTGACCTTTGACCTCTATGATATAAGGGGTACCCATTTTGTGTAATCAACTCCTCTTACAGCTTTTAACCAAGAAGTCTGAAACTTTACAGGATGTTTCCATATACATTGAACATGTGCACCTCCTATTTTGGTTGGATTATATTATTTTATTCATATTTTATGGGTAATTTAACTTAGTCATTTTTCAACAATATTCCATATGAGGGATACTTATTTTGTGTAATCAACACCTCTTACCGCTTTTAACAAACAAGTCTGAAACTTTACAGGATGTTTCTATATACAGTTGAATCTCTTTATCTCGAACTACCTGATATCTCAAACTTTTTTAAAAAGTCCGAACAGAGTTGTTCTTTATTAAACCAAAATCACTCTGGTTATCTTGAACTCGGATATCTCGAATTATCGGCTATGTTGACAATATTTTCGTCCCCTTGAATGAAAATCCTAAAAAAATTACACTCGTTAACTCGGAACAAAAAATTTAGGAAAATTAAATTTGTTAACTCGAACAAAAAATTTAGGAAAATTAATTTGTTAACTCGAACAAAAAATTTTGAGAAATCAAATTTGTCAGCGCCTACAGATTTTTTGGTAGAAAAAACACATTCCGACACAAATAAAATATTTGACTGTCGGCCTCGTGTTGATTTTAAAATTACAACATTGCACTGACCTCCGAATTTCCTTAAGCCCTTAATTATTATCCCTTGCATAAGCAATTAAACCATCAAGGAGATTAGCAGATTTTATAATTACTGCCAAGCTAAACATGGCTTCCGAAAGCGTGTGATGTGAACATTACTCAATACAACCGGAAGCTTGAGGTGATTAAAGTACACAAAGCAAAAATGGTATGGAGACTAAAGCGGACTCCACTATTTGTTGGCTAATAACAAGTAACGGATAATCTCCCGATTTTTTTATATACTACATTCTCAATTATAAATACAAATAATAAATAATGCAGTTTTTATATATCATGTTTGAATACATACGATATAGGAGAAAACGGCAATATACAGTTTGACAAGATAAAACTGGAAGCGACTTCCGGTAGGGGTGTACGAGTTACTTCCCTTTTGTTGTCGTTTTTAACATCGGTTATCTCGAACTCCGGATAAGTCAAACTTTTTGCATTTCCCCGTCGAGTTTGAGATAACGAGAGTCAACTGTACATTGAACATGTGCACCTCCTTTTTTGGCTGGATTATATAGTTACTTAATTATATATGATCCAATTTTTTTTAAACTATGCATAGATATTGAGCATCATAAGGACATGTGCACCTGCCATTATCGGTTTCATTACATGTATTTTGCCGAATTATTAACATTTCCATACACAGAATTTTTCACATTTCAATTTGGCCATACATACAATTTGTCCCCAGATCAAAAGTTGGGAGCGGGGGTATTAGCCTCTTTCAGAGACAGTTCTAGTTTAAATCAATCTTGTTATATATTTTGACACTCCTTAGAACTCGAGCTTTTAAATGAAAAAAACTTATTAATAAAATTCATTTAAATTTTATTTTATAGGTTGAGCCTTCTGGAAAGTATGAAAATATTGTGTATATAAAAGGTTTTGAGAAATCATTCAAGTTAGCTGGAGGGATTAACTTGCCAAAGATTATTTCTTGTGTTGGATCTGACGGGAAAGGAAGGCGACAACTGGTTAAGGTAACACCATTATTTTAGTATTAGAATGTTGCCCTTAGCTCATTTTTAATGGCTAATAATTAGATTTTCTCTGGTTTAACTATTTTGATTGGTCACAGTTGAGAGTTGAGTAATGGTTTTTAATGTCCCAGTCAAGAATATTTCACTTATATCAAGACATTGCCAGCTTAGGCGAAAGTGCAGAAAATTTGCCTGTGCTTTTCACTGATGGCATTATACAGCAGGGTTCTTTATTGTGCCATGGGACCTTGTTTATTTTAGGTTCCCATCCGAAAGAACCATGACTTTCATTTTGTAATGCTGGGTTTTCGTGGAAGAACAGTCACTATCCACTTTCAAGTCTTGGGTCAAACCTGGCCAGGGTTCGAACCAACAAACTCCCACTAACAGGACCAGCACTCTACCAACTGAGCTACCGCAGTAGTAAACCTTTTTGTTTTCCATTTTTGCAAGAAAGAATTAGCTATTACATAATGTTTTAATGGACAACACACACAATCACATCAATGAAGGATAGATATTATTAAAATCATAACTATTTCTCGATAAATTTTAGATTAAGTGATGAGACTTGATAATTATTTATATTTGTTGATTATTCATTTTGATAAATGAATTTATTTATTTTTTTAACAGGGACGTGATGATTTACGACAGGATGCTGTGATGCAGCAAGTATTTGGAATGGTTAACACACTGCTGGATAAAAATCAGGAGACAAGGAAAAGAAAATTACAAATCAGGCAGTATAAGGTAGGACTGTACTGGTATTGTACCTATTCTCACTTTGTACCTATTCCAGTAGTAGGACTGTACTGGTATTGTACCTATTCTCACTTTGTACTTATTCCAGTAGTAGGACTGTACTGGTATTGTACCTATTCTCACTTTGTACCTATTCCAGTAGTAGGACTGTACTGGTATTGTACCTATTCTCACTTTGTACTTATTCCAGTAGTAGGACTGTACTGGTATTGTACCTATTCTCACTTTGTACCTATTCCAGTAGTAGGACTCTACTGGTATTGTACCTATTCTCACTTTGTACCTATTCCAGTAGTAGGACTGTACTGGTATTGTACCTATTCTCACTTTGTACTTATTCCAGTAGTAGGACTGTACTGGTATTGTACCTATTCTCACTTTGTACCTATTCCAGTAGTAGGACTGTACTGGTATTGTACCTATTCTCACTTTGTACTTATTCCAGTAGTAGGGCTGTACTGGTATTGTACCTATTCTCACTGTGTACCTATTCCAGTAGTAGGACTGTACTGGTATTGTACCTATTCTCACTTTGTACCTATTCCAGTAGTAGGACTGTACCGGTATTGTACCTATTCTCACTTTGTACTTATTCCAGTAGTAGGACTGTACTGGTATTGTACCTATTCTCACTGTGTACCTATTCCAGTAGTAGGACTGTACTGGTATTGTACCTATTCTCACTTTGTACTTATTCCAGTAGTAGGACTGTACTCGTATTGTACCTATTCTTACTTTGTACTTATTCCAGTAGTAGGACTGTACTGGTATTGTACCTATTCTCACTGTGTACCTATTCCAGTAGTAGGACTGTACTGGTATTGTACCTATTCTCACTTTGTACTTATTCCAGTAGTAGGACTGTACTGGTATTGTACCTATTCTCACTGTGTACCTATTCCAGTAGTAGGACTGTACTGGTATTGTACCTATTCTCACTTTGTACTTATTCCAGTAGTAGGACTGTACTGGTATTGTACCTATTCTCCCTGTGTACCTATTCCAGTAGTAGGACTGTACTGGTATTGTACCTATTCTCACTGTGTACCTATTCCAGTAGTAGGACTGTACTGGTATTGTACCTATTCTCACTTTGTACTTATTCCAGTAGTAGGACTGTACTGGTATTGTACCTATTCTCACTGTGTACCTATTCCAGTAGTAGGACTGTACTGGTATTGTACCTATTCTCACTGTGTACCTATTCCAGTAGTAGGACTGTACTGGTATTGTACCCATTCTCGCTGTGTACCTATTCCAGTAGTAGGACTGTACTGGTATTGTACCTATTCTCACTTTGTACTTATTCCAGTAGTAGGACTGTACTGGTATTGTACCTATTCTCACTTTGTACTTATTCCAGTAGTAGGACTGTACTGGTATTGTACCTATTCTCACTTTGTACTTATTCCAGTAGTAGGACTCTACTGGTATTGTACCTATTCTCACTTTGTACTTATTCCAGTGGTAGGACTGTACTGGCATTTTACATGTTGTACTTATTCTCACTGTGTACCTATTCCAGTTATCAATATCTGATTTCTACTGTATGTTAATTTCCCACAACTTCAACAATAAAGCTAACAACAAATTTGATGAATTTCCCATAGTTTTAGGCTTAACCAAAATTCCCATGATTCCTTCATCAAATTTTAATTTCCCACATCTTCAACAAAAATCCTTAATCAAATTAAACGTTAAATTTTCCAGTAGCTTCAGTCAAAAATCTTTCATAAATGAGAATTTGCCACAACTTAACCAAAATCCTTCATGAATTTGAATGTTACATAACTTCAGCCAAAATTCCTTCATGAATTTGAATAACCCCACAGCTTCAACCAAAATTCCCTAATGGATTTCAATTTACCACAACTTTAAACAAAATTTCCTCATGAATTAGAATTTACCATTACTTCAGCCATTAAAGGATTTACCTCTGATCTATTTTAAGAGTTGATTTTCTGTGAATATTTAAAAAATGTTCAAAAAATATTCACTAGTTAAAATACAGAATTCGGCTATGTATACTAGTTTAAGGGGGTATATAGGAATCACCCTGTCTGTATGTCTCTCTGTCGGTCTATCCGACTGTCCATGTAAAATCATTATCTGGGCTATATCTCATAGCTGCTTTGGACAACTGTCATGAAACTTCACATATATAATCATCAATGTCATAAGGTGTGTGATGACCTTGAACCAAGGTCATATTGTAAAACATTAAAGGTTGGGGGGACCCGAGTGGCTCTCAAGAGACAATTATAGTTATAAATTATATGATACTTCTTCTTATACCATAACTGTTTTACTTAACAGGTGATACCCTTATCGCAGATCAGTGGGTTGTTAGAATGGTGTGAGGGTACCATACCCATAGGAGAATATTTAGTGGGGACATTTAATGGCCCCACAGGAGAAACTAAAGGAGCTCATTACAGATACAGGCCCCGTGATCAATCGGCTTTTGACTGCAGACAGAATATGGTTGTAAGTTGAAATTATTTATAGAAAAACCTCATTATAATGCCCCTTATAATTTTGACACTTCCAATATTGCCACAATATTGAATTTTCCACAACTTTTGAAATCCAAAAATCCATTTTTCCTATATTTTTCTTTATTAGTCTCCCTAGATTTATTGTCAAACTCCTTTATAATGCCAAAATGATCTAGAAAAAAATCTTACTTTTTGATAAGAAGTTTGGTAAAGTAACTAGTGTTTTACACCCAAATCAAAGTTTTTTCACTTATTTTGGGGCTGTCATTTGTTGGATGGCCCAAGAAACCAGAATTAAAAAGAGAAAAACTTTCAGCAATGAAAATGACAAACTTTCTCACACTAGGATCTGCAATTTAATCCTTGGTGGCGAGAGGCACTGTGATCTGTATTCATTTGCTTTTAGATCACTTATCCATTGTTACCACTGCGGTAGCTCAGTTAGTAGAGTGCTGGCTCTTCCATAAGTGGGAAGTCATGAGTTCGAACCCTGGCCGAGTCTGACCCAAGACATGAAAGTGGGTAGCATGCAGTCTCCGCATTACAAAATGAAAGTCATGGTTCTTTCGGATGGGAACTTAAAATAAACGATACAAGTGAAATATTCTTGACTGGGATGTTAAACTCCACTACTCAACTCAACTCAACTCATTGAAGCCATTACTTGATAATGAATCATCCAGTATTTTCAGGATGTTTGGACAATTTTACTGATTAAAACAATGTGGTTTTTACCTATGTGAAAATACACCTTGAAAGATTAAACTAGAAAAAAATTTGTAACAAATTTCATGATACAGGAAGTACATCAATGTTCAGACTTGGAGACAAAGAAACAAGTATTCTTGGCAACATGTAAGAAGTTCCAGCCAGTGTTTAGACATTTCTTTATGGAGAAATTCCCAGATCCTGCTGTATGGTATGAAAAGAGACTGGCTTATACAAAAAGTGTAGCAACTAATTCTATAGGTATGTTAACAAAATTGTTATGTCCTTATGTCAATGTGTGTATTCGTCAAAATTATGGAAAATAAAACCTATTTAAAGTGAACATCTTTTGAACTGAATATTGTGTTGGAAAAAGACTCTAGTTGTTAGGTTTTACATGTCAAATTGACAAATACTCTAAACCTGGAAAACTTAGCAACTAATACTTTTTTGCACCAAAAAATAGGCAATATGGATTTTTTTGGCATAATCGATAGTAAGGTTAAGATGTTAAAATAAAACTTTCATCAATTTTTCATTTATTTTTTGTATTTATGGTTAACATATACCGGTAAGCCATTATTTCAACATATTTCACACTCTGTATCTCAACCATTATTTTACCCCTTTTCGGAATACCTTATAGTTGATGCCCAATAATTCCATGTTCCTTTCATATTCAATTTGGATTTTATTTCACATGTGGTGGTTATAGCTAGCTAGTCAGAAGATTCTTACTCTTCAGGATCGACTGGTCTCACTTCCATGATGGAAGTTGACATGTTTAACTTAATTTGCCAGTTTTTAAAGTTTTTACTTTGCTTTAGGGGTTGTGATTTGAATATGGATTGGTATGTTTGTGTTTGATTTTAATTACATTAAATTAACAACAATATCAGTCATTTAGAGGTCGCAGGGCCTAATGGATAAGAGGCCAGTCTACAAATCCAGGGTCTCACTACTGTGAGTTAAGAGTTCTGCTCAGACAAAAAGTAGGAAAGTGAATTTTCCTTATCGTTGGCCTTTACTGGTTCACCCAGTGTCAGTATTATGTGACGGGGGATTGGTACACTTGTCTGCGGCATACTGACTTGGTAGGCTAGCACCTTAAAGTCACCCTGAGTGTGTGCTGGTACAAGGCATACCATAAAAACACACTTGTACTTCACATGCATATATGAACTTGTTCATAGATTAATCCATAGAGATTAATAAAGAATTGGTATTAAATTAGCATGTAACACAGTTTTAGCCATGTATTATTCTCTCTTTAATTTTGATATTTGCAGTTGGTTATATACTTGGACTTGGTGACCGACATGTTCAGAATATACTAGTAGACTGCAACACAGCAGAATTAATACATATTGATTTGGGTAAGTACTCCAACAGTGGAACTTTATGTATTAAGGAAAGTATTCTACAATTTCTAAATCTATTTTTTAACACTTTTGCTGCCAAGAAATTCTGAGATTTTTTTTTAATTTCTGCATCTGATTATAATTTTTTTTTCAAAATCAGTCCAGGAATTAAGACAAATTCTTTAAAAAGAACTTATGAAGTACACAGTATAGGAAAAACATCCAAAATAACATAGGCATATGAAAACTTCTGTATGAAATTGAATGAATTATTTCTCGGATTTAATACAAATTGAATACTTGTTAAAATTTGATTATTAACTTTTAAGGTTTATGAAACATCAATAAAATTATGGTGGACATGAAATAGTGATGCTTTGTTTATAATTTTTTAGGTGTGGCCTTTGAACAAGGAAGGATATTACCAACACCAGAAACAGTACCATTTCGTCTAACCAGAGACATCATAGATGGTATGGGAGTGTCTGGAGTAGAAGGCGTCTTTAGAAGGTAATCAATTTTGTTTGCTTTTGGTGTCTTGACTCACCTGAGCTATGGGGGCAGACAGGGTTTTGGGGCTTTCTTGGCCATGTGGTCAAAAGATCAGAATAAATGGATCACAGTGCCTCATATTGTCAAAGGTCTACACTCATTTGGACAGATCCTAGCTTGAGAAAGTGTGTCACTCCACTTGCTTTTCTCTTGGCACTCCAGATTCCTCTGCTGGACTGTTTCAGATTTGCCTCTAGGGCTGGATATGCTCTTAATTGACCATTAAATCCTATGTCTCTCTTGTATTTTTAAATACATTGTATTTAGAAATGTACTGTCACTTTTATATTTTAATTTTCTAGCCACAACAACTTTCACAAGTGTTAATTTTAACAGTGTTTAAGAGAATTTTCTCATTTCCCAGTAATCAAATTTTGTCTACTGCCACATTGTTATGTCTTAATAACAATAAAAACACTTTTGTAAAATAAAGCTGGCATTAGAGATTAAATACTAAGCAGTGGGTCCTCTATGGCATAATGGTCTAAAATGCCAAATTATGGATCACAGCATCTCCCACTTCTGAGGTTTTAAACCCACTTGGGCAAATTCTTTTGTGAGAAAGTTTGTCAGTTTGCTTGCAAATAGTCCATGGATTTCTCAAGGAACCCCAGTGTCCCCATTATCTCATAACTTGTTGACTTTATATCAGTGAAATAATGATTACAGTCTTATGCACACCCCAGCACCAACAAAAGAATTTAGTAGATAGGTAAGAGCATTAAACACCAATACCCAAATCCACTCATAACTGATAATGATAAATGTTTAAAAACTTTTTATCAAATTTAATTACCTTGCACATTTTTTATGTACAGATGCAGTGAGAAGACCATGGAAGTCATGCACAATAACCAGGAAGCTTTGTTAACAATTCTGGAGGTATTGTTATATGACCCTCTTCATTCATGGTCGATGTCACCAGCTAAAGCGTTTGCTCTACAGAACAGACGAGACAGAGGAGATCCTGACGCCTCGGAACTTAACGCTACAGCATCTACTTCCAGGGACATCCTCGATTTATCAGAGTCCGACAGTAAGTACAGTTTTTATTTTGAACAGAGTTTTTAGGTTTCCTCCACTATCATCCCTAAACTGACCACCCGTAAATAAGTGAAAGATTGATTGATTGAATGGTGTTTTAGGTCTCGGTTAAAATATATCCAGATGTCACTAGCTATTTTACCTTTGTAGTATGCTCAGGGCAATGTACAAGAAAGGTTCTTTTATGTGCCATGCCTGCCATGACACCTAAGTGAAAGAATCTTGGAGCGAAAAACTGTTAACATTTTAAAAGTCTATCCCTAACTGATAGGTTCGTCAGGTCAGTCAGGGGTCTCTCTCCATTCTTTTGGAATGGGCCCTTGGAATTGGGAAAATACATGGAGTTTCACTCAATTTTAGGAAACCTTTTAATTGTAAAAATTATTTACAATATATTTTGGAAAAATTTCTGTTCGAAATTGGGAAAAATTACCCATTTTGCCATTGGGAATAGAGCCGAATGTCGGCCCCCAAAATGCCTCGGAGACCCCTGTCAGTTCTTCATCTGAGTTTCACTCAGAATACTCAACTTATCCCTTGAATAAGATGCCATTCAGCCAAAACACACCAGTCAATGATAAAATTATTGAATTGGAAACATGTAGCTCAGTTGATAAAGCATAATTCTTTAGATCAAAGTGTAATGGGTTGAAATCCTGTTGGGAACAGGTTGTGACCTTAAACAAATTCTTCATTTCGCACATACCCAAAGTTAGGATAATGAGCTCACTTGTGTAACACAGATACATACATGCCATATTTTTATGGGAGCAAACTGTGAGGTTGGTGGCAATTTTAAGGGAGTTTTGAAAAAAATAAGAGAGGTTTTACGTAAACCTGTAATGCCGTAAATTTTCGCGTATTCTTAGGTTTTTTTTGACAACTATAAATGCTATTGTATTTTGTCACAGTTTAATGTCTTTTTCAGACTTTGATCTTTCATCTGCATTTTCATGAAAAATAATTTAGTGTCCATTACTTTATATATAAAATTCAAAAGATATGCATTTTGTCAAAACATTAAATGATAAAACAACAGACTAGATTTTTATTAGAAATAAGTTTCCTTTCTTTTTTTCATTTTATCAATGAAAAGATTTATTCATTAGATACCCTTAGTACATATTCAAGACATTTTATTATTAGGCTACAAGTAAGACTAAATAGAAAATTCATGGGACACTAAGATCTTTTATGGTTTAGTACATAATTCAAGATTGAAAAGAACTGTTCCATGAAAGAAAGTGTTTATTTTTTGGTCAGGAAAAATAAATAAGTTACACAACAAAAACCTGCTTTCAAATGTTTCCTTTCTATATTCAGTTTATCAATGAAAAGGTTTATTCATCCAAACAATCGCCAAAAAGTTGTCATAAGACTCTGCCATGTGCTATTGTTTACTTTCTGTAGAAACATGATTATTTCCCTTGATATACTTTATACATGTTATTCAAAGCAGACTGGTTAACGACTATTTTATCGGGTTTAGAGTTAAAACATGGATGCTACAGCATGGCTTATTGTGTACAACTTAAACAGTTTTATTCATTAAATTTGGGTATATTTAGAAGAAAAATAAAGAGATCATGATTTTATTTGCGTTATACAGCCTTTACTTAAATAAGGAATACATAAAAAGGTAATTATTTCCATCTGTCTTATGCTATTCACATCGTTTTCCATCCAAAAAATTCCCTGTTCAAAAAAGATAGTTTCTCTGCCTCTGTGCCGGATATCTGAATGGAATTTTCATAAAGAGCAATTGGTGCTAATTGTTTATTTATCTATCACAGATGATACTCCATACACGTGTATCTTAATTAATTGACCAAGTACACCATGAAGGTGACAACGCGTGTCCACTTACCGATAATTTAGGGGATTATCTACGGTACATTGCACACAACTTTGGACACTTCAAACCATGTTTATTCAGTAATTATCCCAACTGATTGGCGTAGCTTGTTTGAAAAAAATTAAGGGAGGAATAGCAATTTCCCGTGAGAAATCGATCTAACGCCGGGAGTTTCAAAAATAAACAAAAATCCGTGAGGTTTTGTCTCACGGCGTGAGATATGGCATGTATGCAGATATATGAACTGTCAGCCCTGGGGACATATGGCTGGAAAAAACACCACAGTGCAAAGATTAAAATGTGCTGATACAAGTATAAGTCTTATTCAAGGTCTCTTACAGAGATGACAATGATTACAGATTACCCATAATTATAACGATTTTACCACTTTAATTATGGCATAATGGCAAAAGTATAGCCAATTACGGCAAAAACGAAAATTTTATGGTAGGTTCATTTTCTTTACTAACTCGGTTAAAGTGTTTGCTTCCTTTTATTGAGCAATAAGAAACTAACAACCAACTGGCATCAGAAACCAGTTGTAAATAACATAATTTGGATTTCCTAATACCAATTCTCTGTCTTCTTCATTGTCAAATGGCCAAATTAGTTCCAAATGGTTGTCATCTTGCTTCAATGTCAGCCGATCCTGGTACACTGCCAAAAAGACAAATGGCCCCAAATATTATTACATACAAGTTAACTAAAATTACTGTAAAAAATTAACTGGTACATGAATTACTGATGACACTAAGAAAGGGTTGGCATCTCTGCTCTTGTAGTGCATTTATGCCAGTGCACATGCATTTATATCAGTGGCAGCTGAGTGATCTAAAATGTGCTTACAAATCATAGTGTATGACTCGACAGATCCTGTTTTGAAAAAAAAATGTTAGTTAGCTTTTCAAAGGTTAGTGGTTTTCATTAAGCACTATGCTTTCCTTCAGTGGTCTAACATTGGAAAGGAGGGGGTCCCTGTTTTGGTCCCAAATCATGGACAGAAAAAGCCCTGACAGAGTTTACAGAGGGCTAGAATGTGGCTAATGTATTAGACATAAAGTCTAAAGGTGTCCTACCACTGTGGGTTTAGTCATGGGACCTTTACTGGTTTGCTTGGGAACAGTATAAATTGAATTGAAATTTAAAACAATGAAAAATTCTGATGTAGAGGGGTCCTTGGTAAGTCTACCGATAAGTGGTCTAAAGCCAGTGCTTAGATACCACAGTGTCTCTCAATACCTAGGTTCAAAAATCTACCTAAGACAGATGTTAGAATGTTTGTTAGTGTAAGGCATTCTGGTATCCATGAAAGATAAAATGGTCATTACAAAAAGGCTGATGTGAAGTTAAACAATATGCTGCCATCAAGCTTATTAAATGTCGGTAAGAGTAAAGGCAAGTTGAAAGTCTCCAAAAATAAAAAATTAATATATAGTACCCAACACAAAGCTTTTTATATCCCCCCCTCCAATTTAGTTTGAGGGGGATATAATCAGGGGTCCGGAAACGGTCATATTTGCCGGACATGTCCGACAAAAAATTATTTTGACCGACGTGAAACATCGCCAGTCGGACATTTTTTTGTTTTCGGACATTTTCAATTTTACAACAGAAATATTAAACGGACAAATCAGTTTTCGGTCCGACAAAAGTAAACTACCGCTAGTCTGTCTGTCGGTCTTTTAAACTCTACCTGACTTCACTAAGTGTATTGTCCTTACCACGCGTTTACCTGTCAACAACAGTAAGATCTAATAATCAGGTGATTGTTTATTAATCAGTAAATACCTGTGGACTTAAGTAGTCGCGTGCCGCGTGTCTTTTTCTTTTGTTTCCCAGTCCGAATCATTATTACTTTCTTTAAACGTGTGTTTGTTTAAAAATAAGTGCATGGTCGTAACTGTGTTGATTACGGAAGCCAAGTGTCGGTCAAGGGTGACGGTTTGTCATCAAAGAGGTTCCACGCGGGGTGTTGAAAATTACCTGCTACGCGCTTTGTGACTGTTTCTTTATTAATAAATAAAGAAACGCGATTAAATTTTATTTTAATAAAAGTTTCGGCATTAATATCTTTCATTCACATAAATATATTGGAACCTCGTCAAGCAGTTCCCGTTATATCGTGATTCCTGATACCTGAATTCCTAATTTAGAACCTCGCGATAATGTTCTAATTAAAATTCGTGTATCTTCGGAATACGAAAATTCCCGATTGTTAGTAAACAATATGGCGGACGTGCAATATCAAGCATCGTGGACAGTAACGAATACTGATAATAACAGCATATCGCGGAAGCTTAGAAAAGCAATAAACGTCTTAGTCTTGTAACAACGCACATGGATTAAAATTGGCAATCGCGGTAGCTCAAAAAATAGGTTGGTTTGTTTGTCAAAATAAAATAACAATCCACAACATGCACTGCACGCATAGTCAGCCCTGTGCCGACGACCTTTTTTTTTTTTTTTTTTTTGCTTGTACAAAATGTCCGACGGGCCGGACCGAAATTTCCGAAGCCCTGGATATAATATATATATAAATCACCATGTCTCCATAACTATCGCTAAATTCTGATCAAACATAGCAAATATTTATGCCTATATGAGATGATATGTCTCATGCCACATTCAGATGTGTAGGTCAAAGGTCAAAGCCACATGCTCAAATCTTAGCTGATGCCGGTGGGGTGCGGGGGGTATTTGGCTCTTTAGAGACAGTTCTAGTTTAACCATATTATATAATTCAGATTTGATTTGTCAAAAAATATAAAAATAACTCTTATAATCTCGAGATGAAGCCTTTTCAATAAAATTCTGTTTTTGGTTGCCAAAAAATAACAAAATATACCTTACATCATTTCTTAAATGCATGTCCCTAGATGAAGCCTTTTTAATAAAATTCTGTCTTGGTTTGCCAAATAATAACAAAATACCCAGTGACCTCACATCATTTCTTCAATGCATGTGCCTGCATTTTATATTAAACAGATAAATTCTAATGTAAATTATAAGATAAGATCGGTAAGGAAAAATTAGTGAATGACATTTGAAATAATATGTAAAAGTGTCATTAGTCATGACAGAAAGAAATAGAAATTTATTTTATTTGAAAGAAAAGTGTACCTAGCAAATACGAGTTAATCTCTTCAATTTCTTCATTTGAAAATCGTTTGTATGGGTTTTATTGTTATGTAATATAGATATGGTTTTGTCAGTGAAATCGAAAGCACAATTTTTCATGACATTGCGGAATTAAATGATTTTATATGTTTGGTGAAGCATGACGCCCCAATGGTTTTTGTTAGTGAAATCAAAACACAACTGTCATGACATTACGAAATTAAATAATTTTATGCATTTGTCCAAAGATGACCTCTTCTTTTGACTGGTTTTTAAGAAAGAATTAGACCTAATTTTTTTTTTGAAATATTGATAATATCAAAAGAGAAATATACCATTTTATCCTCATGTGTGCATGTCTAGAGTGCTAATCTTGTATCTTAGTAATATTTTAAGTCCTTGTTATCATGTTGTTGTCAAAGACCACCCATTAGACATAAGAGTTGAGTTCAGTAATGGTGTTTAACATCCCAGTCAAGAATATTTCACTTATATCGAGATGTCGCCAGCTATAGACGAAGGTTCAGAAATTTTGAATGTGTGTTGCGCTTATTGCATTTTACAGCAGGGTTCTTTATTGTGCCACCCCTACCAGGACACGGGACCTCGTTTATTTTAAGTTCCCATCGGAAAGAACTGTGACTTTCATTTCGTAATGACAAGTGCCTGGTGAAAGAACAGTCACTGGGTCTTAGGTCAGACCCAGTTGGGGTTCGAACCCACAGCCTTCAACTTACGGAGCGAGCACTCTACCAACTGAGCTACCGCAGTGATTAACATTGGACATAAGAGGTATGGAGTTTATAGACAGGTGGTTCCTGTTTATTGAAATAAGAAGAAAGGGACCCTTAACTAATCTTAATGGACTAAGTTTTTTTATACAGGTGTGTTCACTGTAACAGGTTTTACTGTAAACACAGGCCTCAATGGATAGGCAGTTTTTATATAGAGGTGACAGCTAAAGCAGGTTTTACTATAAAGTCTATTCTGAATGAAGAGGTATCTTTATAAGGTGAATGCTATAGCAGTTTTTACTGTAAACACTGGCTTTAATGGACAGGTGACCTTTATATAGAGGTGGATGTTAAAGCAGTTTTTACTGTAAACACTGGCCTTAATGGACAGATGACTTTTATATAGAGGTTGATGCTATAGCAGTTTTTACTGTAAACACTGGCCTTAATGGACAGATGACTTTTATATGGAGGTTGATGCTATAGCAGTTTTTACTGTAAACACTGGCCTAAATGGACAGGTGACCTTTATATGGAGATGGTCATAATAGCAGGTTTAATGTAAACATTGGTCTGAATGGACAGGTGTTCTTTATATAGAGGTGGTCATTATAGCAGGTTTGAATTTAACAATGGTCTAAATGGACAGGTGTTCTTTACATTATAGAGGTGACCATTATAGCAGGTTTTATGTAAACAATGATCTGAATGGAGTTTTACTGTAAACACTGGCCTTAATGGACAGGTGACCTTTATATAGAGGTGGTCATTATAACAGGTTTAATGTAAAAAATTGTCGAAATGGACATGTGTTCTTTATATAAAGGTGGTCACAATAGATGGTTTCACTATATTATATCTAACACTTATGCTTTCTCAACGAGAAAGTTTACAGGAGTACCTGGAGAAAACCACCAACTTTTGGCAAGCCAATAAACAAACTTTCTCCCACTAGAAATACACACACAGAGACACACACTCACACTGACACACACATGTATATATTATTATTTAAACTTCAGACTTGATTTATCCATGATAAGTGTCAAATCTAAAAAAATTCTTTTATTATAATTTTGATAAAATGAAAAAATCATCATACTGACTCATGCATGTTTGCGTTTTTTCGCAGACTTTTTTCCATCAAAAGCAAAATGATTAATGTGTTTTTAATTATATGATTCCTTATAATTAGTATTGCATGTGAAAGTTAAAATTTGCCATTTATTTATTTGTATTGATAATACTACTATTTCTGACAGAAAAGGTCTAATTTTCGTCAGAACTAGAAAACCCTAATTATTTTAACATTAAATCAAAGATTCTTCCACCTTAATGAACATCGCTAATTAAAATTATCAAAAAATCGAGACGACTTTAAACATTTTTGAGGAATCATTGACAAACTATCGTGTTACCCCACCCATTTCGGTTTATGGTTGAACGATTAATATCTTTGATGATTATTTGCACTTGATTTAATTATTAAGACATGGATCATGACTTTTATAATTTCTGTATTAGGATGATTGCTCGATTAGTATAAGTTTTCGTTAATTTTCTCTCGTAAATTATGTAATGAAATCATTAGACATCAATGTCACAAGTGAAGTGAAAAATTTTAATTTATTTGTACATGTGTATGTCATCATACATTCATTATGTACAACGACCAAAAGTTCTCATTTTCAAATATATGTGTGTTGTTGTTTATCAAATTTTAAAAATTATTGATTTATTTATTTATTTTCTTATTTTTAATTTTTTTTCTATTAAAAAAAATTCTGATTTGTTTATTTTTATGAAGATTTTCCTATTTTAAAAAGGTATAATTATTAAAAGAGTATATATGATGGACATATTATGGCATGTGCATTGGGCAGCCATCTGCATGTTGTTGCACCATTTCTTGAAAGTGCTTGTTCTGAATTAATTCAAATTCGCTACATTTGCTTTTAAAATCCAGAGGTCCTACCATTTCTATATTTACATATATTTCCTATGAATTTGACCCTTTCCTATATTTTCCTATATAAAAAAACCTCCTATATTTCCTATATTTGTCCTAAATTTTTGTTACTGGTAACATCAGGAATTCAGAATAGGGACATTTTTCCTGCATTTAGTAAATATCTGAAGCAACATTAACATTTATGTATTTCTAAGGTAGTAAATGTACATTGCAGTTGCCAATATTTAATGTTTTTTAGTAAAACGAGAAAAGGGAATGGCTGAAGGGGAGGAAAGAAGGCCATGGATGTATATTTTATGTGTAAACTTTTTATAAATATTCCTATAATTATATGAAAAATATTCCTATAATTATATGAAAACTTGTAAAAATTCCTGTAAAAGTCCTATAATTCTGACCCTATATTCCTATTTTCCGTGTATTTTTGGACCCTAAAACTGGTAGGACCCCTGAAAATCTCATAATATGTACACTTTTTGGGTAAATTTTAATATTTTGTTTTGTAGTTATGGAACTTGAACAGTTTCTAACATAGCACACTGTGTCTTAGGACTGCCAGTTATGTCAGACTTTATGACCCTGTTTATTTTGTTTGATAAAAAGCTACAGTAAAACATGTTTATAATGAAGCCCTTGGGACTCTATTTTTATCCCCCGCCTTTCGAAGGAAGAGGAGACCGTCTGACCATAATTCTTTTCTACCCTAATTCTCCAAAATTATGAAGCACGATTTCATGAAACTTGGTGCATAGTATCAACATAGATAGGAGTTGTGCATATTGTAACAGTGTAAGATAGAGATATCTCAAACTGGGATGAATATGTTACTGTCCAGAACAAGCTTTAGCGAGTTCTAGACATTGAAAATATCCATCCTTGTTTGAGATATCTGTCTTACACTGTTACCAGTGTAAGATTCTATTAATCTCAAACTGAGTTCTAATGTATTTGGTTAAGAATGAAGCTTGCTGTGTTCTGGACCAAATGGATATATGAAAACAAGGCTTTAGCGAAATTTGAATTACTAAGTAACTTCAGGTTTATTTGATTTTCAATTTTTACTTTGGCAAGTTTGAGTTACCAAACTTGAAATTATAACAAAAACTTTGTGCAGATGATGACTTTGAATTTTGAACAGGTTTTCGTTCAATTTTAGAAGGGGATATTAGAGGTGCCAAATGTCTACTATGTTATTTTAATTATTTTTTTGACAGGTGAATCGGCTGAAAATGTGAACAAGCTTGCAGAGAGGGTGTTGATAAGGTTGCATCAGAAATTACGAGGTATTGAAGATGGTGTTAAACTTAGTGTTCCAGGACAAGTCAACCACCTGATACAGGAAGCCAGAGATCCTAAAAACTTATCTCGCTTATTTCCTGGATGGCAGCCCTATATCTGAAAACAGTGTTCATTTGAGTATTCCCGGACAAGTCAGTAATCTTATACCAGAGGCCAGAGATCCCAAAAACCTATTTCCTGGATGGCAGGCATATATTTGAATGATTTATGTTCTCTCTTGCTCACAACCATTTAAAGTAGTGGAATATTTGGCTGCTCCAATGAAATAATTTATAATTTAAAGTGTGTGGGATTTTAATTTTGGTTTCTAGTAGTCTCTGTTTGAGTCATCAGATTTAAACACCTGAAATTCTTTAGACTAAACAGCACTTCAAGTGTTTAAGAAAAAGTGGCTCAAGTTATTAGAACTGAATAGCACTTCACAACATTGTTTGAGGAAAAATGACTGAAGTTATTTGGACTAAAGTGGCTGAAGTTATTTTAGTTGTACATTTCTGATAATAGACCAAATCTTGCCTTATTTAAGGGTCTGTAGGCCTTGTCATGTGAACATGTGTTCTTGGATGTCAGATTGTGAAGAACATTTTCATAGCTGGGTACAGAATCATTGGATTTAAGATGAGACTTGCAGAACTTAGCATGAAAATTATGATACTGCCTTTTTTTAAATGTTTGTTAATGATAAAAATAACTTTTTACTATATTTGATGTTTTGTAGAGAAGTAAATGAAAATAATGACCAATAAGCATAATATATGTGAGAAAATATTTTATGAGTATAAATCTTTCAATAATTTTCAGAATCTAATCACTTAATATTTTTTAACAGCTAAGTAAACTTTAATATATTTACAGTTGTACTGAATTCCCTTCAATAAATCATTTGAGAGCAACTGAAGATATTTACTAATATCTTTGGTTGGTCATGTGTGACCTTTCACCCATGACATCGCTTGTTTGTTTTCTTTTGCATGACAAATTGGGGGACATCATTAAAACCAAACATTGAAACTTTGATAGGCTGATTATTCCAAGTAGTGCTGAACTCTTTTTGGACCTATTTTCGATTCTATGACATTCCTAGGGTTGACGGATTGTAAAAAATTTATTGGATAATAACTTCAGTTGGTCATGCGCAAATTTCTTCATGAATAACTTTGCTAATTAATGTGCATTTATATATGTACAGCATGTGTTATGTTGTGTTCCTGAAATGTATATAAATATGTTTCAAATTTGTATGTATTTTTAATTGCTGCAAAAATAAATTTAATTACTTGTTTTGTCTGTGCCATTTTGATTAATATGAATACTAATGATTTCATGTCTGTTTTGTTTTGTCTATGTTTTTTTATGACAATGTTCTACTGCAATGTGCAATGTCTTTTTGTTTACTTATATACTGCCAATAATTTCATAATCATCTGCCGCCTTTCGAAGAAAGAGGGGATATTAAATTCGAGTTTCCCTCTGTCCGTCCAGCCTTCCTTAATTCTTGTCTGCACAAATTCTCCAAAACTATGAAGCACTTTTTCATCAAACTTGATGCAAAGCATCAACATTGATAGGAGATGCCCATATCATTAACTTAAGTTGGCTTGCTCATTTTTCTTGCGTTATGGCCCTTAGAACATAAGTGCAAATCACAAAAAAGAACCGGCTGGTGGGGGATTCTGATTCATTGAATTTACTTGTTAGCTCAGATGAGCTATTGCTATCTATCACCGTCCGTCGTCCGTCGTTCGTCGTGCGTAAACTTTACATTTTAATCTTCTTCTCCAAAACTACTGAGCCAAATTTGAGGAAACTTGGTGATTATTATGCCTGGGTAACAGGCTTTCAAATTTTTGTTCAGGGTTTGACCACGCCCAACAATATGGCTGCTGTTACTATAAATAGCCAAAAGACAAAAAAATCTTCTTCTCTGAAATCAAAAGGTGCAGGCAAATTTTGATTAGATTTTTGGATTCAGAATACCTAGATACATTTAAATTGTGTTTTTCATGAAAATTGGAAGAAAAATAGGTTACGCGTTATTTGCGTAAAATTATGTAATTTTTAAAATGAGACATTTATTGTTATAATTTCATAATGGCTGAAAATAATTGTATGAAGTTTTCACTGTTGATCTTGTCTTGCGATTTTCTTCCGATTGATGTCAAGGTCAAAGATCAAAGTCATGTCCCAGTTTTTGACCTTTGATAAAAAATGCTATTTTTTAAACATTTCTGGTGATAATGACGTAGTATTTTTTGTTAATTGTAGGTATTGACATGACGATCATTTTGATATATTGATTAAGGTCATGGGTTTAAAGGTAAAGGTCACAGCTGTACAAGTTTACCAAAATAGTTAATTATCTGCAAAACTATGAACTTTTTGTATAGGCATGTATATTAGAATATTGTAGGTAATGGCTAAATGGTCATTTTGATGTATGAATAAAGGTCATGAGTTCAAAGGTCAAGGTCACATATGTAAACAAGTATTGAAATGATTATTTATCTCAAAAACTATAAACTTTTTGTATAGGCATGTATATAAGAATATTTTAGGTATTATCCTAACGATCATTTTGATATATGAATGAAGGTCATGGGTTCAAAGGTCAAGGTCACAGATGCAAATGAATACCTGAATGGTTAATTATCTTGAAAACTATTAACGTTTTGTATATGCATGTATATTAGAATATTGTAGGTATTAGCTTAACAACCATTTTGATATATGAATGAAGGTTATGGGTTCAAAGGTCAAGGTCACGGATGTGAACAAGTTCTGAAATGATTATTTATCTCAAAAACTATAAACTTTTTGTATAGGCATGTATATTAGAATATTTAGGTATTATCCTTATGATCATTTTGATATATGAATGAAGGTCATGGGTTCAAAGGTCAAGGTCACAGATGCGAAAGAAAACTTAATTGTTAATTATCTTAAAAACTATTAAATTTTTATATAGGCATGTACATTAGAATATTTACTATTATCCTAATGATCATTTTGATATATGAATGAAGGTCATGGGTTCGAAGGTCAAGGTCACAGATGCAAAAGAATACCTAAATGATTAATTATCTTGAAAACTATTAACTTTTTGTATAGGCATGTATGTTAGAATATTGGCCTAATTATCATTTTGATATTTGAATGAAGCTCATGGGATCAAAGGTCAAGGTCACAGGTGAGCGTTAAGGCCCATGGGCCTCTTGTTTTTATTCAATGTTACGTTTGTTATTAATATTATCAAGAAATCATGATGCAATTTTACAGAATGATACTGATTTTTTTTATTGAAGTTTACCTTTATTTAAGCACACATTAAGTACTGTGTGGTTGCTTTTATTCACTGGGAATTAAATTTAGATGTATTAGCAATTTGACTTTATAGCGCGAAAATTAAATTCAAAGAGAATATCTTTATGTAGCATTCATTAAACGTAGACTGAGATAATCCTGAACACTGAACAGCAAAATTTTATACCCGTGAATAAGTTCCAGTGTCTAAACAGTGAAATTTTTACCCGGCAGAATTAAACCACTATACAATATCAGTACATAGTACAGTTTTATGCTATTCCTTTTTTTAACTTGAAGCATTTGAAAATTTGTATAGGTGTATTGGTTTAAAAAGGTTGGCATGATGGTTACATGCTCACATTTTTACAAAATTGATTGACTTTAATATGACTTTTTAATGTTTCATGTTACAGAAATAATGTGAAGCTAGTAATCTGATTTAAACGAACCAAGTTTCAAACTTGAATGAGTTTATAACCCAGTCACCCTCAGTATTAAACTTTTACGCAGTTTGTTATGAAAGATAGGTTGTAAAGCCTAAATATCCAATTAAAACCTTCAGCTGCAGGCTTCAGTCTCAATTATTCCTCAATTAAGATTTCTCTTAAATCTAGCAAATATCATGAGTGTTAAAGGGGGTCCCCAGGTTGTGATACAATATTTCAGAGGTAATGTTATCCATAATTTGAATAGATTTTTAATCCCATTCAATTGTTGTTACAAATTGAAAGAAAACATTTTCACAGTTTTATGTGAAATTTACTACTACTTAAATGAAAATTGTGAAGATTATATAACTATATTATTTTTCATTTGTAAACATACAGGTTGATATTTTTATACTATAGTTTACTGTGTGGAATCATTTCAAAAGGATTAAAACCTTACAGGTTTATAAAATTTCTTTTAGAATATTTTCTTTTAAACACGAGTTGTATGGTTTGGAAGAGGCAACTATAGCTTGACATTTCAAAAGGATAAAAATGCTACAGGCTTATAAAATTTCTTTTTCAATATTTACTTATAAACAGGAGTTATATTGTTTGGATATTTGATCTATTTGAAACAAATATAGCTTGATGGATTCTCAACAGGTGCTACTGATGTCATAATAATAAGAAAGCAGTTATTTTATACTAGGCATGACAGTGTGTGTGTGTGTGTGTGTGTGTGTGTGTGTGTGTGTGTGTGAAAGGGAGAGCACAACTTGTCAAAACTGAACGTCTTCAAAGCTTTATGAATTCTCATGTGCTAAGGTTCTACTGATATCGTTATAATAAGAAAGCAGTTATATCAGACTAGGCATGACAGATTTTAATTATAGTCATGAGAGAGAGAGAGCACAATTTGTCAAAACTCAACTTCTTCAAGGCTAAAGATTTTCTTTGATTACAGTTTCTGTTTATACATATTTGTTTTAAAAACAATATTCAGAATATAACCTTATAAAAACAGTTCAGTTTAAAAATAGGTCTTTAGATTGCTTGCAGTTTGTTTTTTATTAGCTCACCTGACCGAAGGTCATGTGAGCTTATGGCATAGCGCAGCGTGTGTATGTGCGTGTGTGCGTCGTTAACACCTATTTTCGACTTCTCCTCTGAAACTACTGGACAGTTTTAATGAAACTTTGTCAGAAGTATATATGGGCCGGTGCAATTCAGATTTGTTCGTGGCGTTGCTATGGCTACTATAACTAGGTCAAGGTGACCTAGGGGTGCAAAAATCTTAAAAAATCTTCTTCTCCGAAAGTACTGATTGGAGAAAAATCTGATGTGATATTTGGCTTCTCTAGGGTCTTAAGCCTATAGTTTGTTCATTTTGTGAAATTCTGATAAAAAATAGGTTACGCGTTTTTGCGTTTAATTTTGAAAAAATCGTAAAATAGCTTCAAATTGTTATAACTTAACTATTTGACCAGATAATGACATGGGGTTTTCAGTTTTGACATCTTCTTGTTAGTATCTTCAAAATGAGGTCAAGGTCAATTGTGAAGGTCGTGACCTAATTTTTTTTACCTCTGATTCTAATTATTATCTCAAAAACTATAAACTTTTTGTATAGGCATGTATATTAGAATGTTGTAGGTATTGATACAACGATCATTTTGATGTATAGAAAAAGGTCATGGGTTCAAAGGTCAAGGTCACAGATGCAAAACAATACCAAAATGGTTAATTATCTCGAAAACTATAAACTTTTTGTATAGGCATATATATTAGAATGTTGTAGGTATTGATACAACGATCATTTTTATGTATAGAAAAAAGTCAGGGGTTCAAAGGTCAAGGTCACAGATATGAAACAATACCGAAATGGTTAATTATCTCGAAATCTATAAACTTTTTGTATAGGCATATATATTAGAATGTTGTAGGTATTGATACAACGATCATTTTGATGCATAGAAAAAGGTCATGGGTTCAAAGGTCAAGGTCACAGATGCGAAACAATACCAAAATGGTTAATTATCTCGAAAACTATAAACTTTTTGTATAGGCATATATATTAGAATGTTGTAGGTATTGATACAACGATCATTTTGATGTATAGAAAAAGGTCATGGGTTCAAAGGTCAAGGTCACAGATATGAAACAATAACGAAATGGTTAATTATCTCGAATACTATAAACTTTTTCTATAGGCATGTATATTAGAATGTTGTAGGTATTGATACAACGATCATTTTGATGTATAAGAAAAGGTCATGGGTTCAAAGGTCAAGGTCACACATGCGAAACAATACCGAAATGGTTAATTATCTCAAAAACTATAAACTTTTTGTATAGGCTTATATATTAGAATGTTGTAGGTATTGATACAACGATCATTTTGATGTATAGAAAAAGGTCATGGGTTCAAAGGTCAAGGTCACAGATATGAAACAATACCGAAATGGTTAATTATCTCGAAATCTATAAACTTTTTGTATAGGCATATATATTAGAATGTTGTAGGTATTGATACAACGATCATTTTGATGCATAGAAAAAGGTCATGGGTTCAAAGGTCAAGGTCACAGATGCGAAACAATACCGAAATGGTTAATTATCTCGAATACTATAAACTTTTTCTATAGGCATGTATATTAGAATGTTGTAGGTATTGATACAACGATCATTTTGATGTATAAGAAAAGGTCATGGGTTCAAAGGTCAAGGTCACAGATGCGAAACAATACCGAAATGGTTAATTATCTCGAAAACTATAAACTTTTTGTATAGGCATATATATTAGAATGTTGTAGGTATTGATACAACGATCATTTTGATGTATAGAAAAAGGTCATGGGTTCAAAGGTCAAGGTCACAGATATGAAACAATAACGAAATGGTTAATTATCTCGAATACTATAAACTTTTTCTATAGGCATGTATATTAGAATGTTGTAGGTATTGATACAACGATCATTTTGATGTATAAGAAAAGGTCATGGTTCAAAGGTCAAGGTCACACATGCGAAACAATACCGAAATGGTTAATTATCTCAAAAACTATAAACTTTTTGTATAGGCTTATATATTAGAATGTTGTAGGTATTGATACAACGATCATTTTGATGTATAGAAAAAGGTCATGGGTTCAAAGGTCAAGGTCACACATGCGAAACAATACTGAAATGGTTAATTATCTCGAAAACTATAAACTTTTTGTATAGGCTTATATATTAGAATGTTGTAGGTATTGATACAACGATCATTTTGATGTATAGAAAAAGGTCATGGGTTCAAAGGTCAAGGTCACAGATGTGAAACAATACTGAAATGGTTAATTATCTTGAAAACTATAAACTTTTTGTATAGGCATGTATATTAGAATATTGTAGGTATTGATACAACGATCATTTTAATGTATAGAAAAAGGTCATTGGTTCAAAGGTCAAGGTCACAGATGTGAAACAATACCGAAATGATTAATTATCTCTAAAACTATAAACTTTTTGTATAGGCATGTATATTAGAATGTTGTAGGTATCAATACAACGATCATGTTGATGTATAGAAAAAGGTCATGGGTTCAAAGGTCAAGGTCACACATGCTAAACAATACCGAAATGGTTAATTATCTCGAAAACTATAAACTTTTTGTATAGGCTTATATATTAGAATGTTGTAGGTATTGATACAACGATCATTTTGATGTATAGAAAAAGGTCATGGGTTCAAAGGTCAATGTCACACATGCGAAACAATACTGAAATGGTTAATTATCTCGAAAACTATAAACTTTTTGTATAGGCTTTATATTAGAATGTTGTAGGTATTGATACAACGATCATTTTGATGTATAGAAAAGGTCATGGGTTCAAAGGTCAAGGTCACAGATGTGAAATAATACTGAAATGGTTAATTATCTTGAAAACTATAAACTTTTTGTATAGGCATGTATATTAGAATATTGTAGGTATTGATACAATGGTTATCATGATGTATAGAAAAAGTCATTGGGGTTTAGTATTTATGTATTCTTAAAATCTATCAGCTAGCCATTAGTTATCAGGTGAGCGTATCAGGCCCATGGGCCTCTTGTTTGTTCTATTCTACAGTAAAACCTTGATTAATTGCCATCATGATCAGTCCGATGTTGTGGCTATAAAGAGGTTTGGTGGTAAATTAAAGGGTAGATCTATAAAAATAATAATGTAAATGTATTTATTTTCGCGGTGTACTAATTTTCACTTATTTCACAGTTGTTTGTTTTTCACGAAAATTAATACGGAACGAAAATTATATTATGCCTTTTGTGTTATAGTGCATATTTTAAAAAAATTTAACGACACGGATATGTCTAAATTTCCTTTATTGTGAAAATAATTATGCACGAAAATAAATAAGTTTACAGTAGTAATAAACTATTGGATTTAAATCACTGGCAATCAATCAGGTGCAAGGTAATTTCGTAACATAACTGTTTAAGTCATACCATTGTGTGTTATAATTGCGTTTTTTGTTAATTTACTTGTTTTTTATTTGTTAATTGAACAATTTGTTAAAATAATAAAATAAAAAATACATGTTTTAGCTTGTTAGTATTAATTTGATTTTGATTTTTTCTTTTGTCTATTTGACATACTATCAGAAACAAACTGGCTGATCCATGCCTGAATCACAATCCTGAAGCAAAGTAAAAGCTTTGAAACTGACAAGTTAGGTTAGACACGTGAATTTCCACCAGGGAAGTGAGACCGGGTGCTCCAGAAGGGTAAGCACCTCCTATTTAGCTTTTTGCTACATCTGAAACATTTATTATTTTGAAATATTACTACAGTAATTTGTAGTTAAAATAGAAGAAAAAGAAAAATGCAACTGAAAAATGTACTTGGCAACCACTGGTGATAACATTCCCAACTTTGGATGGCACTGGAACAATGCCGTGGTTATAGTACTACTGGGGTCCTTAACCAGACCACTTACTTTACAACCATTTCTTCGTAATTGCACATGCAACTTAATGAAATAACAGTTCATTGAATTCGCTGATTGGACAGACATTCGAAATAATCATTAACATTATTGAGTGTTGTGGTTTTATCAATAAAAAGCGAACCAGTCCATACTCCAATCACAATTTTAAAAAAAACAACAAAGTAAGCACTGAAAACTGGAAAAATTAGTCAAACACAAAGAAAGTGAGGCAAGGTGCTCCTGATAGGACCATTCAGTTAGCTACTACACTCATCACGCGTGCAATCAAAATTGTGAATAAAAATATGCAATGTCATATACCAGTATATCCAACATAATTTTGGATACAGAAACATCACTTCGGTACTTTTCAACAATATTGAGATGGTGGCCATCAAACGTTTTGGGGGTTTTGATAAGTCTAGGCTTGCAATATCTCTTGGTCAACAATTCATTTAAAAGCAGATTATTTTGTTGTTCAAAATTTTTGTGATGTGAACAAGCTCTACCATAGCTTATTAAACGAAAAACAGGTATTATGCTGTGTTGAAAAGAGAAATGGACAACAGAGAAACGGAAGTATTCACATCACATTTATCCTATACCTTCAAATGTAGTCTTTTTGTGGGTGTGACAGGATTAATGTAGAGTCTAAATACGAAGAACTTGCAAGAATCGGTCGTATGTTTTATTTGAAGCTCACTGGAGTAGATTTCATTCACATTGTCTCCAAATTTAGATAGAACGCCACCTAATTATCTATATGGGAATTAAATGATTCGACGACAGTCTCAAGTCTAAAGTTCGTTTGTGGAGATTCTGACCATCTAATTTATTTTAGACCTAATGGTCGCTTAACAATCATATTTGAACCTACCTATTTTAGAATGAATTTTTATCACGTGTCCAAAAATGCGTCACATTCAAAATAAAGGCGTGTTAATCAAGATCACGAGACAAAATCTAAGATTTTGGCCCCAGAGGCGGATATTTGTCTCAAAAACGAAGTAAAAATTTTGAAGCTGGTTAATTAAGTTAAACTTCCAACAGGGAGGTTTGGCCAGGTGTTCCGGATGGAAAAGGATCTCCTTTTATATTAGGAGCAGTTTCAATGCGGCACACAAACTCAAGCGTCAATGAGTAAAAATGGAATATGAATCCATGTGGTTTTTCGAGTCATATGAATAATTGCCATGATATCTATGTACTTTTACTAGGACACACTTTAGTCTATTTGACTTTCACAGATAAATTTGCCCTTGTTGCCAGTATATTGTTTTGACCATCGTGTCAACAGGGCTTTTATCAAACGATATTGATTAGTTATTCAAAATATGCTCCATTGTGCGAGCACAAAATGTAGTTTACAGTTTCATATCAGAAATGTTTTAACAACAACGGCTAATTTATGGTTTAAATTTCTCCTGATAAAATCATAACTTGTCTTATTAGCACAGAAACGAGCAGAACTTTAAATTTATTAATGAAATTTATCTTAAAACTTTTTTATTTTAAAATAATTTATAAGAGCTCGGACAATGCACTGATATAAATAATATATTATGTCATTTATGCTTTTATTTATGGCATATGAACCAGTGCAATAAGTAACACCGATGGTAAATATACTTATTATTAAAAACTTTTTAATTAATAATTCAAAAACATATTTTTCAACCAAATTCACATTCAGTAGTTATTTTTTTTAACATTTTAAAATTCAACGATACAGGTTCGAACAAAAAATTAAATCTGTATACAAGAGGTTTTTCTTATAATTTCCCTCTATTCACTTGGTTCATTTCGATATATGACGTCTCTTATGGCCTATGTTCATTTCAAACTCAATTTGGATTTCACATATGGGGTGAAGCTACCTAGACAAGAGTTGCTTGCCTGTCTGGAACACCCTGTCTCACTTTCCTGGTGGAAGTTCACGTTTTAAACCTACTTTGCCAGTGGGCTCACATTGTCAACATTGGTTGCCGATTTGTATGTGGAACCATATTAAATCTTGAGAGTGGGCTGTCGCCAAATCATTCAACTCCTTATAAAATAAATAGACAACGCCCTTTGTTTTAATAATCCAAAATGTTAAGAATATGTAAATGCCATCTTTCGTAGTGAGCTTGAAATAAACGGAGTGGCTGATCCTTTAAACTTTGCTTGTTATTTGATTACATGGCCTCACTTCCCTGGTAAAAGTTTACGTGTTTTCACCTGATTTGTTAGTTTCACAAGTTTCTAACTTGCTTTGCTGATTGTGATTTGGACATGGATTAGTATGTTTGTTTTTGTCTTATATGCCTGCATTATGACACCCACGAAAATCTATGTACATTTGAAGTTATATGACAAAAGTGATAGCTTCGATGTTTTCGTTTTCTATTCAGCAAAATTCATACCTTTCCTCCTTATGCTGTGTTTAATTCACAATAAAAACGCTATTGTTCCAACTACCGGAACTACATATACTACAGTAAACTGCTTAAATTATTGAAATAAAAGATACGACTGATTCCTCAAGTTCTGCTTCATATTTAGACTTATACCTGAATTATGACGCCCACGAAGGGCTACATTTGAAACTTTATATGACAAACGTGATGATTTCAATTTTTCTATTGTCAACTTTCCTGTTCTATGCAGCAATATACCTGCTTCTCCTGCTTATGGTGTATTTCTTTCCTAATAAGTACGCTATGGTAGAGATTGTTCCCACTACAGGGATTTTGTACAACGAAGCAGGCTGCTTGCAAATAAATTGTTGACTCAGGGATATTACAAGCCTAGGCTTATCAAAGCCCTCAAAAAGTTTCATGGCCGTCATCACAGTATTGTTGATATGTTTGATGTCACTGTGTCCAGGATTGCCCTGGATATAGTTCCATGTTCCTTTAACACAATTTTGATTACACACGTGGCGGATGTAGCTAGCTAAATAGGTGCTTACCCTTCGGAGCACCCTGTCTCACTTCCCTGGTGGAAATTCACGTGTCTAACCAACTTGTCAGTTCCAAAGATTTTCCTTTGCTTTTGAATTGTGATTCAGACATGGGTTAGTATGTTTGTTTTTGATTATTACCAACTAATTATTATTAATTCGTTTCGTTTAAAGGTAGATACATGTATATGAATCAGGGTGTCTTTCCACGAAAACATCGGAAATTGGGATACCACTTATTAGACTTGCATCAAGGTTAAAAGTGAAAAAAATTAATATTTTAGGGTCCACATTAAATACACGGGTTAATCCGTCTATTTCTGTTAACATTTTTATGCTTTTGAAAATATCCTTGAAGAAAAAGTATTAGATTTTTATAGCTTTGACCTTTGACTTGCAAAAGATATGAAAATGCAAACAAGGCAGAAATGAGTATATTCATTACTTAAAATGTCGATATGATGTAGCGATAATTGTAATTTTAGTTGTTTATGGCTTGTAAGGCACGCTTCGGTGATTCTAGTTTGTTTTGAACCAAAATGTTTGAAACTATAGAGAATGAAATGAAAGAGAAAGAAAAGTTTTTAAAAATTAGCTTAGTAGAATTTGCAACACAATATATCGATCAAACCTTTATTGTCTTCTATTTAATTCGAAATGTTCATCCATCGGGTTAGTCACGGTGAAGTTTTTGGTCAATTATGTAAAAATCCAGTTACGATTTTTAAAATGAATTATAAAAATAAACCAGCAATGTATTTCAATAAACCTAAATAAGTTAGACAATGAAGTTGAAATTATTTTTTTTATTAAATTGGCATTGTCATTTTTTCACAGTGAAGAAAGATATTTTACAAAAAATTATAATTTCTTTATTTTCTTTATATTTGAAATATAAAATTTGTAAAACAAGCATGTAGATCCATGCTATATCATCTGAACCCCAATAATACACTTTTTAAATATATTTTGTCACGAGACTTAGAAGTAACGTCGCATATCACCCATCAATCATCGGCACAAGCCTTCAACAGACGGATATTATCTACCATCATTGGCGCACCCGGCACCCCGTGGGTAGAATTCAATTGATTATTTTGTGTTTGCCTTCCACTGTTAAAATGAAAATAAGTGTATTATGTTTCTTATAATTTCATATGATATACGCACACCTTAAACACTTTAATCAAAAATATTTTCAATTGATATTAAATTTACTTCTAAAACGCTCCACGAACATGTTTAATATTTAAAAGATGAAAACTTGAAGTTAGTATTTTTTGTTGATAAAAAATATAATCTAAACGTAAAACTGCTGCGAATCCGCGATCTGTTTTCAATCTAATATATATCTTGCCTTTTTATTCAAATTTCGTCTGCCGTAAATCATTCCTTTAAATCTGAAAAGAAAAGAGAGGATTTTATTATTATTATCACATATTATGACAACGTGACACGCGCCTGCCGAGGTTCCTATTGGATGTTTTGACAGTATGTGTGTACCAAGGTACTTCTTTTGGACTGTCAAACGCTCCACGTTTTGCATGTATATTATTACACGGTTAATGTATATATTTCTTAGTCTAACAGGATAAAGTTAGAAGTTAGAAGCTTATCTACAAAAGCGGATCATTTGTGACAAGACAAAATGAATTATTTAATTTCATTGATGTGGACCCTTTTAATTATCTGTTTTGTCATTTTAATGATAAACACTCTAGGTAAGTAATATTGACGTAATTACATGTATATTTTTAACTTAATTTATGTACTTTTTAAATGTCTTCTCATTTTGTCCTGTTTATTTTTGTTGTTCTTTTCAAATTTAATTCATTAGATACATATAATATATTGCCTGAATATTGTTTGTTGAGCTTACTGTGATTACACACAAGGCGGTGTAGCTCAGCTAGCTAATCAGGAGGTCCTTATCCTTCCGGAGCACCCGGCTTCACTTCCCTGGTGGACGTTAACATGTTTAACCTTATTTGCAGACTTCAAAAAATTTATTTCGCTTTGAGGTTGTGGCTTTGACATGGGTTGGTAGGGTTTTTTTTTGATAAAGTTTTTATGAAACATTGGTTGAAAGAAGTAAAAATTAAGGACCTGTAATTATTCCATTAAAAAGCAATTTTGTCAAAAAACATTGTGCTAATTCGAGATTTGTATTTTTCTTATTTTGTAAAATACAGAATTGTTTGGTCAATGTTTTAAAAAACGGCATATTCAGCCACAACTCTCAAAATTGTATTTTGCATTTAAATTTTGATCTAGATTGATTATTTTTTTATTATATGCAAGGATCGTTGGTTCATTGTTCGGTAAAGTAAGGCTCATTTTAATATGAAAAATTCTTCCAAATGTCTGTGCAAAGTCAAGAATTTCATAATCAGTGCCGCCATATGTGGTAATCTTTTTATTGTATTTTGTCTGGCTGTTTTATTTAAGTATCATTTAAAGTAGGCTGCTTGCAAAAAATTGTTGACTCGGGGATATTGCAGCCTAGGCTTATCAAAGCCCTCAAAAAGTTTTATGGCCGTCATCACAGTGTTGTTGATAAGTTTGATGACTCTGTGTCCAGGATTGTCCTGGATATATTTGACGTCTCATAGTTTCCATGTTCCGTTTCACACAATTTTGATTACCACGTGGTGGGTAAAGCTAGCTAAACAGGAGGTGCTTACCCTTCGGAGCACCCTGCCTCACTTCCCTGGTGGAAGTTCACGTGTCTAACCTAACTGGTTAGGTTCAAGTTTTTACTTTGCTTCTGGATTGTGATTTAGACATGGATTAGTATGTTTGTTATTGATTACTTGTTTGCTTCATGTTGTGTTAGTAATTGCTTAGTATTTGTTTTTCATTTGCAAGTTTCTTTTATTGATTAAATGTGAAAAAAATAAAAAAAAATAATATAAAAAACATTTCATAAAAACAGTAATAATTAACTGCTGAACTTATATTTGCTACTAATCGGTTTTGGTTACAAAATGTTTTCTTTTAACAGAAATAGACATGCGCTTGACAATTGTTTATGCAACACAGAACAGGAAACTACAAGCCACGGAAATAAACAAACCAAACCATGCTGGTCCATTTCCAAATCACAATCCGAAAACAAAGTGATATTTTAAAACTACAAATATAGGCAAATGCACGAACAACTTCCACCAGGGAAATAAGACCGGGTGCTTGCTGTCTAGCTAAAATAAAAATTTAGAAAGGAACTAAATATATCCACAGTAAATGTGGATCGGAAACATCATTGATACCCGTGGTTGTAATTATGTCGATTTTGAATGAAATCTGATCAAATAACAAATGGTATGTTGACTGGGGTGATTAAACAATTAGTCACGGGTCCCCGTTGTTATAAAAGATAATACTTTCTTTTCTAAACAATGAGCCATCACACCGAATGTAATACATCTATTTTCTAAAATAATATTCTTTAAAACATAGAATAAGAAAAACACATGAAGCGAAACCAAAAATAGATTTATATGTATAAGTTATTCAAAAAAAATATAAAATCATATAAATCCTTTTATTTAGTTTTGCTAATGTATTTTTTTACATTCTATATTTTCAACAATAATTTGTTAAGAAAAAGATGTATTGCGGTATGAGAAAAGCTAATTGATAGAGCATTGTATAAACAATTTGCATTTTGTTCTTATCTATGTTTTAATTAATATTTTGTTTAGAAGAAAAACGAGATACATTGCGCTATAAGAAAACCTAACTTATCTAACATTGTTTGAATAAGCAAATACGGTAAAATGTTTACATCCCCCATGATCTAGCCATTGTTACGAAATAAACCGAACGAAATATTTCAAAGAGTTCAAGAAAATTTTATATTGATGGTGTTATTTGACGTAGGGTAATTCACTTCCCAATATAACTTTTTGTGTGTTCTTAATTCTTAGGTTTTATTGCGGTATGTCCTTGACTCTTAACAACTTATATTATTGGTTAACGCATTTGGTGCATACTCCGTATGTGGAAGCTCTGGGTTCAAATCTCGGCCGGGTTTTGACCAAGATGTGAAAGAAGGGAGTTTCGTCAAGTACCGGGCATTTAGAATTAAAAATTACGTACTTTAACGGATGAGTCCTAAAAACTTATATCCCTTGTCAGGGCAGGTGTGGTATGTAAAGAACCTGCATATTGCCCCGAGCACACATCAAAGATCATTATTTCTGCCACTTCACCTATAGCTAGTGTTGTTTCAATATAAGTAAAAATGTTTGACTATGATGTAAAAACATTCAATCAATCTATCAATCTTGGTTGCGCTGGCTTTGACCACAGTAAATCGTCTGCCAATTTCCATATTTCATTGGACATCAAAATTCTCATGGTTCCATGGCGACTTAATTGTCATTTCGTTTATTTATTTATCTATCTGTGTTGACTTGGCCACACGAAAATATAGCATGAATAAGTCAATTTTGAAAAAAAACAGCATTAAAACCCGTCGGTTTTTTTTCTTAACTATAGCTAAATAAATGTTTTTACGTAGGACTTTATTCTTTATCGTTTTTCTTATTTTTTGCAATGCGTCATTCTTTACATGCGCCTGTTTTTTGAAGAACACGACATGATATCAAAAATATATTTTGTCCTCCAACCACAAGTTGTATTCAAACACTTCTGACGGCCTACTTCTTCGTTGTAGGTTTGTTACTTATCTAAAGCTTACTTTAGTTTAAAAACTCAATCTCATATAGATGATTGAGGTTGAATAGCGATGTATGAAAACGACTGAAGCGCGTAATTTAATTAAAATCCGTTTCCGTTTCAGTGATTTATCATACAAAACCACCTACATTAACTACTGAAAATCATTATTGGTTCAATTTTGAATAATTTGTTTGAAAATTATAATGTCATCTAAATCAGATATGGACAAATAAATGCTAAGCCCTTTCAGTTGATATGTTTTTCGCAAAAATCCATATACGCATTCCTGCACTATAAGTTAATTATTATATATTCATCACCATATTTTGTATTATCAGTTTGTAAAATAGATATTAATTAAGATTCTTATCAACATTACATGGTTGACATTATTCTGCAATGCAGATAAAAAAATTAATTTTAAAATTACAGCGCCAATATCTGTTTTATATATTTTCAACATTTTTTGCAATATTTTATAACATAATACATTTTTATAATATATTTTACAATATTTTCTATCATAATACATTTTTACAATATTTTCATCTTAATATATTTTTACAATATTTTATTCTTAATATATTTTATATTACATTTTACAATATTTTCTATCAAAATGTATATTTATAACTTATTTAAATGAAGATTTTGAAAGAAGAAAAAATGGTTTCAAACAATCATATCAGTACATGCTCAATCACAGTCCTGAAAACAATGTTAAAAAATGAAAACTGTTAAAGAAGTTAAGCATGTGAAGTTCCACCAGAGAAGTGTGACCGGACGCTCAATAATGTGCACCTCCTGACTGGCTTTTTACACCAGCAAACGCATGAAATCAAATTTGAGAATAAATGGAACATGAGACAATGGGAAGTCAAATATATTCAGGGTAATTTTGAATATAGAGACATCATACTTATCAATAATAGTGTGATGACGGCCAAAACACTTTTTGAAGACCAAGATAAGCTTAGGTCTGCAATATCCCTGCGTCAACAATTTAGTAGTAAGGGGCTTGTTTCGTTGTATAAAGTTAAAACTGTGGGAACAAGCTCTATCTTAGTAATAATAAGTAATAAAACGAAGATTTTGAATTACATATTATAACAGTTTAGTCTTACAGCACTAAGTAGCTGTTTCAGAATCCAATTTCTCATCAGTAGTGCTTGAACCAAAAGTGTTTTTTAAATATGTTGAAAAGGTATCAAAAGGGACAAAATATATTTTACCAAATTTAGCTTGGGAATTACTGTACGTTAGTTTTTAAAAGGAATTTCATATTTAAACAAGCAGCAAATTTAGACAATAGTATATTTCTATAATACACATTTATTGTCTACTGAGTTTGTCATATCCTCGGAGAAACATCCACCAGCCAGAGATACCAACTCAGTGGTTTATCTGCTGGTGGATGTTTCTCAAATTCCTCATCAGTATTGATTGGGCTAAAATTGTGAAACCATTTTTTTTCAAGATGTTGAAAAGATACCTTAAGGACCAAAATATATTTTACCTTTCGCTAATCAAAAACAAACATATCAGTCCATGCATAACTCACAATTGTAAAACAAAGTAAAACGGGAAAACAAGTAAAACATTTGAAGTTCTACCAGAAAAGTGAGTTCAGCTGCTCAGGAAGACGTACTTACCGCTTGTATTTCTAATAACATCCGCAAACAATGGAATCAAAGTCGAGAATGAAATGTTTACTTACTGTTACATGCGAAATTGTTAAATTGTACTTTAATATTTTTTAGGAAACCGGTTTATATAAGAGTGTACTTTTAAAAGGTTATTCTGGGATCCTCTTTATATATGTTAATGGTTTTTGTAAACTGTAGTTTCAGGAATAAATATTGTTTAAAGTTGAATGAAAGGAACATGAATCTAAAGAACGTCAAATATATCCAGAATAATTTTTGACGTATACTAGTAATCTTTTTTGCAATATTTTCAAACGCAATAGATTTTTGAAATATCTTATATCAAAACGTATACCAACAACTAATAAAATATTTTGAAAAATAAAAAGTAAAAAAATAATATAAATATATAACGCTTTTAAAAAGTTTTATGATTCAAAAACAAATATTCCAATCCACGTCCAAATCACAATCCTAAAAATAAAGTAAAAACTAGTAAATAAATTAAGCACGTGAACTTCAAACTGCGAAGTGAGGCTAGAGCTCCGGATGGGTATTCACTTCTTGACTTGCAAGCTATGGCTTTATCCTCAAGCGCATGAAATCAAAATAGAAAATGGTTTGTTTGAACAAGAACTACTGGTATTTAACGTCAAATATATCCAGGACAATGTGGAAATTTCTCTATCAAAATACGTTTTTGTTACAATATTTTTTTATCATATTGCTTTTTTGTTACAATATTGTTTTTTTATCATATTGCATTTTTGTTACATTATTTTCTATCAAAATACATACTAATAATAAGCGATAAAGAAACAATAATAAAAACATTATATTTTAGTTTCCAAATATTTTCATGAATAAATCTTAGATTCACTGTTTGGTGAATAATTCTTTGCATATGCAATTTATTTATGGATCATTGCGTGTAAAGTAAGTGGGTCGGTTAGTGCCCTTTTTAAGTGAAAATTAAAATGTAAACTTTAAAACCAAACTTCGTGTTCTTCCTTTTTGGAAGGCATTTATCAAAATCCACGCTTTTCAACTGTTAATATTCAGATAAAGACGAAATTTTTGCTTTTGTAATTTTTTTTACAGATTTCCTTGTTGCTATGGGGCCGATATTTGACTGTAAACATTAAAAATCCTTATTTAACGAAATCCAACCATTAAAATTATATATGATTTTATATTTTGATATATCCACGACATTTAAAATATTCTATTTGAAATGCTCATCTTAATTATTGTAAAAGTTTAACTTCAACATGTATAAAAATGTTGTTTTATATTTATTTATTTTAGGAAAATGTTTAAATTTTAAGTTATCTTTCCGCTGTTTCTTTGCATGACTTAACTCAAAACACTAACGTACTGATCCATGCTCAAATCGCTAACCCAACGACAAAGTAAAAACGGTATAACAGTTCATTTATTCCTTGAAGTTCATTGTGTTTTTTATTTAAATTAACTTTTTTTCTGCTCAGTCAGACTTTGTTACTTGTTTAGTATCAAGAAATTGTCATTTGAGTCTCTCTTTAGTCTTTTTAAGTCTCGATCGAGGACTCTCACAGTACATTATGATAGATTGTCACAGAATATGTTTGAGTTTTCTCAGCATTATAGTTTAAGTTCCAACAGCGTTAGTTTGAACATGAGACTGTGTTTGAAAACTCACCGTCATAGATGTAGTTTGAATCCACAACCGTCGGTTTTGAAAGCCAACGACGCTGTCTGCTTCTTTACTACTTATTTTTTATGGCCGTCATCACAGTATTGTTGATAAGTTTGATGTCCCTGTGTCCAGGATTGCCCTGGATATATTCGACGTCCCATAGTTTCATATTCCTTTTACTCAATTTTGATTACACACATGGCGGGTGTAGGTAGCTAAACAGGAGATGCTTACCCTTCCTTAGCACTCAATATCACTTTCCTGGTGGAAGTTCACGTGTTTAACCTAGTTTTTACTTTGCTTCTGGATTGTGATTCGGACAAAGATTAGTATGTTAGTTTTTGATTATTTTACAAACGGTGAACCAACATTCAATCAAAATCATATTTGACCTAGAATGTTAAGTGGCCTACTCATTTACTTGGTTAGGTTTTTGTGATAAGTGTCACAAATGTCATGACCTGATTCTAGAAACAAATTTAATTTTCAAAAAATGATCGTAAATTTTATTTCTATTTATAGAATAATATATAATTTATAGAATTTTAAAAGTCTTTAGCATTTATATAGTAAATTATTTAAGAGATATTGGTTGGCTGACCAAAAATCCACCTCCAACTCATCTTAATTAAACCAATAATAAATCATATTATTAGGTACATTGTACATGTACTAAGATCAAGTTAGGTTCTAGAAAATTTGATATTTGAGAGGAATGTTCAAATTAAAATTAAGAAAAAAAATACTAAACAATTTAAAAAATATACCTGAGTACAAACAATGTCATGTCGAAGATTTAACACTGCGCTATTGCAATTAAGTCGAATCTCGAAGGTTGCCGAGTGGCTGTGATATGGAATCTAGTTGCCCAAAAACTGCCAAGAGATAGTAAAGCTGTCAAAAAGCTTTTGAGATATAGGAAACTCCGGGAGTGGGGTGGGGGTAGATTAGTTGTGGATTCGGCACCATTTTGTTTGCCAAGTGTTAAATTTTTGACAGGCCTGTGCTGTAAATAATACAATAGTTTTGTTTTTTATGCATGAACTTTATATCGTTTTCTGAAGACAAAAGTAAGTCATTTTAGTTTATGTAAAAGTTTCAGGTCAATTTAAAAAATATATTCACAGACGAAAAATTTTGTTAATGATCATGAGTTCATGGAGTTAGCATAATACCTAGCTTGAATCAATAATTACGGAGTTATTTAAAATGAAGAAAATTCATGTAGTATTTGTATATTCTCAATAGTTATTTCATTTTTTCAAAATAGTGTCGAGTATTCGAGATAGTATTCCGTATATTCACAATAGTTATTTTATATTTAAAACTTAAATCGATAATAACTCGATATCCTAAATCGAAAAAAAGGCTAATGCGAATAAACGAAATTATTGTGAAAAATGAATAACTATTGCAAACAAACAAAATAAATATTGTGAATATGTTAAATATTATTTCGAAATATTAAATAACTATTGCGAATATACGAAATACTATTTTGAAATTACGAATCAAAAACACATATACCAAATCCATGTCCGAATCACAATCCAGAAGCAAAGTAAAAAGCTTTTAAATTGACAAGGTAGATTAGACACGCCTTTCACCCGGGAAGTGAGGCCGGTGCTCCGGAAGGGTAAGCACCTACTGTTTAGCTAGCTGCACCCACCATGTTTGTAATCAAAATTGGGTGAAAGAAACACTGAACTATGGAACGCCGAATATATCAAAAGCAATCCTGGACACAGAGATCTCAAACTTATCAACAATACTGTGATGACGGTCATAAAACTTTCTGATGGTCTTGATAAGCCTACGCTTGCAATATCCCTGGGTCAAACATTTTTTGGCAAGCAGCCAGAAATAACATTTTTACACATATGACAACTTACGGGTTCAGTAAACAAGACCAAAATTATAGTAAAATTTTGTGTCTAAACAAAAATGACCAAAATTGTTTTGTGCACGAAACATATCCCGCATTATGCACAGAACAATTTAGTTGATTTTTGTACAGACCGGATTTTTAGTCAACACTTATGGTTGAATTAAAGAAATTACTAAAGTGGGGAAAAAACCAACAAAAAACCCACAGAAAACACGGAAAACAAGACAGGGAAAAATCTATATTTATATTAGGACCACTGACTAAATATATTAAATCCTACTTTGAAAGGTCAGTGAAGGTCAGTGAAGTAAATTTTGGGTGGTGTGTTAAAGGATTATTAAGAGCTCCTATGCATACTTCTTTTCAACCAATAGTCAATGAAAAGACAATTAAAGTTTGGATCATAGATCTCACGTCATTCCTTTGATCTCGGCCCATGATATATCCTACCTATTGTTACAATGTTGGTTAAGCGCGCTCGGACACTTCCATCATGTAACCAGACATCAACTGTCTGATAAATCAACTAATCTCGAAAAACTATGATGTAACTATTACATAAATTTAACGATCAGCTTGTGAATCTCTCCTTTTCCAAAATCAAACAATTTCGTACCAAACAAAATACACAGGTAAGTGAAATTCCTGCGTTACCCAAGAACTGACTGCATCGATGTATACATGTACGTTAGGTAAAATCTTGAGACGGCAGCGTAAAACGCCATTACTTCACTCTATTTCTGAGCTTTTTTACAATAATAGATTCTTGTATTCCTTTTAAAACATCTTATTTACAGACATTAAAACTATAAGTAATTCTATTTTTAGATGTGGAGGGTCGCTGCCACAGGACAACTACTACAACCACGACAACATCAACTACCACAACGCCAATGCCACATCCTTGATATTCGGTAATTTATACTTCATAATTCGTCTAGCGTTTTTCTTCACTAGATTAGACATTTTTGATAAGCCTTAAGTTTTGTGGCCATCTGTTAATTATGATTGACATTTACCTGATGGAATGTACATTTCACCTCTTTGTGGTCTGTGGTCACCTGTTAATTATGATTGACATTTACCTGGTGGAATGTACATTTCACCTCTTTGTGGTCTGTGGTCACCTGTTAATTATGATTGACATTTACCTGATGGAATGTACATTTCACCTCTTTCAGAATCTGATTTTGTAGTCTGTGGTCACACGTTAGTTATGATTGACATTTACCTGATAGAATGTACATTTCACTTCCCTCAGAATCTGGTTTTGTAGTCTGTGGTCACATGTTGATTATGATTGACATTTACCTGATGGAATGTACATTTCACCTTCCTCAGAATCTGGTTTTGTGGTCACCTGTTAATTATGATTGACATTTACCTGATAGAATGTACATTTCACCTCCTTCAGAATCTGATTTTGTAGTCTGTGGTCACCTGTTAATTATGATTGACATTTACCTGATGGAATGTACATTTCACCTCCTTCAGAATCTGGTTTTAGGGTCACCTGTTAATTGCTTGTATGGACATCAAAATGTTAGAAAATTTGCAAAAAACATATCAGTTTTTTCTCTTTTTATACAAAATTTGTCTAGCGTTCCAATCATGCAGTTGCCTGCCCGTTCCAAGATTATATAATAAGAATTTGAAAAATTGTATTTTTTTTAAATTTGCAATTATACGCAGGTTTTTCTACCATCTTCCTATATTTGAGCATTTTGGCAATCCTCGTCTCTGAGATTTCCCTACTCTAACAGTGAAAGCTATCAGAAAAAACGGACCGAGATTAGTTGCAGATTCGGTTCCAATTCGTTAGCTTAGTATCCCGATTTTGACAGGTCCCTCACTACATAGCAAACACCAAGACGCCAGTTAGCATTGCAAGTTGAGCAGCATCGTAAGTCAAATGAACACTAGAACTGTCTCTTGAGAGCCAAAATACCCCGCCCCTAATTATAACATATGATGTTTTCCTTTGACCCTTCTGATATGACTTTGATTCAAGGTCATGACACCCCTTTGGTCCATGAATATTATTCATTTCAAGTTTTATGACAGTCGCCCAAAGCATTGATGAGATATGGCCCAGACAAGATATTACACGGACGGACGGACAGACATGGTGATTCCTATATACCCCCAAATTAGTTTGCGGGGGCCATTACAGGACTGTCGAAAGTTTTACACTAAGCTAACGTATTGGTGTCGAATCGGCAGCTCATCTCGACCCCTTATTATCGTTATTTCGCACTATACGTGTTTCGATCACTCGGCGCACAGCAAAGCTTCCACTTTGTTTCGTTATCTTAGTGTTAAGCGTTCACCTGGTCTGTACTGTTTATTAGTCATGCTGTGGTATAGTTTTATTTTAAATAATAATTTTCTGAGATTTTTGTTAAAAACTAATTGATTTTATAAGATATTTCGATATGTTTTAAAATGGGCAATTAAATAATTATTTTTCATTTTCAATATTTCAGATATATACACTACAGACCTGTCGAAAGTTTAACACTAAGCTAACGAATAATCGGCAGCTCACATCGCCACCTTTTTACCTATGTCTACGACAGCGCTTTAGCAACTGTTTTCTATCTCTCGGCCACTTTTCGGACCTTGGCTCTCCATATCACGGACACCACTCAACCCCGAACTTTGACCCCTTTTCGAAAGCTTAGTGTTTAACTTTCGACATGTCTGTGCCGTACGTGTAGCTAACAAATGTCCGAGATGATCTGCCAACTCGTCGGTCCAGTGTTAAACTTTCGACATGTCTGCACCATATGGTTATTATATACTTATGTAAGGGTGACACGCGTTTAAATATTTTTCTCCGTTTCAATATTTCAGATACATGGTTGATGTCAGTGCAAGAAAGACAAGATACCCATCTATCTACCATCCAATATATAGATCATCTATCATCTTTGTTTCATTGCATTAATCACCATCGGGAGGGAATACGATATCCGGTCATTGCCACCCAGCCTGACACGCGGTGACATACTGCTACAGGGTCATTGTAATGCAATATGGAATAGTAATTTATTTCGTTTCTACCTATGGGACTTTTATTTCGCTTTAATGTGTTTTCATAACTGATACCCATCTAATCCATATAGTTTCTTTCTTTTTTTCTTTTTTTATAAAAAGCTCAAAAATTGTTGTGTTAAAATAAAATATTTTTAAAAATTTTGATGAGAGACTTACTTTTTTTTTTTAGAAATATCTAGTAAACAGTTTATATCCCTACTTGTTTGGGAAACAGAATAAGAATCCCGAATGTCGACGGTCACCTCATCAGCGGCCATAATGACAAAATGATATCCAGTAGTTATGTCAATACAATGACATACTTAAACATCCCAATTGATTGATTGAATGGAGTTTTACGTTTCAGTCCAGAATATATCGAGACGACACCAGCTATTTGTGAAATGACATTATTTTTTTTAAACATTTGCAGTAGGCTCAAAGCAAGGTGAAGAGTATGCTGCCGTGAGACATCGGTTTTTAAGGTCTCTTTTAAGGAACCCGATGATTGTCATTTTCAAATGCCAAGTGATTGGCGATAGAACAGTCACTACTTATTTTCAAGCCTTGGTCAGACCAAACGGGGATTCATACGCAGAAATCGAGGCCCGATCTGAAGGGTTATCTGCCCTTACATTAAAAGTCGCCTTATACTGACCATCTTTATATACGGATACAGGTGTGATTTTCTTTACAGTTATAAAGATGGTAGTTTTGTTCAGTCGAGCGTGACCTGTGAGATAATTCCAATTTGGGAGAGCAATAAGTGATTTTAGATCAACAAAAATCCAATCGGGGGTTTATATGTCTCTGGCTAAACGCCTGTAATCAGTATTTAGACACTAATGACTTGAATGCATCTCGTAATTAAATGATGAAAAAAAATTAACATGTGTATCAGCTAATTGAAAATTTGCACAAAATCATAATTTTATAAATGTTTCAAGTATTTGTTTTAAATACGTTTTGTCAGTGTCTTATATGCTTACTCTAAGTTTATATAAAAATTAAATCAGCGTTTTTAAATATTCTATTCTAGCTATATTAATTTTTTACATAAATTCTAAATAAATAAATAAATAAATAAATAAATAAATAAATAAATAAATAAATAAATAAATAATTTTTCTCAGCATCAACAATGCAATCTAGCAGAACTTTAAATAAGAAATAAATCTTCGTTTTATTAAAACATTTCATTTTAGCTTTATTATATACTTCATAAATAAATAAATAAATAAATAAATAAATAAATAAATAAATACTATGATTTTTCTTATGTTTTTTTCATAACTAGATGATTTGATATTCATCTAAAAAAACCGACAAATCCAATAAGCTGAATAGTTAATTGCAATATTTTATTTTATTTTATTTTATTTTATTTTATTTTATTCATCGAACTGAACTGTGAAACGAATGCAATATACACCTGGCACTGGTAAGGACGAGGCCATGTGTAACAATTTGGAGAGAGAGAGAGAGAGAGAGAGAGAGAGAGAGAGAGAGAATTATCACTCTCAAGTCACAAATATTGTTTAATAAATATGATCAATATACAATAATATTACTTTTTATTTTAACAATCAGGACATGATCGGGACATGGTCGAAATGCAATATAATATTCTAAAAGTTCATGAGAACTTAAAACAAAATCTGAACATAATGTTCCTATTGAACAGTAGGGACTCATGCGTGACGGTTTACCTACTTGTTTCAATAATCAATTAATTTCCCAATTAACTAAAAATCGAACCTAACCCATCACTTTACCTAGATCATGTTATTTGTGTCATGGTAGGCACTTAACATCACAGATTTATTTATTTTAGAGGTAGTAACTGCGTGGTGTTATTTTATTATTATTATTATTATTATTATTATTATTAAATGTGATGTATTTGAATGATAATTTTATCACGAACCATTTGAAAATCTAATAAATATTAGTTATAAATTTAGTTTTCGTCATTCTGTTTTGTTTATTTGAGTATAATCAAATCCGTTCAATAGACAATTATTTAAATGTAATTGTTAATTTTAACTAAGTCATCTTCAATGTTGTTTCCTTCAATTTTAGTGTATCAAGTCAAAATGGCTGGGAATAATCATATTGCATTTCATTTAGGTTTAAATGTTTTATTGCATTGATTACTTTTGAAACTTTAAGAAAATAGATAGTATTATTATTATTATTATTATTATTATTAGTTAAACGAATAAGGAATATAATAAATAAAAATGTGCATATTTTTTCCTTTTTAAAAAAATTTCTGAACTCTTGTTATTTTAAAGTCTGATACTCTATTAGTTAAATAAATAAGAATTATGATAAAATGGAAAATGAAAATGTGCACATTTCAATACTTCCTTTTTTTAAACTTGATTTAATTTTTTAATAATTTTTAAATAGAAATGGGCACAATGTTGTATTAGATCCAGTAGGGTAGTGTGTTTGACCATGATAGTCTATACATATCCATAGTAAATGTATATATACATAGTCTATCCTATTGGCCCTGATCCACTGACTGAAATTGTACCACCTAAATTTCAAACTAAAAGTGGAATGGATTTTTTTAAAGGTACCACAAAGATTTTTATAACTGAATTTTCATCACGATGTGAATTTTATCATGAAAACCAGACATTTTCACTTTTCTATATCTTTAATAAGAAAAACCCTGTTTTTAAAAACAGTGCTGTGCACTTTCTAATGAGTTTCATAGGGAAATTAAGTAAAATGTCACCTTATTTTAAATCAAAAAGTGGAATGGATTTTTTTAAGATATTTTAATCATTTTTATATTTGAATATTCGTGACAGTATGTATTTTTCACTGAGAACCAGACATTTTCAGAAAATAATATTGTTATTGGTGAAATTTAAATTTGAAAATCGGGTATATCTAGTTCCCATTGTAACTTAACGGGCTGGCGATGGCACAGGTGACTTAATACAGGTGATGAGACCATCGTCTTAACGCATCAATGGTTTACGGTCGGACCTTGATTTCTGTACATGCGAACTCCGACCTCCCATATATAAAGCGAAAACTCTACCAATTGAGCTACTGTAGCATCCTGCTTGAAATAGAAAGCTGAAAATGTACTTGGCAACAACTAGCGCAACCAAGAATACGGGAATTAGTGGCAAAACAGCCAACAAGACAGTACTAAGCGGTCATTCCAAAATAATCTTATAACGCTTTCTTCCATTATAAATCAGACCACTGCGGTAGCTCTGTTGGAAGAGTGCTCGCTCCATAACTTGGAAGGTCGTGGATTCGATCCCCGGCCGGGTTTGACCCATGACTTGAAAGTGGGTAGTGACTGTTCTTTCGCCAAGTACTCGTCATCATGCAATGAAAGTCACGGTTCTTTCGGATGAGAACTTAAAATAAACGAGGTTCCGTGTCACGGTGGACTTGGCACGCTAAAGAATCCTGCTGTATAATGCTGTCAGCGCAACGCACAGGCAAAATTTCTACACCTTCGCCTATAGCTGGTGACGTCTCGATATAAGTGAAATATTCTTGACTGGGACGTTAAACACCATTTCTCAACTCAACATTTCCGTTTTATCTCGCAGTGGTTATTTTAGAGCAAAGATGTTTTTCTCTGTATTGAAGTCAGTTATGGGGTGGTAGAGCAAACCAGATTGCTAAGACAAAACCTGTATTTAGGATTCTTTCACTTCTATCGAGGTGGTCAGTTCTGGGTAATGGAAGAAAATGTAGTGCTCGGAGGAAACTATTGACCTTCGGCAAGCAAACTGATAAGCTTTATAAAATTCGAATCTGTCAAAGTGGTTTTAAACTCAGGTGGTGAGGCAGCGCGAAGTCAGTTAAGAGATAGTAGAGGAAACCGAAGTGCCAAGAGAAAACCTGCAGTCAGTTCAGATTCTTTCACTTACATCAAGACGGTAAGTTCTGAGATAGTGGAGGAAACCAGAGTGTCCAGGGAAAACCACCAACCTTCGGCAAGCAAACTTGCATAAGAATCTGGCCAAGTAGGATTCCAACCTACTGACCCAGCGTTCTGAGACACTGTGAAGCCAGTTGAGGGTTGGTAGAGGAAACCAGCGTATCCATATGTAAGCTGACAAACTTCCTCGCACTAGGACCTGTACTTAATTGGATTTGAACTTAGATGTCGAGAGGTCATGCGAGCTGTAAACCACTTGGCCATCACGGTTCCTCACGCTGTCGCAGACAAATTGATATTTTCGTGAGATATCGACTTATGCTTAACTATGTGTTTTTAAGTATTTTGGTGATCATAAGCTATCGTCAGTTAAGTCTAGACCCTTTTGTTACAAGGCTTCTAATTGGCTAAACGGTACCTCATTAACTGGCAAATTATGCATTTAATTGTGTATTGTGTACATGTGAATTATCGAATATAAGTTATTTCGATAATTTGCGCCAAAATCACTACTATCCCCATAACGTGCATTATGTATACATAATGTGAATTATGTAATAAAAGTGATTGGGGCTTTCCATACAAATAACAACAACGTTGGTTTATAATTATGATGATGGTATATTTGATGTTGATCTTTTGATTCTTTTGATTATAATTGATTTTTTTTTTTCTTTTTTTTTTTGTAAAAATAAAATATTCTGTAACAATATAACAATAACAAAAGTACAAACATAATAAAATCAGTACGGAGAGAGAGAGAGAGTATTGAAATAAAAAAAACACAGATGAAACCAGACAAACAGAGAGAGAGAGAGAGAGAGTCACAAAAGTACAAATACAATAAAATCAGTATGGAGAGAGAGAGAGAGAGAGAGAGAGAGAGAGAGAGAGAGGGTAGAGAGAGAGTATTGAAATAAAAAAAAAACACATGAAAAGAAAAACAGAGAGAGAGAGAGAGAGAGAGAGAGAGAGTATTGAAATAAAACAGATGAAATATGAGAATGTGAAAAACACATAGAGAGAGAGAGAGAGAGAGTAAACATCAATATGGGAAAGTAAGAAAGAGAGAGAGAGAGAGTAAACATCAATATGGGAAAGTAAGAAAGAGAGAGAGAGAGAGAGAGAGAGAGTAATAACATAAACGTTTGTTTAAAACTTCAAAACAAGTAACAAATAAATAGCTATATATAGTATGTACGTATGTACAACTATAATCTTTAACAACTAATTTCTTCTTGCAGTAGATAAAAATCTATATATATATTTTCTATAGACTTTTTGCTTCTTCTTGCAGTGGAGATATATTTATGTTAAGTTTCTAAAGTCTCTTTCCTACACATGGCACAATCCATCTTAACAACCGCCTTATTGACCAGTTTCTTGTTCCTTTTTCTTTCCTTCTGATTTTGTCTTTCCTTTTGTTTTTGTTTCTTTCTTTTTTTCTTTCTTAATGACTACAAAAAATGACACAAAATGCACATTAGACAAGTGCTTATATGTTCATGACGATAGCATCAGTGGGGCCGCGGCGGTTGTAAGCGGTTCACAACACCTCCCATCACCTAGATTCGATCCACACTCAGGACAGAAAAATCACGATCTAGTCACATTTGGTAAGGGGCCTTTGGCCGAGTGGTCTAAGCGCTCTTCATTGCCTAAGATGAATCTAAGGGTCGGGGTGGGGGGCTGTCCCATCACTTTTTGTGCTAAAATTTCATTCAGATTTAAGACATGTTATTCATTGAAATTAAGTAAATCTAAAAATACTAGTACATGTAGTTATGTACTTTGTAAATCGCAGTATAATTCAAAATAGGTAGCGACTGCTTCTTCGCTAAACGCTCAGCATTAGTAAATGAAAGCCTCGGGGGTTTTTGGATGAGCCCTTAAAACCCTATGCTATAAGCGCACCACACAGAAATTTTGGGATTTTTAAAAAAAAATAAAAATTTGCGTGTGTGTGTATGTACATGTATTTAAATTTTTGGCTCCATCCACTTTTAAATTGGCTGCTACAGACCTGCAAGTGTAGCTGAAAATGCTAATGCTACGTAAAACAGCATACAACCAGACAACTAAACTACATGACATACTTACATAATTTTCTGGCTTCTTTATGAACATCTTTATTTTCTTCAATAACTGTAATTTCATCTTTAACTATAAAATAAGATCAGCCCATTTAGAATACAAAATATTTTAATTACAATTAATTTTATCAAAACGCATACATTGTACATGTATTTACATCGGGCAACACACTTAGTTGTTAAATGAATGGATACGAAATTCAATTGGATCTTAAGCGTGCGCTTACAGATCGCAATGTCTGTCACCACCTTACGGTTCGAATCCTGCTCGGGACAGCTTCTAGTGTAAGAGAGTTTGGAAGTTCGCTTGACGAATGCCGTGGTTTTCTTCGGGTGCTCAGGTTTCCTCGAACATTATTGAACAGACCATCTTGATATACCTTGGTGCATCTCACTTCCTAGGTTCTAATCCCACTGGTGACAGATGCTATTTTTAGGAAGTTTGTCTGTTATTTTGCCGAGGGTTGGTGGTTTCTCTGGATACGCCGGTTTCCTCCACCGTTCTTGAACTGGCAGCCTCGATATAAGTGACAGAATATTGACTGGTGCGTAAAGCACCATTTCTTCACTCACTATAATACTACACTTACCATGTTGTTCAATCCCCAGGTATCTAGGTGATGGTTTCTTGTTACTAGGGAATCTGTTGTCTATTATCTAGATTAGAAATAAGAGATTAAATTAGTTTTCTAAACACAGAATCCGCATTTTGGAATCAACCATACAAGTCTTACTTTTTTTATAAATAACAACTGTTTATAAATGTAAAATAAAATATTTCATTTTATTAGAAAATGATTGAATTAAAAATATTATATAAATGTTATTTTGTAATATGAAAAACACTTTGGGATAAATGGCTGTTTCTCTACCCACCCACCCCAAACATCACTCGGCATCAACATTACATCTTTATTAGCTCCAACCTGTTAAAAATTTAAAAAATGTGCTAAATGTATTATTAAAAAGTAACTCCAATACGCTTCCGTAGACCAAAAATAAAACGGTCATGGATTTTTCTCTAGCTCTCGGAATTGGAACAAAATGTTTATTTCTTTACAAGACAAAATTTTTATTCAAAATACTTACAAATTTTATAAACTTTTTAACTATTTCGTCCTCTATAACTAGGACTGAGCATGCTTCTGAAGATTTCAGGCTGTCATGGTCCACCGTCATTTCAAAATTCAACATTTGTTCCTCGAAGAAACCATTTCCGTAATAAGAGTCTGGAAATTTGGGAATGAAAGGGTTCCCAGACTCTTCTTGTTCTTTGATAATGGATACTGCTTTTATTATGATGTTTGCAGAAATCTCCTCAAAGAAGGTTTTGAACGCTAAAAGAAAAAACGAATCATATCTTAAGATGAATAAATAATAAGAAAACAAATGCTATACTATTACGACCCGATTCTCTTCGCAATGAGACGGATACAATACTGTTTGGAACAGTTAGGGCGGACATGGCTGAGTGGCTCTGACTTTGGAATTCTAGTTGTGGTTTCAAACCACACTCGGGACTTTGAAATTTTTCAGATGATTTTCATCTCCTGCTCATATTGGAATTGTAAAAAGCTAAATACTAGTATAGTCTTTCGGATGAGACTCAAAACCGAGGTCATGTGTCTCGCTAAAGACACGTCTGTAGAGTTAAAAAAAAGCAGGCCACTCGTGGCTGCTACAGAGGAAGCTTACAACTAAAAAGCGATTGAAACAGACTTAGAACTGTTAGTCAGTAAAAAAAACCAAAAAACTGCATAAATCGGAAAAAATGACGTTTTGAAATATAGCTACTTTAATACTTTTTATGCTGACAATAAATTGGATATCATGATTGTGAGTACATGGATATCTAAAATGTATTCAACATGCTAATGTATCACTATTTTGAAAAAAATCAATTGTCAAATTGTGAAAATTTTGTCATTTTAATGAAATTTATAAACTGTGCTTACCGTCAGTCATTATTTTATCTTTTTTTTCCTGTAAATCTCGACAATTTTTACTTGGGAATGCACTGCAGCTTTTCCATGCAAAACTCTGCAACTCGTTGCGATGGGATGCGATGTCGATGACGTCATAGTACCACAATTGAATCGGAAATTCGAATCTCCACGGGTAAATAATTTTCAAATGTTATCAAATGAATAAATTGATATTAGTTAGAATTGATTACTAATCATACTAATTACGATTATCAAATTTAGTTAAAATCAAAAATTTCTTATTTTTAAACAAAAAAGATTGAAGTTTTGGTCGTTTCTGATCACTCGGCAATAATCGGTAAATTCCGTAACGATACGGAAAGAGCACAAGAGCGGTAACACAATTTTCAACGACGATATCGATGACATCGAAAAAACTCGACTGTGAATTTTTATACCACAAACGAAGTTTTAGTGTGTAGGAATCACCATGTCCTGCTGTCCATCCCGGTATACCAGTTCCTAAATCGTGTCAACTACATATTTACATATGGATGGAATATGATCAAATTTGGAACAAATGTAAACCAAAATGAGACGATATAAAGTAATAAATACTTTTATAGTTTTAGGATATTTCCGGCTTTGGTTTGCAATTCGATAGTTTTAAGCGCGTTCTTTGTACATTTTAAAATAAAATAAACGAATACAGGTTGTATACTAATTTATTTTTGTAAAAATCCAAAGATCTGTAGTATCCTAAACCTTATTAAAACTGCCAAGGAAGCTGGCTTATACCCACCCCACCCCACCCCACCCCACCCACACCCCACCCCGCATAGGTTTTGTCATTGGGTAATGACCCTGGACCTATGCACCTAGGTATGCGATACTTCGTCTCATCATTTTGTGCCAAGTTTGATCCTTAGATATAAAAAAATTTGGGGATGGACACGATTTGGATAGTCTTGATTGGGACGTAAAACTAAAATCAATCAATCAATCAATCAATCAATCAATCAATCAATCAATCAATCCAATGTTCTAAGTTCGCAGCCGTTTCAAAATAGAAGTACCCATCGAACCGGACTTCAAGTACTTGAACCATCATCATGATACACATGTACTTGAATTTTGAATATTTTAAAAATAAATTCCCAGCTACCCGTTTTGAAGGTGAAACTAACCCCCCCCCCCCCCCCCGGTTTGTGGAAGCGTATTTGTGCGTATTGAAGTTTGAATGTTTATATATTTAATATCAATGGATGCGGAATTGAATACACTTCATCGTGGTGTACTTGCAATTTAAATATCTTGAAATTAAATACAAAGCTACTCGGCTTGAATGTTAGGTAGATATAAAAAACATTGGGGCTACAAGAAAATGTTCGGAGTTTTGCGGAAGTAGTGGTCCATTTCTAAATTCCGTAAGTAGGAAGTAATAAGTTCAATTAAAGAGAGAGAGAGAGAGAGAGAGAGAGAGAGAGAGAGAGAGAGAGAGATGATAAGCAATTTGGCGTTTTCCAAATTCTTAAGTAGTGGTTCTCATTTTTTCTGCTAATCTTTAGTTATACATGTATACGCAGCTACCACTACCCTCCCTTGCACACACACGAAATCATCTGATCAGTATGTATTGATGCATTTCAAACTGTCCATTTTTATCTGTAAAAATGTAAAGGTTATCCGTTTTTAAGATGTTGATAAACATGTGTTACTCGCAGCGATCCGTTAATTGCATGAATGTTCCACTTATATCAGGACTTCACCAGCTATTTGCGAAGTGACAGAAAGTTTGACCCACGGAGTGCAATGAAATGAGGGTTCTTTAACGTGCCACACCTGTGTTGACATGGGGCCTCGGTCTTAATGTCTAATCCAAATTACCCTAGAAGCTTTCATTTTCAAAATACCATTTTTAAGTTTTGGTCAAACCCTGTCGGGGTTCGAACCCGTGATCTTAAACACACGGAAATTACCTTCCGTGTCAGTAAGTGGAATA